>LR994572.1:35929423-37179423 GCA_905187475.1 Syritta pipiens | reverse complement strand
GCGAGAAAATAATAAACGCTTTGAATGCTAATGTATCTATTAGGCTACGCGCATAGTGAGTTGAGAAAGCGATACGAGAAGTATTACGAGAAGCGATGCGAGATGCGATGCAAGAAGCGATATAGTGCGCACAGTGGAAGCTGTTCTGCTGTTAAAAGAGTTGATATTTAAAATGTTTAAGAAATAAAAAATAGGAAAAAGTACATGAAATTTATATGAAAAGAAAAAGGCATATTTCGTCATTTATATTCACAATTAACGAATGGCGAAAAATCATGTCGAATATGCAAAAATGTAGTTTAAGACATTCGATTATACCAACTGCGAAGCTTAGAATAAACTAAAAGTTTTTTTCTCTGCTTTGTCTTGATGTTCCTTCAAAAATAAATGCAATTTCCTAAACAGTTGAAATCAAATCATCAAATGAAACAACAACAACCATTAATACTTCTCGCACAGACTCGCTTGAAAAGAAACGAGAAGCTTGCTAGAGGTTGTCACTTGTCGCATTGAAAATCGCTTCACTGCGCTCACTTGCATAAGACTATATGGAAACAGTTTTCTCGATTTCTCAAAAAATGAGAAAAAAGTCTCAAAATTCAATAAAAACAAAATTATCCTTATTTTACAAAATGTTAACAATTGGAATTCAATTGAATACAGTCCAAGTACCATAGTCGTGAAAAATAAGCTTAACGTAGTGATTACTTTTTAAAATATCTTAAGTCAAAAAAATATTTGGGTCGAAAACGACCCGAAGGTAGGTCTACGGTTAAACAACTACTATTTGAATAAAACGTAGTGTATTTTTGAGGCGAATAACAATTTCTCAAGTTTTTGTTTTTTCGAGTTAATCGATGTGTGCTCAATTTTCAAGAAGTTGATTGATTTGATTATTTTTGATTTATTATTACTTATTTTCCATTCCAGAAGTCTGCGAATTCTATTCGCTTTCCCGATTCGATTTTCCCCTTTTTGACATAAAAAAAATTGTTTTCTGCTGTTTCATGAAATCCGTCAAACTTATCAATTTTGAATTTTGTATATTTTTAACTCTTTGAGAAAATTTTACACACTCTTTGAAATTCTACAATCTTTGAATTTGAGTACAAGATTTGATGTCTTCGACTATAGTGACTTGAGTGTAATTACAGACCACATGTGAAGCCGTTTGTTAGCTTTGCTTCCTTGTTGGAAAGAGTTTTGAAATAAATCGCCGGGGTTCTTAGATTCTTCAAATACTTGAATCTTCCAAACCCTAAGAAATGTAAGAAATTCGTTAAGTTAAGAAGACGAGATCTTCAACATGTTGTTCATGCTCCACTGGGGTTTGATATATCATCGTCAACTCTGTTTAGAAGATAAGAAGGCATAAGAAACCTTACTTTTCTACTATCTACGATTCACCTATCCGTATTCCCATTGCTCCGTTCTGTTGCTATTCTATTATCCGTCGGATGACGGATGGTCGGATTATCCCAAACCAATCTGACATTCACGCCAACAGTTGTTCCCCATGCTAATGAAAATTTTAAAAAGTTTGAATTCAAATTATTTTAGTTGTTTGAGTAGTTATTTTAAATTTAAAATTCAGTAAATACTAACAAATGTGAATAGCATTGAACTTTTCTCCCCGCTTCTTTACACGAGAATAACAGATTCCGCATATGGAGGAGTTAAAGGACAAAAGACGTCCAAAAAGATTTGGTTGAGGGCGAAACTGTAAGACGAATTGATGGGCGGTGATGGAGTAAATAAAACGCGTTCGGTATATGTTACAAATTTTATATATTTTGAATCGTGATACAGCATGATAGGATGGCTTTTTTTCAAATAGCCCACACGATTATGCCAAGTGTGTTATTTTTCTTGTTTCTTCACTTTAGGGAATTGCCCGATGAAATGTAACTTCTTTAATCGTGCGCTAAAATTTTGAATTTTGTATTATTTAAAAATAAATATTCGAATATTATGCTGCATATTTGGTTGTTCTTACTCACATTTTTCGAATCACTACACAGAGAACCAGAGAAATAAACGAATTGCAAACAAATGCAAAGAAACGAAGAAAACAATTCACAGATTCGCAACAATTTAGCTGAATTGTACAGAATTTGTAAGTCGATGTGAATAGCAGAATATTACCCGTGACCACACCAATCTACCGACATTACTGATATTCCCGCTGTCAATCCGCATTCAGTTCGAATGAAGAGCAGAATAACAAACAGCGAAAATTCCAGAAATATTCCCGAAACTATTCCCGAAACTATTCCCGAAACTATTCCCAAACAATGCTTTTTTTTCTTTTGCGGGGTGGACATGGGCCTCAGAAAACATCCAGACGCCATCTTTGACTAGGCACCTCTAATTAGGTACACCCAGCTAATTCAGGTCTCTATCCAACTGAATACGCCATCGCTGCCAGACTTGCGGTTTTGATATCGTCTGTCGAAAATCTTCATTTTCCATTTCTGGTTATCATTCACACCCAAAATTTGCTCTGGGCTCTTGGTCTATAAGTCGTTGCACAGACTTGGAAAAAATCATGCCTCTACTGAGTTACTCACGATCTTTTCGAGAATTATGTTAAAGACGTCGCATGACAGTGCATCGGCTTGATAAAAACCTTTCTTGACATCGATGTTCTTTACCGGCTTTGACAGAGCAACGGGCCTTCTCCATCGTAAATCTGCAAAGACGGGCGGGAGTTTTAAAGGAATGCTTAGATTAGACAATAATACACTGTACCTCATCTCTGTAAGACTGCCATACGCGGATTTAAAATTGATAAATAGGCGGTGAGTATCAATCTGGAAGTCCTGGGTCTTCTGCAAGATCTGCTGCAGTGTAATACCTGGTTAATATTGGATTTCGCTGGCCTGAACCCGCATTGATATTGACCAATCAAATTGCAAACAAAAGGTTTTAGGCGCTTACACAGAGTGACAGAGAAGATCTTTGTACGTGATATTTAGGAGACTTATACCTCTGTAGTTGGCACAGTTGAGAGGATCTCCTTTCTTTAGGATCAGGCAGAGCTAAGATTCCATTCGTCGAGCATAGTTTCATTCGACCATCCGAGTTAGTGCATACATTTTAGCAACTCATTTTCACCTGATTTGAACAGATCGGCACCAGACGCTTAATTGGATTTAAGCTTAGTTATCACAGTCGAGCTTCATTGAGGTCGGCGGCGTTGTTCTTGTCTATCATCGCTGGTGTAGGGTGGAGGATTCTGCCTGACAGAGGGATCCTGGTAGTCATCGTCGTTATACAGTCCGCAGAAGTGATCTTTCGATATTCTCAGCACCCATTTCGATTCCACTGCTAGATGCCCACCTTTATCCTTGCAGTGAACTTTGTAAAAACAGACCAGAACTGTTTTTACAAAGTTCACTCGTTTTCCTTATCTGTTGGTACAAGTTTCGAACATCCTTCCTGCAATAGCATCTCTCAATTTCCTCAATGCACGATTTGACGATTGCATCTGACAAATTACTGTGTATAGAAAAAACGTGCTAAAATCATGGCTTGTCTAAACATGTGGGCAAAGCATCGCAACCAATCGTATATATTCGTATTTAACTCTGTGCCTCAAGTCGAGTTTTTTAAATCTTCAGCGATTCTTCCAAAACCTGTCTTATTGGATCGGTGATTTTTTTTAGTACAGGGTTTCCAATAAGAGGTGTTATTTTGAATAGTCCGCTAATTCGGTAGTTGTCACTTTTGAAGCTGTATTTTTTTTTACATTTATAGTACGAAAGTTATAATACTTAATTAAAATAACAACACAAACTTTAGATTATTTAGATATTAATACTACACATTTGACAAGTAGATTAGATTAGTAGATAGACTACGACATTGATAAAAATAAAACGATACACGCTTCAACAACGCGTTAAAATTATTAAAACTCACTATAAACATGGTAAAAACTTTGCAGAGACGGTTCGTAATACTGAAACATTTTTGGGTCGTCGTGAGGCACCTCGTCGGACCGCAATACAGAAATTGGCGGAAAAAGTAGAGCTGTTGGGACAAGTTAGTGGTATGAAGAATAGAACCCGTGCATGTCGCTCAAGTACGACTGAGAATATTGCTGCTGTAGCCCAAAGTGTCTAAAAAAACCTAGGTTTTTCCATTCCTCGTCATTCTTTGGAATTAAGCAATCCACAAAGGTTAATACACCATATTTTGCATAAAGATTTCGTTCTTAAGGCTTATAAAGCTCAGTTAACACAAGAACTCAAGTTGGTCCATCATCAACAACGTTGTATTTTTGCTGATTGCGTCCTTGAAATGCATGAAAGCGATCCGGAATTTCATCGAAAAATCATCTTTCCATTCCCATTTCCACCTCGGTGGCTGCTTCAATAAGCAAAATTGTCTCATCTGGGGCTCAAAAAAGCCTACATTTATTATTGAAAAGCCTCTCTATCCTCTACGTGTGACTAATTGGTGCGGTTTATGGTCCGGCAAGATTATTGGACCTTACTTTTTCGAAAATGAGGCTGGGATGGTTAGATACGCTGAATGGATTGCGCTATCGAGAGCAGCCACTTTGCGATTTGGTGATGGAAATTCCATGAAAAGGATACGGCTCTGTAAGCGTAGCCGAGGCGGCCATTTGACTGATATTGTTTTCTATTATTAATGTTATATTTTCTTCTTTACATTGAAATAAACATCCGACCATTTATCGCATAAAATGCAATTTCTTTGAATATTAAAATAACACCTCTTATTAAAAAACCCTGTATAAACGGTTGCCTAGCAGATCCTAACTGCTACAATCTGGTCAGCCCCTTTCAAGTAAACTTCACTCCTAAAATAAAGCAATGGTGCATAAGCGCCATATCTCCTTCTTCCTTTTTCAGTTGTACGTGCGTGCGGTGGTGGCGTGCTCGTCACTTGTGGTTTCCATAGTATTTTTTACAAACATGCAGGGGTAACATACTACATTCTCTGCATAAGTTCTTAGTTTCGTTGTTACTTTTATGCATACAGTACATTGGGTGGCGGAAGATCCCATTAAGGATAGCTTTTCTTTTATTCAGGATAAGTTTAGCTTTATCTTTCGTCCAGGATAAAATTAATTATCGTCTATTAAAAGTTAAAAATCCTATGAAGAAAAACTGCAGACAAGCAGATCTCGAAGCGATTCAAACATATTTTGGTTGTGTTTTTTGCACGACACAGAAATAAGCAATAGCTTAATGCAACCCAATACCAATCACCCATCAACAAGACAAAAACACTCGACTGACAAAAAAATATTAAGATTTATTTCCATTCCAACCAACTCGATCACGAGGAATTAACTTTAAATTAGATCCGTACTTCAAGAGAACGTGGCTGGCCGTGTTCTTCGGGTTGACGCCAAAACCGTCGTCACTGATAAGCGCACTTGACTCTGGTGGAACTCGAAACTCCTCAGCAGCGAATTTCAAAATCTCCGAAAACGGGGTTTCCTCGGGTATACTGAGAACTTTATACGGTTGTCTTGGATCCGTCACTAGAGTGACTCTAAAAAGAATTTTCTGCGTCATCCTTTCGGCTCTCTTAAACTGTAACTTTAAAAGTTATTCTTTTGTGAAAATGACAGCAAAGGTTTTTTTAAAGCCGTCACAGTTTTCTATGGAAACTCGATGAATCAAAATTAACAGATTACTGAGTGGCTTCAGAAGGTAATTTGGTTTTATTTGATCTAAAAGACAATTTTTTTTTTAAATTTAGTTTTTTGAATTTTGTAAAAAAAGGCGAGATACGAAAAAGTTGCAAAAATTTATAATTTTTTTTTGACATCTGAGAGAGGTGATAAATCTATGCTTGCTAAAATTCATATAAATGTTGACCAGAATTTAAGTGGTCCATAAGATTGTCCAATCGTTCTCTTAATTTTTGGTCTGTTATTTAATTTCTGTTTCTGTTTGTTTCTCCTGAATTTTTCTCGAGATTTGTTAGTAAGAACGGTCGGAACTAAAGCGTCAAATTGTCCACGAAGGCAATAAAACCCCATGATTCAATCATATGTGAACAGCAACAGGTTCAATGGGAAGTGGATAAAGAATGAACAATATTTTTTTTTAATTAGTGACTGATGCCAAATCATTATGTCAAGTGACACCAAATGGTAAATATTGGCATTAGGTTAACAATTTCAAAATTAAGGAACCTATTACATACATATTTTCATTAACCTGCACAAACATTTTAAGACGTACAAATTCTGATAAAAACAATTCTCTAAAGTGTCTCTTAAATAAACCTAAATATGTTTTCATCATGAATTAAAAAAGTTTATCGTTCGCATCGTAGCTTTATCCAATAAGGTCGATCAAACAATTTTAAGATAACCGAAAATATTCTGCAATGGAACAATCATACTCTTTTAATTCCTGTTTATTTATCCGATAAGCTTTTTAAGTACTAAATACTTTGAACTCAAAATGCAAAGAGGTTTTTTTTCTACTATCGACAGATTTCTGACCGATCTTTAAAATTTTCACATGAACTCTTCGTTACACGGATGATAACCAAACATTCGGTTGTTGGATCAAATTCATTTTATTTGAGCTTAGAAAATCACCTGGATTGAAGGAAAGGAAAAACCATGATCTTTGATTTCTAGTGGAGACGGATACATTTTGCATTGGTTAATTGCATTATAACATAGGCTTATTAGAAAAATGTTGTCAACGCAACAAAGCCGATCACACTGATGGCCTGATGTGAGCCACATTATGCCATCATGGATCCGATTGAGTTTCTTGAACCACCTTTTTGGGGTTTAATAGCTTAAGCAAATGAAATAACGACTTATTAAATAATAATTTCAGAGTTTCTACAAACTCTTACAGAGCTTAAAAGACAAAATGGGCCTTAAAATCTTTGGTTTATTTAACTTGATTGGAGAGTTGATCGAGATCGAGAGGGAACACTAATTTCTCTATACAACGTAAAATCAACAGATTTAGCGCACTTGGAACTAATGTTCTCCGTAATTTGGTCAATGCGTTGTCTGACGATCACAGAAAATTGTAAACGTCAAGATAGATAGGCTTATTTTCTTCATAGTATAATAATATTTAAACAATGTTGCTCTAGCTTTTACAAAAATATGGTTTAATAGTACCTTACTAATTATTTGATGGTTGCAAGATACAGTTCAATAATTTTAACGACATTTGGAGGAACATTTTGAAAAAAAAACCTCTCTTTGAATTGAAAACGTGATTGTGTTGGTTAACTCAAGCGCATCCCATTAAGAACGATCGTCAGGTATAACAGCGATTTAGAGCTTTGGGAATAACTTTGCTGATCTTCTAAGCGATGTCATTTCATAAATATCGATCACTGTAAACATGTTAACTTGTGGGCTTGATGGTTAGTGCGTCGGCCTGTTAAGCGCTAGTACCCGGGCTCGAATTCATCACAAACAATTTTCACGGCAACTCAGGCGACCGACTGACAATCCTCCTTGAGTAGTTCTGTCATGAAAAGCTTTTTTCACAACTCGCCGTTCCGAACCGGTAAACTGCGTCTGAAGGTTTCCTTCACATGCGTCAAAAAGTATCGCGCACAATAGACGCGAAAAAGGTAGTCCCTGCCTTACACGGGCTCTTACACTACCAATTATTATAATTAAATATGTGCATTTGAGCTGCCGTTTTTTTTTTATTAAGAAATCACAAAAAAAACTGCATTGGAATACAAATAAGTTGTTTCCCTGGTATTATTGGTATTATTGTATTTTATTTTATAAATGCAGAACATCATTTGGTCCTGTAAAACAAAGAAATGAAAGAATAAAAAGGATGATCTTAAATATTCGGTGCAATGTACGAAAAACGTTAGTGAGAAAGAACACAAAAATATAAACTCTATGAAAAGACGTTGATATAGTCTTGAATGTTTGAATAAAATCATCATCATTGGTGGCGTAAAAGCCCACGAAGGGCCAGAGCCTAGCTGTTCGCGCCTAGACTGTGTTGTGCGCGTTATAATTTTGACACATGTGGAGGGGACCTACTGTTTAATGCCGGTTCCGAACGGCGAATTGCGAAAGCTTTTCATGACAGAAGTCTCCAAGAGGGTTGTCAATCGTTCGCTGGAGGTTGGGGTGTGAAAATTGTTTGTGGTGTTTTTTCCCCGAGCTGTATTCGAACCCGAGTCCGATGCACTAACGATTAAGTCCACAAATTAAGTGAATACAAAGCAATGTCCGGAAAAAAGCAGTCTTCAAATCCATGTTCATCTTGGTTTAATAAAATCGTATTTATTGTATCAACATTAAGACGTCGCGGTTGAATGGATTGATCAGCTTGTCCATTGTTAGGCAACTCTAGAGCAGACGGCGGTCCGTGACAATGACAGTAAAAAATTAATAAACCAATCGGAGTAATAAGTAAAACAGTAAAAAAAAAATAGCTAGATTAAATTTGTATTCCAATTCTATTACTTATTTTGCTTTGAAATCTACATGATGTGATCGCACAATTTAGATAGGGCTGACAGCAAATTTTCTTGCCTCACTTAGGTCCCTGTGGACCCCTTGTGCGATCGCATAATTTATATTTAATAGAATGATTGATCTTAGAATTGATCTTCTTCCTTCTGAATTATTTTATATTTGTACAAATAAAGGAAGCAATTGATAGCTAGATTATATTCAAAGTTTGGTTTATATAAAGAACTAACGACAAATCACTTGAAATAACTTATCTAACCGAAACAATAGAGTTGATGACACTGTTACAATTTTGATCATCTCCCGCGATCATCTGGACCGCAGATTGATCTCCAATTCAGCCAAAACTTGCTTCGTATTGAAATAAAGAAGACGGACATTTAGTAACTGGGTTATTATGATCAGTGATCGGCAGTGATCGAAATAATGACGATCATTAAGGTATTTAATTGATTTCAAATTAATTCAATAATTTTGGAATAACATATCAATTTGGCAGGACAACTTCTGATGATCTTGAGCAATGACAAAAGGATAAAAATACTCAAATGACCAAAGTTTCATAAACTTTTCTTTTTGTCTTTTTTACTTGTATAACGACGATAAAGGTTTTGGACTACTAAAGACATGGTATCTAAGGGACCAGAGGTACGAATGTTGTTGAGAAGCTCCAATGGCAAAATTAGTTAACTGATGTCTTTAGAGCTACCTGAATGTATAGCAAATGCTTCTTGGAACCTTCTCTAGAATACGCAGCCAACAAAAAATCTCATAAAAACAGCACCCCAGGAACAGTTACTCTTCCGCTTGGATACTTCTTCTGCTCAGACGCTTCGAAACAAACGTAAAAATAAAACTGCATCTTAAGACAGAAACCCTGGACCATGTATACAAAATATAGAAATTGCCTAAAATCTCTTCCCCAAATTATCCCAAGTCAAAACTGCACCAAATCACAGCTCGCGTTTGTCGCAACAAACAACCACACATAGCCACACAAAAGGACATACCCCCAGCCAATGAAATCGCAGCAAAATCACATGGAAACAACAAGACAAATGCCATACCTCAAATTTATTGAACACCTCTCCACCGAATGAGTGCATCCATCTTAACACAAAAAAAAAACAAAAACAAAAAAAAAAACATCCCCAATTACAATGAAATTCTGCCCTATTTGGCCAAATCAAAATCAGCCTCCCCCCCAAAATAGTCCAAGTACCATCCCACTCCGGGAAAATCCAAAGCATGCACGACTGCAATTGTTTATAACAATTGGAACGCAGTCACACGCATCCAAAAACGTACGCCTCTCCCATAGGCCACACATCTACGCAGATTCAGTGAAAGGCCAACACTAACCTCAGCCCCAAATGCCATGGTAATGAGTGTGATAGCTGAGATCGTATCTCGCATATTGGCTGAGGCAAGAACATGCGTAGGACTGCTCCTTCAGCGCCTTGGTCGCATGTAAATAAATCCACCCACAAAATTTCCCGCGTGTGTGTGTGTCTGTAGTTGTTGTTTTTTTTATTTGGGGAGCCATGTGCTCGCAGAAGGATGCACCGACTTTCCAGGGAAGGAATCCTTCCAAAGGCAACGAAGAGAATAGATTCTCTCTGGGAGAGAGAAAGGACTTCCAATCGAAGAGAGTGTGTGTATGCGAGAGAGAGAGAAACTTTTGCAAGGATATAAAAATACAGATTACATATAAAAATGATGAGGAGGCAGGACGAAAAAAAAACTGTTGCAATCAGAGGGAAAAAAATGTCATGTGTGTGTGTGGATGGGGGGGCTGACTTGAACCTACACAACGAAAAGTAAAAGTTGCACTCTTTGCAACCACTATTGCCTATTTTCTATATAAAAGTGGGTGGGCGGAAAGGATATTCGAGAGAGGGAGGTGGGAAGAAATCGCGTCGCTGCTCTCTAGGTCAATGTCGTAAAAGTGTTGATTTACTGTGTCAAAAGTGCTCTCGTTTGGTCCTTTTATTCTTTTTCTTCAACTGCTTCTGTGTGTGGTTTTCTTTCGTTTCTGTATTTTTTTTTGTCGTCTCTGCTCTGCAGTCTTACACATGTTCGGTCTTCCTCTGTCTCTTTCTCTATTTTTCGTAATTTTCATTTCTTTTTCTTGTGTGTAGGTGTGTTTGATTTTTTTCTTCTTTCGTTTTTCTGTTTGGCCTGCTTAATGCTGTTACAGTACCGGCGGCGTCGGGTCCTACCCCGAGACACATGTGGAGAGAGAGAGACTGGTGCAGTGCATTATCCTTTTAGGGGGGATATGAGAAGATTAATGCGTCTATACACACACTTTCGGACCATCAAAAGTTGTGTTTCAATGTCCTTTTTTTGTCTGCTGTCCTATTTTCTTTGCGTGTGTGTTGGGTGCAGTTTCTTCTTTTCGATCGTTTCTTCTTTTTTATTTTGTGTGTCGTTTGAGAATGTTTTTCATCCGATTATCCTTTATATACATATATTAGGGAATAGAATTTATTCTTTTTCTTTTTTTTTGTATTCTGTGTGTGCTTTCATTTTCATTTCTTTCTCAAACACGAGAACTTTTTTAGGGTGGGTGGGCGAGGAAGCAGTGACGTTGTTATGTTATTTTATATAAAATTGAAGAAAATGAATGAAAGGATAGCCTGCAAGGATACTACCGGCATTTTTCCCATTTTCAGAGTCAAACAACTACTTCCGTGCACGTTTTCTTTTTCATCGGTTCCCACGTACGTACGTGTGTGTCGAGCGTGTTTGCTTCTTTGTGTATGTTGAACCACTCAAGTCACGTGAAAGAGAAAGTTTTCACTTAATGTCAGGACGAAAGTTACGTTCATGTGATTATTATACACGACGACTCACTTATGTGTCTCGGTGGCGAAATGAGGGGGTGGCAGGCGGTCGGTAGGAATAGATAATGTTATGGTAATAATATATCCCCAATCATATGTTTAGTTAACATGCACAGACTAATGTGTGGGGGCACATAAGCGGCAGCACACAAAGAGAGGGTCCTCCGTCCTCGTCCTCGTCCTCCGTTGTCGTCGGTGGCGAGGTCATTAAACTTTCACCAGGACATAACATTATTGCCATTGACTTTTGTTATTATTATCATTTCGTTTCGATTTCAAGTTCACGTGCAGCCAATGAATGTGATGATGATATCCTTCGGGAGGGTGTGGTGGGATGTGTGTGTCGTCATGGGGGGGTGGCTGGCGTGTTTTTGTCATTACATGATTATGGATGTTCAAGGTGGCTGGCTGGGCAAATGTTTGAGTTACTGTTAAGTAACTGCTTATGCCCATCGATACATATATCTGTCGGTATATAATTAGGTGATGCAGCAGCAATCTGTTGATTGTTGATTGAGGATAATGTTATGCAAATGAAATTAAACTTCATCCAGGGGCTTAGGGGTGAAATTAAGTTGATTGTAAACACACAGATGCACACGTGTGTGTGAAGAGATCAATTTGACTTCAGTGGATATTGTGTTGATGAAGTGTGGCAAATTTCAATGACATTCCCGGGTCGGGGAGTGCTTCACAAATAAGGCCGGCTTGCCTTACACACGTTCAGGTGTCGATGTTTGCTTGAAGGTGACGGCGTGATGTTGATGGTGATGGCTCTCCTTATCCTGACAGGCCAGATTAAGTTAATACTTTAAATTTGCTAGCAGAGATTAAAGTGATTTAGGGGATCTAATGGAATTGGTTGCCAGATTTGTGCTAATTCTCAGAAAACTTTACAGATGCAATTAAAGTTCTGAATAGCTAAACAGTTTAAACAGGAGGTGGCCGAGTGTGGGACAGTGTTCTTAAATCAAGGTCAAGTTTAGGAATTTCATGAAATTTCCATCACAAATGCAATCGAGCTCAATCATTTTCACTTCTAATACTGAATTTATACATGCTTATGGAACCCTTTTTAAGTTTATCCGATATTACAAAACCTTTTTTCGATGTAAGCCAGATTTGTTTGTTCAATATAAAGTATCTACAGCGACGATTTAAAATAAAGATTTTTTTCAATGAGGAGGAGTTTATTTTGAATTGGTATTAATCAAACAAAACTAGAACTTTTTGTGGATGCTTTGCCAATTGAATCTCATGTTTGTCGCTATTCGCTAAGTAAATGCAAATTTTTCTTGATTCACCTGAAAATGCTTGTCGTTGTCATCGCTTTTTGAGTCAAATTTATTTGAATTTTGTTTCATTTGAATTTATTTGGAATTTATTTAACATTATCATTATAATATTATACATACACATTTTTCCACGAAGCCTTGGAGGCTTTTTCTCATATGATTTCATATTGTGAAAATCAGCCAACCAACAAATTGTTTTGTCTGTGACCATTGACTTTGAGTTTCTGGATCTTTTGGATCATTTATGAGTTTAGGCCCCAATAAAAAATTTGTCCAATCGAAGTATGTATATAAAAAGCTTTGTCGCTAGCAATAACTGCCCGGGTTCTCCTTCACTCTTTTGCAGACAGAAGCGATGTTCTTGTTAAATCCTTCAACTGCCAACGCGGACCTAATTCTGTTGATAGCGCTTTTTCTCTTTTACTGACGATTATTTCACGGCTTCGTTCCTGTCTAAATTTTTTTGGGATACCTTGCAAGTAAGAGTCTTAAGGCAACATGCTTACATAAAAATAAAACCTAATCTTCCACTCTCTCATATGTACGAATTGTTTAAACATTTAGGCAGCCAACTCCAGACGAATTAATTTAGATTGCTGCAAAATCTCCAGACAGTTTCGACAAGAGTTTTACAAAAATAGGACAGCTATTCTTGATCGGTAGAGTTACTATTACAAGATTAGTAGGTGTCTTGCTTCGGTAATTACGCCAGAATGTCGGGAGTCCACTTCAGCGATTTCTGCAGGGATGAGGAGAAGGAGGGGACCCTGCTTCATGCTCTTCGAACTTGCCCAGCACTTGTTAGGTTAAGAATACATACTCTAGTTAGAGACTTCTTTGAGAGTTTGGGTGAATTAGGTAATGTAATGCATTAACAAATTCATAAATATGGGCCTATTGGGCTTACGTCGATTGAGAGCAAATATACTACATTTTACAATTGGTAGCAAAATAAATTTGCAAACTTTTATTATTCGCAGGAAACTATTAGCCAAATGAGTTTGGGTTTGGTACAAATCGAAGAAGTGACAGCATACTATCGCCTAAGTGGGCCTCGAACCATAGCGATATTCACATCTGAAACTTGGATCCCAAATTCACATAATCTGAGAAAAAAAAAAAGATATTTTGCACATTCAAAAGTCACTCTTTGAAGGTTAACTTGGAAAAATCCGAGGTGATGGTTATTTCCAGAACGCCTGTCCAATGCAAATATCTCGGGGTCTTTTTCACGAGTGATGGGAGGAGCAATACTGAGCTTTCTTGTAGGATCGACCAAGCTCTGTCAATTTAGAAACATCTTGGGAGGTCTGTCATCAGGAAGACCGAGCTTGGTGTGAAGGTCAAGTTATCGGTGTTTAATTCGGTAGTTGTTCCAACTCTCACATATGGTCATGAAATTTTGGTATTGACCGAAAGAATAAGATCGCGAATGCAAGCTGGGGAGATGAGATTTCTGCGTGCTGTTGTGGGAGTTTGCTCGCCGAGATAGGGTGAGAAACACGACGTCGGATAGGCGACCACTCGATCGACCCAGGATGAGATGGTTGGATCAAGTCCAAAAGCTCGCCTGGTTACGCTTGGGCATACCCGCCGAGGAATTAAAGTCGGCGGCGGAGGATCGGGTTGCCTGGAGAACTCTTTTGCGTGCACGGCCCCCGCAACCCCTTTAGTGGAACATGCGGGCAAAGAAGATGATGATGATGATAAAATCAGTCTTGAAACACCACAAACATAATTTAAGGCCCCACCTTCAGCGAACGACTGACAATCCTTCTGGAGTACTTCTGTCATGAAAATCTTTCACCGTTCGGAACCACATGTGTCAAAATAATTCACGTGGTATTCATTCGAATCGCATGCGGATTGGCAGCAGTAATATCAGTAACGTCGGTAATGTCGGTAAATTGGTGTGGTATTCTGCTGTTCACGTAAACTTACAAATTCTATAGATTTCAGCTAGATTCTTGCGGATTTGTGAATTTCTTGCTTTGTTTCCTTGCATTTGTGATTCGTTCATTTGTCTGGTTCGAAAAATGTGAGTAAGGACAAACAAATGTGTAGCATAATATTCGAATCAGTGAATTCTTTATCAATGACTCGACTATTCGCAATTAATGCATATAATATTGTATTAAAGGAGTTACATTTCATCGGGCAATTCCATAAAGTGAGAGAAATAAGAAATAATGTAGCTGGCCTAAAAAAATCTTCCCATCGCCATGCTGCATTGCGATTCAAAATAAGTAAAATTTGTAAAATGTTGGGAACGCTTTTTATTTACTCCATCGCCGACCATCAACTCGTTCTACAGTTTTACTCATAATCAAATCTTTTTTATTGTTTTATGTCCTTGAATATCCTCCTATGAGGAATCCATTATTCTGCTGTAAAGAAACTTAGAGAAAAGTTTAACAATATTCACATTCGTAAATAATGGTTTTAAAATAACCACTCAAACAACTTAAAACAATTTAAACAAATCGAATAATTTGAATTAAAACTTTTTAAGGTTTTGATGAGCAAGGGGAAAACAGTTGTTTGATTGGTTCGGGATATAGTAGTTCACACGGCGAATAGCAGAATGCCAAAGCAGTGTAAATGTGGATTGGATTAGTGAATCGGATGTTCGATCAACGTGAGGAGTAGAATAGGGGTGATATTACTATTTAATTGAAGAAAATTTGGGGAGTCTCTGCCATAAATAAAAATGTAGCAACCTAACTTATGAATTTGTATTACAAATCAGCTTACATCAGTTGCTGCTTGGAAAGAAGGCACCATGTTTTGCAGATCACGTGACATTTCCCAATTTTTAAAACTCAAATTGCAGTATCGTAAGGGTTTGGAATAGATTCATTCACATGTAATATTTTATTTATGATAATTCAATTTAATATAATTTAGAAGAAGATAGAAAGAAATAATAGAAATAATAGTTCGAAAGATGAATTGACTGCTCAAAAATAAATGCGGCTCTCTCGGCAATTGCTACAACACTTTGCTCTTCCATGTACCATGCCACCTAAGGCTCTCATTACACACATGAAATGGAAAATCACCAATAGAACTGAAAGGCATCTCGAAATTTGCAAAAAAGAAGTTAAGTAATTGAAAAACCTTTGTCTTCAAGCAAAAAAATGGAGGAAAACTTTGAACATCATCTTTTTAAGGATCTTTGCAATTATCTTGTTCATACACAGAGGCAAAATAAATTCAAGATATGATAATACAAAATCTATGTGACCTGAGGTGATCTTTCAGGTCCAACTCACTCTAAATGGACGAAACACATTAAATACAGGATGTTAATTTTTACAAGGCAGCTGAAAATTCAACGCACGCTGTTTCTGTTTTGTCTGAAACGTCAAGCAATGTTAAACAAAAATGACATCGAAATATAACATTACGCATTTCTCATCTGTCAAAAAGTTTGTACGCTAACAGGCAGTTTAAAATTCGTGTAGCCTATAAATAATTAAAAACAAAAGTAAAGTATATTAAATTTCCGTAAATTGTCTGTTTAACTTCCATTCAAAATTACTCTACTTTTATTTACCGAATTTGACATCTCATGGCGTTCATGTCGTTTTCTCGGCTTCTGTCAAGTCTACTGATGATTGTTCAGCCACAGATGTCAAATAATCGCACAGAAAAATATTTATTTAGTATAAATATTAATTACAGTCGAATTCCTCTAAGTTATTGCATGTTAGCAAATGTTTATAATTGGAGTCTTACTGGTTGAATGTTACTCTTTTTATAACAGACTTCCAATACACGCACTAAAAGAAGCTAGAAAACGTCTCTGATACCTGACTATTTTCAGACTAAAAGCACATTTTTTGGAGCCTAACCAACAACTCAATAAATAGGCAGCGCAGTTATTCATACAGAGGCCCGCAGTTGTTCGTACAGGTGGCCCTACAGGACGACCATGTTCGGTCTCATGTTCATTGGTTTTGATGTTTGCCATGTAGGATCATGTTCGCGATCTTCATTTTTGCTGTGAATATCGTTTGCTCTCTCTTTCTTGCAAAGGTAAGGAATCATAGGGGCAACCACATGCGCTTTTTTTCCGAAGTATTTGCACTACAAGAATCAACACGAAATGAATGTTCGCAAAATGTTGTCTAGTGACACCTTGAGAGAGTCGGAGGATACGAATATGCCGTCTTGATACAAGTTGCGAGAAGATATTTTTGTTTATATTTCTGCAAAAGAAAAAAAAGCTTGACTTAGAGGTATTAAAAATAGACCAGGAGTCGACAGAATTTATTCGACTTAGACGGATTGTCGACTTGAAGGGATTCGACTGTAGTTTAATCGTCCTAATCATTGTGTCATTTTTCTGACTGGTTCACTGAAGAATTGAATACGTTAACGGATCGCCAGATTTTCTAAGAATGTCCTTGCTGTCGTCGAAAATGTACAGGATAATCTAATGTGAAAAGCATGATCTTATAGCAACTTTAACTTAACGGTTTTCGCGTCCTAATCTGTACAAGATTCAATTGACCCAGGAACGTTATTTAAAATAAAGGTGGTCAAATATCTCCCTTCCGCGTTTTTGTCTTTTGAATTTTCCGGCTCGTATCTGGTCATGCATCATTTGAAAGGTCTTGACATAACCTACAAAACGACGCTATGCATGATTGGTTTGGATACGAGCTCTGTAGCGCTTTGTACATAGCCGGAAAATTCAAACGACAAAAAGGCGGAAGGGAGATATTTGACAACCTAATATAATATTTCAAGCAAAAAGACATAAATAAGAGTAGAAAAAGAATATCTGTGATGTTTAAAGCAGAGGTTATAAGTACTTTTCAGATTCTGCACTTAAAATGATTAAGATCGTAAAGAAATCTACAGACCTTACTTCACTTCCCAGACAAATGTGTAAACCAAACTTCTTTGCCTATTTTTTTGTATGTGAACTAGAATTTACTGCGACCGAAACAGACTTGAACCTTTGAAAACAAAACTTGTCAAAAATCCGGTGCAGTAAACTCTTCTCTTGAACGTTTCACAATTTTTTCACGTTTCAAAAACACCAAAAATACACAATACTGCAACGGAAAGTCTGACATCTACTCAATGACCTGCTGGCCTTGAGTACAACACAAAACTTTCGGATAACATGTCGAGCAATTACAAGACCCCATCACCATTTCAAAAAATTTTGACCTTAACTCGCACCCACTCACAAAGAAAACACATCACCAACTACAATCTCAGTTGTAAAATTCCCCCCTCCCCACCAAATAAAACTTTTCTACCCTACGATAATAATTAACAATAACCTCTTCATGTTTAGATAGAAGCTAAAAACTATTTCCCGTTTGTTATCAAACATGCTCTTTATGCATTCAAAACAACGCCGAGATATCTAAACAAAAACGTTTCCTTTCTCAGTGAAAAATGAAAAATAAAAAACGAATGAAAAGTTCGTCGTCCTTACACATCCTTGAGATACGGTAAAACAAACAAAACAGAGTTCCCCCATTTTGTTTTTTGAGGGAGATGATGACCAAGAATTTCTAAAAAGCAAAAAATTTCAGATCTCTTGTAAAACTGTCAAAAACTATGACAACAACAAACTCCTTCGTTTTGTTGTTGCTGTCCTGCTTCACAACCACTAATCGAACACTGACCACATTTGATTTTGAGGAAAACGCCATCCCACCCGCCAACACACACCTTGGGCAGAGCTATCTCGTCGTATGCATGCATATTATTAAATTTCATTTGCAAGAAAATTAAAACCCACACACACAAACAGACGCACCGCACCGCCCCTCGTCACACACATACGATGTGGAATATCCTTTCTCAAGCTGGCGCAGTGCCGGCAGAGGCAAGAAGAAAAGAAAAATAAAGGACAGCAATTAAACGAAACGATATTTCTAGGCATACACACACCCACCCACGAATCAAACTCACACACAGGACGAGAAGGACGCACACAGGCTCCTCTCTCCGCGGCATATACTCGTACTTGGACTCGGACTCGGACTCGTACTTCATCTTTGCCGTGGCGTCCAGCGTCGTCCTCGACGTGGTCGTTGGCATTTTCGTCATCTTCCTTTTGGATACTTCTTGACCATCTTCAATGTGTACATAGGAAATTTTCTCGTCTATTTACATAAAAGGGTCGGTCCGGTAATTCTCGTAGATGGGCCGAGGTGCGCCTTGGTCTTGGTGAGTGTGGTGCAGATGAATTTGAGCTGCTTCCCTCCACCCTCTCGATGGATTTTTCCCACCACCACCACCGCCGCCTTCTTCTTCATCTTCATCATCATCTCCGGTCCCGGTTTACGGGCCTGCCTGCCTGCTTCAGATGGATGCGAAAACTTGACCACCCGGCGAGAGAATCTCTTCTCCAGCAATGGTGGTGGCTGGTCAAACTCTGGAAAATTATCGATCGTGTTGCCTTGCGGCGTTCTAACAACAACGTCCTTCTTGGTCCTGGGTGCTCGAAAAAGACAAATAAGAGGATTCCGTGTACCTAGAGATGGTTTAAACACGAAATTCTATTCTAATATTGCTGCTGTGTGTTGTTTTGGCAGTGCTCACAAGAAGGAAGCATTAGAATTTTAGTAGATGATTCGGGGGTGGAGTTGGAGGGGTGTTGGGTCCTTTTGCATCGCGAAGAAGTATACTCTCTCTGGTCTGTGCTGCTGCGGAGCCTTAGCTCATGTGGGTCATTTTGAAAATTAACCACCTTCCTCCGTCCTTTTCTTGCATTTTCAGTCGAAGGAGCACCAATCAAGAATTAGTTAGTCTTCGTCCTCGTTCGGTTCGTAGCAATTGGAAATTAAGGAAAATTGTTGTGAACGTCTTCTTCGTCCTCATGCATCTCACCACACCACACACATACAGGGGGGGAAGAACCACGCACATGTGGTTCCTGGGACAATCCCAAGTGGATGTGAAAGGCTTTTCTCAGATACAAAGGAAATTCGGAAACACACATTGGGCCTGGTCATGTCCGGGATGCAGTTGTGCACTGTTTCTTAGCAAATGGAACAAGGATTCAGATTCGATGCATTTGACCATATTTAACCTATGGGCGAAATTTTAATCAACCTCAATGTGAAGGAAATCAGAGCCCATCAGGGTGGTGGACACAGTTCGGGGCAAAAGCGATCGGACAAGTTCTCCAGAACGGTTAGGCCTAAAAATGTATGCCAAAACCTGGTAAAAGGTGCAGATCTGACAGGCAGAACATATTCGGATCCAACTAACAATGGGCAGGAGGTCTGAGCTGATCTTCCACGGTTTGAAAGATCACTGAGTATCGAAAACAAGTAAATTCTCAAAGTTATTGATGTATTTATTTGAAACTGGGTTATAAATTAAATATAGAGCGTTGGCGTTGATCTTGGGCAAACATTTTAGACGTTTATTTTTTGCATTCTTTTCTTTCTTTCTTTTTTTTCAAAGTTGGCGTTAGTTTCAATAATGACCACTTTATCGGTCTCAAATCTTTTACTAGCTTCATTTCTGAGATTGATTCACAGAGAATATGTGGATTCGTAGTCCTATTTAAAGATTTTTATTAAGATGGCAAGAAACGTGTGCACTTTGTCTGAACGGAACCGCATTATTTCCTCGTCAAATTTGATCGTTTTTTTTTTTTGTTAATCATAATAACTTACCCTAAAGGTAATATTCAGTTGTATACATTCTAACCTTTTTTAAAATAATCTATTTAAAAGACGCCATCTGTACCTCAACAATCAGTGCGTATATCCTTATAAGCCTCATTGGGCAGAGCCACCTTAGATTCCTCTGAAGAACATTTACCAGGAAAAAAATTACTGAATTGATTGTTTGTAGTGTGTAATGATGGATGTCTAGGTTTAGATGAAACGATGTAAAACGTTTGATGAAATGAAATGAAATCTTTGGAGTTTTGGACTTAGCTAATTGATTTGATTTGCAGGTCCTTATATGAATTTCCACATTTACACTTTTTTATTAAATGCATTATTAATAAAAAAAACAAACATTACAGATGTATATTAACCTAATAACCTAGATTTCTAGATGCGAAACAATTTGGACAACAAAACTTGAACAATTAATCCACAGGGTGAGTCATTACAAAATGTAGCTGAAGAAAACCTAAAACATTACACGGAGTTGGTCACGAATATCTTCATAGTTTAAAACTAGAAGCCATGATTTTTTTTTCTTAAGATGCAGTTAGAGTAAGCCCTTCCGTTTTCGAAAGTACGATAAATTAGCATTGAATCGGTAAAGAAATCTAGCTGAATTATTTTCGACTAACTGGTTTTCGACACAATCGAATACAAGTTACAGCTAAATCTCCATACAATATGGACCTACAGGGCTCTGTGATTGGCGATTAGCCGGCACCATATAACCTAAACTCTCGATAACTCGAATTTCAGGGGAACAGGAAAAGATTACAGAAGCTTTCAAATTATGAAGGTTTCAGAAAAAAAAAATGCTTCCTTTCGCCACGTACGCATTTCAATATTTGTTGAAGTCAACTTGACTTCGAAATGTAGAGGTAAACAAGCCATCATTTTTGAATTATAGAGGTTTTTATGTTGTTTTGCACAAAAATAAATTCGAATTAACGAAGGGGCCAAATTGTACAGGTTTTTTTTCGATTTACAGAGGTTTTTTTTACGGGACTGTGAGAATGCCTCTATTTACAGAGGTTTTCGAATCATAGAGTTTCGAATTATCGAGCGTTTACTGTTTACGGATTACATTTTAATTTAATCGAAATTCGCATAAGGTTCTCGAAAGAGATTTTGAAATTCTCAGCAAAAAATGTAACAAGTGCACAAAACCTGTTTGTTCGTATTCAATTTTAAGAATTCAAAATAATTTGTAGAGTTCTAAAATGTAAAAATTTAGTTTTTCCAAAACGTGAGACAGATTCACGATTCATTTGAAGTAATTTTTAATCAGTTCTTGTCACATTTCGGATGGGAAGAGCTTTGGTAATGCTGGCTTTTAATGCTCCTAGATTTCGAGGATTATTTGCGGTCTTTTGCGTAGCCTACAAACAAAATTTAGCGTTGTAAAATCAAGGATTTGGTGGCCATTTGACATCGTCGTCGAAATTACGCAAACAGTAAACTTCTCACACAATAAAGTCATAATTGGTCGTGTTGCATGGCTTGTTGCCTCGGTTTGTTGGAACCACATATCATCCAAGTCATGATATTCAATCGTCGGCTAAAAAAATGCAGTTATCATTCGACCATCCGAATTGACTGTTCGAAAAATTACGGACTAATATTACCTTTTGATCATAGAGAACACCAAGCAGTCACGTTGCCTGCCGCTTCGACCACTTGTTTCTGAGCTTCATATGCGACAATTTTGTTCGTTTACATCCCCCTCGAATGAGAAATGTGCCTCATTGCTGAGAAAATATTGTTTGAGAAATCAAAGTTTATTAAAGCCCAAGAAGCGTATCAACGGCGTAGTGAATGGTCAGCAGGGTTCAGTTATTGGGTAGTTTGAACTTTATAAGGATGGAGATCCAAGTCCAAATACAAAATACGCCATTGGGGGTGTACGACACGTTCAATTGTTACGAACGCCCGGAAATCGCTAAATTCAGATCATCAGCAACCCTTACACTTAAAGCTTAATAACTTAAATCATATTTTCGATTGAGCGTACATTTTGATGATGCACAAGCTTTACGACATCAGTAACGCTTAAGCTCACTTCAAATTTCTTCACAATTTTATCGATTGCTTGCTTAATCGGTTCATCATGACAACCGTATTCATCGAGTAATGCTCGAAAAATCGTAAAAAGTGGCTACGTTTGATTCACTACTTTTGTAATAAGTTGTAAAAATTTCAACGCTTTTGTTAGGCGTTCCATTATTGTATATGGCAAACATTCAAAAATATTATGACACTTCAAATGATAACTGACTTTGACAGGTGTCAAATGCGAAATGCAACTTGAAACCATGAAATGCATAACCCTGTACAAACTTGGGTATAAAGATCGTTAAATGGATAGGCAGATTTTAGTTATAAGCAAACTGATCCAGACGAGCAAAAAGTCTACGCTCTGGCCTTCAACAGGCTGTTACGACACGCAATGTATGTATGTTAACTGATCGAAACAAACCTGAAATAAAGAAATTTTTAGGAATCGTCATGTATGTATTTCGTACGTCTGCAACTTGCCTTGATTTACGAATTAGGATTTAGACTTTTAAAGCATTTGGAACAATAGTTTTATAAAGCCTTAAATACGAAATAGTTTGCTCGTTTAATAATAAAGGACCTTCTTTTGTTGATATATTCCTTTTTTAGATTTATGTTTTTAAATGCCCTATACCCGAAAATACACTTTGGGTTCACAGTATGTTGAAAGAACTCACACTCTCTGTGCCACGACAAACTAATGTTTTGATGGACCACACATTGACATCTTTTCAGAACTCCATTTATTCCCTCGAAAAAGACTGCAGGACTCTGACCCATTAAGCAACTCAGCCATACGAAAAAACAATCAAACGGGAGATTGGTCGACACCAAACGGGTTTAAAGTGCCAAACGATTCCGATAAAATGCAGCCTTTAATTTTCCCAGCTACTGTAATCCCAAAGAACACGTACAATGCTGGTCCAGTTCAATAGTTCTTCATCCCCAATCCCTCCACGCCTCTTGTTTTACTTTAAAATCAAAGCATTGTCGAAGACGACAAACACACACACGTACAAGGAGAGCGAGTAAAAACTGCCTCCTCCCCAGAGTCTACCCAACACATGTATACGTTTTGTACGCAAGGATAAATCCCACTGCTTAAGGTGTCCTTTCCTTTCGAAGATAAGACGTGAACGTGGGTGGTAATACCGAGGCAAGTGGCAGCAGCAGCAGAAGCAGCAGCGTTGACCAGACATTACTGCGAACAGCAACGGAACATTGTGTAAATGGACCCACTACTCACCCGCCCGGCCGTCCTGCCGCCCGCTGTCTTAGGATAAAGGATACACAACAAAATTTCGTACCTATGGAGATATTTTCTACGCACACACAGTGGACGCGCGCACACACGTGTGTGTATGTAGGCCAAAATGCCCATCGGTTAGCCAACGTCTCCCATATCCTGCCTCTTAATGGTCCTGGCAAAAGGAACGTTGACGACGACGACGACGACGACGATGAGTGTGGTAGCAAACATTCTGCTAGAGAAAGATCTACTAACTGCTGGGCTGGGTCCAGTTGGTGTGTTGGGCCTCCTCCGCTGACCATGTGATTGCGAGAGATGGAAATCCATTTATACCCTGGGAGTGGGAGCGCGTTTGTCGAGAGCTCTTTGTGTATCTTGGCTACAGCAAGGCTCCGAGCATTCAAGGAGGGAGCCGTTTTAGTGGGCAACCCATGCATGGGTCGGTCTTTTCGTTCGTTCGTGCGTCGTCGTCGTCATCGTCGTTGTCGTCCCGGCAACCCCTATCTGCCGCACTTAGAAGTCCTGTGAGTGATAGTCCTTTGGGATGGGGGGGTGGGTGTGCTGCGATATGTGTGCGAGAGATGGGCGTGTATAATTTTTGAATGAGTGGCAGGCGAAGTGGTTTTTGATTAATTTTTGGACAAGAGGCACCAGGCAGGAGGCAATTCCTTCTTCTTCTCTATTTTCTTCATCTCCATCTCCATCTTCGTCTTATTCTTAGGCAGAGAGTTCAGTTTAGTTCAAAGTTAGCTTGGAGTTTCTTTGGTGATGATTTAAGCGATTTTCTTTGTTCTGCTTGGAAGGACTTTGGCCGAGCTTCACCCCGACCGCACGTCATCATTTCTTAAGTGCGTTTGTGGAATTATGTGGACGAAGTTTCTTGATGGAAATTAAATTTTACAAAATTCATGCAGTTTTGCGATTTTTAAGCCTCCTCTGTGAATTTTGAATTTCATTACCTTCCGTGAATTTAATGGAAGCACTCTCGATTATCGTTATTTGCAAGTGGGATTTGTGGTTGGACTTGGTCCTTTTGTGTTCAGCTCTTCACGTGATTTATTCGTCCTCGATTTCAATTCACGTACAGCCAATCGCATCGTACTTCTCGTCCTTGCACTGCATCGGCTTTTATGTCGTTTTTGCACACCACGCAACAACGTCATCGAATCGAACGTATGTGGGGGGTGAATTCGCTGGTGAGCGCGTTTTCGGAGGCGCTATGTTTCGATTTTCACCCATTCGCATTCGTATCCTTGCAGAGGACAACTGCAGCGAGGAGTGGCTGGCCAATCCTGGGACACCGTAGCAGGAAACGGATGCAAGGATAGTTCGGATAGTTGGATGGTCATTCGCTGTGCACGTATTATGAGTGATAAGGTGAAAAGTGGAGCCTATGGATGCCCGACCCTGCTGTGGGTGGTGTTTCGGGTGTAGTTTTGCTAAAACAGCAGTGGAGGAGGTGGGAGCTGTTTGTGACGGAGCTAGCCCAATGGAAACGCGAGTTTTCCATCTCTATGGAGTCGGAGCACATGCCTGACACATTCCTCTTACACAGAAATGCATTTTCACTCATAATTATTTCTTAATTTCTCGATGTTTAAAATTTGCTGAAAGGTTCTTGCCAATGACAAGTACAAGGCTGCAGTTGTAGTTTTATAAAAGAATCTATATGAATATTAACATTATTTTTTTTGCTAACAATACTTCGATAGAAGGAAGAAATTGGGGTAGATTCAAGCCAGCAAATTTTTCCATCTTTGCTTTGAAAAGCTGTCAGCTAACTCACCTTTCGTCGCATGCTGCATATTTTGCACAAAATGCGGAAAAAGTCACTACGGAGAGTCAGAAGAATCTACTTATGTATATGACAGATGGGCGACCAAATTTGTTTCCATTATAATTCTCGCTGCGAGAAAAAGAGAACATTTCATGAAAAATGATAAGACCTGTTTCTACGACGTCAAATCTCACTTGAAGGTTGAGTGAATCATATTTACCACCTGGCTATTTAATTTTAAGCAGAAAATCTAAAAAAATGTAGTTTTTTTCAGTATTTTTCCTTGATAAAATTGTTAAATTTTCAAGGGCATAAATTAAGACTTTTGAGGTCTAATAAAAGGATATAACTTCCAAAAATATCTTGAGTAGTAGTTGAGTTGTCCATCACTCCATGTTCAATCACCAAAAAGCACAGACCTTTGTGACTTGTATCGTCGAACACTAAAGTTTAGCAGACAAAATATCATTGGTTAGTTAAATTCTTCGAAACGCAAAATTTTAAAATCAATTTTTCTTAAGTTAGTTTGGAACTTAAAAAATGTGTTTCTTGGTGAACAATTTAAAGATTTACAAGAAGTGGCGAAGGATTTAATTATTAGGCTGAGGGATTGGAGGGATCTAAGTATTTCGCACCGAATTCTAAGAGACCTATTCCAGACGAAAGTCTGGTGACCGTTTCGTGACTGTAAAAGTTCTAGATAATGGCTGCAACCTGACCGATAGACCAAAATCAGTTAATTTGGTTGATTTAAATTTAGCATAATAAACAAGTCAAGTGAAACCATCCCTAACACCTACACTTGTTAGGCGTCTCGACCAAATGAATTTCAAACTTTCAACTGACACTTTTCCAGACTCTATAACTGCAATCGACTGGCTTAAGTTAAATACACTGCGAATAGATTCTAAAAAAAAAACTAAACACTAAAAAATTCTTGTTTTTCTTCTGCCTTAAAAAAGAGAGACCTAATCCATATGGCAGAAGATTACTTTCGTTATCTCTCCAACCCTTCTGGCTAATCCCTTCAAAGAGCGTCCCAGCTCACTCCATCCGTGTGTTTACCTTCTAAAAAAGGTATGACCGCAATTTAAATTTCTAATTCTTTGTCAGACGACAAAAAAACACACTCACCCACAACTCCCAAATCGATAAATAAATCCGTGAGATTGACCACGGCAACTTACCACCAATTTATTGATATTCCCCCTGCGAACTTTCTAAAAAACTAAAACAACAAGAAAATCTAAATAATAAAGCTGAGAAAAATGCGAAAAGGGGCCGCAAAAAAAACGAAAACGCAAAATATGAGAGATAAACGAAACAACCCACTCCCATTCCCACCCAACCCTCAACCAACCACCCATGGTCCGATGGTCCGGCGTTCTGCGAAATTGATGTCGCATTCGGGTTTATGTACTTACATATTTCCGTTGTGTAGAAAATATTTGCTAGGCCTTTAGGAATACCTTTGGCATCCACTAAAACCCCATCTCGGCTAAGGAGACCGGCAAGATGGAATAAAACGCAATCTCCCGAGTGTCCGAAGGACACAGCAGCGTGGTTGCGACGGTGTCCCCGACTCCAAAAAACCCATTGCCAATGTACTATATAAACATATGAAAATATTCGTTTAAGCCTGTTTCTTGATAACAACACACACACATCCACATACATTGGCTGTGTGTGGGTGAAGGTATTTAGAGGGTAGTGACCATTTTTTGTAGCACTAAGCGGATGGCAAAAAAGGGTTGTGAATACCGCATTTTTTTTTTGCTTTGTCTTTTGCGCCATGTTATTGGAGGAGGAGGAAAGGGGTCATTTCAGCAAAGGAAACTTAAGCCATTCGGACAGAGATATATGCATGTATTTATGGATGTGGACAGTGGAGGACTAGATTAAGATCTTAGCTGGCGAATTGAGGGGCGCTTCCAGTGTGTGTGTTGAGGGGACTTGTGCTCTACATTCGCTGAAATTCAATGTCGGCTTTAAGTTTTGCCGTCTTGTTACAAGAGTCGAGTAAAGCACAATGAATTTTCAACAAAAACAAGAGAGTCACAACGGCAGTGAGTCAGTTTCGACGGCGGACGTCAAGTTCAAGAAACAATGGGAATGAATTTGACAGTACATAATCAGTTTTTTATGATCAGATCAGCTTTTGAAAGAATGGAATTGCAGAACTATTTTCTTAAGGCCAATTTATGACAAAAATATAATTCGGGCCAAGCCAAATTGGACCGACCAAATATGACTCGGTCCAAGCCAAATTTGTTCACTTTTTATTTAACCTTTTATCTACCAAAATAGATACAAATATATAATTTTTAATGCAAGCTTTGAAAACTTCAAATAAAAATTTGGATAAAATAGAATTGCATAGCCGACTTGGTGGAATCTGTCGTATGAACATTATTTTATGATAAATAGGGCAAATAGGAATAACTATTGCAGAAATATATCAAGAATTTGCATTTAGGCTTAAATAGGGAAAGTCAGTGACCTAGTAATTTTAGTGAAAATATATTTCATTATGGAGCATTCAGACTGCTTAATTTTTTTTTAAAAATGCAATATTTGGAAAATATTGAAGCCTAATTAAAAAACCTTTTTTTTATCTATTAACAATAAACCCCCATCCATGGAAAACGTTCCCAGCGTCTTGCGTAAAAATTAACTAAATGGTAAAGAAAATTTCACTAGCAAAGAAAAAAAATATATGAATCAGAAAGTAGACTAGTTCTTTTAAGAGAACCAGAGAAGCAGTTCTAAAAGTCAAAAATATGAAACCAACCATTATTATTATTTCTTTATTGGGGCATAAATTTACAAATGTCTAAGAAAAATTTTTAATAAAGAGATTTAGTATTTAACTTACTACTAAAATATAGTATAATTTACTATATTACTTGCAAATTGAAGGAAAAGCCACTAAAAACCTTCATTCAAAATATGCCAAAGCAAAAAAAAAAAACATGCACGGAGGTTGTGTAATGTTGTGGGTTTGTATAGCCTCAAGTGGCTGTGGAAATTCGAATTCCTAGAAAATACTATGGACAAAATTGGATATATGAATTTTAAAGAGAAATGTTCGGAGTTTAGCAGAAAAATTAAGTATTTTTACTTCCAACAATACATCACTCCGAAGCCTGTAATAGGTGCAGAAGGAGATGCTACGCGCTACTTTAATTTAATTTTTTTTACTGTTTTCGTTTTGTAGTTAGTTATATAATATCAGGCCGCCTTCTTGCACTCCAAAGAAATTGAATGGTTCTTTATCTTAAAACAAAATTCCATTCAAAATCTATTTAAATATTCAGATTGGAAAAAAAACAGATTGAATTAGACCAATCCCCCCGTGTAGCCTTAATTATTGAATTGTGATAAAATTCCTATTACATCCAAATAACGTAAAAGAAGAATTCGTTATTAGTTTTACGGAAATTCCAAATCTTGAGTGAATATTTGCACAGGTTTTAGTGAAATCTTTACTGCAAATATCCAAAAAGGTTTTAAAGTTTTAAAAGAGGTTACTTCACTACACTTCATTTTATTCTAATTCACAGCTTAACAATGAACTTTTACGTCTTGTGAGTAAGATACGTTTAGTTTCATTATGTGTTAATTACTTTGTTGCTAAGTTAAACATTTTCTGAACTTACTAACCATAAATAAGATTAAGGTAAAAATTTGTAAAAATTTTTATAATTCAATTTGGAAAAAAACAAATTAAAAGCCAGTAGAAAAACTGGTAAAAGAAAAACTATAAGCAAAATTTATAGTTTTCAATAGAAATGGGTCAAAATCGGTCGACGTCGCGGTGTTTCTCAAATAAGTTCTTTACTGTTAAGTCAGTCAGTGATGCCAAGGTCTTAGGATTTAGTGGCTGCCACGAGCATTCGTGGCTCACGTTGGCCATAGTTAGGTCCATTGTGCTGCCTTACTTCTAGATTGTTTCCAAACTCCGATTCGTTGCCTAAAAATTTCTTGCAAGTATAGTGATATAGAGTGATACCAAACTCAAACAACACTTGCACGTCAAACGAATTATTATTATTATTAAGAATTAGAATTGAATCACTGAACTATTTTTAAATTCATCACCCTATTCGTGAAATTCTGCATGACTATCCGAGGCATTTGAATCTTTAGAGAAGAACTTGGTTTAACATAGACTTAAATTTATCGATTTGTTTGCTGATCAAACTTCAAAGAAGATCTAGAACCAGGACATATAAAGTTGCGATATACCGAACAATGCAAACTAGCATATGGTTCAATAAGTGAAAATGCATCCACAAAAAGTTAAGTTTTGGTGACAATATTGTGCCTGGAATGCCATTTCTGGAAAACGGCGTTAGTGTGATAATCACGGGCAACGGCTAGTATTAAAGATCAATATGACCACTTTCGTTGCGCAGCTGATATGTGGCCCCATTCTTTTACATGAACGATTAGATGATAAACACCTTGCAGAGGTATGCGAATTGGATATCAAAAGCGATTGTGCTTCGTATAACTTAGTTGGAGAGGTTTTGTAACTGCATGCACCATTTTTCAATACAAGGCTCTTTCCTTCGATTGGTTATTCTTAATTATGCAAATTTATGCAAAATTATTCTTAATTATGCAAATAAAAGAGAAAACAAATGCATAAACACACAAAAACAAAGACCTAATATAATCAGTGAAAACTATATTTTGCAGTTGTGAATTTCTTGTAGTTAACATTTCAAAATCATAAGCTATATATGGTTTCTTATGCAGTGCAGGATCAAGGTGCATGATAAAAAAATTTGAATCGACCTTTGGGCTCATAGTTAGGGCATAACTTAAATACAGCTGTATCTGTGTTAGAGTAATTAAATATCGAACATGTCAGATCCGTGCGACCGTATGCGACCTCACAGAGCTCGTTTCACCCCATTCCAACATCGACCCCCTAATGGAAACTCCATTACATACTTCTGATTAAAAGTAGAATAGAAAATAACTTGCGCCTCTTTCTGATAAGCACCCAGCGCCTTTACCCTGTCCCAAGGGTACACACCGACCCAAATCCGCCCGTGTTACTATCGGGGCCTTTTCCACGCGTCTCCACGCCCCACAAATACGGTCAGCATGTAACTAATAGATCCGAGAGGGGAGAATGTGGAATTGGTCACTACATTAAGTGATGTTGTTGTTTTTGTTTAAACTTTAAGTTTTCGCCTTCGCATACCCACACGTTTTGCTTATCCCCAGGAAAACGAAATCCGTGATTTAGAATTTTTTCTTTCTAGCTGCCGGTGACGGCAGCCTTTCGCCTTTCGCCTGTCCAGCATTACGGTCAAATTATTGTAAACACCGACGCACAAACTGGCGGATGGGCGGGGAAAATCCTCTTTTGGGATGAATCCAAAAAAATGTATTCATAAAATGTGCGTTGCGAACCATACGTGCGTACGTGCGTGCGTACGTGAAGCGTTTTCATGTGGTCATTGCCTCAAAGTGTGTGGAGCAACTAGAACAAGTTCTTAATCAAACATCAAGGGGGTTGTTGGTCCAGCGGCCGACGTTGGTCCAGTGGACGAGAAACGGTTTTTTGTGTGAGTTTGCATTCAAATTTGCTACTTAAAATATGTGTCCTAGGTAAATTGTCACCTTTTTTTTTGCTGCTTGGCTGTGGACCGAGAACGGGATACGAAAAATGGTCCAATCGAAACTAATCCAAACAAATTGCACGAGGACGTCACCACCAGCACCATTTACTCGTCTCTCTCTTGTGTTTTTTTTTTTTTTTCTAGTCCCGAGTCCTCCGAGTCGTAAACTCGTTCCGCTGCGGGATGTCCCGAAATTTCCCAATATCCTGACAGCACTATGACAATGTGATAAATCTACGAATCATTAATTTGAGGCTTACCACCCGACTGCGTGTGTGTGTGTCGTATGTAAATCTCCTTTTTTGAGAGAGGACGAGGAGGATAAAAAAATCAACTGTGCAGGACAGTTGATGAGAGCTGTTTGTTTGATTTGAATCTTAGGCCGTCGCCGTCGCTCTGCTTGAGATCCTTTTGTTTACCCCTTACGCATGAGAAATTTATCGATGTTGAGGTTAATTCCTTCTTTTTGCATTTTTGTCTTTTAGCGACATGTCCTCAAACCGGCTTGACCGTTAGTGAGAAAGTTATTTCTCCTTGCAGAGGACGATGTCCCATTTCAGGAGACCGACTCAGAGGTCACTTCGGTTTCTTGAGCATATGTCACCGTCAAACGAGGACCCGGCCTCCACCTGGTCCTTGTTGCATAAGGAATCAGATTGAGGAGAAAAACAAAGGAAAATGCATAATTTATTCATTGTATACACGTGGGTTTTAAACTGGATGCAACGACTTCCACGGCGGTTACTATTTTGTGCGACACGAAAGAAACGGACGTGGCGATGATGCGCAGCAGCGCACGGTCCAGAGAGTGGCTTATTGAAAAAGTTTCTTGCGATTCTGGGAATTCGACTGCACTGTCATGCGAATATTCGGATGGGTCTGGATGCCTTTTTGTGGGCTGAGGCTGCACGCAATTTGAAAGGAGCAAGCGGCACTGGTGGCAGCACAAATCGACGCCGACATGAGTGTTTCAGTTTGCGTTCGTGGCGCGATCTGGACTAGGTCGGCAAGCGCATATGAGAACTGCCGAGCAGAGTTGCCAAGACCAGAGGGTTAGGATTTGAATGAGTTTTAAATGCGAGAAGGTATCGCCCTGAGTGGGGCTTTCATCCTATTTAAAGGCCTATTTTATTACACGAAATCGTTCAGTGCATCCGACAAGGTGATTGCGTTAACGGTTGGACGAATGCAAGTAATTCAGTCCTAACATGAGGCATGGCCTAAAGTCCCAAATTTTATAAAGACCATTTATCAAAACTACATTGCATCGTTTTCATCGATTGTATGTTAAGGCGCATTTCCAAGAAATAATTTAAGCACTTGAATAGTGTGGTATGTCGACACAGGTTACATTGCGGGAATCTCCTTACTCCGGTTTTAGCTGTTATGATGTTTAGATGTTATATGACATGATGAAATGGGGAGTATCACTAAGCCACTTGTAAAAGATCTATTGTAGCCCCTTCTTTGATCTAGGACCTTAATGCTGCTTCATGATTTTGACAATGTTTCGAAAACGGTCCTTGTTACGTTCATTTTATTGATTATTTTTAATCCAGATTTGGTCTCCTTAGCCTGACCAAAGTGTTTGCAGATATCCGTGATGGAGAGACCCATTTTAAGTAGGCACTCTCAGGTTGGCTTTGTTTAGTTCTAGAGCTTCTTTAGCTCATTTGGAGTTGTGATTGCATTTCATGAATTTCCTCGAGTGTTCTATACCCTACAGGTTAGTTCAGAATTCATGCTTTTGTTTGATAATCCAGTTCTTAATGTGCTGGTTTGTGTCAAAAAGAGGAGAGGTTCCTATGAACGGAGCTGTGCTCCATTCTTGGCTAGAGTGTCCTACATGTTGCACTAATTGGAAATAACATTGATTGTTTCAGTCGAAGGAAGTAATTAAATAATATAATATTATTATTGCTATTTGTCGTGCTTACAAATGAAAGCAAGAACGTTCGAGCAACGGCTATGAAAAACCAGACAGATGTAAATTAAAAAAAACAAAATAGAGCAGTCGAGTATCAAGCATCAAAAAATAAACCCATGTGAAAACTGTAGTAGCCAAATAAATATAATTTAAAAAAAAACTCAAAAGCTCAGATTATCAAAGAATTTGAAAAAAAAAGAAACACAGCTCGTCAAAGATGTGAAATAAATTTTTTTTTTAAATTAGTAGTTCAACATATGATTTAACTTCATAAAAGCACTAAACAAAACAATTTTTAGGCAGAGGATAATTTTCTCTTTTCAAGTAAACTTCTTCCTACAATGGGGCATTGTAAGAAATATGCTTTTCACGACAAATTTAATTTGAATTAGAAAGTTATACACGAATATTGGAAATTGATGTTAAAATAAGAAACAGCTATCTTTCACACAGGAAGCAGAAGTGAGCTTCGGGACAGAGGTGTTACGAGAATGACTAATTTGCCAATTTTGTTGTAGGAAAAGAAAACATGAATATACTTTTGCACATTTGAAATATTTAGACATTAATTGTTAAAAAAACACACACGCAATTTGGTGAAAGAAGGTGTCAGCCTTTTAAAAACACAAACCGAACGATTAGACAAACTTCTTCTAACACGGATAAAGATTCTATTCTAATGGATTCTCCGAAGCTGGTAATTTTACAAATAAAACATTTAAAACATTTTCAAACAAATTGAAATAATCTTAATTTGAGTGATACCGTGTATTTTTGCATTTTAAATTGGTTGATGATAGAATACTTTTAAACAAATCGCACAACCAGACCGAGCACTGCAGAAGACTGGAACTTTATTCGCAAAAAATGTTTGAAAGTAAGGGTGATGGAATTATATGAAATATATACATTTCAGAAATATTTGACTCAATCGGTTACACAATTGATACATAGCAGGACGTTTACGTTCAAATGTTAATAATTTAAAACTTCTGAAAAAGTCTTATCAGTCTAAGATTATTTATACGCGTAAGAATTTTTGAAAAAATTATAGTAAATTCAAATAAAAGCCGTCGATTTTTGATAGTCGGGTATTTTTTTCAGCAGCAAATAATTAGACATACGAATGTAAAGTATTTAACCTTCATCGGTTGCTTGGGTCGATATGTCACACTTTTGAAACTCAAGTGGAGCCATTATTTTGCCAAATCAAGCCAAGATTTTGGCTCAAGTAAAAATCGTGTATATATTTTATGTTAACGAAATCTATATTCTTGATAGATAAGTTGTAGAAAAAGTTGCCCTAATAGGTTCTTGTGGGACAGATTGACACTGCCTCTGTTCGTTGTATCGTTTCGTTCGTGAAACTAATGGTATCGTTATCGTTTGCTGTAAAACGACGTGTCTTTTGCTTTTAATTTTTTTAATTAATTTAAACATAAATTAATAAATAATTTTTTTTTTTGGCCTCGGCAATTTTTTCTCTTTTTCTCTTTTTTCAATTAATAAAGTCATAAATAATAAACAATTTTCAATTAGAAAACTATTTTAATTTCATTCATCGCCAAATATAAACCAATAATAAGGGACTGATAAAGGTTCATTTATAAGCAATAACAATACAAAGAGTTTACTCAAAACTTAATAATTATTTTAAAGAATGTTTTTGGATTTGTAAACTTCAGACAAATCGACAATCGAAAAGTTGAGATATCTTAGGAACGAAGAGACGATTCTCTTATAAAAACGTTGTTGACTTCCAGTCTTAGCACTAGATTCTAATTTCGAAAAAAAAACGGAAGCAATTGTAATAAACGCTACGGTGTTTTGAAAGGCATGTAAAACCTTTTCTGTTGTTCGTTACTCGTCTTTTAAGTTGTGTGTCAAATTGTGCACTTTTTTAGTTTGTTGTTATTTGCGAGCCAGAATTGAATGGATGTAGTGATAGATTGTTTTTGTTATGATTTTAATAGCACAGAATTAGGACAACTACATCAGTCGCTCGCAATTTTTGAGTTTAAAATTTTAATCTTTTACGGATTGGATTTACTTCTTTAAGAATTTACCGAAGAAAGTTGTCTACTTGAAAGGAAAAAAAAAATATTCCTCGAGATGTTTTGTTGAGTGTTAAATAAAATTATAAGTTGATCTTGTTAATGTATAAGTAAAGTTGTTAAAAAAAAATCTTTAGTCAGTTAGTTTCTAAGAATAATGTTCACATGTTTTATAGTTATAGTTTAGTCTATATGGTTTGGTACAAGGGCCGTTTACCAGATTGACATTCGTTGAAAAATTACGTTTACATATTTCAATGAGGAATTAAAAAAAATGTGAAATTCAAAATGTTGACTAGCAAATTATTTAAATTTTTTATGTTTATTTGATTTATATATGAATTTTGATACAATGCAAAGAGAATGTCTTCGACGAAGATCTTCTATTTATAGAGATTTTGTCTGCCCAGTTTTATATACTTTTTGCAGAGATATTTCACCAAAGTTTAAGTTAAAAATTAAGTATTATTATAGGTTTAACTTGTAGGAATGCAATTCATTTATTGAATAATCATCAAACCGGTTCCCACTAAGCACTTTGTTGATAAAAATATCAAGTCTAGGATTTCTAGGTTAGCGGCGAAAACTAAGAATGATTGGACACAGAATTGACCTCTCTACATTATTTTTCTTTTAGAAAATATAATATGTTAAATATCAATTAAATGTGTTCAGGACAAAGTTGTAAACTTTATTTTCACAGATATTTTAGATTATATTAACAGGATTGAAATTTGGAAAGAACCAGCATTCATTTGTAATAATGGATACTCGTAAACAGTCACCCGGTCGGTTCAAGAGGTCTGCTGCATTAAACTCCGTTATAATCATGTCTTCTATCGATTATATTTTTTTGATATTATTGTTGAGTAAAAGGTTGTTTGTTGTTCAATTTCTCCATTAAAATGATCTGTCGAAAAGTTTCGTTGCATTCATGAAGACCTTTTTTAAACAGAAATCAGCGTCTTTCCAGCTTTCATTCTAGTTTCGAAATGATTTTTTTTAGTTGATTCAGTGAAATTTTTTTGTTTCAATTTTGGTTAAGATTTTTAGTCCTGTCTTTCAAGACTTCGTTTCTGATCAGAATGTATCCGCCAATATTTGATCGTAATATTGAAATATATTTTCGCAATTCGTTTGCTAGATGACTTCTCTTTCTTCCTGCAGCTACCAAATTAATCGGAGGCCATTAAAATATCGAGACAAAAACTCAACTTTTCGACCACTTCGACCAAATTCCATTGAGTTGGCATCCCTATCCGCCGTGCATCTAAAAAAAAACTTGTATCCCGCGATGCACACACATACAGTTGCTGCATATAATTGGCCAAAGGGCAATACGCTCACGTGCGCCTAATCATATCCCGAAATCCTTCTCGCGATAGATACCACCGTCGTCGTAATTTACGTTTTGAAAGATGGAAGGCTGAAACTGCTCCACACCTCGCTCGACGCCCGACGCCCGACGACCGACGCCCGATACCCCACGCCCCACGCCACGCGAGCGCAGAAATGCGAATGAGCTCATTTGGAATTAAATAACAATCCCTGTTTCTCTTATGGCCTCCTTTTATGGCCGATAGATACACAATCCGCTCATTCGCGTGAATTACTCGTTGCATGTTTGGCGGGATTTGAGACATCAGCCGGGAGGCGATCCCATGCCAGGGAGCGCGCACACATCACCCGCCGCCGGATGGCCACTTCGCGTCGAGGATCCATATTGAGGAGAAGGCCCAGAGTGTCCAAGAGTGCGGATTTGATTGCAAGATGTCAGCGGCTTTATGGCATGCGAATTGTCCGATCGCATGCCTGTTTCTGTGCTGACCGATCTTGATGACAATAATTCTGTGCAGGTTTCGCGTGTTCGCTGGTGTTACCTTTGGCAGGCTCTCTGTGATCGCATGCGGCTCGCAGCGAATATTTCCGGTGGTGGCTGGCGATAGCGGATGATGCCGCATGACATTGTGAGCGAAGACGGTGAAGGTAATCACATAGGGAAGACTTTCGTAGATCCAATTTGCACTTGCAACCCGGCAGAGCAGTGACAACATACATCCAATTGGTGTGGCATGCTCTGGGTGTGTCTGGGAGATGGGGTGGAGTAGATAAATCCATTTGCATACGCACAATTAGATGCATTTCATTAGCCGTTCCACGTGCTCCTGGAGAATGCTCAAGGTAGAGAAGCGACGTCTTTTGTGTACCGATTGTCTGAGAATGGACGTGTAAATCGTTTGAATCGGCCGGTGAGGACGTCTTAGATAAAAATCTTCAGATTAGAGTAAGAAAGAATGGAGTGTCGTTACGCCATTCACCTCTTGATGTGAATCCTAAGAGACAGATTGAGAATGATTTGTAATCGAACTCAATCGTCAACAATATAGCAAGTTGCTAGTTCCTCCTTATTGTGATTTGTCGGTTGATGTAAGTACGGAGGCAAATTGAAGAACAGCACAAATAAATGTTGTTTTAAACAGAAAAAGAAATGATCTAAATTGGGTCTGGACTAAATTTATTGCGTCATGAAAAACGTTTAGCCGGTGACGAAAAAACTAACCAAACCAGCCTTATACAGGGCTGTCGATACAGATCAGGGTTAACTTCAAATTTTTCACCTCTTCTTGCCTTTAGGCCGACATTCATTATTGGTTTCTTTCTTCTACTGTTGCTCGTTCAACAACGTTCACTTAAATGTGTGGTCAAAGATTAACAAAAAATTCTTACAGATTTCTAAAGCTCAATTTATAGACAGACGGCACTGAATCATATCACTGACCAGGGTTGCCGTTTTAGCGAATTTGTTGCTAGATCTAGCGGATTTTTAAGACTCTTGACGGTTTTTGAAAAAAACTTGTCGCTAAAATAAAATCTAGTGATTTCTAATTGAGCCGCTCGGTGCACAGATTGATTAACTCCCCTTTTTGAGAAATTTTAGATTTAAGTGTCAAAGCATATGGTATAGTCATAACTTCTTATGTTTACAATATCTTTCCTTAATAATAAAGATTACCACCATTAAACGACAATTATTTGTATAAAACGTAATGTATTTCTGAGGCGAATGAAAATTATTTCATTGTTTTTTTCTTAAATTTTTGTTTTATGGAAGAAAGATAATTGAGCCGTTGAGCTCAGAAGAATTTTTGAATAAAATTTCAAAATTTGGCGAATTCAAGAAATTTCAAGTTCAGCAATTCATGTGACTTCATAGAGCCTAGAGGCAATGGCAATAGGTCTTACTCAGTCTGCAAAAAAAGTTACATGCAGAAGAGAAGGTTGACGACGCTCAGTTTAAACAATTTTAAAACTAAAAGTTTCACCTGAAATCCTCTAGAGCGATCGTCAAGCTCTATCATCGGCGGAAAGCTCAAGCTCATCTATCGTCAAGCGGAAATCAGCTCAGTGGTAATCCAGCGAAATGAGTTTGCTCAGGAACACGTGGTTATTGTTTTGTGTGTTGAATGGTAAAAACATTTCGACTCGCGGAAATTTCTTGACTGCTGTAAGATGCTTAGCCATTAAGTTCGACCCAAATAAGTTGACCAGAAATAAGACATCAGACCTAGACATTAAACTTACCTAGGTAGAATCACATTTGAACAGTTATTAATTATTGGGTGTACAACTTTGCTTCCGCCATTTTGTCGTAGTGGAAATAAATAGATCGTAGATGTCCTACAATAAGCTTAGATATTTGTAAACATTACGCCATCGAAATATTAGTCGATTTGTGTTCGTATCATAAAGTTATTCTCAATTAAACATGTCAGCTTATGAGCCAAATTCTCGTCATTTGCGGGAGGTTTTAATTTTCTGCTTTAATATGAAGAAATCTGCGGCTGAGGCTTATCGAATGCCCTCAAATACCTATGAGCCAAGAGTGGTTTCAAAGCTTCAAGAACGGCGATTTTGACGCCGAAGACAGGCATAGTGGTGGAAAAGAAGTTTTCGAAGATGCAGAATTGGAGGCCTTTCTTGATCAAGACTCGTGTCAAACGCAATCAAATCAAATGCAAAACAAATCATAAATGTATAACCAGTTTATTACGATAAAGCCTCGGCATTCGGAAAAAAACGGCGGAAGCAAAATTGTGCCTCTAATAAGTATTGGATAGGTATAATTTAGTACATACATTTCATTCCTTCATCGAAATTACCATGATGTAACTGAATCTGTATCACGTCATCCCAGGCCATCTACCCAGGATTCCCTTTCTTCTGGAGTTGTCCCACTCTTCATCGATGACCTTTCGCGCCGGTCAACCGAAGAACATAAAAAATTTAACACAAATGCAATCTGACAATTAGTTCGCATTCATCCTTCGGCCCGCAGAAGGATGCCTCTTCAAGCAGGAATCTTTAAAGGCCCGTTTGCATCTGTCTGAGAAATGATTTTGTCCTCTTACCCACACTGGGGAGATTTTCAACAAAAACGAAAGAAAAAAAAAATATGCAAAAAAATCCTCCAACAGGACACAATCAACCAGTAAATCCTGTTATCACAACACAATCTCCCTCCGGACAAAGCCCACAAATCGCTTCAAAAATAATTAAATCCTTTGCTTGCACTTTTGATGCGACTGGCGGTCCTTTCAGTGTCCCGCTCGGGAATCGGGAAAGGTAAACCCTTGGCTCAGTAAACCGTGAAAAGGATATGCAGCCGGGAAGAGACTCCTTTCGGACATTCCATCGCGCTGAGCCCGTGTGTGTGTTTATGCTGCGTTTACGGGGCCATGGAGGTCTGTCACCTCGTTTTCTTTTCTAAGACTCAAAATGCAATCTCCGTTCTGGGGGAGAGGTAAGAGAGTATCCTGTTTATCCTTTTCTTTGCTTCTTTTTTGAGTCCTTTCATTTTTATTGTTATTACTATGATTATTTTTATCTGCTTTTCTTCGGGTTACTGGCGAGGATTTCTTTTTCGGCTGCAGGTCCTGCCGTTGATTGTGACAGTGTCATGCAAATATTTTTATAATCTTGAACTGTGGCTTCGTGCTTGTTGTTGTTTCGGTTGCCGATTATGGGGTTTGTTCTATTCATGGGAGTGCGAGTTGTGCACAGGATACGCGTGTTGCATTGTGTCATCGGGACAATGGGACATCTGCCCGTGATTCGGTAGGAGATGACGTGAATGATGAAACGATGTGATCGATGCATTTCCTGTGGAAAGGAGTATGAATAATTTATGTGTTGGTTGTGCATCCCACGCAAGGATCGTTCCTATTTTGTTGTTGTTGTGGCAAGTCTTTGAGATGAGGCGATGTTGAACGCTCTTTTATGATTTCGGTTTTTGATTACAGTCCACAATAATCAACGTCTCGTTTCATCCTACACATTATTTTTTGTGCAATTTTTGCTGTAATAGTCGTCGAATTTGTGGAAAATGTCTTATACGAAATTCAATCATGAATTCTGTATTTGCACAAAGTCTGAAAGACGTTCAAATATTAAAGCTTAAATTTTGTTCTCAATCAAAGGCTGTTGGCCGAGAAGCCAGACGTCAATCTGAGCGAGCACTTCGCGTTTTAGGAATGAAAAAAAGCGAATTTGTTTTAGGAGGTCTTCGTAGGATATAGCATCTAAAACAAATGTAGTCAAATGTAGTCTAGCGAAGTGAGCAATGCCTTGGTTCATTCGAATTTATCCAAAAGTGTCAATTGTTCGTGGTTCGTAGGACTTGATTCTGACATCAGCTTGAAGTGTTTAGAGCTCTTCTTTCTGCGTCAGCCCATTACAAGAAATCATGCTCTGAATCTAAGTTTAGAGCAAGTTTATTTATTTTTTGCTATATTATTTTCGACTGAGTCATTACGATGATGCACTGGCTTTAGGACATCAGTAACGTTTCCACTCACTTCAAACTTCCTCATAATTTTACCGATTGCTTGCGTAGTCGATCGATTATGACGATCGCATTATTGAATTAATAAGCGGTCCATTATCGTAAATGGCAAACATTCAAAATTAATATTATCGCACTACAAATGACAGTTGGTGTCAAGTGCCTACCAACGAAATCAATCACCCTGTGTAACAACATTTCTTTCTTTTTTAACTTCAGCAGTCCTCATACTTCCCTGGCTGTTCATTATCTTCAGGAGTTGTACGGAACTGAACCACATCCCTAGATAATGAACAGAGGTAAATGTGGTCTTCATACCCAGCCCTCCAGATCAGACTGGAGAGAAGGCATACCTATAAGAATTGAATCGCTGGTGATCTACACCGACGGATCAAAAACTGAATCCGGAACCGGTGGAGGGGTCTTCTCCGAAGACTTAGGAATCCAGATCTCATTTCGCCTTCCCAACCATTGCAGCGTATTTTAAGCGGAGGTAATGGCGATCAAGGAAGCCTTGTCGTGGCTAAAGTACAAGGTGATATCGCACACCTCTATCACGATATGTACAGACAGTCAAGCTGCGATAAAATCCCTGAAGTCTGTCACTTTTAATTCAAAAACAGTTCTTAACTGCCGCAAATCTCTTGACGAGATGGCAGAGCAGTTTAACATTCACCTCATGTGGGTGCCGGGAGACTGTGACATCTCGGGGAACTGCCTGGCCGATGATCTTGCCAAGCGCGGAACCAGTGAAACCATCCAATCGGATAAGGTCGGTCTCTGCGCACCTCTTGCTACCGCGCTCCTCTACATCCAATCCAAGACCATTGCGGCAACCAATCTTAAGTGGTCGAATGATGCTACTTGTTGCGTCACCAGGGAAATCTGGCCTAAGCTAGATCCTGAACGCTCATTTAGTCTCCTAAGACTCAGTAGAATTCAAGTTAGGAACCTGATCAGTGTCATAACTGGGCACTCCACTTTTGGCAAACATGCCAACCGACTGGGCCTCCCGGAGAACGACTTCTGCAGAAGCTGCAGAGACGAAGAAAAGGAAGAAACCTCGCTCCACCTTTAGGGACCTGCAGCGCTCTCGCAAACCGTAGAAAGAGGCATCTTGGTCACTACTTTCTAAATAATCTCGGTGAACTAGCTGACAGCAGCATAAGCCATATCCTCCGCTATATTAACAGCTCCAATTGGTTTCTGGAGTATTGGGATGTTTTTGCATCCACTCCATGTGGTATCACAATGAGCCTCATCTGGCTTAAGTGCTTGGCTGCCTTGCGCAGTCCACCACACAACCTACTTACCTACCTAACTCAGCATAATCTTTTTTTCGAATGGCGATTCTATTAACCAAATAGCCTGTTTGACTTGAGACAATTTATTTTAAACGCAACAAGGCAATGATCCAGTAGACGTCTTGCCTACCAGCTTTTTTACTATCATTAAGGGATACTTCGACGTATATTTTTAATTATTCTATAATAAACCTTAGTAATTGTATCAGGAAAAACAATTCTATCATCCCCTCAAATTTTCACAGTTTGTGTTTGGCGGGCTAAAGAATCTGAATATGCAAAAAAAAGTCAGTCCGTCCGTCGTACGCCGTATGCCCTCTGCCGATTTTAGAATTACTAAACTGTCTACGAATCCTAAATTATTAGAGCACATAGATCTGTAGGTCCATAGTGTGTATAGAAATAAAACTTGGCTCAAAAACAGTGCTGAGCGAACCACTTATTTCGATGTATCGATGTATAAATTAGATCACGGCAAAAGGGGAGAAAAGGGGTTTTCAATTTTTGAAGGGTTTCCTCAACGTTTTTTAAAAACTGTGGAACAGAATTTTGTGCAACTTGGCTCAACAAAAGGGGTATATCCCATACAGATCCTTAAGTTGAACCATACCGATCGGAGCTATGGGGGATTGAACCTTTTAGTGTCCGCATCGATTCTTGAAAGCCGTCCAACAGAATTGGCTCAAGCTTGACCTAATAATAGCGTTAGCCTAGGTCTTGATCCCCCTTATTCAAAATAATGAAAAATGAACACTTAGCGAAGAAAGAGGAGGTTCAAAAATTTTTTGCGACTTATTTTATACGAGGTCTGTTAAAAAAATACACTTGAAATGTTTACAGTGGCATACGGTGAGTGTACTGTGAGTCAAAAATGTTCGGAAGTGGTACAAGTTTTTCAAAAAAGGTCGAGAAGATATGAATGACAACGCTCGCCCTGGACGCCCCAGCACATCCAACAACCGATGAAAATGTTGAGAAAGTGAAGAAAATTGTTATGGAGAATCGTCGAATCACTTTTAGAGAAGTTGCTGAAGATGTCGGCATATCGGTTGGCTCATGCCAATATTTTCGGAGATTATGGGCATGAAACGTGTGGCAGCGAAGTTCGTTACAAAAAAACTGTTGCTTGTTCATAATTTTTTGGCCAAAAACAACACCATAATCATGCCTCAGCCACCATATTCACGAAATTTTGGCCTCCTGCGACTTTTTCCTGTTCCCAAGATTGCAGAGACCCGTGAAAGGTTGGCGTTTTGCGATGATTGAGGAGAAACAAACCGAATCACTGAGAGAGCTCAAGGGCACACAAAAAGTGTATATCAGAACTGCTCCGAGGATTGAAAAAAACGCTGGCATAAGTGAATTATACCTGAGAGTGACTGCTTTGAGGGGGACAAAATAGAAATTGATGAATAAATAAATATTTTTTGAGAAAAATGAAAATTCACATTATTTTTTGAACAGACCTGTTGTTAATTTTTTGAGTTTGAGTTTTCTATATGCCAATACCGCCGTGTTATTCAAATTACATTTTTATGAAATCTATGGCAGTAACATGTTTTCAATAAGATGCTCTGTCGTGTTCAATCGGCTACTTATCTCAAGAAAATACTGGTCATTAGTTTTAAATTAGGGTGAATTTCTATGGCAATGAATATAAGTGTGATGTGTAAGTTACTGGTCTAATGATTCCTACTATCTAAAGGCATAGAAAAAAAAAGTGTACTGGTGTCAACCTGATTGACTGTGTCGCAGATCTACGATATATCAACTTCATTGGATTTTTGCTTTAATTCTAGTTTTTTCTTTTTGAACTCTATATTTTTCTACCATTCAGAAATTGAAGTAAAGTTACGATATGTGGAAAAGTTTCGCTTCTAGGCTGGCGAAAGTTAAGTCCATCTTTATTTCATTCACTCAAGTCGCAGAGTCGGCTTAGGATTGAGCATTGACCATCTAAAATCCACACTTTCAACAGTGGCTCCAAAACTGTCGATTTAAAGAGAATTTTATCATAACCGGTGTAAGTTTTCTTCTAATTACGCTGCATACCCATAGGCTCGACAAATTTTCGATTGTCTGTGTCTCAGCTAAGCTGATTCACGACAGCTGGGCAAAGACGTGAGACACGAATTCACCACAGGTTCAATTTCATTCCTATTATCCAAGCTTTTGAACCAAATTAACCAAGAAAAGTTGGTCACAAAAATTTCCCTATGCCATAATCTAAGCATTTTCCACAACCAACCGAAGGACTTTCGCCATCTACACTGTTATTCTAGCAGCATGCGCCACACCCCACCAAAACCCACCCGCCTGCAGTAGCAAATAACAAAACCACACCACACAGTTTGAACACCGCGTTTTATCAAAGCCAACAACTTACGTTCTACAAGAGAGTACAAAATGCCTATCACACTAGCTTAACCTAAACTAAAAAAAGAGAGGGTCTTAAGGTCTACAGTTCGTTGCCACTTGAGCTCTCCATGCCCGTGCTGTTGTGCCGCCTAATCGGGGCAGTGCCCGTCCCCGGCTCGCAGAATCTCTGCTCCAAGTCGGAGCTTTCCGGCTCCGTAGTGCTCGTCGTGGTGGTCTGACTTATCTTCGGCGGCAGGCTGCGCTTCGTCGAGGAGTGCTTCGTGGTCGAGTCGTCCCGAAACCTCTCGCCCATAACGCCGCGGTACATCTTCTTCACCGACTCCCGGAAGCCGTTGTGCCACCACGCGTAGATGATCGGGTTCATAAGGCTGTTGCTGAGGCCGAGGATGGCCAGCGGGCTTGCGATGGCAACGCGTAGTCCGTCGCAGAACTCTGGATTCGTGTCGGCGCTGCACATCACGTAGAGCGTGGACGCGAAGAAGTACGGGAACCATGTGATGAAGAACGCCCCTGTCGTGAGGAGTACGATCTTGATCGCCTTCCACTTGTTGGCGCTGTACACAGGAGCAATCTGAAGCTTGTTTGTCCTGCAAAGAAGTGTTGTGAGCCTTGAATCCAACTGCCCCCCAACTGTACTTACTTCCGGCAGCAATTGAAGATGGACCGCCGGACCTTCGGCGGCTCGGCTTCGGCTGCTTCCTGGATGTAGCTGACACGTGCCGCCGGCACGTCCATGGATTCGACGGAGATTCTGTGCGGCGCGGCGCCTCCGCGGAACAGTCGCAGGCCTCCCACCTGGGTGCCCGTGGCCGCCTTCTGTAGATGGGAGATCCTGCCGAGGGCGTGCTTTAGGATGATGCTGTAGAGGACGACGATAACCACGAGGGGAATCACGCCGATGGTCGTGGTCAAAAGGACGATCTTCGGCGGCACCAGCACGATGAACCAGCAAAGCTTCCCGTTGTCCGTCGGGTTGCGAACACCGAAAGCGGGCAGGAAACCGATTAGGCACGCCACGATCCAAGTGCCCAGCACCATGAGACGTGCTCGCTTCGAGGAGACGTACCTCTGGTACTGGAGCCCGTACAGGATGTACAGGTACCTGTCTATCCCGATGAGTCCCACGCTCAACACCGAGTCGAGGGTTGCCGACACAGTCAGACCTGCAAAAGAGAAGACGAGGTTAAGAAGGCTTTCGGAAAGGATCTTTGGCTACCTATGCTGATGCAGCAAATCATCTCGTTGCGCAACCTGTGCGGGTAGTACTGTCCGAAGAGGGTGGCGATGCCGATAAGCAGGTCGGAGAGCGCCACATTCCCCAGGAAAATGTACGTGCTGCGGGGCTGTTGTCCTGCGGGAGATGGGAGAAATGGTGTGTTTATTTATGTTTTCCTTTCATTTGCAGCAACGACTTACTCTTGTGCAGGATGAGTCCACTTGAGAGGACAATAAGGAGGTTTACAAATATGATAATGGAGCATAAAATCGGGATAAAGATGTCGTATAATTTTAATTGAATCTCGAGCGACTGCGGGTGGGTGATGTTTATTTCGTTCTCCAGACGCTCCACAATCGCCTGCTCCATGGTTACGTTTTTGCGTGTGTGCGTGTGTTTGTGTCCGGGTCCGGTATACTCGTCAAATCATTTCACAATAACTTTGATGGGGCAGAGCTATAAAGTGTTTTATTAATCGGTTTCTCCCCCAATTTATGGCTCTGAAATGAAAACACCCCCAAGACGGGCGTGCAAAGGAGTTAGTTTAGCAGCAGTTTAGTTTTGGGGCGAGGACGTGTGCATGGATTTTCAAATGATGATCATGTTTTAAGGCAGTGGTTGCCCGTCGGGATGAGAAAACAATTTAACTCAAATACATTTGGTAAAACGTTAATTAATTTATGTTTGGTTATTCTATAATTCACAGAAGATTTGAAATTGCCTTCATTTCTACGGCATTCCTAATCACAAAAATGAAATAGTTTAACAGCTCCTAGTTTTTGAAGAGGATAAATGGAATGCAACAACATTTCCTAATTAATAAGAGTCTGGTCTGGTCCTCTTTACAACCGAACGAATCCCGCGCCATGTTGAGTTTCTGGTAGGGTCCCAGCCCATCAACAGCAAGAGCGCAGTCAAGTACCTAGGCATGCACCTGGACTGCAAGATCTCTTACCGGGAACACATAAAAGTGGCAGTAGGGCGCGTGGCAGAAGTGACTTTCTCACTCTCTCGGATCATGGCGAATATCGGAGGCCCGACCATGTCTAGGCGGAAGCTCCTCATGGCTACCATCCACTCCACCTCATTATATGGATGCGAGATCTGGGCTGATGTGCTTAACAAGGAGTCTTACAGAAGACAGATGGCTGCTGTACAACGACGTGGAGCTCTACGGGTCATCAGCTCTTACCGTACTGTATCCGTCATAGCAGGAGTGATCCCTATCGAGCGACTGGCCGCAGAACGAAAGTACGTTTACGACCATAAGACGGAAGCGGGGATCACAACGCAGTGGTGGCTGAGAAGGTGTGAACGAGGCAGCGGTGGCAAGCCAGGTGGAACGCCGAAACTAGAGGAAGATGCACAGCGCGGTTGATCAGAAATGTTGCTACATGGACAGAGCGGAGACATGGGAAAGTCAACTTCTACGTCAACCAACTGCTATTTGGACATGGGGCCTTCAACAAGTATGGGGTCTTCAACAAGATGGGCAAGAAAGAGAGTGCTGCCTGCCAGTACGAAGACTTCCAAGAAGACGACACCTACCATACCTTCTTCGAATGCAGCAGGTCGGCAGTGCAGAGGACCAGGTTAGAAGCGAAGATAGGCAGCAGCAGATGCTATCCAGCGACAGTCACTTGACGTTGTAGTGCTAAGAACCAATAGGAGAGAGAAAGGAGATAATATCACCCCAAATGAAGATCGATTACAGCCTAACCGGCAAGACTAATTAATTAACCCGCTAAAGAAAATGAAAAAGTTGGTCCCCTTTGGGTAGAAGAAAACTACACCACTCTGAAGTAATGCAAAAGCGGTCCCAGAGTGGATGGTGTCAAGGAAAAGAGGTCAAGATGTGGTTTTAGTGGGTGAAAGTCTCACGCTGCTTAGAGCAGAACGGGCTTGTTCCACCTGCCTATTAGGCTTCCAACTATGGAAAAAAAAGTAAGAGTCTGGCTAATCAAATTTAGTGAATTTCGTACAAAGTGGTCGGAATATTAATATGAAATTGTTAACTATAAAGAGAGAGGAATTCAGGAAAAATAAACGAGCTAAATTTATTTAAATGAAAATTCTAAAGTTGTTGTTACCGAGAGTGATAGTGAAAGTCAAGGGGCATCAATTTGGTATTGAGGACAAAAGTTTCAAATTGCACGAAGCTTCCTACACAATAGAATAGGGTTTACGTATCCATGCAAAGAAAATTCCTTTTCATTTGGTATAAGAAATACAGCCAGAAAAAAACATGCACAGCACAGAGTAGTCGTTGAATGGATTCTTGAAGCAAGCAAGCAAACAAGTCGAAAAATAAATACATCCACTTAGATGCGTTTTTAACGAATTTTGTAGTGCGCGCGTCATTGCGTCACACCCTTTCGAAAATGAGGCTGGTTTAACAAGGGCTCGATGTCACAACATGAGGACGGGCTTTTTTCCGCCTAAGTTGCATGCTTGTTGTGTGAGTTTTTGATAAGACGGCTGGACATGGCATAAAGTCAGCGAAACAATTGTGAGCCTCTGTGATTCATTTCCTGGTTTGGTTTTAGCTATTAAAATTGACCCGCTGGATCATATGATGTTGCAAATTGGGATTTTTTTTCGGGGTTTATTCCGAGTACATTGCATTTGGGGATTCACATGAGATCACAATTATGACAGTTCTTAACTATTGATTAAAAGGAAGAAAGCACATACGTTTAATAAGACACTGATGTCTAAAAAATGAAAGCATGAGAAATATTGAGTGGTTAATCTAAATAATTTATTGAAACAACTTAACCAGATATAAATTGTAGTCGGTTGCAAAAACAAAATTTGTACTCAAAATAATAATTCTATTTAGTGTCTAAATAAAGAAATCTCAACTGAACTGAGCTTATTAAAAGAACTTACTGCTGTTTGTGAGAAAAGAAGTAAACAAAAATTTGATTTTGAAATGGGGTCTCATATCAGGATTGGATTCTATTTGAGTTGTAGTGTGGTTTCCTTGTGAGAGGGGAATTCGGGTTTATCAAAATTTGTACACAATCGGCAGTGGCGGGTTTTTTCTTTAACTTTGAAACTCAGAGTCGTCTACAGAGAGGGCACCAATTATGACAATAAAATTGTTGTGAGGCTCTTAAAAAGGCCACTTTAGAACCGATATCTAATTTGTTTGGGTGGTTTTTCTTAGAGGAGTCATAATTACGAATACGTTATTCAACATTGTCAATGATCTTAATTTTTTTGCGATCGCACTTGAATTGAATTTGAATTTATCATTTTTTTTCGGTATCGATTATATATTCCCCAAGTTTACCAAACCCAAATCGTCTCTAAGTATTAATTACCGAAAAAAGACTATATATATGCGATGGTAACATTTAGCGATACAAGCTAAAAGTGTTAAATAGAGATTGATTTTGGAAGGCTTTTGGAACGGCATGGGCGTGGCTTGATGGTTAGTGCATCGGACTGTTAAGCGAGCATAACCAGGTTCGAAGCAAGTCCGGGAAAAAATACTGCAAACAAATTTCACGGCCCACCTCCAGCGAACGACTCCCGGAAAATAAGATTCCAGATTTTTGGTTGTCCTTTTATTATTCAATATATATAATCACCCCTATCACAGAATCCATTCGTATCAAAATTACGAATCGAATCGCAAAAAGAATTGCCACATAGAACTCTTACACTGTCATTTTCGAAATCAGCTGCTGCAGCAGCTTTAATGTCAAATTTGAATAATCGGCGAAGAATATTTAAGTAAATCGTGTGCTAAACTTATTAAGTCTTCAAAAACCATCAGAAATTATCAATATCGTTTGTGTATTGGATAATTTATGCCTTCTTCTTCTACATATTCCCTATGGTGAATTTGAAGATCAACACGAACTAGAAGACATCGGCAATAATTATATCAGTAAACACTGAAACGCGGCAGAAGCTTTAAGAAATAATATTAAACACATTTATTAAATACAAAATAAAAAAAAAACTTTCAAAATACATATATTTGCATTTTATTCGACGTAGTCGCGGTTAAGCTTCTTCTCTTTTATTTGAATCAATTTTTTTTGCAAAAGTTCATCTTGTAGTGTCTTTGATTTTCTTCAGTCTGCATTTTTTAAAGGCGCACAATTTTTCGATACTTCTGTACATATTTTTTGTGTTCAAATTTAAAAAATATATACATAAATACTAAAATTTGTTCCCAAAAACTGTAGCTTTCTTATACTCCGACGTAAACAACTTGTCGGAGAAAAAGACGGCAGATTTCCGTTTCATTCCGATTCCGTGATACCAATTTTCATGAACTTCGAAATTCGTAGCCAACTTTTCTGTGCGATTCTACTGCGAATGGATTCTGTAATAGATTTTTTGTAGTTCGTAACAATTTTGTGATTACGATGGAATTCGGGATAGGAGTGAATTATTATATCGTTCAATATATACAGTGGCGTGCAAAAATGAATACATCGGGATCAAGATGAACTTTTGTGAATTTTCACTGTTCTATAGATGCGATCAAAATCGCTTGCACTTCATTTTTTTGGTGATGAAGTAATGAAAAAAATAAAAACACAAAATCATTCAAATTGGTCAAATGGGAGCCTTTTTATTTACAAAAAACCATACGATAGCCGAGTATGTATCCATTTTTGCACGCCAGTGTATTTAATATATAGTTTTAATGCTCTCAAATCATATGATTGCTGTTAAATTTGATCAGCCATTAAACAATCCACGCAAATCAGTTAATTAAATATCGAGCAATTGAATAGTTTTGGCTTTAATACCAACCCACTTGAGAGTTTTCCAAATTTCAAGGACCCACTCACATGTCTGTGATCGTCCCTGGGATTTGTTTCAACACCAAGAGGGGATAAATGAACGTTTCGGTAGTTACTCGTAAATTGCTTGATAACAATTGTTGTACGCACTCGTATATTTAATCTGACGCATAAGCCGGATAGCATGCAAGTGGACAGAATACAGAATATCATTTATTATTAAGTATCTTATCGAAGTGAAGTGTGTAAACGATTTGACAGGACCAATTGGGTGATGATTTATGGAGATAATGGAGAAAGGGCTTGATAGCAATCGTCGTTGTTGCGACTGTAACAAGTATTGTTACAGTGAGTGGTGTTGATAGTTGAAATGCGGGACTACCTCCCGTTCGGAGTGTGATAAAGTTGGCGAGGTGGCGAAGGGTTGATTGGGATTGATTGATTATGCTTGTTGCAGACTACACCCCAACAAAATTCGGATTAGTCACCGATTTGTCAGAGATTTGGGTAATGCTGTGCAAAAATGATAGCTGACAGGTTGTTGGTGAGTTCATGGTAAGTTCACAGTGGTGTAATACAAAAAACTGAGTTAGCAACTATTTATATCTGAGTAAATATTTTGCATGGCTGGTGGTAAAAAAAAATGCATTTTTTAGAAATTTTTGATGTGGTTCGGTAACAAGTTGTACGACAAAGAAAAACCGCGCTGATCCAAGATAGCTATCGGGCGCCACTTAAAATTTGACTTCAAAATTTAGTCACAATAACGGCCATCAAAGGTATTTCCTTCAACGGTCTAAAAAGATCGAAGAGGCTTGTCTACCTTACCCCTTAAATTTTCTCTCAAACGAAGCTCAAACTACCTCCCATTGTTGTTGGTATGTATAAAATCAACAAAAACAAACTCTCAATTGCCATAAAAGTTCAAGTATACCCACGAGGCAAACCGAAATCCATCACAAAGTTTACACTTCCATTTGCTTCTCCGTCTTCGCATGTTTTTTTTTTTTGCAAACTCTTTTTCGCTTTTATCTGGCTTTCGTTTATATGGTGTTTGTTCTTATCGCGGCGAAATTGCCGTACATTCTTTCATTACAAGTATGTTTGCCAATGAGTCAGCATCGTCGATCATTGAGAAGAGTAAATCCCCCGGGTCTTGGATCCGCTACGTTCGAACTTTGTGACAACAACCGGAAAACGAATCTAAATGCAGCAATAACGTCATCGACAAATAAGCGCGCCGTTTTTCACTTTCGGTTTTATTTAAATTTTTTTGTCTTTTAAACTCGATGACTGGAAAATATTTTGGATGCACCGTGACTTAGTAGAATCACCGAACACTTTTTTTTTGTGGTTATTCACAATTGATGGGTAAATAAACTGCCGGCTATTTACTCAAGTGATACGCGACGTGAGAATACAAATTTGTTGTGAAATTGGATAATTTATCGGCATGTAGTCGATTTAGATAACGATGCGATGAGCTTACAGTCGAATTTCAGGTGTGGAGTTCGCTGTTTTAGGGTTCCAGTGCAAACACAAATGGGCCCACTTCGGTGTCTATCTGACTTTTATGAAATTGTGTACGACTTCTAGACCTTTTGCAATTAGTTCAACGGATAACGCGGGGTCTCGACCACAATGTGGCATCACAATAGGCTTAATCGAGGTGTGGGATTTTCTTCTACAAGCGGCCACATCAACTTGCTTACTCACCTAAACTAAACACGACAACATCCATTTTTTCTGTTCAGCAAAGACAACTTGAGATTTAAAGTTAGTTCGTTAGTTCAAATTAAAAAAATAATTAGGTACTATATGTTCCACAAATTATTGAAAATTTGTAGTGGGGTGTAAAGGGTTTTCCAATAAAGGCGAGTCGATACTGAAATAGTAGAAAATATGCTCTGTGTAAGATATCAACACATTTTTCTCCACTAATGAGTTTTTGGCATAGAGTTGTGACTTTTCAACATCTAAACAATCAATTTACATGATCCACCCACAAATCCTTCATGCTGGAAGTCCATTGTGGTTCATGTCATGTCATTCGCTGTATTGCGAATACTGCCGTTCTGCTTTTCTGTCTTCCACATTTATGTCGCTTAATTCGGGTTGAAGAAGAAATTAGACATCGTTGACTTTGGTGGTAATTTTTGCCTCATCAACAACATTTGTAAGCGACCAAGGAAGCTCGAGTCTGTGGGGACTGGAAAGCCGATGAAAAATGTACAGTCCGGATTGAAGTTGATTTTTCAGCCAAGACTGGATTGTTCTTCACTGAAGCTCGCAAATGAAGCGCTTTAATTTTTGGTCAATAGTATAGATTCAATTGGAACAGGGCAAAATTCACCAAGTTTGCAATAGGTCGGCTTTTTGCGCATGAAATCAACTGCACAATATTCTAAGCAGTTGTGAACTTGAAGAGGCTGAATGCGCACAGAAATCAATCAATCAAACGTAGCAGAGTCTATTTTGAATAACAGTATTCTTGGATAACAGCACATGCAAATGGACATAAAATTCTATTACCTATAAACGGGTTTTTGATTAAATTCCTACTAAGCGGGGACCATAGTATGGCATAGGATGGCATTGGTAGATTTCAACTGAATATAATTTGTTGCTATTAAAAGGATTGCTTACATCTCTGACGTATTGTACCATCACGTCTGCCGTCAATAAATGCAATGTTTTTATTTTTCTTGTAGGTTGCAATTGTGATTCACCCTTAGCGACTGTGTGACTGATTCAGCCAAATCACTACCCCGTCACTATATAAAAATTCTTTAGAGGGAGTCTTAAAAATATAAAAGGGTTCGATTAACTTAAATCCACAAGCTTCAAAGTTCTTTCAGCTGAAATTTAAAAATCTAATTGCTAAATGCAAATCTGAAAGATGTTCAGATTTTATAGGCGAGAAGGTTTGAAAGAACATGGCTGCCGTATTTTTGTTTGAATGGAAATAAAAAACTAAAGTTGAATAGCAATAATCTCTCCGAAATTTGTTCGAATTGATGCGAACTTTGAGACAACAGTAAATCGATTTAGGAAAGATAATTCATTATTAGTTTTCAGAAATGACAATCACAGTAAAAGCTAAATGGATGCTGAAATCATGAAAGACTGTTTTCTGCGTGGGCTTGGTTAGCAGAAGAAGATTTCCATTAAAAATACGATTTTTGGGTTATTTAAGGTTTTAAGGTCAACGTGTACTAAGTGATTTGTTTTTTTTTTGGCAAAAGTATAGGTGCTTTGCGCCAATATAAATACAGTCGACTCGCTCCAAGTCGAATTTCCCTCTAACCCGAACTAATTTTGACGTCCCGTGAAAATTCGACTTAGAAAGATTCGACTGTAAATACCAAATCTCTGTAACAGGTTTACTTCGTTGTTTTTGGGTTTTGTTTTACTTGTCTCTAAAATTGAAATACTCGATGAAGCTCCGAGACTGTTTAAATATGTACCGGATTTCGACAAGGAGACGCGCTGTCATTTTATTTCTTCAATCTTGTGCTGGAGCAAATAGCGCGGACGGCCAATATCAACTGGCAGATGATATAATTATCGTCTCACATTTCCACCTGGAAGCTTTTTCCATGATTGAGCAGCAGACTAAGCCAGCCGGTCTCAAGATAAATGAGGATAATGAAAGAATCCGCCCATTGGTGAACACCAAGTGTAACCATCGACAGCTATAACTTCGAGGATGTTAGGAGCTCTTATACCTTATAGTGGAGATTCGACGAATCACCCTCGGCAACCGCTGCAATTTTGGTTTGTCCAAAAAGGTAGGGCTAAAACTGCTTACTCGAAGAACTAAGTTTATGCTGTACAAGACCCTTATTCTGCCAGTCTTACTTTATGGAGCTGAAAGTTGGACCATAAGCAGGACAACAGATCCTTGGCTCCTTTCAAAGAACTTTTATGGTGGATATTTGCTCCTGTCCGCGAAGAAGGCGAATAGGAAGGAAAACCCAACAGCGAACTTTGCGAGTTGTATAAAGATGTGGACATAGTCCAGAAGGCAAAAATCCACCGACTGCAATGACTCAGCGCAGACAGTCTTCGAATCCGAGCCTCCTGATTCGAGAAGAAGAGGGAAATCGAACCTCCGCTACAGAAACAGAGAGAACTAAATGATCGCGGACGTAAAACAACTCGGATTTGCCAACGGTAAGCGGTTTTAGCTCAGGTACAGACCATTCAAGGGTCCAAAAATTAAATAAAATTGTATTGGAAAATTTGCAGGGAATTCTGTTTTTGCTACAAACAATTTACGCTAATATTGAGCTTTTCAGAACTTTTCTCTTACAAGCCTCTTGCCTGCTTGAACCTAAAAAAAAACTAATTTAAAAAAAAAACCTTGCATCTATTAATCCTGGACTTGATGCCAAACGAATAAAACCTTTCGCTTCACAAAGCTTACCAATAGACAATGTCCGCAGATGAATTTTCCAATGATTTAAATATCATCAAAACTCCTCAAAACACCAACTTCAGTTCCTTAAAAATGTACACAGAAAAAAAAAATTGACGCAAGCAACCAACCCACCAACCGCCACCTTCCAACACCACTTCGGTTACAACAATTTATTCATTCAATTTAAAATGAAAGAGAGCAATCACCAATGGCCTCTCCCCCAGACTCACAACACGAATGCAAATATTTTACTCCGCACAAATGATAAAATATCCTGCCTTCCCAAAGTAAATATCCTTTATTATTTATTCAATGCACAGAGAACTTTCGACAGCCGGAAATGTGACATCTATGAACGCTCCTTCCGCAATTCGATCAACAAAAGACGATGGGGAATATTTGTCTCGTCAAAATGGCCAACGATTTCCCAAAACCCCTGTTAGTGACTGTGTGTGGGTTGAGAATCGATTTTATGAAAAAAAAAAAATAATAATAAATCCTTTTCTTCTCAGCCAGGATCGGATTTTTTTTTTCCTCCTCCACTCAGTAAAATGAGAAACGAAGAAATGAACAAATAAATAATTATTGACTCTTTTGGCGGCGCGGAGTTTGTGAGCATAAATAAATGAAATATCTAAGAGCTGATGAGTCTGTTTTTGTTTGCACAGTGGAGTTTACTCACTGTCACTTGCCATGAGACTGCTTTTTTCATTCAACTTTACTCGTCACGTAGCGGTCACACTGCACACGAGTGGGATGTGTTCACAGTGTTATGGAATTCCACCAGGTGGACGGATGATGACTTAATACCCTCGAACTAAATCTAGACAGACTGAGCTTACGGTGGGCTATTTACAGCCTAGAAGGGGTCTTGCGAGGGATCTATCTGCGGGCGTGTTCACATCATGATCACGGCTTTGTTAGGCGGGCTTTTTCGTGGGTGAATAAAAACATTTGATGTCACACGCAGTAAAGGGCTAGAGCGAAGCTTTCTCGTAACCACTGAACATGTGGGGACTGTTAGAAGAGGACTTTGGAATTTGGCACTTGAAGTTCATGCGATAGATTACGTGTTCGCCAGAGCTAGGAAACTTTTATTTACATCCGTGAGAAGTATGAAACTTGTTGACATGTTGGGGTAGGTTATGTCGTCAAACTCAATCTGAATACCATGTTAGCAGAGCATTTTTCAGTCACGTGCGCAACAGCCACGCGTGGAGATTTTTTGAGAAAACAATTCAATCCAAGGGTAATTAAGTTTTGGCCCTATCCGCGGTCAGACCTTAGGCAGCCTATGTCATGCAAACCTTGTAAAACCACGAAACCATATTAACTCACTCACTATCGGCATTATGGATTGCTCAACGCCAAAATTATTGGCAGATTAATTAAAAAGAAGAAGTTGGCATATGGAGTCCTTCAGAGGTCAATTTGGGACTTATTTTGTTAATTTTTTATACGAATGAACTACGTGAGTAGATTCCCTTATCTACTATGGAAGCAGCAACAACCATAATGCAGAAATAAAGAATCAAATACACGAGTAAAATAACAATTAATCGGCTTATTCGTAACGTCCAAAACAAGCCTGCTTGGCACATTGGTACATTTAAATACATCATCATGATGAAAGATATTTATAAATTACTTGAATTTATCATTGACTCTTATATTCGTCGATAAGTCCATTGATGAATTAAGAACGGATCTCCATGAGGCGGCTACATGAACATGAATAAAATGATAGGTTTGTGAAATAAAAATTATGATATGGTGTACTCTTTTTTCCAACGTAGCTACAATGCACTTTCAAAAGCTGCAACGAGTGGAAGATAAGGTGATTAGTCTAAAAAAACCACTGTGATTCGCGATACGACGCAAACTGGGGCAGAAACGCTAAAACCTGGCGTAAAATCAGCCGTTGAAGCTAGGAACTTGAAATTTAGTATTCTTCAGGTCCATGAATAGACAGTAGGGCCTCTATTCTGGTCGTGATGTAGTCATAACTCGAAAACATGAGATTTAAGCCTATTTTTAAAAAATTAACTATAACTTCTAAAACATAAAATTTATTATAATCATTTTTATACCAATCGAAAGAACTTTTTAGTTTAGAAAGAGATTATGGGGCTTACAAGATATTTCCATTCCTTTTTTCACGGATTTTGAATTTATGAATATCCTTTTTGTCCTTTCTATTCATTTGCGGTCAAAACGGCTTTGGATTTCGGTTTTAGACACATTAGAGTGTCAAAGACAGCCTTTTGTATAATAAAACTTTTATTTTCATAAGAAACAAAACACAAAAAGAGAGAAACCAAAACTACATAGAATACTTTTACGCAAGACTTCAGCTACACGTCTTATCTCGTCGACCGCTCAATCACCACTCCCTGACAGTTTGGCCACTCCTGATCCATCGTCGTCCCCTGACGATTCGTCCTCACGATCTTCACCTTCTTCTGGCCACAATGTACACCATGGTTTCATGTTGTCGCTTGCAATGACACCCGTGTAGCGCCTTCGAGTTTTTGGAACATCCGGCAAATCTTCGACGATGTACCTATCGTTGTCGAGAACTCTTGTCACTACGTATGGACCTTTATATCGTGGGTCCAGCTTATGGGATGTCCCGGTTGGTGATGACACATAGTCAATAACTACCAGATCGCCCTCAGAATATACCCTCGGCTTCTTATGCTTTTCGTCGAACCTCTGCTTCCATTTCTGCTTCTCCTTAGTTATGTTATCGAGAGCCGTTTGTTTGATATAATTCCCATCGACGATTTCCCCAGGATCCTCTTGAACTGCCTGAATCATACGATTTGTTGTCACATCTCGTGGATTATAGTTGAACACCAATTGGTTAGGACTGAATTTTGTTGTGGAACTCGCCTGTGAGTTTAAATGCCACTGCAGGGAAGGTAAAGCAACGTCCCAATCCTTATCATTTTGAACTGAACATTTGAGAGATTCCAGCACCGTTTTGTTGACTCGTTCAGCTTGTCCGTTGGCTCTTGGACACCTTACTGCTATCTTTACATGCTGCACTCCGTAGTTCTTGATGAAATTTTCGAATTCTTTGGAGGTGAAGGCAGTGCCCCGGTCCGTGGTGATTCGTAGTGGACAACCATAAACCGCCATTAAATCGACTAAGACGTTAACAACTGGCTTAGTTTTAGTGCTACGAAGGGCTCTCAGTATAGCGTATTTACTGAAGGCACAGACGACCACAAGAATATAACTATTGCCCCGCTTGCTTCTTTTGAAGGGGCCTAAGTGATCCATATGTAAGCATCGGAATGGAACAGGCAGCACCTCGCCAATATACATTTGCCCCTCTGGCTTACCTCCTTTCGCTTTGTTTAAACAGCACTCCGGACATGCCTGTACGTAGGACTTTACATATCTTCTCATGCGCGCGAACCAAAAATCCTTCGATAGCCGTGCTAAAGTTTTCTCGACGCCAAAATGTCCGGATTCGTCATGGCATGACCTGGTTACCCGCCACCTGACTGCTTTTGGTATTACCAGTCTGCTTTGCCCATCTATCTTACGAAATAGTCGACCTGCGTGTATTATATAGTCCTTTTTTACCTGGTCAGCGTTAGGTAGTTCTTCTCCTCTCAAAGTTTTGACTATCTCCTGGAGTTTTTCGTCTTGCATCTGCATTGCCAGCAACCAATCGTCGTTATGATTAGAAATTTGGAATACATTCTCGGCAACTGTGTCAAATGATCTCGGTGAGAGAACTGGGACTCGACTCATGCTATCAACGTGTGTCATCCTGGATCCAGGTCTGTGAATACATTGGAAATCAAATTCCTGAAGCTTTAGCCACCATCTGGCTATTCGCGGTGGAAGAGGTGTAATTGCCTTTGTGGTAGCTATCGCATTGCAATCTGTAAATACATTAAAATTATTACCCAGAAGATACATCCGAAACCTTTGCAAAGACTCCACGATGGCCAGGACTTCCAATTCGTGACTGGAATATCGTTTCTCTGCGTCGCTGCATTGTCGACTGTAGTAGAACACCGGTTTTAAATCCTTTTCATACTGGAACAAAACACCCGAAAGTCCTACTGAGCTGGCATCCGTATGCACTTTATGTGGGCGGTTAGCATCAAACAACGTTAGAATTGGTTGAGTTGTAATCGCTTTCTTCAATTCATTGAATGCTTCTTCTTGCTGTGCTCCCCATTCAAATTTGGCTTGCTTTTTCAGGAGCTCTGTTAAAGGAGTTGCGATTAGACTATACTTGGCGACGAATTTTCTAAAGAATCCGGTGATTCCTAGAAATTGTCTCACTCCCGTTGCAGTCGTTGGTGTCGGAAAGTTTTCGATGCATTTTGTCTTCTCCGGACCCGGTCGTATACCTTGATTGTCGATAAATTGGTTTGATGTTATTGTTCCTTTAAGTGGGTCGAAATCTGGGAGTACGCCGACTATATCCTGAATGCGCTGGGATTGATGCCATTGTGCAATATTGCCGTTTACATTCCGTGTTGATGTCGTTTGCCTTGACGATACGGAGACTTGCGAAGCTGATGATGTCGTCGGTCCTTCTTCCTGCTCGTCATAGACTCCATCGTCTGCTAAGTTGGCGGCCTGTTCTGTCGTTAGCTCAGCTGCTGATTCTTGCTCCTTTTGAACCATATCGCCGTTTGTACCCGCACGTTGTACATTCACTGGTTCACTTCGCTCAAAGTTTGCAGCTATTGCGCTCACGGATTTTGCCAAATTTGCAACGATGTCCCGCAGATCATCCATCTTCCTTTGAAATTCTGGAACTTCTTCTTCATCAAATTCGTCGTTGCCGATTTCATCCGAACCGTAGGCTTCGATTAGCTTTGCAACTTTTGCAGCTTTATTTCCAGCCACTTGCAAATTCTGGCTTCTTAGCAAATAGTTCAACTGAGACACTTTTAACGAATTTAATTTGGGCATGATGTGTTCTCTTTGGCTGCCTGATCACCAATGTTCGATGTGTTCGTTGTTTTACTTTTCCCTACTCTTTTGACGTTGTTATTTCCTCGTATCCTGCCGATCGTTTTTCTGCATGCTCGTGTGCGCGTGTGCACGTGCGCTCGTGACCGGGTTTTCCCTGCAAAAACAATAAACAGCGCCTTTGTGTCGCGTCGCCATCTGCGTGCAACCGTTTCGCTTTTGTAAATGAGGGTGATTAGGTAGCGTCCTTGTGTCGCGTCGCCGTCTGCTTGCAACCGTTTCTATTTTCGTGGTTGATGTTGGTATATCCTACTTCTGAGTTGTCAAAGACAGCCTTTTGTATAATAAAACTTTTATTTTCATAAGAAACAAAACACAAAAAGAGAGAAACCAAAACTACATAGAATACTTTTACGCAGGACTTCAGCTACACGTCCTATCTCGTCGACCGCTCAATCACCACTCCCTGACAAGAGTATGCTCTCCAAAAATTTCAAAAAAATCGGAGGTGAGTACTATTCGGAACTTTATCCCAATTTTCTCTCACAGGACTATTATCTCACTATCCTATTCGGTGTAGTGCAATAAAGTGCCTCCTTCAATAGGGGGACAAAATCAACAATTTTTACATATCAAAAAGCTGGATAAATGAAAAACACTGAACAAAATAGTATACGAAACTTAACGGCATCTTACGGACAACACAACTAAAACGCTAACTATATCCAGAAAAGAAAACCAAACTGAATAACACACGGCTGAGCTTACAGATTCTATTGCTACAAAATTTGTTTTGATATGCACACGTTGTACCAATTGGGAGGTTTTTACACTTGTCGATCTAAAAACAAAAATACGTATTTTCTTTATAAAAATAAGTGCTGATGTTGGGGTGGGAATGCCATGACCTGTTCAGCTTTTTTACATTTCATTTCGACTTCTCTATTTAGTTAACAATGGAAAAAGAGTAGACGTTTAAAATATTAGCCAACTTTAGAATTTGGGTTTCACCTAGGTTTTAGGAGTTTTGCCCCACTGTGCAACGGTGCAATATTCAGAGTTCGCAAAATATTCAGACTTCGCAATAAAAAAAGAATGGCATCGGTTCAATTCGATTAATACCATTAATACCATTAGAAGAGCACAAGTCGGCATGCTAAAGACAAGGTTTTATTTGATTAGAAACTTAAGCATTTAAGACAGACGACAATTGAAAAATTGCATATTTTAAAATTTGGTTAGTATGTAATAATATTTATTTCCGTCTTAATTTTTTTTAATTGAAACGTCTGACATTTTATCCGATAAAATAAACACTAGCACTACCATTTTTAAGCGTTGCGCAAGCATACCTTAGGTGAAATTCCGTCGGTGTGGTGGGTGGCACAATTGCTTTAATGTCCGAAGAGCTTGTTTTGTTTCATCACTAAATAGAAGCTTATTGCAATGGGTTGTAGTGCAGTGCCTCATAACGGGCGAACTCTTCTTGTAGAAATAACTTCTTTGCTCGAACGCAGCATCGTTCATACTTCGCTTTAAAGCCTCTATAGACGTCGGCCGATTATAGCCAATTATTTTCGTATTAATTTCTGTAAAATGCAGAAACCTTTTGCTATAGCAATGTTTGTTTTTTCGCTGTAGGATTGTGATTACCTTGCGGCTGACTTTTTTATTTCTTTTAAAAATAGTAGGCACCCTACATTAAAAAAAAATACAAAATATCAAAATTTTTTAGCTGTTTTGCGAAAAAAAGTTAGTGATTTCTTATGAAAATCTCAAACGCCTAAAGTTTTGGTGCTTGATGCAAAATGTTTTTTTCCAATAGCTTTAATAAAAACCGCCTTTCTAAGGTCGAAAGTATATGAGTTTTGATGAAAAAAAAGGTGTTTTTAAGTGTTCATGTGTACGGCATTATAAATTCAGTTCTATTAGTTCGATTTGCTTTAATCAAGTGGATTTGTTTGGCCCGATTCTTTTGCCGGCGACTGTAATTCCACAATTAGTGATTAGTGCACGTAGTCAATATTGGAATACTTAGTATCTCCTCAGGTCTAAGTTTGCTGAAAATTGTGTAACTGTTGAACTCCTGCCTGATTCAGAATAAAAAAAAATCACGTAATAGGTTCGGGTGTAAAAAGAAGGATGGACTGAGCCCTTGTACCCTTTTAATGATGCGTTGCAGTTCCAATATTAGCCTAAGACAAAGTCCGCAAGTTAAAGTTCAAATCAATTCGGTGAAATTTACCCAAACTTTGAAGTTGGTGATAAATCCAAGTTCTAAAATTGTTTACTCCTTCTACTTTGTGAATCGCAAAACCTGTACCAAATTTAAGGACTTAACGATGACGAGAAATGCTCGAACATGTTGATGACCTGTCAGTGGATCAAAGAATCAGTCAAATCAGTTTGGATGTTACATTTGCAATCACATATTCTAAAAACTCAAAATGGGTCTCAACTATATAAGAATTATAAGAACTCGATCATAATTACAGGATGACCTAAAATTTTGTGGCTTAATTATTTCGAAAACATGATGGGTTCAAAAGCAGATTGAGTTGGTCCATGTTAAAGCATAAAACTGCCTTGGTAGAGAACGTATCTTTTGGTAAATTTCATTCAACATTATCGTTTTTAAATATTTCTAGGTTAGTAAAATATAAGCCACCGTAAAGGTATCAAAAATATTGCAGCCTTGAATTCTTCAGCTCGATACCAGAAAATGGTTCGTAGAAAGAGACTCACAGAAAAAGGGAAACTCTTAGTCTACATTTTAACGTAAAAATCCTTATGAAATCAAATGAACTTAGTTCTTAAATCCCTGAGATCCCCTTAGTTCTAAATCCCTGAGTTTGATTGAAAATTGATCTTTGCCGATGCCATTTATTTTCTTTAATTGCAATAAAATATGATTGAACACGAATGAACTCACATTGGCTTCAAGAGACTTTATTTCATTCACAAATCGCGGTCGTCTGGCTCATGAACTTCATTCTGGAGCTGTGATTGGACCGCATTTTTTTGGCGATTAAAGTTTAGTTTAGTTTAGTTTATTTATTTAGTCTTTTCTTTATAAGACTAAAGAAAAAAAAGTAACCGTCATGTTGATACAGTCAATGGAGTCACCTCTCGGCTCACTTTATATGACGTTTTTCTTTTCCCGAATTAAATGAACTTAACAAAAGGCATATGTATTTTTAGTAAAAGCATACCATTGAAATCGATTGATCGGTGATCGTATCATTTTAGAGAAATCGTCCAACGGAACGACCATGGAGCTCAAGTGATTTAGGGTTATTTTTATAATTTTAATGTCCGCTCATACGTCGGCACCAAAATTATGCCTCAATGACAGCAGGATGGTGATAAAATTCTGTCGATCGTTTTAGGAAACAAAAAAATGATTTCTGCAAGAAAAACAGTTTTCACACAAAAAAATTTCACCAACAGTTTTTCGTCAGAGCTGAGTCACTATTACGCCCGCATCGACAGCTGTATTTTGGTCAAGCCTAATGATGCCGTCACCTGGTGTCACCGATTCCATGCTAACAAGCTTTAATGACAAGTGCACATAAAAACTAAACGTGAGCCATTCATTGAGTCACTTACCATTTGCGATAATGGGTCAATTGAACTGCTTTCGCCAACGAGGTTCGAAGAGGGTTGTTTATGTGATGATGGGCAAAAAATCGTAAGGGAATCTCTCAATGGTCAAAAAATAAAAAATAAATAAAAAAATAGTCGGCGCAACAGCCCATATAAAGCCCAGCTTCTTCGCGCCTTCACTGTGTTGTGCGCGTTATATTTTGACACATGTGATGGATCACAAAATAAACTGAAGACAATATTGGAATTTCTTATGAATTTGCTTTTTTTTCCTAAAGACACTGACAATCAAATACTCATGTTCCAACGCACTGGGCTTTTTTGTTTTTTACCAACGCGACAGGACTAGAAATTAAATTGGAACTACACCGGGAGCACAGCCAATTGCAGGTGCGTTTAAGCTTTATGGCCTAAAACGTCGACGTCGGTAAAAATAATTGCACTCAAAAGCCGCCCACTTGCTGAACTTGCGGACATCTGCAATAAATTTTATCACGTCAACGACAGCACCCACTTAAAACAGTACCAGCACCATAAATTAAAATTTTGTAAACAGGGGCAATTAAATTAAAAGCAAAAAATGCTTTTGCCTTACGTCAGAAAACGTTCAATTCGACTGTATTCCCAAAAAAAAAAATCCAAATCGATCACAGAAGTTTGCCGCACTGCCACTAGTCTGTCCTCCAGATCATTTAACCATCACACACTTTTCAGCACTTGAATGCCGCACACGTTCGACATTGGATTTTCGAAAATATTCACACAAAAATTTTGTTACACAAGTGTCTGCTTTATATTCTGCAGCAGCAAAGGCTCTTAGCCAAGACCACTTGTGATGATGCACCCAAAACAAACGCAAAATGGAATGGAACTAAGCCGCTAGACACCTTCCTCGATTTGTTTTGTTATCTTATCGGACCGTTGAGGCTATGACTTCGATTCCAGTGGCGAGAGAATCTCAGACGGTAGGGCGGCAGCTTCGACGTTGCTGTTCGCGGAAGTCGGACGCTACTGACGGCTGGAAGTGAGCGACACTGACATGTGGGCCGGCTAACTCCCCGAGCAGTCCGAGAAAGCTTCGTTTGTTTACCGATTGTGTTTTGCGCTTTGCTTTTGTTGTTTTGCATTTTTATCAACTTGTTTATCGTATATCCGACTTGTTTGAAGACTTTTGATGACGAAGCGGGCGGTTCATCGGGTTGGTTTTTTTAATGTCTGGTGAATTTTTTGTTTCAAGTACGTGTGGTTGGCGGGGAAGGAGTTTTTACTTATCAATTGTCTGCGACCGAGAAAAGGAACATTTGCAACCGTGGTAATGAAATAATGTTCTTAAAAGTTGCTTTTTATTGCGTCCATGCAATGAAACCTCTTTTTTAATTTGAACAAGTGAACTCAAGCTGTTGAAAGGCATAATAATTACTATTGTGAGGTATAGTTACCTGACACGATGCGAAGAATGCCTGAAGCACGCTACCACGTTTTTTAGTGGTTAAAACGACATTGAAGGGACAATGCACTATAGCCGCTATAGTATAGGTAGTGGTAATAGGTTCTATTATTGACTTGCTTCGATCGGGATCTTGTTTTTTTGTCTTAGTAACCGAATAAACGGAGTCGGATAAAGCAGATTCTCTTGAAAAGACCTGGCAAAACGCATTCTAGAGAAATACCCAAAACGTCAAATAAGCAAAATTCCAATAAACTTCGATTTATGTTTTTTTATTGAAAAAATGTATTTATTTTAAAATATGTATTTTTTTTATATACGCACTATAATCTCCTTAGTCTGTTTGTTTTTTTACATTTTGTTCAATATATAAGTTATCCGAAAAATTATTCATGTGTTTTTCTTTTTTCTTCTATCATCTTTCTCAGCTTATAATATGCGTACTTTGATTTTTGTGTTTTTTTCTTTTTTCACCATTTCGTTCATTAAATACGAGAAAACACATTTTTTTTCTGTTTCCAATTTTTTTCTTTCATTATATATTTAAATATAATAATTATAATAATTAATTATTACATGATAAAATAATACCTAAATATTTTTTTGTTTTTCGTTTTTTTATTTATAATTATTTTTTTTTTTACAATATGCGAATATCTTCACTAATAATAATATTAATCATATTTTAGTTTTTTATCGTTTCATCATTAAAAATATTTAATGTTTTGTTTTCTTATTTCACTTACATAAATTAAATTTATTGATTTATTTATTAATTTTTGTTGTGTGTATCAATTTTCATTTCTTTTTTTTTTTTTTTATTTATTTGGTATATGTTTTTGTTTCGTTTCGGGGGATGGGAAATTTTCTTCAATACATATATATATATCTTTTTTTTACTTATCAATAATTCAATTTTATCTTTTTTTATTTTCTTGTTATTCATTTTGTTAATTATGAAATCACGTGGTGGTACAAGATACGAAGTGTATTATTAATGCTTCAGTTTTTTCTTGATTCATTTTATTTACTTTTTTAAATTAATTATTCTAGTTTATATATTACATTTATACAAATATTTTAAATTTTTTTTCAAAATATTATTTTTTTTAATTTTCACCAGTCAGTCGGAAGGCTTTATTTCAATTTGATTTTTTTTTTAAATTTTCGCGATATTATAAAATGCGAAGCTTTTCTAAAAGATTTTTTTTTTCTTTGAGGATTCCCTTGCATTTATTAAATTATTATTTCTTATTTGTTTTTTTTTTACAAATTTGAAACAAGCGGAGTTAATTTAGGAAAAAAATAAGTGTGTAAATTGCTGTGGAAGAGGTGAAATTTGTTGGAAGTCTTGCCGCGGATGTAATTTTGGCTTCGCAGATATTGTCTTGTCCATTTCTGTCATCATCTCAAGTCTGTCGTACTTTCTTTAGATGAATGAAGAAATTGGAGCTCTTTTGTTAGGACAACTGTTACACTGAAGCATTTCACTCGCTTTACGAGATGGAAGTATGTGAAACGCTTATGTTTTTTCCATTAAGATGTAGAGAGAGATGAGAGGATTTTTATTTTTTTCTTTTCCAACTCAACTCGGGAGCACAAAATCTACACCAAACTTCCAACGCCTTTCGAAAATATTACTGTGTCAAACATATATTTCGAATGGTGAAAAAAATTTATCGCGATTACATCTTCAAAGTTATTTAAAAATTTGAAAAAAATAAATCTTCATATTCGTTGGTAAATTTTAAGTCATCTCCTTGCTCGTTACGCACATCCATTGATTGGATAACAATTTCATTATTTCTTTTATTTAATTGCATGTCTTATTTCTTTCACTTTCGTAACTCTTTAATTAATATAGTACAGATTTAACAAAAATTAAAACATAATAACAAAATGTTGCTGTAAAAAAATATTTGTATAAAATTAATTGTAAAAAATTTGGAATTTTTTTAACAAGAACTATTTGTGATAAGTTTTCTCCTATATGTGTTATGTAATATATAATAAATATACAAACAAAAATTAACTAAATGAACTGTTAATAACTTATTGATAATGATCCCATTTGTCCTATACATCGTCCTTCATCATCAAATGTTGCCAATGTCAGGCGGGACAACTTATTGCAGAGTACACCATTGCCGTTGTTTTGAATTGGATTAGGTTCTAAGAGGATAAAAAAAATAAAAATAAATATTAGTAAGTAAAAAAGTTAATAACCATTTAACAAGAAACGTAAGAAAATTCATTTTAAAAGAGGGCGTTAAAATAAAATGTTTTTTTTTAAGTTTTTTAATAGAGATATAAATTTAAGAGCACTGTCAAACCTTGATGGATTGTAATTTAGTTTATTCGTGAGTTCGGTGAAAATTTTTATTTGAATATTTAGAGAAAATCTATTCACCATTTATACAATTTCAAGTACTTGCAGATTATTTACATTTAATCTGATTACGGAAATACGTTTTCGTAGTCCGTAGCTAAATACTATGTGACTTACTACTGAGCAAACATAATTAGATACTAAATAATTTTTACGAGTCCAAAGTTTGGCTGTAGCTAATACTCAAGAGAATTATATTTCTAGCAATAGGCAGTAGTGATTTTGAGGAAGTTTGGCTCTCGGGCTTTGGTTTTGGGCGGCTGTCAGGCAAAATTTATGTTTATAATACTTTATTGTGTTTTGCGACTTTCCAGTCTTCTATGAGCCATCGGTTTGATGCATTTGTTAAAGAAAACAAACGGTTATTCCAATGGAGATGGCGTCCACTTAAGTAGTCACAAAAGCAAAAACGACACCGAACTCTTGGTGCCATTTTAGAAGCAAGTCCTGAAGAAAGAATTCGTCTAGTGCTTTACTTTTGAGCGGATTCCTTTGGATTGAAGACTCTGTCGTTGGTAAAAAAAAATTCTCTGAATCTAATAAGCAAAGCGCTTAATTTTTAGTCGCATTCAGAATATGCAGTCGTAGCTGATTTCTCCACTCATAAGACATAAATTTTCTATTGCACAAAACTTTGATTCTCTTCAGAAAATTCACTACAATGCAAATATTTGGCAAACAGCCCCTCTCCATCAAGTTTGCGAATCTCCTCCATCCACTTCTGTCTGGTCTGTTCAAATCAGCTGTTGGCAAACGACGTCCGTTCTAGGAACTTAATCTCAATGAACAGAGTGGCATAACAGCCGAAAGATAAGCAATCAGAAGTAACTCGAAAGTGATTAAAATATGCCTTACGCCCATCCATGCCCACCAACATGACAGCTCGCCTCCGCAAAATCTCCCTTATCATATATTTCTAATTTCGTCCTCAATTAAGCCTACAATATTTACAATCATCCCTGCAAAATCAATATTTGCCTGTAACCCTATCCTCTGACAAAAGGTTACCCATTCACCCCCCAAACTGTGCCTATCATCCCCAGGGACGATGATAGGTCCTCCTCTAGTTGCTCGAACCCAACGAACATTTAAGATAACGCCCCGAAGCGCACGAATAACCTTAAGATAACGTTACTACCCAGACTGCGGACCTTAGTATTTTCATCTATCAACTCCCTCAATCGGAGACCGTTCCCGCTGGTGGGGCAATAAATTCGCTTCCTGCTGCTGCGAATCCTCTGCGGGTCCTGTCGTAGTCCTCCCTACAGGTCTGTGTCTTTTTTTTTGAGCGAAAAGCTCTCACGAACAACTTCGATTAAAATTACTCAATAAATTCCAATTAAGCACCTCCAATGAAGACGTCTCTCTCTATCCCTCTCTGTGCCGAAAATCCCCACCCGGGCGAACCCCTGTCAATGTCACCTGAAAACTCGAGGTGACTTAATGCGCTCCATAAATAAGGACCAGTGTATCTGTACTCAGATGAGCCATGCAGGCAAATTAATTTAACTCACAGCCACCGCAAAAAACCAAAGAGGAGCGAGGCTATGCCCCTCAAAGGACAACGTAAAAAACCCTACCCACCCATGAATAGAAAATGATGAGTGATGCCAGCGTGAGGCGAACGTAACAACAACGCCCACCCGCCGACGAGGAGGAACACAACATCCTTATCCTATTAAGATCCTGTGTTAGAATAATAATTACTTCCACTGAATTTGTTAATTCCTCCGGATATGTGTCGGAAGTTATAAATAAATGACATTGAAAAGATTACGCCTGGCGGGGCAGGGACCGCTCGTGGGTAAGAGCGTGGTGCATTAATTACACGAAAACGACAACGACGACTGCCTGAATCCCTCACCTCCATCACTCCCAGGACGGCCCAAGGAGGACCAGAGTGTCGCCGTCGCCGTCACCATTGCCGTTGTCGTTGTCGTTGATGTGGCCAACACTCTACGACTGCAAAGGAGCACAGGGCAGCTGTCGACCCAAAGACTTCGGTTTTCGTGCATAAGCATTGCTCAGATGGCTTAAGGCAGCAAACACACAAATCGTTGAGCACAACTTTCCTCGTCGTCCCGGTGTCGTCCCCGAACCGCCATCGCCCGGCTCCGATGCTTCTGCGGCTGGAGGAGAGATAATGAAAGTACATCCCATTAAGTATGCCAAACTCCGGCGCCGCACAATGCCGGGCGAAGAAGGATTGGGTGAGGTTTCAGGGTGGAAAACATTCCCCAACGCCAAATTGCTTTTTGTGCACTGTCAAACAAGCAGGACACACACATCGAAGGAATCCCCGGGGGGATGTTAAAAATTTGCACAAAGCCCGACGACTTCGTCTCCGTCGTTGTTGCCGTCACCGTCTCCAGATAGCATTGTAGCATCCGATTGTGGTTCTCATTTTGGACTTGTCGTGGTTTGGTTTTTTAATTCAATTTTTCCTTTCTTTTCTCTAAAGTAAACACTTACCATCGTGGATATGCTCGGTTGCATTTCCTTCGCCACCTTCTCGTCGTCGTCTCATTTGTTCCGCGAAATGAGCAATTAAGGCATCCATCATGGCCGCTTGTCGTGAGAATATCTGCATCAGTTTTGATATTTGAATTCCATTCTCCACCGCGTCAAACTGAAAACAGAAAGAGGGAAACATGAACTAAGTAAAGTGTTAGGAGTGCCAGATGGTTAAAAAGATGACAAGTGGTTTAAGTGTCGCGATCATCAGTCACCATTTTTTCACACTGACGATCAATTTGATGGGGCGAGCAAGTTTGATAGCTTTTTTATAAACCGAAAGTTGTCATCCCTCAATTTTAAGCGAATGAAGTTAAATTCTTTGCGGGAACAATTAGAATTGTAGATCTCTTGAGCGTGAATTTTAAGGATATCGGATCTGGTCTGAACTAAAAAACTGTATGCATTCTGCTTACAAAAATATGGTCCATTAATTTTTTTCAACCGAAATTTTCTACTTTCAAGAGCCCAACAACACCGATGTTTTGAGCAAAACGTTACAATAGACAGATATAAATTCGATATTCGAATAGACAGATATAAGTGAATTCCGCAAATGGCACGACAGCGGAGATAAAAGGAAGGATAGCCCTTCCCAATCGCTGTGTCTTTGGGATTAGACGGCTGCTGAAAAATGAAAGCCTCTCACGAAGCACAGAGCTATCTATATATATGACCCTGATAGTCCTAGTCCTGCTGTATGGCACCAGAAACCTGCACGATATCAAATGTGGACGAAGAGATTGTTGGTCGCTTTGAGGAAAAATCCTTCGGAAAATTTTTGGCCACGTTTGCACAGAGGGCGTTTGCAGGAGAAGACTAAACGACTAAATCTACGAACTGTACAGCGACATCGATCTAGTTAAACAAGATCCCAACGAGGTTCCAACAGCCTCTGAGTAAATACACCCTAACAGAAAATAGTTAACTAGTATTGAAGTAGTACTGGATACCTGTTGGGAGCACCTTTTCACAAAATAAACACGACTTTATTTTTTAACTTTTTAGTTTTAAAAAAAATCCTGTACTGTAAATTCAGTTAATGCTTTAGTACAGTTTTCGCCATTTGAAACAAAAAGCGCAAAATTATAGCTAAATATAATCGTGAAAAATATTGCTTTGGAATTGAATTTAGGTAATCTGTCATCCACCCAAACAACACGAAAAATTTTAAAATTTAATTCTGGTTCCTCGAATTCATTATCTCTCCCGCTCATATAAATCTGTTAAAAGAGAACAAATTTTTATTTTCAAACTATGGCAAACAATTTTTGCAAATTCCTGGAAAATTTTTTGGCAGGTAATCATTTAAGAAATTTAATAACCGACTTGAAAATTTTGTGATGTTAACTAGTGTGTGATAAGCTCAAATAAAATATACAATACAAAATAATTCGTTTTGGAATATTAATTTTTACGAATTGGATCACGAATAAAACAAAAATGTTTATTCCTGGCAATACGACCCGGCTGAAAATTAAATGATTACGTTCACACAAGACCATCGACAATTTACAGGACTTCTGTCTGTTTTGTAAAAACAAATCTCTGTTTTTAAAACAATAAAATAATATCGATATAAAATAAAGTGGTACAAATACTCTTCAAACAAAGTCTCACTCACAAAAACAACGAGGTGCAGATAAGATGAACTAAGTTAAGTGAATTTCAATTAAATCGAATGACGAAATCAAAAAGTGTGGAGCACTGTTGTTGCATTTGTCAATTGAAAATAGAAACAACCAAAATGTCATTGATAGGTTTATTTATCGATTTTTAGTGAGTGATTAAACATGTTTTTTTTTGTTTTTTAAACTGTAATTTATTTTTCACTCTTAAGTCCTAAGATAACTGTAACGTGATAATTACTGATTAATGATAGAGTCAAATTTCTCTTTGTACTTTAACTGCTCTTGCAATTATTTCTGTTAATGCTGTTTCACTCAATTTCGCTTTTTCTTTGTTGCACTTTTGTTCTTCTTTTTCTATTCTCCGTTTTCTTTGCGTTCATGTTTCCCATGGCTTGAGTTTTTTTTTGTCATTTTATTCGCAATATTGTAACCTATTATAACATAAATGGGAAAACAACTAGTACGCCATTGTTGCGAACTCGCAATATTGGATTCAGACGTAATTTTATTCGAGTTCTTCTAATCAATCCTTTTTTTTTTCATTTGGTAGTGCATAAAGAAATACCTAGTCCGCCACGTTTGAGACTCCGTCATCTTGAATTCAAAATCACACCATGTACATAATTCGTATTCTTCTCAACAAGCTCTTTCATTCGATATCCATATCATGGGAGTGCATGGAACAAAAACTAGTCCGCCGTTTTTGAAACCTTTTCATTTGGTAGTACCTAAAAAATAGCTAGTTCGCTATACTTGGAGGTCCGCTATACTTGGAAGTCTGCCATGTTGAATTCAGAATGACATCACCTAGCTAACAATGCCTTGTCACGCAAATTAAACAAGTATGCATTTCATCTTGATTGTAAACCAGGAAGTGGGTCAAATTTAACTTCCAAGATTTGTTTCAATATTTTGTTACAAGACGAGTTAATAAAGTGTGCAATGAAAATCAACGTTACTCAGGTTCACAGTCAAATGTAAGTCAAGTGTCTCGAAGTGAAATAACGTAGAAATTCACAAAATTTCCTTCAAGAACAGTTTTATCAGCATTATACGATCACTCTAAATTTGAGTATTTCGAAACACGTCTAGCAATATTCTGCATTCAATTGTTATATATTTCTAAAAGCATTTTTGATACACTCAACACCTACAAAACTCGTGTTCCATATCTCCATATTACAATCTACTGGTCCCAACCAAAGCACCGTATTTTATTTCATTCGAACGATATTCCCTAACCGCCCTTTCATTGTTTTATAAACTCCCACTGCTAATAAATGGACTGACTACTCGTCCACCCCATTCCCACATCAATTAGTCCTAGTCGATCCCAAACGTACGGTTTCGTTACAGACTAAGGGAGCCACACCGAAATTATGAGGCATAACTTGATATCGGCAATCAATCCACATCCGAGTAAAACTTTATCCTTCACCCTCCTGACAAAAATAAAAACGAAGAACTTTTCACTAAGTCGATGTGAAGGCCCTGAAATTAAGCGGTATCTTTTCATCCAGGCCCATCCATCCTGACGTCGAGTAATCTTCTAAGATGCAGATCCTGGCCCAAACTCAATCAATGGATGACGGTAGTGGATGCAACGTCATTTACCATACAGAATTCTGAACATAAATGGAAATCCTAAAGAGGGAGGGGAGTGAGCATTCCTCACCCGAGCAAGGAGCCGGGCCTGACCTACTTGCAGGATAAATACCCAGGCGGAGTAGGCAAGACAAGAGCAACACCAAGAAACCAGGTTGAATAGCTACGAACGTGCCGATGCTGGGCTGGCTGGTTGGATGGGCTGAACGGTTGGGTTTTCTCTGAAAAAACTTCCACCAACACAGAAGTCTTTTTCGTATTTATATCAATTAACATGCAACCACCCACTCACTCGTGCAAGTGAATTCTTTCACCCTCGACACACACAATGGCAGGATATGAATACACTCACCTGAAGAAATATACACGTCTGGCACTCGGGATCATCACTCGCACTCGGTTTGGCAAAATCCCAGGATAAGTCTTCGTATCGCAGTCCCAGCAGCAGTGTCTGCAAAAAAAAAAAAGACAACACCAATTGACACACACGGAAAGAAAAGCAATCGATTGGCAAGGACTACTTACGTATTCCACAGGATCAATGATGAAGATACCACGCTCGTTTATCGCAACAATCACGGAAACGTCCTTGTGATTCACTAAGCTCATAAGACCACGAACCGGTTGTTCCACTTGACCATGAAAAAATGCAGCACTGTAAATGGTTCGAAACACAATTGAGAGGCGAAAATTATTGTGGGCGGCGATAATAGATACATGTATTCACATAGATACAAAGAGAGGCGGAGGCTGAGGTTGAGGCAATTGCAGATGCAGGGACAGAGAGAATACGAACAAAAGGATGAGCGCCGCGCAATTAATTGCCACAGGGACACGTTCCCATTTTCCTTGTATTCACTTCATCTGACAGAAGGTGGACGAGGGGAGCGGCCAGCTAACATGAACGTGCTTTTATTTCTGCATTTTATTATTGCAGAGAATAACAACAACACGAGCGATGCTCTTAAAAGGATTCCTTTTGTGTGTGCTTTGTGTGAGTGTGTGTGGATGGACAACAGTGTGAGACTGTTTTCTCCTCCCGCTGAGTGACTCTTTCACGACCAGAAGGAGCATCATATGGCCCCGTCCTCTGTTGTGGAAGGTGCTTTTTAAAGGGATAACATTTTGCTGAGCTGCTTGTAATCCCCGTGTATTTTGTTTACATTTCGAAAGTGATAGTGTTTAAACTTGCGAAAGGACTCTCTCTCTCACACACACCCACGCAGAGAGTGGAAGATCTTAATCCACTTGCAACAATATTATTGGTGCCATCCCGAACAGAAAACAGGCGACTACTTGCACCAAGTTTCACTTTTTACGACCGACTGCTATGTTCTCTGATTCCGACTAGGACTCCAGGACTCATGGATTCCGTAGGAACGCGCAATGTTGTAGAAAATTAGTCGGTGTACGTAATTATTTCGGCTTCAATCAAAATGTGTAATTGGATCGTAAAACGTAATGGCCAAAGAGGAGGATTGTGTGCGTGAGTGAGCTTGTGTTTGTGTCGTACCTGACGGAGTAGATCGATGTGAGGAGGGAGGCAATAAATAGTCAGGCAATTGCTACAAGCCTTGATCACGTGGAACACAATCAAGTCGAATGGATATAAATTTACCTCTTGCGAAGAGTAAGCGAGCCCTCAGAGCGTGGAGCGAATAAAAACGACGGAGACATCGTTAAGTACTTAACGAGTAATAAAAACAAAAAAAGGAATGGGTTTCTTCGATTCTGATACCAATAAATTGGAATCTATTCCGTTCTCCAGCTTTGGCATGCAGATGAAGTGGAATCGGATTGCTGTAGGGCTTCTCCAATGATTACAAGGTTGGGGTGGTGGACGGAGAAGACTTTTGAAAAGACTCGAACCGTATCAGATATTTGGCTTAGGCCAATTTATCGGCTTCAATATTTTCTAGAGAGGATAAAAGGAGAGTCTTTTCAGTGAAAAGGTGGGAAGGTCGTTAGTGAGCTGGTCTTCAAGCTGTGGACTGGGTCCCGAGACGATTTAAAAAAAAAAACGCCCAGCTTATGGAAACATAAGACACTTCGCTGCTTCTTAATTGAAAATGACAACAAAACGTAAAAAGACGGTTTTAAAATAGGGTAATGCCTGAAGCCTTCTCTTTACAGGCATCCAAGGAATCTAATATTCAATAATTGTCACACAAATTCTAAACCCAAACCCAAACACTATGAAGCCATGGGCGAGTTTAAAAAAGCATTTTCATTTGCTTTTTAGTGTGTGGTACGTTGCTGTCCTATTGGAGCTCTATATCGACACGTGCCAACCATTGAGTTCATTGAAAATGAAATTAGTAATCATTAATTTGCAGCACTTGCCATTGATGGTGATTTCCTCAACAATGGCGTTTCTGAAGAACGGACCGTTGACACAACTTCGCGGTGTTTAGCCCTGGGAGCACATGTTTCGTGCCTAATGTCTAACTATGGTTTTATATGTGCCTCATGAGGTAAGCAATTAAAAACAATTATATTTTTAAACATTCAGTAGATTTATCATGTGCATGACCAAATTTTATGTCGATTCGATCAATCATGTTCTCAAGTTTTTGTGGATGTATTACCACCTGGTGAACATTGTGTAACGAGGTTGCTGTTACGGCAAGTTTTGCCGTTAAAGATTACGTCTCGTCGTTGACGATGCCCTTTCGACCGAAAGCGAGGTCCTCCTCAAAACACTCCATAATACTGTTACCGAATCAACATCACAGGCTTTAAGCACATGGGTCGGTTGTATTTTTTATGAGCCATGTCCTGATGCGAAATTCAGTATGTCGAAGTCTACGACAAATCTTGTTCTTGGGTGTACAATTTGCCATGTTGATTTCGTATCAGAGACTGAATATCACCAAAATAACATGGCTGCCACGAAATGTGAACATCAATTGGTTTGTTCGATCTTCTTTGTCGTATTCTACGTTCTATAAACGTCTGAAACATGAGCTTCAAGACATTCTTAAAGTTCCTGAACCGTTTTAATGTGGATTAGGCCACTTAAGTGACCGAAAGTTGCTCCCATACATTTAATGCAGCAATATTTCTAATCAGGTTTTTAACAGATGAAGTACAATACATCCCGAAAATTTCTTCTTCTTAAACCAGTCTTCTGGAGCCTCAAAACCTGGTTAAAAACACGTTTCAGAGTAACATTGTAACAGTAAAAATTGTTTTTTGAAAACTCATTCATGTCGATTCGGTTTTCCCACGAAAGAATTTAGTTGTCATAAGTAAATGTTTTATATTAAAAGCAGAATTTGGTGCCTTATAAAAGAAAAAATAGGTGTCTGTCAAAATTACTCGCATTGGGTTTAAAGAATAATATCTGTGGCAATAAGATTTCGAGAAAAATTGATTTTTATAATATCGGTTTGTATAGTGGTTCAAAAAAAAGTGGTGCGAATTATACGATATCTTTGTAACTGACCAATATTTCTAAATGGGAGTGAGACAGAAGTGCGGATTTTAAAATGCTAATGAATATCCATGGAAAAACAGAGAAACCGCTTATGTCGACATAAGCTACTCTTTCTTATTGCCACAGATATTACTTTTATATTTGTTGAATATGTAAAGTTTTATGTAAACCAAGCAACACTTGCGAGAGTTTAAAGTTGCATGCATGAAGGAATACTTTCGCTAAGGTGTTCAAAATACTAGTGAAAGCTTGCGTAGCAAGTGTTAGATCATGTAGGGATGGTTTCGACGTTACTAGAATGGTAATATTTCCATCCAAGATAAACCAAGTTTTAGACAATCAATACCAACTGACGACAATGGACGCCCTATTTGATGAAGACCTAAAACTTTAAGTTAAAATTGATTGATACATTAAATGAAAAGTAAGATTTAAGATTTGTTTGAAATATTTATCAGCAGAAAAAAAAAAACGGAAATCTAATGTAAATATCTAATAAAGTTATTTCAACCTATGAACATCTCGGAAAAATCTTGAAATGCATTTTGATATCCTCGAGCGAAATATTTTATATACTACATATCCACTGCACCTGAAGGAAATATTACGCTCCTTCTCATTATAATTTTTTTTTCTCGTTGAATAAAAGAAAACCGTCAAAGAAAAAGACTTAAATGTTGACAACATTTGTTTTACCACTTCCTCTTAATCCTCAACTCATAATTAATTCAAGGATTCTCTCCGTCGTTCTGAGAAAAGCCTTGTTTGATGTATTTCGTGAGTGGGTGAGTGGAAAATTAAGTCAACTTTTAAAAATTAAAAAAAAAATACAACAAAACTCATTGCATTCCCCTTTCTCTGATTCCAAGAATTCTCTGAAATTCATTTTAACTCTTTTTGGCTCAGCAGCAGTTTCCTCCAAGCTGCTTGTAAAGATTTCGCAGAATTTTCAGGTCACTGAAGTAATAATAATAGCCCGACACTGCGATAGTCGTTCTGATGCCGTTATGTGGAACGTATTTTTCTTATTGAAAACTGTCACTCATCCGTATTGTAACTCTCGTTTAAGTTCGAATAAACGAGAAGTTACACGTTACTTTTTACTCAACGACAAGCTGTGTGGATACGGTGAAAATGTCAGTTTTTGTTTTTTTTCGTTTTTTCATGTGTTAATTATTTATATTTGTTGACTAAACGCTGAAAATCACAAATCGGGAACAATTTGCACTGTTCGTGCAGTTAATGGAAGTTAATCACGTGTTAGCAAAAAACTTCCGGAGAGGAGTTTCACCAACAGTTGAGAAAACTAAAGATTGGAAATCAGTTTTCCTTCAATTAAATGATAGAATTAAAGGGTTTTCCAATATCGACAAAAAATTTTTTTTTTAAATAAAACGCAAACCATTTGAGATATTTCAAAAACTTTATTATCGGCTTGAAGTACAATTAAAACATTTATGAATGTAACTCGACTTTATTATATGGCCACTGCAGGCGCGTTTGCAGCGGTCGATTCGTTCGACCCAATTTTCGATGACTCGGTCACACACTTCGAGCGAAACGGCAGCTATTTCGTGTTCAATGTTGGCCTTGAGCTCTTTCAACGTCGTCGGCCTATTGGCATAAACCAATGACTTAACGTAGCCCTAAAGAAAATAGTCTCGCCGGAGCATTAAATCGCACGAACGAGGCTGACCCATTTCTTGAGACCACACGCTCATCAAACTTATTCTGCAATAAATCGATTGTAACGTGTGCTGCGTGACTTGTGGCACCATCCTGTTGAAACGACAAGTCGTCCAAGACCATATCTTCCAATTTGGGGAAAAATAATCAGTAATAATGGCGCGATAACGCTAGGCATTCACAGTAACGTGACGATCGTTAACGTCGACGAAAAAATAAGGCCCAATGACGCCGCCGGCATGCAAATCGCACCAAACAGTTATTTTTTGTGTCGAATACCGGCAGAAAATGTTTATAATTTACAGACGTTGCCTGTTTGTGTACTTTACTATGATGAAAATGTTGAGTTTACTCAATAAATTTACAATGACAGTTCTATGGTAAATGAAATGGTGCGTTCTCAATTTAAATTAAAAATTGCCAACGACTCTCAAATCTCACTTCCTACATATCCTGATTCCTGATAGAACATGCCCCACAACTTTGAACCAACGATAAGAACTCTTTTCAAATACTACCGCATGCCAAAAGCCTTCGACTGATAATGTCACATGTGTTTTGTCGTTTAGCACAACTCAAAAACAGCACTCGATAACCCATTCCAAGAGTCCCTTTAAAACACAATTTCATTCAACCTAAAGGATTTAAGTTATCTCGTTCAATTGACAGTACCTAAAAGTTTTTCCTTCTGTTCAGATAAGCCACTTCGTTTGAATAAAAAAGAGAAGCAACCGCAAATTCATGAACTGTGACAAACAAACGAACAGATTAACTTGATTCGGCTACAGCGTCAGATGACTGGTTTTGGCATTTTTTTTAACTTCCAAACAAAATTTCATTTTTCAGCGTATAGTGTTAGAGTTTTATTTTTAAATTCTGATCATAATCATAAAACAGCAACCCATCAGTCAACCGAGCCCGTCGAACTCCTGTTTCAATTAGACTTAACAAAAAAAGTATTTTTTGTTGCTTTTTTTTTTTTGAATAATCAAGTTTACAAAAGAGTTAAATGATGAAAAAGTAGCTAAAAATATTCCAAATAACCAGATCTCTCTCACCCAGAGAAGCACTCAAGTTTCGAATATTGCTGTTTACAACCTCACTCTTTTCTACCTTCCAAATCGGTTGTAAAAACTAAAATTAACAACTCCCCCTTCACTTCCACTAACCAAAAATAATCACACATATCCTCTTTCCTAAGTCTGAGAAACATTTCAGTATCGGGGTAATAAGGATTTATGGCTGCTTCTCAGGTTAACAGCACCACCGAGAAACACGCCCCCGAAGGGGCTAAGCTGTCCGAGCGTTGGAGGGACGAGTGCATGCAATTAATTTACCAAAAATTAAAATGAGTGTGTGATGTGCTTAAGTTTAAGTTTTATTTACATGGCTTAATCTGAATGGAAGGGATGGTCTTCTCTATCAGAATTTTCAGGACGTGCAATCCAGATGAGTACCTACGTGTGAGGCTACGACGCGTCTTGTTTTTCAAACTTCGATGCTTGAATGCGTGTTAATTAGTGAAATATTGAAGTGTAAATTTAGTTTTAATGAAAATGGTGGTCGAGTATAAAAAGTTGTGTAATATGGAGGCGGTGGGAAGATGCTTTTAGTTAACTACCATTTGTGTAATGTTTTTGATAACAAAAATTTTAATTACATTGCGGCCTCAGCGGTTTTAAGAGCTCAGGTTCCAAAGCGAAAACATCCGTCATAGCTCTGGTGTGAGGCATGAGTACATTTGTGGTACTTGTGTTAACGTCTTGTACAAAAATTAACAACAAAAGAAAATCGAAAACTAGTTTGTTTACTAAAAGGGCTCTACAAGACACCACACAAGAAGTCAGAGTAGTTCACGCTAAGGCATCATCAGTTCATCCAAAGCTAAACAAAAAGTGGGGTAGGTTTTAAGTTGAAAGTTAGCTGACTGCTATATGCAGCACTGAAAGAGTAGCTGACTATCGCCCACTTTGCTTTCAATATGTGGAGTGATAGACAAAATAGATTTTTTTTTTTCAGGTGGAGTGTATTTTGGGGTTTAAAACTTCGTAGTTTGTGTTGTATTTAATAAATCAACAAAGATATCTCATCTAAAGATGTTGCCAAATTTATGTGGACAACGCTGAAATATCCCCTGATGAGTTAGAGTCGGCGGCGGAGGATCGAGTTGCCTGGAGATATCTTCTGCATGCATTGCCCGGCGACCCCGTTAGTGGAACACGCGGTCAAAAAGATGATGATGATGACGCTAAAATCCTAGACAAATGAGGTGAGTACAATGGATCTCTTAGGTACAGTACAAGTGACTGAATGAAACTCCCTACTTTCTTCAATTCAATTCTATTGAACATAAGCAACATTATGGCTCGTGGTCGTCGTCAGCCTCAGTTTACATCGACTTATTTTTATTCAGTAAAGACTTGGATAATGCGTTCATCCTTAGTCAATTCTATGTTTCTATTTGGAATAATTTTCAAGTCGATTAATGAAGTAAGCTCCCAGTTTGTACAAAAACTGCCAATTAATTGGTATGAATGTAATTGAGTTTGCTATTTTTTCTGTTCTTTTGTAGGTTTTAAAAAAAATTTCCATGAAACCATTCAATAGTTTTTTTGCAAACCAGTTGAGACTGAGTCTTCATCTGACTAGGTAATGAAAATTTATTTTTGGTAAAAAAGTCGTCTTTGCAAAAAGGAAACACAGAAAATAACACGATTTTTCGCTCTTTAAGTGCTGAATTTGTTTCCGATCCTAACAAATTATTTGGAAAATTGTTCAGTCATTAGAAACGTAAATCTATTCGTAGCATAATTGCAAGCTTTACTAACAAGACAAAATTAAATTCACACATAAACATAACGATTTTGAGTTAAAAATTACAAATTTTCTTTTCAAAGCTAATTTGAGCACATTAAAAGTTATCAATTACTGAAGACAGTTCTTCCACACTTTTTTTTAAATACAAGGCACACTCGAAAATGATTTTGATTTTAGTTTCAAAATGCATTTGATGTTTCATGGGTAAGAAAATTTCGAGAATAAGCTGATTTAGGGAAAGCTTACCAACGCCTGTCAAAGTCCAACCGACCGAACGCGTCGTTACGATTTCGGCTTAAAACAACTTGGTGATCACTTTCATCGGCTTTAAAACTCCGTACCTCCAACATGAAATCCACATTACCCAGCACCATTCAATCTTCTGAATTTAACAAAACCTTTTGAAAAATGCATGGGTTTGTTACTGTCCAAAAAGTTAGTTTGGCATATTTCAAAAAATCATTAAATCCAAAATAAAGTTACAGGGAAATCGTGGACTTTCTTCTAAATCTATTGCAAAGCCCAATAGGATGTTTTGAATAATCCAGAGACTTTAGTTTTTGGGACAGTTTGACACTTAAAAAGATTAGCTACGCGAAACTCGCGTCAAATTAAACTGAGAGATTTCTGGATCTTGTGAGCAACAATTTAGCGTATTTAAAAACTGAGACTGACTGCAATATTTTCGGCACTCAGATTGCCTTATTTTAGTGGCAGAAATAAATGAAAAATTGAATAAGTTCACTCTTTTCTTGCCTTTATTGCTTTCAAATGTCACTAAAAGTGTCAAAATCATATTAACCTTATTCGAAAAGACGATACAATAAAATTAGGGCACAGTAAACAGAATGGACGACAGAAACTCTCTTCTGTCGGTTTTATTGCGTTACATTTTGTGAAGCTATTAGTTTAATTTAAGATCCAACTCGTTGGTTCTATCTAAGCCAACTCTGCAGATTTTCAATGAGTTTTCCGAAGAATCTTAAACACTTGCTCGCCGACGCCAAAGTATAACGATATGCGTTGTTTCAACTTCAATAAAGTTTCTCTAATATGATTGAAAACTCCGACGCCAACTTCTACAAAGCCCAACTATCCTAAGAACTTCGCCTTAAAAAAAAAAAAAAAAAACTCCCAACCAATGAATTGATTTACCCGCGAAACTCTCACAAAACCCTAACTTTGTATTCGAACTCAATAAAAACGTCAGGCACACTCGAGTGCACCATAAGTCCCACCTCAAAAAGCACTTTTGCGTGCACCCGAAGGCCAAAGCAATTCACTCGAAATGGAGAACGGCTTAGAGCCTCCGACCTAACCCCAGCCCTCTTTTAAATTTCCTCTCCACCTCATAACTATTATTTTTAATAAGTAATTATCCGCAGCACCATTCGGCGCGCACACGAACGCCGAGGGAGTTAATATAAAAATGCAAATCGAAGCCCACTTAAATGTTAATTGGAAGTTTTTCCTCCAACTCTCCCACAGAACCCACCGGGCGACCCACTTATAGACTCGTGATCCAGTGCAACGCGGCTGAAGTTACACGAGAACAATTAGAAACTCGAAACTTGTCTCGGAACAACAACTTTCCGCCAAGAACAGCAATTAGAAACGCGAACGCGACTTATTCAAATCCGACACTTACCGCCAGGACGAGTGGGTGGTTGCAATCCACGATCATGCTGACGAGTGGAAACTTGCACCTCGTAAATTTTTCGAAATAAATGCAGGAGCTGTCTAATTGCGATTAAACCGAAAAGAAAAAAAACATTTTTTTTCTCCTCGTCCTTTGTTCTAAGAGCCCACCTCAACCGGGACGTGAACAACGTCGACGACACAAAGTTTGGGAAAACTTCTTATCGAGAACGGGCATTCCTGTCTGTTGTTCGGAAGGATTTGAGTTTTAATTAATTCCATGAGATTTCTTGCCAAAAATAATTAAGCCCAGGGGAGGGAGTGGAACAGAAACAGAAAACAAAAGAAGAAAAGCCACTTTTATTTCAACACTCACCCGTAGAAAGGAAGCGCCCAACAAAATTCCAGATATTTCCTCATGAGCTTTCTCGTCGTCGCTGTCTGTGGCACTCTCTTGTATTGTTCTAAAAGTTTGACTTCCGCCGAATTCTTACGACTAACTGGCAACCAGGACCAACTGGAGTTTTTGGCAACGTGTTGTGGCAGAAATCGTGATTGACTCTCTCTGTGTTAGTGAAAAAGAAAGAATAAGGTGACAATTTGAAGGACACATGTGATCTTTTTGCTTACCTAAAAAAACTGATTGTATGGGTGTGCGAATTGTAGGGACCCAATTCTATTCGCGCCTGGATTCCTCCCAGCATGACCGAGTGCACCGGTTCCATGATGTATCGACCAGTGAGAACGTTGTGCTTCGCCTCCTCGTAGAGCAGCTCAAGTATCCGATGGTCTCTGTAGAAAAGAAGTTTAATTTTTTTGGAAAATGCATAACACCTCTTTTGACACTCACTTGATTTTCTCTTCGTCCTTTTTTGAAAAGAACACGTTCCGCTTGAGCATTATCATTGGTTCGTCGAATTTCTTTTCAATCGGATTGCCATGGCTGAATTTCTCGAGGAGGCTTTGCCACGCTATTCTAACTACATAAGGTCGATGATGGGATTTCAATTGGATTTCTAAAAGTGCACTGGTCATCCAGAGACCGAATATACTTTGCGCTAGTAATTTGTTAGCTATTCCTAATTCTTCACAGCCCAGAGCAGCAGCCAGCATCACTTGCGATGGACACTGGGCCGTTCCTTCGATTTCCATATGTACAGCGATGCGTGACATTAGGTACACGCATGTGGGTATCACCTGTAATTAAGAAAATTCATTGATTAGATTAATTATTCGGTTGTTAACCCTCAGTTTGAGATGTGGTATGAATAGTGAATAACGTTGTTGCAGGGAGTCAGACTCCTGCCTGACTGACGTTTGTTATTGATGAATTTATCAGTGTTTAGTCATGCTCTTCAACTCGATTGTTGAATACATTTGCTCGTGATTTTGTTTCACGATTATTTTCATCTATATTGTTTTAGAATGCCAAAGCCCTTGAACTAAAGAAAACATCGTTCGTTTTTGGACAATCCACAAAAAAAAAAGATGATTAAAACTTAAAATATATGCTAGAAATATGTAGAGAAAAAATATTGCTTTGTTAGAAGTGTTTGGGTTCACTGTAAAACCACTAGCAAATAAAGAGTCAAACAATTTACATTCGTTGTTGTTGTGAAATGAACTAAAAAGGAAAAAAAAATGGTGTAAAATATTTGTTTTTTTAAATATGGCCACTGTTTAAATTTTATTGCATTCTGATTATTTATGAATCTAGTAACACCAGAAAATATCTCTTTAATTTTTACAGGCACATATTTATAACTGTGGCAATTCTAGGAATCAGAGTATTAGTGCTAGTTCTTAGAAGACCTAAAAGCGAGAGGAAGTTATTCATTACAAATTTGGAAGTCGAGCAGTACACATGTAAATAAAAAAATAAAAATGTATAAGAAAATCGAAGTTTGTGCTTAAATCGTTTACATAAGCTCCTTTGTTTGTTTTTTTAAAAAGTAACTTATAGACGAAGTAATTATTTTCCAATACATTTATAATTAAAAGAAAAAACTCAGCTAAAGCGGTAAGTGCTTTCGATTGAGCTTCAAGAAAAATTGCTGCAAACAATGGAAGCACGAAACTATCCTTTGACCACCAACAACAGTTCGACGTTTTTCGAGGAACTCGTAAACGAACTTTGTTCATTAAACAAATCTAGTATTTGTACAGAAACGCAGACTGCGTGACTTAAGTTTACTTCACTACTTTATCACCAAATATTGCTTAATTAATTGAACAAACAAACCTGATGCAGATGTCATCGCTTCTTACACGTTTGTCATAAATGCATACAGAATACGTCAAATGCTAGACACACAGATTGCAACTTAATTGCAAACTGTATTTGTTTTTTGATCAAATTGTAAACACTCCACTCCCATCGTATGTGCACAAAACCTTCAAGTGCCCCGTCCCATAAGGCTATCCAATTAGAATTGAATACCGCAGGACATCACAAACTGCGTCCAGTCTCCATAACTAAACAACGTTGCAATAATACATTGAAGAGAGATCACTCCTGCTGAGTGACACATGGAAACAGCTTGATCTCAAACAGGACAATGGTCCTCCATTCACCTGCTTGACATCCTGAATGGAGTCAACGAAAGTTTTGACTGTCAGCGTCTATTTAAGGACTCCCTATTTACAATTCACAACCCACACACACTCTCATTTGGATGTACTTACATTTTGCAGAGGCCTTGGTATCGACGTCGACGACTTAGCACCACTTGAGTAATTTGTGTTTGATGATGAGGTGGTTGAATTAAAATTATTTGATATCCTTGATGATGAGTGCTGCTGTTGTTGTTGTTGATGCTGGACATCCGAACTGCATGGTTGCTGATGTGGCTGATAATTTGAATTTGTACTTATTCCTGAAAAAGAATGGAAAAAAATAAATATCTAATTAAAATATATATTCAGTTTTTATTTTTGTTAAAAAAATAAAATGCTTAAGGTCTTTGCAGTGGCGGAGAGCTTATCCTACGCAAATTATGTAGATGGAATGAAAATAATTATACTACAGGATAACAGGGTGGTCGTTGCGAAGAGTTCTACCTAATTTTTTTGTTTTCCAATTTTCGGTTTGTACAGAAAACTGAAAAAATCGTATAACTTCGAAAGGTATAACGTTTCGCTTCAAGTAAAAAGCACATTGAATCAATCTGGGTTAATATAACTTACACCGCCGAATTATGTTCTAACTACTCTACGCTAAACTGAAAATATGCGGATTATAAATTTCGAGAAAATGTGAACTATGCGAATTTAAATTTTTTGAAACCTGAAACATGCACACATAAACTTTCTTTTCGGTTTACGCAGAACTCCTTTTAATGCATCCAGTTTCCTCTCACGCTGCACCCATAAATGCCATCTATCCCCACAGATCTTTAAACAATGCAAAAAAAATCCCACTTCCTCAATTTTAGAGTGCCTTCGAACGAGAGCAACCACTTCCGGCCCGATAAACGACAGTAATCACTTTTGGGCCACCCTATCAGCCCACCAACTTCTCCGTCCACCCACAGCGGTGTTCTCCAAGAAAAGATAATAAATCTTACGATTAACATAGATCAATTTTTCCGCTGGGTAAATTTATTGCTTCGCTCTAATTAATATTCAACTGAAGGAGAGGCCAGGCCAGAGCCATAGCATCATCCCCAAGGGCGGCGCTGTGTTGGCGGATCGCATCCCTCATCCTGTGGCGTAAAGCCACAGAAACACGCCCAAACAATCAAATAGAATCCAAATCTAGTTCGCTTTCTTTGTTTTTACTGCTAGTTGCTCTCGCTTCCAAAAACTCCAATCAACTTGGGGTTTTTCTCTCTTGTCCTGCACGAGCAGGGGATTCCCATTTGGAAATGTCATGACGATGATAAAAAGGAAGAAACTCATTATTGGCAGACGTTTAATTGAAAGCGTGTTATGGCAGAAGAAGAAGCGCATGGAATTTATTTCGAATTCATTGTAACGACTTGGAGGGGTAGTAGACATCCATATCGACGTCATCGATTCTGTCGGGGGTAGCTGGAAGTCATTTCGGGCTTCAGCGATGCATCACTCAAGTGTAAGGAACTAAAAACGCTAATGAATTGATTTTCATGGTGGGTTTTTTTTTCTCTTTTTAATGGCGGCGCACAGCGTGTCATTAAATTCAATGAATGTGCATTTTCTCTCTCTATCTCCGTCCGCTGAAATAGAGATAAATAAGTGAAACGAAATGGTTTTTTCTTTTGCTTGCTTATCGAGATTAGATTTTCCAAGGAGAGCTGTTGTCGTTCAATTTTTATGGTAAACTGAACTAAACGGAAGTGGGTTAATGACGAGGATCCATGTGATGTCCTTAATGACTGCTTTGGTTTCAATATAAATGCAATTAGAATTGAGCAGTCTCCGGCAATGAGACTCCTAGGGCTTTGTCCTCGGCAGTCTTACAGACATACCGCCGCCGGGATGGCTTAGATAACTGGAGATGTGTTTCAATCAGTTGTGAAGTCGAAAACAACGAGGTATATATATATATATGATATATTCTAGCTTCTGTGGGACACGACTTTAAGATAAACATGGAATTAATTAATACAGAGACCCTAACATTGAAATCAGAACCAACTCAGATTCAAAATAATCAACAAAACGAACGGTCTAGAAATGTTCTCAAATTTATGAAAACCCCACACAAATCCGAGATCAAAGAAGTTCGCAATAGAAGTGGCTCTGGGATACTCCCAATTTCATCAATCAGTGGGAGTCGAAAAGCTGAAATTTGTTTGAGCCTATAATGCGCATAATGTGCTATCTTAACATATTAAAAGACACCGACAAAGTGCAGGGGAATTGATAACTAACAAGAGACGCTTTTGGAATACACGTTCTGAATTTGTCGGCAGGCTTAACGTGATTGAAAATCTGTGGTCCATTTTGGACACAAGTACTCGTAAACGCAAGATTTTGAATAAAAACCATTTGAAGACTGCTGAGTTGAAGAATGGGTAGGAGGTCCTTGTGTAAAGGCAAAGAATGTTAGTGAAATTATATCCACTCCGGCTTAAAACTGTTATAGAAAAATTTGCTTATACCAAATATCCATATCAATAATAGTGTTTGTGATTTTTGTATTTCTTTAAATTAACGAAGTGGCCAAACAAGCTGTGATATTGAGTTTGTGAGTTTCTCTCTTTTCGCTAATTTTTTCTTTGTTTAATTTAAAACTTAAAATAATTAATGAAGCAATTGTCTTTGATTTAAAGCTCGACAAATCTTTCAGTGTTTTTACTTTTTTCGTTGTACTCGTTTGAAGTTGTAAATTTGGGTCAAATAAGCTGTGAGCCACACTGTTCGTTCGTAATCGTGTTGGAAAATAATTTATTGCCCAAAATTGAATAGACCTGAACTTGAATCTGGCTCAACTTTGTTAAATGAACGTCAGTGATCGCATCAGAGTCTACATACATTCGGGAAGACTCGACCACGTTTAGGAGCTTCGTACTTATACGGCAGTGGCTGCTGACTTTGACTTTGGGTGGTTTAAAAAAAATTCCATTCGTCCAGCCAAAAGATTTTAGTGATACGCTAGGATGTGCAGTTCCATTATTGACTTTGCAGAATAGATTCACTTTGCTTTCACTAAAAAGAATTGACGACGTACTTAGGTGTGTTCTGGCTTAAAGCAAATCATCGGCTCTGCCCTTTCGAACACACTCCATTGTGTAACGTGAAGATAGTGTCAGTTCGTCTAGTCGGCCATTAAAACTAACCGAATCGGCCATTTAAATTAACCGAATCGGTTATTAAAACATGGCGGAGCACCAATATTGTTTGACAAGAAGGTCGGCCATATTTCATTTCGAAAAATTGGCGATAGGTCACACTGAGGTGGCAATAGGGTCGTGAAATCAAAATTTACCAGTAGATTGTTCTAATAGAATATAAAAGTGTAAACTGAAAGTTGCAAAGTAAAAAGTAAAAGTAAAAGTTGTTTCATTCGATTATAATAAATTATTTAACTCGAGTTTTGTGATTTAATTTCTGCAATATGTGAAGATTCTAATACACTAATCCCTCGCATCCCTCGCGGGGGTTAGGGAAATGAAAACCGAAACCGCGCAAAACGATTTATGAGCGGACATGGATTTTAAATAGAAAAACCATAGTGGGTCATGATTCTTTGAAGAAAACCGCGCGAAACGAAGGATGAGTGTACCACCAACCAGAATAATATATCACGAGATTGTCCGTAGATCTTTTTGTGAAAAAAAGTTGGTAACTTCGTCATGTGAAAAGAGTCAATAACTATGCCAAGATGTAAAGATCAACGGCTTAACTTTATTATTTATATTGAATCAATTTTCATTGTGTTTGAAAACTGTCTTTCTACTGCTATTTCATTTCGCTTTTGTTCGAGAGTAAGAATCGACAAATTGTCTTCTTAAGCATTGAAAGGGCGGAAAAGACAGAATCACGACCCGCTGTAAAGCATTACAATTTTTGAAACCTCGAAAATTGGTCCTTCTAGGAACTGTCTCCATTACCGAACATTTTTTGATCAAATGACAGCAAATCAAAAAACCCAGTTTTTAAAACTTCGCTCGAAGCGCATCTCAATTGCAGCTTCTCAGGGACAGTTGCGACGCCTCCCTCTTTGGTTGTGGTGGTGTGTTAATGAATTTTTTCCCAAAAAAAGTGCCAAAACAACTCACACAATTGCTTCTCTTCACAGCCATCCGTGGCCTCCAGCGAAACCTGACCGTATTCTCCATTCCCTGCAAGTTTCAAAGCCAAATAAATGCAATTATTTGCCTCAAAAAATGCTAAAAAAGCGGAAACTCGGATAAATACCTAAAAGGCCTATTAAAACCACTAGAACAACTTTCCACCCCCGTACACTTACTGCGAGAGAGAAGAATAAACAGGCAAAAAAGAAAAAAAAAATTAAATTTCGAGTGAAACCAAAAAAGCAAAAACTGAAAAAAATCCCAAGAGAATGAAACTTATAATGTTAACCACTTTGGCGATTCGTTGTCCTTGTTGAATGCAGCCGAGTTTAATATGCTCACAAAACTATACGCGCATCATTCTCAACCACCAAAAAAAGGAACCTACATCCTCGCAGACACAAAATTTGTTTTCGAAAGAGAAGAGAAATTCTAAAAAGGATTGAGAAGCCTTTTCCCCTCAACTCAAAACAGTTTTCAAAAGTTGTTCCTCCGTGGAAAACTCTCTCTCTTCCTAGTCATACAAAAAAAAAAAGGAGAGAGACTACAAAAAACTATGTGTGTGCCTGTGTTTGTTTTTTGTAGAGGTATCCTTTATCCTTTCACCACCCACCAGCAGTGGCATCCACCCCGCATGAGTGCAAGTAATAGATGTGAAGAGGTTTTCTGTGGCAAAAGGGGAGTGAAAAAAGAAATGTTTTTTTTTTCTGCGACTAGAAAATTCAAATGATAAAATTAGAATAAAAGTTTTCCGTGCACCGTGAGTGAAGAGGGAGAGATACTTTTAGACTTTCAGATAGCAACCCGCGTCTGTGTGTTTGGGTGGGTCGATGGGAGGCCGTGTGGGTGTTTGTTTGCCGACTGACACACCCCCATATTAGTTGGACATTTTAATTTGAAGGTGTGTGCGTGTGTGTGCGAGAGAGTTGGGGTGGATTTTCTACATATGTTTTTCGCTTTTGAGGATTTGAATAGATTTTCATTCTTTTATGGGAAAGTTCACAAGTTTTTCGCCATTTGGTGGGGTTGAGTTTTTTTATTTGAGGCCCCCTTTTCCCTCTTTTTTGGTGATTCCAGTTAATTTGTTCGGTTAGGGATACGGTTTGACATAAAAATCTGATTTGACATTTTTCCCCCGGAGAAGGTTAAGCTGGCAACGTTAAAGTTTAAGCGCCACAACTTTGGTAGTTTAAGAAAAATTCTTTTATTTTTTTTTTAAGATGAACCTCCTTTTCCACTACCGAATGATGACTGTGCTTGGGAGAGGGAGTTCGATGTTCTTCGAGTCATTGTATGGGCGTTAAATGAGCGTTAAGAGAATGTTGGGGCCGGAAGCATAAGTTTGAGAATGGAGTTTTAGTTTCGGGTAAATGAACTGTAAGGGACGATTTATGAGAGGCAGTTGAAGAGGCGCTCAAGTTGTGCGTGATCTTTGGCACGCACAAATGGGGAACAAATTATGTTGAAGTGAACGATGAAGTTGGCAAAACGAAGATTATTACTGAGGAGGTTGTGGTAGTTTAGGGGGTGACAAGCAAGCCTTACTTAGTGGTCTTATAGCAATAAGAAAGGAGGTTAATTTCGGGAGCACACTGAGCAGTGCAGTTTTTGGCCAACGAAGCGTGCATTCTGTTCACTTAATCGCCGTATAAGAAAATTAAGACCAGAGCTCTCCTTCTGATCTAACAGAAAGAACATGGATAGACTGACGAACATGTGTCAAAGTCATTAGCATATGAACTTTTTGGAACATTTCGGGTAAGTCAACGGTACAAACATCTTATTTTACACTTTGAAGTCATTCAAAGTCTATTCTTACATTTGGCGATCCAATTAAAAGCGTTTGATTCATGACTATCAATCAGCTCCAACACACAACCATCAAAGGATGTTAAGCTGGCTGAGAACATCGCTGCTGTCGGTTAAATTGAGCAAAACAGCTCAAGGCTGTTGATTCGTCGACCTACAAAGGACTCGGCCTCTCCCAAGTTAGTTGACATCCGTTGGTGGCTTAGCTTTGTGGGAGAATCGCAGTATTGGCCGAAAAATTGTTCGTGGCTACAAATACAATTTTTGTTTGAATGGTTATATGAAAACCAACGCGGGTCTCGTCCGCAGTGTGGTCGTAACTGACCTAAAAAGTGTAATCCATAGCTATAATAAAAACCAAAAGTCACCTATCTAGGGTGGAAAGCACATAAGTTATGATGAAAATAAAAATATCATTTTAGGTGTTTCTTATTGCGTGCACGGCAGTGTAGATCTCAGCCTTATATTAAGGGTGGTTTAAATATTCCGGAGAAATGAAGATTGCTCTCTTTATGTGTCTTTTGAAGTTTTGGAGAGAATAATAGAATTTAGTTTTTCAAAGGATAAACATTAATTTTCTACCGAGTCTCTACGGAAATAATAAGAATTTTTTCTCAACCGTTCTTCCATCCAAAAAGAAAAATAATTGCAAAAGATTAAAAAAGAGATCTTGGGAATTTGAGTTGTATGATATCCTCAAGAAACATTTGTTTACTGAAGTTACATTACTGGGTGAAAGCATTAACACTTAGCAAGCAAAATCCATCCACATTATTTAAATAAATAATATTTTTCGTTTGAAGCATTTTTAGACAACACCTGCATTAAACTAAAACTCAAGAGAAATGTGAGCCATGTATCAAAAACAAAAACAAAAAAGAACCTTGACCTTGTTTAACAGTTTTCCCTCACATCGTCTCCAAGGTTAGACTAAACTCGCTCTGACATAAATAAAACAAAAAAAACGCCCCTCCAAAACAACTGTCAACAAATTCTTATAGCATCCTTCCTTTCTTTCACTCCATAACTCCTCCCCAAACCCATTAAAGGAAAAAGTACTGCGACTACACTAGTCCTAATATAATTATCCGGTACTTCCTTTTTATAACTTCCCCGTTCCCAAACAAAGGAACATTTTATGTGATTTATGCCTGCCTCCCACCCCCACTCGCATTAAGTCCACTCACTTTGAATTAAAAATGAAAATCTCAAGAGGAACGAAGAAACTTGTTCAGGAAAAAGTTTTTTCCTTCCACAAAAAAAAAAAAATAATAATAATAATCAAAACAAAAGTGAAAAGAAAAATATTTTCCCACCTAAAGGAGAGAGGGATGAGAGGACCAGGAAAAGAAAAAAATGAATAACGACAAAAAAAAAATACTCGCACTCTACTTTCAGCTGTAACCAGGCATAAAGGACAGAAAGCGTTTTCTTTTCCAACTGCCTCCCCACCCACCTTGAATGAAAAACAGTCGGTGCAATTAAATCCTCTTGCTAAACATAAACCTCGCCAGGATATAGTCCGGGCCTGTGGAACACAGATATGAGGCATCCATCTGAACTCTCTCAAAGAGACCGAGCGAACTGAACTGCATGCCATTCGACGAGGAGTCGCTTCATAACAATGCAGTTAGTCCTGCGTCTTTTTCATGTATTTTTAGCTTGGAAAATTCACACTTTTTTCATCCGATTTTTATACTTCCCACACACAGAGCTCCGCGTGATACACGCCAGAGCTCAATATATGCGACTCAGAGAACTCGGCGTAGAAAATTGAAAAACTTTACGAATTTTCGAATTTTCCACACCAGTCATATAGTGTCCTCCAATTCGACAGAGAAAAAGAGAGTTCAACAACCACGCCAGTTCAAGGAGACAAACTTTAATGAAAGCGCACAAAAAATCCTTCCCCAGTCATCGATATCTGGATTCCCACCTGAAGGAGCTAACACATCACATAAAGGATAACAAACACAGGAGTCGAGCGAAAGTTGCATCGTTGCCGGAAATGTATCGCACCCCCAAAGTTATGAGCTTATGCATCGAAAATTCATATTCGACTACACACAGAGACAAAAACAAAAAACAAAAATCGTCCTGCACTGGAGATGGATCCGAATCCTGGCTCATTTTATTGTTATCCTTCTGAGTTGGATGAGTTTTGGTGTTTTCTCTGCTCTTCGTTTTTCAGTTTTTGCTTTTATGGTGCGCGGATATCACGTGCATCTGACAGGACACGACGTAAAGCTGTATCCGCGTCGTATTTCGGGAAAACAAACTGAAATTAGTTTTTTCCACATTTCGCTTTTCCCGAAGAGAACGAGAGCGAGAGAGGGAGACACCCACAATCCGACGACAAGCTAAGGATGAGACTTGCACGACGGCTGCATTAGGACGCGTAGGCGGGTCAGGTCAGAGTGGGTGGGCTGAGTGAGTTGTGAGCGGGGAGTTGCAAATGCACTCTCGCTTAAATTTCGAATCCTTTTTTTTTCAGTTATATCCTCGCATGGGTTTTGCTTTTTAGTTGGAAATTCCATTTTTTTTCTGCTCGAGATAACCTCGCCACTCAGCTCGCTTTGAAGGATAAGGACTTTGAAATAGTGGTCGTGTAATGGTGAATAATAAATTTAACTGTGAATCGAGGACGATAGGTGGGTGGCTGGGGTGGTGCACCACAAACGGACTCCATCTCAAGAGTCGGTGGTAGCGATTGATGTAACATAATACTTTTGAAGTATGGATTGTTTGAAACGCTTTTGGATTTCTTCTGCTTGGGCTGTTGTGTTTTTGTAAGCGGATTGCTCTTAGCCCACATTCAGAGTGGCAGTCTATAATACTCGAAAGGAAACTCACATTCAGGTCATTTCCATTGAAGCAATGCAAGAGTTTCGGTGAACTTTAGAGTTTTCCAGCAGTTGGGGGCGATTGTTTTCTTTATTCCGTACCACTCGGGGCACACAGCTGTTCTGGGACTGAGGGGTAAGTGTTCTTTTGAGATTTAACGCATTCTTCACTAACCTGGCATAAAGCAGAAGGTAGAAGGAAGAGCATATGCACGACTATCTTCGGTAGGAGTGCTGTTCTCATTTAACCAAGAAAGTTCATCCCCCCGGGCAACGATTTCTTTCGAGATAATCAAATAGTGGAGTTGAACGAATTCTTAAGACGAGAGTAAGTGGCTGGGACCAATTGCTCCAGACCTACGTTACATTATGTGAAGCTTAAAAAAAACGGTCAAGTGTGAGTTTTACTCACCCACCGAGGGTTTCGTTCACAAAGAGATTAGTAGCTTAGACTTAATATACGTCTAAGAAATTAACAAACTAAAATAGTCAAATCAGAACAAACTAAATTCACTGTTCATTCAGTAAAATTCTTCTTTTCATTTCGAACGAAACACAGCAAGAGAAAATCATTTTCTATTTGCTGATCACTCCAGTCGTCTGAAAATTGCTTTGGTGAATTTAGGGAATGAAAATGCAAGCGACACTGACTGACTAAATCGTTAATATCTCGAAAAATTTTTATTATTGTTCTTTCGCCGAGATCTACAAAATGGCGTTTTCGGATCTTCAAAATTCGAATGTTGTTGTTTTTTGGTTTTTGGCCAATATCTCGAAAACTATTAAAGCCAGAGTGCTCAAACCAATTTTAACACAAAGATTACATCTAAACCTACATTCCAGATTTTTTCAGATTCTTAGAAGAACGGGTGTGGAAATGAGAGGGGGGGACGCCTTTTTTTTCGACTTTGAAGCTTAATGTCTCGAAAACCTAGCTTCCAAATAAAAAGTTCAAAATGAAAACTTTATTTCATTTTACAAGACCTATCCGATGGTACCTCACTTAATATATTCCCGTGAAATTTTTTCAAAAAAAGTTAGTAATTAATTTATTTTAGTATGAATAAAAAATCATAAACGATTTTTGGTTAATTTTGGGGTATTGCGATGAGTTGTCCCATAACTCCAATTTTTTTCAGATTTTTTGCTCAAATATTCTAGAAAACAAAGTGGGGGACATGGTACACAAGTCAGTTTTTGGCAGTTTGTTGGCTAATAACTTCTTACCAATAAGAGTAAGGTGCTTACCATAGTAAAATTTTTTGATCTAACTATCATCCTCTTTCCAACGATACCCATATTAAGGAGCTAGTAAAAGAAATTTGTTTTTCGAATTTAGTATTGGTACTAAGTTTTTTGCTAGTATGAAATTTTCTTAAAATTTCTTACCTGAGCTTTCTTTGGGCAAGTGAAATACGCTTTTTGGCGAAGTCTTATTTCTGAATTCTTACTGGTTCGCCAATTAACGAGGTCAAAGCTTGATGACAGACAGACAGACATTCTCATAATCAGGGCACCGTATTAGTACTAACTTTTTCTTTAACCTGCGACTAATTCCAAAAAAAAATACATGATTTGTTTTTGGGTCGCCTAGATACATCCTCAGTCCAAATTTCATCCCTTAACTATAAAGGACTTATAAGTTATAGTCAAATTTGTAAAAGGCGACAGACAGACAGACAGACACCGAAGTGATTCCATAAGAGTTTCGTTATTCCTTTGGAACGAAACCCTAAAAAAACTCGCCCATCGGAGCAGAGACGAAAGGATTTGGATACTTGATCCATGGTTTCTGTTATTATTTTTCGTGTGCTTAAACAAATTTCTGATAATTTCTAGGCTGCAAGGTGGGATGGATAAATCTTTGTAGGTTTGTTGCTTCGTTGAAACGTTTAATAATAAGCCCAAGTGCAAAATTTTAAGTGGTTTTTTATTATTTCTTGTACAATTTAATTAATTTTCTTCGTTTCTTGTTATATTTGCAACTAAAAACATACTCGTTCGACCTTTTCTTCGTACATATGATCGTGTTTGTAATAAAATCATTTTTTCTCTTTGTTTATTTAAGCAAAGGCATGTTGCAGTATAAACCGAAAAATGACGTCGAAGTAGCCCTGAGAAAGAACCGATTAGCTTAGTAAAGACTGACTACTGACTATGATACGTTTGAAGCCCCACCATTATTCGGCAGAAGAGGTCAAGAAGTCGTGCACTAATTTGAAACCTTCACCCAAAACAACGAACACAAGTTACAATCTCTCACTCAACGGGAAATGCCATTTGTCAAATGTAAAGTTGGGAGTGACATTGTTATACTGTTAGATGTAAACATCAAATAAATTTAATGAGCCTTCAAACGTTTCACACACACCCGTCAAAATCACCAGACACTAAATGGACACTAATGGAAATACACCAGAGAAAACACTTTCAGAATGATGCAAAGACAGATTTCAGTTGAAAACGCAGAGACAAGAAGATAAGAATTGCACCGTCATTTTTTTTTATCTTATAGACAGTTGAATGGAATCAATTCGAGACAGCAATAAAACATCCGTCAAACAATTCCTTATGTCAATTGACAGCTGTCAAATAAATACCAACAGAACTGTCACCATTTATTTCAATTGCTGCTCGAACGATGCAACCACACACGTCATTTTGGAACGCACACGAAGAACAGACACAATGAAGTGTTGATATTCCGTTAAAATGGATATAAAAAATCCCCTAAATTGGGTGATATTGTGACCTCATTATTAAAAAAAGGGAGATTTAGTTTTTTTTTTCTTCAACGTGTCCTTGCCGTGAACAGACACACACACGGGGCGGGATATTACATTTGTTGTAAATCACGTTGCCTACTCTAATGCATGTTCCGTCCTTCCACACACACACACACCCATTTCTTATGGGTGCCATAAAATTCCTTTTAAAAGCTTTAAATATCCTGACACAAAGGAGGGAGGCCAACCAGCCCCCACACACTGGCAGCACACACACAAAAAAACAATGATCCCCTTGGAAGAAGATTGCATTAAGGATGTGTGAGGAGAAAAAAAAATCGAAATTTACGACGGGAATGGAAAATGATGTGCTCATCATATTTAGCAGCTTCCTTTTCAAACACCGCCCGGTGGGGTGGTGGCGCCGGAGGCGAGTGTTGTATAAATCAAAAGTGTCGGTGTATCCTTTTGGGGCTTTGCGTTTTTTTTTTTTAGTAGGAAAATCCTTTCTTTTATGGTAGAGTGATTGGTATGCAGATGTTCTCGGTGCTAGACTCACCGTCAAAAAGCCGTGATGTGAAAATTGGAGTAGGTTTAGCCAAGGACTCGGTTCTTTTTTTTTTCGTTTCTCGGAAGGATCCCTGTGGTCGTCGGTGTTTTGTTTTTTGCGTGCTTTGTGAGGAATTAGCAGTCTAAACAATTTTTTTCTTTTTTTTGTATCATGGAATCATAATGTTCTGTATTGAATGGGGAATTCAATCAGGATCATGCATGGAACATGCGTCTGCAATAAAATCATGGAGCGCTTCAGAAGTGGGACTTACACGAGACGGTAGGGCGATGGAGACACGTGCGCTTTTGCACGTGTGTCTGGGCAATTGTGGTGGCTTCTGGTGTAGGATTAGGGAGGAAACGCCTTTATTGTGATTGGGGATCAAATTAAATTGCGTGAGAAAATGATGAAGCCTTTGTGTGTTCGGCAGAGGGTGAATGGCCTGTTAAAGGGCGATTGCGGATGCAGTGTAGGTAAAACGACTTCTCTGGTTGATTAATTTATATTCCAGCAGAGATGACAATGAGCTCGAAAATTCTCTCTCCGAAATTGGTTAATTTGCAAGCAACATAAAACTACTATTAGGTTTGGTGGTGAAGTTTGTCTTGTCTTGCAGAGCTTAAGTTGAAATCATTTCTTTATTTAAATCTCAATAGAGTATACTAAGCGTTTATTGCAAGCTAATAGCAGATGGACAAGCTGTCAAGTTTGATTTTTCTCTTAAGTACACGTAAAAAAGTACAAAAGTTGTCTACCCAAACTCTGTTGAACAAAGGTAATTCGTACATGTGAGCACTTGAGAATTCGGAAAAAGAACGAAATATGGGAAACGACTTCACATAAGTTGAACGACAGCCAAATGGAAAGCACAGCATATGACATTTTGTTTCCTCGATACAAAAGAAAGCAGTTTTTTTGACGTACTCTACACGGACCGAATTGCTCTACAGAAAGACATTTTTTGAAAAACGTTTTTAGTGGTACCACAGAAGCGTGGTCTATTGTGACCCTAAATAAATGGTCATTTCTAAGCAAAATCACCTTTCTTTATAAAAATACTCCATCAAGTGCATCAAAACATTTTGAAAGGCTCAGAATCTGAGAAGATTAAAAAAAATCGACCTTGTGCTATCCACTTTATGGCACGAATGGCATTTGTCAAACTTGAATGTTTGAGTTTAGATTTGGAGGGATTAGATTTATATTGATAGAAGAAAGGAAAACGAAATGTATGACCAACGAGTAAGTTAACGACCTATCCCCACGACCTTTAACTTATAGCATCATAATTAAAATTTTTTGACTGCGCGTCTTATATTACATGGAAATGCTAAGGAAGTTTAATTCACTGGCTTTCGATTAACCTGGTCAATTAAAATGTTTTGTTTTATAAAAGAAAATGATTGCATATACGAGAAAAAACAATAATAACATGCTAATCAGATACTCAACTGATTTATTTTAAAACTGAAAACTGTTGTCATTGACAACAGTAAACGTAATTGAAATCAACACTTCAGCAAGACGAGATAAATGTTTCGTAAGTAGCACATTAAATTTTAACTCTCATATTCTGAAAGCATAAAGCGGTTTTTGACGCAGCGGTGACGTGGCGGCGTCCATATCTTCAATCGTTGGCTAAAACAAAAATCGATTATCATTCGAACGAATTGACTATAACCGTCTGTCAATTTGCATCTTCGAAGATATACGAACTACTAACACCTTACGACTATAGAGTACACCAAACAGTCATTTTGTCTACCTCTCGTGGATTTTCTGAGATTCTGTGTTTTGTTTGTTTACAACCCCACCGAGTGAGAAATGTGCCTCATCGCTGAAGAAAATGTTCGAGAAATTGGCGTTTATTGCCTGTTGCTCCAACACCCAAAAAGCGTATCTACTGCGCGTTGGCTTCAATTGTTGCGTAATTTGAACTTTATAAGGATAGAGGTGCAATTCCAAATGCAAAACACCCTACAGTGAAATTTAAGACACCTTCAAGTGCAGCGAACGTCAGGAAATCGATAAATTCGGATCATCAGGAAATCTTGGAATTGCAGCAGAAATATTTTCGACTCAGTGTGCATTACGATGGTAAGGCAGCAACGCGCAATAACGATTCCACTCTCTTCGAATTTCTTCACAATTTTATCCATTGCTTGCCTAGTCGATTGATTATGATGATAATCATGGCGGTGTAACATCCCACCAGCCCAATTCGTTGCCCACATCCATCTAATTGTGGGAACCCAAAGGCAGCACAATGGGCCTCGCTTTGGTCTAAGTGTACCACAATTTCAAAATGTGTATTAATCATCGCGTAATACGCGAAAAGTGGCTATGTTTGAATCACCACTTTTGTAGTAAGTTTTAATAAATTAAACGCGTTGTTTAATTTTTAAGCGTAAATAGTAAAAGCTCAACCAGTAATGTGATACTTCAAATAATAGTTGCTTCATAAATGTTAAATTCTAGCGCTTTCAACTTGAAACCACGAAGTAAGTGATCGTGAGTAGAATGGCGCAACGATTAAATTACAGAATATTCTCTGAAATGTTTTTTAACACAAAGCCACACCTGGCTTCGTCCTTTGTCAAAAATCGTTCAAAGACATTCAAAGAATTCCCTTTGAGCTCCAGCTTACATATTCTTTAAATTCACCACCGAAACGCAAAACGAAAGAAACACGAAAAATCGTTTCACTCTAATTTGAGGGCGAGGCAAGCCAGTATAGGAACTGCAACACCATTGCCGCATTCAACAACAACAACAAAAAAACTCCCCTTCTCTCTGAATTGAAATCCAATTTGCTGCTCGGGCCCAGTCCGTCTGTGGATGCATTACGATGTCCTTTGCATTGCCGGAATCTCCTTAAGAAATCTCCTTCCGCAGAGCAATAACATCAATCTTCTTCTTCCATTGAAAATCCGATTTCGTAAGATCAACGCAATAACTTAAATCTCCTCTAGAAGTGACGAAAAAAAGAACACAATTCGAAAGAAACGACAATTAAAGCCAAACCAATCATCCCCTCACCCGCTGGGAAGAGGATCCCTCAAAAAAAAAAGAAGGACGTTAAATCTCAGCTCGAATTCCTGTAGCAGTTTTAACATTTTACAATGTGCCAAATACGTGCTCGGCTAAGCTTTTAATTTACCAACCACTCACCGCCTGGAGCGTTCTGCCCTCCCACTCACCCAGCGCCCACCCACAACAAGTAAATCCACTCTGTGCGGACGACGACGCCGAGGACGACGATGACGAGGACGTCGGTGGTTCCACCTCTTTCGGGGCAAGGAAGCAAAACGGCGATAAAATTTTTATTGGGAAATTTATTTTGTATTTATCTCAGGATGCGAATAACGTAAACAAAGACATTTCGACTTCTAGGCTCCGCTGTCGGTGAAGGTTGCGTGTGGGTGGGTGGTGGACGGCCGTGGGGGGATGGTTGAAAAATCTGCGGATGAACTCGGGTATTGCTTATGATGCAACCACCCACTAAGCGCTTCCTGGTGCTGGGATAGCGCGCTTATTCTTCGTCATTGGGTGTTGATGTTGTTTAATCCGCTTTAAAATTTTCGGACTGTACGGCTGACCATGAGCGAGGCACGAGAGGCCGACCTTCTTGGGAGTGTAATTTTACTGATTCATAGTACTTAAGGGGGTGGGGAGTTTATTAGAGTGGGATAGCACATCTGCGATACATACGTGTGTGCAGGAAAGTTTGACGATACGCTGCGGCTTGGGGCATGAAGCATTCCTTACTTTAAATCATGTCGTATTAATTTTGAGAAGAGTAACTTAATTTTATAGTCCTTGACCGTATTTCTGGCTAAAAGAGAGGGTGTATGTGTGTAGAGAAAGAGAATTCGTTTTTTTTTTTCTGTAAAATCTTTCTAGAAGAAGAGAGAGAAGGGTAATCAGTCGAAGTGTGCCAGTTTGGAGTTTTTCATTAAAACTTTTTAACCAGAAGTGAGTGGTGCAGTTTCGTGGGACAGAAAGGGGTTAAGTGTTGCTTTTTACGATTGGGATTCTGGCAACAAAGACGAGAGAGAATGGGGTCCGTTTGCTCTTTGATCTTTTGTGCAGGTGGCACGAGAAATTTATCTCCTTGGAATTATAGATGGATTGCATTGACAACATTTCAGTATAAGAAGTTCGGGACTTAGCCATTGTAGAAAGCAATGATGAACCTTAACAAATTGACACTTCGGGGAATGAAAGCGACGAAGTCACTGCTGCTGCTCCCAAAATTGGTAGTTCGCAAACGAGCCAATGTACGAATACGCTTCTTGGGTACGCCGATCAAAGTGAATTGGATGCCAAAACGACTTCTAATTTGCTTAAGTTAATGGCAGAAACAATATTTTTTGTTTTCATCGCAAGTCAATCTAAAATATCAAAACATTTTACCAAAAATTGAGAATACCAATATCTATGCAGGTTGAAAAAAGTTCCAGCAATGTGAATCCCTCTAAAGTTCAAAAATGGCTTGTGAACTTTAATTTATATTATCGTGCGACTATTGCGAGTGAACATGTTAAATTGCTATATTTTTTTTAAAAAGTTTACTACTTGCTGCTGCTACCTTTTGATGAGACCTGATTTTTTTTTTTTTTTATCTTCGACTTTATGTCTCTAGTATAGTAGTAGTAGTTTAGTAGTTTTATCAGAAATCTGTCGATGGTTTGCATATGTTTGCATATTTAAAACTTAAACTCGCTCATTTTGAATCAAGGAGTGCCACCCCTAAACCTATCCAGAAACATTAAGTTTCAAAAGTATCCCCCACCCCATAACTCTCCGACTACGGACTATCTTCCTGCTAAAATAACAAAACTAACAGACCACTTTCCCGAATTGAGTGCAAACAACGTCCAGGTCGGCAGCGATGAAGACCACCTACTACTTCCAGCGACTTGCACAACTCCAGTCGACTGCAGATTTACTCCGAGCCCATTCAACTTGAACTAGGGAGACCTCCAACTTTAATGACTCTCACTTTCAGTGCGACAGGCAGACCCGAAGACCACCACTCCGCAGCCGACATCATCAAAATGGCTATACTCAGCTGCCCTTCCTTAGCCTGACTGGATGGGTCGGTGGTAGGTCGCCATTGCCAGGACATTAATTTCCCCAACAATTGTTTGTCAAGAGAGTTTATACGAAACATAAAACCGTCATAAAAACGAACAAAACTGCGCCCCATAAGAACGGAAAGGTCAACAGATTAATATAATTAAAAGTTTCAGTTTAATTAGCAGCGCGGATAGAAGAACGCTTTGTCCCCGGAAAAACTTGATTAGGGCGGGGGCTGCAGCAGCAGCAGCAGTAGAGTGACAGAAATCATTCTCCTCCTAGGGGCTCAATTTATATCGCTCCTTTTTATTTCGTTCATAATTAATTAACACTTTCCAGAGACGGAGGGGGTGGAAAATATCAAATGGGCGCTTTCTAATTGAAATTTTATCGTTTCGCCAATAACCTTGACTAAGCACTTTTCTCCCCCATCAGTCAAAAAAAAAAAAAAAGAAACAAAAGGACGAGGGTAAAAAGGATTCCCGGCCAGGAACTGGGACAGCGCACACAACTTTCGCAATTGAAGTTGAATAATCTCGGTCAACCTCCGAGCGCATGGGAGAGAAAAATGCCAATTTCGTCTTTCTGTCATCGAGAGGTGGTGGTTGGTGAGGAGAGCCGGAGGACCTGAATGGAGATGGGGATGTTGCCATCGGCCACGGTCATCCCCCGGTTACTTGGCCGAGACGGTGGTGCAGAGTGGTGGTGGTTCATTTGATTCATTCATCTTTTAATGTGCTCTGTCATCATTTCGATTTCATTTTCGTTTCGCCTTTTTCGTTATTTGTTCTCCTTTTGTTTTCTCTGCTTTATTCATTCGTCTTTTCTTTTTTTTTTCCAATTTTGTGAGCGACGAAGAGGACGACGACAGTTCAAAAGAAACTCACGATGACAGGAAGTGGGTTGGGGGTTGCCTTGACCCGATTCAGGGGGATGTTTTGACCGCAGGCCCGGCATCGGGGGGTGTGGGTTACTGTGGGAGGCCACATGAAGCTCGTTAAGGGCGCGCACGGACGAAATTGTTTCTCTTTTCTATGGCTGTGTGTTTGTGGGATACAGCTTCGTTTCTCTCGAGTCTCGACAAAAACCAAAAATGACCAACCGAATGAATGAAAAGCGACATGCTTATTAAATAATGATGTTGTGTAAGTAAATACTTCGTTTTTTCCTATTTTTTGTTGTTGTTGCTTTTGCTTTTAGCCACTCAAAGTTTTAATGAAGGGCACACAGACGGCTGAAGGGCTGAATGGCTGAATGGCTGAATGGTGGATTTGGGTGGCGTGGGGAATGGAATTCAAACATGAAGGCATGTGGAGCAAACAAAAGAGTGTATTTAGATCTGACAGAACCGTATTTACGTAAAGCTGATGCTCCTGCGATGGAGGTCTGGAGTAAATCAAGGTATTGCACGGCGTTGGCTTATTGATGGGATGCGGTAATGGCTTCCAAATAGAGTAACAAAATTTGTTTCTGTTTTTTTTTTTTTTTTGGAAATGACGGTGTGCAGGGAGTCAGACGTGATCAGTAGGTATGCATGAATATTTTGGTATTGCTGCACGCAATTAAGGCGAGTGTAATCATATAATGTGGCCAAATAAATTTCGATATTGTTGTCTTATTTTCAGCAAACTGTAATCAAGAGCAATTTACTTCTTTACTTACGTACTACTTTCCCATCTCTTCGACATGATGTGAGTAGTACGGTTGTTGAATGCCTCAGTTTAAAAAAAAAACGCCACATATGAACACATATTTTCTTTCACATTTTAAGTAAGGCTTCCGTCCGAGGCCCCTAATCGAAATCAATTGCTTTCAGACGTGTGTAGGTGACCATTACGTGAATTTGTAAGCACTTCAGCTCAATTTAATTAATTAAAGTTGAAAGTGGCCTACAGTAATAGCAGACAACATTATTCTCACCACATAAAATACAGACCATTGGCATATGTCTTTGACATTCAAGTGTTTATTGTGCAAGTGGCAATTGTAAAAGGAATTCTTTCTCTACTTTCTAGTTGAGAATCGCTAACCTGTAAGCCTTGTTGAGGTCCTGGATAAATTATTCTACATAAGAAATATTTACTATAAAATTCCGAGACTGTTTTCTGTACAATTTAAAGAAAAATGTTACCTCCTAATTTGCTTATTTTTGAAAGTAAAACACTCCCATTGAATTGTTTGTATGCAACATATTTTCTACAGAAGTTGATCTTTTAATAGTCTCTTTAAATTATTTTTTAATTGACTAGACTCGTTAGCTGATATCATCGTTCTACAGAAGTTTTTTAGGCATTATACACAAATTTGTTCGAGCTTTTCTTGAAGCAATTGGTACATGAAATGCGTTGAAAGTTTGTGAAATTATAAGAAATTGTCTTCTTAGCCCATTCACTACATTCACGTAACCTTTGACATTCGTGAGTTAATAAGAAGAATCTGAAAAAAATGATTGCTTGTGATAGTGCCTTAAATCTAATGGTCCAACGAACAAGTCGCTGTCTTTTTTATTGAAATAGCTCCTCAAAAGAAACAACTACGATAACTTTTTATGAATTCTTAAAGCAGCCACAAAATTAAGCATTTTGCAGTCTAATATTTTTTTGGCAAGTAACGTTGTTTCAGATGTAAGATCCACATTATTGAACATTTTCATAAAAGTAATTAAAAAAACTGACAAGATATTGCCAATAGCACCTTAAATTCTGTCTTTACGGAGTGCCAAGAGATTGAAGTGTGACTTAAAAAAAATTGTGTCGAATCATTGAAAAAAAAAAACTGTTAGTCGTTGTAAAAATGAAAAGGAAAATACAAAATATATAACATTTAAATAAATAGTTTTTTTTTTTGACTTGGTAGAATTTAAAGTGTGACCAATTTTTTTTCCTGTGCACCGTACCGCAAACGTAATAAAAGCAAATATATAATTCCAAAATCAGCTTAAGTCTTAAAATAAATTGCAATTTATTTCATTTTGATATGTCTAAAAATGGATATTGCGATTTGAACTTGGTTGTGAAGGGTGTCCCGGTTTTTTTTTTTTTATTCACTGTGAGTTTGCACGAGTGTCATTGATTCAAAAATACACAGAATTGCGAGAAATATTTTCTTGGTCAAAATCGAGGTGCCCTGATAAACGTTCCAAAGCTCAATTAACGAAAAAATTGCGTTACCTTTGAGCCCCTGAGTGTGGATCTTTATCAAGTGCATGTCCAAGTCCCAGCGCGAAATTCTCCAAGCTAAAGCCTGGGAGAAGCTAAGGTATTATGTTCGGTGAGAAATCGACTGCTTGGGCTGTTTTGCAGACAGCGGTGATAATCTCTAGAAAATTTGAGTGATTTTAGTTATCTTACTGCTAAGTTTATGTCATTAGATCTATTATTTTACTTCATTTTACCACTAAAAAGAGTTCTAAGATTGGAGCACCCGAACCTATTTTACGAGTTTTTTAGACTTACTTTTGACTCTGACTGTATACGGCGTACGACGACGAACGGAAATTTGTTTATTATTCTATTTTGGATGTTTTAAACTCAGAAAACGAAAATGTGAATTTTTGCGGTAAAGTAGTGTAGTAGTAAACGTAGTAGAACAACAAAACTAAAAGAAGAGAAAAGAGAATAAATAAACAAATAAAGAGAAGACTCATTCTGAGCCTGACCGTCCTCACGACTAGACGTGTTCATTGTTTCTTTTTGTGCTTTTTTTTTGTGTGTTGTGTTCTGATTTCACCCCTTAAAGTAGTAAAGTGCCAGAAACTTGCAGCCAACCATAACCAGGGAATTTCAAACGTTGAAACCTAAAACCTTTAATATGTAACTAAAGGCGAAAATGCCTAAGTTAGTCGACAATTAAGGCAAAAAAAAATAATGATTTTCTGAAGAGGTCGTCATCATATAGTGCCAAATTTGTAAATACACAGCCATGAGCCTCACAAAAACGACGAATGACAACCGCGTGATATCTGACAGTGACCTTTCTTTTCCAGCACAAGCACATCACATTCGTCACGATTCTCAAAGTCGCTTCAAGGAACTCCACTCGACAAGTGAAAATACAAGACAAGAGACAGTCACATCACTTCAACAACAAAGCATCTTCGCACCAAGCCTCTCAGCGTTTCTGAATCACTCACAATTTCTCTGACGTCCACACACTCAGTCAGTGCGTCTCAAAAAATAAAATCCTTCACGAATTTTTGACGCCATCAAAATCACCTGGATGCTCACTCGTCTGGCAACGAAGGATATTCACGCGAATCCGGCCGAAGTGACCCCAATTGCGCCCGAACACGACTCCAGTGTGCTCCGTGTGATGAATATCTCGAAACTGCTGTTTCCTACCACCCTGCTTCACCTTCTTTTGTGTAACATGGATTTGAATTAATAATTAACAATCGACACGAAACCATGCTTACTTCAGAAACTTGTAAGACACACTGTCGTCGGTCGCTGCGCGTTTCTTTTCACCCCGTGTATGCCCTTGAGAATTCGCCTCGCAAGCGCAGGTGATTATGAGCCTTTTTTCTCCTCTCTCCCGGTGGTTGTTGTACTGACGTCGACGTTAGTTAATTCCAAGTAACTCTCCACCAGCGTGTGTTTATTTGCGTAATAATGTCATTACACAGGAATAATAAATCCACCTGACTCATGCCAGGTCATACCACACCGACGATAACAAGCGCTCCACCCACTTGAAGTCTGCCACCAGCCCACCTCCGTGCCACCTTCTGTAATTCATGCCAATAAGGGCCCTCCAGAGTGAAGGGCTGCTTCCCCGTCGGATGGTCTTCACACCCACCCTCCCAGCTGCCTTCTGACTTTTTCGCACCTATTCATCCACCTAAGCAACAACATCCTCCTACAGTGCCTCCCCACTCACACATACCCAGCCACCGTCCCAGTCGACGCTGTCGCCGTCGTCGCCGTCATCGTCCTTCCGCCCACACACCCAGAAGCGTTCATTGCCATTTTGATGATTTCAACTTGAAGAATTAAATTATTCCTGCCAAGTTGAGTTTCAGTTACTAATTATGAATGTGGAGCCCAACTCACACACACTTACGCGCATGTTTTCAGGTTCACTTAAGTGTGGGGTGGGCGGCGATGCTCGAGGGGTGAAGACGTGTGTGCGCCGGAAGAGGATTCTCCCCCTCACTTTGATCGAGTAAATTAAGTTGAGCACGCTCCTAATAAGGTTGCCTTTTAAATGATGCGCCTTCCTCGGCGCTCTCCTGCCGTTAGTGAGCCGCACACAGAGCTCTCCAGCTCGTTCCTTCCGACTACGACCGAGACGTCGAGGACGATGCTGACGACGTTGACGACGAACGTCAACCAATTTACGAATATTTCTGCCGCGCTACTACAACTTCGAGGATGTGTTGGTCGTTTTGTGTTTTTCGCTCGCACACCGACGCCAACGACGACGACAGGACGTGGGGACAGGAGAAAAGTTCATCGGTAAATATGACATTTTGACTTTGACGGCTGCTCAAGGATGTTTCGTCCTGACTCTGCTCATGTGAGCCGAAGGACACGGGAGAACCGTACAATAAATGTCGTTAAAAGCAATTTAACAATCTCGTTTGATGGGGTGGGTTAACTCGGATTGCTGCCATTGCTTCCAGCCCCGTCGAGCCAACATATTGATGAATTCTGTAAACAAACACACAAACGATAAATTTTGACGCGTGCATGACGGCAGACGGCGACGCCAACACCAACGCCAACGAGGAGGACGATGGATAGAAATGGAAATTCCTAGAAAACTTCCAGCTGTGATTTATATATCTCGATATCAGACTCATTTGCTGTATGTGTGTAAGCAGCGAAATTATGTTTTTTTCCAGTGGGAAGGGGGAAAGTAAAAACAATTTTGCAATCAGCAGGAATTTTTGCGAAAACAAATCCCATTTGGAGTCTGGTTCGATTGTGAGCTGTTAAAGTTAAGACAGCAGACAAAAAGGAGTGGAGGCCACCTCTGTTTTCGGAGAAATGCGAAGTACTTTTGGGATGAATTAAAATGTTTACCTTGAGACTGATAACTGGGACAAAGCGCTGTGGGGTTCGAGAAGTGAGGCAATAAGTTGAGCATGTGTCATCAAGCTGTGTGTAGGTTCGTCTACCTGTCAGTGACTAGTCATTTTTTATTCACTTTTTTAGAAATGTGTTAAAAGTTAAGTAGCCTTCTCTTCTTAACAGCTAGATAAAGATTTTTTGAACTGAGAACTAATAAGACTGAATCCTTGTCAACGGATATTTTTTTTTTTTCGTGAATTATTCAATAAAACTGCGAAAAAAGTCAAGTATCTTTCACGATTACAAAATTGTCAGAATCTGATAGAATTACGTAGCTGGACTTGGAGAATAGGGTCATTTCATATTCATTTTTACGGTTTCGTTCCAAAGGAGTAACGAAACCCTTATAGAATCACTTCGGTGTCTGTCTGTCTGTCTGACGCCTTTTACATATTTAACTATATCTTATTAGTCCTTTGTAGTTAAGGTCTGAAATTTTAACTGAAGGTGTGGTAGACTAACCCTTTCATCATCATCATTGGAATCTTATTCCAAACCAACTAAGCCAAATTAAAAAAATATATATTCAAGGACTAAAGAATAGCAATATATAGAATGTTGTTTCTATGCAACACTGGTCATCTATGGTACCTGACATTGCATCATATTCGAAACAAGACATTTCAACTGAAAAGTCTCTTTTAATTTTTAAAATATTAGGTGTACAACTTTGCTTCCGCCGTTTTTCAATAGATGTCAGCTTACGAGCCAAACTCTCGTCATTTGCGGGAGGTTTTAATTTTCTACTTTGATATGAAGAAATCTGTGGTTTAGGCTCATCGAATGCCCTAAAATACCTACGGTTATGAGATGTGTTGAAATGTAAGTTTTTACAAAAACCAAGGAAATGGATCACGAACATAACATTCTTATTGCACCAAGAAATGTCTAAAGCAGTATTAAATGGATTAAAATAGTTTTAAGCAAGAACATAACACACCTTTTAGGCGGTGTAACATCCCACCAACAAAATTCGTTGCCCACATCCATTTAATTGTGGCAGCCCAAAAGATGGTTGGCAGCACAATGGGTCTTTGTGTACCAAATTTTCAAAATGTGTTTAAAAAAAGTAAAACACACTTTCTATCAGTTGATCCGTATTTGCATTTACTTAAAGAATAAAAACAAGAACTATTAAGTAACTGCAAGGCATTATGTTACAGCATGTCTCAAAATTGGCATTTATTATTGATTGATATAAAAAGATAATTTCAGGCTCTCAACTTTTTTACTTCACAATTAATTAAAATATTCCATAAGAAACCGACCAAAATGGAAGCATAAAATAGATTCCGGTGCTCCGATTTTGGAACATTTTACAGTTTTTATTCATTCTCTACAGTTGTAAAAGGAATTACCACAATAGAGTCTTTAAATGCTCAAAACATGGGTGTACACTTTCTTTTGACGCTCATAGTAGTTTTACAAAGAGTTGAGGTCAACTACCATGGTCGGTTTTCCGCATAACTCGGCAGGCTTTTTTTTGAAAGTCAACCCAAACTCAAAAAACCAAATTAACTAAACTGCATTCAAAGAAATTATAATTTTTTGTTTAGTATTTCACAATCGCAAAAATTAAAACAAATTAGTTTTTCTCAGTTTTTTTTACTCTAAAGCAAAATTGACCAACTTTGAAACGCTCTAGAAGCCAAAATAAAAATCAGAAAACTAATTTGTTTGCTGTTTTTGAAGCTCTGTTTATATTTCTACAAGAAACAAAAACAAAAACGAAAAAATGAGACATCGAATTTGGTATTTTTGCCACGACTTTTGCTATTTGGGATCAAAGTGGGGCTATAGTCTCAGTGGATACGCTTAAGAGAATTTCATTCCTTAAGTGCACAAGGGCAATTTTCACACGGCTGACGCGACTAGCAAATGACGAAGGAGTTTTGTTTGTTTAGTTTCATTCGAAATGAAAAGAAAATTTGACTGTAGCTATTTTGATTTCTTAATTTCCTTAATTTAGAAATTTTTTTTTAGAGGTATAGAACTTTAACATGGATGCTGTGGCATCGTTAATGCGTCGGAGTGTTAAGCGAGAGTACCCGGGTTTGAATCCGGCTCGGGGAAATAACACCACAAACATTTTTTCACGGCCCCACCTCCAGGGATCGACTGACAATCCTCCTGGAGTACTTCTTGAGGTCCAATTCGGATTACTTTTCTGCGGTCTCACTGAAACCTACGAGCATTTTTACTCACAAACATACCGCCGCGTCATCGTCGCGATGACGCTTGTGTGCACCGGGCCTAAGTGAAACATGTCACTGATGGTTTCTTTAAGGAAACCATGTAACTGAAAATCAGAATCAGAAAAATGCACCTACGGAGACTTATTGCACGATTGCACTACACGTAGGCTCTTTTCTTAGCAACAATAGTTCATGAAATGAGCTCACTGCAAGTCAATTCATTGCGAATTGGTCATGTCGGTGCTCTGACCAAAACTGCATTGACTCTTTTCGACTGCTCATCAAGTTAACCAAACATTTCTCGGAAAGCTGCCCACAATGACAACATTTTCTCTGCTTTAAGGAACTTAAGAGAAAGTTTCAAATCATTGTGCCACTCGTCAATTGTCCTGACCAATCAACTGGCTGGAATGAATGCTACTTCTGGTCCTTCTGTGTCCGAGGATTCCGAATAGAGACAAGTATGAATGTAGTCCGACATTTTCGACATCTTTCTTTCGATCTTTCAAGAGCACACACGCACGTTACTAATTTGAAAACTTTTCTTCGATTCGGAATTTCGAATCAAGTTTTAAATAAAATCGAAGGGGAAAAACTTTCCCAAACCACCGCCCACTTGAAGTTTTACTAAATGCTACCGAAGAGTGCGTCACCGATACACAAACCAAATTGGAGCACTCACTCAACCAGTTGCAATGAATCATATTTTCTTCTAAACACACACACACACACACACACACAGATAGAAAACAAAAAGGAATATGTGCTAGTAACGAAGTGAAAAATTAAATTTTCAATGCAAACAATGCACATTCAAATGGTTGAGTTAACAATAGTTTTGGGTCAATGGTTTTACATGGTAAATGGACCAAGAGCAAAACCACTTTCCGACAAGGCATCCCTTGAAAATATCCTGCGAGAGATAGAAAAACTGTGTCTGTGTACGTGTCAACACGACCCCTCCTGGAAACTGCTGCTGTTCCTCCAACCGCATTAACCGAGTGTCACTGGTATTGTGCTGACAAATTCATAATCTTCCAATTTAGTCCTTGATCTGGATACAACTCAAAAATAGAGCACGCCTGCGAATGTGTGTGTGAGAGAAAGAATCACCACCCAACCCCACACACATACACAGGGAGAGAGAAAGAGAGAGTTAATGCCATTGAATTTCAGGGCAGAAAACTACGGCGAATTAGCAGGCCAAGTCACGTAGTCCTTCCAGCTTTTTGTGTGATTTACGTTGCCTGGCGGCGGAAATTAGGGTCCGCATTGACAGAACCTGCGTGTGTGCCGAGTCTGGAGCTAAATTATCCTTCAGCCCGTTGCAGCGTGTATCCTAGATTTCACTGTGACCTACTCCAATGCGTTATGAATTGCTTCGTTGATAAAGAGAGAGAGAGAAAGAGCCACGGCCACGGTGGCGTATGCGTAATCACTTTTTTTTCAGTACTAATGAATTTTTTTCCTTTTTCTCTGCCGCCCAAAGCGGGAGTGACATTTTTCTCTCTTCTTGTTTTAATTAATTTTCATTTATCGCTAGAAAATTCCACGTGACGTGTTGCGTGGATAAAAATTAATTCACCCGTCCCAAAGTTTGGCGAGCAACTCCGGAGAAGACGTTTGAACAATTCGGTCAAATTTCTTAAGACAATCATCACGGGATGGGGGCTGAATTTCGAGGGAGAGGAAAAGTTAATTGAAAACTTTAAATTGCTATTGGTATACAATTTCGAGACGTGTAATGGAAATTGAGGAACTGATTTCACCACGTCCATTCGTTCGGAACCCAAAAAGTGTGCTCTTTGGTTGTTTATTGTGAGATCTCTTCCATCGTGTGATGTTGAGGGGAAGGATGGGTCGGTGGGCGGGAACGAAATTGAGATGTGGTCTCTGTGGGATGGTGGAAATTAAAATGAAATAGTAATTGAAAAAGTACAGGGTATCTTATGGAAGCTTTCAGACATTTGGTCAAAAGGGGAGTTTCCTTTTGATTCAGTTAACGTAGGCACTTAAGGGGCACTCTGAGTTCTTAGTCCATGGGAGCAAGTTTATGGTATATAAACCGGGGAGGGGAGAAGTTGATTACATTTAAAACGATTAAGTCTTTTGTAGTGCCGCATCTGTGGGTGGGGAGGAAAGGCAGGGACACAGGATACAAAGAGGGAGTAGGAGTCTTATGGGCATGGAATTTCAGTTTCTGACGGTCAATTTTCTTTCAAGAACAAAGAGCTCTTGGCCACAGGCATTCAGCTCTGTTGGAAGCAGTAGCCTTCAAAGACTTGTTTTGGGTCTCTTTTAAGTCTTCTAGTGACCAGTAACTGGCTCCGCATAAGCCAAACTGAGACCTTTCTTTTTTATTTTTAACTAATAAATAAATGCAGACAACGAAATACCGATAGAAATATTCAGCAAACTATCAATTTTGCTATCGAAAGGATTAAGAATCAAGACTTATTTTTTAACATACCTGCTAAACGATTTACGAGCATGCATGGATGTCTTTTGAACGGAAAAACCCTAGTGGGCCTTGATTCTTTAAAAAAAAAAACGTTGTTTCGCTCAATTTCATTTGAAAATCGCTTCATTTGAAAATCGCGCAAAGGTGAAACCGCGTAAAACGATCGATGAGCATGAGATGCGCTGGCTATTTTACGCCTTTTCGCGCTTTTGATGAACAAACGCCTTAAGTTGTGGTACTTGATGCAAGATCCATGGTTTTTCTAAAACTTGTAATTTATACCTAAAATATAAACCAAAAATCACATTTTGAATGTGGAAAGTTTTGAGTTTGAGTTATATTGAAAACAAACAGATTATTTTAGGTGGCCCTAATTACGTGTACGGCACTGTATTTGTCTAAAATAATTTTCAATAATGTTTACGAATCACGTCATAAAATTCTCAATTCGTTTTAAGTAAGAAATTTTATGCCGGTGTAAATTTGTTCACTAGGAAGTTTTCAATGATAAATCATAACAACAAGAAAAAGTACTTAATAAACAGATTGGCTCATTTGCTACGATCTGTATAGCCATTTCACAACACTAAATACGAGAGATAATCATATGCTCTGACAATATCACAAGTATTTGAATTGAAATTTTTATCAGACGGACGCAGTATACTTAACGCTCGTATCTTTTTTAGACAAAAGAGAGTACATCACGCTCAAACATGAAAAAAAAAACAGTATATTACACTTTTTATTCAATAAAATAAAATCAGACGATTCATTTTGATTATCTGCATCGCCTTACATTTTTATTGGGGACTTGAGCTCTTCTGTGGCGGTTGCTATATACTTGTTTCTTGATACAATTTGACAAAGCGATTCCAGCTGCAATTTGAGATGATTGTAGAAGTCAAGGCATGTATATTTCAGTTTGCATTTGATGGTAAAAATTGCATTCAATGTCTCCATATCTAATCGGGATTTTCTGACGTCCAAGTTGTTTTCACTGCAGCTAAAATTCGTTCCACCGACTATGAAGTTTCTGACAAGCATAAAATGTATTTAATGATCGCAAAAAATTATAATAGTACATAGTCGCAACCGGAGTTTTTAAAATTGATTATTTCAACTTCGCAATGTGTATGCAAATCTAAAGTGTAAAATGTTTTTTTCAGAAGAAAAACAATACTGTACTGCGAAAAACAGTACGGATACGAGCATTAAGTATAATTGATGCAATGCTTTTGTGGGACAAACAAATATTTAACTTTAAGCTGCCAGTTTCTGCTTCTATTTACTTTACGAAGGATGCCATGTATACAAAATAAGTCACTATGACGAATTGTTCGAATTTCCAATTCTTTCTGACTTTCAGTAGACGAAACTTTCACTAGAATTCCTTACCAACCCGTTCTTAAACAACGTGTTTTCTGTTTTATATAATACAATAAATATCAAACCTTTTCAAGGGCATTTATCTTAAAAATTCCTTTGGTATTGTAAATAATTACGTCATAATCGGTTATGTATTTCTGTTTCAAATATGTTTTCATATAAGCAATTTGTAGGTCATTAAAAAATAAATTCATTTATGAAAGCTTCATGCTGGTGTTAGCTGTTGCCCATGTCCATTTAATTATTCGAGTATCTATAAGAAATTAGTTATAACACAGTCGCGCCATTGACATTATTTTTGAACATGTAGAAGTGGGAAATTGTTGTGTCTGCATTACAATCATTACATTAAGAAACTAATAAAATCAAAATACCGCCTTATAGCTAAAATTGAATTTTTTCGTCAGAATCGGAATAAAACGCCATTTAATTCACTTTCTACATCCGTAAAATGTGGAACAACTGCAGTCAGAATGCTGATGCAGAATTTGCCAAGTTTAGACCTTCGAAAGTCCACGTTTTTTTGCACGACGAGAAATCAGCCGCCTTGAGTTCTCCAGCACACTTTTATGGACTGCTTGTTGCATTTTGACGTACATATAGGTGATTGATTGGTGAAATCGTTCATCCTGAAATTGGCCGCTAAAATCAATACCGTAAAATGAGCGCCACACGACTAACAAATCTTTAATGCAACAAGGAGTTTAAACATTCTGCTTTACCGTGTAATAAATTGGACAGATGTCTGTAACTACATGACCGCTAGGGGCTTTCAACATCGACCAGCAAGGAAAACAAGTAATTAGACTTATTTGACTAAGTAGTTAAGCTGCGTTTTTCTCTTCCAAATTTTCACGCAAAAGAAACTTCTGTCAATCAATCTCTGTCTCCAAAAATGAACTCCATAAAAGCAAATATCTGAATTGGGGACTTAAGGACCGCATTGTACACCTGATCAATCAGAGTAGTCCTTTCAACAAAACGCACACCCGTTTCCTCCCCCTATCCCATTAGAATAAAAAGTAAATTCAAAAAAGATTACACCGCCATCTGCGCCATTCCTCAAAATGTCCTTCGCCCACAAACAGCAAAACGGTCCCAGTCCAAGTATAATTGAGAAACGTGTTCGACAGCATCTACCAGTCTAATGAATCTAAAAGTGGAATTTACATGCAAACGCAATCGCAATGTAGGAGATCTCAAAAATAAAATTTTGTTTCTACTTTTCATTTAAACGAAAAACCGAAAAAAACACACACACACTATACTCTTTGTAAGGACTCGTTGGAAATGCAAAATGCTTTCCCACTTCGTTTTGTTTGCGTTTCATCTGTGCATGAGTGTTTGTTTATTTATTTATTTATATTTATTTCTTTCGTCCTTTCTTTTTTTTTTGTTGTGTTGGAATCCACTCATAAAAACACATCACAGAGAAATGGGCAAGTTCTTTATTGTATTCGAAAGGGATTTCCCAATGACAGCTACAAAAATAGAAAAAAACCCAAACTCGCACAGACGAACAAAAAAAGGATATGGGCTAAGGCCGACATGTGAAAGAAAAGAGGAAAAAATACCAAAAAAGAAAATGTACGCAAAGGGTACACAAAATGAGACTCGCATTGCATGCTTATAGTGAATCAAGGAAATCAACTAAAAGTGGTACGAGAATGATGGCGAAACGGAACCGGAAAAACCTCGTCCCCCAATGTATATATGTGTGTGTTGCATAAGTCACATGGAACCTCAAAAAAAATGAAGAAAATAAAGCAGGTTCCCCATGTTGCCATTCACTCGGAGGCTGTGCACCCACACGGGCGTGTGTGTCTTCAGGATCCAGATTTTTGTTCTCCTCCACACATACAGAAAGAGATTCTCTCGCCGGTAAGGATTTCTGCTGACAACATTATGAAGTGTCAAGAATTTCGCTGAATCAAACAACCAAATCCCATAAACAAATCGAATGAGCACAGAAAACTTCAGGATTATATTCACCGCTCCACCGTCACTCATCCAGCCGTGTGGGTTTTCCGCTTCTTTTTTCACTTTTCTCTGTGGTTTTTCTTTCGACCTAGAAACGAGAACTGGTGCGTGAGAACAGAACACAACACAACACACTACCAATGGGGTGGGTGGGTTGGTAAAATTGCTCCCCACTCCGGGGTCGTTAAGTACACGAGTCCGGTGATGCGTGGTCGAGGCAGGACTCGTTCTCGGTCTTTCAAGGAATCGGACGAATCTATTTTAATTAATATTTATTCGTCGATTGTAATATTGGCATCGGGCTCATTGAGGCGTATCGCATAAGCCCGGTAGAAATTGAAGTGTAAGCAAATCGGATATCGTTTTCCTGACGCTCCACCAGAGTCCTTGCAAAACAGATGATCGTCGGATGGAAGATTACCGAGCTCTTGTGATGAATATTCATCAGAGCAGATGCCGAGAGAGGATGCATTCTCCTCTTCATTCCCGAGACGACTTATGACGTCGAGTGGGCGCCTGAAGTTCCTGGTGAATCGCGTCTAATTGGCTAGAGAGCAGAAGTTCTGCGTTGTTGTTGATAAAGAAAATGATGATGGCACACGGGAATTGGAAAATAAAGGACAAAAGACAGTACATTTTACGAAATTAACCGAAGATGTCTAAATTGAATACAAGGGCAATTTGGAGTATAAATGCAACGACGTCAACTCAGAGATGACGATCAACTAACGTGAAGAGAAAAGGAGCAGTTGGGCATTCGACGGCTTTGTGCTCAAGGACATGTGTCAATCACACAAAGTATGCCGGCGTAAAGGGAACGCAGAACAGAATAGAAACAGACAGATTGAGTCGGGGAGGAGGCTGTACCTCATTCTGTGATATCGAACGAGGACGTTTTGTGTGAGAGTCGGTGTGGATTTTCAAATGCGACAAATTCGATAATTTAGGTAAAAAAAAAATATTTTGGACAGAAAAAAATCGTGATTTCAAGTATTTGTGTTAAATTAAATAGTTTTTTTATGGAAAATCCTACAAGCATTTTTAGAAAAATAATTTTTATTTATATTTTTATATAAAGAGTTGTTTTTTTATTTAAGTTGTTGTCGATTCTTACTTTTGACAGGAAAGGAAAAATGTTGTGTGAAATGTGTGAAATGTGTGTTTTTTCCTATTTGACAATATCGAAAATACTCTTTTTTGGATCGTCAATTATCTGGCGGGCAGAATGGGTGGGACAAGGAAAGGGGCAGATCATTCTAGAGACTAAAAAAAATTGTTTTACGGTTCTCATTATCTAAAAGAAAGCACTTCAAAGAATCGAAATTTACAAGTTTGAAGCCCTAACTTCGTGTAACTCTATGCTTCTGTTCCACTTAAAAAATGAATTAAAATTTTGTAAAAGTTCAATTTTTAGCATCTAAATAAATACGTAAAAGGAAATTGTTATTAGAAGCTGTACATTTGTGATTTTTTGGATTGCCAATAATCAATTCTTTTTAACGCTTATCATGTCAACAAAATTGTCCAAATGCACCTCTCACTGGACGTATTTCGTTCAATTTCACCAAAAAAATTCATGATCTTTTTTTTTACAAATCAAATATAGCTTCAAAAGTTTTGCAATCGTTTTTACCGTCTGTTCATCGATATTATTGTGAAAATGGAATATTGAAAGTTGACATTGCCTTGTATCCCATTTATTTTCTTTTTATTGATTCGTTTAAAAAGTCTCGAAAATGTTTTCCTTCATTTGAAAAAAAGTGTCTTTATTTAAAATCAATTTCAATCAAGTACATATTGGCCATTTGCCATTTTCCTGGCAGCTTCATAATTGCATCGGTGTAGAACCTCTACGGCTTATCAGGGAAAAACATGGTCAAGTCACTTTCAGCCGGCAAATTTCTTGACATCAAGGTCGGAGCTCTAGGATGCATCAAAACAAAGCTAACAAAGGTCCGTCTATTTGTTCCGTGTCGTCAAAGATGACTGTCATGATGGAAGATAACTCTCTTGCTGTTGGCCAATTCTGGTCGTTTTTTCTGATTGCTTCATTCAAACGTTCGAGTTGTGCACAGTGGAGCATCCTCCACTGTTCTGGCAGCTCAAAATAGACAATTCCTTTCCAATCTCACCAAACACACATAAAACCTTGTTTGCCGCCAATCTAGGCTTCGAAGCCTAGTCATTTGTTGGTTTGTTTGTTGCGTTGAACATCGCCCGTAATGACTCGCTAAAAAATGATTCCATTTCATTACGTTACAGCAACGTTTCATTTGATGATTATTCGGTCTGTTAAATTTCTTTGTATTAATTGCTGTGGCACCCAAGCATGGAGTTTCTTTGAGTAGCCTGATCGTTTTAGATCCCAAACTGTCGCTCGGTTAACCCTTTAATGACCGTATTTAATTCTAGCCGCAGGAAAAATATTGTTTTTACTTCACCAAAAACGAAGTAAAAGATTTCCAATGTTCTTATTGCACTAAGAGACGTCTAATTCAGAAATAAATGAACTCAAATTAGGTTCTAAAATAAATTTAAAACACTTTTACTGCAATTGCACCAATATTTTTGAGTAATCGGCGAATGAAATTCATGTCGTTCACGAACAATACTGGGCATGAAAGGGTAAAAATTTGGAGCCTCCGCTTTTTCCTGACAACTTTCGCGCTGCTCACTGGGCCAGAAGCGCTAAAAGTTGGCGTAAAATCAATCGTTAAAGCTGGAACCTGGAAATTTGTATGATTATGCTTGAGGTTAATAACAATAATGTCTATTAGACATATTTTTAATTTGCGAGAGACACGTGCAGTTTTTAAAAAAAGGTAAGCATCAAACAAATTTTATTTTTATCTGTCAAGCACTTGTGGACTGTGTCTTATTTAGCACCAAGAACACCTATTGCCCACGCTTAGAACTTGCAGAACATGAAAGAAAAGGGGAATTAAGCTATCCAAAATAAGTTTAAAGGAATTTTTCATTTAGTTCAACTTCCATCGTCCACTGCTGTTGTGTTGGAGTCAGTAATTTTAATGAGCTTAAAATGTAAGCCCATTTAATTATTATCATTTAGACAGATTTTAAATAGATGTAGGAAATAAAAACAAAAAATTAATTCTTTAACAGTAACGCTGCTTTGAATTTCACAATAAAATTTCTGTCTTTAACAACAGATAAATATTAAAAGAAGGGTTTGATAAAACAAAAAACCGAATAACACACAGCTGATCTTACGGATTCCGTTGCGAAAGAAATTGTTTTGTTATATAAACGTTGTACCAATAGGGACAGCTTTATCTTGACAAAAAATAAGTATTTTCTATATAAAAATACGTGCTGAATATACAGTTTATGATATTGCACAGGAAATGCCATGAACCAACTATTTAGTTATTTGACATTTCATTTCTAGTTCTCTATTTAGCTTACAATGGAAAAGAAGTAGAAGGTTAGGATAGTAGACACCTTTAGGTTTTAGAGTTTTGCACACACTGTGCGTCGGTCGTGCTCTATCAGTTGTAAAATTTCATCGATTTTTTCATTGACAAACCGATCAGTCTAGATGCATCTTTTTCATCGAAATTTTCGGAATGGAAGCGAAGAAACCGCCCCTGACTCTGACGTTCACTCAACAGCAGCACAGCTAAAACGTGCATTTTTTCAAGGTTCAAAGGTGCCAAGATAATCCTGGAAGACAACCAACTGAGTCAAAGAGATCACGCTACCGTACGAATCCTTATCATTCGCATAGTACCAACTATTCATCAAAGAACTACGTGAAATTGTAATTGCTGAATAAAAATATGTATTAAGCAAATTTGATCCACAGTGGAGGGATGAGTGAAAGAATGAACTCGAAGAGTTCTTTCGCTCCTTGATTCCATTTCTGATGAGCAGAAAATAGGAAGGTATCGGCTATGCTGATTACAGACTGCTTGAATTGTCTTCTAAGGACATTTTCTTTTACTATGCAGAATGGAGGAGAAAAATGACGATACTGAGACCACGCTTCGTATCAGTTTCATCAAATTTCAATGGATGACAGTACAACAGAATCACAAGGACCCCGAACACGTCCTCTCCTAATGACGTGACATCAGCTGTGTGAAATACAATCAATAAACTCTCATGTGAGACTATTATCCTGCCTCGTATGAGAGTAATAAACACGGTACTTTATTTCGAATGTCAAACTCTGAGAATTCCGAATACAACAGAAGACCCCCCCATCAATCGGATTGATAAGGAAGCAGAAAAAATGAATAAAAATAAAAATCAATGGCAGCTGTCCTACGGCCCCATTCCCACGTAGAGTAATTTTAACCAGATACAGATATCCACCCCTAATCTACCATTCATTAGAAGACAATGATCCCAGATTACTGAGCTCTGAAAAGGCCTAGGCCATCGAGGGTATCCGTTTCATCAATATGAATTGTCATCTCATCCCTTGACCCAAATTCACAATGTGCGTATGCGTGTGGGTGCTTTGAGCGGAAATGAATTTCCCATAGAAACCAAAGCACGCACCTCTCTGGTGTCGGGATCCGTCCAATTTTAATTTCCTAAAACAATTTACGAAAACCGCATGTGAAGGGAGCGTAAATGAAAATCAAAATCAAAAGCAGTTACAGAAGAAAAACCTGGCTTCAAAAGCATACGCACATACGAGGATGTTGTTTTTCGACGAAACAACTCTGCAAGTTTAATCCCTCAATAGACTCTCAGCGCGGAATAAGGACTCCTCGCAAGGATGTTATTACATAAATCAAAGTTTAGACAAGTTTCTTCGTCTGTGTGCTCGTAGTTGTGGGGCAAGTTTGTGGGGTTGAAAAGAAAGTTTTCTCCCGGCTCGGTGTGTATTTGTGTTGCTTCCTTTTTTTCCTCTCTGCCTTTTTCTCCCTGCCCCCGTAAATAAGTTGAAAAATAACAAGACTCATGCTCCCCTTTGTAAGAGACGCTGATGCGAGGAGAGAAGCTGCCATAATGAATCGGGGAAGATGTCGTCCCGCGGTGCATTAATTGAAGGGAGCGAATCTAATTTAAAGAAAGTCGTTAAGAAGTCTTCGCCTGGCTGTGGAGTTTTATTGGGATTGTTTTCTAAGGATCCTTGGCAATTCAGTTCCATGGAATTGTTTTGTTTTGGTTTTTTTTTCTGTTTCTTCCGAAAGTTATCTCGAGCAAATGACGACAGATACGGGAATTTATGTGGCGAGGCTAAGACTAAGACTTGCTTTGCAGTGAGTTGTGAAGAAGTTAACAGAGGGGGGGAATGATATCACTCGGGGGTTGGAGGATTATCCGCCGCTAATTTTTGTTGAAGAAAAAAAAAGTCGGGTTAAGTTTTTGACTCGTTGTGTGACGACAGAAGGATTAGGAGGCAAAAGCTTTTTTTGCTTACCCTTTTTTCTGAAGGAAGGGAAGGGAAGGGTTTCTTGTTGGACCGACTAAAGTTTAACTCCATTGAAAAGCTTTATTATAGTTAAAGACGAATGTAAAAACTTTTGATGAGTTAGCATTGACGAACAAGATTTTTCGCACTTTAGGAAACGTAATAAAATACATGGCAAACCTTATTTAATATTTTAATGACTGGATTTTTCGTTGCTAAAACATTAATTTCTAAAATTATCATTGATATATTGACTCAGACATTTTGTCTGAGCATTCTGTAAGAAGATCATGATCATCAAAGTTCGTTTATCTTAAGACTGTACCGGAACTGTGGATCACAGTAGGAATTGGACAAGTAATGACAAATCTCTATCAAACTTTTAGAAAACATCACGACTGAAGATTATGCCGCCACTTTGACTCATTCTCAGGCGAAAGGACACAGAAAAAAATGTTTTTAGACAATAGAGAAAACTCTCACACGCAAAGAAAAAATGAGAGCACGTGAAGTCATGATGCAGAAGTAACGTAGTACACAACTGCAAGGAAACCACATGTGTCATCAATCAAGTGTCAGGAAAACTCGCTATAGTTGAAGTCGGAAGTGAAGATTTCTTTTGCGACTGTCGGAGAAGTTTTCCAAACTTTTTAAACTAAACCAAGCGGAATGCACAAAGTGATGGACACACATTGAATGTGCAGTTTTAAAATACTGCATAAACCATGACGTGCGAGGCTCTAAAAAAGTAGTTGAATGTAAATTCCCATAAAACGTGCGTAAATGTGAGCTTCTATTGAGGGAGACGACATAGGCTTGTAGTAAAAGGCATGTAAGATATAGTAAAATGAGTTTTTCGTACATACTTTTAAAACAGTTGAAAAAATAATGTAAGTTGACACTTCTAAATTTTGTTTTTAAATCAGATTATTCTGTTGTTAAAAACGTAAAAGAAAAGAAAAGAAAATACTGTCCATCCCGAAATTAATTCTCATTTCTAAGGCGATCCAATAGTCGATTCATTTTTCTGTTTAAAAAAGGAGTGTACTCCCTGCCTTCAAGTCGTTTTTTTCCTGCAAAGCGTAGAATTTTCTACAGAAGATTTCGTTTCTTAGATTTTGTTTATTGAAAATGTTAGTTCAGTTTTGAGTTGCAAAATAAAGGTTTTTAACATTGTATTATGGAAAGAGTAATATACCAGGTCTTCAAAATAAAAGATACGAAATTTTAATTACAGCTAATATACAAAAGTAAGTAAACACCACGAAGAGTGTGAGTGAAACAAGTTCAAAATAGTCTCTGTTATAAAACCTAAAACGCAGATTTATTGGAAAACTCAATAGCGATTCAAAGCAAAAAAAAAAACAACTAAGCCGATCGGACCATAACTGTAAAAACTGTTCAGGGGTTGGAAATTTGGTGTTTACCGATGAAAACATGCGTCAGTTTGGTAATTTAAACATCCCCAAGACTAACCAGTACTAAAAAGCAAGCGAATTCAGGTTGACAGGGTCATTCATTCACCTACAAGATAATGACTCTAAAACTGCGCTTTTAATAAACGAGTGGTTGGTTTATAATGCACGAAGCCAATTCAATACTACACTAAAATTCAAGAATATCTTAATCACATGTTGCATCTTTTAATCTTAAGTTAGCACAAAATTGGCGCAAACAAATCGTCATGCTTTTGTATTTTCACTATTCTGATATCATCGATATGAGGTGACTTTTTCGTCCTAAGTGCTTATATTCTATGTCATAACTTTTATTTAATCTATTCTTGTTGAACAGTGCTGAATGCTTCAGACTATGGCTTGAACTCGAACCGGAGCAGAACGCGGGTCGCGAAAGCTCAATAACTGAATTTATAAGCCTCGAGCGAAAGACGTGGAAGAAACTACGATAGACGATAAGAAAAGCCGTACCTTGTGTAGAGCTGTTTTAATAAGACAGAACTAAATTATCCTCTATCTCGAATTTTTGCGCCATATTTTGGCGTTCCCCTTCCCAATTTTCCATACAAAAATCATCCTTTAACTCAAACTAATTTTGATGTCCCGTAAAAATTCGACTTAGAGGGATTCGACTTAGAGTCGCTCCTCCAAAGCGACTCCGAAAACCAGTCTGTGAAAAATTGATAGATACAATTGAACTTACTCATACAACGAATCACTTCTGTGAATTTTTCAAACGTTCATAAAAAGGAGAAATGTCGATTTAAAAATCTTTTCGTGAATACTCGATTCACTGAGTTTTCTTTAATATTCGACTTAGGTTTTCGTTATCGTCTGAGGTAAAATGTTTTATGGAAAAGCTTTTTTTTTGTCCTCAACATATTACATTAAATGAGTGGCCAAAAGTTGATGCCTTTTTATGACGCCCCTATAATGTCTTCGTGGAAAAGAAACGATAAGCCAACGTGTAACGTCTGCGAAGTTTTCAGAATACGACGTATTCAATGACACTGTGCTACGACCGACGTAGAATCACAAAGTCGTCTTATCGCAGATTCGTCTACAGAATATTTCACAAATTCCAGACATTTCATTAATTTTCTTGAATTAAAATTTAATTTTGTTTTTCAGTGATTAGTTGGATGTAGTCTAGAATGCTCCCTTAGAGAAAGAAGAGCTCATCTTGCATAGAATAATAGACAGAAGACCCCGACTTAAGTCGGTCTACCTTTCGTTCATGCGTCAATCTTTTCTATCACAAAGTACTAACAGGGGCACGTTCGTTACGAACGATGATTCCTTAAACTTAAATGAAATTCTCCCCCGAGTCGCATTTCACGATGCACACAACAGAGAGAAAAAAGAAAGTGTAATTCCTAACAACTTCCTCAGAGTTTACTCGTTCCTGTCACACTACGATACCCGTGCTTATCCATTTACAAAGAATTCCCATTATTCCTCCATCAAAGTCGTAATTTTTATGAACCAGAACTTTCAGATTATCACCTGGTGACACACTTGTGCACCAGCTCTGCACGCTTCTTCTCCTTTCTACCCCAAAAGTGAAAAACAATGCCGAACAGTGAAAGAGGATCTCCCGGGTACTACGACAGCGACGCACACGAACAAAAATCTGACAGCGAGCGACGTGAAAAAGCCAACGAGTATCCGTATATCCATGAGCTTTATGTCCTTCTCGATAACTCTTGCACAGTTTTTTTTTTTTTTTTTTTCTACTTTCACTGCTCCTTGCGTACACAACACAAGGGACTTCGTTTTTAATTTATTCACCCCCTAAGTCTGAACGTCGCATAAGCGCAGCCAAATTGCGAGAGCGGGAGGACACTTAAGACAGCTGTTGGCGGAAGGAAAGGCTTCACGGAAGCATTCTGCTTCCGCATCGGATTAAGAGTACTCTACAAATTCAAATGATGACTTAATCTTAGTCACCTTTTCATCTTGCTCGTAAGCGCACGACTTATTTGCACTTTCTTGTGAGTCTTTGTGGCGTGTCCTTCTGTATTTCCGCCCTTGTTCAGAGGGGCCAACAATAAAATTGAAATCAAATAAACTGGGAAAGTTGCCCTCTCACTCAATGCCGAGCCGTGTCCTTTTGAGCTTTCCGAGGGCGACATAGTCTAATCTTCTTTAGAAAAAAAAAAAGGAAGAAATAGGATTCCGATAGATGAAAGGACTCGCAATCGTTATGTAGTTGATGGTATCTTGATTGTTGTTTGTTCTTTGGCTCTTCGTTGTTGTTTTTCTTGCACAGAGGTTTAATTTTTTTTTTTTTTTTTGAGATACGAAGATTCATTGAGCAATATAAACGAGGGGAAAAATAAAATTGCGGAGCCACAAAGTGAATGTTGAAAGTGAAAGAAGCTTCGATTGAGTTTAATGAAGCGTTACACATTCGAATAGATCGCATGGAGTTTATTAAGGATGAGTTCTTGGGATAGGATTGGAGCTTAATTAGCTTTGACCTCTTTTCACGTGGCGCTACGGGACGGTTCTGGATCATTTCGGAAAAGGTCCTTTAAAGTTTCATTAGAATGCATTGGAGGAGAAAAAAGCAGGCAGCAAGAAACTTGGTGATGGGTGATGAGACTGAGATTATTTATGTAGGTGTAAAATCTGGGGGGAGGGAAATTGGTTCTTTGCATTGAATTGGTAGAGAACGACTTTTTCTACAATTCAGGGAGCAGGTGATTGGCGATAGACTTGTTCTGTTGGACATGATTGGAAACTTATTTTCTGAAGCCGATTATAGTTAATTGACTATTTTATTTTAAGCCTTGAACGGACACCTGACTACTTAGTAAAGAAAATTAAGTTTTGCTGTTTTACTGCATGTTTTAAAAAAAGACTCGCTTACAGGAGGGCCAAACACAAATTTAAAAAAAATACTGTACATTTCAAATCTAAATCTATTATTTTAAATCTATTTATTTTGTCTATCCCATTAAGCAGCATAGATCTTACCACCTTCCTTAAACTTTTTTTTTTGCAAGTCCTCATTTAAGGTTGTTCGATCGTTATGGTTCAACTTATGGATCTGTAGGAGATCTATCTTTATTGTTGAGCGGATTGTTACAAAATTTTAGTTTTTAAGAATTGTTCCAGAAACCTTCAAAAACTTGAAACTCTCTTTTCGCCCCTTAAGCGTAGTCTAATTTATAGGTCATAAATAAGCCGAGTTTCATCCTTATAGATCTAATAGTTTAGAAATGGTAGAGATTTCAGTAATTTGCAAATCGACCGGCGCATACTGGGGACAGCTGTATGGAGAGCATGCTCAAAATGCAAAAATTGGCATTTCAAGAGTAACATAAAAGAGTGGTATTGTTGGAAAGAAGAAAGAAAAAAATTCCCCATCAAGTTGTTAAACTTTTAAGGCGTTGGAAGTCGCAGGCTTAAAAGGCTAAGCGCTGAAAGGTGAAATTTTGTTTGAAAAAAGTAACGAATGTGTTTTGCTTGTTGGGCATATAAAACAGGAAAAAATATACTTCGCACTAATTTAAACGAAATGAAAATATATGTGGGTATTCTATGAATATTAGATATTAATTTAAAAGTAGCAGCATCAAAATACAACAACAACTTATTTTTAAATTTGAAAATCAAGAGAGTTACCTAAAAATTTAGTTTAAAAGCCTTTTTTCTTAAGTAGAGCAAGAGGCTTTCACTTCTGACTTTTGTTCCTAAGAAAGAAATATCTCAATTACTAGAAAACATTTTCGCTTTCAAAAATCACTCGCTTCGCATGGAGAAAAAGTCGTTTAAAAAAATTTAGGTGACTTTGGTGATGTTAAAATAAAAAAAAATGGTATTGTTGTATTTTGATGCTACTACTTTTAAATTAATCTCTTTTACTGTGAAAGTTCGAGGGGTTTTAAAACTTCTTTTTTCTGTTACGATTACTAAGGTTTGTTATAGAACATTATATTGTATAATGAAATGAATGAAATCAAATTGTTTCCATGTATTACGGCGGTATTGCTAAGAGCAAACATTCTCTTTAATTATGAAGCACAACGTCGTTCCATCGGCTGGCTTCCCAGGTGCGCATTCCGGAACTCCAAATTGCCAAGACCTTTTTATGGTTTCAGCCTGAAACTCATAGATTGTTGGGAGGGCCTTAGATGATAAAATCGTTTCCGGATTGTTGGAACGACATCGGTCTTTTATGGTGCCTCACAAAAAAAAATTCTAAACTGGGCAAATGACAGTTCCTAGGCGGCGAATACACATCACACACTTGGTGCCTTGCTGCTGTTCCAATTCTCTTCAATTATTTCAATTCAAGGCCCAGGAAAGAACTATATTTCAAATGCATTTTTGTGAAATTTGGTACGAGTTACACATTGAAAAATAAACAATCTGCATAACGTAGACCGTAGACGGTCAGAGCCTAGCGTGTCGCGTTTTTCAAGACCTGAATTACGGAAGAAGACGGGTATAAACTGTCAAATTCATAGACTCGTCATCAACTGGATTTCAGTGTCGTACCTTTCAGACACATATCGGCGGTTGTCGGATAAGACAACAAATAACCCATTCATTCTCATTTCGAAATGAAAAACCGACGAAAGCCAAGTTTTTTGTCGCTTACGATTCACATCAATTTGCACAGACAAAGAAATCTTTTAATGCCAGCCCAGTTCCCGCATTGGCTTTTCTGTTCACAATTCAGTCAACAATTTCCCTTAATGATCTGCCAAGCAGTTCACAACTCACAAGGCCACATTCACACGAGCGCATGAACAAAAAAAGAAAAAGAAAAATAGAAAAAAACTCACAAACGCCATCAATGTGTAAAAATATGAATTAATCCAATTACCAAAGGATATCGTTGAGAACAATAAAGTGCACCGCGGTTGGGGATGGGATAGAAAATAAAAAGCCGAGTTGAAACTAAATGAAAAGCCAAATCCCGAGAATGGAACTGTGCCAGACACATGAATACGTCGCATTCCAATTATCCTTTATTTTATCGCATATAAACCACGCACACAAACCCACAGCCCAGCCCCTACTTGCCACACATGGACCGGCAGCAACTCTAAGTAAAGCTTCGCTCTGTGGCACATGCACGGGATGTCCTGAATCCTGATGTCCTGGTTTTTCTACACACACAGCCACAGAGACTTTTTTTTTCTCTCCCTCTCTCTGTCTTTATGTATATTTTTCGATACATTTACTTTTTCCAACAATTTATCTCGCATTTTTGTTATTTCTGCTGTCGTTAGCTCGTTAAGCTAGACGTTGACAACAAACGTGTGGCTGGGGGTGGTGGTGTGGGTGGCATTAGGGGTGGAGCCGATGACAAGGGGAAGACGACACAACCTTCGACATTTAACTGTGTAAGGAATGTGCCTGCTCCATCCCGACAATTGGGTGGTTTCCACTTAACCGCTGGAAAGCAACGTGGTACAAGGTAACTACAATTGATGCGAATGAGATGAATTTTTCATGGTCCGGGGGTGCGTGTGTTGGTGCGAGTGGGAGGTGTGCGTGAATCAAGTGGAGGATACCGGAGGCATGCTGCCTGCGGCAGCTCCAAGCAACACCCCACAAATCAACTTCAGTCAATTTCCTTGGGCGGAAATATTTAGAAATATCTTTTTGAATTATTTTCGTCCTGTGACGACGAGGTTATCAGTTGATGGTTGTTTTTAGGCACTCAGTTGAACACGAGGACTGGGAATTGACGCGTTTGGTTATCGGAGCGGAGGGTGCGTCGAAGGAGGATGTCGGAGATAGGAAATAAATAAATTGAATAGGAGATACCGTACCGACCATCCTTCAAAGATGGGCTCACTTAATTTTAGTGCTCTGCCAATTCGAAGAAGTGATTGTTACGCAAGTTTTTATTGGCTGAATCGTCAAAGGTCGATTGAAGGGTACATTTAAAGTGCAAGATTTCACAAGAGGGGGTGTCTATATTAAATGCGTTAAGAACATTTTAAAGAACTCACTTTTCAAATGTAACAAGCTGTGGAGCGCCCAAGGAGATCAGGCGTCCATTTATCAATCTATTGATTAAATATTTTAGGGTTCAGAAACTTTAAGATTATGTCTATAATCAAGGGGGTCATTGTGAGCAGGGGAAAAAAGTCATTAAGCCGATCATTTAAGAAAATGGTAAGGACTGGTCGCCAACATCGTTCCTCGAAACACCCCCGACCGATTTCCTGTAAGAAGGATGTAGAGCAACACCATTATGTCAAATGGCAATTAAAGGCCAACATTCAAACAGCGAAACAATCTCAAATATTGACCAGAGTCCTCCAGATAGATGATGACTATAAAAGAGTTATGGTGCTAAATGTTGCTGAGATTAATAATTAACTACAATATCATTATCACATCTAAAAAAAACGAGTGCAGCCAAATTGAATTTGCCATCAGGTACTAAAAAACCTGCCGCTACTTAAAATATTAGGTGTACAACTTTGCTTCCACCGTTTTGCAATAGATGGCTGTAGCGGTAAGTGTCAAACGCAATCGAATCATAAATGTTTAACCAGTTTATTACGATAAAGCCTCGAATTTACACCTAATGAATTCTGACGTAACCCGGAAAGAGCCGGAGCTACACTTTCTTGCAACCTTTTTCTATTTTACTTATGCTTTACAAATAAAACATAAAAAGAATACCATTGATATTAATTTTCTTAAAATATCCAAATAAAATGATAATGAGAAACATTGACAAACACTTCAGAGATCCTCTCCACTACCGTAACATCATCTTTTCCCATCGACAGTTTAGGCCCACTAATCTCCCTCACAATATATTGACGTCAAGTCATAAAGAGCCACAACGTTTTACGTGCACCCAGAGAATATTTCTCCTACGCAATGGACATCAATGCATTGTCCTGGCATGGAGCCAAGAAGATCTATTTTGAACATCTGTATTTCACACGACATGATTTCGTAAAAATTTGATGCACGATTGAAACTAAAATCATCAGAGTAAGCTCATCATCATTCAACGCACATCCTTACCTCTCCTGCACAGCAAAAAGCCTCCACTCGTTCCGTTGGCCTTGCCAAGCCATATCCTCTTATGCATTGATCTCAGGACCACACACACAACCAACGTCATAATCATCAGCATCATCAAAGTGCATTGTTTCCCAAAAAACCTTGTTGTTTTCTGCCACCATAACTCCACCTAATCCTTTGTCTGTGCAGAAGGACGCCCGGCACAAGTCAATTAGAGTGAAGGATGGAAAGATTGTGTTGGCACACAACAAAAAAAAAGAGAAGAGAAATAATAATCATTTTGTAAAACAACAGACAAATACGATGAACATCTAGGCCTTGTTTGATTGTTATCGTCCTATGTTCATCCTGCTGCCTCCGCACACTGAAATTTCTGTGTTGGACGACTGAGCGCCACCCTCGTATCCTTGAATGTACTCTCCATACACACACAGGCACATTTGGACGCACCCCCTACGCTTCTAGTTCTGCACCATTGAACTGTAATCAATTTCCTCCTCACATGTAAATGTGTGGATGGAAATGGAAATACTGTGCCTGTGTGCAAAAAATCTACAAGGACGGGTAGTCTGTACTCGTCTCAGTTCGGCCACAGTAATGGAGGCACAGATAAAATCCTTTATCTAATCTTCATTTCAAAATTGAACACTTGGCAGGACGAGAACGACGAGAAGGACGAGAAGAAGCATCCAGCATGGCGCACATCCTGAAAGAGACTACTGCACGACTTATGCATCGTAAATACCGCAACCAATACCAGAACGATTGTATGGATGCCACCGCAAAGGGAAGGGAGGTAGTTCGGTTAAGAAGGCTCCCAAGTTCGGGTGGGAAGCCTTTAAAGCAGTCGAACTCGATATTAGTTCGCTTGGTGAATGAGTACAGGACCTCGTTTTTGCGGAATTCCCTTGAAAGGCTTCTCGTCCTCTCATCCTGCATGTGCCTGCTGTGCACGGACCACGCCCATTGGTCTGCGTGAAAATTGGGTATCCAATTTGTTTTTGAAGTTTAAATTGAGTTCTTTTGCGGAGGTGTTGCTTCCTTTTTGTTTTGCTCCTTCATTCTCTTCCCTTTTTTTCTTTTTTTTTTTTTTTTGCTTTCTGCTCTTCCCTTTTGTACTGTTCGTGTGTGCATATTAATTGGCTTTCGGGAACAATTAGTCATTGAATCGAGGGAGGGAGTGCTGCTGGTCAATATTTGATGTCACGTCTGGCGAAATCGATTTCGTTTCGATTGGGATTTTTTCTTTTTTTTTTTTGTGATGGTGGATGGAAGTGGGATAGTTCTTTGTTTGCTCGGTTTGGTTGCGTCAAATTTTTGGCTTCGGAGATGTAACGTGAATCTAAACTCATAGAGGCTGAGTTGGCTCGCAGAGGTGGCAGATCAAAGGATAGAAAGGGTTGGCACTTTGTAATTGTTTTATTTTTTTGAAACGTTGACGCAGTCTGTGACGGACGTGAGTGTGGGGATGGAATGACCTGTGACGAGTACGTGAAAAGTACTCCAGGATAGTGGACGCTTAGAAACAGCTCGCCAAAATGTACAGAAAAAAATTTGTGGAACTCTAGTGGGGTCCGTGTCGTGAGGAAATGGACGGATCTAAATCAAGAGTGTATTACTGGCAGATTTTTGAAAACTTGACGCAGACAAGCAAAAATGAAAAGAATTTCTTCGTGAATGTGGCCGTGTGGGCAAAGTTAACTTGTCCAAACGACGAAGGATGATACAAGTAAAGGTTGGACGAGGAAATCGAGAAGAACGCCCGTGGTCGTTGCTGTTCGAAGACTGCTTTTTAGTGGTTTGTGAAAGCAAATCAATCAATTGGATTTTTCCACAGTGATTTTGGATTATATGAATAGACGATTGGACATCATATCCTTGTAGATGTCCAGCTGAGCTATTACAGTTCGCCGTTCGGAACCGGCAATAAACTGTAAATTTCCTTCAAATGTGTCAAATTATGTCGCGCACAACATACTGGAGGCGCGAAAAAAAGGGCTCTGCCGGCTGTTACGACGCCCAATGTATGTATGTCTAATAGAGCAGGAGAGAGCTTCACACATTTTAAAAAGACTTGAAAGATAGAGGTTGAAAAAGCCACAATATCCCAAAAAAACCTGTAAAATAGAAACAGAAAGATTAAGTCTAGATTTTTTGCCTCACTAGTACACCGCGTCGGCGTCGCAAACGAAAATCTTCCTACAGAATGTGTAGACTGTAGACTGTGAAATGCTAGTCATTGAACAATGCTTAGAAAAGAAATCGATATCTACTCTAAAGATAATTTTTTAAAATGGCTCTGAAAAACTACCAAGTAGCTTCTCTTAAGAAACTTTGGTCGTTGTTTGAAAACACTGGATTCACCAAGACCCATTCCCGCGAAAAAGTTTAAAAATCTTGATGAGAGATACCAAATAAACCTTTTAAAAAACTTTGCAAGGCAGCATTCAACGCTGTTTTCAACAAAAAATTAGTTCTTCTAGCACAAAATTTGTTCAATTTAATTGGATAATGGACTTTTCAACAATATACCTATCCAACAAAAGCGGATAACGAACGAAGCGGATAACGAACCACCTTCTGACTCTCATTTCCACGGTCTACTGAAAAATGAACAGCAAAGTGAACAATGTATTTATTGATTGATTCGCATCGTTCGTGTTAACTATTAAAAAATTAAACATTTTTTTTGTTAAATTTAACATAAAGAAGCAAACACATTTGCCAGAACATAAAATGTTTATTTTATCTATCGACCCCTTGGCATTAATAATAGCGCACAAGTTGTGAAGTTGAATAGAGGAGAAATTGAAAATTTCCATATAATCTTGTGGTGGCACAAGAATATTATGAGAATTGTTTGTAAAGAAAAATCTCACTGATTTATTTAAAGCATATTCTCCACCCAATGGTAATCAGTTTAAATTTCCAATTTTCTTAATCATCTCAACGACCGGCCTATCAACAAAATTGAATTCGTTTGATAATTTGAGAAAAATAATTTGACCCCTTTAATTGCACGAACACTGACAAAATGCTATAGACCGACGTTGTTATCCAGCACATTTCAGCCCGCATGGCAAAAAAGTATCACCTGACATTAGAGAAATTTCATTAGCAAAATAAAAAGCAGGAGGATTTTTTAATTCTCGTTTGCTTTAGTTATGTTTAAACTCATTAAGCTCTAATTGATCATTTGGTTCTATTTAATTGTTCGGTTATCTACTTTTTGTTTGTTTTTAGGTACTAGAATTAAAAATCGATTCCATAACATATGAAAAAAAGATTTCACATCTCATTTTTCCTAGTTCCACACACAAGGTGCTGGAATCTCACACACTTTCCAGAAGTTTTCTAATGTTAGTAGTAGTTACATTTTAAAAATAAGTTGTACCAAGACAATTGTAAAGTTTGTAGCACAAGAAATATAAAGTATAAACTGCAAGCCAAACCTCCTTTTATCTTCGGTCTTTGATGATGCACTTTATTTCTGATGCAATTTAATTTTTATTGTTTTGATTCATTGTTTCTGAATTGTAAGCAAACCTGCATACCTAAACTTACAGTTAAAAAATTAAAAGAAATCATTTGTAATAAAATGAAATTGAAATGGTTTTTTTTTACTTAATACACATCAGCGAACTGTACGGAAGAAGAGCCAAAATCCAGCGGCTTAGATGGCTGGGCCATGTAGAGCGGATGGACACCAATGCTCCGGTCCGGAGAGTCTTCGAATCTACCACCATGGGGAATCGCGGCAGAGGAAGACCCCACCTCAGGTGGCGCACCCAAGTGGAAAGGGACCTCAACCAACTTGGCGTGCGAAACTTGAAACAGCTAGCAAACAACGGTGCCAGTTGGAGAGGCATGTTGGTTGAGGCCCAGGCCCACCCCGGACTGTAGCGCCACCTAAGTAAGTAAATAAGCACATCAGCGAATTACACTAAGTTGTAGCCAAGTTTGGATTGACCAATTTCGTTCTCCTAGAAGAAAATATTTTCGAAGGTTTGCCTCTTTAAGATTGGCCATTGAATTGTAGTACCTTAAACTTCTTAAGGTACCTTCTTGTAGTACCTTAAGAAGTACGTCAAAAAAGTTAATAAACAAATGGAAATCAGGTAATCTAACAATTGCAAGAATATTTTACACACTCCTTAAACATTTACGTGCACTTCGAAGATAAACTAAAGACACAAATTCCAAATGTTCGCTACTCGAACAATTACCCTACATATGAATGTGACATGAAATATGTTATTTGCCTGCCGGAAACTGAAACATACGCCAAATATACTAATTTTTAAGTAAGGACATTCATTTACCCACGTCATTGAACACAGTCAATGCTCTCTGAACTCAAGCCCATATATCTTACCCAGAAAAATTTACAACAGCTCAGAACATGTTTCCAAAAAGCACACATAACTCATTCCCCTAATCCCCAAAAAAGCCCTGTCATGACTTTCCTCCAAGATGTTAAATCGAAAGTGATTACACCCACCCCCCAACTTGCGGCGCAAGATCCTTCCGATGCCTCATGTTATCTTAATTAATTAATCTTCGTCAAAGCCTACAGCAATATCCAAACAAGTATATTACTCTGCCTACAATTGAATTTCAAAAACCCCACCCACACCTTCAGAAAGCCATAAATAGAAAAGCCTGTCCTGTTCCTCTCCTGGCACATACATCTTCTTGACATCTTTTCTAATAATTTAATAAGATCTAATCCTTAATACAAAAGGATAGATCACTGAATTCTCTCTGGACACGTTTAACTATCAGACATGACAGCCAAAAACCAAACTCCAGGAGGATGAAATGTGTGTGTCCTTGCAGAAACATTCATCTGCTCATCTGCTCATTTAAGTGGTCATGAGCATGCATGAGCACACTCTCAAAAATGTCTATGTACCATCCCCAGTTACGTTATAATTAGTCACGCACTTTATTAATTCATTTCGATGAAGTTGCAGTTATTCAATTGAACTCGAATTAAAATCTACACTCCGTAGCTACGCGCAAAATAATCAAATCATTTAGAGTAAATAAATTCGTGGCATACAGAGAAGGATGCGATCCTGCTGCTGCTGCTGCTGCTGCTGCTATTCATTATGCAGACACGTTATGCGGCTTAAAAATAAAACACAGACTAATTCATTCTTACCCTAACACCGACCGTTTCACATTTGTGTTTGTTTGATTGTTATTTGTTTAAAGGCAAAATATTTGATTATTTAATAAAAGCAAAAGCAACAAAGCGAGAACAGCATATTTGCACACCATCGAACCCGTAATCCATTTTCTCATATGCATGAGAAAATAATAAACAAAATATGCTGTGCTATGAAATAAAATTCACGTGAGTGGGAAAATGTTTCCATTTCCATTTGATTTTTTTAATCATTTAAATTTATCTGGCGGTGAATTGAGATGGAAACAAAGATTCAAAATTATGCATTCGCTATTTGGCAGTGACTGAAAAAATAACAAAAACACAAAAAAAAGTCAGCAAACATGACGCGGTGTTTTATTTGAAATTGAAGCCGAACACCAAGTGGAGCAAATGAAATTAAAAGCATTTCCCAAATGACCATTAATTAGATGTGTGCGTTTTGTCAACTGTGGCTTTAGACTTTTTGGAGGATGAGTTTGTTCAAATAGTTTGGGACTTTAGGGGCGTTGTGAGCTAGGGTGACTTTTTCGGCCTGGTGCTCATTGTGTTGGAAGGGAAATTTAATATTCCCTTTAAATATTAATGCATCATGATAAAAAATCATGAAAAAATGTATTTATTTAATTTAAGGGCAATTGCAGTCGCTCGGTCGGACGCAACACAATAGTGCCTTTTGTATGGAGCGATAGAAAAAAAATCTCCAAAATAAAAACCGTGAACCGATTTTGATGAAATTTGCATAAATGGTGCTAGTTCTTGTAGTGATCGAAAAAATATATAAATAGCTTTATTATCTACGGAGTAATCGCAGGTTGAAAAATTTAAATAACATTAGAGTTTTAGTTTCTGTATAGAAAATGTATGTTTTTTATTGTTTATGTTACTAAATTTAGTCCTAAGACTCATCTTTAATGAATACATACATAGGTAAGTTTAATATAAAAGAATTTACAAATAGACAATAGACAAAAATTTGGTTACAATGTTAATGCTTTAGTACTCACTGGAACCAAATTTTTATGTTTCTGAAAAGGTCTAAGATCGGCAGATCCAATGATAACAACATTTCACCAATAACCAAACAAATAAATTTCCTGGCAGTATTAAATCCTTATTCCTAGTTTCTTGGCGTTATTTTTTGAATGCTTCTCTAACGCAACGCATACCACATAACTATGACCTTTTCCAAAAATTACTGAAAATTTCCCTCTAGCAAAGTCACTAAATATAATATATCGTACTATCCATTTTCGATGCTTAAAATGAGGCAAGAACCTTTGCTGAACCTCTAAAATTATTCGGTTGCCTTGGCACACCCTCACTGTAATTGTGTAACAAACAATTCTGAAAAAAAGAAGTCCATCAAAAAAATTGTCACAAACAATTTGATATTCAATCGGACGCTCCATTACGAAACATTTTAAGCTTATGAAACAAACTCAACTATAATTTGTTTGCTTTAGTTATATACCATTAATGACCAGTATCATACTATCTCCATCAGCCATTCGTTAAGTCATTAATCACTTTTCTTGGCAATATGAACCTAATGTCCCATATTATCGCTTTTGCGACATAGCCCAGACATGTTCTTATGGCCACTGAATATCAAAAGCAACTACAAACAAAAGCATAAAAATCGTTTTAAAATCCAACAAAATGCATTTCACATCAACAGAAACTCTTTGAAGCACGGTAAAATTTATTTCCACAGAGTTTATTACGCAAAAAAAAATACTAAAATTGTACTAGAATCCAGACATCGCTCCGTTTGAACGCTTTACTCTCCCGAAGTGATTAAAAGTTGCTTTTAGTTTTTGCACTATCAAAGAGAAGAAAACGATGGATAGGTAGGTAAAAGGTAGGTCTCCCCTTAGAACTTCTTGGAACACATTTGTTTTCAACCATTAAACACTGAAGTACTCTCTAAAAAGTGCCTCTAATCAAAAGCCTCGTTGTGAGAATGGTAAAGAATATAAAAAAGATGTTTATATATTTCAAAAGTCAGAGATATGTCCTTTAAAATAAATATAACTTAAATTTCTGATTTTCCGATTCTCATTTGACCCGGTTGAACTCTTTCCGCGCGTTTTTTTTTAATCGCAGGTCCATGCCAAAAAATTGCAACTGACTGTTAGCCTCTAAATGAACACAACGCAGCAAATCATTCGAATTCTCTCAGGTCTTGGTTAATACCACACACAGAACATTTTTTATTCTATTTCAATATCGACTCAACCTTCAGCTTTCAATTCTTCAATCAAAAATATCTTGTACCGCCATCAAAAACTTAAAATTTAAAAAACTCTGTGATTCTGAAATAGCACGCCGGACACTACTATTTTGAGATTCTAATTTAAGGAATTTTGAATTCAATTTTAGTGATTTTATCTCGAAGTTAACATATTGATATGTGCGGCTAAAATATGAATTTGGTTTTTCTTCACCATGATCGTTGGACCTACAAATTCTACCCAAATGTAAGCCAAAAGCTTAAGAACTCCGTAATAAGCCAAGTTAATCGATATTTGAATCAGCACAGCAAAACACACATCGTTCATCACGCAATGTATGTGTAATAAATTCTTTTTCTTTCTTTTTTCCTTCGCATTTTCCACGCACAATTAAGTAAAGAATTTTATGACGATGACATACGTCATTAAGATAAGCACCATCGTAAGTCAATTGACAGGCATACATAAGCATATCCCTTAAGGGTTCCTGTGCGGTGGGGTGGCTTATGTACCTACACACCTTCACATTTTTCGTACGTGACTCTTTAAAAAAAATTCTTTAATCGACAAAAAAGCCTACCGACAAATATCCTCCAACAGTTAAATGAAAATAAATGGTTTTAAATGCTCCAAGCACCTTAGCACCGCCTACATTCACGGGTCCAACCAGACATGCAGACATCCCTGTGCCTAAGCCAAAAAAAGAAACAGAAGAATGTGTATTGACAGCGTACACCTCTTTGCATATGTGTGGGCGGGTGTTTCGTGGGTGGAGAAAATGACTTGGAAGCTGAATTTGAAATTAATCCTCTGTCATAATAATTCGAAATAAGCTCGTTTACGTAGAAGCATACTCCATGACAACCGCGATTAAATTTTTCCAACTTTCATCGTTTTGACACGAATCAATTCCGCTGCCAGACACAAAATTGAAGTCTTCTTTTGACAGATAAGCTTGACATGTGTAATGTCATTTTCTCATTTAGATCATGTAACACTGATATGCGTACGGCATTTAGTAGTTCTTTTTTGTTTTTAATGATATTGAAATTATTACGCTATTGACGTTCAATTAATTAGGCTTCACAATGGATGGGTATTTGTGGTGTGAGCACCCCTCAGGCAAATTCGGGCTCAATTATAATTTGATTTTGTATTATTGCTACTAATTGAGTTTGCTGCAGTCTTTGACAATCGTGACACGCAGATAGCTGTTGCTGCTAGCGCAATCAGAAGGACAATGAGGCCGTCTTTTTCAAATAAGACATGTTCATGTGAGCGGGGTGGTCCTATGTTGTCTAAATAATTAAAGTGGCAGATGCTGTGGGAAGTGTTCAATGAGACGAAGATGGGAAAACAAAACTTGTAGAAAGCACTCGCCCAAGTAATCATTCCATTTTAGTCTTTTATTCCAGCAAACTTTTGGAATCAATCGAAAACAAAACGATAAGACGGTTCTAAGGTCTCATCTGACAATCCGTCTACCCAAAAACCATTCAAGAGCTGTTAGAGGTAAAATGGTAAAAATTTTGATGCAAAATGACATCATTCTCAATGGACTAGGTAACTATTTATGAGGCATAGTTTCTTTTTAAGTTTTTTTTTTTTTTTTTGTCAACTTTTAAAAAATACTAAAACCTGAAATCGCATGCTCGATGAAACAAAGAAGCTACAGCAAAAGTAAAGTCGCTGAAAATAATAATGTGACACCCAAGAATCTGAAGAAGCTGTTCTACTATTGGCTTTTCATATTTTTTACCCCATCTCTTTCTTTACAACTTACTAAGGAGCATTCTACCACTACCTATCATCACTACCACTTAAATTGCATTTCGTTTCAAAAAATTGCCACCATTCTTTAGCTGCACCTGGATACGCGAGGGACACAAGAATTTCATCACCAAGCATCATTGCCATGCCAATCTGTTGTTTGTTGTTTGCATCACAAACTTTATCCTTCTGCAATAGCCTATTGAAAATTGCCAGCTACTCATTCCGATGAATAGGAAAAGCCGTGTCCTTTGAGACTCGCATTACCACCCTTCCCAAAGCCCTTAAGCCACCTGCACTCCCCTCCAACAGAAATCCCTATATTCCCCATTCCCAAACTACCACCCAAACTTACCATTGAAAGCCTGAGCAGTTGCACAGACCTCCACCATATCTCCTTTCAATCTCATTCTTAGCGTTAATCGGGTTTACTCTGAAAATCTAATTTCTCATCAACCATTTGCTTTCTTGTCGAAGATGAGGAAATGAATTAACTGCATTCCACTGAAATTGTTGCGTATCTCGCCTCCTGTCCCCGAAGCAATATCCTGTCAATCGAATCCAATACAATTAACTCAAGTGGCCTATCATCAGATGGATGTGTGTGATGCACTTTCCACATGCATTTGCGTCCACGAAACGAGGAGAGCTGATGGTTTTTGCAATCAACGTTATTGATCTCGTTTCTGCACCCACCCATTTGTAAATGTCATTCGGTGACATTTACAGAAAGTTGTTTGTAAACATTTCCTTTTTTTTGTAACTTGTTTAAGTGTTTCCCCCTTTCTCCGAATCGAATTTAATTCGGTGAAGTAGTTTTGAGTAACGTGACCTGTGTCGTAAAGCCACAGTAAGATCGTGTGGCATTGGCATGGTACTTTCCACGAGAAAATGTGTTACAACAGGGAGTGGAATGGGTGTTTTTTTTTTTTTTGCGTGTGGAAAATTGTTTGATTTTGGTGATTTTTTTCGACTTACAAAATTGTTGGTCTACAAAACGTAAGGGTTCTCCTTTCTTTTAGTAGGTTTGCAATCCGAGAAGGATGAATAACAAGATTATTGTTGATGATTCCGTTATTCAAGTGAAAAGCAAACTTGAGTTAAGTTTACACTGGAACCACGGCTTCTCTTAGAGCGCTGTCTTTCTAAGAACAATCTTGCTATTCATCTTGAGTTGGAATTACCAACCGTAACATAGCTTATAATCGCTTGGTTTTATCGGTAGGAATATGTTGATTTAATTTTATTGAATTAAAAAAAAAAACTTTTTCGCAGTTCGTAGTGAGCGCATGCAAAGCTGAAAAAAAGAACAAGATCTATAAATCTCCTGAATTTATAACTTTATGGCAGTTCTTAAAAGATTTCGGTTGAGAGTTTTACTCAACAGTGACAGTTTTAAGGCAACTTAAGCTGATATTCGACATTTTGTAACTAGCTATACCCCAGACATTTAGCACACCGTGAACTTTCCTACAACTTTTCATACACCCTAACAAGTCACATCACCAGACACACGTGCACCAACCTTTCATTGAATTTCCATCCTTCATCAAGCGACCTTTTGCCACAAGGCGATTTATTTTTTTAAAACTCTTGTAACTAACGGTGTGGGAAGTTTAAAAATTCGATAACCATATAGAAAAGTTAATTGTATATATATGGAATTGTCATGCAATTAGACAGCCATGAAACACAAGGGAAAACTTTTTTATTTTAATTTTTAATCAGGAGTTTACGCCGGAGGATAGAGGTGAAGACGACCTCTAAGGAGGTAATGGAACTTGAGCTTGGTATGAATTGTAAGAGTTTTATTTTAAGACGGGGTAGAAAGAATTGAATATATTGTCCATAAAGCCAGACTCCTGTAGCTAACGCTATATGTACATACAGTAAAATCTGCTAATTGGGACACTCTATAATCGGACCGCATGTCATGCATTCCTTGCTATTTTTCATACAAATTTGCCTCCATAATCGGGACACCTGCTAATCGGACCACTTCTCTTCGGTTCCGAGGGTGCCCCAATTTGACAGGTTTTACTGTATTGCTCAACTCATTGTTAGTATATTCTTTTTTATTTTTTTGAAAATCTAATATATTAGGCTCAAAAAAAAGCTGGGTTTGAAAGGCGAATTCTGGAAGCTTTCCGTGATAGAAGTGCTCAAGGGGTCATTGTCAGTCGGTGGCTTCTAATAGCTGTAGAAAGCACTCTAGAAATTGCAACAAATGTTAGAATTTCGACCGACAGTTTTAAGGAATCATAATCTTTTTATCTCTATATTTAAAAACTTTATCTATTTAAGAAGAAGCTCTCTTCGCGGTCAATAAGGCTGCCTTATCGCGCTTACTGGAAATACTTTATATGTAGAGCATCACAGGTTGTGAACAATCAAATTCAGATTTTTCACGACCATTTCACGCCATTAGAAGCGCCCTTCATTTAGGTTAAAGGCCTTGACGTAGCAAAAGAACTCAATACAATTTAGAAAAAAGGCAGACAATTTCTTAAGGAACGCATGAAATATTGCACATTCTTTCTCAAAACAAGAACTCTAAGTGCCGGCTTATAAAAAATAAACTTTAACAACAAATCCATTGTCAGAAATGACTTTTACCAGACCCAAATTCGAAGGTCAACAACAAAAATTTCATCTAGCTCCCATTCAGGCACAACAAACGACCTGAACAAAAATCTAAACAAAACAGCCTACAAGCCTACGACCGTTCAATGAAAATGAAAATTCAACCTCAAGCAAGGATCCCAAAAGTTTGCATCCAAACCACCACCAGCTGGCTGACGACCACAACCTAACACTCACCCATGAATTTTCCTCTAAGTTCAGCACAAAAAAAATCAAAAAACAATTTTAAAATATTCTCGATTCTGTCAAAAAACGTAATACGCTTTTCGAACCCATCGACCAAACCTTCTCCCCCACAAAAAAAATATTTAATGAGTTGAGTTGAGTCCTTCTCGTCGTCGAATGCTATAAAAAGCCAGAAACAAAAAACCTTCATCCTCCGGTCGTCCTTACCTTTTAATATCCCCCCATTTTACATATTTTTCGATCAAACCTGAACGCCCATAACAATTTAAACGATGTCCTTATCTCGATATTAAAAAAAAAAAGGTTACCCCAAGCGTCCCATTCATCTGCTCGTGTTGTTCGACAACAAAATAAGGTCAAAGGTGCGTGTGTTGACGGGGCCGAGTTTATTAATCGCATTTCTGGCATAATTTTACAGAATTATTTTTACGTGCGTCGTCTCACTTTGAAGGACACTTCTCGTTATCCTTCCATTCGCATTAAGTGCCCCACCACCCACCCGCACGAAACATAACACCGACACCGTAGAGTTTGTGTTCTGTTCACGCGTCGCTTGACATGCGTTCCAAACGCCTGTTATGATATTAAGGACCTAATTACAACATGCCCTCCATCGGTGATGGCATCTGCCCGCTGGTCGAAGGACGAACACGGCAAATGCCACGCCACGCAAATATTGTATTAAAAAATTTCTTTTTGACTTACCAGGTGAACTTCGGAGGCCTCCCGCAGAGGCGATGGCCGCTGCTGCTGCTGCCGCCGCCGCTGTACCACCAACCGCGACGCCACCGGCACCGCTGACTGTTGCCGTCAGGCAGTCCGCCTCGCCCCGCACCGCACTAACAACACTCGACACACTAGACGACGAGGCAAACGTGTTGCCGCCGGCCGTTTGTATCTGGGCCGTTGTCACTACCCGGTGTACCGTGTACAGCACTGGCGGCGGGGGTAGCGACGATGCACTGCTACCCCCGCCCACACCTACACCCCCACCGCTACTCACGCCCCCACTGGCACCACCGCCGCCATAACCTGTCGACACTATTTGTTCACAATTACCGTTGCTGGTTTGAGTGGCAACGACGCGACTGCTGTTCAGCACCTCATCAACGATATCCGATGTGTGATGTTGTTGTTGTTGGTGGTGTTGTTGGTGTTGATGTTGATGTTGTTGTTGTTGACTCGTTAATTGCTGCTGTTGTTGCTGTTGATGTTGAGAGTGGTGATGATGTGGCTGATGGAGGTGGTGATGCTGGTGGTGATGTTGTTGTGATTGATGATGTTGCTGTTGCTGTTGTTGTTGGTGCTGCTGTTGATGATGATGTTGTTGCTGTTGCTGTTGTTGTTGCGGATGTTGTTGCTGCTGTTGCTGTTGTTGTTGCTGCAACGAAGGCGATGGGGATCCCGTACTCAGTCGGCCGCTCGTTGCTGCAAGGTTATAATAGTCCTCCCGACATCGATAGTCCGTGCCATTATAATACAATCGTGACCTGCAGAGAAAAATTAGGGAAATGAGTAAGAATTGTTTTAAGAAGGGCTTTACTTAAAAAAATAATTTATCATTGCAAGGTATTCTACCAAAATATGTATCCTGCTTAAGACACAGCACGGGCCGAAGGTACCGAGGGAGAGATGGAACGGAGATACCGGTGCGCGTTAGCTATACTGATTGTACTGATAAACATATTTTCATTAGACTGAGTCAAGTGAATGAATTAGTATATAGATACCCTCGTCTGCCTAATACAGAGTGCTCTAAAGAATCTAAGTAAGCAAGAATTATTTAACTTAACTTACTGTTATACTGTATGGCAGCTCTTAACACTAACACTTCAAATTCATAAAAAACAATATTTTCTAGTGGGAGTTGAGAATTTGTAGTAGTTTTCGTGGAAAAATGTAAAGCCGCATAAGGCTGCATTGGAGGGTTAAGTGTACGTGGTCTGTTCAAAAAATAAGGTGAATTTTCATTTTTCTCAAAAAACTGAATGCAATTTCTTTGATTAATTTTTTTTCGACAGCAGGAAATCGTCGAACACGCAAAACACATACAACTTTTATGCCTCACAAACAAAATAAATATTCTATCCACTGTAAGCATATGTTCGAGACGAGTGTACCAACATACCGAAATAAAAAAATCGATAACCGAATGTACGTAGCCCGCGAAATTCGAAAATTCACCTTATTTTCTGAACAGACCACGTATATTGCCATCATCGACTGAATGCTTACCATTAAGCAACAGCGAAACAGCATTTCTGTCACCTAAAATCGAGAAAGAGACCTCTTTGCAACTGTTTTGAAACTAATATCATCCAAACTCTATTTTATAAAGCAAAAGTCGAACAACAATCACGTTTACAAAGAAAACCAGAAAGTTTTGTGAAGAACAGGGTAAAAATAAAATTGTATATTACGGCAGACTTGACGCGCTGGTTTAATGCCAGTAAAACGACTCAAAACAAACACACATTTTCTTAATAAAACCAAGACCGGTGACTATTTATTTTACTATTTCATCTTTTTGATCAAGTATTTACGGAATTCTTAGAACTCATTAACGTAGGACGTAAACCTGAACTATGTCACAATGTCCTGCGTCATAACTTTATAATGGTTATGCGAATAATGTCATATCTCACTCTTCCATCATCTAAAATAGTCATCATCGTTTCAAGCAATCTGCGTCATTGAGCTCGTTTTAGACAACACTCGAAAGGAGATGACCTCGTGAACTTTAACGAAACAGTTTTGTTCTATCAACACAATGCTGTGAACTGCCTCATCCAGATTCGTATTGTCGCGACCAGATTCGTATTGTCGAACACAAAAAAATCGCTGGCGGTAAGAAATTCGGGTCTAAGGATAAGGTCACTGAAACAAACGCCTATTTTGACTTGAAAAAAATAATAAATTGAAAATAAAAATTGAAAGGGACTTTGAAGGAATAAAACAAAACCAAAGAAAAGAAAAGCGCTGAATCTAAAGAAGTTAACAAAGAATTTATTCTTTTTGTAATTAAAAAAGTTACTGACTTAACAATCTGATGTGGGCATTCATACTAAAGAGTTGTTCTGTTGTGCGTAAACTTGATGCATCTGTTATTAAAATTAATGAATTTTTTACCTCTCAATTTGTACACGAAACATTACAATTTGCTACCCATGCTAATTTTTCGTATTAACCAACCAATTCTAAACGAAATGTTAATTTCGAGTAATTGACAGTCAAAAACTTTAGAACAAACAGCACTTGCACTTAAAGCCTTACATCGAACATTCGATTCACTAATTTGAACTGCATTCACATTACTTTGCCATTCTGACATTCACGGAAACAGCTGTTCCCTGCGCTTATGCAAATCTTAAAAAGTTTCAATTCAAATTGTTCAGATTCTTCTAAGTTGTTTGAGTGGTTATTTTACATTTAAAATTTAGTATGAACAAATGTGAATATTATTGAACTTTTTTCTTCGCTTCTCTACATGAAAATAACAGTTTACTCATAATATCATTTTTAAGGGCAAAGATTTGATTGTAGGCAAAACTGTGGGACGAATTGATGGGTGTTCGTAATATTTTACAAATTTTATTTATTTTTAATCGCGATGCATAATGATTTTTTTCATGCTGCCCACGTAATTTTTTTTTTTTGTTTCTCTGTACTTTATGGAATTGCCGGATGAAATATAACTCCTTTCATCGAATATTATATTATTTAAAAATGAATATTCGTATATTATGCTGCACATTTGTTACTCACATTTTTCGATTCACTACACAGAAAACGAGACATATAAGCGAATCACAACCAAATGCAAGAAAACGTAGCAAAAAAATCAGAAATCCTCAAAAAATTAGTTGCAAATTCAAATTATATTATATATATTTTTGTAAGTTCACGTGAATAGCAGAATATCACACCGATTTACCGACATTACCGACGTAACATATTTTACCGCCGTCAATCCGCAGAATAGTAAAATTCGGGAAAAATTCCGGCCGAAGAATAACAGAATAGGATTCTTAGTCCTGAAAAGCTGTTGATAGAATTCAAGCCAGTTTCTTTATTGTTTGATGCCACAGAGGTATCACAGAGCCCAATGAATCCGCAGTTGGTGTTCAAGATGTAGGCAGGTATGTATAGACTCTGAGTTCAGCTTGAGATCTTTCTTTCTATTTTTCTAACATTCAGAGCTCTTCATAACCTCTTTTCCTTTTTTTAAAGTTCGCACGAACAAGAACCAGCAAGTAATTGATTTTAGCAAATGAAGTCAAGATTATCAACACTTCAGAGACCTGCAGAGATCATCTGCCACTACCAATAATTTTTCTGACCTTTCTTTAAGCAAATTCAGTGGTGGGTATCAATTCTAGTCACACTAGCACCGAATAGTGAAAATCGGAATTAATACCGTGCTTCCTGGTTTCACCCAGAGAAGAGTAACATTCCGGAGGAGTTTCAAAAAAAAAAAAAAACGATGTTTCGTATTCTTATCTTCTTTTATTTCTAGCGGTGTCAATGCTACTAAAAAAATGTCAATGTTTTTTCCTGGTTGGTGCGAGGTTCTTTTATACCTAGCTGGTAGGTCCTTTTAGCTACCTACCAGCGTATCTTGTCGATGGTGGTGGTGGATGAATGGTTTGCTGATGCCTACTGTTGGTCATCTGTTTGTTACTGGTGTGGCTGGGATTTTCTCGGGTTTCATGGTTGACCTTCTGTTGCTTGCTGTGTTATGTTGCATGTCCTCAGAAGGTTTGTGAAGGATAGATAGTATATGTAGCGTGGGCACTACAGACGCAACTCTTCTTACCTACTCCAGTTTTTTTTTTTTTTTTCAAAACCGCTATAGCAGCTATACAAAGCCAAGGTGATTTTAAAATTTCCCCAAAAATGAAAAAAAAATTTTAAAGCTTGGCTTTTATCTAAAATACAAAGCATCGCCTTTCCCACTTTAACTCTAACGTCAACAACTTCCTTCGTTCCCAGAAATGAAATCAGAAAAAAACAGCACAAACTAGTTTTGCATAAAATTTCAATAAAGTTAATCACCTCGTGGAAATACTAACACTAACACAATTCTACAAAATTAACACGTCCTTCACTGAAACATCATTCACAGTTCAACAGATTTCAGAGAACATAATTTTCAGAATCATCATCATCGACACCTCGACTTTCAATTACTCGCTTCCAGGAACGTATGAAGCGCCAATCACTGTCCCTCACCAGCTTTTCCCACTTCTTTGAAACAAAAGCAAATCTTATTGGAATATTACAAGGGCTTGCTTAGATAAAAAAAAAATCCCTTATACTTTGCCACGAATTCATAAAAACGTGCTCCAGGGAATAAAGTCCCTGAACAGCACGACGCCTATCAATGACAAGTGAAATCACTCTGTGAATTTTTGATAAAAACTTTTTCAAGCCCCGCTCTCAGAGCCGCTCAGTTTCCATTCTGCCACTGTCATTTTGTGACAGATTGTGGTACATAATTAAAATGGCACGTCTTCCACTGACACGCAAAAAAGAAAAAAAAAACAAAAGAAAAAACTTTTCGTTATCATCCCACAATCGTTCATTGACAAGCTTTAGCCCCGCGAACACGTATCGAATAAATTTTTAGGCCATGGTAGATGCATATTCGCCTTTGTTGAATTACGGTTTTTTTTATAATTAATGATTCAGAGGATGCAGCGACGCGTTTCCTCTGCGGACTGGATTTTCAATTTCTATTTGGGTCGCTTTGCTGTTGTGCAGTGAAAAACAAAAAAACGAATAAACCGCATCAGTGGGGGGCTAAAATAGAATGTGAATCGCGGTGAGAACTCTAGTAATGACTTTTCGTGGCATTGACAGTTGGCAAAGGTACGAGCGGTGTCTGTCAAAATCAGAATGTCAAAAGTGATAAAACTGGCAGTTGGACATAATTATAATTTTACTTTTTGATTACATCATTAATGGCCTCTGTCATAAAAGGTGTGTTATGACAACTTAAGTCTTTTTAAGCCGTTTGTAGTCATTCGTGAAGGTTAAGTCACTGAATAAATCTAAGTGATTGTTTGACATTTGCATTGTTGTGTGCGGGAGAAAGAGCGTTCTTTAACAAGTCCATCTCCAACGTTTTCTTCTTCTCAACGCTGATCACATAAGGCTGGTATCAAGTGGTTAGAAGACTATTTGAAGGATCTTCTTTTTCTAATTCTATTGAGTGTGACAGACGTAAAAACAATACAATAAAGTGAACATCAAATCACTTCGCAAATTATTTCATTAATTTACTGTAAAAGTTTGAATCTGAATTATTTATTATTATGTCTAATTTAAAAACAAAAAAAAAAACAAAACTTCCTTATTCAGTTCGTGTCAGACAATCACATCAAAGGGGTCAAGCGTCGATAAGCTCTTGTTAAAATTGGTTTTAATTGGTTGATTTTAAACTAATTTTTACAATCACATCATCTATTAATCAACTTTTCAGTTCAAAGACAGGAAGATTTGTCAAGAGTATAATATAATTTTTAATATATTACGATGACGAGCATTGAGGAAGTTATCCATAAAAACGAAGCAACTTCAGATCGGGTGTTTGAAAAATCTCGTGGATACATTGTCGTTAATAATCGCGCTGCTGCTGCTGCTAAAACTACTTTGGAAAACTCGGTGTCTCAGGGAATAATCAAACAAATAGCTGGACCATTTGTTTCCTTGGCCAGAAGTGCAGTTCGCGATATAGATTCAACTAATGATTTGACATACCTTCGAATTGAAACTAAAAAATTTGAGTTTTTAATTGCCCCAGAGGCAGAATTCACAATTATCGTATTGCAATGATATGTACGTCTATTAATTGTTGAGTTTTAAATAATAATAATGCTTCTGCGTAAACAGAGTTCCTTGAACCTTACAGCCCAAAATTTTGTTTTTAAAAACATGTAGTGAGACAACGTAACAACTTTTCCTAGGTGAAATTAACGAGATTTGTTGTATAAGTTCCTCTTAAGTCGACAAATTAATACAAATCACCAAGCCTAATCTGGAAGCTATCGAAAAGCTTTTGATAGCACAGAAGCGAAATATTGCAGAAAGCCATTTGGAAGCCATTTGGAAGCCATTTGGAACCTTCTGAATAAAGCTGAATACCGAATGATTTTCAACGCAAAAAAAAACTTCAGCAATAGGGTTTGCATCAAAGAATTGAGGAAAGATAACAACAAAACGGACACATGCCTTAAGCGAATGAAAGTATCGATAAACGACAATTTCAAGCGAAAATAGTCGCGATTTTAGTTTGTTAAACAATCATTATGATCTACTAGCTCCCGAATCGTGTATCTAGTCACTATCGATCCAAGAGTTGTCGTAAAGAAATACAATCCCTCTTTTTTATTCCAACCAAAAGTGGAAACTTCTGGACAATTGGTTAGTCTTGACTATTAGGACTAGGACTATCACAACTCCTTCCCGGAGATCGCTCGTGGCTTGCCAGAAGCTCCAAAAGCTTGGTTGGGAATCTTTTTCGTATTCACCGTCGTTTATATAATACTTCGGTTAAACTTTTATAAAGGGTTTTCCGATAGGAATTTAACAACTTTGAATTTGGGAACGCGCCCTTTCACTAATTGTCGAACTGTCTTTGTCAATTTATTGAGTAACGAGTAACGTCTGCAAATTATAAAAATTTTCTACCTAATACGCATTCGCGGTGACCGCAACTTTAAGAGCATTAACTCCAATTTTCGATGGTAATTCTCGCCCTAGTAGACAGCCAATAACAAGTTTAGTGCAAAAATTTGAGTCTACATATTCGCTGTGTGATGTTGCGTGTGAGTGTGACAACGGGTTGGTCGAAGTATCAAATATATCACTGCCGTTCAGGTCCATAGCAAACGAAGCAAATCAGTCAATTCCACGGCGTTCTTAAGAATTGAACGCGAACGTGAAGTTTAAGGCACTCAATAGATCTAAATGGTTGTTTGACATTTGTATTGTTGTGTGCGTGCGAAAGAGCGTTTTTTAACGAGTAAATCTCCAATGTTTTCTTCTCGACGCTAATCACATAAGGCTGGTATGAAGTGATTAGAAGACTATTTGAATTTCTTTTTCTAATTCTATTGAGTGTAACAGACGTAAAAACAATACAATAAAGTGAACATCAAATCACTTCGCAAATTATTTCATTAATTTACTGTAAAAGTTTGAATCTGAATTATTTATTATTATGTCTAATTTAAAAACAAAAAAAAAAAACAAAACTTCCTTATTCAGTTCGTGTCGGACAATCACATCAGAGGGGTCAAGCGTCGATAAGCTCTTGTTAAAATTGGTTTTAATTGGTTAATTTTAAACTAATTTTTACAATCACATCATCTATTAATCAACTTTTCAGTTCAAAGACAGGAAGATTTGTCAAGAGTATAATATAATTTTTAATATATTACGATGACGAGCATTGAGGAAGTTATCCATAAAAACGAAGCAACTTCAGATCGGGTGTTTGAAAAATCTCGTGGATACATTGTCGTTAATAATCGCGCTGCTATTGCTGCTAAAACTACTTTGGAAAACTCGGTGTCTCAGGGAATAATCAAACAAATAGCTGGACCATTTGTTTCCTTGGCCAGAAGTGCAGTTCGCGATATAGATTCAACTAATGATTTGACATACCTTCGAATTGAAACTAAAAAATTTGAGTTTTTAATTGCCCCAGAGGCAGAATTCACAATTATCGTATTGCAATGATATGTACGTCTATTAATTGTTGAGTTTTAAATAATAATAATGCTTCTGCGTAAACAGAGTTCCTTGAACCTTACAGCCCAAAATTTTGTTTTTAAAAGCATGTAGTGAGACAACGTAACAACTTTTCCTAGGTGAAATTAACGAGATTTTTTGTATAAGTTCCTCTTAAGTCGACAAATTAATACAAATCACCAAGCCTAATCTGGAAGCTATCGAAAAGCTTTTGATAGCACAGAAGCGAAATATTGCAGAAAGCCATTTGGAAGCCATTTGGAACCTTCTGAATAAAGCTGAATACCGAATGATTTTCAACGCAAAAAAAAACTTCAGCAATAGGGTTTGCATCAAAGAATTGAGGAAAGATAACAACAAAACGGACACATGCCTTAAGCGAATGAAAGTATCGATAAACGACAATTTCAAGCGAAAATAGTCGCGATTTTAGTTTGTTAAACAATCATTATGATCTACTAGCTCCCGAATCGTGTATCTAGTCACTATCGATCCAAGAGTTGTCGTAAAGAAATACAATCCCTCTTTTTTATTCCAACCAAAAGTGGAAACTTCTGGACAATTGGTTAGTCTTGACTATTAGGACTAGGACTATCACAACTCCTTCCCGGAGATCGCTCGTGGCTTGCCAGAAGCTCCAAAAGCTTGGTTGGGAATCTTTTTCGTATTCACCGTCGTTTATATAATACTTCGGTTAAACATTTATAAAGGGTTTTCCGATAGGAATTTAACAACTTTGAATTTGGGAACGCGCCCTTTCACTAATTGTCGAACTGTCTTTGTCAATTTATTGAGTAACGAGTAACGTCTGCAAATTATAAAAATTTTCTACCTAATACGCATTCGCGGTGACCGCAACTTTAAGAGCATTAACTCCAATTTTCGATGGTAATTCTCGCCCTAGTAGACAGCCAATAACAAGTTTAGTGCAAAAATTTGAGTCTACATATTCGCTGTGTGATGTTGCGTGTGAGTGTGACAACGGGTTGGTCGAAGTATCAAATATATCACTGCCGTTCAGGTCCATAGCAAACGAAGCAAATCAGTCAATTCCACGGCGTTCTTAAGAATTGAACGCGAACGTGAAGTTTAAGGCACTCAATAGATCTAAATGGTTGTTTGACATTTGTATTGTTGTGTGCGTGCGAAAGAGCGTTTTTTAACGAGTAAATCTCCAACGTTTTCTTCTCGACGCTAATCACATAAGGCTGGTATTAAGTGATTAGAAGACTATTTGAATTTCTTTTTCTAATTCTATTGAGTGTAACAGACGTAAAAACAATACAATAAAGTGAACATCAAATCACTTCGCAAATTATTTCATTAATTTACTGTAAAAGTTTGAATCTGAATTATTTATTATTATGTCTAATTTAAAAACAAAAAAAAAAAAAACTTCCTTGTTCAGTCCGTGTCGGACAATCACATCAGGGGGGTCAAGCGTCGATAAGCTCTTGTCAAAATTGGTTTTAATTGGTTGGTTTTAAACTAATTTTTACAATCACATCATCTATTAATCAACTTTTCAGTTCAAAGACAGGAAGATTTGTCAAGAGTATAATATAATTTTTAATATATTACGATGACGAGCATTGAGGAAGTTATCCATAAAAACGAAGCAACTTCAGATCGGGTGTTTGAAAAATCTCGTGGATACATTGTCGTTAATAATCGCGCTGCTATTGCTGCTAAAACTACTTTGGAAAACTCGGTGACTCAGGGGATAATCAAACAAATAGCTGGGCCATTTGTTTCCTTGGCCAGAAGTGCAGTTCGCGATATAGATTCAACTAATGATTTGACATACCTTCGAATTGAAACTAAAAAACTTGAATTCTTAATTGCCCCAGAGGCAGAATTCACAATTATCGTATTGCAATGATATGTACGTCTGTTAATTGTTGAGTTTTAAATAATAATAATGCAGACAGACAGAATTCCTTGCAGAACCTTACAGCCCAAAGTTTTGTTTTTAAAAACATGTAGTGAGACAACGCAACAGCTTTTTCTGGGTGAAATTAAAGAGATTTGTTGTATACGTTTTTTTCAAGATATACATGGAACATCAAAAATTGCACGGGCGTAACAGACTCACTGCTATATCCGCTACCATTCAGGTTCCACATGGATACCATAATGTTCCCCATCCTTCAAATTGCTGACGGTTATTTCCTCTCAAATTTGGGCTTAACCGCAATGGTGAATTTTCAAAAATTCTTCAAAAAATTCATGATTTTCAATTAAAATGCGTGGATTACTCATACGAATTCCGAATTTGAATCTAAATTTTTTTAAGGTTAATTGCCAAAAATGTCGACAAATTAATAGAAATCACCAAGCCTAATCTGGAAGCTACTGAAAAACTTTTGATTGCGCAGAAGCGCAATATTGCAGAAAAGCCATTTGGAACCGTCTAAATAAGGCTGAATACCGAATGATTTTCAATGCAAAAACAAACTTCAGTAATCGAGTTTGCACATAAAAATTGAGGCAAAATAACAACAAAACTGACACATGCCTTAAGCGAATGAAAGTATCGATAAACGACAATTTCAAGCGAAAATAGTCACGATTTTAGTCTGTTAAAGAACCATTATGGTCTACTAGCTCTCGAAACGTGTATCCAGTCACTATCGTTGTCATAATCACAAGAGTTGTCCTAAAGAAATACAATTCCCCTTTTTTATTCCAACCAAAACTGGGCGCTTCTGTGCGATTGGTTAGTCTTGACCATTAGGACTAGGACTATCACAACTCCTGGCCGGAGTTCGCTCCTGGCTTGCCCGAAAGCTTGGTTGGGAATCTTTTTCGCATTCATCACAAAGGGTTTGCCGAAGGCGACCTTTCACTAATCATCGAACTGTCGTTGTCAATTTATTCAGTAACGAGTAACGTCTGCAAATTATGAAAATTTTCTACCGAATACGCATTCGTGGTGACCACAACTTTAAGAGCATTAACTCCAATTGTCGGTGGTAATTCTCGCCCTAGTAGACAGCCAATAACAAGTTTAGTGCAAAAATTTGAGTCTACATATTCGCTGTGTGATGTAGCGTGTCAGTGTGACAACGGATTGGTCGAAGTATCAAATATTTCGCTGCCGTTCAGGTCCATAGCAAGCGATGCAAATCAGTCAATTCCACCGCGTTCTCAAGAATTGGGCATGGCTCAGACCACATTATAGCGTATTTTTCGTAGAGATCTTGGTTTACAACCATACAAGATCAAGCTGACTCAAGAATTGAAGCCGACGGACCATTTGAAGCGACGTACATTCTTCGATTGGGGTCTGGAGATGTGCCAAGATGATGAATTTCATCGCAAAATCACCTTCAGTGATGAAGCTCATTTTTGGCTCAAAGGGGTTGTCAATAAGCAAAATATGCGTTATTAGTAGGGTGAAAATCCCCATGTGCTTCGTGAATAACCACTTCATCGACACGGTTTGTATGTCAACAAGCCGATGACATTGAAAGAGCTCAGAGCATACAGTGAACGCGAAATAGCGGCCGTTCCGGCCCAAATGTGTGGCCGAGTCATCGAAATGGGGTCCAACGAATCGACCGCTGCAAACGTACCCGCGGTATCCATATGAACGAAATCGAGTTCCATTCATAAATGTTTTGATTGTACTTCAAGCCAATAATAAAGTTTTTGAAATGTTTTGAATGGTTCGCGTTTTATTTAAAAGAAATTGTCCAGTTATTACTAGATAACCCTTTATCAATAAAAGGTTTTCTCAAATAGAATGTCTTTCAATTTGTTATTTGTACTCTATTAAATCTAACAAAAAATGTTGTATCATTTTTGCAAGAGTTATCCATGATATAGAACTCTCTCCATATTTTTTTAACACTTTCGTTTTGTTCATTTTTCAAACTGCTTATTTTCATGTTTTATAATTTGTAATGCAAATTATGTTTGTGGAAACGTTTTACTCAAATAATTTCATTATCTAAACATAGAATATGGTAAGGTATCAAGACTTTTGGTGCTAACTCTAAAATCCGGACCTGGCACCAAGAGATTCTGTCGGCGTCGAAAGAAACTTTACCACAAAAGAACCTTGTGAACAACGAATGTTGGCCATCATTCAAAATGAATACACCTTGATACTTAATAGAAATAATTTATGATAAGCACGTCTTTATTTCGTCCTAAAGCAGCTGTATTGATACATTTATTCTGTGTTCAAAATTTTTTATCAGACTTTGAATAGAAAAGACTTTAAAAAGTTGATGTTCTTTCGAAAATGGGTCCTATCTGTTGGCTTTTCTCGTGACGTTAAACACTCAAACCAAATTCCTGAACCGCTTTAACTACTTTGTTTTGATAGCAAAAATTGTTTGATCAAGGAATTTCTGCCAACGGCACCCCAATTAAAAAACACGATCTTCAAAATTCTTAGAACAGTGATCTCTTTTAATTGTTATTTCTTTATCGTAGAGATAAAATCTTCGTAGAGGAGTGTAGAAGCCTCGGTCATTAAAAAGTGGCTGGCTGAAAGATCTACCAAAGATACGGCACTAGTGTTTTAGATAGATATATTTTCTATCAGATATTTCTCCTGTGCACCAGTTTTTTCACAATTTCACACATTCTACTCAAAATACACTCTTCGCAACTTAATTAAACCTCGAAACAACACCACTGAATGCAGAACCAAAAATAATTTTTTACGATCTGCTTAAAAATTTCCATAAGCCAGCGTCCGTCCCAAGGCTCACCCGGTTCGCCGCTGCGTTTATACTCGAACATGAAATATTTAAATTCACAATTATTATTATTTATTGAAGTGCGGCCTGCTCTGGCAGGCAACCAGGGTTGGTTATTAATAACAATTTATTCTCTATAGATATGCAAAAAAAAAAATGAGAATCCTACCTTAATGAGAATGTTGGCATTTTCAGGCGACAAAAAATTCAGAAAAAAAAAAAAAACCAACAAAATAAACATGATAATTACATGTCGGGTAATCTACTTACTGGTATTCCTGTGGCGTTAATTTCCGTCGATGGTATTGCACGCCAATCGGTACCGGCACGACATTTATGTAATTTCCTGTATTGGTCCCCCGATTCAGTTGCTGGGATTTGCCTTTCGGTACCATACCTTGCTGTCCGATATTCGATGAGGCCGCTGTTGCTGCTGCTGCCGCAGCAGCTGCGGCGGCTATCGCGGCAGCCGCCGATGATGATACCGAGGACGAGGAAGATGCCGCCGATGATGATGGTTGCGAGTGTGAGGAGCCGTTGTTGTTGCTGCCGCTGTTGTTTGTTGTATTATTGTTGGCTGATGAGTTACTGTTGCTGTTACTGTTGGTGTTTATGTTACTCCGACAGTAGAATTTATTTGGATCCATTTCTTAGCAACGAAACACGGCTTCGCTTGGTGTTAAGAGGCATTAAAATGGACAGACTCTTGGACATACAAATGGACAATACTAGAAACACCACCACACTGGAGAGAGTATACACTGGTTTTTTTTTTTTTTTTAATCACTACTTATGATACTGCCACGTTTTCGTCACCGTCTTCCGTATCCTTATCCGAATCCGCTTCCGTTTCCGTTTCCGTGTCCGAATCCGCTCCCGAATCTGTATCCGTGTCCGTCTCGGTCTCCGTCGTCGTCTGCGTCGTCTTCGTCTGCGTCTGCGTCGTGTTCGTCGTCGTCACCTTCGACCGCGTCCTTATGGCACGCTCACTCGTACGTCACGCACTCGCAAACATAAAATTTTTGTTACCACTCTTAGCTTGAAGTAATCATTTTCATTCCTTTTTTATTTAATCCGACATTTTTTTTTATATTATTTTCACTAAATTTATTTATTTTGTTTTATTTTCTATCACTATAATAACATTGTTAATTTTTTGTAAATTTATTTTTGGTGTACTTTTTTTATTATTTCTCCTTTACTTAAAACTAATCCGATATAATTTAACACAGAATATTGATTATTTACATTTCACATTTTTTGACATTCGGTTTTGTCGGTCATTTTATTGCAGCGATACATTTTCCTGTAAAAAAAGAAAAAAAAACAACAGTCAGAATAAATTTACGATCAAGTATACAAATTGAATCTGCAAATTTTTTTTTATAAATAAAAGTGTCCATGGTGAGTTTTTTTTTTTTGAGAGGAGAGAGAAATTATTTACAGAACACGAAGCCTGAAGCTGACAGTTGGATAGTATTTTTGAGTGGTAGCAAATGTTTTTGTTGCTTTTTGCTTATGGTTTTCGTACATTATGAACATGAAAACTTTTGCTGTCGATTATTTTAAACAAAATAGTAAAAATTGTTAACATCATTGAATTTTTCATTTAAGTCTTTCTTTTGTATTTGTCATAACAATTAAAATCAAAAATCATGAACAGGAAACTCGTGCTGTTGATAAATTAAAGAAAATAACAAAAATTGTGTACGGATTAAATTTTGGAATGTCTTTTTTTTTCTGGTCAAATTTGAATGAAGCCGAATTGCTGTTGATAATCCCAAACGAAAGTGGTTAAGTGTGATATTTTTTGCCAATTTTTTAACCAATTGTTTCAGAAATTAAAACAGAACATTTCGTGAATGAATTTAAAGATTAGTATTAAAAAAAATTACGAGTCGAAAGTGAACGATCTATTTTATGTAATCAAACTTATTCAACAACATTATTAAGAAAGCATAGGTCCACAATTCGCGTTCAGTTTGAATTTGGCATTACTTGCGGCAAAAGTTAAAGCCACATTTTGACAACTGACACTTTGGGGCTAGTAAAAATGGCAGTGGGAAACTTTTGCAGAACGAATATGTGCATGTAAAGTCGTTAAAGCCGTGTCCCCAATAACCTTATCCTACGAAAAGCAATATTTAAATTTAAGATTTAATTCAACCTTAAATTTTAAGCTGCCATTATATTTAATCTGTAAAAAAAGAATAGAAGTTAATATAAATTTCAACTTAAGTCCTTTTGAGTCCATAGTCAATCGTAAAGCTGAAGGCACTTTAATCAAGAGATTCTTTAACATTTGTATTACTGTACCTCTTCAACGAGTATATCTCCAACGTTTTCTTCATTTAAACGCTAAGCACCAAAACCACCAGGGCTTAGACGAATGATTAAAAGAACTTTTTTCTAATTCCATTGATTTTTTATTTGATTTTCTAATCCAATGATTTTTAACACCCTTTTTTTGCAGATTGCTATGTAATTTAGAAGAGCAAAGAATAAAAAAGTCAACGTCAAATCATTTCGCAAATTATTTCATTAATTTACTTTAATAATTTGAATCTGAATTAGTTTATTATGTCTAATTTAAAAAAAAAAAAAAACTTCCTTGTTCAGTTCATGTCGGACATTCACATTGGAGGCACCAAGCGAGAATACATCCATCTACGCTCATAATTCGCTTTGCGCGGTTTCAGTTTGCATGAAACTTTTCATTCCCTAAACCCCGCGCAAAGGGTTAAAGGATGTGTACTAGGCCCAAATTCAATCAAAAAAAAATAAGCAGGGTTGACTCCTATACCTAATTCATCTGATAAGAGCTGAATCACCACTGACCACTACAACCGATATATATGTTTTCTTCATTCCACGTCAATCATTGACTGGTTGGTTATTTCAGATTTAGAAGAGTGTACTCATTTTCAAAGTTTTCCTCAGTACAACGAGTTGCCTGGAGACTGACGCCATGATCATGACCGACCTCACGACGAAATTCACGCTGCGTATTTACAACTGAGCCAGAATTTCGATATTTTAAAATATTTTCCACACGTTTGGTAAATGTGAAACAATGCATAAGAAATTGGCAAACCTTACTGATAATTTTGACAGCTGAATGTCATTTGTGTAATTTTGACAGCAACTGAAACACAGTTCGACAAAATGTCCTTGCTCTCTGGTCGCCCTTAAAAAAAAGAGACATGCTTCCGTAAATTTTTGGCACGCATTTTACTTTCATAAACTCATGCGAATATGTGAACACAATAAATCTCTAGTCCGCATTGTGTGTTACGCCGCCAACAAATTTAGAAATCACGAATCATTTGAACCGAAATGAAACCATTTTCGAATCAGATTTGTTGGCATTAAAATTTAAATAAAAAAAAACGATATTTATAAAATAGAAGCAATAATTATAAAATTGGTTACTATAAAAAAAATCACCCCACTGCGCCATATATCCGTTTCCGATCAATACCGAGACCTATTATAAAACAAAAACCTTGCGAAACGTATACGTTTTTCCATTATGCCAACTTTACTCATTTATATAATTTATGATGTATCTCTTCATCTCGACATTGCGTGTTGGCATACAAAACTGACAAACAATATAAAACAGTGATGTGTATTTTTGTTTTTTTAATAACTGTCATGATGAAATGATAATAATATACCACAGGACACACGACGCAAAATTGGGTCCCGAGAAAGGAGATGAAGTGATGACGCCACTTTGCTACAGCTGTGTAAATCTTTATCCCCGAAATCCGCAGTTTTTGTTTTTTTCATATTTCATTTTCCTTTCTGATTGAAAAAATTGAATGTTTTAACAATTAAACACTCAATAAGCAATTTCGCAGTTACACTTACTCAATGTACTCAAAAAATGCAAACTATAGCGTGAAAAGATTACATAGTCATTAAATTTTTACAGAGACTACCTACTTGAGAAAAATGATGACTAAGCAACAAATTAAATTGAATTGAAGTATGTAATTGGGGAGTGTCATTGAGCCACTTGTACTGTGACCTAAAAAATCTAATCGATCTACTTCTTGTGTTTCTGATTAATAAATTGGAAAGTTGATTTTTTGATTAGTTTAAATCTAACTACGGCCAGTCTTAAACAATCGGTTAGTAAGTGGTCCACAGTGTTTGCCCACATTGTCTGCAGTTTTCTGCGCTAATAACGAAGCAGCAAAATATTTCTTCATTCAAATTCTTTGCAGAATAGCTGGTCAAAGAAATAAAAATGATCGTTTAAAAATCCTATTCCTTATAAGTTTAATTCCGTGTCGGAATTCTTTTATAGCCGGAAGTCTTGTATAGCTTTAATAAAGCCGTATAAAAGAGTTTAATAGTTCTCGTGACTTCTTAAGCAACTCTTAGTGATCGCTAAAATCTGAATACAGTGGTGGATTTAAAATTTTGGACTGAAAAACAATTATGGCTTTTTTTTAATTTCTTACTTGCAAAGGTGTTATTGTTTTTTACTCTCAAAGAAGTTTTCAAAATTTGAATTAGGATTAACGAAGGATAAAACTTACCAACAACTATCAACAAGCATCTCCACTCGAGTGTGTTTTGAAGACAGTGAACCAAGAAAACATTTGGACACCCGTCAGAGCCAAGTTCACTTTGCAATATGTTATCCGATTTGTAATACATCAAAACAAAATAAGTTCGAGATTAGTCTACGACCTAAGCTGATTTTGGCATAGTAAATTTGTTGGTCTAGGTTTCCTCTGATGTACAGGAAAAAAATTATAAAAGTTTTAAATGGAAAACATACATGGGAAATGGTCGAAGTCGATAGAAAACTTTTACTTAAAGCATTCACTTTTCTTAATCATATATTTTTTTTAGTTATATAATTGAATAGGTTATTGTACAATGGATATGCTTATCTTATGCTTATGCGAAGCCACATGGCTTGTCTGCAAGAGGCTTGAATTTATGAATTTTTTTTCTTTTCTTACTCAAAGTGAAGATTGATATCTAATATTTGCATTTGAACAATTGATAACTTTAAACAAAAAGGAAAAAAAAATTGAACACCAACTTTGGAATTAAGACATATTTTTCTAACATCTTCTTGACGCGATGGTGTCGCGAGGACAATGCACGCAGAAAAGAACTCCAGGCAACTCGATCCATCGCCGACGACTCTAACTCATCAGGAGGTATGCCCAAGCGTAATCAGCCGGCATTTTCGATTTGGTCCAACCATTTTATCCTGGGTCTGCTCTCCCAGTGAAAACATTCCTCGCCACGGCTGCCATCAAGTTCAAAAAAGTAATGAACAGGAACGGCGACAAGACGCACCCTTGGCGAAGTCTAACGCCCACAGTTAAAGGTTTTAATTTACTGATTTACCTCAACAGAGAACCATCAATCCCATACTCCTGCCGAAAACCCCAGAATTTACGTCGAGTGACTGGGTCATACGCCTTTTCCAAGTCTTTTCCAAGTTTGGCATTTCAAGCCATTTCAAGTACCATTCTAAGAGTCAAAAGCTGGTCGACTGTGCTTCTGCCGGGACGAAAGCCGCACTGTTCGTCCCCCAACCTGATTACCATAGCTCTAGAACGCGACTCCAACACCTTAGCGTAGACTTCAATAGGGAGATTTAAAAGAGATATGCCCGTATAGTTGCGGCAGTCTTTCTTATTCCCTTTTTTAAAAAGAGGGAAAATCACCCCAGTCTGCCAATCGCAAGCCGTCTTGCCGCGTTCCCAGGCCACCTTAATAGAACGAGAGAGCCATGGAACTCCCTGTTTACCCATCGCCTTAAGCATTTCTGGCCGGATATCATCCACACCGGCGGATTTGACGACTTTAAGCCCTTCAATCTCTAAACTGACTTCCTCAACCGTTGGACTATTCTCCGCCCTACTCAAGATGACAGGTCTGCCACACTTTTATTTTTATAAAAACAACAATTTTTTCCCTTGAAAACAACTTTCATCTGTTCAGGATACACCAGCACATCTCTTTGGCACAGGGAAAATCAGATCTGATATCGTTCTTGAATGTTATTTCATCTCTCTTTTTAGGTGGATGTGTGTTGGGTTTCCTTCGGAAATCAGGAGTCCCTGGCTTACCGTTTAGGGATTCCAACAAGTTTTTTCATGGAATCTGGAAATTGTTTTGGTCAATAGACTACATAAAGCTTGTTTTCCATGAATCACCCTTTCGACACTTGGGATGTGTTGCCGGGTAGTTGCCGTGGCACCCATCAAACATTCCCAATTCTCCGTATTGCAATATACTGTTCTCTAAAAATACCTTGAATTCGCAGGAATATATGAATTATTTACTTCAATGCAAAAGTCCCAGTTATGTATTTTGAGAAAAGCAATTTCAAATGATCACATTCCTAACTCTATACTATTATCTCACATTTGTTAGAGCTGAGACGTTAGCCGTTTACATCTGGGCTCTTTGCTTTGCAATCCTTTGATAATTGGTTCTTCAGAAAAGTGACAATCAGGAAGCTCTAATTGTAATTCCACAAGTATTGAAGTGTTGGTTATTTGATCAAATTTTGCAAAAAATAATCTACATTTTTCACATAAAATGATTTTTTATATTTTTTACAAGTCTGCGAGAAATGTATTAAAATGAACAGATTTATGTTCCAATTCAGGCTTGTGTTTCTTTGCATTCCCTTTTCATATCCATGTATGTAATATTAAAGTATGTATATACATGTTTATCTGAAATAGAGTTCTCACTATCGTTTTGTTACTCAAAGTGTATACAGGCCTTTTACTTCCACGTTTATCACTGCGTCTGACTGTCTAGCAACCAGATAAGACAACACTTAAAAAAACGCTTCTTGAACTCTTTCAAGAGGCCTAATGATGGAGGAAACCATAAAATAAGCTAAAGAGTAAAAGTGTTGCAATTTTATAAGATTCAAACAAAAAATGCATTTTATAGTGATTTATACTTCACGTAATTGCTTACGAAAGATTTTCCCAATTGATTTTCACAATCGGTTGTATTTACATAAAAAATCTGTAATGCTTAAAAAATGTAAATTCTTTAGCCACGAAAGTCATGATATTATTACAGGAACGGAATAATACATGCAAAATTAATTTTAAATGAACTAGTCTGGTAAAACTAGTGTTAACTATGAAAAGAAACTTCCTAAAACAGGTTGTGATATGAATAATATGGGGTTTTCCAATAAAAGGTGTTGCTTTTAATAGCCTGCTTTTTCGGTAGATATCACTTTTAAAGCTGTAATTTTTTAACATTTGACAAGAAGAAACTACGTCATTAATAAAAATGGAACGATACACGCTTCAACAACACATTGAAGCTATTAAAATTCACTGTAAACATGGTGAAAATTTGGCAGAGATGGTTCGTAAAACTAAAACATTTTTCGATCGTCATGAAGCACCTTGTCGGACTGCAATAAAGAAATTGGTGAGAAAATTCGAGCTGTTGGGAGAAGTTGAAGAATAAAACCCGTGCACGCCGCTCAAGAACAACTGAAAATATTGCTGCTGTAGTACAAAGTGTTGAAGAAAACCAAGGTTTGTCCATTCCTCGTCGTTCTTTGGAATTGGGCCTTCCACAAACATCATTACACCGTATTTTGCATAAAGACTTGGTTCTTAAGGCTATATAAAGTTAACAGAAGAACTCAAGTCGGTCGATCATTAACAACGTCCTGTCTTTGCTGATTGACTGCTAAGGCCCATTTCCACCTCGGTGGCAAAATTGTCTCATGTGGGGCTCGCAAACCCAAGATTTATTGTTGAAAAGCCTCTCCATCCTCAACGTGTAACTGTTTGGTGCGGTTTATGGCCCGACGGGGTCATACTCACTTTTTGGAAAGTGAGGCTGAAGCAACAGTTCCGGTGAATGGATTGCGCTATCGAGAGATGATTAATGGTTTTTTATGGCCGAAATTGGATGGTATTGTTTTGGACAACTTTTACTTTCAACGAGACGGTGCTACGTGTCACACAAGCAACGAAACCATCGATCTTTTACGGGAAACGTATCTGGACCGTGTCGTCTCTCAAAGGGGTGATCACCGAGCCACCGAGATCTTGTCATTTAACACCTCGCGACTTCTTCATTTGGCGCTACGTGAAAGATAAGGTCTTAGCCAACAGCGCAGCGTCGATTCAAGACCTCAAAGATAGAATTCGTAAAGCTGTTGAGAGCATACAGCAGCCACTTTGCGATTTTGGATTTAAAATTAAAGGGATACGGTTATGTAAGCGTAACAGAGGCGGCCACTTGACTGATATTGCTTTCCATTATTAATGGCATACCTTCTCCGTTACATTTAAATAAACATCCGATCATTTATGTCAAAAAAGTACACTTTTCTTCAACTATCAAAATAACACATCCTATTGGAAAACCCTGTTGCTGTATCTTAAGTAGCATAGAGCTAATTTTCAAACTTTCTTCTTCTACGAAAGAAAAAACCGAAAAATAAATCTCTCAAACCTCGAATGTTCTGTATTTTCCACCGAACCTTCTTAGACGTTGGAGAGAGAATAAAAAACAGCATCATTCACATGTGAAATTTCAAATCATGTTAAATCCCATGGGGGCCAAAAACGAGGTCGGTAAACAAAAAGCTTAAAACCCATTTCATTACGTTAAACGCTCATATAAACCAATAATCCGATGTCCTTCACCCGCGCTCATCTCCAAAGAAATTCTCCAAGAGCAAAACCTCTGCTATTCTTTCATCAAAAATTAGTTTCTTCGCGGCGAAGGTCTTCTGTCGTCGTCGTCGACAAACGTCTCCCATCGTCGTCCTTCGAGTAAAACTTCAAAGCGACACACATTTTCCTTAGGAAAAAAGAATTATCATCAAAAGGAGAAGAAAGCCTCGCACACACATAAAAGAAAAAAACAACAAGCGTCTTAAGCGTCTCCTCTGTGTGCCATCATCATCCACGGCGACTGTGTGCGTAATCGAATCACCAATGCCAACAACTTCTACAGCCACATGGGAAAACAAACTTCTGATAGACGTCTCAGAAGATCGCTCCCCAAATCCGCAACTAAAAACAAACATTTCACCCCGTCTAAGTAACTTATCAAACTGTCTCAACACCGCCGCAAATTGCCCGATTCAGCTGAAGGACCACCTCAACGAGAGACTTTGTCCTCCATTAACTGCACATATGCTCAAACTCACACACAGGAGGGGAACACAGGAGCAAGGAGCACGAAAAGATGTTAACAATCCCTTGGACAAATGATTATAACAAGCGGTTGTTGCACGTGCATGTTCTTGGAACGTCGTCGTCGTCGTCTTGGGCACATCCCACAGCCATTTGTTAGCCGCATTGACCTCATGTGTCCAGGCATGCTACGGCAACACACTCTAATAGATTAATCGTGTGTACGGACGGAGTCCTGTTTTTTTTTTTTTCTCTAGTTGCGTCCTTTAGGACTTTCTCTTTTCGATTTTGTTGCCGTCATTTTTCACGAAAAGTTGAAAAGTTCCTGCGGTGAAGAATGTCAGAAAAATTACCAAAGCGTGGATAAAAAAAAGAAAAAACAAAAAACCTCCACACACACAGAAATGTCCATTAGTTTTCCTGTCCCGAGTCCTTTGACTGAGTAAACCCGATCAAATATGAACACAATTCTAAAACAAGTAACTGGAACCACCATCCACCGAGTCCATCGTGGTCTATTGAACTGTAAATTTGTTGGGAAAAGGCAACAAACAGGATAACTGCCACTGCCGAGGTCAGATACAGAGATAGAGTTGCTCCTTCTGTCCACTTTCAAGTGATTAATCACTATGAAATAATATCCTCGCACAAACACAAACACACAGAGCCGGTCCGGTCCCGCAGATCGGTGCGCTAGCGCCGATGCAGCGCGCCATTTTACAGGAAGTTCGTCCGTTCGTTCGTGATACCATGCAGAGGCACAGAACAGAGCAGAGCAGGACATAGATCCAGAGCTGCAATAACTTTCGATGAATTGTTATTATGCTCCGTGCACCCGGAGGTTAGTGTAGTTTACTAAACTTAGTATGTTTCGGGGCGTGTATTTAATATGCAGAGCGAAGCGGCTGCGGCGGCAGTGGGGGCGTTCGGGACAGGAGATGGGCGTGATTGCATCATAAATATCCTGGCGACCGGGGGGCAACTGTAACAAAGTGATTACAATGGCCACTGGATCTCGCTCTGTTTGTCTCTGTGACTCTGTAACTGAAAAGTGGAGCGCCAGAGAATATGCGATTTGATATTTTAATGTGAAATAATTGAATGTAAACGTGGCCGAGATTTCGTGTCTGTGTGCGAGTGTCCTTTTTGTTTTGAATTCGGCTACGCGTGATGACCGCGCGATGACCACGCAATGACCACCGCTGCGTTTGTTGGGCGATATTTCAAAAAAAAATTCAATGAAAAATATTTATTTTTTGCATGGCAGGAAAATGATTTAATTGAGTACAACACAAAAGTATGCAGGACCACGTTTACGTGTGCAACTCTGTGCACAAAGTTGTGGTATTTCAACCAAATTGTCCGCATCGATGTTAATGGACGTCAAGAGGATGGATTGTCCTTCTCTGTTTCTGGGAACGAGATATGATGCGTAAACCACCGTCGACATCGAACACCGCACTGTTGCTGCTGCTGTGAGAGGGTTGTATTTGTTGCGGAAGGACAAATACCATTTAAAGCTATAGATTCAGCCCCAATACAGGCCCGGAAATTTTACTTTGCAAAACACCGATAAAAGGTAGCTTTTCCAAGAATATGGTTTGATGGATGCTCTGGCTTGGGGCGGGACAGAGTGATATAGGAGGAGGAGGAGGACAAGTGGTTGCGGTCGAGTGCAAAATGAGCTTAAATTTCAATCTAGTCGGACCAAAATTTTCCAACCACACCCTCAAGACTTAAGTAACACAAAAGCAAAACAATAAATTGTCTATTTTACGTTGCAGTTTAAAGAAATTCATTTTTTTCTTTCAGGGGATTTTTTGGGAATCAGGGAATTTTGTTAATTATATTCCATGTTATACACTGAATGTTAAAAATAACTAAACATGTGCTTTCTAATTAAATTGCAATTGTCAAGTTGTAGTATCAGACACTAAAGTTTGGTAGATAAATTTTATAGTTTCTTTTCTTTTGTCTATCTTACACACAAATGTAGTCTTTAAAATATTAGAATTTACAAGTAGCATGTGGAAAAAAAAATCTTTAAAGCTCTGTAATATTTTGTGTTTTATCTGTCACAAAAATGTTAAATTTGGTGTCTTCCCAGATTGTCTAAAAGTAGCAGAAATAATACCTGCCCTAAAAAAAGGTAATCAGTATGAACTAAATAACTACTAGCCTGTATCTCTGCTTCAGGTTATTCCAAAATTTTTAAAAAAAGCTTTAAAGTTGAGAATGATAAAGTTCCTTGATATAAATAATTTTTTTATTCATTGCGTTCCGCTCATGTTTTTCCACTGAATGTGATCTGCTTAGTTTTGTTCGTCCGTTTATAACGGCTTCGATAGCAAAAAACAAATGGACGCACTTTTTTGTGGACTTTACTGTGGATTACAACTTACAATTGGACAAACTCCCTAGATACGCCTTTAAAGCAGTTTTTCTTTTCTATCTGAAAGATCTAAGAAAATAAAAATGGCATTATCTCAATCTCAATATTCCACAGAGTTTTCTGCTTGGGCTTTTATTGTTCTTGATTTTCAACAACTCACTTTTTTTCAGAAGTGTCGTACTGAAGTTAATCTGTGGTTCTAGCAGTAATTCCGTTTTAAATTTTGTTGCAGATATGGTCCATGATTTGAAAATACTCAGCCATTTGTTTTAGATTCCCAAACTCATAATCAGTGATAAAACTAAGTAAACTTGTTGTTGATCTCTGTAGTCATTTCAATAAGATCGTTAGTAATGATCTTCTCCTTTTTCAATTATTATTCTCCTGTATTGGGATTTAAAACTCCTTCTTTCTCTCCATTAGTCTCATATAAATGTATAAACAATTTATAACAATAGATAGCAGAGAAATAGAGCAGTGTTAATTTCGAGTATGAGTCAGCTTTTTGAAATAACAAACTCACATTAGTTGTGTTACTTTGCTCAGAATAAATACAAAACAAACTGTTAAAATTGAATAAATTATGCGTGAACTCTTGAACTCGATTGTATACATTTTTAATGCCAACAAATACTTTTGTTTTGGAATAGACAAAGAATTTATACTATATCCCAAAGCAGTCAAGGTACCACAACAAACTGCCCACAGAAACATGGTACCAACTCTATTTAAATGTCATCATGCTGATGAAGTAACTAACACTTCCTCTCCATATCTGCTTGAATTACATAGAGTACATGTCTTGTGCGAAATTAGTGGCCTATTCTCAGAATTTAATTTAAATTTCTCAGAGTTGGGGTTTTATACTCCACATACGCTCGTACTGAATATTTGATCTATTGAAAAATTGCCATGCCAAACATGGTTTTTGAGTTATTTTTCTTGCAAATTGCTGCAATTTCTATCACTGGGCATCAACTTAAAATTCCTACTTCATGTATCATTTTCTTTCTGTAATGGTATCCTGACTCTTGCAGCTATAACTGAAAATCATGTTTAAGTACTACAATCATGAACTCATGAATTAATGTTGTTTAACTCATTTTGTTATATTTTTAAGTAAATAAAGACTTTAAACCCCATTAGTACTTTTCTTAAGATCAGTCATTTTGACTGGTTTTGGTAGAAATAAATGATAAATCTAGCGTTAATTATAGAAAAACCAATAACCAATGACATAAGGGACACGTCAAAAGAACTGTCAACTTTGCGAACCTCCACGGTCGATTCTTCATCTATCAACCAACCCAACATATATTTTATTTTAAAATAAAAACTATAAAGATTTTATTTACTGAACGCTCCAACATTCTATGAAAACTGTGAACACAGCCTTGGTAATGGAGTACCAAAAATAATCGTTTAAAACTATCTCCTCCTGATTTGTTAATTTTTATAATTTTTCTTCACATATGTACACAGTTTTTTCAATCGATATGACATCGAAATATTTATTTGTACACTCTCTTGTTATTGCTTCACAATTTCGAAATGACACTCCATAATAAGAGGAAAGCACTTCACAGCTACAGCTGATAAAAATATGAGAGAGTTGAAAGTAAATACCTTTTTTTATCAAATTGAAACAGTGGGTAAGAAATATCATTGATACTGAATATGAGTTTCAAAAAACGGGTTAGAAACATGCTTTTTCAATACATTTTTTAGATTTGAAATAGGTTTTAAGTAGATCTTTTTGAAGACCAAGTTCAACGACCTGCAAAACATGGACTAAATTTTTTCAAAGGGCTACTACAACTAATCTCTTACTTTATTAATCTAAAAGTTGTGATGGCTGACTGCTGTTGACGAGCGAATGGCGTTAGAAGGAATGGATCTTAATTGTATATAAAAGGTTTTTCAATGGAGATGGGTTCATGTTGGCAGTTTGTAGCAGGAATGTTATTTCGGAAGAAGTGTGTCAAATGTTCAGTCAAGTCCTTCTCGCCAAATCATCATCGCAAGTATTACAATTGCGAAACATGTAAATAATTTACCATACAAATTTATAATCAACTGTTAGCTAGTAAAAAAGATGTGCATGTTGCTCCAATTCTGTGGCAGATGTGGTGACCAATTCGAAGTCAGCTCAACAACATTCAATGGGCGAAGTCGAGACGATCGATTCTGTCTGCAATCAATCAGTCTACACTCATTAAAAGGAACTGCTAAGAACATCACTGCACTTCGTGAAAGCATTTGAACCCTCCATCGGTATCTTAGTGTGTATTGCTTTAAGCTTGAAGGTTTGAAGCCTGTTGTGATTGTAGAAACTTCAGAAAAAAAATGTCAGCCAGTTAGCTTAAATTCGCTGGTTTGACTGAAGCCCAATCAACTAGATACCTACTGTGTTCAGAAAAGAGTTTTTTTATTGTTGATATTTGCTAGTTTTGAAAGGATATTCAGAAAATCAGCCTATTGTTGAGGTTGCTACCAGAAAATATCAGCCATTTAAATTAGATTCACTGCTTTGACCTAAGCCTAATCGACTCAATTCCGTGTTTACGAGAGAATTCTTGCATGCTGAAATCTGTTGGATTTGAAAGGGCATCGCATCCACAGAAACGGTCTTATAAGGCACTCGATTTTCTTCTTAGACGAAAAAAACTGACTTCAGGAAATGTACGCCAGTTTCTGCTCTGCTTCGCATCGGGTCTGTCCCCTTGTCCACTTGACCCACTTCTCTGGTCCAAAATCGTGAGATGGACACACCGCCTCTCCAGTCGGCTTTCCAATTAAACACCACTCACTCAATGGAAACACACCACGATTCCCAAGAAACCGTCATTCACTTACAAGAGCACGGTCAATAGAGAGATGAGAACGCTATGAGCCACCAGCAGGCTCTGTCAACAACCACATAATCTCCTCTCGCTTGTTCTCCGCCAAATGAATTTTCCATGTTGACGTGTCGTAAATGTCGACGACTCGTCTCTCGCAGGCCATTTACACGTTTACATTTGCAAATATTACACCCCACCCACCTTACACATGAGCCACCACCACCTCCCATGCAATTTGCGTAATTCCGCCAGCCAGCAGAAGGAGCACCACCCCGCGAGGATGAACACGTTAAACCGATCTCGAGCGGCGAACCGACGACCGACGACCGAAGCCTCCGAACACTCTATTAGATTAAAATTTATTAAGTATTTTATGCAATTTTGAACACGACCGCCTCTCCGACCACGAACGCTATGAGCAGCCATCCACCTACCCACCACCTTTCCATTACATTACTCTTCAAATACTCGGAGCATGAAATATGTGCACGCATTCCAGGTAAATGCTTGCACAAGTCATGTTCGTGAGCCTAACGCGCGCATCCTTCCTAACCCACATTCGCTCAGCGCGCGGCAAGCACACACAGCTCATAATCCCCAGCTAAGTCTTGAAAAATACAATTTTGAGTTTGTTTATCCTGCAGAGGGGGTGGTGGCTTCATACGAATCCTTATCGCCCAGATAGCGCGCACTTAACCCCATAAAACTATTAAAATTTCCGCTTGCTCCTAGTTATGCTGCTTGTTTTTTTTTTTTGTGTCTGTTTAACAATGAGAGTGAGAAAGGCAGATGCGGCATACATGCAAGTGAAAGAGACTCAAGACCGGAACGGCTTAAACTGGGCGAGAAAAGTGTGCCATTGCCATCATTTCGAGAGAAAGTCACAAAACTTTTGATGTTGTCAAACTTAATTGAATAAACTGCATCCGTTTCTTTGGGAAAAAGGATACAAAATAAACCCAAAATTCACTTAGACAAAACTGGGTTAGAGGGAGAGAGAGGAAAGATGCATCGTTGGTTTTTATCCTTAACAAGCTTTGACAAGCGATTGATCCTTTCACAGGAAGGACTCACCTTGGCGTGTGTGTGTCTCTCTAATTGGTTACGCTTAAATGGAAGTTACTTTCTCACACGCAAACACCAAGGACGACACACAGTCGTGTATGTGTGTAATCCTTGATCTTAGTGAAAGCTGAAGTTAAGTACTGCTCTGCTGCTCGGTTGCTGTGCCAGGACGAAAATAAATGTGGGCCGACCAGAGGAAAAGAGAGTGAGAGAGAGTAAAATAAATGCAAAATATTTGACCAAAAGCATCGTCCTTTTCAATGTTGTGTCCTCAATTTATGTGTCTGTTGAATAATTAAGAATTATTCGCTTCTCCTTACATCAGCGTGTGTGGTGGCGTGTCCTCCGTGCCGACAACAACGACAACGAGGACGACGACGACGACAACGACACACGGGTTCGTGAGCAGCCAGCAACAGCACAGGACGCTTTTGCTACTTTCGATGATGGTGATTCCCTTTCTCGATTCTGGGGCAAGGATGCCATGTGTGGGAGGCACTCCTTCCTCCTCCCACCACACCTCATCCTCGTTATCCACCACACTGGCACGCCATATGAATAATGCACGATGATGATGGGGAGGCAGAGCGGGAGGAAGGATATGGCTCTGGTGGTGTGATGCGAAGGATGCCTTTAGTAGGTACATGCAAATATACTCTGGAGTTCAGAGCCAACATTTTTCTTGCCACTCTGCCGCGCTCACACCCACCCTCCCTCGCACGCTCTCTTTCTCCCTCTTTCTTTAGGATGTGTTTCATCGTATTAGTTTGAAGTGAAGTTGGATGTATTTTTCTTGTTTCACGAAGGAAATGGGCACAAGGATGAGTGTGGTCCAGGAGAAGTTTGTATTTTAATTTCAATTTGTTTCTGCATTTTTTTTTTTGTTTTGTTCATACCACTCCACCTCTTTCACCTCTGTGTCCTGTTGCTATTTCTGTTAAGTTCTCGCATCCTGTCCAGAGAGATGCACGGGAAGCTATTATATGCATGTCCTTTCCGGGACAACGGAACGTTGGGAAATTGAAAATCTATATTTCGGAAAAATGAAAAATGTCCTGCCTTTTTTTGTGAATTTTTCGCGAACATTTTTTAAACCATATGTTCCTTTGGGAAAACTCGCACATACCAGCCTACATAGAAATCATTTTCAATGGAGAAGACACTTTCTGCCTCTCTGCCTTTCTGCCTGTATGTGTGTGTGTGTTGTCAGTACGAGAGGAGATAAAAGGTTATTAATTCTGACAGGATGCAATAAAGTGGTATTTACAGTTTCGTTGTGTTAAGTAGATAAGGACTGGAAGTTGGCAGAAATGGGTTTTTTGCAGGCAAACAAAAATAATTCATTTGGGTCATCGTGTGGAGGTTTTAATGAATTTTTTTTTTCCTGAGGATATGTGACCGGGGATGGTCTACGTATGTGTCGCTGTATGTCACTGGGAGGAAATCTTTTAATGGAACCTGTATCAGTGAATGACCGGTAAATGGATGTCGTTGTCGATTATGAATTCTGAGAGCTGTCGGAAGAGTGAACTGTCTGTGAGGCTGGGTACAACGGATTTATTGGCTTTTTGGGGCAGTTGCTGTAGGGGTATCTTAAAATTGTTTGAATTTAGTTTATTTTCTTTTTGGAAATGGATTGAGAGCAAAGATTTTAAGATGGCTTTCTATTTACAATTTTGTCAAATTGTCAAAGATAATTTAAATGAATCCGGCTCAGTGGTAAAGTTAAGTCCGGGATTGACCTCGACGTTTCGACATATTTGCCAAGCCTTTAAGAAGATAACTTGCTTTAAGTTTTACGTCGTAAATAAGACGTTTATAGCACACATCGATAAACTTCATAAAGCAAACATTTATATCATCATTAAATACACTACGTTTTGTTCAAATAGTTGTCGTTTAATGGTGTTAGTCTTTATTATTCAGAAATTTAATTATTAAGTAAGCATGAAAATTTATGACCATACCAAGTGTTTTGACTCTTAAATCTAAAATTTTTCAAAAAGTGGAGTTAAACAATCTGTGCGCTGAGCGAATTTCCTTTATTTTTGGCTGATTAATTGAATGAAATTACATACTGCATACTTACAGTGTCTATTAGAGAATTAGCACATTTCCCTGTATTCACTTAAATTAAGCGAGATAAGTTAATTAGCGATGTTTTTCTACACTTTTTTTTGCTTAATGCAACCATAAACTACTTAAGTAAACAAAAAATAATATCTCAACACAATTACAACGGTAAAACCCTTTGTAGGTTCAACACATAGTGCTCACAGAATCAGCACATATTGAAATCAATTCGTTTTAAAAGGATAAGAACAAGTATTCTTTTTATGTTATGTTGGATATGCTTTCTGCTGTATCATACGCCTTATCATGTCTTCCACTAACTCTTGGCATTGAGGAATAGAAATGCTTTTCTATCCTTCCTCGATTGTTACACAAAACTTTGTTAAATTGACTTGTTTCTTAATTCAACAGGCTGCTCTATTTCTATTTCTATTGAATTAAGGTCAGGACCCTCTCAGGCAATGGCGGATTGGCTCTAATGTTCCTCAGGGGTTAGGCAAGGATGCACACTAAGCCCGCTGTTATTTGCACTTTTCATTGACGATTTGGTAGACTGGTTGCCTGGAGGCATCATTTACGCGGTGACGTTTATAAAAACTCAGCTCTTTGCGAACGATATTGCGGTGCTCGCATGCACCGCAGAACCTCTTCAATTAATGATTAATCGACTGCAGGAATATTGTAAACATTGGGGTTTAATTTTTAAAGAAAGTCGAGAGTGATGATTTTCAAAAAACATGAAAGAAGAATTTGGTTAAACGAAAATGTGAGATTTCATGGAGACTTGATTGCAGTGGTAAAAGAGTTTAACCCTTTCATGCTCAGTGTTGTTCGTGAACAATATAAATTTCATCTGTTGACACCTCAAAAATATAAGCGCAATTGCAGTAAAAGCATGTTACGGTTATTCTTAAACCTAATTTCAGTCCATTAATTTCTGCTTCAACGGTCTTTCGAAATCTTTTACTTCGCTTTTGATTAAGTGAAAAAATATATTATTCTTGTGGCTGGAATTAAATGTGGTCATAAAAGGGTTAAATACTTAGGAATTACACTCACAACGAATTTAAATATTCAGAAACATTTTAATGAAATACTAAGCAAGGCTAAAATGGCGATAAACCTCACATGGAAGAGATGTTTTGCGAATATGTTGATCCGTGGCTCACAGTAGCATATACAAAATATTTGAGTCCCTTGCAGAATCCTCTATGATTGCAGAAGAAAACAGTATGACATGGTGGAGAAGCTGCTGCGCTTTTCGTTTACCGTCCAACACACCGAACTATGTCATAATGCTTGAAATGGAAGTTTTACCACTTTTTGTGAAAACACTTAAAATGCAGGTGGATTACATGATAAGGAAATCTAGTTTGTGACCACCGTATAACCAAAACAGCAAATTTGCATATTAGATTTGAGTTTTCTTCTCTCAATAATTGTTCAGTTATAGATCAAATAGATGAAAAATCATCAACTCTAGAATTTTATTTCACTTTCAATCTCAAATATTCCTTTTTTCTGAAATGACAAATTGGTGATTACTTCAGTCGATGATTGACAGGAGCACTTTAAAACGGCTGAAATATTGAACAAATAATAACAATAAAAAACAATATATATATATATAAAAATTTTATGCATGTCCTTTTCAGGACAATGGAACGTTGATAATTTGACTGGGATTTTTTGACTTTCGTGTAATTTTTACTAGTTCTAGAACACCTTAAGCCTAAATAGATGCAGACGCTCAAGATAAATGAACTCGACCTTCTTAAAAAAAATATTTATGTTTAGAAAAAAACGGCAATGTTACAATGCTAGGACTTACTTACATTTTATAATTCAAACAATGTTCGTGGATCGATTAGCGAAGATAATCTTCTTCTTTTCGAGAGATAAAAAATTGCCCTTTTTCAGAACTTTGGATCATCGAAAAAGATCACCCAGTATGGATCCCGACAGTTTTTAAAGGCTCTTTAAGTAGACCTCGTCTAATACTCGATTTTAATTTCGAGAAGCCAACTTCTGCTGAACGTATAATGTCAAGTATTGGACTTCTTCCAGAACAAGATTCAAGTGAGAGACACGTGCATAACTCTTCTCTGAACTTAGCAGATAACCATATGTCCGGCCATTCCAGTCATCACATCCTTTTTGAAGAATGACTGACACAATCCAAAAAAAAACCCTGACCAAGGCAAAACCACAAAATTAGTTCCCCCAAACTAAAACCACATTTCCCTAGATTTAATGTATCCTTAAATAGAATCACGTTATCCCGACCTGCTCAGCAGAAAGGAGCACAGTCCTCCACCTCCCAGCACTGCCACCAGTAAACACTCACCGGACCGTAATAGATATGCCAGGCACAGTTAGCAGCAGATTCAGTACCGTCAGCATTATAAGTCCTTTCCAAGGAAAACACTTCAATTAGGATTAAACCGATTATACGGACCAATAAACCAGCACAGCCACTCCTCCTTCAACCACGAGATCTCGAACTCGAACTCGAGGTCGTTAAGTCAAAATTTTGTTTCGTACGCAAAGAAAGATTTATTTGCCTAACCAAACCCAATCCGAGGCTATCACTCTTTCAGCTGAAATTAAGTGCAGCATTTAAAGTGAAATGAGCTCCCTAAAAACGCTGCCCCCAGAATAGGCAGCAGCGAGTATCCAGCTCGCCATCTTCTTCCCAGAAATAAATTGCCATGGATGGATGGGAAAAAAAATGGCAAAGGAAAAACTTAAGTACAACTTCAATTTGGAAATTCCTCCATTCACGTTTACCCACTTGAGCGGAGGGTGACCCTGAACTGATCAAAGCCAAAGAGAGAAATCCTCTCTCCTCAGGTCAAATGGAACGAGCAAGAGCCTGCATATGTACAGAATTTACACCCCCGCAGATAATTTGAATAAATACGGAAAAAAAAACACGAAAGCGCTCCACTTGGATACTTTATGAGAACGACTCCCATTTCCACTCCTACTCGTCCATCCCTTCGGCCTCATTCCATCGACTCGACTGAAACGTCTTTCATCATAAAGCATTCAAATATTCGCATCGATCCATTTCATTACGCGTTCAAGGACTCGAAATAGAAATGTTTTTGCCCTTCTCCTGACTGACTCCTATCCGCAGCAGCTGCATGAAGTATTTCCAGGAATTGAAACTCATTTTTATTTTTCTTCTTCTGCTTTGCTATATTTTTGAAGCATTTCAATGTTTTCCTTTTTTTATGGAATATTTTTCTGTACAGCCTTTCAATGGCGTGCACAGGGTGGTGGCAAAGTTATCATGTATCGTAGATGATGAAGAATTTTCTTTTCTTTTTCGGCCACCATCTCGGTGAAGAAATGTAAATTTACTTTTTTTAAATTTTTAGGATGCACGTGTGTGCTTTTCATAAGCCGGTGAATGGATATGTTTTTTTGGAAATTATACAACAAAACCTGTTTGCTGTGCGAGCTAAGAACCAACGAGACATCCCATTGCTAATCCCATTTTGTTCGTGTTCGTTTTCACTCAGACAACTCAGCCTTAATCTATTGTCAAATTATACTTTAAGAGGATGTGACATTGATGGTGGGCTTGTGCAGGAAGATGTTTTTTTTTTTTTCATTTTTTCTGTGGTTTTTCAAGGTCGGGCATGATTTCAAGGTGAGTTTATGGAGAGATGAAAGACTCTTAAGGACACATTGAAGTCTGCCGTGCAGCTTGTCAGAGTATACTGCAAATGGCGGAAAACAAATGCGGTGTAGTATCATGACTTTTGACGTCTGAGTGAGCAACTTGCAATGAGAATGTACTTTCACTTGCTCATTGGAAGTGAGTTGGAAATGTCAATGTCGAATTCAGAATTGTGTTCGTACATCAATTGCTTTTCTATAGGACTTAAAGTGGCCTTCAAAACTTTGTTGAAATCAATTGAATGGATGCAAATCGTAAGAGAATCAACTTAAATGTAGTGTTCCATTATTTGTAGAGTTTACAAAAAAATATCAAAGCCAACCAATCGATCTTTGGAAAAAAAAAAGGTGGTGTGAAGTGGAAATTTAAAGTTTGAAATATTTAAAAACCGAAGAAGGCAGAGTGCGTTATGTGCTGGACAATATCTTTCTTTTTTTTTTTAAACGTAACATTACCTTTAAATTGTGTAGGGTGATGGCATGTAAAGTCGGCCGCTGCGCCAGAAAATGATGCCTAAGAGTTAATCCATTTGTAATACACACTTGCAATTTTTTTTTTCTAAAAAGGATAATGATTTTCCTATCTGTGAGCAAAAGGTTGTTGCAAAGCAGTTGCTAGTTTCTTAGTTGAAGTTGCTGATTTGATTCAAGTTTTCGTTGAAAGTTAATTGTCTGGTTTTTGGTGTTGAACAAATTTTGAAAGTGTTTTAAAAAAAATTTTAAAACCAGGTAAATATTGTTGTGGTAGGTGCGTTATATTATTATATTTGATTTATCAATAGATTCTTTTTACTGTATATTGAACAAAAGTTTCAAAAAAATTATTTTAAATAAAAACTGGCTAGGCCGTCAAAAGAAAACATTTTTTCAGTGATTATTCTAAGGTCGGCCACCCTGGCCGACTATTGAAAATTCGGCTTTAAGAGACAGGTTTTATTAAGTCGGCCTTCAATATTTTATTTTAAACAATTATAATAGATAGGTAGGCTGATCGGGCAAATTAACGGCTTAAAAACTATTATTTATCGAATTAAAATTGGAAAAATCTGAAGGATGCCAAAACGTGCTTTCCATAAGTCATATAAAAGTCATTGCTTTGTTTGTTCTTGTTTTGGTTTTAGCTTTATGAGTTTATAAATTGTTCAAAGTTGTAAATTCAGCTTTCAACATATGTAAATTGCAACAGTGAAAGTCTGGATGTAAAAACTCGGACCGACTGCTGAATACTTGACTGACTGACTTCTGAGGTAAAGGAGGCCAACCACTCAAGAATGACGTTTTCAATTACATTTTTGTTTTAGGGTAGTAAATACCCTAAAACTCATTTTATTTTCGTAATTAAAACGTTTTAATTAATTGGAAATCAAACGTAAAAAAAGGTTAAAGGACCGACTACTGGCTCCATCGCCCTATGCAAAGATTTCTTATACAGAGATGTGGTACGCATACAAAAACCCATTTCAGATACTCGGAGCAATGGATATCACAAACTACAGTTCTCAACACTTAATACTGATCGTTATTATTCAGTTTACAATGAGAATAAATTTAAAAAGAATATAAAGACAACGTAATATTTGTAGTTAAAGGCATACATCTCAGGTCGTCAAAAGCTTATGAGTTATAAAAAGATAAGGGGATCTCTGTTAGAGTTTCTAATAACGTACACCTGCAGTGAAAAAATAATAGTGCTTTCAAAAATTTAATAGTATACGATTATGCGATTGTTATACAAGTCGTTCATCATAATGAAAACATATGAGAATACTCCTCTTATCACTAAAAATTATGGCAAGCTCTCACAATTAATTTTGGTGTTATTTTTAAAACAAAAATTTTATTGGGAAACGTATCTGTCTCTATAAGATAGCAGTACTAAAAACAGGATGGTTTATAGGTAGAGGATAATCAAATGACCAAAGAACGAGTAATTATGTGTCAACATTTGGATGACACGTTTTGCAATTAAGTTTTTTTTTAAGCATTGAGATTTTATAATAAGTTTGTGACAAGCATTCTTAAATAAAAACATCATGCATGATATCCAACTACTTTGAATTCAATCAATCCAGAAAAAATTGTTAGATCTTCAAAGCTCAGGCAGCATGCCCACTTTGTCTCTACTTTTGATTACAAATATGTCCGAATTTTTTCTGGGAATTTGTTTGAGTCTGCAGTTTTTTTCCCTTTTTCTAAATTTCTTATACAAAAATTAAATTTAAAACATAAAAGCAATTCAAACGTATTGGACTGTCAAAGAAGTCAAGAACATAGTAGCAAAAACTAAGTCAAGAGAATTCATGTTTAAAAAAAAAAAAAGGAAAATTTTCGCTAAACAATTTCTCGGCATTAAATGATTCAAATTAAAAAAAATCTTGCTCTAGATCAAATCTAAAATCGATTAGTTGCATAAGAACTACCCAAAACTGTAAGAAAAATTAGTTTGAAGAATAAATCTTTTTCAAACAGAAAACAAAATGTATTTTATATGGCTAAACATTTCTCATTCGCTATTTGGATACAAATAAAAACTAAAAACAAATGCAACTATGGTGGAGTCGATTTTATTACTGGATAGAGTAGAATAGTATATCTTCATCTCTTCTGCCATGGTTTCGAATCATTAGGTTGTGTGATTTGACGTATTTTCCGGTACTATCTTTTTAGTTAACTTTTTAATTGCATTTACAGTCGCACACAGCTTATTTGACTGAACTCATATTTACAACTTTTAGTAAGCATAGCCCCTAAACAAAAAAGCTATCGAAAAAGTTAAGAGGTAGAAAGGTTTGTTGAGTTTTAAACTTACAGAATTATTAATTCAAATTTAAAATTACCCAAAAAAATGAGCCATTTTGTGATAAACTGTGAGCGACTGCACATACGACAAAAGTAATCTGAATTGAACTTTGCTTACAATTGTGCATACAACAAAACCAACAAATTTTTGTATGAATATAGTCGAATTACTTGAATTCCATCAAAAAGAATGAGTAAATATATAAATAAAAAAATGCAGAGATTTTGAAGCCTCCAATCAGCATAGCAAAGTCATGTCAGTGCCTTCTTTAACAAAAATATTTCACTTGATTTTTCAAAAAACGAATGATCGAGAACCCAGATGTGGCTTTCAGGAAAATAAGCGCATGATTAAATATCCGTGTACACCTAAAGATTTTTTTTGTATGTGTTTGCATATGTAAGAACATATATGACGCGTTGTACTCACATCTTACACTTTAAAAGAAATGACCGAAATGAGCACAAAGCTGGCAATTTCCAAAAACTTTCACAACCTTTAACAAAATTGGATCATATGTTTTTTTATAAATGATTATAATAATATCTGCTTCCTCTTTCCTGTTACAAATACTTTCGATTTAATTGAGCGGCTTTTAAATGTAGGCTGCAGCAAATACTTGATCCAGTTTTCCAACCAGAAAAACACAAAATTCGTTCATTATAGCTTATAGCTACGAAGTCTGGCGAGGCATTGACCAAGATGATCTATTTATTATATTTCGTTATTTCGGGCTGGAGAATAGCTTGACTCGAACTTTCCATTGCTACTGCCCTTAACTTTAGTAAACTCGAGGTAAGTTTCTGCGTCCAATTTATTTTGATCCGCATACTTGACAAGCGTATGTATGCATTTTTTTGCTTGGTTGCTCCTACCATGAGTGACTTCGTTGCTTTTATTCTCCGAAGTGTGATCTGTCCTTTCAGGTTCAGTGTCTTCTACGATGATCTAGTGTCACACTCTTTTTTTTTTAAAGGTTGTGTTATCTTGAAACTGTCTTTAAAGCTGACTCTCAGGCACTGTCGGCCTCCATTGGATAATAATTTTCTCAAGTAAGCAAGAGAAAAAACTATGCAGGACATTAAAAAAACAATAAGATAATAAAAAGGATGATGAGTGGGTTTAAAAAGAGAAACATTCTCAACAAACTTAAAAAAAAAACAAACCCTTCCAAATCCTCGTTGCTACGAGTTACCACTTGACCTTTAGTCTCCCTTCGACCCAAAAATGAAAACCAATCGGGCATAACAGCAAGTAACGCTATATCCAGTCAGATTATTGAATTCGTATAATTTTACCAAGCTGAAGGTCAGCTGCTAAAATCATAGATACAGGGTGAGCCATGTATTGTTTTTTCGTACGTGACAGTGAGTACCAGCAAAGGGATTTTCCAATGGGAGCGGTGCGATGTTGTGCTGCAAGCTGTGTGTAAGATGCTTGCAATTTTTTTTTTTTTTTCATTTGAAATCCTCATGTACGCCATTTTGCATAGAATATATAATTGCTTAAACATCCGCCCCGACTTTGCTCCGGGGCAAGCAACCAGGAACGCTAACTCTAAATGACTCAGCCACATTGATCCGCCTGAATTTGAGCTAGCGATGGCCTGCATACTGCGTCTTCAAGGGCATCTGACTGAACCGAGACTAGACCTAAACTAGATCTTAACTAACCCTAGACTAGACCTAAAATTAAGGAAAAATTCAAAGGAAGAAGCCTGACAACGGTGCCAAAGAGGAAAGCGCCGGTCTATCTGCGTCATCGCTACAAATGCTTTGATGGTCAACGAGATTAAATCTAAGCTTTTCGGTCAGTAAATTCGCCATATTGAGGTCTCCGATGGGCCGAGTTCTTCCTAATGCACCACAAGTCATTGACCCTATCCGGTCCTTCTGCCTCCTTGCATAGCTCTGATACACGGATGTTTCCTTGATTATTGAGTTCGGAGCCGTCTTTGAAGTGCCAAAACGAGTGCTGTCAGATAAGGCGAACATCTCACCGCTTGTAAGAGAATTGGACCCAACACAAACTTATTTGGATTTGACAGTGCTCCTTAATCGTATAAAAGATCGTAATGGTTTAACATAAGCGTCTGAACTATAAATAATATATATGAAAAAAGCCGGAATAACAATATGGCCGCCATAGATATTGAACATCAACTGCTTCTCCTTTGAAAGCTCTTAACCAACTTAACTAACTTGTAGTTGACAAAAGCAAAACCGCTGATCGACGTAAAAAGTCATTGCAATCAGAAAAACTTTTGTAAGTCCATTTAACTAAAACAAGCTTTTTACACAAAAATCCATCGCACAACCATCAGTAATCTCTAAAAAAAAACACACCGTTTATTCTACCCTAGCTTTAGCAAGCTGCATTGCACTAAGAAACTCCGAATTCCAGAACTTTTTAATGCCACGAACAGTTTTTGAGACTTCTTCGACTTCAACCGAAGACTAAAAAAACTACAGTCCCGTGGCTTATCTCAAGAGTTTCATTTGTACCGCCAGTAACTTAACTCCCTTAATCCTCTGGCCGATGATAAACTTATCCTTACTTTCTAGTCTCCCGAAGCAAACAAAAAATACTGCTTGTCAAACTTCTGCGCCTCCCTGTATCGATTACAACCATCTTCTCGCACTCACACCAGAAACCAGAATAAGAAAAGAAAGGAAGGCAATAGGAGAGAAGCAATATATCCAATTTGATTCTCGTTATTTTATGCATAAATTATGATACGAGAGAGAGCATCATCACAAAAGTAACGATGCCAGGATATCCCACTCCCGACAACGACACATCGACCCACAACTGATACACACGCTATCGATTTATTTTTTCTCCTTTTCTTTTTGGTTGTCTATTATTATTAATAATAATAATTTCCGCTGTTATCCTTTGGATTCCTGAAATCACCAGGCGGGGAATGTCACAACTAGCATGGTTTGCCTTTGCGGGGGAGGCTTAAACTTTTCCATCATTTTTTTTCTTTTTTTTTTAATTTTGTGATCGTATTTTTTTCAATTATTGTTCCCACATGCTACAGCTTCTCTCTCGGCTTATCTATTCCTTATTAAAAGGACATCGACATTAAATGACCAAATGTGCGCACACACAAAGCCTGATTAAAGGGAAGCAGGCTCCACCTTTTGTGTCAAGCATATGTGTTGCGGCTTAAATGGGACGACAGGACACAGAAAATCAGAAAGGATGTGATGAATCTCCGTAATGTAAACTGATGCTTATCTTAGTTGGTTTGTTGGTGTTGCTGGGCGACACCGTCGGAAGGACATTAAATGGCTGGTGGCGGTGGGTTCCCTGTCGTTAACGTTCACAAAAGACAGGCGACGCCTAGCCTGTCGAAGACACAACAAACTGCGATTTTTGGCAATGCTCCGACGACGACAACGACGATGGAATTTTCTTTTTGTCGCATTCGGATGAAGGACGAGAAGGAGAGATGTCCTTTAATGAGAATGGGAAATCGTTTGCTTTTGTTGGTTCTGCTTATGCTTTTGGGATTTGATTACATTCAATTCGGAGCGGGTTTCTTCTACTTCGAAGGATTATGTGTGTTTTACAGGACATTGACACGATATTTAAATTTGGGTCACATAATATTGTGAGGAATGTTTGTGTTGATGATTGTTTTACTAGCGACGAACTGTGTGCGTCTTGGGGTAAAAAGTTTTTCTTGGCACTTCTCCAACACACCAGAACTGGCAAACATTTCGGGGAACGTAAATTCTTTTAATCAACTTGGACTTGGAGAGAATATTCTTTTTATCTTCGAATTAAGTAACTCATAGGCCTGCTTATGGGTGTTTAAAGTTCTGTGTTTGTTTGCTTGACGGTAAGTTTACTGCGTCAGTTGAGTTACATCCGTAAGAAGGATAATTGTTCACTGGGAAGTTAAGGAGTAGAAAGAGGTCATTCGAATACAAGTAAAAGCACAAAGTACTAGGAACTCTGTTGATTCAATGCACACTCACACAGATCTCGAAAATGCAATCAGCAAGAGGTAACGAACACGGAGTAGAAAGAGCCTGTCAAGTGCATGTTTGGACCATGTTGTTGGAGTTCTTGAACATTTAGTTTTATATCCAGTTTACACCAAATGTCATTTGGAGTTGTAACTCACCTATTTCCATTATATTTCTTTCAAAACCTAAAGTGTGCAAATGCTTTTTTGACTACAATTTTGTTGTTGTAATTACGAACCGATTTTAACAATTTTTATATCTTAATCGGGTTTTTCCTGCTCTTTCTTTCCGTGTACAGTACCTAACGGATATAAGAAAAATTAAAAATCCAAAGAACATTTTTCTTTTAATAGTTTTTTTTTCTTTTATGAGAGTAGTAATTCATATGAGAAAGAATATGGTGCATTGTTCTTCGTTTCTTTTAAGCGTTTTTTTTTTCTTATATGAGTTTTTCTTACACGAGCTTGGTCAGCCATTCCTTTGGATTATATTGGAAAATTGTACGAGTCACTTCCCAATCGAATCTATGAGGTCATTCTCAACAAGGGAGGATCGACGCATTATTAAATTTATTAAAAGATATCTAAATTACTAAAATTATAAGTTTTAAAATAAGTATACCGCTTAAAAGCTCAACAAAAAATTAAAAGAAATGATATGTGCTAACCTGATGACCAAAATTTAATTGTTATTTTAATTAAAAATTATTATAAAGAAAATACAAAAAATTAATAGACAATTCTTTTTGTTTTGTTTAACTGACAATTGATTCGGCCACATGCAAAAATAATTTTAAAATTGTAGCTCATTTAGTTTGGCTAAAATCATTTTCGTGGGGGTATGATGATGACGCGCAGTGTATATCCGTTGGGAACTTTATAGAAATCCATTGAAACAAACAAAAACAATAAACAATATTTTTAGTATACCGAAATAATCAAAAAACTGGGTGTGGAAATACTTTTTTTACCGACAGTATCTGATTGAATTTCTATAATAAGCGTTTGCTGTCAAAGTGAATAGTGCAATTTTTTTTTTTTGCTTCACACATACTGTACACTGAAGTCAATACCAATTCTAGGAATTCTTGAAAATCCATTTCAACTATTGTACAATTCGGACGAAATTACTGACATAATTTCAGAGAGTCATGACAAACTGTTATTTAACTGCGAATAATGAGTTACTCAGAAGCGTATATCGTAAAGAGATTTTTGGGAAATATCGCTGTAACATGCTAAATATTCTTGCAAATGCTCTGCTCTGCTTTTGAGTTCCTACTAAGCAAATCAGTTAATTATCATTACTTATTTTTTTTTTCTTATTAAGTATTCATCATTTCGATTCTGATTACATACTTAATTTTTTTCTGCTTCATCTACAAGGTTATTCATTGAACATTTAAGCTTAATTGAACATTAATTTAAAATTATCTCACAGGTACTTACTCTGACTAATTAATGTCGCTAGATGGATTTATCCAAAATTTCATATCCAGAAATACAAAGCGAAGCAATTATTCTAAATCAATGGTTGCACAGTTTTTATACCATATCACAAAAAGAACCACTAACTCGGCTAAGAAAAAGTTATTGTAGAGGTTTTTGTCTATTCGACCCTATTATATAGCTTTTTTTTACTTTATATTAAGGTAAAGAAACCAGACTACTAGAAGTTGGGTAAAATATTTTTTTGAAACCCTTGGTGTCTACTTTAGGTGTTACTGGGGTCTGAAATTTTATCTTAAGGAGATGGGTCTCTCTGATAACGAATCCTATAAATGTAGCGTCAACTGCTACTCGAATGCTTACCTTAAGTCCTTGCAAGCCCTTTATTTTTAAAAGCTTTCTAGTAAATCAAATCTAGTTATAGCAAATGAAATAGCGGCAAGGAATTGAAGTAGTCACAGAAAAAAAAAATGTAATAATTCAAAATTTAAAAATATAAAAATTTAGCCCCATGTATATAGACTATACAATCCAAATAGGAAAGTCTACTTCTACTGATAACTAGACGAGTAAGTGCTATGAAAGCCTGCATTTCTTCAAATCAAAATTGATCGGATTCAGCTTTAGAAAGATTCAGCCTCTTGATTCAGACCGAGAAAGGTTTAGAAAATTCTCTCTTCGAATTTGAGGAGATTCCCTCAGATTTTCTGTGTGTGAATTGTACTTTTCAGTGACAATTTAACCTTCTTGAATTAGGATTGGTGTTCATTTTTCTTCAACAAAAACTGCATTTGAGACGGCAAGTTTCATTGGACTGTGACTATATAAAGTGTGGGCCAGTGGGTCAGTTAGTGGTTCTTTTAATTAATCATAGGTTATTTCGACACTGATAGCTGTCTTGAAAGTTAGTATCATACCTTTACGTAAAAATTAATCGTTTTACATCTGAACAACCTTGAGAAACACTGAAAACTTATGAATTTCCAAAGTGAGTGCTGTGTAGACCAAAAAGTGCGTTTTTAAAAAAAGAACTCATGTTATCAGCTCTCTTCACTATGTCGATTGCCCGCCTCTAAACTGCGATTTGACCCCGTTTGAACTTTTTTTGTGGGAAATTGTGAACGACTGGTATTATGACCACAATCCAGGAGCGATTCAAGCACTTTAAGCCAATATCGTCCAAGCTATCCGTACACAATAGCCCGAAGCCGTCAATAAAGACTTTGAAAATTAGAGGGACGGAATACGATATTGCGTCGCTTGAACGATGTTGTGTTCCATAATTAATGAGAATGTTTGTTCTTATGCCATAACGCGTGGGAAAAATTGAATTGTGTTTATGAGGTGTAGAAAAAAGAGATCCATTATTTTTGTATGAAATTGAAAGCGTTATTTAGCACAGTAAACTCTCGATAATTCGAACCTGTATATTCGAAAACCTTTATAAATTGAAGCATTCTCACAGTCCCCTGAAAAATCTCTGTAAATCGAAAAAAATCTATGGAATTTGGTTCTCTTGTTAATTTGTATTTACTTTTCTGCAAAACAACGTAAAAACCCCCATAATTCGAAAATTATGGCTTTTTACTATAATTCGAAGTCAAGTTTAATTTTTTTTTCTTCGGCAACGGTTAGTTGAAATGCGTACGTAACGAAAGTGAGCAATATCTTTTTTTTAAGCCTTCGTAATTCTAAAACACCTGTAATTCGCAGTTTTTGCCTGATCCCAGGAAATTCGAATAATCAAGATTTTTAGAATGTTTCAATCAAATTCGCCGTTTTGTTCGATAATTCCCTATCGAACTATATGGCGGATGCATAAGAACCTCCTACAGAACTTCCAGAGCGTCTGACGAGTAACTATCGACGTGTGTGGCCTGGCGTTATTCTACTAAAAGGCAAGTCTTCTTCTATTAGCCAAAGCCGGACGCTACTGAGCGATTGCTTCCTTCGAACGATCTAATTGTTGACAGTACACGATCGATCGTGGGCGCCGTTGGCTCGATCGGTTAGTGCGTCGGACTGTTGAGCGAGAGTACCCGGGTTCGAATCCAGCTCGGGGGAAAAAAAAAACACCACAAACATTTTTCACGGCCCCACCTCCAGCGAACGCCTGACAACCTTCCTGGAGTACTTCTGTCATGAAAAGCTTTCGGAATTCGCCGTTCGGAACCGGCATTAAACAGTAGGTCCCCTCCACATGTGACAAAATTATAACGCGCACAACACAGTGGAGGCGCGAAAAAGCTAGGCTCTGGCTCTCAACGGGCTGTTACGCCGCCCAATACAATACACGATCGAATTAAGATTTTGGCCATAGACACCTTGCAGTAGATGATTCTCTCCTAATCTCAAAATCCCAAACAGAGAAAAACCTTCTTGGCAGTCAATCCTGGCTTGGACGCAGTTAGCGCTGGCTAATTGCTATTCGACCACGACCGTTTTCGCTAGATGCTGTCATAGCTGATCTATTTTTTATCACTAGTTATCATCCGCTTTAAAAATTGATCGAATTTTGTTGCCATTCAATAGCGATTCGCAAATAGAAATTCGAGCCATGAGATTTTTCTCTGTGTTAATTCGTGTGTCACCCATACGTCCAGTTTTTTTAATTTTTTTTTTTTGTATCGGGCCTTATATAAATGGTTCCAAATAGTTTTTTGTGCAATGTTCAGCTCTTGTGTAATTGAAACAGAGCTTATATGCTTTATCAACATTTGAGAATTGACCCTCCGGAGCGTGGTCCATTTTTAACCTCAAAATTACCGGAAGGAACGAAAACTGCACATGTTTGACTTTTTCAGTATCAGAACCATAAATATTATCATTCCACATTCCAGAATTGCATTTTCGCCTTTACTAAAGAAAAACTGTAAAATGCAGCGTATTTTCTCTTTGCAAGGGTTTATTTTTGACACGTGCGCAAAGGAAACTAAATCAAACAAATGCAAAACTGTCATGGAAGCTTTTTTAGTTCTGACTACCTACCATCTTTTCAACGGCATCGGCCAGATACAGAGTTCTAAAGTACAGAGTTTTACATACAATTCTTTGGATAATTTCAAGCATCAAGATATACATAAATTCTTGTTTTTTTAACAGTTAAAGTTTATAACATTCTCTTTAGTCATTTGTTAGCTCGTTGTTTGATTGTTTTGGGAAATCACCAGCATCAAGCACTTAAAAAAAAAAAATTACTATGATTCAGCTCTCCCACGTGCAGCATCTTCGAATTTATTGAGAACGCCGCTCCAAAAGGTCAAATTATGTCACACTTCACTTCCTAATGAAGAACCCTTAAGCTCCGCAGCTCGAAACACCTCACCACCGTGTCGTTTTCGACTTGACAACACATCCCCCAAAAAACATACACATACACGATAACACTGAGCGACCGGATAACTTTCCTAATTAGTCTCCGGAGGCAGTGGTAACGACCTATCATAAGCCAAGGTCTCTTGTTAAAAACACCAGCCCCCAAAAACCGGTCCTCAGAGTCCTGGCATGTGCGTCCCATATTCGTTCCGAAGATAATGAAAACAAATGTTTCTATTTCGTACTACTTGCAACTGTCCAAACTAGTTTACATGATTACTCCAAAAAAAAAAGGAAACCAAATTTAATATTTAATCGCTCAGAAGTCCTATAGAGCCCCGGTCTAATTTCCTAATGACCAGCAATTAACATTAGAAGCCGGCGTCGTCTCCGAGGTGGGGCTAAGAAGAATGTGAATGCGGAGATGTCCTGGTTTTTGAAAAACAAACGACGACGTTGGCATTCCTTGGCGAGTGTAAATGGGGCACAAATATGCAAATGTCCATCGCCACTGCAAAGTTTGATTTAATTTTGGAAGTGTGTGTGTGTATGTGCTGACCTTGGTCGGGGAAGGGTGCATATTTTATGAACAGTTCTCGCTGTCAAATTAACGAGCAGTACAGTCGTGCTGGGGTGTGGATTGCAGCAGCAGCAGAACGGAAACTGCTGTACATCGAAGAAACTCTGGAGTGTAAATTTGATTGACAGTTCATTGGTTTGAAAGGAAATCCACGTCATTTTGTAGCGTAGACACGTGCACTTGTATGCATCGGTGGATGTCAGGTGAATGTAAAAGGAGAGAAAGTTTCTGCAGTATTGTTGCGGAAGAGTTTCTCAGTAAAAGAGAAATATAAAACGCGCTTCAGTTGGTTGTTTTACAGCAGTTTTTTGATGGATACGTTTTGGGGTATGAGTTACAATTCTGATTCAGGATGTGTTCAGAAAAAGAAGGACATGGATAGTCGAGTTTAAGTGTCGTAGGGAGTTGAGGTGTGTTGGATTCTCCTCTAAGGCAACATCCTTTTGTAAGCGTATTCGTATAGAACCACTTTACAAATGCTGGCAAGAGAACAAAAGGTTCAAAGTTTTGTAGAACAAGAAAATAGTGAGGTAGGAGCTTGATTGTGACGCTTGACATCATGTGACGTAAAAGGGGTTCAAAATTCCTGTGAATTCTTATACCAAATAAAAGAACAATAATTCAACTTTTCTTTTTATAGTTTTTAACTTTGCGCACGTTCTATTTATCACCTATTCTTAAAAAAAACTTTTCGTTTTTCGAACAAAAAATTTAATTGCACACAATCTTCTGTTTAAAATTAAGACTAACAAGGTTCCTTATTACAATTCTATAGTAGATCTAACCTAATTTAAATTGAATCCTTATCTTTGTTCTTTCATAAATGTTGGCCTAACTCCAGAGTTCGGATATATCTGTAGTCTTGTACGCCGATTAAAATTTAATTAAATTGAATTGTATTGAATCTTAGTCTGCCGAATTACTCAAATTGAAAGAAACTTCAATTTGTGCGCATTGTACAAAGTTGAAAATTAAGAATCAGACAAAAATAACTTAGTCTACCTCGGCTCCACGGTAACAAACGCGAATGATATCAGTAGATTAATAGGGTAATGAAGCCCTCTTTCGAAAAACCAGGGTTGTTTTTTTATAGCACCCTGATCATACCAGTTTAGCACTATGGCACGGAGACATGAAATTCGTCGAAAGCGGGTGAAGGCCCTTGGTCTTTTTCAGAGAAAAGTTCTGCGTGCAATCGTTGGTCCTGTTTGTGTTGGTTATGGATGGTTACTGGAGAAGAGGGTTCAACCATGAACTGTACGACGGCATGCGCCTGGCCAGGCTTTTGTAGATATAGCGCCTAGGGTAGCTGGACCATGTAGAGCACAGCTCCGCCCGGAAGAATCGTCGACAACGAATCAGTGGGACAATGTGGGACAGTGGGGTTACACAGATCGAGAAGGACCTCAACCAACTGGGTGTGCACCATTGGAAGCAGCTGGCATAAAATCGTACTTGGTGGCAAGGTCTAGACTGTAGCGCCGCATAAAAGAGAAGACAAAAACGATCTCATAAATACTGACTTTGAAAATGAATTACTGTTCCTAATAGCAAAAAAGAAATAAGAGATGTCCTAGTCCAAGAACCAAGTAAAATTCAACGCAAGCATTTGGAACCATTAAGAAACAAGGCAAGCTACCTAAAAAAACGAAGACGTGAATAAATGCTCTTGTCACTTGATAGCATAGTTTGGCATCCTCCCTGACAACCACCACACTGTCACTTCTTACTTCCTCTTTATTCTTTCTTTAGCTTGCGAACTATGAAAAAGTGTGTTAAAATAAAAACCGAAAGTATTTGTTAACTTGGCTTTTCATTTCAACAAATGCAGTGGCAATAGTTACATGCAGTGCCGAACAAAAGTATTGGCACAGCAATGATTTCTGGAAAAAAAACACCCAGCGAAAAAGATAAGCAACAAGGATTCTTTTCTTTCTTTTATTTAACACAATATGGACTTTTAATTTTTGCAGTGTTTTTCCGATAACATCAAAACGTACTATTGAAAAATGAAATGAAATGAAATTCATTGTAGCGCATTTTACATGAACAAAAATATTGGCTCACTTGATTGTTAACACTTCAAAGCACCGAAACGAAAATTTTGAACTGGGAAAATGCTGTTATTGAGTACAAACATTGTAAATTAAATTTTTAGGAAATTTTTAGTTGATTCTACTTGAATCTACAGTCGACTTTAAAGATATTTTTGTGTAACCATTTTTGGGGCGAAACTATTTTTCCAATTACTCCGAAATAGTGAAAACTCCAATTTTGCCTGTTCAGATTTGACAATACTTTTTCTATAGCTGGGATTAGGTGCGGTCGTGAAAGGGCCAACTCATCCCAGTACCGAAATCCTTATAAGCTTCAAATCTTGATTCTAATCTCATGTCCTCCTTTGAATTAAAATTGTTATGTACTAGCCTCAAAGAATAGTCTACTACTACGCTACGCTACTTTATCGAGTGGAAAAACGGCCAGACACCATGTACACTACTGACAGCGAGATGCTTGCCACGCTCCTTACTTCTTTCTTTTAAGGATTTAAGGACGACAGAGAAGTTTAAGTGGACAAGTTTCTTGTTTTGCGGTGACAAGAATGCGTCGGATGTCTTGGATTAGAAGCTTTTCTATTTCTCTTTAACCATTGTTAGGACAAGAGGTTTAACTAAAAACAAACCAAAACAAAAGGTAAAATCTGTGAAAATATGTAGCCACAATCAATTCGTTGAATAAAATTTACCAAAATTCAAATGCACGCTGAGAACATCAAGACTGCTTCACGAGGTCGGAATTTCCAAGTGGATGGCTTCTTTTGTTGTTATCTAATGAATCATTTACAAACTCTTCCCTCTGTTTCTTTATATCCAACTCAAAAGGCATGTGAAATGATTTCTGTGAACAAATGCAAGAGGATGACTTAGCAGTCAGGCGGTTCTAGATATTTAAAGAGGAAGAAGCATTCTACCGACTTGAAACTGCCAGTCGTATTCCGATACCCAGTTTGCCGAATCAAACGAAAACTAGAGACGTTCCAATAAGATGTGACATTGTAAGTTAAGATACAATGCGAAAATCAAACAATTCAATTTGTGACTACAAAAGATATCCGCCATTCCGAGGTGTGAACAATTCTCTCGTATTCCTTAATTTAATTTTTCAACAACCACCAAATTCGATTTCCACACACACGAATTAAAATCCGTACACGACCATGTTTGCCAGAAAACTAGGTTTCGAAACCTTTTCTCTCTCTCTCTCGTTGTTTGTTTTCTCTAATGGGCTGCGTCGCCATTAACTTTTATTTTAAGACTCTACACATTCCCGGTTATTAATGTTAAAAGGAGATAAACGCGTTTGTCATAAAGGGGCAAGCTCGTGTACTTTTTGTGTCAGAAACAGGACCAACAACATAACCATCATCATTTGATGTTTTTTTTTTTTTTTTCGCTTCCCCATAAAACCCACGCCTGGGTGGGCCAATTGGAGATTCGGTTTTATTCTGTTTAGAAGATTAATGCACGCGAAAGTGGTAGTGAAAATCTCCCTTGACAGCGATATGAGAGTAATGCCCAGAGCTGGCAGTAAGGACTTCCTAGTAAATCATCCGCATAGTCCGTAAAGTCGAATAATCTGAGGTTTAAGGTGCACCCGAATAGGTTGTTAAAGGAGGTAATATCGCTTGGACATTTGGCCGGGGGCTGGGAAACACTTTTTAAAATGTGGAAATAGAGAATGGTAGAGCTCTCTAAAATTTTACGTGTGAAATATTTATTCATTTCACACGTAATGGTTCGATCACAAATGTTTAAGAGATCACAAAGAATTTAATCATGAAACTTCTGCATTTAAAAAAAAATGTGCGGAAAAAAGGTTGATGGAAATAAACAAAAGAAAAGATTTCGTGTTGAGGATTGCTTCATAGACAAATTTTCATTAAAAATACTGCGGTAAACTTATAAAGCCGTAAAAATAGAGGTGGTCCAATTGAGATAGGTATGTACTGCTAGGAGGATGAGGAATCTAAAATCTGTCTTTCAGTAAAGCCACAGACATTTAAAATGAAATTGATTGATTCTTGGATCTTGTTTTCTGGATATAATCTTGCTAAAGGTCGTTCTAAAGCTTGAATAATACAGACAAATTTTAATGGATATTCAAATAGCATTTCTCAATGGGGTTTGCAGACAAAAATCTGCGAGATCTGAGGCATGGCAATGACCCTGGCCAAGTGACTGTAAATGTCCTATTCGTTTTAAAGGGATGCATGACATGGCAATGGCCAAGTGGCGGTAAGTGTTCTATTAAAATTAAACCCAATCAAAAACATTTGAATACAAAAGCTATACCAAGAATTCAGAAGGCCTTGCGAAACCTTCTGCAGTTGCACGTTGACAACGTAGAGCATATACGTCTTTCTATTTCTTTCTTTCTTCTGTACGTCTTTCACTTCCTAATAAGCGATTTTTTAGATCCTCGACAAAAGCACAGTAACTCAGAGTTGCGCATACACCTTCGAATTAGTCATGACTTTGTTTTTTTTTTTCAAAAGACAGTCTCGAAAAGTCATTTATGGACAAGACAAAGCCTAGCTTCGATTGCAGATATTTCATCTAATACATTAAAAAGTAAAAACAACAACAAAGTTAACAAAAAATGCTTTTTCTCAGCAAAATAGAAACATTTTATGTTTGTGGATGTATGCTCAATTTTGCGAGGTACTGTACAGTACAGTAAACTTTCGATAATTTGAAGGTCTATAATTCGAAAACCTACGTAAATAGAAGCATTCTCACATTCTCCTGGAAAAACCACTCCACTCGCTGATTCGAATCTATTTTTTTGCTCAAAATAACATGACAATCTCTATAATTCGAAAATGATGGCTTGCTTACCTCTGTAATTCGAAGTCAATTTTACTTTTTTTCCTTTTCTCACTTCGTGACGAAAGTGAACAATATTTTTTTTTTTCTGAATCTTCTGTAATTCGATGTTTTTTCCTGGTCCCATGAAATTTGAATTATCGAGAGCTTTCTGTATTTTGTAAACTTAACACTATGTTTAAGTGTTGAAAGACATTATGAAGGATCTCAAAACAGAGGAAAATTATTGAGGAATTATCTACGTTCCTTGCCCGGAGACATTATTTCACTTAGGTGGTACTTTTCACAAAACAGCAACGCTAAACAGAAAAAAGAAAGTAGGCAAAACTGTGATTCCAAAAAAAAACAAGAAACACTTAAGTGATTTCTGATATTAAAACAACTTCTTTACCAGAAGGTACAAATACATAAATATTTGATGGTGTCGGTAGCCATGTCAAAAATTTCGCTCACTTTCGCGACATACACATTTGATCTAACGATTGTCTAAAGGTTGTTGAGCAAATAAATTTGACTTTGAATTACAAAGGAAAAAAAGCATCATACCTATAAGCTATTTGCGAATTAGAGAGGTGTTCATGTTGTTCTACACAGTAGTACACCTAATTCTCTTTTTACACGAATTTGATTTAGCATGTGTTAAAAAGAAAATCTCTTTTTTCACGATTTGTTTTAACACGATTTTTAGAATTCTAGGAATTTTTCTGGAATCTCATAGAACGCATAGAGTAAGATTTTTCGACACTTGTACGAAAGGTTTAAATTTTTCTCACTGAGACTGGGTAGATTTTGCTCTCGCCATGTGTCAGATTAGGTCTTTTGTTTGGGGTATTATAATATCAGCATGGGATTCCCTGAATTATCCATATGCAATAGCACGAAACACCACCAACAGTTTTCAAGGTCCCACCTCCAGCGAACAACTGACAATCCTCCTGGAGTAATCTCTGTCATGGAAAGCTTTCGCCGTTTGGAACCGGCATTAAACAGTAGGTCCCCTTCACTTGTGTCGAATTATATCGCGCACAACACAGTGGAGGCGCGAACAAGCTATGCTCTGGCCCTGAAAGGGCTGTTATGCAGATTATTTTTTTTTTCTAATAGCACGAAATAAATTAGACGAATTCGAACAAGATTTTTTCAATATTTCAATACACGAATTTTCTGGGAAGCTAAGAATTTACCTCAAGGGGGTATGCTAGCACCCAGATTTTAGAATTAGTCCACAGTACTCCAAAGTAGTTAAGAAAAAAGACAACAGACGCTGATTCTGTTGTTAACTTTCCGTGATCACACTGGTGAAGAGGGGCCTGAACCAACTTGGTATGCAAAATTGGAAAAGGCTGACAATGCTAAACGTAACCTAGGTCTGCTCCGGACTGTAGCGCCATAAAAAAGATGGACTTGCCAGCTAAAGAAACAACACAAAGAAAAGTAACCTGAGCTTATGGCCACTTACATAGCTACAACTCTAGTGTACTTAACATTTAAGTTGCTACTCGTAAACTCTGAAACTATTCAAATTTACTGCAAGCAGATTCTTTTTTTGCGGGTGGACCATATAATGATGATTTCTGTTCCAAATATTATTCTTTAGTTGCTATAAGAGTTACCAATACCAAATATTTATTTAAATATTGACTGCTCGATAAAGTTCGATAACACAATGTCGGTAGATAGCTCTGTAATGTAATATCTCTGACAATACTTCAGTTTTTTTGTGAAAGGCGACATCTTAAGCTTCACTTTGTTTAAAGCCATTATTAAACCCCATTTTTCCGTAAGCGGGGTTCACACCTCACTACAAATCGTACAGTTTGCTTGACAACCAAATTTGCCTCAGTGTTCACATTTGATTACACGCTTGACAACTTCAGTTCAAAAAACTCCAGCCAAAATTATTTTTCTATGCTCAACGACATTTTTCCCTTTCGCTGAGATGCTCAGTCATCGAGATCACAAAGAAAAATTAAAAATACTACGAAATTGGACGATAAGTGTTCACACTCAACTACAAATCATTCAATCGAGGCAAAAAGTTGAAAATATTGAACTTTCTGACTACAAGTCTGCCGATTTGTAGTTTCGAGCGTTCACATTGACGATTTGCAGTCGTCAAGCATGATTGTCAAGCAAAGTATACAATTTATATTCAGGTGTGAACCCCGCTAAAATGTTATTAACGTTCAAAACTTAAAATTGTCATATATCACAAATCATCATATTTTGTTTTTCTATTAGTAGAAACAGTAAGGAAGCCTCGAAGACTACTGACAAATTTTGTGAAGTTTACGTAGCCGTAAATGCTAGGCTCTGGCCATCGAAGGGCTGTTACGTTAATTATTTTCACGAAGACGATGCTGCAAGTAGAAAAACAGAAGTGAAGTGGTATACTCGCTTTCAATCTGATAGTTTTGATGTTGAAGATGCGTCTCGCTATGGTCAACTAACCACTTTTTTTCACTTAAAAAATCGATTGAATCATAGGAAAGAATTGACCATGACCGGCACATAAACAGCGTGGGAACTAGGCATTTTTCGTCAACTAATTATTAACTATTTGAAGAAAGCTGGACACACAAAGAAACTTAATGCGTGGGCGCCACATGATTAAAAAAAAAATTAATTTAATGGACCGAATTTCTATTTGAAATAAAAAAAATATTCTGACCTAGATGTTTCGCCAGAGTCTAGCTTTTCGCAAAACGTAACAAAATCGAATACTTTTTGAAGCAAATAATTATCGGCAGTAAAAAATCGATCACGTACGACAGTAAACAGTAAACAGTGGCATAGCCAGGATTTATATCAAGGAAGGTAATGCTGGGTCTGGTGAGATGGGAAGCGAATGTTTGATCATGAGCTTCTATAAACTGGTTAAACGATTGATTCTGTTCACTACAGTCAACAATTTAGAGTTTGAAAGGAAGCAATTCAATTAAAACGGAAAGAATTTATCAACAGCGAATGTGTCGTGGTCCACCATGACAACGCCACACCAGACACATCTTTAAAGACCCGGAAAAACTAGAAGACTTTGGTTGACAATTTTTGACGCATCCATCATATAACCCTTCCTTAGATCCTTAGCACCTTTAGTTTATTTTTTGTGTCGATCCTTGCAGAACTCTCTAAATAGTACTTTCAACGAACGCCTGCAAAACCCACTTGGATCAGCTCTTCCCTCAGAAATTCTAGATGCTCTACACAGATGGAATAATAAGTTTGCCCCAAAATGTTCTTGATCAAAGTGACACATATTAATTTTTATAAAGCCATTTTCGTTTAATTTTAAATGTATACGAAAATTTGTTACCGAACTTTTTCGAACACTCCCTCCGCGTGTCAGCACGCCTTGTAGCGGGGCGGAGGCTTAGTAAAGGTCAATGACTTTAGAGAATTTATTTTCAAAGACGAGACCCGAACCTAAGATATAGCCATCCTTACCTTCCCTCCTCTCCTATCACTTCACACCCTAATTCGTAACTTTTCTCTCCTCTCCTTTCCCGGTGGGCCGGATCAAGGTGTTATACGACCCGTGCCGTGGATCCTTTACTTCTAACTGAATATATTTCCAGGCGTGGCCCAATTTACAACAAGTGACTTGAAGAGGGCACCGAAAATGATCAAAACACAAATTTATGACAGGACACTCATAAATAGCACATTTAAGACTCACTGTTAGGCGGTCACGTGTAGAAAAGACAAGTAGAATCGATTCATTTCGGAATTTGTTGAACCTTTTTTTTTTCAAAAAAATCATCAAAAAACTGACCCTGACAAAATAAGATCACTCAACTTATAGACCTGAATCTCTCACAAACACAACAATACAACACAACAATACACAAGTTGGTGTCTAAGTAACCGAATGCCTTTCAGCAGTGTTTCGTAGTGAAAAGAAATTGTCTTCAACGAGCCTCCCCAATTAGATGCGAATAGCAATAACTACGATAGAACAACATCAAAGACAAGAAACATAAAACCATGACAGAATATCCTTGAAAAGAAAAGAAAGGCATCACCCACCCAGCACATCACCACTCATTATCCCTTCCCTCACATAACAAACAATCATCCAGGTGAACCCAAAAATTAAAGCCCAGCACTTTCCGGAACCGAAGCAACTCACTCACGTCGAGCCACATCAAGTCGAACGTCAATAACTCGCACTGGGAACACAAAAATTTGTTTGTTGGCCCTGTGTGTCGCAAACGTCACTAACACACACACCCGAATTCCACCCCCTTCGCGGAATGCTGTAGATGCTGGTCATGGTAGTGGGGTGGTTGGAGAAATGGGTGAGCGGGTGAAATTGAATTAAAAAATAATGTTTATCCACCCTTCGTGCGAGTGTAAAAATGTTTCGAGCGAACGAACGACATCTCCCCATCTAGCAACAAAATACAGAGACCCACCGACCCCACACCGAACTCGAGGAAAAAAAGGGGGTTGGTGTAGGATCATGATTGCCGGAGGAAATTCAAAATCTCCTTTTTTTCTGTTGTGTGTGCGGCGGCTTGACGTTAACACCACGCGGCGGTGGAGAAGGGACGTACGACAACACATCATAACACACACATATACGCACATACGCGGCCACCAGACGAGAGGAGCAGCGAAGAAAAATGTTGATGCATGCGTGCGTGCGATACATCGTCATCGTCGTCGTCGTCTTCGTGCTTATGACATATTTCTCTTTTTCCTTTTTTTTTTGCTATTTTTTTGAGTTGAATAGGCGTTTGAGGGTTGTGGGTGGGTTTGTTTTTCTGAGAGAAGAAAAGTTTTCCTCTTCATGCATTGCGTATGCGTGTTTGTGTGTGTGTATTCGTGTGTGTCATCCATTGGGTGGTGGATGTCGAAGGAAACAGCGCGAAATACTTCCCTAAAAGATGGCGCTGAATGTGAATTCTCCCCCTCCACCTATCCAACGTGGAATGATGTGTGCGAGTTTGCTTTGGTGTGCGTAGAATTTCTGTGGGAGTGAATTCAGGGGGTGTTGAAAAATTATGGGGTAGGTAAGGACACTACCGTCCTTCTTTCTTTTCATGAAGTACGACTTTTTGATTTAAACCAAACTGAAAAAAAGCATCCAACTATCAGCTCCTTGGCAACGGTTGTCGGACGGAGCTTCGGGATTCGCGAAAATGTACACATTTCGATATTTTTGAATTTCAAAAGCAAGGCATAGATATCCATTCATCCCCACCCCGTTTGTATAGGTGTATGGGTGTTTGGGTGGAGTGCAAATGCACTTAAATAAACTCCACTCTTTAATTTCGATGTCCTTTTTTTCTCTCCCTTCCACTCTCTCTTTCTCTCTCGTTTCGTTCTCCTCCTCCTCTGCACAAACACTAAACTGAAAATATTTTCTTTTCCACAAACGAGCAAAAAAAAATCCGTATTCACAAAAGAACTCTTTTCACTTGATAATGCAAATTTCTTTTTTCTTGCTTTTCTTTTCTTATTTCATTTTTCACTGAAAGGACACGAAATGTCCCTTTTCACTTGTTTTCTTTCTTTTTTAAAACGAGATTTTCCTTTTTTTTGCACGTCCTTATGTTGTATATGTATTCCATTTCTGTAATCGATTTGTTTTGTTTTAATTGTAATCCATTGCTACTTTTCTTTTTGCTTTTTCGACGTATGATATCAGCTGCGTATATCCTTATTATGATTTTCAGACTTTATATTTTTCAAAAAAAAAAAACTCCGAATAAACGAATGAAAAAGATCTATCAAGAAAATGGGAAAACTGCTAGAAAAAAATTACCATTTGAGGTTTGCGAAGAGAGGACGAAAAAAAAAAGACGAAACACACAGCGAAAAATTTCAGCACACGTTAGCAAAACGAAGGATATCGCGGATTTGTTAACGATTTCGAGAAACGAAAAACAACACAAGTTCGACTGCGCCCGTATTTCGATAAATAAAACGATAGCCTGTTTAGTTGATTAGAAACTTCTTCTTTTTTTCCACTTTTTTCCCCGTTTTCAGGACACACGAACGTTTCCCGAAGAGTTGTCAAAACAGGCAGCCATTTACATCTAGATTGGTTTTACCCGAATTGGCAAAAAAAAATTGTTAAATTCGAATTCCGATACGCAGGACGCATGCCTCAAGCTCATATGGTTGTATTATTGTGCCTGTTTCGGTAATGGCCGAAGCTGCTGGTGTTCGAAAGTCCTGCGTGTGGAATTCTGTGAGTCCTGTGGGGGTAGATTTCGATTAGGGCGCGAATTTTGAATGTAGCACTTTGTGGACGAAATCTTTTTTTAATTTTTTATTGGTAAACAGTTCATTTTCATCTTTCGAATATTTTTCTGATCAAAGCATTGACAAAAAAAAAAAACAATCTTCTTGGTGTCCTGAAAAGGCTTATGAAATACAGTGACTCCCAATATCGATCCCATGTTCTGTTTTCTAAAGACTACATTTTTTATTACAAAAAACCGATACAAGACGTACAGAGCTCTCAGGCTTAGTTTTCTTATTTTCAATTTTCAGTGCACTCTTATTATAAAATAATATCATTTTTATATTGTAGGCAAATTTGAACGAGAACTGTACACAACTACTATGAATATTGCAGACATTCTGGCTCAAGTTAATTAGCCGATTTTCGGAATGTGTGTTCGATCGTTTGGCCAGGTCAACGACCTGAATATTCATTACATTTGAAGGCAAATAAAATGCAAAATGCCGCTGATTGCAAAGCATCACTCAGTAAACGAACGATTATTGTTGTTTCATTTTGTTGCAAAAATTCCCTACCATATCTATTTCCTTCAAACCTAGGGGTATGAAAATCCAGCCGAAAGCAGTTTGATCAATTTCGTGAGTTCTTAAAAACACAATTAATCCTATAGCTAATATCTTAAGTAACCAGTACAAGCCGTTGAAATTACTTTCATGTCCCTCAGAATACAGTCCTCTAGTTTTTTTTCGTGCCATTGAAGTTTTTCCAGGTTTGGTTGTTACCCGAAGGTCACTCAGTTTAACGAAATAACCAGTGAACTATAAAAAGTTCTAAACACCCCCAAGCCTTTTTATGGGTCTCGAATTTAGAAATTAGTGCGGTCACATCGAATATCTTTAACCGATTTTTTGCTGGCTTCGTATTCGTCGGATCAAAGTCTTGCAGAAAGACAGTTTCCATAGGTCCCTCACTGACCTTTTGCATCAACTTTCCACTAAGGTAACAACCGCCAATCCCAATATAGACTGATGATTTCTGATGTCCATGAATCGACGTACACATTCCGCACCCTTATTTATCATTCAGCTCCAGATCGCTTTGGATACCCAAAGCTTAGAGTGACAATACTGATGCCATTACTAAGGCACGGTACACACAATCGGTTTCAAAAAATCTCTTGTGTGTACCGTGCCGTGTAAAATCAAATCTAAATTAAGCGTCAGCGGCCGCTTGTGTGCGCCACTTAATTGATTTGCGAGTATTGAATGACGCTAAAGCGAGGAAGATCAGTATCTAGTTATTAGTTGGCCAATTAGAATGGATCTTTGCAAATTTAAACCTAAAGTTTGTACAACGTTTCGTAACGAATGGCTAATTGGAAGTCACTGCAACTAAAAAAGGCTGGGATATGGTTTTCGTCTTATTTAATTTTCTAGGCATTCTTAATTCACCTGACTAATTGACTTCTACTAAAAATCTCTTACCGCCCAAAATCGTTTAATTAGTAAAAAAAATATATAAAACACAAGAAAATCAGAGAGACCAGAATCAAACTTATAAATTAGAATTGAAATATGGATAAGTCTGTTTGCGAACATGGCGAACGCCAACATTGAATAAATATCCTAAAATGTTTAAGCAAGACATATCAAGTGGTACAGTCAAGTCAAGTGTTTGGAAACTATCTGCTTTGGGTAGAGCATACAAATGTAGTTAGCTCTCGATAGTTTGAATTTCGTGAGAACAGGAAAAAAAAACTTTGAGTTACAGTGGTTTTTGAATTACGGAAGTTTCAAAAGAAATATTGTTCACTTTCGTCAAGTATGATTTCAATTAACGGTTGTTGAAGAAAAGGAAGTAAACTTGACTTCGAATTATAGAGGTAAACATGCCCTCATTTTTGAATTATACAGGTTTTCGTGTTGTCTTGCACAAAAATAAATCCGAATAACCAGGATCGGAATTTGGTAGGTAAATAATATTTCTTCAACTTATAGAGCTTTTTTCAGTGGACTTTGTAGACTTGATTTTTGAGATTTATTTTGATATTTCCCCGTAGGATATTTGTCCTTCCTAGTACAAGTTAGCCTCTCATTCAAACTTATTTCCGTTTTTCCCATATTCATGGTCTTTAGTTATCATTTTTTTGAGTTTTTTTTTATTTACATGTCCGCACGCGCTAAGAACTTGTATACAAGCACAATGTATTCCTTAAATAGAGTTATATAAATGGTCCTTATTGAGAAAATTTACCCACCGTACGTAAACTTTTGTGAATTGAGTTCTGACTCTATGCAGGATTTTTCACAAAATATTGTTTTCTGTATGCAATTTTTTATGTTCATGTTATTGTTTTCGTCAAGAGTCCGTTTTACAATAACACTGCTACTTTCATGTTCACTATGTTTTTTTTTTGTTTCTTGTGTAACTCAATTACAAAATGTTACAGAATGTGATGAAATACATTTTTTTCTTGTGTGATGAAATACTTCTTCAAAAACTACGTTTTTAGTCCAATATGAATAGTAAAATTGCAAAAAAATGCATTATTTCATTTATTTTGGACCCAGTGCTATTTTCGTGTTCGCAACTGTATTTATTTTTTGGTCGATAAATAATGTATATTTAACAAAGTGCAATAATTTCCATTGTAATACATAACCATGAGTTAAAATAAACCACAAAATAATGTTGGCCACCAAAATTTTCAAAACGTACCTCTGTGCGTCACAGAATTTTCTATTTGCAAAAAATGATTTGACAAATCTGAAAATTATAGGGCCGACTTAGCTTATTTAATATAAGGTAACTTAGGGAGTCACCTTTTATCTTACTTATATCAAACGCTTTTTCAAAATCGAGTTGAAAATGAGTGCCCTGAGGTATCCTTGTGCATTAGAGGGTTAAATACACCTATTTCTACCAAAACCAATAACAATAACTGGTCCATAAGAAAAGTACGAAGTGAGGTTTCCAGTCTCTATGTTACTTTTAAAAAATAACAAAATGAGTTCAATAATATTCATTGTAATACATAAAAATTTTTATTTAGTTATAGTACGAAAGTCATGATTTCATTACAGAAAGAAAATGTTACATGTATTAGGAATTTTAAATTGAAATTGCAAGGCCAGCCATCTTGACTGTTGGCAGTTGCAATAACCGAGGTTGTTGCACTTACTGGGACATATTTTTGTAAATAAAAAATTATGGTTGAAATGGCTGTTTCTGTAGAGATAGCGAAAATGTTATTAAAAAAAGGGTTATTTATACCGAAGTAAATCGTTACAGTTCAACAGATTTATGGGTAGTTATTTAGATTAGAGGCATCCACCCCGATTTCGATAAGATTTGGATATGCGAAACTTAAGCTTCATTCTAAGAAATATATACAGTCGAATCCCCATAATTCGAAATGGCAAGGGCATATCATTGTTTAGGAATTACCGTAGGTTACGAATTATAGAGATTTCGATTTAATGAGGTGGGAAACATAAAAATACGAATTAATTATTTTACATATTGTTTGTGTATTGGAAAATATATATAATATTGAAGATGTTGAATGGCCGATTTGGCTTGTTTATTGGTCATAAGTTCTACTTCATCGTCGCTATCTTCCTCATCACTAGTAGCGACATGAAGGCGACATCAAGGCAACAAAATTGTCTACAAAAGTTAACGACAGAAAAGGTTTTGTTTTGCATTTTGCATTCGGAATTAGAAGAGGTTTTAGAAACGAATTACGATTTATAAGATTTTATCAAAATTTTTAGTTTACATGCAATTTGATAAATAATTTAACTTGAATGCATATTTAAAGTGCAAGTTTTTGGCTTTCAAAACTTGTATAGTCCTTCGTTGTAAGTTCTGCCGTTGTTTTTTAATATTCTTTTTTCCCATGTTATTTGATGTTTTTTCCTAAATTGTCCATCCCTCCTAAGCAAGTTGAGATAGACCAACCCTCCCTTAATAAAAAAAAAATGCTTATTTTTAACCCCTATACAAAACACCACCACCCTAACACCATTATCTAATTTTGGCGCCAAAGTTATTGCACCCTCCCCGCCTTTTATTATTATTAAGTGTAAACACTTTCTTGACAGTCTTATTTTCGCCTCTTTTAACTTTTTTCTTTTTCTGGTATTGCTCCTTGATGAAATAAAGTATTTTTTCTTGTTATTTATTTCTTAAATATGTATTCTTTCAAGAAAAAAAAAAGTAATTTGAAGTAAAATATCTGGAAGTGGTCTTATTTGTAACAAGAATATCTAAATCGCTTTTTTTAGGTTGTGTAAACACTTTCTTAACAAACTGTACGTTCTCTGAAAAAATAGATAAAAATATCTTTACATCGATGTTTAGACTTCATTTATTTCCTTTCTTCTTTGACCACCTACGAGCCCTTTCCAATAACCTAACTAGTGAAGATACTAAATACAAACACAACAATGTTTTGATCAAACTCTACCATATCAATAACAGTACATTAAAATTTGTTTATTGAAAAAAGACTTTCTTTAAATTCATTTAAATATATTGAAATAAAAATAAAATGCAAACTTGCAGAAAACATATAAAGCCAATTCTGTGTAACTACTTTCTGAATTTTTGTAGTTGCGGGGCAGACAGCTTAACCTTGCCGGGGATATTTCGAGCCAATGCCTCGTCTTTGATGCCCTTAAGTAGATCCTTCTCTCGAATGGAGCAGCTTTTGTCCTTCGAAAACATCATCAGTGCCGTTTTGGCCGCCCGACCGCGTTTGCCTGTGCCTGGAGTTAGTTTTACTTTGAATCTAAAAAAATAAATATATAACTAAGTCCATACAACAGAATATAATCAATACAATCCAACTCACTTGTAATTTTGCAACGACTGGTAAGGAGCCACAACTGGGATGGCGAAAAGCAGCTCATCGTCGTCGAACGGAAGTCCTGTGAGAGAATCTAGCATGTCGACGTCTGCATTGGCAGTCATGTCGTCGACCTCATCGTCGGCTTCGATGTTCGGCTGTTTCGACTGGAATTGCTTTTTCATTTTGTTGAACTTCGAGGGGTCTTCTTCGATTTTGTCCGAATCCACCTTGACCTTGTCCTTGCCTGCTGATTTTAGGATGTTCATTCGAAGCTGCCGTTCCTCGTCGTCCTGGTCCCTGTACTTTGCTTTGATTTTCTTCAACTTGCCACGCTGGCCTCGCTTCATCTGGGCGTTCGATTTGTCGTCCTTGTGGTCGTCGAACTTCTGCTGCTGCTGTTGCTGCTTCTGTTGCTGTTGATGATGCTTTTCCTCCTTGCGCTTCTTTGCATTCTGTTGCTGCTTCTTGCGCGGTGCAACCGCTGGGATTATGTACGGCGTTTCCAGGTCCTCTTCATTGATGCTGTTCTGGGCTGTGATTACTTGTGGCTCTGACGCTGAGTTGCTTCGCACCGTGATTTTGCCAGTGTCATGCTCGATCTTCACTTGAGTATCTGGGAAGGTGATCTCATCATCCACTTCGTCGGAACTGTGATTGGACGTCTTTTCGCCTTCGGTTTTCTTCGAGCCCTCGTTGTCGGAGCCCTCTAGCTCGATTTCGACGTCTTCTGCCACCGGCTCTAGCTGCTCGTTCTCAATGGACATCTCCTTAAGTTTCTCGGAGGTGATGCTTTCTTCGTCGAACGTGCGGACCTTACGCTCGCCTTTGTGCTTCTCGACGAAGCTGTCTTCCAACTTGTACAGAAGACTTAGACCGAGTATCAGATGGCACGGTGGAAGGAAGTTCTTCTTGCCACGAATCATGAAGCTGCCAGTGCCGAGGTACTCACCTGTCGGGGCTGTCTTCGTTACTTGCTCGCTTTTCACCCAGTAGGCGTTTGTCACAACTTTCGCATCCCATGCAACACTGTACGAGATGGCCATAGTACCGGCCTCAAGGAGCGTCTTCGGAGGGATCTCGCCACCCGTGGGGTTTCGAATCACCACGCTTGAGGCGCCCTGTATCTCCGCATGCACGTAGATGTCGGATGGACGCATGTACCTTTGGAAAGGAGAAAAAAAAACATGAAAAGGGCATTGGGGTGAGACAACATTTCACCCACCTTTTGACGATCAATTCGTTTTGCTGCGCATCCCGTCCACCGATCACGAGATAATTCTCCGAGCTGATGAACCAGTAGAACTTCTCGAACCAGAACACCTTCCTGGCCTTTGAAATCGTCGATATCGTGCGGACATCTTTGAGTGTCTGCTGAGTCTTCTTCTCGGCCGACTTCAACGCCTTCTGCGACGCATCAATGGTCTTCTGCTCCTTCTTGGCAGCGCTGCGCTTCTGGTCGTAGTACTTCCGGGCATTGGCCCACGCGGACAACGCCAGGTCCACATCCACCACCATGGTGGGGATGCCGTCATCGACATCGTTGACGTTGTCCTCTTCGTCAAACGCCGGCTCAGTGCGGTAGGGATCTGTAAGTGTCAGGGCAATGTGGTTTATCTCGAGCTTCAGCTGCTTAATGCTACTAGCCACAGGGTCGCCATTCGCCTGTGCTGCTTTCACGAGCTCGTGAATGTCAGGCCAGGACATCTGGTTCGCAATCGCGCTTTGGATCGCCAAAATCGCGTTGTCCACCAGAGCTTGGTTGCGAGTAATGAGTTCGGCACGCTGTTTATCCACCTCCTGGACCTTCATTAGCTCTTCCAGACGCTTGGCGTGATCTTTCTTCACGTTGGACAGCTTCTTGAGAGCTTCGCGCTCCTGAAGCATCGTCTTCATATCGATCTTTTGACCCTCCAGCGTCGAGTAGAACTCGTCAACGGCCAGCATGAAAGACTCGAACTCGGCAGACGGCTGATCCTGGTACTGCACGAACTGGAAGGGATGGTACTCAATGTTCTGATAAAAGTACTCGTGAGTCTCACCGGACTCCGATGGCTTCTCCTCCTTCTTCTGAATTAGGTAGCCTTTTGGTTGAACTGTGCGCCCACGCTCCAGCAGCTCATTCGCTTCATTTATGGCCTTCCAAAGCTTGGGAAAATCTGTGTCCATTTCGAAGGGTCGGGCATTCGCACCGCAGCCGTCTTTCTTCTTCTGTTTGCGGCTTTTCTTCTGCTCCGACTTCTCCGCAACTTCCTCGCCGGCCGTAGCATCCACGGCTTTTTTTATGACGCAGTTGGCAATGCCCTGTTTCTGCAACACATGCTCAATGACCGTCGGACCACAATCCAGCACCGGCATCAGCAACCTCCTCAGATTATCGCCCTCCTTAGCACTGCCTATCAGCTCCCTAATGCTCTCCTCGGTCACCTCGGAAGCCTCTTTTGCCCGATTCGTCGGGTATTTCTCACGCACGGCGAACCGCACCTCCTCGCCCTCATAATGCGGACGAAGGATATACAATATCGTCAACTCATGGTCTGTTAGGATTATGTTACCACGATCGTACAGTTCAACTATTACATGGTAAGCTGCATCCCCCACACCGAACTGAAAGTCAACAATACGATCCACGCCGAGTTGTTGCAACTTTTCCAAACGCTTGTTCTTCAAGTGCTTCCTCAACTTCATGCTAAAACCAGACGGTGCCATGTTCTTCGGCCATTCGAAGACGGTCGTATGAAAACGAATACCAGACTCCAACAGAAGCACACATTTCGTTTCACCTTGTTGCAGACGAATCAGATACGTCTTATTATCGATATCGTAAATCTGATTCACACGGAGGCCAACAAGTCTGTAATCAGAATAAAGGCAAATGTCTCTCTTTTAGATTTCATCATAAGGCGATATATGATTTTTCTACTCACTTTTGCAGCTCCGTAACACCGCACACGATGTCGTAGGTGTTAAATCGGGTTTTCATATTTTGCTATATTTTGTTTTATTATTACGTGGAATAAAAGCTAATATCGCACATCGCCGAACTGGAAAATGTCACACAATATTTGGATTTTGCAAAGAAATGATGTGACGTTTTTCGTGAATTGGACAAGTGTCAAAAGTCGGGTGAACAAATGGAATGGAATGGGAAAAGATTTGCTCCTAAAATGAGCGTTTACGGAATGAGAAATGAGAACGGGATACATGAAAGTGAACTGATCGAAGGTGGAAATTCAAATTCAATCGGGAGCTCTGCGGAAAATTGCCAAATTAATCAAATGGATGCCAAACTTAACAGATTCACGTCAATATTGAAATGGAGGGAATCTGTGCCAAGCTGAGCAGGTTCACATCAACAGTCTCGGTGTAAAATTGAGCAGATATACGTAAACGGACGGAATCGATGACAAGATTACGTCGACGTCATAAACTGTCTAATAGAGATTGAAATCCAGTTGGAATCTGCAACTTAAATTGAGCAGATTCTCATCAGCATCACGATCTGTCTCGTCGAAGGATTTTAAAGCATATAATAGGTCACAAGACAAGCTTAAAAGTAGTCTACATAAGTACTATTTTTTTAACGTCACTGCTCACAAGTCTGACATCGTTCGATTCCTCTTAAAATTGATCTCGAAACAGATTTTTCCCTCCTGGATCGCATACGCCACCAGCTTCCTACCCAATTGTACACACATACCTAACTAGGAGATCTAATAGGTATCCAAACTCACAGATTTTTTTTTTTTTTTCAAAAAAAAAACTTCATATCCATTCGCCACATTTGCTAATCAGAATATCGAACCGTCCCGAATCCAAAATATTCTCCATCACTTGACAGCTGTCACATCCCACGTGTGTGTGTGCCATATTAGAAGAAAAAATCATCGTGCGGCCGGCCGATTCGTGACCGACTTACGTAAAAATATTTAAAATCGAAAAATAATTAGTAAAAAATGTTCGCATTATTCCGAGGACTCACTCGAGTTGGTTCGCCATCACTAAACTCATTTAAAAATGTCACACACACCGGAGCCAGGAATCTCTGTCTTTTGCCAAAGTCTCTACAAAACTCCTTCACTTTACACAGTAATGTGAAAAGCATGGCGCCGTCGTCCAGTTTAATCGCCCCGAAATTTCTACACATGAAAAGCGGTAAGGAATTGGTTGAATTCTTAACAGAAGAAATCGAAGCTGAAAAGAAGGCACAGAAGATCAAGGCAGTCCCCACTTCAGTCGATGGATTCAATGTGAATTTGTACGGCGCTGAGGTAGAACTGGTGAAGCAGGTCGCCGGCGAGAAGATTGTCGTAAGCTTCAATGTTAACCACTCTGTGGATGCGGCTGATGATGAGAGTGAGGTTGATACCGGAAGCCAGGAAAATACAGAACTGGCTGAGATGCGTAGCAAACCACAATTTGAGATCGATGTCATTAAAGGAACCACCACATTGTCATTCACTTGCTCATTCCTGCAAGAACCCCCCCAGGAGGGAGAGTATAACGACGCCTTTGCCATTGATGAGATCTGCATTTTCGAAGGAGAGTGGAACAATAAAATATATGCCGTCTCCGGGGATGTTTTGGATGGATACTTATACGATTTGCTGATGAACTTGCTCGAGGAGAAGGGCATCAGCAACGAATTTGCCCAGAAGTTGTCTGACTTGAGCACAGCGTACGAACATGCATCGTACATTGGCTTCCTGGAGAGCTTGTCCAAGTTCAATGCAACCACGGCGAAGTAATCGTAATTGGCTGCGGCTTTGTAATAATTTTATCCATCGTATTTACTATAATTAATAAAAACTAAAAAAAACATGTACAAATAAGAAACAGAAATTAATTTGTATTTAGTTGATTTCGTAACTGAAGGGACGTGCTTTTTCCAACATGTGATGCATTACAAACGTGGTTTTATGTTTATTATGAGCATTGCATAATTACTTGTGTCTGAAACAGAATTGGGAGTATTTCATAATTCTGTAGTTTCTTGTGTGCGAATATTTCCCAAAGTCTCCTTGAAATTACTCATTTTCTTATCGAGTGCAATGCTGTATGTGGAAATGAGGTTAGGCTAAAGCACTCATGAGAATTTCAATGAGAGCTGGTCATCAATGACATGCACATTTATTCTGTTTAAATATTTCTAAATTCAGTTTCTTACATTCATTAATTTTTTCGGTAAATGGTGCAAGACATTGGATTCTAGAGCAAATGTCTATTCTCTATGCTTATCATAACTTCACAGATACTGGTCTGATGCTTGTCGTTTGTGCTTCACTGATATAGAAAATGGAAAAAAAATCTGTATGTAGTTGGCTGGTAACAGCAACTAGGCTAAAACCGAGATAGGTTGCTGTGGCAACAAAATATAAAGTGAAAGAAACCATATTTTACAGTATTCAAAATTTGAGTAAGTTCTATTTAGAACTTATAAGACTAAGATTTGCCATATCTGATGTCCTGCACAGCAAGAGAAGCAGAGAAGAACCCTAAATTGTTTTTTTATCGGGTAAAATAAATAAAAAGAGAATGAAAACAAGACGAATCACAAAGATTGTTACCAATGAGTGGAACAAGAAACTCTTAGACGTGACCGTCTAGCTGAGCATTAGGATTTCAAAGGTTGCTAACGATAATGTGTGGAAAACCTTTTAGATGGAGTGCCTGTTGGTACTCCTTTTTTTACCAATAATTTCATTTATATTTAGACTAAAAAATCAATTGTCGGTTAGAAAACCGGAGGCACATTGCATATTAAACAAATTTTTAATCGTTTCAATTGACCTTTCATTTCATGCCCACTTGTACTGCCACCTAACAAAATGAAATCGTTCACTTTTTCTTTGATCTAAGTTTTTGAACCTAAGGTTGTAGGGCCGAGATGCGACCACCACATTTCTCTCTGAACAAACGTTAAGGCTGAACTTTTTGCGAGCAACGAAGCCGTACACCGCGTCATCGAACGCAAGCAATGGAATACAAAAATTTCATATTCTTAGACAGTCAGGCGGGTCTAAAAGCTCTAAGGAGGTGCGCCACTAACTTAAAAGCTGCCTAGGAATGTCACAGAACTTTAAATACATTCGCAGAGAACAATAATTTAAAGCAGATCTGCGTGCCAGGCCATAAAAAAGGTTATGGAAAGTGTATGTATAATGTATTAGCGAAAAAAGGAGCACAGATAGTGTTCAAAGGTCCCTCTTTCTACATATTTAAACAATACGAACATAAAACAACACCTCCATAAGTGGACCATCAAACAAGACAACCGGTTCTGGAGTTTATATTAAATACTTTAAGAAATTCAAAGGTCTGAAACGATACACGACACGATAAACGAGTCAAAGAAGTTCTAGAAATAAACGAAGTTGCTATGCGAGGCGCTTACAGGACATGGAGCATGTAACTATTGCCTTAACAAAATAATTCTTGGCAGCAATGAACTCTGTAGACACTGGCCAGACCATGGAGACCGAAAAGAATGTACCTGGCATAAAAATAAAAAGAGGTCCATCAAATCGTTAGTGTACAACAAGAATCAAGTTCACGCTTAACAAATTTCTTTTCCTGTCGGTCCTGTTGTGAAGTCAATGCTGGATGGTAATCAGTACATGGCCGATCTTTGGGTCCTTTCAAAAAAATTCTGTGTCGAATATTCTGCCCTGTCTACAAAGAGTTCGAACGAAAGAGAAGAGACAACCACGATTTCTATGAGTTGTACAAATATGCCGAATGGCAAAAATTTATTACTGATGTAACTGAAACATTGTTTTTATAGAGTGCTTTCGAGTTTACTACGAACAAAATGTCTATGCAACTAATGTTTTTATTCCTCAATTTCGCATTTGTGATTTGAATTTAAAAAAAAATAGTTTTTAAACTGAAAATAATTTCTTTTTTTTTATCCAACAAACAGATAAACAAATATATTGAACAGATTTTTTCGAGGTAGAACACAAACGAGATCCATGAATATTTTCGTCTACGATGTAGATAATTTCTTAAATATTTTAGAACAACCTGTACAACTGGTGTAAAAAAAATAAGAAAATTGATCTTTTTGATCAATAGGAAGCAGTATTCTACAGCTCTGATGAAAGCTGACACTTCATCACCAAATAAATGTGTATATGGCTGAACTGAACCATTAAGAACAATCCACTGAATTATTTCACCTACCACGACCGACCAACCAGCCGTCCGTCATATAGCGCACTTGTAAATGTCAATCGCATTTGAAAACACTTACAAAATTTTACACAGTTGCGTTAGATGTTGAAATAGTTAAATCCTAAAATTGAAACACCATTATCTTTCGATGAGTATCACTGCTCAATAATGAGCATATCATTAGTTCCAGTTCGAGTGTTGTTTTTTGCTAAAAGTCGAGATATTTCTGGAATTGATCAAACAACAACAGAGCTACCTGTTCGGGCCAAAGCATCGGAAATCTTAAATACCATAAGTGAAAAGTACAATTTACAAATTATTAAGAATCACATTATATTGGCAATAAACGAAGAGTATTGCGATAACTTAGAGGAAATCGTCTCCCTTAATCCTGGTGACGAAATTGCTGTGATACCACCAATTAGCGGGGGCTAAACAAAAATCAAAACACTTTCCAATTAACTACAAATTATCATCAATAAAAAAAAAATGGACCTAAATGAGAACATGGATTTGCTGAAACTTACAACAGATAAATTAGATGTCGGTGCCATTAGTGACCTTGTTGCGGATGAGACATGCGGAGCCATTTCATTGTTCGTTGGTACAACACGCGACAACTTTGAAGATAAACAGGTACATTGCATGAGTTTCATTTTTTCATTTCACAATACATATGTACGCACATAACCATGATTACACGGTGACGTAAATGTTCGTTTATCTGTTGCTTTTGAAAATCAACGTTTATAACTTTCGCTGAAGTGGGATCATTAGGTTACCGGTGCATATTCTGTTGTGATGCTTTGTGAATTGTTAATGATTCAGTTCTTTGTAAATAAACAGAATCGTGTTTATTCAATCAGCTCTAATGCATTGGAGGCGATTAGCCGCGACGTGGATCAGTTATCAGATTCTGAGTTTAAGTAATTCTGTAGTGTCTCAGTTGTGCTAGTAAATTGTTCAAACAGAAGCATCGCAGAAGCATGTTTTTTTTTTTATCAGCTCGTAATATTTATGGATATGTTTTATTAGTGGTTAAAAAAATGGCTATGTAAACTTATGACTCAGTGGCCTGCACATTAACTTTGAGAATATGGTACTTAGTCTTACTACTTACTTGACATCTGGCATCCACCTGACACCATTTAAAACTAGGTTGTTGATCCCAGGAGAGATTTAACGCGAAAAGTTATTTACATTTACATCTACATTTATTGTTCAAATAATATTGATTCGGCAGTCATTTTCTTAGTCATGATACGCACTTTCGTAAAAACTTGTGATTAGCAAACGGCGGAGAGTGAATTTCAGCATAATCATCTGTATTATATTCCGCTGTACAAAAAATCACTAAAACTATAAACTGGTTTTACTTACTTATCAGGCAGCCAACCCTTGGAAGGTCTCTTCCTGAGCTAAAGCCGCCTAACGTTGACGATCCCGGGCATGCTGCTTCCAGCCCGAAAGACCAAGCTGTTTTGCGTCCGCGACGACTTGATCTCTGTACCGGAGGTTCGGTCGCCCTCTTCTCCTCGAATGATGTTCGAATTCGAAGATGCTTTTAGCTGGAGCGTTTGTGTCCATGCACTCGAGGTGGCAGAGCCATTGTAGTCGCCGGATTTTTGCCTTCCAAACTACGTTCACATCTTTGTTTAGTTCTTAAAGTTCGCGGTTATGTCTTCTCCCCCATTCGCCTTCCTCGCAGAGAGGCACGGATATCCGTGTTGCATTTTTCTTTTAAAACTAACTTTAAATCAGTCAAATACTTTTTTTAGAAGGATAAAGTTGTGGACATCGCCTTCGTTTTTTTACCACGTCAACAAATCAAGAGGTCTCTGAGTTAAAACTTATTAATAATCTTCGATTGTTTTTAGCACATTGAATGCCAAACCATTTACGAACACACTTAGTTTTGGTCACCGGTGACCCCCATGGCACTCGTGAACGCTGCTTTCAGTTTTTTTATTTTTGAATTTTTCGATTGGAATTTTTGAATTTAAATTCTATAAGCGACCAATAAAACTGTCTTTATGCTGAGACTTAGGCCTTTGCCTTCTTCTCGCATGAGAAGTAACAGATTTAAAAAGTTAAATCAAATTTACGAAAGTTTGTCTGTCTTGAAAAGTGTCAACAACAATTTTAACAATGTCATCGACTTTTATTTGGGAAAGCAGTCAGACGTCCTAGCGATGGAGTTGCTGTACCTGCTGGCAACGTTCTTAAAAAGTACATTGCAGAATTAAAATGATCGACTATGTTCGGTATGGGCAGCGTTAATGCATCGGACTGTTAAGCGAGAATACCCGGAATAGAATCCAGCTCGGGAAAAAAAACACCACAAACATTTTTCAGGGCCCCACCTCCACTAACGACTGACAATCCTTCTGAAGTACTTCTGTCATGAATTCGCCGTTCGTAACCAGTAGGTCCCTTGCACGTGTGTTAAAAGGCGCGAACAAGCTACGCTCTCGACGGGCTGTTACGCCACCCACTGTAAACATCTTTCCAATAAGGACTTGACAACTTTTGTTTTTTAAATAAAACGCAAACCATTTGAGATATTTTAAAAACTTTGTTATTGGCTTGAAGTACAATCAAAACATTTATGAATGGAACTCGACTTTGTTCATGCGGTCGATTCGTTGGACCCAATTTTCGATGATTCGGCCACACATTTTAGGCCTAAAGAGCCGCTATTTCGCGTTCAATGTTGGCTCTTCCAACGTCGTCGGCGTGTTGACATAAAGCAATGACTTAACATAGCCCCAAAGAAAATAGTCTAGAAGCGTTAAATCGCACGAACGAGGTGGCTAATCGCGCTGGCACATTTCTAGAGCTAACAAATCGATTGTAACGTGTTCGGTGTAGCTTGTGGAACCATTCTGTTGAAACCACATGTCGTCCATGTACACATCTTTTAATTTGGGACAAAAATAATCGGTAATCATGGCGCGATAACGCTGGCCATTCACAGTAATTCATCGTCGACGAATAAATATGTCCCAATAATGCAGCCGAAAGGAAACTGAACCAAAAAGTTATTTTTTGTGGATGAAGTGGCAATTCATGAAGCACATGTGGATTTTCACCCGAGAAAAACGCACATCTTATTGACGAACCCATTGAGCCAAAAATGTGTTTCGTCGGTGAAGATGATTTTGCAAAAAAATTCATCATCTTGGCGCATCTTCTCCAGAGCCCAATCGGACAATGTACATCACTTCATACGGTCCTTCGACTTCAATTCTTGAGCCAGCTGGATCTTGTATGGGTCCTTACGCAAAATACGCCATTATGTGAGCGATGTGCTATTCTTGAGAGCACCTTGGAATTTACTGATTTGAATCGTTTGCTACGGACACCTGAACCACAGCGATATTTTCGACACTTCGACCAACCCGTTGTCTCACTCACACGGCAACATCACACAGGGAATATGTAGACTCAAATTTTTGCACTAAACTTGTTATTGGCTGTCTACTAGGGTGAGAAATACCACCGAAAATTGGAGTTAACGCAGTTAAAGTTGCGGTCACCGTAACCGTTGAGATAAGACGTTTTTATAATTTGCAAACGTTACTCGTTTAGCATGATGAAAATGTTGAGTTTACTTAATAAATTGACAATGGCAGTTCGATGATTAGTAAAAGGTCGCGTTCACAAATTAAATTCAACGTTGTCAAGTCCCTATTAGAAACCCCTTTATGTAATGTATCCTACTTCTTCATCCCACTTACGGTCTGTACACAAAACTCATGTATTTACCATTCTCGTCCAACATCAACACAGGGAATATGTAGACTCAAATTTTTGCACTAAACTTGTTATTGGCTGTCTACTAGGGTGAGAAATACCACCGAAAATTGGAGTTAACGCAGTTAAAGTTGCGGTCACCGTAACCGTTGAGATAAGACGTTTTTATAATTTGCAAACGTTACTCGTTTAGCATGATGAAAATGTTGAGTTTACTTAATAAATTGACAATGGCAGTTCGATGATTAGTAAAAGGTCGCGTTCACAAATTAAATTCAACGTTGTCAAGTCCCTATTAGAAACCCCTTTATGTAATGTATCCTACTTCTTCATCCCACTTACGGTCTGTACACAAAACTCATGTATTTACCATTCTCGTCCAACATCAACACAGGGAATATGTAGACTCAAATTTTTGCACTAAACTTGTTATTGGCTGTCTACTAGGGTGAGAAATACCACCGAAAATTGGAGTTAACGCAGTTAAAGTTGCGGTCACCGTAACCGTTGAGATAAGACGTTTTTATAATTTGCAAACGTTACTCGTTTAGCATGATGAAAATGTTGAGTTTACTTAATAAATTGACAATGGCAGTTCGATGATTAGTAAAAGGTCGCGTTCACAAATTAAATTCAACGTTGTCAAGTCCCTATTAGAAACCCCTTTATGTAATGTATCCTACTTCTTCATCCCACTTACGGTCTGTACACAAAACTCATGTATTTACCATTCTCGTCCAGTTCAGTTTATTTTTCCCAAATCTTATTCTTCAAGAACCAAAATCGCCTCTCTTATTCTAGGTCCTCAGTCTTGAGTACGTAGTCTACGAGCCAATGGCACTAAAAATGATGAAGAAAATTTGCACTGACATCCGTGCGAAATGGAATGATATTTGTAAAATTGCAATTTATCACCGCATCGGCCTCGTCCCAGTCAAGGAAGCCAGTATCGTCATTGCAATATCATCACCACACCGCAAGACCAGTTTGGATGCAGTCCAGTGTGCAATTGATGAGTTAAAGAAGACGGTTCCCATCTGGAAGAAGGAAAAGTACGCATCGGACGAGTCTGCATGGAAGGAGAACAAAGAATGTCAGTGGCTTAAGAATCTTAAACAAGAAAGTTGATTTGGATCGCCTGTAGTTTTGGCTCTGCTTAGTTAAATTGTTGCTTTTTGTTTTGAATTTAAATGAATAAAGTTTATTTTTCTATTATTGTTGTTACATGTGGTGTTTGAATTTTCGTTTTCTTCTAGGTGCAGGGATCTCAAAAAAAATTAAACGTTCTAAATTAGATTTTGACTCGTGCCCCGTTGAGTCACAACCGATCTCACAAAATCTCGTCCAGATCGGAGCAAATGAATCGGAAATCATGCGACGAATTCATTGCTTCGTGGAGAAGAAACGCGAGGAAATCGATTTAAACAATATTCTGGACTTTATATCGACGAAGAGCGAGAAGTCGGAGGAGAATTCCTGTGCCCGCACAGATAGCGTGGTTGTTAAGCAGACAGACTCCAAGGGGCATTTAAGGGGTACAGTATGACTTCCTCAATTGTTTGTCCATAACCAAAGAACCTCTTACAGTTCGTCGCGTGAAGAATCGTATGGGACCACAAATCAAACCTGACTACCTGCAGGCGCTCGACAAGCTCATGAAGAGCGACCCAGACACTGTAATGCGAATAAAGGAAGAGGTAGTGGACCAGGAAGAATTCTCCAAACCAAATGACTTGCCACTTGGTCTAAAGGAACGACTGCAAAATGTTGAGAATCACCTGAATATGAGAGTTATAAATCCCAGACATGTCTACGAGAGGATAAAGGCAATCGAGAATAAGATCCTGTACCTGGAATCGATTTCACCTGAGTACAAACACTTTTTGGTAGATAGAGAGGCTGATATTTTTATTTTCTTGCATTTATTCGAATGTCTTTTTGTTTAGATGGACAAGCCAGTTTATGTTCCAGAAGTAGTCAGACCTTTTAAGAAAAAAGTCTACACCGTGGAAGAAATCGATGCGCTGATTGAGGACGCCAAGGCATGCATCGAAAGGGAGGAACAGAACGAGCCGTTGAGTTGAAGTTGTGTTTAGTTTAGCTGTTAAACGAAATAAAGATAACGAATTGTTTGTTTATGCGTCTTGGTTTTTTAACTGTCGACTTTTATGTAGACCTGAACAAAGCTGCATCAAAAATAAAAAAATTGTAGTCGAATCCACCGCCACAAGGCGGATGACATAAACTAAGCTGTCTCAAAAATTAGTAAAGCAACTAAAGCTTCAAAACACTTATGAGTTCCTCGGAATGCAGTTAAAACCAGCAAGAGTTTCCTACGATATCGAATATAGGAATGGCCGGAAAATGGTGTTCCTATGCTGTATTCTTTACCTTGATAATTGCGCTAAAATAGATTGAACAGAGTTTTAAGTCTAAAAGTCGGTGTGATTCTTAGAGCTCATTCAATGCTGATGCAAGCTGAACTCTGGACGTGGTTGAGAAGATTAGAAAAATTTGCTGTTGAGTTAAGTTTACACTGAAAAAAGTTGGAACCCGCTGACGATAAGTCTAGTATATAAGGCAATCATCATCATTGACCGCGTGTTCCACTAACGGAGTCGCGGAGGCAATGCACGCAGAAGAAATCTCCAAGCAACTCGATCCTCCGCCGCCATCTGTAACTCATCAGGAGACCAGCCTCTGTGAAGAGATTGGCCTCGGACACTTTGAAGTAATGTTTAATTGTGACAGCCGTGTGCACAATCTCTGAGGGATTTGACACCCCCTCCCTTGCAAGCGCGTCCGCAACTTTATCATCCTCTATGCCCTAATGATCCGGAACACTTAAGGTAACCGAGTACCTGCTTATGTTTTTTTTTTGTATTTTGTTCCAAAATATTACAAAATTTTAGTTTAGATCTATACCTGACGATTACTGTGGCGTTCCAATCCATTTTAATAAATTATAATAAAATAAAAAAAAGATTTCGAAGCCTGGTATTTCAAGAGCCAGTTCAAATTTCGTATGTCCGTTTTATCTTGAAGAAGATGTCTGTCCCAGAGGTGTTAGTCCACAGTTCAGAAGGACCAATTATTTGATAAGCTTATAGCTGTAAACCACAGCCAATGGATTTTTATGTAGTTTAAAAACTTTCAAACACAGACGATTAAGCACTTGGCAGTTGAAAGTATGATTAAATCAGTACTTCAAGAAAATGGATTTTCGGACGCAAGACCAGCTTCATCGGCAAAGAAAATGTCTTAGACCTTCACAGCGCGTTTTTTTTTTATTAAAAAAAATATTTTCCTCTTATTTATGGCTGCAAATATTATAAAAATAATAAACAAAGCTACTAGTCTACGTAAATTGGCATGGTTATTCCCTTTAAAACATATGAAGTATAGCTTTACAGCGTCAAAGTTTAAGAAAGTAATTTGAATTGAGTTGTATCAAATCTGCTACACTACGTCGGGTAGGGTTAAGTGTTACAATCTTAAATTGTAGTCTAGCCTGTAGATGCTGCTTTTCAAAGTTGGCGTTCGTTTACGTCCTCGTTAAGTGAGAAAGGCCATTTCTACTCAAACCAGTCTTGGTCTTTAGCGCAAGTTAAACACGATAGAACTTATCGGGACCCCATTATTTAAAAAAAAAAACAGATTTAGATTAGTCTTAGAAGCAGGAAATCACCATCACAGCTGTTCCTACATAAACAATTCCCAATCAGTCTTAAAAAATCTAATTAGTATAGAATTCTATATCCGTAAAACACCTCACGAATCATGCCTGTCTCACTTCTCCCATTTACAATTATTTCAATTCCCACTTTGTATAACACATTTTCTGACAGATACGAATCGAAAACGAAAATGAAACACTGCACTGAAACATCAAAATCGGTTCAGTTTGATTTTTTATGACCGGTGGTTAGGGTGTAAATTCTCTCTTTCATCCTCGTGATTTAAAATTTTCAAATTTATGTGTGATTTTTGAATAAAATTTCTTGTTATAACGTTTTCAAACAAAAAAAAGGCCAAAATAAATTTTTTCTGGTTAAAGAATTTTTTGTTTATTTTTTTCTTGCATGACTTAAATCACGTACTTACCTCGGTAAAAAAAAGAAACATAAATTTGTTGTTGTACTATCGCGTCTGGTGGCCTTCTACAATTCTGCCGCGTGTGTGGATATGAAATAGGAGCTCAACACTTGAATTACCAAGTAAGTAGAAAAAAAAATTTATTCAAAAGGAAAAAGAAAAGGTTACTGAAAACAAAAAAATAAATAAACACACTCTCATTGATTTCGCGATAGTGATCTTTTTCCCATTTCTGTCCATGCCAACGAGTCACCACCACACCAGCACACAAATCACCACCGGGGGGAGACGGCTTATTGCTGCAACTGCAGTTTTGGGCGGAAAAATCAATAAATTGTTTTTTTTTTTGTTATTATGGAGGTGCAAAAGCAGAAGAGGAGAAAGAAATGTCCTACCACATTGCATGGGGTCGCATTGAAGTGGAGAGCACTCTACGAAGTTTTATTGCATGTATTAGGTGGAGTAGAGGCGCATCCTGTTAAGGACCCGGTGCCTCATGCATGCTACATTCAATTTGCAAGTGAATTTATTTTCTAACACCGATTTCCCTTTCGTTGCGATGTCACTGTTACAAAGAGGAGCCCTTGCCGATGGTTGTGGGCTGATGAAAGGCAAGACGTGTCTTGGCAATAACTACGCGTGTCCTTGACTCTGCATCTGGAGGGTGGTGGAAAAGGTGGCTGCGGCATTATCATCCAATTCCATCAGTCAAAGCGTGTAATTCTAAAAAAACACGCGACTCTTTCTCGGTTTCTGTGTGCATTCGGTGCGGTAGTTGGGCAGAAATTTCATGGTTTATAAATAGCCTTCCACCCCACCGCAACCAGCAGGAGAGGTGGTTTCGTTGTCGAGGGTGTGGCGCGAAGAGGGACATTCTAGAGAGCCTTAGTCATCATCCTGCGGTGACTAGTGCAGAGTGCAGATGAATGTTAATTTCTTTTTCGAGATTTTCATTTTAGTCAGAATAGCGCTAAGTAAAAGAGCACGTCTTTTCGCTGTTTTGTCGATCCCCTAGATGGTGGCTCGTAAATAAATCAAATTAAATGGCTAACGACCGTGCTTTAAGTGCGGAGTAAATTAGCTTGTCCAACTAATGTAGTTTCACGCTTGTTGAATTGAAAATTTCAAGATTAATGGCCTGCAACAGGAGACATTGCAACGCTTTTCAATCGGCGGAGATCCGTGCCAGCTGTGTTAAACCTTATCGGATGTTTCCCTTTTTCTTTGTGCGTTTGTTTCACGCTTTTGTGTTGTGGATGGGAAGTGTATAGAGACAATCAATTCGATTGAAAGTGAGGTGGTGTAGCTTGCGTCTTCTTTTTGTGTTGAAGGAGCCCACATTGCTTTTTTTGGTTTTAGTAGAGTGGGCGATTAGAAAATCGGAATAGTAAATTGATATCATTCAGTTCATAGATGGAGGTGCGTGGATTTATTGCTTAAATCACTCTAGAGTTAGAGTCTTTCAAATTGGTTTTATAACAAGAATATGAGACAATGGAAAGAACATTTATTTTATTCTTCTAAGTTCAACTTTTATGTTAGTTTTATGATCAAGAGTCCACGTGAGACAAAAAGAAGTGAACGATTTATTGTTACAATCCAATCAATCTCCTAAAAGTTCAGGCAATCGAGTAAGAGAAATGTTACAATTCATTCGATCATTCTTAAGTAACTCTCTGAAACTAGTTTTAACACAAGAATGCGAGGCGATGACGTGAAGGTCGTTGCGAATTTGCTCACGTGATGGATTTTCTGTTCGCAAAATTAATTTTGAACCGCAGCGAGTCTTACAAGAAGTTGCACTGTTTAGCCAAGGTGTTTATTTAAAAGTGGAAAAATAGAATTGATTCAAACATGAGTTTAACGGAGGCAAGGGAGAGATTACACGCATGGAAAAATTTGCAAATGTCACACGTTATTGACTGCTTTGCATAGTTTAGCGGTGCCGCCTGCATAGGAACAAAGTTCGCAAATGGCTTCAAAACGGATTATAAGAAATTTCGTTTAATTGGAAGTCATTGATAGATTTATTAATCAGGAGTTTTGTTGTCAAACGAATAAGACGTACTTTTGGCATTGAAACCTGTCGATGAACAGCAGACATTTTTAAAGGCATAATGTTTGCTAAATGGTAGGTATATAGGTTAGTACAGCTGTTGGGCTAGCATAGACTTTATCCACAGATCTGTCGTGAGCGTAATGAAATTTACTTCCATGAAGTGGCCTTGGTCACTTCATATGATTGAATTAAAAGAACGTTGAAGAATTGAAAGATTTGTCACTTGTGACTGCGCTTGTCAGTTGAAGTTCATGAAGTGAAAATATAAGAGCACTTGCTGAGTTATGTAGCAGCCACGCAGGAAGATATACGCTTTAGCTAGTGTAACCTATCAACGGTGGTGGTTCCGGACGCATTGCTTCTGTTCTAAAAGATTAAGCTACCCAAGCTAATCACTTGGTTCGGTCTCGCTCTTTTTCCAGCGGAAGATTTAAAGACTAAGCTGTACCTGTGATTTGAATTTGTCTTTGTTTTTTTCTTTAAGCGAGGAATTTGGATTTAAAGACTCTTTTAGCTGGAGGCCAACGAAAGTCCGAGCATATACATATGAATTGGACGTTGCTGTTTTTGCGCAGATCCATTGAACGTAGTTTGTCCTTGGCCTCACAATCTTTGCAGTTTCCGCAAAACTTATTAAAGAATTAATTTACGGGAATGATGAGTAGAACTTTCAGTTAGCACAAAACAGGTTTCAGTTCAGCCTGTCGACAACAATATTGGAATTGCCTAAACTTGTGTGAGCGACGCATATTTCTCACCTGGCCGGAAGTCGTTCGGCTGACCCAAAACAGAGTCGGTGGAGATCGTTTACCGAATTCTTGTTACCTTTTATTATATTGAAAGGAAATGTGTTTTTATGTTTTACTTGTATACTTTGAAGGTTAAATAACCCTGTATTTGGGACATCATTTAACAAAAATTATTGGTAATGCGGCAAGATGTGTTGCGATCTTACTTTGATCTATTTTAGCAGTTCTACTTAAATTTCCATTATACAGCAGAAATAGTTTTTCGCGGCTTTGATTCGTTATAAAATTTCTGATCTTGGATAAATTGGGGGTCTAATGGTTTATGTCGAACGGATGTGTCTCACTGAACTTTTTTTTTATAATTATTTGATACATCTTGCTGACACTGCAATCTTCCAATCCAATCGTGCTTATAAAAGTTTGTAGGTCGTGTGGTTGGCTGGGCAGACAAGCCCTATCCTAATACCACAGGAACGGATGCGTACATCCTACTACTCTTGTAACTAAATATAGCTATTTATAAAGCTAAGGTTTCGGTATCGGCCAAGATTTCCAGGAAAGTGATGGCCACTTTTTGCTGTTCCCAAGAGCGCTACAGGTCCCTAAAAGGTTAAGGGAGGTTTCTTCCTCTTCTTTGTCCTTACAGCTTTTGTGAAATTCGTTGGCCGGGAATCCCAGTCGGGTGGCATGTCTGCCAAAGGTAAAAATGATGTTCCTAACACTTATTTTATTGAGTCCTAAGAGACTAAATGAGCGTCCTGAATCTAGCTGTGGCATTTTTCTCTGGTGACGCCATATAGTGTCATGCGACCTCCCAAGATTGGCTGCCGCTCGGTTATTTGTTTTGATGTAGGAGAGCTTGGTGGCAAGAGGTACGCAGAGACAAATCTTATCCGGTTGGCTGGTTTCGTTGGTCCCGCGCTTGGCAAGATTGTCGGCGAAACAAATCCCTGAGATGTCGCAGTGTCCCGGCACCCACATGAGGTGAATGTTAAACTGGTCTGCCATCTTGTCAAGAGATATACGGCAGTTAGAAGCTGTTTTTGAATTGAAAGTCACAAAACAAATATGAAACGAAAACTTTGCTGGCTGTATTATGTACTTACGAGGATGGTCTGAAAAGTTTCCGACAGAACAAGACAAGACATACCAGACATTTTTTCAATTTTATTTTTTATTTTTCGACATAGTCTCTTTGTAACTCAATACATTTCTCCCAGTGATGCTTCCATCCCTCTTATCCGTCCAAATAGTACTTGACGTTTTGCTCTGTAAAATAGTTGTTCATTCAAGTTCAATAATTGTGCACAAAAAACACTCACATCGGCTCGCTCAAACGACTGTCAAATAAAAGCTGTGCATCTAAAATGGCTGAAACTTCGGTGAGTAACTGTCAAAAGATGCACAACTAGCATTCACTAGCTTTTATTGACGAGTGCTGCTATCTTTACGTTCCGGTCGGAAACTTTTCAGACAATATTAGCCTCGTGGGTTTATTCTCGCTTTTAATTACTGAGACGTGTGGAAGAGAAATGTTTATTGTCCAATCGACAAAACGCCGAAATCTTTTTTCATGACAGAAGAAAAACTCTTCCTCTTCTTCGTCTTTCGAGAATTTTTAGTCACTCATAAAATGTGGCGATGTGAAGTTGTTGATTGTTAGAACCTCCGATGCATCAACCTACTAAAAAAACAAACTAGACAGATTGGCTTCTAGCCGAGTTTTCTTTATTAAAAAAAAACGCCAAAAGTCAGTCTAGAGACATTTTTATGAAAATATGTTTTTAAAGGTTTGTTGTAACTGCGGTTCACATGCTCGGCTTTAATGTTTCGATTTTTGATTAGTTATCTCAGTTTTTTAAGTGCAACCGTTTTCGACTCTACAATCGTACAAGGCTTATCTGTATAGATCTTAAAGATTACATAGCCAAACGAAAATGTCTCGAGATGTGTTTCGACGAGAAATTTAGTGGGTTGTGACACAAGCATCCTTTGTCAAAAAATCCAGAGACAAAAAAGAATCTTATAAAGAATCATTCTATTCTTTTTCGGAAAGGTTCGTTCTTGTTATACCACAAATCTACTTTCTTGCCTATAGTAAAATTATTATTTTTTTCGCATTTTACACATTCAAAAGATAATGAAATCATAAAGTCTGTGGCTATAGAAGACCCGTGCGTCAAAGTTTACTTGCTAACTAGATTGTTATCCAGAAAATCCAATTGGAAAACTGCCTTTTGTGTTAACATTTTTGGGATATATTTTTTTCACCTAAACAACTATAACCTAGCAACGGTTTTTATGCAGCAACAAAAGTTGTGACCACACGAATTTTTCAAATAAATCAGGGGGTTTGTTTAGGAAACGTTTTGGCAGTCCAATAAGCGGTTGGTCTATGTTAAAGCAGCACATAACACTAACAGGCTTTTGATACAACAAAGCCAGTTATCAAATTAGGCCTACAGCATACACGAAGAAAGAGATTTCGGTAAAATGTAGAGTTTCCAAACCACTCTCAACATAACTCAAACAAATCTTTCCACAAATTGTACGACTTGTACGATTTTCTCCAGAACTCTAGACTTTTAGTGTTTCAGAAGAAATTTCTAATGAAAATTTACATAAACATTTATAAAGTCTTGTCAAGTACACTGAGGTCCAAGACTGAATTAAACACAGAAACACTAAAACACGGCAGGCACGGGTATACAAGTGCCTCCACACGTGAATATGGCTCCTAGCCATCGAAACATATTATGTACAAACAAATCTTGTCAAACCTTTTTATTTTACTTTTGAAGGTACAAATGTATATGACAAACCACTACGCGCCTGGGGCCTTCCATATTTGGGAACGTAATTCTGTGCAAATAAAGGATGCCAAGTTACGAAAAAAACGAAGTCGGAGAAGGTACAATTGTTTAATTATTTGAGAATTAATTGTAAATTGCAAGCTAATGTGAGTTTATTAGCTTCCAAGTGCTTTTTGCTTTTGTAAAAGTTGATTTTATGCAATTTAAATTTACTCTAAAGAAGATCTGTATTTGATCTGCTGTTAAGAGTAGTAGAGTTGATTTTTTTATGAATCGTTTTTTATATTGTTAAATGTTGAAGCTAACTATGTAAAACCTTCGAATAATTTGTCGTCGAATAACTTAAACACTAGAAAATGTTAAGTAAAAAATGTGTTTCTCAAATTCTGAACCCGGCGATTTTGGTAAAGGACCAAATTTCGGCGTGTCCGGGGGTTCATTTTATTGTATAACATAAATAACACCCAGAGACCAATTAGAACAGATTATTAGAGGTAGGTTTACGGGTGTTTGGGCGGAAAAAGCGATATTAAAAAAAAGTTAAAAAGTCTGTTGGAATTTGCAAAAGAGTATTAAAAAAAAAGTATTCTCCTTTCGAAAAAACCTATTCTGCAGTGACGAATCCAAGTTCAGCATGCTTGGATGTAATGGCAAGAGGTACGTGAGACAGCCCGCAAACAAAGAACTCAACCTGAAATAGATCGAAGTCAACACCATCAGCATAAGAGTGTAAATGGCTTGGTGTGGGCAGCCTTTTTCTGGCACGGCGGTGGTCCAATTGTACGCATAACGGGCGAATGGATCGGCGTGTTTATAAAGATATAATGGCTGATGTAATGGAACCATACTTATCCGATCATTTGCCAAGTACTAACATTTTTGAGCAAGATAACGATTCCAACCACACTTCACGCCCTGTGAGTACATTGTTGGAAGAAGAAAGTGTAAGCATGTTAGGCCAGTGAACAATCCCGAACGAAATTCCATTGAGAACTTGTGGGCAGAAATGTGAAGAAATGTAGCATCAAAATCTGAAAAAAAGAGCAACCTTTTAAGAACATCGCACATCTTTAAATAATCCACCAAAACGATGCCAAGACTTTTCAGCCAGTTCACCAAAACCCTATTTGTCTGTTATCTCCAATAAGGGATATCTCACAAAAACTTGTTTATAACAATATTTTTTTATTATTTCTCGTCGTATTATTAACACCATGTAACAAAAATATTTGATGTTAATTTTTTGATAATTCCTGCTAACTTGTGATTAGTCAAAAATACTTTGGTCATTTACTCGTTTCAATTGTTAAGTTTACCGTAACGCCATTGCAAAAGGAAAAAGCAAAACAAACCTACAGAGGTGTTGGAAATAGGGAAAGAGAAAAACTCAATATATTTCAGCGATTATAGAAAATATTTTGAATCTAATATCTGTTTGTTTGAATCTAATATGTCACTTTAGCATATCATTTTGAAAGTGTTTCGTTTAATATTCTTTTAGATTCATATTTCTTTTTTTCGCTATGTGACTGAAATTAACTCGAAATATACTGTTCAAAATAATAGTGAAATTTAATGTAAAAACTCGATTTTCAAAAAACGAATAAAATGAGAGTAACTTTTTTATTAAATGATTTATCAGTTGTACATTGCGATTATGCATACCATACATTGGGTGGCTTAACAGCCCGTCGAGAGCCAGAGTCTAGCTTTTTCGCGATTATATTGCAGTAAGTTAGTAACCAGAATGAGCCCCCTTATTTTTCTGCACAGCACTTATTTGCCGTCATAGTCATGATATCATTTATTTGAAAGGGTTCAACACCAAACCAAGAAAAACAACCCCATACCATGACGCTCCCGCCCCATGTTTTACGGTTTTTCTTTTAAATCAGAAGTGGAGCTCTTTTCTCCGAGGTCGCCTAACATTTCGACCACTGACCGAACCAAACAAATTTATTTTAGTTTCATCACTCCATATAATGTTTCGAAACATCCCTTTGGAATGGTTTTTGAAACTTAAGACGAATTCTTTCCTTGCTTTAATATTCTTTTTGCTCAGTGAGGGAACCTTGCGAGCTATCCTTCCTGGTAGGTGAGTTTGTAGCAATCTTTTTCGGACCGTTGGGGCACTGACTATGTTATTAATTTCACGGGCAATTGCTCTCGATGACATAAAGAGATTCTTTCTGGCCAGTATCACAATACGGGCATCGTTTTCGTTAGTGGGCGTCGTTTGTTTGGTCTGCCTCTCGTTTCTTGTGAAGGAGTTCTGGAAAGCGCATTGAAAACAAAATTCACTGATCTTCTCAACTCGTTTGCAAAATTTTTTCGAGTTTTCCCCTCTCACCTGTGGTAATGAATAATTCGGCTTTCTTCTTCACTGTAATGCTTTTTAAGGCCATTTCTATAAAGGAATTTATAAAATTAGGTAAAGCTATACAAGGAGAACAAAGAAGTAGCCACCTTTTAACTATTTTTGAATAAAATATATGATATAAAAACAAAATTCCCTATTATTCAGAGCACTATGAGGAATACTTTTTTCATACTTTGCACATCTGCACCAGTTACATGAATGATTGACTGACATTATATGCTGATTTAGGAGAGACAATGCAGCTGTGAAAATAACGGTACCACTTACTGCTGCTAAATTACGGAAACGATCAAACAAGCGGAAAGACCTATTATGAGTGATCTTCCTTATTATTTCGAACAGCTCTGTATATTTTAAAATCAGCAATACGTGTGACTAGTTGTGAGTTAAGAGAAAAATCCACGAACCCCAATGCAGCGTTAATGGTAACGTTCAGTTACATTTAAATTTCGATACCTTCGTACATCCCAAATTACGGCGATTTGATTCTAACTGAATAATTAAAACACTTGCTGTGCTGTATTGGTGTTGTAATTTCAAAAGTATGCGTGAAGCATTACCTGCTAAATGTTGGGACATCATTCCCAGATATAAAATAAGGCTATTTAGAAAATACAAACTAGAGAGAATATGTAGAACTGGTAAAAAATTTAGTGAATGATTTGAGAATAGTATTAGGATAAAGAATGTTGCTGGAGCTATACATTTCCCTGTCCCATTTTGATTTTTATGGTGAAAATATCGGGTGGCCTCTTGCCACCCATCCCAGGGCAAACGGGCAAATATCACGAGTGAATGCTCTTGGTGCCCAATAAAAGAATAATTTCAAAAAAATACAAGAAAATCTTTACACTTTTCAATGTTTATGGGATGACCAATTTTTTTTCTATTTGGTCACATGCTAAGGAAATAAACTTTGAAGTAACATTTTGGATGATGTGGCTTAACCTTTTTTTTTAATTTACAAAAGTACATAAATGCTCGAAAGCACTAACTTTAAGATTGAAGTTTAACACTCACGAGGAACGTTTGGTATCTTTGAAATCAGCAGCTTTGTTTTTGATTATATTTCCTAGTAAAATCATACTTTTTTGACCATTTTTTCGTATATGTGATCGTTTGTGGTAACATATTTCTTTTCTCTTTGTTTATGTAAACAAAGCCATACTACATTTTTAATCAAAAATAAACTACTTTTTTCATTTGAAACTTTTCGTTTCTAATTAGTTTTCCACCACTGTACCTTTGAATAAATTGCGTTGATTGTGTTGATGATAAAGAAGACAGGTTTTTTTTAGTCTAGTTTCTAGTTTTTTTTTTCTGTTGTACCGTTGAGATTAAATATCAGCAGTAGAAAATATTTAGTCTGCTTGCTGAGTTTCCAAACGAGCTACCCCTGACTCCCAGTTGCTCTTACATTTTCTTGGCTCTAACGTTTTGGGTATGTTGTACGTAGACAGAAGATTGACAAAAAAAAGACCTCACACGTGCCCAAAATGGAGAAAAAGCAAGACCTCAATTAGCACACGAACTCAGCGGGTGACGACAGCAGCAGTAATCCAGAGAATTATAATAAATTCGTAATTATCTTTTATACAAAAAGAAGACTAGCAAATTCAAGATAAATAACGACATAGATTGTTGCTAGAAGAAAATACTATTGATTACAATGGGCCTAGCTTCGTCTAAGTGAAGTCAGAGGAGTAAGATTGTTACCCCCGCTGTTGTGTGCTATTGATTCCATATAAGATATCCAATTAATCTGCTGTGCGATTCGAATGTGCAAAAAAAAGGTGTATTCGTTTATCTACTTGGTACGATGTTTATCAAGCGTAATGTTTGCATTCAATATTGACTTAAGTTTCTAGACTTATTTTTGGCGATTCATGTTATGCAAGAATGTGAATGAAAGAAATTGCTTTGTTTGAGGAAATAATAAAAATCTTTCAATGTGAAATTCGATATGCGATATACTTGTAAGACATTCTTACTTTGTGTATTCTTGTGGTATTATTTATGGGCGTTGGATGGTGGATCTTTGAGTGAAATATAAAACAAAAGTTTAGTCTCTTTTAATGGCTTTTTTGTTTGAAACAAAATGCGTTCGTTAATTAGTAAATCCTTTTAGTTAGATTGATTCTTGTTGATGTATTTCACTGCGCGCTTGGTTGAAATCATAAGCCAACTGGGTAAGCTTCAGTTGGTTCAAATCCAATCTCTACTTTTTCAAGACTACCATGGAATACAGATTTTGGAAAGAAGATATGAACAATTCAATCCATATTATATTCCGAATGTTGTTAGAAATAAAGAGCCCAGTACTCTATTCCCAGTCAAACATTTGGTAAGACCGAATTAATTTCTTGTAATCTGGTGTTGGCAATTTTACAAGTAAAAAGAATCATTTGCTTCAATTGTTTGAGGTTAGATGCCTATTAACTCGACTCCATGTTTTTTGGACGAACAATTCGAGAATATTTTACTAATTAGAGGCTAATTTTGCTGAATGGAGAATTTCCCCCACCACCAACAATTTTGATTAATGTTCTTAAAACGCTAAGTTATAATAAATAACATCTGCTTGATGTCACGTAAACATTTATTTTTTTGCATTTTGTTATCTATTTGATTAATTCTTTTTATGGAAACCGTGTTATCGTTTTACTGATACTCTGTGAAAAAATTGCGGAAATGCGCCCAATTTGATATCTCATAAATTATTTCCCAAAGTTACTAACTTACTTATCAGGCTAGCGACCTTTGAAAGGTCTGTGCCTGAGTTAGAATTGAGCCCAATCAGAAGGACCGAGATCTTTTGCGTCCACGATTAGTTAGTATTTTTCTGAAGGTTCGGTCTTCCCTTTTCTCTTTGAACCAAGAGACTCGAGACTCGAGTGGATGACTCCTCGTTGAGGCGCTTGTGTACATGTGTTCGATGTGACCGAGTTAATATAGTCGACGGATTTTTGTCTTACCAAAATTATATCATTGTTGCTGTTATATAACTCGTAGTTAAATTTTCTCGCGGGCACGACCAAATACTTTAGGTCTTCACGGGAGAAGCTTTTGCCCTAGTTCTGTTATGTTATGCGGTGCAGGTCGGTTGCTAATCACATAGACCATTGTATATGTATAAGACTTTTTATTGCCGGTTTCGAACGGCGGATCCCGAAAGCTTTCCATGACAGAAGTACCCCAAGAGGATTGTCAGTCGTTCGTTGGAGGTGGGGCCATAAAAATTGTTTGTGGTGTTCTTTTCCCGGGCTGGATCGAACCCGGGTACTCTCGCTTAGCAGTCCGGAGCACTAACCATTTAAGCCACAGCGCGCGCACAGCTATACCTAGTAAAAACAGAAGTATTTCGATGCGAAGCTGTAGTTTATAAGTTGAGTTTCTTTTTCATTCATCAAGTTCAGGCTACTCAGCATCATGAATCTTATTTTGGCTAGCGATGGGTCGTTATGTTTCGCTAGCCTATGAATCCCTGTAGTTCCTGTAAGTGTCCGTTGAGATTAAACCCAACTTGAAAACGTGATGGCCCACTAAGCAATGACTTGTGAAAATACGAACCAGTAACCTGCATTTGGCACTGCAAAGCTTCAACCTTTATTCCGTTTTACGCAGGCAATGATCCGGCAAAAATATATTGGTGATGCGATAGGATGTTCCTGGGTCCACCTTACGCAAGCTTCTGTGAAGAGTTAGGAGTTGAATTAACTGAAATAATATTTAATTGGGAGATATGCTCAAATTCCGAGCTATTTGACACACACTTTCCCTTGCTAAATCGATGCCTGATGACCCGGTACCAAACATACGATAACCGAGTGGCTGCTCAAGAGCTACTGCAAAGCCTTGTAATAATTGCTACACGCCCTAGACTTAAACGTCCTACTACTGAGCGATTTAAGCGCTGCTTGACTGTCCACGTAGGTATTAACCTTTGTGAGGTGATATTAGAGTAGCCCTTTGCGATCTCTGACATTTTTAGAATGGCTAACAATTCAGCCGGGAAGATGCTGCGATTATCCGGAAGTTTTTAGGTTTTATGCAGGCTATGTGCGCCTACACCTTCAGCCTGTTTTGATACATCTGTGTAGACATTGATGCAGTTGGCCATTCGAATTAGTTTAGCAGACCAAAGTGAGTCTCCACTGCGATGTCATTTGTGGAGCTTACGTTTGCGTATGTAAAATCCTTCACAAGTCATCATGTCGACTGTCACAATTTGTCTTAGACGATCGGTGATAGATTGATCGTTCCTTTGTCCACTGCATATATTTGATTTCATCCTCATTTATCTTAAGACTAACTCTTTTGGCCTGTTCTTCAATTGGAATAAAAGTGATAACGTTCTAAAGTTACAAATTAATTTCATTTACATATGTTAAACTTTGTTTATTACTTTGGATTTTAGCATAGAATGTTTTGCGTCTCAAAGTTGTTTAAATGGCCGCGTTTATTATTCGTTCGACTTAACCTCTTTTTGCCTTGGTGTGTAAATCTGTCTTGTACTGCTGTCCTATACCACCAACTGAGAATCATAGCAGTCCACAGACATAAACACACTGGATGAGCGCATGTAGTCTTTGAAGGATATACCTGAAAGGGGTTTATCATCATCTTCTGTGGCCACATGCTCTACTAATCGCGGGGACAATGCCCACAGAAGAGACCTCCAGGCAACTCCATCCCTCCGACTCTAACTCATTAGGAGGTATGCCCAAGCATAACTAGACGAACTTTTGGACTTGGTCCAACCATCTCATCCTGGGTCTGCCGAGCGTTCGCCTTCCTGACGAGATCACATTTAAGGCGTAATTCAGACCTGTTAAATTCAAGTGCCAGTACAATTCCTTGTAATTGAATTTTCCTAAGTACAAGTATAATTCCTCAGCACTTTTACTTAAAACTTTTAAATACATACTCCTAGTTATTGTACCTACTTGTACTCGTCATACCTTTCAAAGTAATTGAAATAACAATCTAAGTACCGAAGTACTTAATGATCGTATAGTACCTAAAATTGCATCATATTCGAAACCATGCATTACAACTGAAAAAGTCTCTTTTAATTTTTAATAAAAAATACATACAATCGATTTACTTTCAAAATGCTTTTGTGATTTTGAAACAATTCCTTCCATCCCTTCACCAACACCAAAGTAATGGATCCTGAATATAATATTCTTATTGCACCAATAACTCTCTGAAGCAGTATTAAGTGGACTAAAGTCGTTTTAACCAAGAACCTAACACATATTTTGTTTTAATTACGCCAAAATTTTTTAAGTTCTCAGTAGATAAAGTTCATGTTGTGCACAAACAACACTAGGCATGAAAGGGTTAAAATAGGGTGGGCGGCCTTCGCTTAAAAGGTTCCCTACACAACCCCAATTAAAACCGAAATTGATTGTTGAAATCAGGGAAAAATGAATCCGTCAAAAAGGCTAATTAAAATCCTAGCACAATGATCTTTGTTCATTAGCAGAATTTGTCAAACAAGTTCCTTCGCATGTGAGACGAATGTTTCGGTTGCCAATTAGTAAAAACGAAAACCAGAAGACTGAGTAATTTCGCAAACATCCCAATGTCGTGCCTTTCACACACCACGCTTTCGTTCAAAAATTAAACATCAATCTCCGTCAACAAGTTTTATCGACTCGGCGAGTGGAACCAAACATGCAATACGATATTCTTTGTCACCCCCTTTTTCTTCACAACCAATTGCGGAACATTGTTTTGTGTGCCTAATGATAGCCAAGCTAAATGACAACTAATCCATGGCTTACAATTTGTCACTGTTGTGAACTAGAATTTCGGGTTAAGTATCGTCTGCAATCGTATCACAATAAAAGCAGCAACCTCTTCTTCGCTGAAAAACTTTTCTTTTTCCGATCGAAATCAGGACCTGGAGTGAGTGGCATACAAAGTTTTTCTTTTTTCAAGGAAGAGGGTGTTGCGCCACTGACAGTTGTTCTTTCTCCCGTGCCCTATCGGGTGAATCTACAATTCCTAGGGTCACACATATGACGATGTCGTCAAGAGGTCAAAAAATCGATAGAAAAAATGCTAACCTGGGAGTTGGGGAAGGACGTAGGACTGGAGGGAGGATTGCAAAATGAACAACAGTGTGGTGGCGGTAGTAAAGAATAAAAAAAGTAAACGAAGATTAGGGGTGTTATTTCCCCGTGACTTGGCGGGATGAATGTTGCAGTGTCCTCGTTTTTTTCCGCTGAGAATCCCCCTTCATCATCTGATGGTACTTGGAGTGAAGTCATGATGAAGGAGATGAAAACGAGAATAGTAAAACCTGAGTCATCCTCGTCCGTGTGTACACACCCTGGTTGCTGCTGTGCTTGGATGACATAACGTGTTTGCTTTCTATGTCCTGCGAGTATTTTTTTTTAGTTTTAATGATATCATGCGTGAGGCATAACGAATGGAGAAAATATGCGTTGAATGAAAAAAAAAAAAAAAACTTAATTAATGGATGGCTATGGACGTTGACTAAATGTCCTTGTTGGTGGGACGGGCAACCGGAAATGTTTTTCTGTTTGTGAGTGTTATTTGGAGTAACTCTTGCGTGGGCATGTGTGATTGTATGAATGAACATAACCCTTCACAGCGGCTGCAAAAAGTTGTGTACAAATGTAAGAACACACACACAACATATTTGTAAAGTCCGATTTAAATCACTATTGCGTAGATCTGCGAATATTTCTACTATTCACTGCAACTTTGAATTCATACTGCAGGACAAGTGGATCCTACAAATGTGTTTGAATGTGAATACATCAATTCATTCTAAAAGTGCGATTTTAAAACCTTTTTTAACATTCACACATCCACTGGCGGCGAATCCAATCGCACCATACAAATAAGGGAATGAGTGGTGACATTCTTGTGATGTTGGCCTTCGGGTGGCTTCTTTCTTTTGCTTCCTTCTCAAGGGTTTTGCGTCAGGTTTGCCTGCGGCGGTGGTGCACTCCTTTTGCAGAGTGGAATTCGTTGCATGGCTATTTATTCATTGAAATATTCTTCGTGCCTCGGGACGTGACCTTATGATGATGGATGCGATTCTTTTTGATGTCTACGTTGGTAGTTTTTTTTTTTTTAATAGTTTGCGTCTTCAATGGCACAAAGAAATTTTTTTGGTCTTACTATTTTCCGCTCTGCTCGTTAATTTTGTGCTCTTTCTCCGAAGTAAGAAAAAAGTAACAAAGCGGATGAACTTGCTTGATAGGTCTTTGTCCATATCTCGTAGCGACAATAAGTCAAAATTTTATGCGGAATTTAGTCAAGGGGCGCACGTCTAATCAGCTGCTAAATTCTGTTTCTTGCAACAATTCATAAATGGATACCAATTCAAGCCTCGTGTAGTTTCAAGTAAATTCGGACATGACTGAAAAAAGTTAAAAACACAACTCTGATGTCGGACTCCTACAGGTTGATTCAATCAAGAGTCGTTTATTACTCCGATTGCCTTTGTGATAATGAAAGCAATATCGTCTTGCCTGCTGTAGTGGGCGTATTTAGTAGCGTAACTAGTTGCTCTTTATACTGACGACGAATCGCCTTGTTTCCTGTAATAGTGCTAGCTAGTAACTAGTTGCTTCAATAATTGCAAACCTATCAATTTTATTCGCACTAGACCATCACGGCCTGCTGGTTGCCTCTCACGCAAACTACCCTAACCAAACAATACCCACCCATACGTCTGCCCCCACTTTGTTCAGCTGTGAAAATTTCACTTTCTTTTGGTCGATTTTCGTTGAGGCATTCATCGAGTGCACTCAAACAAAATCGTCGACTTATCGAAACACCTAAAGACAGGTCACAAACAAGTTATACCCTCAACAGCTTGAGTACTTGACACTTATCTGCGTTTTAACCTCGTCTGTTGTGCAACCATTTAAGTTTCTCCTACTTTCTCGACCTTGTTTCGTATCTAATCCATCCAATAAACGTATCGCAACTAAGGTCATTTGCAAAACAAAAGAAAAGAAATATAATACGTAAACTGTTTTTAAACTTCACTCGAAAGCCAATCGACCGAAACCTGATTCACTAACGATATCAAATTACAGAACAGCTTCCCTTTTGTTGTGCTGTAATTTAAATTAACAATTTCCCGCCCGCATCCCAAATGCAATGAAAAACACAATTCCAGTGGCATTTTCGCGAGAAGACCTCAATTCGGTCACGGTTCATCGGATTGTTCTGACTAAACGACGAACGTAAATCGCTTCCAATTAAAATGATTTATGTCACCATAAAACAATCCTGACGCTGTTTGTGTTTTTGTCATCCTCGGAAGGTGATGTGATGATATTTGAAAAGGGTCACAGGAGGGAGCTAGCGCAATTTGTGTATACAAATAAATGATCGCTTAGCACGTCAACACAAATTAAGAGAAGAGAATTGAGGTTTCACAGTCGTTAAACCGTTGATGTTATTGTTGGAACTTAAATTTCCTCAGCACCAGTGCGTGCTTTTCCACAAGCTATTAAAGATTTACCAACTGTCCTGGTGGAATCAAAAAATAGACGATCAATCGGTTGGTGACATGTGGTATTGATAATTATAGAAATGACAGGTTTTCAATGCATGGGAAACGTACAATGACCTTCGGGTTGATATTTTATTAATCCAGATTTTCGATGGCTCCCTTCTGCTCCCGTAATGACTTTCTTCTTCATACATAATGAGTATGTCCTGCCACAATTGAGATGTGAACATTGAGTACAATGTGGTGTCGTTTTAATGAGGATGGGTAGGGAATCAATTCATTTTTATGACTGTGTCAAATAATGAACCCTAAGTAAATAAGGGCGGTTTCATGGGTTACTGGCGTGAACTTTAGCGTCCTTCGCCTCGGATTTATTTTACTCTGTGATGGATCCAACTGCTGTCAGACTGAAAACTGCATTTCATGATCTTAATCAATCTTAGGTTCAATTTGGATTTTTCCTGAAAAGAGTTGGATAAATTATGTTTAGAAATTCTGTAAGTATGATTCTGTTCTCTCACTCACAAAAAATCGTTTGAAGTCACCAATATAGGCTTAAGCTGCTTTCGAGCATTGAAACTTCCTCCTTCCAATCTTGACCATCACGAACAAGTTGTTTTTACAATGTCTATTCGGAATGATTTGGCTATTCTTGAATCATGTGGTTTGTATAAGAAGAATCTTTAAGCGGAGTCTAGTTAAAACTACGTTCTTGTGGTCCATGGTATGCTATTAATAGTAGAGTAACTTCGGGTATTGTGGAATACCCATTTTATTTTTACATGTTAAAACCAGGTGCCATGCATTAAATGGAAAATTTTAATTAGATTTTGAATATTGATTTATTGGCTAACGCTAGCAACAATCTCAGACAGTTAGGGTTATTTTTAAGATTTTTATTTATTTTTTACTGATTTTTAAAATTGGGGATACTATTTCCGAATCAAAATTATAGACTCACCTAAGAAAAATAAATATAGGTATTTCTTTATTTTAATTGTGATATATAATGTGCATGATAATTTCTCGTATTGGCTCAAGTGCAGGATTTTGAAAAAAGATTCTGCATTTTCCTTTGTAAATTCTACGGCTCCATCGAATGACGTTGCACTTGTAGCACAAATTCTTAGCGTGTTTCTATGGCGCTTAAGCAACCTTTGTAACCAATCCTTCCCAGTTCATTCTTTTATGGTAAAGTGGAAAAGTAATTCGGGATTCTATTTTTTTGGCACTTGAAATACAAGAGAACGAATGTGTCTCGTGGTCAGATAACCAAAACCGACACTCCATCTCCATCCCATCGCCTTATTTAACCTTTTTTAGCGATCTTCCCAAGCAGGTTCGAACTAAAAAAAAAAAACGAAAAAAATAATACGCGGGTAACGTGAGATAGTATTTCACATTATCCTCCACAATATATCTTAAAAATTTAAGGATTTATAGTAAGATAATTAAACTTGACATATGTTCAATTAAAACTAGACTTGCACAATCAAAAAAAATTCAAATTTTCTTCCGAAAAAAACTCATACAAAAATGCACAAAAGTCATGCACCCCTAAATAAGAACTTTGAATGACTCAGACCAACCAGTGTGGTTGGTAGTATCAATAAGAAGAAAAGCGTAACAGTTCTTTTATGCTGTTTATATTTTGAGAAAATTAAGAGAACAGCTAGACCTTCTGTGGTTTAGAAATTAAGGCAGTATTCCACATTACCCGCATATTCCACAATAACCCAAGTTACTCTGTGGGTAAAAAGTAAAGATTAGTGCTTTGATTTAATAATTAAATTTACAAATGTTGATTTGAAAGATCCGTCCAAACTAAACGTTGTGACCGATCATTTATTTTAGCACAAAATCCTGTATCTTTTTACTGAGAAAGGCATGCCGAATAAACAATTTGACTGGGGAATGAAAAGAAAAAATCAGTTACCATCATTAATCATTTTCAGCTGCATATGGTTCATTAAAGGGGTCGCGGGACAATGCATGCAGATGCGATCTCCAGTCAACTCAATCCTCCGCTGCGCAAGTGTAACCAGGCGAGATATTGTACTTGATCCAACCATCTCATCTTGGGTCTACCGAGAGATCGTCTTGCTGTCGGAATTGCATTCGAAGCGCGCTTCGGAAGTCGTGATGATGAGAACAGTCGTGCCACGTGACCAAACTATGGAAGTATAGCCTTTTCCGTCCGAAAAAATTAAGCTTTCCGCACACTGTCGTGTTCCTCACCCTATCCCGGGGAATTACTTCCAGAACAGCACGCAGGAGTCTCATCTCGGCAGCTTGTTTTCGCGATCTTATTCTTTCGGTCGTTACCCAAATTTCATGAGAATTGGAACAAATATTGAGTTAAACACCGATAACTTGGCTTTAACATCAAGTTTCCTGGTTACAGATCTTCCGAGTTGTTTCAAAGTTGGTCCAGCTTGGCCACTCCTACAGGAAAGTTCAGTATTACTCCTCTCAATACGCGTGAAAAAGACCTCGGATACTTGAACTTCTCCACCTGTTTGAATGGGACTTCACTAACATGCGGAGCGAACAGGCGTTCTAGAAATAGCTATAACCTCGGATTTGTCCACAATAACCTTCTATTCTATTCAAACGGCCACAAACCTGTCTGGCGCACGTTGGAGTTCCGTCTGAGAGGATGTGAGTATAACTAAGTCACCTGCAAAAAGCTTGTAACTTACCCCAAGCTCTCCAAGTGTGCAACATTTCGCGAGTCTAAGATGCAGGCGAGGAACTTGGTTTCATTTTCGTTGTTGTTTTACGGTTGAACCTACAGTCGTTCTCTAATTTCTTTTACTTTTGTCGTTTTAAAAACATTCACTGGAAAAAAAATCACTTGATTCACCTTCCCAAACCCCACACGACTGTTATACACAGAGAAAAACCCACAATACAACAAAAAAATTGTCCACCTCACAAACAATTTGGCATCACTGTGTTATTTTTCCCCACAAAGTGTTATAATTTCTCACATTTTGACATTTCCACTTTGGCAGATTTTCCTCAATATATTTTTTTCAATCGGTGTGCGGAATCAGGTTAAAGAAGTGTTTCTTTACTTAAAAACAGGGGTTTCTATCAATTATTTATTCATAATTTCATTTAAAATAGATTCTCAACTATTTTACTAATGTTATTTGGATTTATTTTGTTCCGGAGGTATGTGATAAAGTTAACATAAAACGTTTTGTAAGTTTCCCCCATTGGTGTTCCTCGTTCGACGCGCGTTTAACTCACAAAATGTCGGAAGTTTGCGTTTCATAAATAAAAAGATATATAGGGACGACATTTTTTATGTTTTTTGATTTTGATTGTGCAATAAAATTTGCTACAAGTGAAACTGTTTGGTTTTTCTTCTAGTTTAGAAGTAGGGTAGATGTTTTTTTTTGCAATGTCTAAGCCGGGCGGGAAGTTTTGTGTGAAAAGTTAAGCGAGCATTTAAGTTTTTTTTTGTTTGGGGCCGTATTTTGTTATTGGAGGGGGTCGGGTTTTGTTTGGTGATCAAGGGTGTAGAATGTGCTTCTTTATTTGCTTAGCGTGTGCTTATGATTAGCACGGTTACTTGCTGCAGAAAAAAAAAACGATGCGCTGTGTGCAGGGGCAGCCCCATAAACGGTTGATTCTATTGAGTGTTAGTTGCTTGGCAATAAATGGATTTTAATTGCTCTTTTTTTTTCAGTGAGTGTTAGTGGTTATGCGCAAGCTTTTGGACTAACATATTCCATGACAAGGACGCGGTAATGCTTTGCCGTAACTAACCAGAATCTAGTGCAGTTGGGTGTGTGTAAGGGCAAGCCACAAGTGTTGAAGGTGATAGGGAAACGGTTGTTATCTACGTTATGAAGCCCTGAAAAAAATCTATTTCCATTTTGACGCACATGCGTGTGAATTGTTTACCGGCAATCGGTGTCTTTGCTTTAATTCAGTCAGGTCGGGCAGGCAAGCGATTGTCGCACAGGGTGGCAGGAAAAGAATTTGCAAGGAAAATATTTTGCACCGAAGAGGATTCTGTATAATCTGTTCTTATTCATTCTTACCGATTGAATGGTAAACGAGTTAGACAAGATTGTGTGCTCTTTGTTACCAGAAACAATTCAAGAGGCACCTTTTGAAAGCGAGTTTCTACTAGATGGGAGTACACCCCTTTTCCAATTGTGCGTTGAAGGAATATCTTTTGACAAAGGGATTTTTTCTTTATCTTTAGAAAAAAACAACATCTTCATTTATTTCAACGACTTTTTTGTTTCCCTAAAACCTGGAACACGATTCAATAACTCATTACCTATTTGCCGCTCGTGGACAATCGGAGCCTTGCTTTTCGCAACCTCTGTGTTTTGGGACGCATGCCAATTAAATATAAAAAAAAGAGTATCATTAAAGCCAATCGACAAACTTAGGTGAGTTATTCATCCAAACCTTGAATTTTTCACAGTTCACACCATGACTTGATGGTTAGTGCGTCGAACTGTTAAGCGAGCGTACCAGGGTCCGAATTCAGTCCGGGTATACTACAAACACTTCCAGCGAACGAGACTGACAATCTTTATGGAATACTTGTGTCACGGAAAGCTTTTGCAATTCGCCGTTCGGAACTGGATATAAACTGTAGGTTCCTTTCACATGTGTCAAATTATATCGCGCATAACACGATAGAGGTGCGAAAAAACCAGGCTCTGCCCCTTAACGTGCTGTTACGCCACCCAATGTAATGTAACACCACAAAAGTCCAATACAGTCGTAGTCAAGGGCCATTTTCCGGATTTGTTGGATTGACGCTAACGAAGGACAATCTGAACTGTTGTCCAACGATTCGTTCCTTTGAATAGTAAAACGATGGCGACTTTGGCTAACAAGATATAATATTCATCCCATCCATACCAAAAAGTTTTGGATGAATGGTTTAGGTTTTTAAAGGACTGATGATTTTGATTAATTCCAGCTTAGTAATAATAATTTGAGAAAAAAGAATCCAACTCTAAATTATTATTTATAAAATACGTTTTGTACATTAAGTCAAATAACTTTTTTGAATCAGTGAACAACTTGTGAATGATGCTAATGTTCGTAAATGTTTTATTGTTCACCTTAGATCGATATAAAATCTTATCTTATCATTTGAGATCATCAATTATCAGAATACATGGTTACTAACTTCAGCACTCAGAAATTTCTCATTAGGTTGGTTGTTAATCAGATCTTTAGTAACACATCCAAACATGTGATGTGGTATCAATTGTGCATTCTTGTTCAGTGTGGAAAGCGCTAAAGTTTCAATGCAAATTTGTTTAGTAAACTGTGTAGTTCATTCACTTTACTTAGTTTATTATTCAAACATTAATTAAACAGAATAGATGATGTCTCGTGATAAATACTTACTTAATAACATTTTATTTTAAAACTAAAACCAGCTGAATTACAACTTGCTTGTTTTCCTTGGTACTGAAGAAATTAACTGATAGCATGAACTGATGTGAACTAAGTTAAGACAAACTAACTTCTGAACTAGTTAAATTTTTTTAGTTGCCTCATTTGTAACAAGTTCGTTAATGAACCAAGCGAGCTTAATAAAATGGCCGAAGAACTGCCACTTCCGTTCTAGTTTGCACTACTTTAAATATATCCACAAGCCACAACACTTATGTTTTTAGATATGTGCCCAGAGTGCGGATATAAAGATCATTAAGAAAATTTAATTACTTCTTACTTGTAATATGTACAGTACAGACTCGATCTACGCAAATAATAGAAATTAAGGCAGTTGCAATAACCGAAGTTGTTGGAACATATTTTTTAGGATAAAAAAATATGGTGGAAATGGCGGTTACAAAAAGAAACTTTATTGAAACCAAGGTAAATCGTTTTTGTTCCACAGATTTTTTTTTTGTTACGAAAACGAAAGGTTAGAAAACTTACAAAGCATACATATTCGTTCAATCAAAATATGGGTTTTTTTTTCTAGATTCATATTTGTTTTTTTTCAAAAGTGCCATTTCTTTTATTTTTTGTATAGATAAAATGGCGTGTCCTGAAATGTTGTTATTTTCGAGCTTCAAACTGCAACCTCTGTTTGAACGATCGATAAAGGAGAGACCAGAGCAATTTTACTTTTATTGGGCTCTCAATTTTTATCGCATCGTCCAATTTGAAGAGGACTCAACGTTTCCACAAAGCCAATTATTGATTTGAGAAGCTAATATTGGGAACAATTTCATACAGCAGTTCGGAAACGTATGAAATCAATTCTCTCTCCCATAACAGGTTAGAGGTCATCCGCCTCATCCCAATTACTCTTAGTAGTCATTAAAATATTTAAAAATCCCCCGATTTCTTCCTCTTAGTGTTTATTTTTTCCAAAGTTGGCCAAGCATAGTCAGCTCCAGTTCATTTAAACGAGTTGCAGACAAAATCATTTGCTTAAAGCATTTATGTGATTTGAATATTTAACCATAATGGAGCCCCCGCGACCCCATTAGTGGATCACGCGGTCAAAAGGATCAAGATGAATATTTAACTAAATATTCCATCTGGAAACTCTAATCTTCCTTACGTACTGACACTTCCTGAATTTGTTCTATTTTTCAAACGATTTAACTGATTTTAACACGTTCCGGAAAAAGACTTTCAAAAACATTGCCTGCCATTGTCATTGCCATTTTATTCTTAATCTTTCGTCCGTAACCTTACTTTATTGTCGCTGTCCGGAGTGGACCTGGAATTGGACCTGAAGTGTTTTTTTTTTTCTTCTAAGAAATAGGAAAAGAGAGAAAGAATGGACTACCAATAATGACGTTGGTCTTTTAAACTCACCTGAAGATCACTCGACGATTTTTTCGCTCGTTCCTAACACAATTTTTCCTAACTCTAAGAGTATTTCGTTCTTCGTTCGCAGTTTTGTAGTGGGCGGTTCATTGCAGTTCTTGCAAACATACATCACACATCATTTTATCTGCGACTAGATTCCTAAAAAGTTCATCTAATCTTGGTTACAAATCTGTGTGCTACTCACAAGCAAATAACACAACTATTGAAATTTGTCGTTTGTCTTTTAGAGTGCTCGATTTGCATGTGTTAAGTTCTTTCTTGCGAAACGTTTTACACAAAAAATATCGTCGTAGAAATTGTCTTGTGTTCAAAACGTTTTTGTCATTTGTTCAGTTGGCCTTAGGCCAGCGACAACGCACATCGTCCTGCAGAAAGTAACTACGCTAATCATTAAGTCATCCTAAACCAACCGTCCATCATCGTTCTTCACAACACGATGATGTGATAACATACAATTAGGTTAAGGTAAAACTTTGTTTAATTCTTTGATAGTCTGTAAGATTATATATTATTTAAATTAAAATAAAACTCTTCACATAATCAAAATATTTTCTTTCCATTCACTTCTAGTTAAAGAAAAAAAAAATTGTATGATTTTAAACTGCGGAGTTGCTACTAACGCTCTTAGCGGACTTAAAAAAAAATTAACCAAAGGCTCCTCATATATCCATAGTTCTGTAGGCCACAGGTCCGTCTTAACCATTCACAATTAGCCTAATTTACTTAGTTGGAAGAAAGGATAAGAGAAGCAGCAGCAGCATGGCAGCCGCAAATAAAGCTCCCCCGTACCCTAAACAAAAGTACAGTGATGCAAAATTTCGGGAAATCATACCCCAACTGAATCTGAACGAATACCTCAAAGTTGAGGTGCTAGCTCAAGGAATCTGGATTAAGATGATCTCAAAACGGAATAATTCATACAACTGCGAATGCTGTGGTGTCGATAATGTCGGTCCAACACCAATTACAGATCATGTACGTGGTAAGAAGCATCGCATTGCTCTTCAAGCTGCCGACCAGCTCTTCCACCCGAACTACACAGGTCCGAAGAACTCAAGGGAACCGGCAAGTACTCCGATACTTGACGCCTACAATAGTGTTGCGGATGGTAAAAGTATTCCGGGGAAGATTACAAAACCTGTGCCCAAGCCAGCAGCGGATGGTAAAACTATCCCGGTGAAGGTTACAAAACCTCCTGTGCCCAAGGGAGGAGTACAGCAGAATGCAGCTTCGAAGGGAACTGCAGCGCCACAGAAGCCAACTGCAACGCAGTCGAAGGCACCTGCAGCACAGTCAAAGACACCTGCAACACAGGCAAAATCACCTGCAGCCCCATCTGCACCAAAGCCAACTGCAGCACAGCCAAAGGCGGCTGCAGCACAGAAAACAGCTGCAGCGCAACAGAAGCCGCCGGCTAAACCACCGGTGGCCAAGAAGCCGAATGTTCCGGTAAAGGTTGAACAAGCTCCAAATGATGCACAGGTCCAGGCAACCGCTGGACAGTCTGTCAACGTTGCTCAGGGGAAAGAAGCGGCAAATGACACACAACCCAAAGAGATTGATTCACAGGCTAAGAGCACAGACACTCAGCCTAAAGTACAGGAGACAAAGGTCTCGGAGAAGACTTCGCCAGTCGCTGACGAAAGCAACAAGACGCAAACTACCACTGTACCTGAGGTACAACCAGACGTCATTGAGTTGAGTGACGACGGTGATGTTGTGAATACAATGAAACCCTTGCCGAAGAGAGCAACGGACTTGGTCATCAACATCACCACACCGTCGACCGCAAAGCCACAGAGGCCACAAAAGCGCACTGCCAATGTCGTTACACCAACTCAACAGGAAAGTCAACCCGAACCGAAGAAGACATGCATGAGTCCACCTAAAAAGGAAGACCCGCCACAAAAGGCGGCTGTTGTGCCGAAAAAAGTCATCAATCCGGCTGCAGTTCTGGCGAAGGTCAACGAAAAGAGTCCCGAGGAACCACCGAAGTACCAACAAAACCGGGTTGTCATTCCGACGATTGACAAGACCAGAAAGAGGCAGCCACCGCCGCAAGCACTGCCACAGAGCAGGGCGCCAGAACAGGCTGCTCCAAGCTTCTCCAGCAAGTCCTTAAACAGCCTCACGTCGAATGACGGTGTTGACGGCATCATCGGAGTGGAATACGTTGTGAAGATCCTAAAGGTCTACAACGACCCGGAACCGTTCTACGAGTGCTGCCTCTGTGAGGTGGTCATGGACGGCGTGGGAATGCAGACACATCTGCTTGGCTACAATCACCGGTACAAGTATCTGGAGAAGCACTTCCCGACGTGCTTCAATCAGTACAAGGAACACATTGGCAACATTCAGGTAATGGGAATAATTCTGGATCGCATTGCGAAGGCAATCGAGGCGCATCACGGACGTGAGCTGCCATACGAGTGTCTGAGCGGTGAATTCCGCTCGAATCGCCACGGAGTCATGACGACGGTGTATTCGTTCAGGCATGCTTCGGAGTACTCTGGTCCCTCGTTCACGAACGTGGTGGATGCGCTTCAAATCGATGAGTTCTACAAGCAGAAAAACGTATATCAACCTCCGAGAGCGGACCCGAAGCGCAAGCCGACGTTCGACACGCGCAACGGCACTCCGAAACGATCGCGTCCGGATCGTGGGCCCATACGTCCGACCAGCAGTGGCCGTGGCGGCAGTCGCGGCAGCACTTCTCGTCGTCCGTACCACGAGGAAATGGAAAATAACAATCCAATCGACGATGCAGTCCACAAGCAGATGGTGGAGGAGTTCCTGCAGAATACCCAAGGGCGGTCGCGCTCGCCTGGGCGACGAAGGCGTCACCGGAGCCGGTCACGATCACGCTCTCGATCGCCGCATCGTTCGTCTCACCGAAGGCACCGGCGGTCTCCATCGCCGCTTCGCGAGGGAGACGTTTGGCAGGCCTACCGTCACCTCGTCGACCGGTCGAAGGTGGAGTTGGATGAAATGTACAGCGACTATCGGAAGGATCCGGAGAAGCATCCGCTGTACGACGAGGAGTGGAGGAAATTCTGGAAGTATCGAAAGGAGCAAATAGCTCGTGAAGGACTGGACTACAGGAACTACGACTTCCAACCAGAGTGGGTGCGTTACTTTGCCCTTCGCATCGAGGAGCTCTACGACGAGGCTTTGGAGGATATAAAGATAAGCTCTCGGCGCAGGCTCATCTTGCCGATGACAAATGACGAGCTGGAGGACTCGCGATACCACGTCAAGGTGACAAATGAAGAACCCGAGGCACCGGTGAAGGAACGGCAAGAACAGCCACCGGCAAAGGAGAAAATCACTGTTGTGAGTGTATTGCGCCTGCTGACAGCTTTGGAGGACTACCTCGGCAGTTTGGGACCCCGAGTTGTGGATCTCCTCTCGAAGGCACTTCTGGTGGAGAAGTCGAATCCAAGCAACGTCAACGAGATCATATTGACCCTTGAAAACTGCACAGTGCTGGAGACTGCTATGGAAAAGTTGAAGGGCGTTCTGATCGCTGGACTCCTGGAGGGCCCAAAGGTCAGAGCGTTCAACAATGTCATCTCGGAGACAGAGTCTATTCTCAAGACTGCCTTTAAGATCAGGCAGAGAAACCCTCAACCAGAGCCGCAACCCGTTCCAGCACCGAAGCTACAACTGGCCGAATTTCCAAAGCCGACATTCCAGAATCAGGGCGGTTCGTTCATGCACTCTCCGCAACAGAATCCGCCTTCAGTGTCCACGGGCGGTACTTGTGGCGCAGCTGCTAGTCTGCTATCACAAATCGACAAGAAGGAACTTGCGGCTAAGTTGGCCGCCGCTCTGACTGCTCAGGGCAAGACGGATTTCAACCCAGAGCAGCTGCAGCAATTGATCGCGGTCTACTCGTTGATTGACAAAAAGAAGCGCGACTCTGCCGCGGCGGACAAGCAGAAGATGCCTCTGTCAGACACACTGACGGCTCTGTTGAATCCCTCGGAGAAGACCGGAGGTGGTGGCATGTGCGGCGGTGTAGGAATGTCTGGCGCTGTGCACCCGCCAAATCGGCCAGTCATGGGAAATTATTCGAGTAACAATAGCAGTGGTAATAGACCAGTGCCTGTCAGTAGTTCGTCGATAAATAATTTCGTGAGCATGTTGAGCAGTAGGGACAATCTCTCGAGCGGCACTGGTGGCAATCGGGGCGATAACCAGATGTGGCAAAATTTACAGAACATACAGAACTCGTTGCGAATGCAAAACAATTCCATTGGAGGTGGAGGTTCATCGAACGCAGGCGGATTTAATTCAAATTCGATGAGTGGTGGCGGTGGAGTGGGAAGCGGCGGCTTCAGGGATAACGCATCGTCTAGCGGCAGCTTTACGGGAAGTGGTTTTGCCACCTTTGATCTTGGACAGAATAGCAGTATGAATTTCGGGAACCGTGGGGCGACCGGGATCGGTGGTAGCAGTGGGGACAATGATGGATTTTCAGGAAACTACCAAAACATGGGTCAGGGCTACTCTAGGGGCGGTAATGATGACATGCATGGCAATGGGGGAGGATCGAGTTCGAATTCCAACAATTTCTCTAGTAGCAGCAGTTTCTCTAGGGGAGGAGGCGGAAATCTTGGCATGATGGGAGGCAACAGTAGTGGCAACTTCTCCAGAGGTGGAAATGATGGTGGTTTCCACAGCAGCGGCGGAGGAGGGAGCATCTCTAGCACTGGCTATTCCAACAATTTCACTGGCAGTGGAATGGGTGGTTACAAACCAAGCGGCGGCGGTAACAGCTTCCAAAGGAACATCCCAACCAACAGCGGCGGTCAAGGTATGGGTGACAATTCTGGAGGCAATTTCAACCGTAGCGGTGGATCGTCATTGGGCTTTGGTAATTCTATGGGCGGCAGCGGAAATTACAACAAGAACTCTGGAAGTGGTGGCAACTCTTTTGGATCCATGCCGCGATCCAAACAAATGGGACGAGGTTCTATGGGCAACAATGCCATGGGTTCCAACTCTTCACAAAATCGAAGCGGTGGCGGCGGCTCCAACTGGCGAAATCAATGACAGAAATGTTTTATACCTATTGATAATTTATAAAAACCATTACAATTATCTTCTTAGTTTTGTTAAACAAAAAGAATATTTTCTTTTTCAAAAAAAAAAAACTTTAAACTGAAACTAAGCAACAGTCAACAGGTGAAAGAGAAAAAGAATCATTTGTTCGCCTGTTGACTTAATTCATGTAGAAATAGAAACTTATCGAGCCATTTTAATTGTAGACATTTAATTATAATGAAACACGAGCTATTGTGAATAAAAAACAAAAGATATGAATTGCTTTGAATGCGATATGATACGATTATTTATTTTTTGCAACACAGAGATCAGTGAAATATGTAAATTATTTTTTGTCATATCCTTAGTATAAAACTGATTAATTCTCATTTGTGCGTAACAAAAAAATAAAAACTGAAAAATGCAAGAATTTAAAATCTTTATAACACAGATTTATTGAAAAGTGGTTTTTGGAATGTGTAAGGTAAGGTCAGTGGAAATATTTTAATGAAAGGTGGACCGAAGTTCTAAGGGTTTTGTGTACAAATAGCAAGTTGGTGAATTTTCTTGAACTATTAATTAAGCCGATAATCTTTTAAGACTGGACGTTGTACGACCGTTGCGGGGTTTGAAGAAAATATAGATATGTGGATTATATTAGAATTTTTGGTAGTCCCATTCTTCATTTTAGTCCTTCATGGTAATTTTGAACCAAGAGCAAAGGTCAGTTTTAAAGGTTTAACTAACCAAAATTTTCTTGTAGTTCGTTTTAACTTAATATCATGTAGTTCAATAAAAACTATTCCCATTAATTTTGTACCAAAAAATAAATGAGTTCCGATCTTGCTCTTATATTTTGTACAGAAATAAGGAAAACGAGATATTCATTTTTCCAACTGAAAAACCTCTCGTCCACACTTTTTCACTCGTATTGTGAAAAAAATTGACGGATTTCAAGCATATTTGTTTAAAGCCTGTCGGAAAGTAGGTGAAATTCGTCGTTTTTAGGGGAACTCCATCGGTTTGCCCCCCACTACTGCCAAAAGCCGATACATCAGCTGAAAATGAGCCAATAGCAACGTCTAATGTGTTGTGCTGTTGCGCAGCTTGCCATTGCAAAGCAAATTTCCAATAACAATGTTCACGAGCTTTGCAGAAAGTCAGAATTTAAAAGAATTTCGTTTTAAATAAATTTTCGAAAACTATCATTTATTTCAATAATATTGCTGCTAATAAATTAGTATTTTGCAATATTATTGAAACTTATACTGTTAATACTTTGTTAACAATAAGGATAATTGAATAAATGTTTGATAGAATTGCTCAATAAAAATCTATGAAAGAAATGATTTGTATTTGAAACTATAAAACATACTATTTCATACTGAAATATCATTTATTACTTTGTAGTACATAGGCTATTTCGTATAGACCAACGCACAGCTTTATTTTGCTTCTATAACTTGTATGTATCAAAAAAATGAAATTGAAGAAGTTAAATACACTTCGAAAAGAGTCGGATCAATCCTTATCCTTTATCCTTTTAATTATAAAATAGCTCCCCTGATCTATTTTAACCAATGGCATTTCTATTGTTTCCAGTGTGATGTTTTATAATAATTCATGCTTATGGCATAAACATGGCGTGGCAATTTCTTTTCTCCGGGAGCAGTCGTTAATTTTGAAAAAAAAAATGTATTTTTATAATTCATTTAAAAAGGAAAAAAATTAAAATTTTCATACAAATAAAAGCGAAAATAAAACATCTTATTTCGCACATTTGTCATGAAGACATATGTAACTAAGCATAGTATTTGCAATGTACATGGGCAGTTATAGTAAAACCTTCAAAGTCAAATAAATCAATAAATTCGATTCTCATAAGAAGATGGGCAGCTGCCTCATGCATTCACAGACGAGGCGCAATTTACAAAAACAACAAGCCAACAAAATTTCAATGGCAAGGGGAGTAGGAATTGAATATCTCGTTTCCTTTATTTCTAGTTTTGTCATAAAGATATCAACAGATCATAATTTTTATCGCTGAAAAGCCTTGTAATATCTATAGATAATCAGACTTTTTTAAGTACGTTTAAGCAAACAAAAAAATTATTTAGTTTGCTTGCGTGCCCTTATTTACAAAAAAAACTTAATAGGAAGCTATCAGTAGCTTTGTTAGACAAATACATCTCGATACAAAAAAACACCTCACGCTAGTGTGTGACCTTTTATATATTATATTCTGTAAATTCTGTATAAACATACGAGTTTTTTTTAGAAAAATCATAATAATAACGTGACGTCCGAAGAAGGCCAGAGCCTAGCTTTTTCGTTTTTTTACAGTTATAATAGAATTGACTAAAAAAGCATGATACTTATATTATTGATTCGAAAATATTTAGACCCATTAATTTCTACCCAAAGTATTCAAATCCGTCACCAATTAATAAAGCAAGTGATACACAAAGCACGATACGGAAATTTATGAGGGACGATCATGAAGATGGGCAGTCAAAATGTTATATATCTCATGTTTCAATTGCAAAGTATGATTGGTATTCACGTTCGTTGGTCAAAACCCAAAGGCCAATCTTCCATCGAAACTAACATTTTACTTTGAAAGAAAGTATTTTAATGTCATCTAAAAAAAAGATCAGTAGATACGGCAAACAGTTGTGATTTGATAGCAACACATATTTTCTTAAATTTTTCATTATAGTCGATAGACAAACAGATTCCAGACATAGACAATAGATTAAAAAAAAGTAAATAGTCGGCGTAACAGCCCATACAGGGCCAGAGCCTAGCTTTTTCGCGCCTCCACTGTGTTGTGCGCGTTATAATTTTGACACATGTGGAGAGGACCTACTGTTTAATGCCGTTTTCGAACGGCGAATTGCTAAAGCTTTCCATGACAGAAGTACTCCAGGAGGATTATCAGTCGTTCACTGGAGGTGAAGCCGTGAAAATTATTTGTGGTGTTATTTCCCCGAGCCGAACTCGAACCCAGGTACTCTCGCTTAATAGTCCGACGCACTAACGATTAAGCCACGGCGCCCACAATAGATTCTAAATCTACTTTTAAAGCCAGAAAGCTGGTAGTTAACAATATTGCAAAAAAAAAATGGCACTGTGAAATGAAAGAGAATATGCATTAATTTATATTGATTTAGTTTCTTTTAAAATATCTGCTATTTGTCGGAGAACTTTTAAGGTCCAATTTCGTTTAGTTGATTTTTAAAAGAAAACAATCTGCGTAACAGCCCATACAGGGCCAGAGCACAGCTTGTTGTTGTGGTTTAATTTGAAAACACATCGAATAAGCTTTAATGTACGAATTGATAGAAGTTGCTAGCCACAAATGTAAATCTGTATTAATCTTATGTGAATTTCAATTGGGTTTTAAGATCATTCCATTAAAATGCGAGCACTTTTTTTTTCTTAAACGAGTACAAAATCTTTTCTTTAAAAACGGCAGATTAGGAAAAACGGTCTTTTGGCTTAATCGAAATTCACATTTCAAAAGAAAATAATGATTCTGACGTAAAAAAAATATGTAGAACTACGATATATAATATATTATTCATATATTCAAAACAACAAAATTTAATTATTAGTTATAGAAAAAGAAACGCAAACATTATTTTAATACAATAAAACAAATAAATAAGATGCCCAGCTACGTCAAATCATTCGAAAAATTATGATAACAATTGTTATTATAGAAACTTAGGAACTAAAAATCTTTGTATGTATTCACGAACTAATAGAAAAAAGTATAACGATTTTGCTGAGCCTGTTCTTAGGATAACTAAAAACATAACCTCATCTCAATTCGATTAAATATGAATAATATTTATTTTTTGTTTGATGTATGCGTTACAAATGCAATTTAAAAAAAATATCAACTAAAAAGAAAATTATTTAATTTATAAAACATCTAAAACGGCACTACCGATTACTTAGTTCTAAAAAATAAATAAACTTAAGTTCAAAGGAGGATCATATCAATCGGTGTTACGAATCGATATCAAGAGTTGTAGTTTTTTTCGTCTGATATTTTGATGTTAAGGTAAAGTTTTTCTAGTGTTATTAGCTTCCTACTAACACTATTTATTGGATCCACGAATGGATATTTTCAAACTTTTGCAGCCCTTGAATGGTGGACAGCTCCAGCACGAGCCTTGTACATAGAAAAGTTGGCGTTGCTTAAAATTAAAAACTCTTACGCTTAACTATACTTTAGTAATCACTTTGGCATTTATATTTGTACAAAATGTATTTTCTCTGCAGTAATCCGCGTAAAGGTAGTCGGATCGCATGTCTGTTTTCTCACTATGAGCCGAACAAATGTTTGTTCTACTCTACTTTTACTTGTAATGCAAAATCTTTGAGAATAACCTTTTTGTCAACATAACCAACATCATATAAAGAGTTTACGCGATTTGTTTGTACATTTTTGAAAAAAAAAAAATATTTATTCAAAATGAATTTCATTTAAGTACAGATGGCAATTATTATCTGTCTTTTTGCCATTTTCCGTTTAGCTTCATAATTCCATCGGCGAAGAACTTCTATGGAACTTGGTCAAGTGGTTTTTAGCAGCGGTTTTTACCATTAAGTAAGTTTTGTAGAGATCAATACAAATGGTAACCAGACGATCCAAGGTCCGGCCTATACTGTTGATGCATCAAAGCTTCCCACCCAGGTTCCCTCAATTTGTTCCGGGTCACCCAAACATCGAGCTTCTTTGAGTAGCTTTATCGTTTTAGATGATTGCAAACTGTCATATGGTTGATGTTTAGTGCCTCTGCTATCGCGGTCGTAACACATTAGTTGCACAATGTCATCGTTCAGTGACGGCCTGTTACAGTATGATATTTTACATCGAAATTTCTGGAACTGGATCGAACAAACCACTTCTGGGCCTGGCGTTCAATCACAACATTCTCACTGGCAAGTGCACACATTTTTTGATATGTTTTGACTGTGTTTTTCCCTTATTTTAAGGTAAAAAAAAATCATCACGTAGCGTATTCCTTGAGATATCTGACTCATTCAAATTTATATAACTTTTGACACGAGCACCAAATTACAAATCAGTTTTTACAAAAAATGTAGCCTGACAACAGTGCTCGTTTGACACAATCAGATTAGTGTTTGAAGATATATGGATACCAACACCATACAGTGCCTAAAAACCGCGGAGACTTTATATGACCCAATATTACAAAGTTTTAAAGGTAGATTTTTGTTGCTATCTTCGTGCAAATTACGATTGGGTTTGCACTATAAAATGTCTAAATCCTTTGATCTATTAAATTTTATTTCTTGACACCCTTCCAACTAAACTAGAATTACATGCTAATTGTTGCTTCTAGAGACTTGTAATTATAAAATCAAGCGCAGAGTTAAAGTCACTTTTGCTTGCCATGACAATACAAACACATGTGTCGATCGTATATTTCTAGTTTAGGAGATCATATTCGAACATGGCATGCGATTCAGCAATGCCAGTATTCCTGACCATTCCACTTAGCACATTCGTGCTTCTCTTCAATTGATATGAATGTAAATCTAATTTCGGAAAATTGCAGCTTTTCGCAAAATATAAAAGTTCTGAAATCGTCATGTTAATACTTCTAGTTGTCGTAACTTGTAGCAGCTGTGTTTTAAACAGCGTCTAATTGTCCAATATACTGGAACAATCCTATATAAGTGGACAATAGCTTCGCAAAAAGCTTTTATGGAAATCTGTAGATAAATCAGACTAACAATATTTCCGATTACTTACTACTTTGTACATACACTGCCCAGAAAAAGTGTTCGTAATTCGATTATTTTAAATAGTAGATTAATTTTAGGTGTACAAACTTGTTTTTTTTTTTTTTTTATTTTTCTCCTTATCTTTTGTTTTCTTTTGAACGACTAAAGTTGATAGATAAATAGATATTTTTTTATTTCGTCATAAATTTACAAAGTGATTGTTACACAATTTACATTTGTACGGAGATTCAATATTTTACAGCTGGGACAATATAATCGGACCGCACGTTATGCATTGTTCCTTGCTATTTTTCATACAAATTTCCCTTTATAATCGGGACACCTGCTAATCGGACCACTTTTATTTTGTTCCAAGGGTGGTCCAATTTGACAGGTTTTACTGTATATCCTTCATCTGAAGCATTTTTCTTACATTTTTAAAAGAAGACGTTTACAAGTGATTGCGAAGAAAACAACGCCGAAACCTTCGATACAACAACGACAACGAAAAAAAGAAAAGACTAAAGATGATAGCGTTTCTAATGTGATCGTGTCAATAATGAATAGGACTCGCTATTTTTTCGAGCCTCAAAAGAAGTATTCGTAATTATTTGATTTACCCAGTAAACGGTTATATTTGTGGATCTTTAATATTTTGTTCGGCAATTTCGTTATTTAAGTACAGCTTGCAATTATCGAGGCAGTGATGTGGAATTGTCAGAGGCATTAGTAGAATTGTTGACGACTATAGCAAATATCCACTCTTCTCGGACACTAAGCGTTTTTTTTTTCTACCCGAACGTTTTGTTGTACCGTCTTTTGGTTTCAAAAAAATGCAATAACTTTAGAACTTCTATCGATTGTCCTTCGCTAATCGTGTAGTTTTTTTCTTTCAATGCCAAAATACTTGCTTTTCAAGGTTCGATAGTGAAGTACCACGCAAAATTTTTTAAAACTCACTAAAATTATCGCTACGAGAGCTTATTCACAAGCGGGCTATAAAGTGAAACACGCCAAGCACTAAAAGAAAAAATCCTTACGGGAAATGCAGTATAATCATATGATCTATGATTGGAACTATTTTATCTGTACATAATTATGTCCATTCCCTTTGGCTCTTTTTTTTCAATGTTACTGAAATTTAAATCGTAAATTGAAAGCTGAGTTATAATAATGAAACTCACTGTATTATCCGCAATTTCTTTTTATGACCGCTTTCATTTAATTTTAGGTAGTAGTATTCTTTCGTTTTGTGGGCGCCGTGGCTTGCTGGTTTGTGCGTCGGACTGTTAACGCTAAAAGAATGAAAAAAAAAAAAAAAAACAATGAAGTTCGCCTGCAATTAGTCTGTTTATTCTATTTTTAAATTGAAATAGTCAAATTACGAATACCTCAGGCGGTCACTGTATAGAATTCGTTCATTTTTCTTTGATTGTACTCTTGAAAAAAATATTTTAAGCCCACAGAATAATTTATTATGACGCCTTTTTTCGAACATTAAATTGAACTCGAAATCATTTAAGGTACGTTTAAAAAAGTATGTAAACTATTCAGGATTGACCTACTGTAGTTTGTTTCAAGTCAAAAGTTATTTACGCAGTAAGTTGCTTTTACAAAGTAGAGTTAAATTCAAATCGGATCATATTTTCGACTCGTTATTTATAATGGAGATAGTTTACGGCTTGTCTCTTACTTTAAATTAAAAAAATATAGTTGTATCATAAAAAAATAGTCATCAATATAGGATGGACTGGTAGTCATGCACGAAGTTGGTTTTCTTTAGATGTAAATCTTTTGGACCCGGACGAATGTCGCATACCGCAACCAATAAATGGTAAAAAAAAAGCTCAAATAAACCACTGACTTCATATTGAATTAATATGCAGTAAACTTTCGATAATTCGAATTTCATGGGACTATACAAAATTTCGAATTACAGAGGTTTTCGAATTACGGAGGTTTCAGAATTGAAATATTGCTCACTTTCGTCGCGTACTAATTTCAACTAACGGCTATTAAAAAGAAAAAGAAAAAAACTTGACCTCGAATTAGAGAGGTAAACAAACCATGATTTTCGAATTATAGAGGTTTTCATGTTTCTTGCACAAAAATATATTCGAATTAATGAGAGGAGCAAATTGCATAGGTTTTCTTCGATTTACAGAGGTTTTTTCAAGGGACTGTGAGAATGCTTCGATTTGTAGAGGTTTTCGAATTATAGAGTTTCGAGTTATCGAGAGTACACTGTATATTGAATGTTGACATCAACGTTAATGGAAGTAATACGGGGCCTACAAGTGTTATAACTTAATACGTTTATATGAGTCTGGGTATATTTTGATAATTTTTTGACGAAGGATCTAGTTCTTGGTTGGTGCGAGTAAAAGAAGTAAGTCTGGTTTTATTTTTGGAGGCTAGACCTATTTAAAAGCAAATCTAATTTGCAAAATGTGAGAGGAACGCTCTTTAAAGGGTTAGTTTGTCTCAAATTTCTTGGGTATTGGATATTTATATACAAAACTAATCAGCCAATGTGTCTGATCTCCACAGTTGGTGTGTATGCTACTTTTTTTCTGATTATGCACTTCTCGATTTTACTTAAATACCTAAGTTAGGTCTAAGGTTGGATGGTGTGACAGTGCATTATTCAGCAATACCATCTAATGCAATTCATCAAAGAATTGGTGCTCAAAAGCAGATCGCTGTCGGGTATTATAATTCTGTTTTTTTTCCCTGATAACAATAAATGAATTAGTCAAAAATTTTAAAATAGCTGTCGTTTGTACAATAGTCGACTTATGTCCATTAAAAAATAAATATTTTGATAAGTCTTCCAATCACTGTTGCATCGAACGACCAAGGATGATCGATCATGGTTTGTTTTAACGTTTGCTTGTTGACGAGGTATTTACCGTAAATATAATGAGCATGCATACTTAAATTATAAATTAATAGCTGGATGCGAAGACCTCAAGCACAATTGTAAGCGTTGTTTAAGAAGCAGGCAACAATTCATCCGTTATTTTTGATTTTTTTTTTTGGTAAAGTAACAACCTGAGTAATTGCCTCGCTAACGAACTCAACAGGTACTTCACCATCATCCTATTGGAAGTTGGTCGCCGCTACAATAATACTTATCTTGCTTAGTGGGTTAAGCAAAACAGAGTCTATCATTTTTCAAACTCACCCTTATTTTATAAAGTTGAGAAAACCAGTGATCAGCGATCCATCCACCGTTTTTAGTCCCATAAACAACAACAACAACAAACAAACTCTCTTCCAGCTCCAGATTTTAAACGTGTATTTAATTACACGTGTTCACGTGACACGTGTTGGCGTATTACGTGGTACCTTAGACACGGGTACAAATGTAGTTTATTTAACCCTTTTATGCCCAGTGTCGTTCGTGTACAACATGAATTTTATTTGCTGACAACTCAAAAATATTGGCCCGATTGCAGTAAGTGTTTTAATTTCAATCTAAATCCAAATTTTAATTCACTTAATTCTGAATTAGACGTTGCTCAACGAAAAAAAAATTTTCGGGATCCTTTATTTCGTTTTTGATGAAGTGAAAAAAAAAATATTTTTCTTCCGACTAGAATTGGATGCGGTCATGTAAGGGTTTAACACGGATAACCCTAAATAAATAAGTATATTGCGTAAGCACAGGGCAACAACCTATTCACGTCTTCTGCAATGGACTGGATATCTTTCAAAGAACACGTAAACGTACTACACATCCTTACAAACATTTTGAGCGGTGAAGACTCATCGGCATCTATGCATAAGTTGTTAGGGAAGAATATGTTAGCTTCCGAAAATGACTCCGAAGCGTGAATATTGAAAGAATATTTACATAGGATTTCCAACAACTGTTTTTTCTGAGTTTGTAAAATTTCGAACTGTATATTTACATATATTTTACTAAATACACGTGTAACTATCAATACACGTGTATATGTAAATACATGGATAATTTAATTTCATGTGTACTACGTGTAGACGAGTACATGATTACACGTGAAATAGGGGGCTCTAATCTTAAATACTCAAAATATGCGTTCAACTTAAATAGAAATTGAAATAATCACGTTTTCGTGACACTTTATCGGACAACTAGGTGCATTTAATTATGTTCGAAAAAATAATCTAACGTCAGCTGTCATTTAATCATCTCAGCGTCCACTAAACTCATCAGATGCATCACATGAAAATTTATGCACCTCTCTACACTCGTATGTTCATGTGTTTATGTATGTTTCTCTTTTTCAGCAAATCACGTTTAATAAAAACGAAACAAAAAAAAAACCCAAAATGTTTAGGGAAAAATCCAGCTCCGAAACAAATGTCAGCTGTCAAAAACCGTGTACAACATGTGAAAGGTATATCCATCTAAGTTTGGAAGCTTCTTTTCGTTTCCCTTAATCATGTCTTTCACACACCCCTTTGGAATTCTTGCTATTCTCGTTTTGTCACATTTTACTCGCACTCATTCGGTTGGCTTAAAAAGTTTCTTTTCTTTTATTCTTTTGTTTGCTTACGATAAAAATCCTGGTTACATGCAATTTTATCACAACTTGGGGGGTGCGGCACTTAACACACGTCGATTGAAATACTGGCACACATGTGGAGGTCCAGACGACAAAATGCAATCGTTTTGGAATTGATGAAGTAAGTATTAGAATTGTATGACATGCAATTGGCGGGGGGTGGGTGGGTATGAAAACGTAGAAATAATTTCTATTATGACACCAATCGGGGAGATAACGAGCTTTTCAGATACTCCACCTCTAAAAGGTGCCTCAAAGAGTGGTTCAGAAAGTCGTGACCAGAATTGACATGCATTTCGATTAAACCAAACTATTGTATTGTGGCAGCCGTTTTTGGGGCCAACGACGACGAGGATGACAACGAGAAAGCCTCAAATGGAATACTAATTCAATGTGTTGGTGGCGTTAAATGATTCTTTCCGCTTGCCAATTCTATTTTCGGCTTTCGGAAGAGAACTCACTTCTTCGGTGAAGTTCTAGAGTGGGGTGGAAGGCTTATTACTATTCCACCGTGGCTTTCTGGCATTATTGATTGGGAATCTATTTTGTAGACTAACTCAGTTTTTGGCTGAAGGAAGCTGAGTCATGGGTATTTAAATGAGCCGGTTAAATTGAATACTTTCGTCGAAGTTATGCAATGAGAAGTGACAGTGACTTGGAACATGAGTACATGAGGATGACGAACACAGCAAATTATCGTCTGAGCTTTGTACAGGTTGCTTAAGGATTTGCGTGCAAAGTCGTGAAGATGTTATTAATTTTTTATGAAGCTGAAGAGCCCGAAAAGAAGTTAATATTAAAATTAAGCAAAGTTAGTGTAAACTTAAATTTTTATTTACAGTAGTGCTTTATGTTCTAATTCTATATTTGGATTGTGTTATACTCAAGCATGATCTTGACAAAAGAGGCAAAAAATTGGTTAGAAAATCAGTTAAACTCTCATTTAAATGGTAGTCTGCGTAATTGCAATCATATGCAAAAGTCCGACTGCTTGCCTGCTTTCTGTCTGAAAATCTTACAGGTCTTATTTCTGTATGCAGCACACAAGTAAAAATGCAGGAAACAGCGACAGTCGCTTACAGCTTATTCAATCCACTCCATATTACATATTGCAACATTAAATGTGCATAGTTTCAAACTACCAGAAAAGTAAAAACGGTTCGGTTGAGTTTTAAATTTTAAGAAAACATTTATTTATTAGAATTAAAGGGAGAAAGAAAATAAAGGGAGTTACAATGTCACAGCTTATTCCTCTTCTAAAATCAAGGAGATATGAAAGAATAACAAATATTTTGATTCATATTATTATAGTATTTGGTTTACTTCTGCTATAGTTTTACAATAGTTTTAAGATGGTTAAGAAATCCATAAATTTTGTTTTGGCCCCCACAAAGGGTACTCTAGTCCATCCTACAATTAGGTAGCCTTTAGAACGTTTTTGCTCGAACCGTTGCGTATGCGAATACTGGTGTCCAAAATGGACCATAGATTTTCGATGGCATTAAGATTTAGAGACGGCCGGTAAATTCAGAACAACATGACAAGTGAATCGATGATTGTTAAAAAAACATAAGTGACATTTTTATTTTTTTACAGGAGACAAAAAACAAAGTTTCTCGTAGAGCAAATTTTACTGTTGATGCTAATTTCGTATTAAAATTTGAATGTCTAGCTATCCAATTATATTTTTTTTTGTCAACGCAAAGCTATGCAAAAACGTAATAAAAGTCATTTCGAGAAATGTGTTACTTATGTTGTTTTAACAATCATCGATTCAAGTATAAATCAGCCAAATTTCGACAAAAGTCGATGAATTTTTTGGTATATTTTCATCGTAAGCCCAAAGTGTCTTCTATTCCCAATTCTCCTGCACTTTGGAGCATGGTGTCTATTACTGTACTAAGATAGAACACTGTAACCATTGACGGTTCAAAAAATGTACCTCTCCAACTCCCACTGCTGGCATACAGGGCCATGAAAATGCTCATGCTTGACTTTTCGCTCTTAGTGTTTGTCCTACAGATCTGTATTTGACATTAACAAGGATTCAAGGTCTTTGAAGCAAGTTATTTTGTCTAAAGGCTAAATTTAGTATTTTTTGGTTCAAGGCGTGATGTTATACATGACGTAAGCCAAATATGGAGCTGCAGGATAAAGAGTAAAAGCGAATAATCAAGCATGAGAATTTTCCTGGTATGGGTTTGTATGTACAGGAATAGCTCGACTTCCGTCGCTAATTCGTCTCAGGAAAATGCGTCGTATGTTGAAATCGATTTAAGTCGAAGGAAAAAAAAAAGATCATAGGCATGACTAACAAAATGAATAATGATCAAAATATTAAAAAAAATCGTCTGTTTTTTTTTTCCACTTTCGGCGATGAAATAAGCTGCTCTACCGTACAAGTGATATTGATGAGCAAAGATTTTAGTGGTAACCAAATTAAACACGACCATCTTATTAATTTTTTTTTTTTAACAATTTGACTCACTGAAAGCAAATTCGTACATATTCCTGGAATGTGTTGAACCTCGCCGAACCCGTTGAACCGTTCAATAAGATTTTTTGTTCAATGTCACCGGCTTTTTCCGCTAACAACTTTTCACTGTTTCCATAGAGGAATGATGTGAATATATACCACTACCATCTTTTGCTCTTGTGGAAAGGTTTAAACTTTTGTTTCGATGTTTAAATAAATTAAGGTCAATGTACGAACAGCAACAAAATTGGTCACATAATAGTTTGAATTTAAATCTTGTTTTTTTCTTTTCTTTCCTCCTCATGCTGTGCCTCATATTTGGAACATATCAAAAATCCAATTTAGTCATAAATCATGATTAATGACTAAGGATTCATCCTAAGTAATGACTAATGAATAACTTATTCATGACTAACTTCTGTGACTAATTGTTCTTTAATGAATGTTGTTACGATTAATGAATAAAGTATTCGTTATTCACTTGTGTCTTGTGACTAAGTTATCTTGTGAATAATTTATTCATTAGTCATTAGTCGACTAAAATGTTCCCAACTCTGGTAGGTCAAATAAGCTGTGAACGACGATTTGGGCGGAATTTGAAATATACAAATAGAAACAGACTTACTGAAATAGTATTAGAAATGCTCAACAAGTAAACAACATTAAGACAAACCCGCTTGCAAAACGCTTTAATCTTCTGAATAACAGGGAATGAACGAAATGCTTATTAAATTTTGTGGTTTTCTTGTTTATACGAAGTGCCTTATAATAGGCGTTAATCACGCTTATCCTAAACCGCTTTTTTGTTAAAATAAAAAGGCTTAGTAAGCTAAGAACTTAAGATTATAAAATATGACAAGTTAACGCAGTAACTCATGGAGTTCATCTTAAAAATATTTTTGGCTCATCTAAATTTAACTTTCGCTTTTCCGTGTTTTACTCAGAGGATAAAATATGTTTATGAAAAATACTTTAATGAAAGTGCATAACTTGATGTTACATCAGTCTTACAAAAGAAATTTGTTGACGCTTGGCTGGTGACACCCTCGTATTTTTAAAGGATTCTTAAATCTGCGAATTGATCACCCATAAGACTTGATTCCGGTCAATTATAGATCTAGTTAGTTAGCTGTCAGCAAAATGTAGAATACTCTTATACTTTTTCTAAAATCCTTTTTCAATACATTTATTTGGAAAGAATACATTCACCTCGACATGTTTAGTCTCCTCAATAGACTACAATTGGAAACGTAAAAGCACCCAACGGGCTAGATCTGGAAATATCTTGGACGTTAAAGTAGCTTTTTTAGGTTATAATAAAGCAGATGTCCACCATAACCCCTCATTTTTGCCAAGGTGCCAAGTAATCAGTTTGTGGCAGTCAGGTCATTGAAATTGCACTTATAAAGATAATGAAAATAATTACTATGAACTAGAGCTCCAGATTTTAAACGTGTATACATTTTCACGTGTTCACGTGACACATGTTGTCGTATTACACGGCACTTTAGACACAGGTACATGTATTTGTATTTACGTACGTGTATTTAACAATATTTCGTAAGCTCTGTGCAACAGCATATTCACGTCTTCTGCAGTGGCTACAAAGATCGGAATTCTAGACCGGATATCTTTCAAAGATATCATATCATCCACACATCCTTACAAGTATTGTGAGCGGTAAAGAATCATCGGCATCCATGCATAAGTTGTTACAGAAGAATATGTTAGCTTCCGAAAATGACTGCGATATGGTCGTGAATTAAAAAAATATTTACACAAGATTTACAACATCGGTTTCATCTAAATTTGTAATATTTTGTACTGTCTAACGCAAATATAAGTGTCACGTGTAAATATAAGTACACGTTTTATTACACGGATAATTTAAATACACGGCACAAGTTAAAATCTTCCAGATTACCGTTAAATCATAAAAAACTTGATGTGTAAACACTTTTTTTTAGCGACTGTATGTTGTTTTAACAATCATCGATTCAGATGTTCTTTCGAGAACTTCTTATTTCCCACTGAGCGACATTTAATCTGATATAACCTAGTATTTGAATAAAGCGCAATTTCAGTGTCATTTAAATCTAGTTTTAGACTGAAATAAACATCCCACGTTTTATGGACTACTTGCGTACAACGATTTTCGATTGAGCTATTGAGTCCAACTAAAGTTATTAATAGAAAACTCTGTCTATTGCAAACTTCATACATTTATTGCCCCAGAATTGTTACAAATAAGATTTATGTATCGTACTTGATTCATCAATAACATATTCCTACGGAGAAGGAACTCCCGCTCCGCATAACTAGATCAAAATTTGCATCTGTCCTCGAAAGGAAGTGGCTCTTAAACAACCAGAACTATGTCAAACAGAGGCACTCCTGCAAAACTCATAATAAGGGTTAAATTCCTTAATAAAATCGAAAAGTATTCGAGTCTTGGAAATTATTCGAAAATTGCGTGAGTCCTTGTCATGAAAGGAGGATGTCCTGGCTGTTCTCCTTCTCCTGCTCCAAGACTGAAGCTATTCCAGAAGCATGTATGACATATATGGCAAACAAGCTGTGTGTTCTTTTTTTGCCACAGCAATTACAAACTCATTGGGGGATAATCCTCCACAAGGCAAAACTATCATTTCCAAATTATCTGTTTGCATTTGCAACAAATTTTTATTGTCCCTTATGCGACGGCACGCAGCCTTAAGCTACGAAGACAACGACAACGACAACGACGACGACAGTCGATAGATACCGCATCTGTGACCCATTGTGGTAGCTTGAGGTCTGTCAGGCTGCCGTGGTTTGGGTGGGTTAACGTGACGGCAGAGCCATAACATAAAGCACACGGCATTGTCGTGCGGTCGCATGTGATCTATGCCCGCGTGGTGTGATGTTCCGTGGCGGTGGCTGGTAGCTGGTGGCGGTAGTGTGTGTCCCATGAGGCACGACGGCAGTGGCTCATTGAGTTGGGGACTCCTCCTCGGATCCGGATTTGGAGTCGGAATCGGATTCGGATTCTTCTTTCGTAGAGTGCTTCTGTTGCTGCTGCTCGTGTTTGTTTGTTTCTTTTTTTTCCATCACTACTTCTGCTGCTGGGGCTCGGCTGTCGGGGCAGTTGCTTCAACGCGCTCAGTCACTTAGATTGCTTCCAAGTGTAATGTTGAAATTGTATCCGCGCGATGAGTGTGGATGAGTAATTGACGGGAATTCGTTTATTTTGGTGTCTTCGTTTTTGGATATTTTTATCGTTTTTCGTTTTCCTCTTGGATTGGCTTTTTAATTATTATCCGTTCGAATGATTTTAATGGTGGAAAAGTATTTTTTGATCGTCGTGTGTTTGCATAAAGAGTGAAAGCCAAGTAGAACGGATTTGGAGTGAGACCAAAATCGAACGATAGTCTGGTGTGTGGTGTTTTCATTTGCATACTTTTTTTTTGCTGTTTTTGGTTTTCTATTGTCCCGTAAGTATCTATTATTCAGTTGGCTTTACTCAAAAAAAGTTGTTGGAGAACGTTTAATGTCTGAGTCTGAACCTAAGCATCTCATTTTATGTTTTTTTTTATTATTTTTATTGTGAGGCCGGGAGTCGTTGAACTTGGGACTAAAAAAGAAAATTAAAAATTCGCGGCTTCGAATACACGTACTGTCTGTCAGTGATGGGGATGAGCCACTGACTCTGAAATTAGCTGTGAGTTGAATCAGTGGACAGCTAGAAAGTGATGAGATAATTAATATGAAAGATGAACGAGGAGTTATACTCTTGGAAAAAAGGGAGAAGAGCACAAATTTGTAGTCTTATTTTTAGGTTTGAGGCCAGCTGGAAAATTGGTAATTAGCTGAACACAACACAATAAAGACTTCATTTAGTTGTTTGTTGCAAGCACTTGTTGCGGAGAATCCATCTGGCTGATGGCAGCAGAATAGCCCGGCCTAAATACAACAACGAGTTTATTTCAGCCAATGGCTTGAACACCTCTATACAGTACCAAATCATCATCGAGACATTTATTCCAGATTAGTAGTGTTGATGATTTATATCACATTCCTACTTAATTTTTCCACACACTTTATACCTAGTTTGATCGTTTTATTTTTTTTAACTACAGAGAAACTTCTCTAAAGCGGAACTTCTCACTCTCGGGACCATCAAAATCGTCCAGTATAAAGGGGGGTTCGTTGTAAAGGGGTCGAAATGTATATTAATCTTCCTGCCGAAAACTAGAAAGGTGTGCCTTATAGAAGGGTGGCCGTAAAGAGAAGTTTCACTGTATTTGAAGTTATCAGTTGTTGTGTGAGTTGCACAAAATGAAAAAAATCATAATTTCTTGAGATCCTTCAGTTTTTGGCCAAACAAAAATCTAGCCTATATTTTTACTGAATTTGTGATATCTGACATTATAAACATGTAAATTTCGCTTATACAGTGAATCCTCGTTAATTCGAACCTCCGTAATTCGATAATCTCTGTTAGCAGTCCCCAGAAAAAACCTCTGTAAATTGAAAAAAAATTATGCAATTTGTTCCCTTCGTTAATTCTAATTTATTTTGAAAACCTCTTTAATTCAAAAATGATGGCTGATTTACCTCTATAAGCCAAGTTTTTTTGTTTTAAATGCGTACGTGATGAAAATGCAAAAATATTTTTTCTGAAATCTCCATAATTCAAAGTTATTCTCTGATCCGATGAAATGCGAACTATCAAGATTTCACTGTAATAAGCTACGGAAGTGGTTAAATTGGCTTTTGATATCAATTACAAACTTTTTCATGATCAAAGAAGTTGCTCATTTAAGGGATATATTCATGAAAGTTACTACAAACATAAAAAGTTATGACTATACCAAATGCTTTAAGATTTTAATTAAAGGTTTTTCAAAAAATGGAGCTAACCGAATTGAGCACTGAACGGCTTATTTATCAATTATTTGAATAGTTGTGTTTCTTAGTGAATGTGATGTTTCTTTACCAAGACATTTAGGATGTTAGTGGTGACAAATCGAACAAATAAGAATAAAATGTATGGGAATTTTCGTGGTCAGTGACTAGCAATACAAGTGGCTAAGTGACACTCCCCATTTCATTATCAGAGTCAGTGACTTGTTATGTGATTTAGTGACGTAGTTTCTTTATGGATGACTGAAAGGCAACACTGCAATCGCAAAATGACGCGGCGTCATCCACTTTGGCGTCTTACAATACACACAAGTGAATTGGGTTTTGCATAGCGGTGCCGCCAAGTCAAAAAACGATCGATTTCTTCAAATTCGGGAGTGATCTTAGTTTTAAAATCAGTACTGCGAACAACGCTGAAAGTAAACACTTCCATTTAATTTGATATTAGCCTCTCCATTACAATGCCTGCAAAATAAAAAGTCTATTGGGAATCTCAACTCTCTCAGTTGGCATTCACTTTTTACAAAAACGATAAAAATTTGGTCGAGTCATGAATCTCTCAAGAAGTCGTAAATATTGCTCAATACATAATTCTTATATCTTCTGAGAAAAGAAAAGTAATAAGTATTGATTGATGTCTTCATTTATTTCCTTGATAACGTAGCTAACCAGTCACATTCCCAAATGAGTCAGATAAATATTCCCTACGTTTGGTTGATACAACAAACGATGATTTACGAAAATCTTTTCAGAAAGTTGTTGATCTTATGTGTGAATGACGACACTCACTCAAATTTCAATTAAGTGCATAATTTATTGTCCAAAACGAGACATTTATCAACCAACTATGCAACACTTGTACACATTTCACTTGCATCAATTAACGACCTTCAGACCCACTTCTCACAACCCACCAGCCCCGACCCAAGGCAGCGTCTGTGGTCCACATTTTAGGTATACTCCTAGATTGTTCGGTCAGAAACATTGTCAATAAAAAATGCAAATACAGTTTGTATTTTCATCCAGCTTAAGTCTAACATAAGTCTAGACAGAATTCGTTTCGTTGTTTCTACATTCACGATGGCTCTAATATTAATTTGAGTGCTCTGATAACAAATCGCAGAAAGAATGGAATCAAAATAGAGAAAAGAATTACAAAACGTTGCCTCTCATGATAAATGGCAGAATGAATGAAATCAAAATAGAAAAAAGAATTTGCAAACTTTGTCACGCTTTTTTGCAGTTCTTTCGTTGACCTGAAAAATTTATGTAAACGATGTTATGCGCCAGAGAAGTGTTACGATGATATTTTTTGGAAAGAATCCAAAATCGACCCACAACTGCAAAAACACATTAACGGTAATTAAATTCGTTTGGACTTGTTTCGTTGGGAAACGCTAAAACAAGTGAATGAGGCATTACCGTTGTTTGGACTAAAATTCAAATTGTCCACGAGAGAAAGGGGGGTGTTGTCCTACTAGCTTTGAGTTGAGACATAAAAATATTTGGAACTTTGTCTAGATCTTTGGAACTTCCGCACCTGCAAGAAATTTACTGTGGATTTTGACACGAGAATAAATTTAACCTTTCTTCAGTTTTACTTAGCTCTTGACAAGTGAAATGATTGCTTACAAAATAAGCGATTTTATAAGTTTTTGTTTAGGAAGGTGAACAATGTACAAACCAAGTTTGTGAGGACAATGCTCGATGAGATAGAAAAGTTTTTTGAAGTTTCAGTTGTGGTGATTTAAACACTGAGGACAAGTTTCGCTTTTTTAAGAGCAAAGACAATGATCCGATTGATAAAATAAGGGACCTATACAATTAACGAGATTGACTCAACGAGCAGTTTTTGATGATTTTTCATGAAATCATAAAAAGACATGAGAGAGATTAGAAAGCAAAACAATTTTGAACGTGGCGTAAGTGATTTGTCGCTTGCAATAACCTCATTTAAGAGCAACAAGGAATATATATTTTTACATTCAGTTGCAGTTAAGAGATCTGGATGTTCTGAGCCAATTCCAGAAAAAAAGGACTATGCACTTCCCGATCAATCCTATGCTAGTGGACTTAGCAGGCGATCCGAATTCCACCCAATTTATTGAAATCAAAAGCAAATTTATTGGTCTGCAGAACTGTCTTGTTATCTCTGTCGCAAGCTTCAAAAAACCTGCCATGGGTTGCAGCTAAAAAGGAGTAAAGAGCTAACAATGAAACTAACCTTTTATTTACGCAACGTAAATTTGCAGCATTTAATTTTTCGTCAAAATTTTGTTGGGATGTATTAGTTAACTCCAATCATGTCTTTGGTAATCCCTTGAGACTGATTATTCTATGCCATGACCAACATTTTTTTTTAGATGCGCCCACTTTACCACTTAACCTTGACCTCGCAAAAAAGCAGTGCGACTCAGTTTCAAAAGCCTACCTACGAAAAGTCACCCTGTAACAAATATTTACCTTTTTTTTTCTGTTGTTGAAATGAGATACACACAACCAGTTCTCATTTATTATTTTCTATTTTACGTTTTTGCAAGAATCTCGTTCTTTGACAGGTACACTTGTGTACTTTTTTTTTTTTATTTTCGTATTCTGTGAAAATTCTCAGATGAATTTTCTTTTGTACAATCGTAGGTCGTGTGCAAACCGTTTATGGAAGTCATCAGAACTGATTGGTAACGCTTTTTATCACATTAGCTTGTCGACTGTGTGCGTTGCATGAATCTGTAGATTTGCAACTGCACCATATCTGGCTGGTTGTTCTAGTTGCCTTAAATGGTAAAAATTGTTATGTGACAAAAAAAAAACATTGACGGAGAGAGTAGAGCCTTTTTTCTTTTAATGAAGGAGGGCAAGTGATGGATGTCTTATTCGCCACGTGTTATCTAAGCGTGTGCTAAATTATTCAACAGGAAGTTCGCAACTGAATCTGTAGATAGGTAAAACTTGTTACATAAACAGATTCGGAAAATAAATGGCAAATTTCGTTGTAAAATAAAATCTATGGCAAAATATATCGAGAGAAACTTTGAATATGCAAAAAATGTATTTTAAACCAAAAAAACACATTTAAAAAAAGAATTTCAATTTTATTCATCAACTTTAAAAAAATTATGGTCTTTTATCAAATCAAGTAAATAAGCAGTAAAAAAATAGCACGGTAAAAAATTAAATGAAGTAAGATTTTGGACTTTCTTTCACACCTTAGCCACCAACTACCTCCAACACCTTAAAATGTTAAGCACTAGTCGACAAATGTTGTCTTCGTTCTAAGAACGCAATTCTTTATGTTAGACTTGTATTTTAAATTTTTAATTTTGAGCGTGTTCTATGTATAACCAGGCGTTTTAGCGTACAAGGGTTATTTATTTTGTCATAAAAAACAGTTTTTTATCTACAAACATAACTTTTGTCTAAAGTTTCTTCCTTCTTGAATCATTTCTGGCTAATCCTAAACTGATTTACTTTTTAGCCGCTTTCTTTTTGCTAATACGCACTGGCAGGTCCTTAAATTTCTATCCACATCTAAAATGCCTTCTACTGTCGCGATCTTAGTTATTGTGGCTCTTTTACTGTAGCGTTTCGCATTCTTTAGGTAGTTTGTAATTACAGTAAGACTACTACTCAAAAGTTTTGTTTTGTTGACCAAAGAGTGACACATTTTTTCGATGACTTTCAGTCGCATTAAAAATTTTTTCCAGATCCCAATTTTGTATATTTAACTACCAATAAGAGAGGAAACAACTTATTTTCTAATTGAATTACTGAAAATTGCCATAAAGTTATACTGCTGTTTGTTGGAGTTCAATAATATGTGAAATTATTTGTTAAACTCCAACATATTCATAGCCTGTCGCAGTTGTCTGACAAAAAAATGTACGGTACTGATCGAGAAGCAGTGTATATACTTTTATAAGAACTAAGAGAAAAATTAAGTGAGCCTGCGTTACAGCGCAGGCAGTCACATTTACCTAAGACCTAAGAGAAAAATTAACACGGATTATTCAACTGTCAAATCTTTTGCAGGTGCTGAACAAAATTATTGAAAAATCTGATATTCGAAGGTGTGTTTCAGCTAGACATGTACACGGTTCACTTAGTACACGTGTGTTTAAATTATCCGTGAACAAACACATGTACTTATATTTACACGTGTATTTACACATGTACTTAGTGAAGTATATGTAGACATTACAAAATACTACAAATTTTGATGAAACCGTTATTGTAAATCCTGTGTAAATATTGTTTTAATGTTCACAACCCTATCGGAGTAAGTTTCGGAGCTTAGCATATGCTTCCCTAACAACTTATGCATGGATGCCGATGAGTCTTCACCGCTCACAATGTGTTTAAGGATGTGCGAATGGGTAAAGTAGGCTTACAAGTTCTTTGAAAGATATCCGGTCATGTTTTAAAATTCTCAGCTTTGTAGCCATTGCAGAAAACGTGAATATGCTGTTGCACAGTGCTTTTGTGTTAAGCTAAGTACACGTTTGCCCGTGCTTAAATGAACTATACGTGTACCCGTGTCTAAAGTGCCGTGTAACAGGACAACACGTATCACGTGTACACTTCTAAATAAATATGGATTTATAATCTAGAGCTCTTGTTTTAACCAGCTGTCGTGGTGACTAAACAAGTCAAGTTTAACCATAATCTGGTGACTTTGGATCACCGTTTCAGTTTCGAGTTTTCGAGATAAAAAAGCACTTTGAAAAGCATTCATTTCACTACGTAGAAATGGAAAAAAAAACTTAAAAATATACTACTATAACAGATATATACCGGTCCTATTATTTACCACCTAAATCAGCTGGGCAGATTACGATAGAAAAAAGTGTTTCTCATACGCCATAGGATCCTACAGGGTTTGGATTTTTTTTTCCAAATTTCACACTGACAGCTGTTATGCATTAAGTAAACAGCTTCTCAATCGAACATAACTTGCAAGCTTCAACCGACCATCACTTGAACAGCATTTGAACATTTTACTTTTATTTTGAAAATATTTTTTGCCTACCTCAACTTCGTGGCATCTTTTAGAAACGTTCAACCGTCACCAGCAAGAAGCGTTTAAGGAATGTCTATAACTTTAAAGATGTAGAAACGTGAAAGTATTGCTGGTGTACCGCCCAACAGATTTAAGTACACTAACTCAATCACCCCGCTTACTTACCATTAAGCCAAGCCAAAGATTTAGACCCTAAATGATAATTTTTGATAACAAAAAACGTTTATACAATTGTATTCTTGTCCCTAGACTTATGATTATCTCAGTTCATTTTTCTGTTTGTAAGAATATCTAGAATAAGACAGAGTATCTTATGTCGAAAAAATTGATTTTTATCATATCGGTTTGTATAACAGTTCAAACAAAAGTTATTACGAATTTTACGATATATTTGTAACGGGCAAACCTTTTTAAATGGGGGTAAACAGAACTGCGGATTTCAAAGTGCCAATGAGCCAATAGTCCTTGAAGCAGAAATCTGCTTGATATTAACTACAAATGATGCTTCGAGTCAAGAGAGAGAATACTTGCTGTGCAAACCCACTAACTTTCCCTTTCGTGCATAAAACCTCCATCCTATTCCATGTTATGTGCACATAATTCTGTAAAACTTTTTAAGTAGTTTTATCCACAAATTTTTGTACCTCCTTCCATTTAGTAAATCACTTTATTTTGTCTACTTCCCCAGAATTATTAATTTCTTCTGTATCACGTGATCAAATTACAGCCCCGCCCCCCAAGCCTATCAGACAAATAAAATTTTATGACTTTCGCATGCTTTTTCCAATTGAATTTTGTTTTTTGTTAAATAACTTCAGAAAGAAAAAGAAAACATCCCCTTTACTTTTAGTTTTAATGTAAGTTTCTTATTTATTCTTCCAGGACCGGCATGCCTTCCTCAGACCATCCCCCAGAAGCACCGAGTAGAAAGTAAGTTTTCATAAATCCTTTCTCGTGAAGTTGGTAAGAGTTTTCTGTTTGTGTGATTTTTTTTCTTTTCTTATTTATCTATGTTAAATTTTTGTGTTTAAAATTCTTTATCAATAAATTCTTTTCCTGTTTGTTGGCAATTAAAACAAAATCAATTCGATGAAAAACACAAATGAGAAGATGGCGTTTTGATCGATTGAATATTTCAAGAACCTGTTTTGATCTTTCTCGGAAAAGAGTTGAAAGTCTGAAACTAAAAAAAAAAATAAAACGGTAATTTGTTAAATTAAAAAAAATAAAAAAGTAAATATGATAACAAAATTGAACAAAATACTTTCACATGTACTTTGGCATGCATTTTATACACTAAAGGCAGTAATTGGAGATTATTTTCTAAAACAAAAAATTTGGTAAAGATACACTTTAAATTAGGTTATCAGTGAAAAACTATAAGAATACAATATATGTTCTATGACAAGATTACAAAATTGATAAACAAAAATATGGGAAGCCTTTCCACCATCTTGTAGGAAATAAAGATGGTGGCCTTTCGACTGATGCTAAAAAAAGTACATAAAATATTCCCAACTATAAAATTAAATCATGTGCAAAATAATTAGTGTTTTATTGATACTCTTCTTGATCCGGAAATAATGACAAATAATTGTTTTTGTCATTAAAACATTTCTCAGTTCATTTATAAAATGACAAGATATGAAAAGAAAAAAAAGCGTACAATTGAGGTTATAATTTATTGGATAAAAATGAGGGGCCCAAAAGGAATATGTGCAATGTTAAAAAATCTAAAAATGAGAATAAGACTAGTCATAAATAACCTTTAAACTTTAAAACATGAATGAAAACATAATGAATTTACAATAAAGTGCAGGCACCCTTTTGTCAAGTAACCAATAAAATCGTTGACCGATTTTCTCAATATACTTATTTGTCTTTTCTATATTCCAAAAGTTTAAAATTAGGTTAAGGTCAGGAGAATGTGGTTTTTGTTCAAATATTATGGAGTGACAGAACATCTTTTTCGTCTTTCATGTGCTTTCTCATGTCTTGGGAAGATCCATCGAAGTGACGTTTTTGTTTTCTATTTATTTTATTATTTTCTTTACTAAAGAATATGGATATAAAACAAAAAGAAACAACACCAAACTCTTTAACTTCTACTGTTATGCTTTATGCTCTTTACTGTGCTGTGATACTATAACTTTGTTCACTGAAACTATCACGCTAAATGTCTGCAACTGTGTAAATTGATTAAATGTAACTTTGACTCATCAGATGATACTTTGTTTAATTTTTATTATCTACCAGTCAATCAAAGTTCAAAGAGTTTTTAATTCAAAAAGAAAGGCTTGGCACTTACTGCACATCACTGAACAGTTTAATTCACTTTAATCTAAATTGGTGTCGGATCATCGAAGTTTATTTCTTTGAGACCACATTTCACGATGATCTCGTCGATGAGTTGTGAAAGAATTTGTGTTAAACGGTCGACAGAATTGAATGGCTCAAAAATTATACTTTGCTAATTTCGAAGCCGCCTTTTCAAAGTTCAAACAAATATGATGCATGGATTACAATTATTTAGATTATAGGAAAAATTACTTTGAGGCAACTCAGTCAAGTCTGCAATAGTATAAAATTACGTTTGCTCGTTATGGAGACCTTCCAGTAGCGCACGATTTTTCTGTACTACCAGTACTTTTCCTGGATCCAAAAAAAAAAATCGAACCCAGACCTACTTTAAATCTTTAATTTCGCCCTAGCCTATTTTTTCTAAAACTATTTTTACTATTACCAGCTAGGTTTTTCTAAATTTATGTCCTGTAGCCTTACAATGGTTTGGAGCAGTGATTCTGATTACCACTCAATCAGATTTCCATTGGAGAGAGAGTTGCTTTCCATATACTTCATGTGATCGATTAAAGGATTAAAGATTCGACGCAAAATGTTTACTATGCCGACCTTATGAATACAGTCGTTTGAACTGCCAATTAAACCTTTCATTTCATCTATATTTACTGCAGACAACACCAACGCCCGTTTCCCATTACAAAAATTGTCCTTTACCACGATTGAAGTCCATGAGAATCTAAGTGATAGGATGTCTGCCTAATCTAAATTACCAAAGACTTCGTCAGTCAAATAAACTTTTTCCTGCGTCGTAAATCTAATTCAGTGGACAATTATCTGTGGGCGAGATAATTAGTATTGTGAAGTTAAATATCTCTTTTTATATTAATCCAAGATGAGGTCAAAAGCAGCCTATAAAAATGTTATTATTTTCAGGCTGTCTTAAAAGGTTTTTTATGAGGTTCTACTAAAATCTATGAAAAGCCCTGCATGACGCACTTGACAATGAAAACAGTTTTGCTATGAGTGTATACTTTATGAGCGCTTTAAGAAATTTAGTAAAGTCCTATGACGCAGTCCTGAGACTGAGGCGAAAGACTTCTCTCTTATGGGTCTTTGTAGAATTACGTAAAATTTAAATTAACACAGAGATAAGCAAAAGTAAGAAACAACTCGAACTTGATAAATGGAAGTGGGAAATGGAAATGGCCTCTTTCTTAGCCAACACACAAAATAAAAGATATAACACTTATTTTTCTAATGCGCACTTACTACCTCAATTATGTCCTCATTAAGGTCGATTAAGGTCGATCTCTTAAAAAAATCTTAATCTCTGATAAACACTTACGCACAATTTGCACTGATTTCTCTGCGTGTGCCTACACACGATCTGTTGTAATTAGTCTCAGGCACCTTAGCATGAAGTAATAAATACCAGATACCGTTTGTATGTTGCGCTCAACCTAACCAATCAGTCACGTAGCCAGTGGAGCACATTAAGTACGTGCCATCGAGAAACAAAAACACACCACACCAACACTCGACTTCTCTTTGTTCATATTTTAATAAAAATTTTTTTTGCTTTTCTTTTTTTTTGTTTCTGTAGTACAAAAGTTTATGAGAAACCAGCAGAGAACGCCTGGGTCACAAGTGGTAACATTGGTTCTCGTGACGCTGTCCTTGTATTCCGTACCAGAATCCTAAAGACTCCAAACGAGGATGATATTACCGATGGCGACGATGCAGCAGTATCAGCCAGCAATACTAGTCTCGATAACTGCAGTACTGATAGTTTATTCTCGATTAGCGCTACAACCAGTGCCTCCTTAGTAGAGATGGATTCGTCGTTAAATGAAAATTCTAATGCTAAGGCCAAAGTTTTATTGTCACTGCCAAACAATGTTAAGAATGTTCAAAATAATATTAACAGATCTAGTCCTAAAGTAAATAGTAGCATTTTAACAGTCGAATCCGAGCTTGAAAAGTCACCAAAGAAACATAGTGTTCACCGGCACACAACACCTGATAATATATCTTATGAATCGAGATCAACGGATTCGGCATCGAGCGAATTCGATGAGTGTCTCATCGATGATGAGGTGAAGGATATTATCTTAAAGAGTCGAAGGGAACGGGATCCGATGGTTACCAGTTCGTCGTTATTTAAGAATTCGACAAATCAGTCGAGGAATAATGATACGAGTAATTTGCAGTCAAATAACTCGTCGGATAATAAGGAGAATGTCTTAAAAGTTGATTTAATAAAACCAGACGTAATGCCCGCAGAGGACTTGCACATAACCTATAAATTTAATAACACGGAAACGAGACTACTGAGGAAGATCTTTACCACGCACGGACTTGTAGAGGCCACCGATGATGAGAATTTCTGCATTCTCTGGACCGGAGCGCATATGAAGCCGGATATTTTGAGGAATCTCACACCGTATCAGCGGGTCAATCACTTTCCAAGGTAATTCATCTGAGATTGTGTTGTTAAATAGATTCGTTCAATTGTCTGTCTTTTAGGTCGTATGAGCTAACGCGAAAAGATCGGCTTTACAAGAATATTGAAAAGATGCAGTATCTGAGGGGATTTAAGCATTTTGATATCGTGCCACAGTCGTTTGTACTGCCAATGGAGTATAGGGATTTAGTGACGGCCCACAATAAGTGCCGAGGTCCATGGATTGTAAAGCCGGCTTGCTCAAGTAGAGGCCGTGGGATTTTTATTGTCAATACGGTGAGTTTTCGTACAAATAACCTGATGTGACCATCGTGACTTTCAATAATGAGACCATTATATTTACTTGAATAGAGTCTTAATCCTATCAGCACTCAGTTTATCACCATCCACCTTTGCTGAAAGGCTCACATAAATGCCGTAGTTTCCAAAATGTATGCTGCTCTTAGAGGAGCCATCTTCACGACTTGCCGACCAATGTCAAGTTCAAATTGGTAAAATCATTTGCCAATTATTTTATATGGTTGTGAGCTTTTTGCATGCATGGACTACGAATCTATGAGCAAACTTAGGATAGCTTTCAATAGCTGTGTAGGTACATACGTATATGGAATTTCTAGACACGATCACATCTCCGACTTTACGAAAAACAATTGTAGGCTGTTCTCTTACAGCACTAATGAAATTTCGCACCTTGCACAATATTATTAAAAATAGAGAACCAGATTATCTCTTTGAATGTATTAGATTTGAAAGAGAGCTGCGCTCTTCAACACTAATAGTCCCTAGACATAAATGACTAGCAATGTCCAGACAGTTTTTTGTTCACACATCCTTGGAAAACGCTATCCTTAGATATCAAGCAAGCGAATAGCATGGTCGCAAGTCTTGTTTTGAAAGACTTTAATTATATCGCAGCCTAATTCTAATGGAACCCCCTTTTTCTTCTAATGATCCGTATTTTTATTCTTATCTTCCTGTCTACCTTTCTATTTTACCTTATTCTGTTATAAACTCTTCTTTTCTTTTTATTTCTGTTGTTAAATTCGTGTTTTAAATTCGTTTTTCAATTCTAATATATTTATCACTAAAAAATGTGTGCAAATTTAAAAGATTTATGTATCTTACATGTACATGAAGTGCAAATAAAATAAAATAAATAAATAAATATTGTTAAACAAATAACCCTTTCATGGCCATTGTTGTTTGTGCACAACATGAATTTCATCTACTCAGAATTCAAAAAATATTGGTGAAATTAAAACAAAATGTGTGTTAGGTTCTTGCTCAAAACGATTTTTATCCATTTAGTCCATTATCCTGCTTCAGGCATTTGTTGGTGCAATAAGAGTATTATATTCGGGATCCATTACTTTGGTTTTGGTGAAGGGTAATCCCATTAAAAATTTACATTTCAACAGATCTCATAACTTGTTTTGAAATCACAAAAGCATTCTGAAATTAATTTCATTGTATGTATGTACTTTAAAATTAAAAGTTACTCTTTAAATTGAAATGTATAGTTTCGAATTTTAGGTACCATAGATGATCAGGATAGGAATAACGTTCTATATATCGCTATCCTTTCGTCCTTGAATATATATTTTTTAAATTGAGACGTCATAAGCTAGATTCTAAAAAAATATTTTTTTTTTTTTTGGTTTGAAATAAGGTGCGGTCATTAAAGGGTTAATATGACGAAACAAGTCGTGAATTGGCAAAAAAATCAATTGCGATCATAAAATGATTCTCAATCATCACAATTTAATGCGATTTGCCGAAACAATTGTTTAAACGCTAACAACTTATGCCACAACCTATTAAATAACTTGAATTTCATGTAATCAATATGACAAAAATAATTAACAAAAATGATTGTGTAGGCGCAGTGGCTTAAATGGTTACTATGTCCGAGTGGTAAGCGAGAGTACAATTTTCACGACCCCACCTCCAGCGAACGACTGACGATCCTCCTGGAGTACTTCTGTCATGGAAAGCTTTCGCAACTTGCCATTCGGAACCGGCAATAAACAAAAAACTATGTTCTGGGCCTGTATGGGCTGTTACGCAGATTATTTATTTTTATTTTGATGGTAAATTTACTTCACAAGTCTTAACTATATTTTCAATTACAATATTTACTCGATTTAAAAATTAGGGCAGTTGCAATAACCGAGGTTGCGCTTACTGGAAAATATTTTTGTATATAAAAAATTATGGTGAAAATGCAAGTTTCTGTAAAGATAACGACAACCATGGTAAATCGTTATTATTGAACATATTTTTTTTTTAGTAAGAAAACGGAAGGCTAGAATATTAGGTTAGAATATTTCAAGTCATACATACAATAAAAATATGGGGTTGTTTCTCTAGATTCAATATTTTTTCAAAAGTGCCATTTCTTTTATTTTTTGTAGAGATAAAATGCCCTCTACTGGAAAGTTGTTCTCTTCGGGCCATTGTGAACATACATTGAAGGATCGAACTGCAACCTTGGTTTTAACTTGCAATAAAGAAGAGGCCAAAGCAATAATTCTTTTTTACTTGCATTTGTGCTCTTAATTTCTGTCACATCCTCGCAATTTGCAGAGGACTCAACGTCAATCATGAAATGATTTATTCGCGATGCTATCGTTGAGAACAATTTCATCAAGCTGTTCGGAAACGAATGAAATCTTTCTCTAAAGATATTTGTAGACAATGTAAATAGTGGTAGCTTATCCTCCTCATCCCAATTACTCTTGGTAGTCATTAAAATATAATATTATATTTCAAAATTTCTTAATAGATAAACCAAAAAAGTTGCACTAATCGAGGTAGCACTTTTAAAAAGTTGCACTTATAGAGTCAGGCTATGTTACGATTTAAGTGTTTGCAAAAATCGAGGAGTTGTGCCAATCGATGGTTGTGCTAACCGAGTGCGTATAGTACTTGTAATGTATAATCAAAATTTTTCATAAAATAATAATTTAAAAAATTACGTGTAAAAGTAATTAAACCTGTAATAAATCAATGTAATCTTTACATCCCAAACTTAAGTATGCCGCATATGATTGGATTTTAATTTAAAAACCAAGCCAAATTGTTAAATTTCATTGTAGAATTGAATTCTACAACACGCTTTACACGTAAATGACAATCTATCTGAACACCTAGATGTCATTGGCATCTTCTACACATGCTGAAACAAAATAATTGGGAAAAAAAAACTATCATCGCTGGTCTGGTAACACACTAAAATACAAAAATCAGATAAAAAATCATACATTTCAAACATCAATTTTAATAGATCATGCTCCTCTTTAGAATAACAAATATCTATCTTTTCAAAAATGTATTCTAAGAATATAAAATCTATAACTTTCTTTCTTTTCAGCCCGATCAAATTCCGCCCGATGAGCAGGGACTGGTCTCAAAATACGTAGCCGATCCTCTCTGCATAGATGGACACAAATGTGATCTACGTGTCTATGTACTGGTCACGTCCTTCGATCCACTCCTAATCTACATCTATCAAGAAGGTCTAGTTCGTTTGGCGACCGTGAAATACGATCGGAATGCCGAGAACCTCTGGAATCCGTGCATGCACCTTTGCAACTACAGCATCAATAAATACCACTCGGATTACATCAAGTCCAAGGAGTACCAAGACGAAGATGTCGGCCACAAATGGACTCTCAGTGCCTTACTGCGTCACCTGAAAAATCAGGGATGCAATACTAAGCAGCTGATGGTCAACATCGAGGACTTGATCATCAAGTCGATCTTCGCGACTGCGCAGTCGATTATCTCGGCTTGCCGGATGTTTGTTCCCAATGGCAACAACTGCTTTGAGTTGTACGGGTTCGACATTCTCGTCGATGACACGCTAAAACCGTGGTTACTAGAGATTAACTTGTCACCGTCCATGGGTGTAGACAGTCCAGTCGACACAAAGGTGAAGGCCGCCCTAATGACTGACCTTCTGACTTTGGTGGGAGTTCCGGCTTACGGACCACTGATGCGAGCACACTACGATAGTACGTGGTCGCGTTTTCGCAACGTAACCTACAGCCGACGAACAAACTCTGCTGACACATTGGGGAACCAAAGCCACAGCTACGGCTTCCACCACAGGTCCAGCAAGAGGACAAATGTCTACCAGGCCAAGGTGCTCAGTTCCGAGGAGCACAGAATAATCCGTAATGTTCGCCAGCAGAACGCCCGACGTGGTGGTTTCGTGAGGATCTTCCCGACAAGGAAAAGCATGCAGAAGTACGGAGCCTTCTTGGATCCCTCTACTGGAATCCCCTTAACCACAACGGCCTCGCAGAGTCATAACTCGTTCTCTATGATGATGCCGCATAACTTCAATGTGATGCTGTACGACCATCTGTATGGGAAGGAGTCCAAAAGCAACGACCAGAAGGAAGGTAACAGCACCAACGAGCGAATGATGCAGTACGAATCTGTGCTGGAATCCATGCCTATTACTTTCGTTAGAAAGAAGAACGAACGGAGCGTCGAAGAGGGCACCCGGTTGCGGAAACAAGTTCGCAAGCTCATCGAAAACGGGTCGGAGTTCACCCAGCTCCAAGCGCGACAAGCATTCAGCCATTTCCTGGAATCCATACTCAAGCGACTGACCCAAGAGCCAAAGGAGTACCATGAAAAGTTGATTCTGAAGTTCTTAGTCCGCGCTACCAACGGTATAAAATCGCCGGTGTTCTACAAGAATCCGCTCACCTACCGCATCTTGGGCAAAGATCGTTCGGCCATGGTCGCGAAGCTGCTGAGCGACTACCTCGAGGCATACCAGAAAGACACGGAGGCGTACATCGATTCGTTTGACTACTTCGGCAAGATACCCATTGCGACATTCAACGAGTTCTTAGTGCACGCTCAGGAAGCTGATCTCGAGTCGGTGCTAACCTTGCACACTAACTTGACGGGCAACATGCCTTTCCTGCACAATCGCTGCGGCCCATCAGTGCCGCCAACGCCTCCCATCCCAACGGGCCCTCATGGATTCCTGAAAGCCCTTCCATCAATGGTCGCAGGCGTTGGAATCGGTTCGAAGGAAATGAATCGCATCGACGTCTACTACAAAAAACCAGCACCACCGCCTCCATCGACGGCTGAAAAAATCGACATAGGCAGTTTAGGCGTCAAAAAAGTCACCGAAAAATCATCGAAAAAAGATAAAGACACTCACAAAAAGCAAAAGCCAGCTGCTACAAAGAGGTAATTACATTAAGATTAGGTTCCAAAAAAAAGGGAAACGAGGATGAAGGAACAAGTGTCCTGTAATATTGGATGTGTAATTTTTTTTCTTTTATTTTAAATTTATATATTTTTGTTTGGATTATGTGTGTGATAGAGTATATTTCTTTAAGTGTAAAATATGTAAATTTTGTAAGTTTATCCTCTGCCTTTAGATTGTTGTAAATTATTTGTTATGGTATAATTAATATTATTATTATAAATTAAATGAAATGAATTATTAAAGCGCACAAAAAAAATCAAATCAATCCAAAAAAAAAACACACAGGGACTCAGATCCTCCTCGAGTCAAACATTTATATTCCTGGCGTTTTTACGCTTTTATTAATTTATTTTTTTTTATATAATTTATTGGTGATATTTTTAAAACGAAGACTTTTTTTCTGCATTTTTGGTGAACTTCTGGTCGCGAAGGTATGATTTTGTGTGATAAATAGTTTAATTCATATTTGTGTCCAAACAAATGCTGGAAATAATTTATCAACGAAAATTATTTATTTGTAGAGTAAGGTGAATCGTTTTTGTGCTGAAGGTGGATTTTGAAAGTCTTTCTGTAAACCGTGCTGCAATTTATGGCGGACAAGTTATTGTTCTTTTTTTTCAGACTCTATAGGTTAATCTTTTCTTCTCAGGCTTTTTTACCTTACGAGAATATAGGACCGAACAAAAGAAAAAAAATGATTGATTGATGAATTGATTAATTAATTTTATAATCAAATAATTGATTTGCTTGCTTTTAATCAGACTGCATTAATGATGATTAATAAATATAATCTTCATTAGTTAGTTGGTTGGAAACTTTATTGATCGAAAATTGTTTTGGGTGCATAAACATACATTGGTAGTCAAAACAATAGGAGTAGAACTATCTACTCGGTTTATTCTTTGTTACAGCTGAACCCTTTTTTTGTTTTTCTACTTCTAATGAGCTTTTTTCCTAAACATAAAAAATTTTCTTACCCAGAAATAAAATCTCAAAACACATAATTTAATAGATAATTTTTTATATTTAAATTTCGATGGCCAAAAAAATAAGACTGCTCCTAAAAGGAGGAGGAGGAGCAATAAATAGGTTTGTTTTGAAGTGGAAGGTTACCTCAAAACATTAAAATTTTGTTACATGATCTTTGTTTTTGAGGACCGCCTCATATCATGTCATGAAGGCGATTAGGTCTTGCCATGTTTCGACGTGTCTTGAATAGTAGCTGGCGTACCTTGAATTTATTTATGCATGTATGTTAATAAAAAATAGAAAAGTTAAATGCTCTTAATGAAACCAACAAAAAATTGCAAAAGCCAGGCATAGTTGTAATATTATCGTGTATATCTCCTAAGTTTGTATTAAGACTCAATAAATACTGATCGAGGTAGATGTTGAAAAGAGATTTTTAAGAGACTCACACGATTCGCGTCTCCAGTAAAGAAGTGTTTTTTTTCTTGGCGGCTTCTTGATTCTTGTTTGGGTGGCCGATTTTCCTGTTTTAAGACTTTTGCAATGATGTAAGAAGAAGGGTGAAGAGCTTTCGAAGTAAATTTACATATATGGCCTTGATACTTTAGACGAAGAATCAAACGCCGTTCCTCTTGAACAAAATGCTTTCCGCAACTCATGCTTGTTTTCACAATATCACAAACGCACTTAAAATAAATTCTATAATAGATTTAATGTAAGAAGTGAAAAAAGACTCGCAATATGCCTAAAATAATGAGCATTGACACAGCACATTTTTAGGCGAACTGCTACTTTTATTCGACTTTCGCAGATAAAAGTAGCTGTACTCTCATAAGCGGGTATTGAAATTTACTGGTATTATTGGAAATGGTTTTAGGGAAGGCAATTGAAGGTTTTTGCCATAAGACAGATTATTGAGATTGTGTTCATATTTTGAGAATATCATAACGCATTCTTATTTTTTTTTTACCACCACTGTATCATTAGTTAATGAAAGTTTGACGATGATGATGATGATGATTATTCGAAATTTGGAATAAAAATTATTCTGATTGTTTGTTGGTTTAACAGTGATTTGTTAAACAGTGATTTTTTAAGGTTCACGCTCAATTTTGTTAGCACTGTACATGCCGATTATGGAAAACGGCGGATCGGTTATTCGCGCATCTGCGAAATTTCCTGTTAAAAAAAAACGCAGTCGTAAAAGTGTGCGAATGTCGGCGCGCAACTCATTGACACTTCATACATTTAGTTACGTTTTCAATTCAAATGAAATTGGTTACGGATTTCGAGGAAGAAAGATGAGTTGGTGCAAAACACTCCGTACATTTAGTTACGTTTTCAATTCAAATGAAATTGGTTACGGATTTCGAGGAAGAAAGATGAGTTGGTGCAAAACAAAAAGATAGTTTTGAACTTTAAATGAAAAATAGTTGCGTATTTTCTACTGATGGCTTTGCAATTCTTATATGTGTTTGCTCCTGAACGTTTCAAATAAATCAAGGATCAACATGTTGTTTCCCGCTTTTCTTCTTCGCTCGTGACTAAATTTATCCACTTTGAATACAAACATTCTTTTGATATTTTTTTTTTTAGTTTTTTTTTTTTTAGTTTACAGTTTATTTCTTAATAAATTCTTAAAGATCATGATAGTACAAATTCAAAAGTTCATTCAATATACATTTTAAGCTTCAAATAATCAGAAAGAAAAAAGAAAATAAGGTGGCATTCTATATTTAGGTACAAATAGCAAAATAGAATTGAACGCCACTTCAATAGGAAAAAGTACAAGAAAAAAGAGCAAGGGGTGGGGTGACCCTTAAAAAAGAAACACTTGCAAAATTAAATTACAATAATTTAAAAACAAAGAATAGAAATTCATATTTAGACCAAAACCAAATTTAGATCAAATACCTCGGGAGAACTTTTGAACAAACTCTCGGTTATGCCATTCCAACATCAAAGTCCTTGCCAGTACCGGTATGATGTCCATCCGAACTATAAACATGATGCCGGAGCCAATGCCGCTTAACGTTTGCTTGATTGACTTATCCGTTTAACACAAAGAAAAAAGAGTGCTTGAATCTGCTCAGGAATACTGTGAAATAAATATCATTTGCCCTGCTTCTTATTTTTCAACTGACTTTGTCGGAAATAGTTTTCTTCTCCTTATAAATCCATAAAAAAAGCCAATTGTATCCATAATACTACATTTTGAAAAATGTATCTTCAAACATAAAAGTCACAAATTGACAGAAAACAGCTGATTAAAAAAGGGATTGTTTTTAAGAACTTCTCACTACCAATACAAGACTCTAACAACAAGCATTTTTATTTATCATCTTATTTATTTATTAGTAGTGCAACTGCGCAATATCGTCGGCGCTGATTATCAGCTACAACCTCTTTTGATCATCTGCTCGATGAGACAATCTTTCACCTTAAAAAATCATAGAGTTCTATATTTAGTTTCAATCATTTCTAGAATTCAACCTTCGCTCCGTCTGCAACAAGCCCTTTTTTTATTTTTTTTTTTTTGTGTTTCTTCTTCATTATTACGAAACATTGTCAAGGCAGAGGGCATACGACCCTCTCAGAGTCACTTGCTCTCTTCTACTCGTTCCTTTTCTTTTCACTTTACTTTAGTGTTATGAATCCTAACTTTGATTTTTTAATTAAAAACCAAAGAATATTCTCTCCTGTTCCTTAAAAAAAGAAAAAAGCAACTTAACGTTTAAAAAAAACTTATCTCTTTCATATAACTAACATTAACTGCCTTTAAACTTAAAAAAAAAAATCATTGCATTTGTGACTTAATGTGTTAAAAAATGCATTCCACATAATTAAAATAAAATATTAACAACGCAATTTTTATTAACTTTAGAAAAATCAAAACTTATTATCGTAATTAAAAAGAAAAGAAAAAAACATTCTACTGTATTGCTGGTTTTAATCTAGTCATTTATCTAATTGTTTAAAACAAAATAAAAAACTAAAGAATGATGCTTAACCACGTACTAATATTATGAACAATCTACGAAATTATTTATTTATTTAGAGTTAAACTTTCAATAAAAAGTAAAACCTAATAAATTCACACACAAAGAAAGAAAACTAAAAAAACAAGAGACACAAATTACAAATTATTTATGAAAACATTAATACAAACAAAAAAATATATTTAAAAAAAAGTGAAAAAAGAAAAAAATTATATTGTGATAAATAAATTGCTTACGCAACGGACTATTTTCATTCAAATCTAATGTTATTCTTAAAAATAATGTAAAACAAAACAAGTCTAAGTAATTGAAACAAAAAACTTAACTAAATAACTAAACGAGCACCGGTATTGCTTTTGTTTTTTAATAATTCCTAAAAATGTGGGATGTGAGTCGAATGTGGTTAGGGAAAAGCGAAATGTTTGAACCGATGATATTCGAAAAATTCATCCTAGAAAAGAAGGGTTAGCCCCTTTTTCCGAAGTTTTTTTTTTAAACAATTAAAATGCTAAAAATAAGTTCAACAAAAAGCAAATTATTTGACATGTCGGTTTTAAGGTTGTGAACACGATGAAAAAAGGGACATTCTTTTTTTTTCTCCCTAGATTTCTTCGTTTGGCGGAAAATGTTGGAAGATATTAGCTACAACTATTGGGTATATAGTCTACAGTCGTTTGTTTATTTAAGCGTTGTCATAATGGAAAATTATTGCTTCCTGTCTGGTCGCATATTCCGGGCGTTTTTCGGCTACTCTCAGCTCAGCTAGCGCATGTTCACCATAAACTTCCACCAAAATACGATGACTTTCGGCAGCAGTTTTCTTCATATTAAAGTAATGAAGAACTCCCCGCAAAAACACTTTCAGGCACAAAGTTTGAGTGAAAGAAAATTATTGTTATTTACGCTTTAAATGAATAACATATACTAAAATGACGTACAATGACAGTAGTTTTCCAACGTATGTTCCAATGGAATAATACAAGTAAACCACACGAATTAAGTTGTAGACCTAATATAATTCAGTTGAAACAAGAACATCTCCACAGTGAACACCTGATCAACTTTTTCAGTTGCACTACTAAAAAGAAAATGGAATTGCATAGTTTTTTTTTCCAAAATTTGCTTTATTAACGTGATCCCTACATCAATCTTTACAAGAACCCGGTACGAAATTTATACCACTACGCACAAATTGTATATTTTTATGCATGGAATTTGTTGAAGTAGAATCTTACAATAATTTTTTAATTTTTGGTTCCTTGTGGTTGCAAACCTGAGTGTTGGCAAAGACGTAATATCAGATTCAACTTAAACCCTTTTAGTGGTAAGGTTCACCCTGCATATTTGTCAAGATATATGCATTTGCGACTCGATGCCACCACATTTCCTGATCGAACTTATCGACGCTGTTTCTGTGCATGTTTTAGCCCAGAAAAACAATTTCCGCCTTTCTTATGTCAAAGTTATATCGCAGTGGTTGCTCGAAGACCGAGGCTCTGGTCGTCAATGGGCTGTAACGCCACCTAATTATTATTATAAACTGATTCAAAGAGATATCGTCGTAAAAGATTTGGATCTAACTGCTAAATTGAATGCCAAGTTGTTGTCCTTCAGAGCTTTCCAATTTCCAATTCGTCCGGTTGCTTATAAAGTCCACATAGTTTTTGTACTATTTAGGATTTTGTTAAGATGACAAATACAACATAAGAAATCTTATAACTTCACTAACATCGCAATCTCAAATCCTGAACTCATTCGACTCACTCTGCTTAAAAGGACGTTATATTCCATTCTTTTTGTTGTAATTTGTCCTTTCAATGAAAAATAAAAATTAAATTAAATAGTGAAATTTAATCTTAATAATAAGCTGTAGCGTTTTGAAACAACAACAAAATATTTACAAATATTTATATAAGAATGAGATATAATATTTTTTATACTTGTATATTTTTTAAAATCACATACAAAATTTATAAACAAAAAGAAAAGAACAAAATTAAAAAAAAAAACGATAGCTATTTCAATGAGGTTTGCTTCTAATGGATTTGAAAATTTTAATAAAAAATACAGAAAGAAAAACAAAAACGAATAAATTCATTGAATTAGAATTAAATAGAAAAGCTTACAATTAAACGAAGTATAAGTTTTACTTTTTCTATTTTGTTTGTTATATAATGTGCACAATTTTTTTCAAATGGCATTAGGTTCTTTCTATTTATTAATTCAATACAACTAATTCAAAGTTTTTAATAAATAAAAACAAATAATAAATTAGAAAACAATGCACAATCAAAGCCATCAGCGAAAGCTTAGAACAATAAAATAAATTTATTTCAATAGGTAAATGAAAAAAAAAAGATAAATAATTAATTTATGCTTTAATTGCTATAGAAATGTGAACTAATTAAGAAATTGTAAAAATTAATTGAAGAAAAGCAAGAGAATAAATAAATGCGTTATGTTTTTGCCATTACGCTAAAGAATATAAACGAAATAAACAATTATACTAAAGTTTACAACTTTTGTGAGATTAATAAATAATTAAATAAAGCAAGATTTTCAAATGCAATCTAGTTGGTTTTAATTAAACACTTTTCAGTTGCTGATTTAGTTGGACAAGTTGTCATGGGTAAGTTACTTGATGTTTTATTTTAATTATACATCTCTGGCTTAAAGCGAACTCACATTAAGCACAATGATGGCTTGTTCCAAACGATTCTTACGATAAAATTTTAGTTGGAAAATCTTCTGGTCACAGGTGTAGTTTTTGAAACAGAACTTAGAAATTGGTACTAGTCACGCAATAATAGAACTTTAAATTTCAGAAACTACATTTGAAAGATCGCTACTTAATGATGTAAAATCTTTGGATGTCTAGATCACCAATTAAAAAAGTCTTGTGTGAAAAAGAAAAACTACACAGTTCGTACAAAGTTTATTCTAGTTTCGGCAAGCACTAGGTGGTGTTGGAATGAACGGTAATGTACGAGATGCTGTTTAAGCGTCAACTCAATGCAATATCATGTAAATCAAATAAAACTAATATTTATGAATAATGACAAAGGATTTACAGAAAATCTATGAATTATTTTTTTAATATTAGAACTCCACCGTACTTAAACCCGTGCATGTCCTTACAAACATTTCGAGCGATGAAGACTCATCGGCATCCATGCATAGGTCGTTAGAGAAGCATGTGTTAGCTTCTGAAAATGACTCCGATATGGTCATGAATGAAAAGAATTACAGGATCTACAACATCGATTTCATCTAAATTTGTAATATTTTGTACTTTCTACACATATTTTACTAAATACAAGTGTAAATATAAATACACGTGTTTATAAAAATACACGGTTGGTTTGTGAGGGTAGTTTTGTCAAAACAAAAGACAAACACAACTAAAAACCTCATAAACCAAGACCAACTGCCAATGTAAGTCTGTAGGCGGTATGGCATGGCTAATATCACTCGGTTTGAATGTTTTGTTTCGTGCTCGTGTCAAAAATAAAATTTCGTTAAAATAACCCAAGTCAAATCAAACCGAGTTGCATTACGCATTGGGTCTCAGTTCAGTTCGGTTTCATTTCATTTTATTTCATTCAATCGACAAGGTAACTCGGGTAAGGTAACTCGGTTTGATCCAAATCCAACTCGGGTTAACCCGGTTTGAGAATTGTTCGGTTTGGAAATCTCACAGTGAGACTACGTTGGTCGTAATTTGTCTCACACAAGCTTTTGACTGTGAGACCAACGTGGTCTGCGTGAGTTCATGTTGGTCTCATAGGCAAACATTATTTGGCGCGAGTCCAACTTAGTCTCACAGACAAATATTATAAGGCGTGAGTCCACGTTAATCTCACAGGCAAAAAGTATTAGGCATGAGTCCACGTTGGTCTCATGGGCAAAAATTATTATTTTTAGGCGTAATTGTTTTGATTTAATGAAGTTCCCGAGATCGTTTTCAAAGACACCTGTGCTATTGTGATTTTGACACCAACTGATGCGCCAAAATGTTATTGAATTCTGCACGTGTGCTACGTCTTTAAATCTGCATGCGATGCTGACTGTAGAAAGTCTCTATATATCGACGTAGATATTGACCAGTATATAGTCTTATTTCTGAATTAACTGTTAATCTTGATGACTATCATCACTAGTTATAGTTTTACTGATATATTTTTAATTAAATTTTTATAAATTACTGTATGAATTGTTATAAATAAGTTTAATGATGAAAAATATGTATGCTAATTTTATTATTGTTTTTGTACATTGTATTTCATTAGGTGGACAAATCTGAAGTTGATTTTCCCTACTTTTTAGGGGACATTTTTAAGGTTCCAAAAACTAGGCTCTGGCTCTCAACGGTCTGTTACGCTACCCTATCTATGTAAGTTCTAGTGTTAAATCCCAAGGCGAATGAGGCATGAAGTAGTCTTATATTTAAGATCGAATGAGTTAAACTCTGTTACATCTCTACCGCATGGTAACATTAACTAAATTACGTAAGATTCTCTAAATTTAAAATTAAATTCTATTCAAATTCAACGGCCGGCCGGTGAATATCTCCACTGAAAATTCCATCTCCAAACCAAACAAAAAAGCTCCAGAAAATATTCCCCACATCGAAAAGCTCCACCACCCACCGAAAAGCGCTCCATCTCCAATTCTGATACATTCCCTCGAGCAGTCCTTTCACGGAAGCCTGCCACAAAAACAGCTGTGCAATTGGTGAGTTTGCGATTTGGGCCCTTCTCACGCTGTACCTCGACTTCCCTCCTTCAGTCAAACGTCAATTTTTGCCCCACGTACACAAAGACCAGAGCACAGCCTTCCTTCGACAAATCTCATTTTTCTTTACTTTACTTTTCACAAATGCTAAACTACTCGTTCCGTTCGTACGTGCCGTGAGAGTTGCATTCCGTCGAGGTCGCATTTCTTCCGTCTGGTTAAACAAAATTTTTCAGTTCGGATTCAAGGACTCCTCCTCCGCGGGTGATGAAAGTTCAATGAAACTCCTTGGGGTCCTCTAAAGTTTTGCTTGTGACGTGTGAGACGAGTCATGTTTATCCCCGCGGATTGAATGTGTGCGCGTGTAGCAGAAGAATATCCGAGAAGAAATCTCATCCGAAATACCCAACACAGTCCGTGGAATAGAAGTGCAAAATGACTGTGGACATAACGTCGCGGAGCCTGATCGGCGGGGGAATTAGCGCGGCGACAAATGGCCGCGGCGGCGGAGGTGGTGGCGGTGGAGGTGGAGGTGGCGGTGCCTCCGGCGGCGGTGGAGGCATACCAAACCCCACGGGTGGCTGCAACACGTCACTCCTGCAGAAGCAGATGTCATTCAAGAGCAGCGTTGGGGCAGCTGGCCCACTGTCAAAGGCGGACGAGATCGAAGTCATCGAGAGCGGAAACGCCGATGGCACTCACACGCGCTACCGCAAGGTAAGTGGACTGTGATTCCAATAAGATTAATTTCCGAACGGGGTTAAAAATAGGCACTTTGTGTAAACAAATCACTCCCGCGTCCGAAGTAAATTACGTATACGCCAGATGTTCCACAGAGGGAGGGAGGAGGCTTCAGTGTCTAGCTCCCACGGTCATCCATTGGTCATGTAGTGAAATTCATTAGGGAGGCGCATCTCCTGCCTCTTCCCGCGTCCGGCTGCTCAAGCGATCCAATTAGCAGCGCCGAAGGAATGCGATGGGAATTCGATTCTCGCGCGCGTTTCAGTACACGTCGCAATCGTGCCCCTCCGACCGCCGCCGACAGAAGTCGTTATGTAACTTTCACCCCAAAGTATCGATCGGAGCGTGTGTTATGAGTACGTCTGCCTTCCGTTCCGTGGGATGTTCTTCTCCGGCTTCGGCCCCTCTGCGGCGTGTTTGCTTAAGCAAGGGGTACACTTTTGGGAATGTTTTCCTCGGGAGTCGCGGACTCAAAAAAAACAAGTGACTGCTGGAAACACTCTGTGTGAATGTGCTGCTTGAATAAGAACCCCACAGATGCCTAATTCCTTTCGTTTTCCTTTTTTTTTCGGTTGGATGTTGAGGCAATTCGTACGTTATGGTGATGTGGTTAACACTAAGCTCGGTCACGTTGTGGCGGCGCTCACATCAAAGGGCATTTAGTTTACTTTTTTGTGAATGGGGGTGGCTCACGTTGGAAGGAAGGAAGTTGACCTTGGAGCGTTTTTTATTTCCTCATCCTTTTTAAGTTTGCTAAGAGGCTTACAAGAGGGAGAGAATAAAGAACGACGTACTCGACTGAAGGTGCTCTTCTCTTCTCTTCTCTTCTCTTTTCTATTCCAATCGGCTAATGGCTTCTGTTTCATGAAGAGTTATCCTTTTTTCCCCGGGCGCACTTAACCTTTCAAATGTTGACTATGAATGGTGACAGGTACACTCGGCTGGTGGGTGGCATGGGATTAAAGTATAAATATTCGATTTGTCGGTTGTGGGCGGGTGGTTGCTTAAGTTGTCTTATGGTTTTTGGTTACTCATTTGACATGTTGCATTACGAAAAGGTTTTCCTGTGGGTTGCGGTCGTTCTTTTTTCTTCCTTCCTGTCATCCACAATTCAGGAGAATGTAGGGGCAATTCTGAAAGTTTCAAACTTCGACCACCAATAAAATTGAAGGTTTTTTTACGGACTCTGATCACATGTGAAACTTTCCAGTTTTTGCTTGAAGTTGAAATTGAAAAAAAATTAAAACCAAAGCTAATCTTTGCGAGATCAAAACGATGTAAATCGAAAAAAAAGATTTCCATGTATTTTAATTCCATAATTTCTATGTATTGTAATTTTATGAACACCGCAAACTGAAATAAAGCCGACACAGCTTCGAAACTATAATAATTTTTAGACGACGTAACTTCGAAACGACCCAAATCGGAACGACACAAAGCGAGTGTATTGATTTTATCTTGTAGCTACATGAACTTCATGCCATTATGTGTCTTATTGCTGGTTATTTAAATATTCGCGTCGATTTAACTTGCTAAAATTGCCATTCGTCCAAATTCTTATCTCCAGTTAACATTTTCAACGTTCAAGTAGTGAACATGGTGTCCGACTATAGCCCGACTTTTAATCTTGTCTTGACATAAATGTAACGCTTAAAATAATTATTTAAAAAAAACCGAACTAATTCATATCAGATATAGTGATCTGCGTCAAAGTTTCTAAATTTTAAATATTCGAAGCAAACAGCGAGGGCCAGGTGACTTAAGGCTCAAGAGCAAAGCTGTAAAGTACCTACAAAATAATACGGACTGCGTTAAATACTGAATAAAACGAAATAAGCCAGAACACAATGTCATAATTTTCAACACAGTTACCTGCAAAGACTAAAAAATGGTAAAATGCAAAAAAAACATCTTTGGCTTACTTTCAGTCATGGGGGTAGTTATGGATAATCCTCAAGTGCTTTTTGGTCTGGGGCAATAATTGGTGCGTACTTCTTTTAGAACGATGCTGCCCATAACGTTACATTTAATATTGGCCGCTATAGAGCCAAGATTACTGACTTTTTCGTTCCTTAATTGAACAACCATGATGCGCACGAGCTTTGGTTTCAAAAAGACAATGCAACATGTCACACTGCTTATGCCACAATTGATTTCTTGTAGGAAACGTTTGGTAGCTTCAAGTTACGGACCCATGAATTGGCCTCCAAGATCGTGCGATTGAACGTCGCTTGACTATTTTCTGTGGGGATATGAGAAGTCGCTAGTCTACGCTGATAAGCCCGAAACGATTTATCACTTGGAGTACAACATTCGCCGCGATATTTCCGCTCTACGGTCACAAATGTTGGAAAATGTCATCGAAAATTGGACCTCCAGTTCAGACTACTTCCGAGCCAGCCGTCGGAATCATATGCTACAAATCATATTTGAATTTTTATGTCAGAAAATTATCTTTCGAATAAAGTATATTTCGTGTCAAATTAAAAAAGTCGTCTTCGTTTTATTCCATTTTATAGTTCTATACCTTTAAAAAAAACATCCTATAACAGAAAGAAAGGAAGAAAGAAAGATAAAAATCTGTTGCAGAAACAATGTCAGAAATCTTAGCTTCGAATGCTTAGATACTAAAAGTGCCACGAATGGTATTTCTACTATCATTCATCGTTAACAGATTCTATAGCAACATCTTGCATTTGCATTCTAGCGATATTAAATTTTACTTCACTCTAAAAATACTTCGATTTGAAAAACTGACAACAACGACCCCGGATATAGGAATTCAATTATGTCCAAATTGCTCCCAATCTCTTCACCTACGTTCCAGATGTCATCCACTTTGCTTCCACACAACCCAAACATCGTTTCGTCGTTGACTACACTTTGCATAAATTAATGCACCGTCATGTTGAAGCTCATTCGCCCTCCACCCCGAGCTGCATAATTAAAGAACGCGCAGTTCCATCACTAGAATGACCATCGAAGGCACGGCTGGAAGCTCTCTTTAAAGCGTTACTCCAAATTACCATAATCGCAATTGATTGTTGAAAATTGAAGAGCCACGGCAGGAAAAAAAGAGGAAAAAAGCAATCGATCCTGTTTTCCATTTACGAGTTAATCGTGTTAGACAATCGTCCTCGGACTTAGCCAGTGGGCCGGCTTGACTTAAACTCTCTTCGCCCACTAGATGGGTGGCGGAGTGATGATTTATGACTCATTCACCTGGCCAATTCTTTGGAAATGGATTCGGAATTTAATGTCAATTGAGAGTTGGTGATAGTGGTATGCAGGTGGAGGGAGTTCTGTCGTGGCAGTTTTGACCACTGAAAGATATCTGGTTTTATTTTAAGTAAAGTATGAGTATGAGTAAACCGCGCTATGCTTTGTATCAGCGTGTCTCCTGTTGTGTTTCACGACGTGAAACTGCAAACTCATTCATTTTCTTTCCATTTCTCTCCATTATATTGTTTATGCGAGTGAAAGATTTGTGCGTCTTTGTTGAGAATGTCAGGTTAGGCTAGGTTCAATTGGTTGGCTACAATAGATCCACATGCACTTATCAGACCAGGTTAGGCCTCCACTTCTGGAACGAACTCATTACATCCCATTCGAAAAAAGAATTTGTGTCACATACAACTGTTGTAAAATGCTTTTTAACCGCAGCAAAATTAAGGAAAAGAATTAGGTGCTGCGAAATGTCCCATTTGAGCAATTTTACTTGGACCTACAAAGTTGATATCTATTAAAATACAACCCGTTTCAAATACGGTCGAATCTCTCTCTAAGTCGAATTTCCCTCTTACTCGATTTTTTTCGGCATATTTTGCCATTCCCCTTCCCAATTTTCCATAAAAAACTATCTTCTAAGTCGAACTCCCTCTAACTCGAACTAATTTTGATATCCCGAAAATTCGACTCAGAGGGATTCGAACGCCAAGGTATTTTTCTATTTTTGTTCTTAAGGAATAAACACTTTTCCGCACTGTATGAACAGTCAACGATCCTTAACGCTGATAGAGTCATTAATCAAGGACAAAAACTAAAGGGCTTATCAATAATTGCTGGTCGATGTAATGGAGGAAGCTGTGTGAAGCCACTATCAAAATTATTTTTTATTTAATATGCTTATGTAATACATGGGCACTTTAGACACGGGTACACGTGTAGTTCATTTAAAAACGAGTACACGTGTATCAAACTATATTTCAAAAACACTGTGCAACAACTTATTTAGGTCTTCTGTGATGGCAACAAAGCTCGAAATTTCAGAACAGGTCTAGATATCTATAGCGGAGTTTACACCTGACTACAAATTGTACAATATGCTTGACAATGTGAACGCTCGAAACTACAAATCGTCAGGAAGTTCAATATTTTCAACTTTTTATCTCGATTGAACGATTTGTAGTTGAGTGTGAACACTTGTCGTCTAACTTCGGAGTATTTTTCATTTTTGTTTGTGATCTCGATGACTGAGCATCTCAGCGGAACCGGAAAAAATGTCGTCGAGCAAAGAAAAAAAATGTTGGCTGAAGTTTTTTGAACTGAAGTTGTCAAGCATGTAGTTAAATGTGAACGCTAAGGCAATTTTGGTTGCCAAGCAAATTGTACAATTTGTAGTCAGGTGTGAACCCCGCTTATCGAAGAACTCGTAAGCGTACTTAAACCTATCCGCACTCCCTTACAAACATTGTGAGCTGTGAAGACTCATCGGCATCCATGCAAAAGTTGTTAGAGAAGCATAAGTTACCTTACGAAAATGACTCCGATATGCTTGTCAACATTAAAAGAATATTTACACGTGTATTTACATATAAGTACATGTGTACACGGATAATTTATTTCCACTTGTACTACGTGTATACGATTACACGTGGAATAGGGGCCTCTACTATGTAATGGGTTAACTTGACAACATTGAATTTAATTTGTGAATGCAACCTTTCACCAATCATCAAACTGTCATTATCAATTTATTCAGTAAACTCAACATCATGGTGAAGTACACTAACAAGCAACGTCTGCAAATTGTAAAAAAAATTCTATCGAAATTCGAGGTCGTTGTCCACAACTTTAAGAGCATTAACTCCACCTCAGCTTTGGCCAGCGTTATCGCGCCGATTATTTTTGACCTGAATCGGAAGATATGGACTTGGACGACATGTGGTTTCAACAGGATTACAATCGATTTATTGAAGTGTAAGCTTGATAAGCGTGTTACCTCAAGAAATGGGCCACTCTATCGGCCGCCTCGTTCGTGCGACTTAACGCTTCTAGACTATTATTTTTGGGGGCTACGTTGTCATTGGTTTATGCCAACAAGCCGACGACGTTGGAAGAGCTCAGAGCCAACATTGAACGCGAAATAGCGGCCGTTTCAGCCGAAATGCATGGCCGAATCATCGAAAATTGGGTCCAACGAATCGACCGGCAAGCGTGCCCGCGGTGGCCATATAAACGAAGTCGAGTTCCATAGTAAAATTTTTGAAATATCTCAAATGGTTTGCGTTTCATTTAAAAAAAAAAGTTAAAACCCTTTATATCATTATAAAATTTGGTGTTATTTAAATATTAACTGCGGCTTCGTACAGTTTCGTGGATTAGTAACTGTACGGTTGCATCTGTCATCCAGTTGGCGCGATCTTGAGAACATTAGTCGATTGTAAGCATTTGGCTGGTTTGAAAAACTTTACACGAATAAGTCGAGTAAATTGCATTATCTTGGTGGCTAATAAACGTCATGCTTGCGAGACATAATCATGCGAAGTAGTTCATAGAGAATTTCCTTTGTGGACTGGCGTTCATTGTGTGGTGTACAGGCGCAGTCAAAATAATTCGACTATTATTGGTTATTATTAATGTGTTGATGTTGCTGGCAATAAAAATGTTCTCTCCGAAAAATGTAGACAATGACTCCGGCTATCAAAAAGTTGCACTCAACGGCAATTTTGAGTATTAACACAATAAGTCTTTCCAAAATGCGCATTGTCAAAACGCAATTTTCCTGGGTTTGATAACTTACGTTAGCCGAGTTTTGGCACAGACCCAAGTTCTGATGCAAAATTCGCAACTCTTAAGTTTACCCAAGGCTGCAATGTTACACACAATGAAAAAGGATTGATTGATCAGCTTGCTTCGCATTTCCACGAACAGCGACAATATTCTCAGTCGCTCTAGCGGTGATGACAGTTGTTAAGTTACTAATTCACTTGTCAAAATGATCTGCAAAGTCTGCAATTTTTTCAAACATCATTTCAATATCATAGGAGTTCTGTTTCAGTTGTAAATACGCAACTTGCATTTCGTGTTTTTTTCATTTTCATTTTTTTTTTTTTTTTGCACAAACCATTTACAAGGACGACCAGATACTACACGTGCCGTGATCTCGTTGATTCGGCGATGAAAATGTTAGAGATGCGAAATTCGGCGAAAAAATCATCTTTTCATTTGACCCATTTATGTCTAGCGAAACTGTTTCTGAATAATGAATTCATTTAGAAAATTAAATGAATTTAGCTTCAAAATAAAGTCAAAATCTTATATTTCACATTATTTTTGTTTTATTCAAAAGTTCTTTTCTATCACTCTCTACAAAAATGTTCTCGTTGGGATTTAGTTTTATGCAAGTTGACATCAAGTTCACATCTTATGCTTCAAAGACCCACCCTACAGCCATCCTTTCAAGAAAAAAGAATTCATTTCTCAGGCAACAAGACTTTAATTAAACTCACTTTCATCCTACATCAATAGAAAACACGCCATTGTTTCAAAAGGACCAAAGACATTCATTTCGGCAGAAGCACCTCATTGTCCTTTTGCCGCCAAACAAAAGTCATCAAAAATTCTTGAAAGTCCTTCCAACAAAAAAAAAAAAAAGAACAGCTCACTTCCGCTGATAGGTCGGAGAAACAAAGATTTCGAGGCCTCTCCGAGGAAATTGTTGACCAGCCTCGTTCTCCCCCGATCTACCTCATTCATGGTCATTTCCACCCTCAGTGGCAAACATAATACAAGTATCGATTATTAATGGCACACGTAAAATATGAATTATCTGCGAATATCGTTGGTGGTTGCATGACAACGCTTTGTGTGCACGGCTACGTAACACCGCCGCCCTTCATCGTTGGACAACAGAACGAACGTGCGCTTTTCGTTGTTTTTGTTTGGCTCCCATAAATAAAAGGGTACTCACCCCCGACTGGAAGCGGACAAAAACAAAAAAAAAGAAACTTAACACTAACCCACAACAATCGAGAAGTTTTACATAAATAAGTTAAATTGAGAATTCACGCAACGTTTCTGCTGCGTTATGTGAATGGGGGGGTGGAAAGACCTTGCTGGAGGGGCTGTGCTCGCCTCGTGAAAATGGGGAGCCGGAAAAAAGTGTTTTCAACATAAATATGCGCATGCAGATTCTTATAAGGGAAATGGCAAGCACCTGAGTCGGGGTAAAGAACCACAGGAAGGAGTGATAATCAATTTGAGATTTAACCAGGGGTGTGTTGAGGCAGGATTTAAGCGCAAGTATATTTGGCAGAGGAAACTTTACTCATCAGCAGTGGTTTTATGTAGATTATGTTCGTTTTTCTGATATATGAAGACAAAATCGTCAGGAATTTGTTAAATTTGCAAAATTAATAGTGGAACGGAAATTAAATAGGGGTCGTTCTAGTGCTTAAATGACATAAAGTGGCACACCGCTTTTTTAACCTACCCGACATTTGAAACGAGTGAATAAAATCAATTTTCAACTCTCCGGTTAAATATTAAGTTGAGCACAACTCCGAAGTTGATCAACTCTCGATTTTCCAGCAAGTTGAACGATAGTGAACAAAATCACCCTTAAGGTTATTTCAACGTACTGTTGTTGACATATTGCTTACTAAATCTGTTTCGTAGCCCGGTATACTAATAAAAAGAAGAAGAAGAAAAACAACCACTCTAGAGTGGAAAACTCAAGGAAAAACCACTTTTATTATCTATCCTTCCTCCATCTCCAAGTCACTATTTTAGACCACAAATAACCTATAGTGGGTAAGTAACAGTGGGAGAAATGCTCATTGCAATTAAAATAGAAACATTTTTCGGAGATATTTGCATTAAAAGTAGCCTAAAACTTGCAAGAAAAAAATGGTTTTTGCAATGACAAACCCTAAACAGGAACCAATTGGCAGCTCACACAAATTCGCAGACAGGAATTGCATAAAAAACGCTGTCATATAAAATCAAGGGGAAAGAGACGAGGGAGATGGATATCGTGTTCAGCTCATTTGTGTTTTAGACTAAGAACAAACCTTTCACAACATATCTTGTTCACAAGAAAAACATCGCCTGTCGAGTTGTATGCTCGCACAGTTCGGCAAGCAAATAAAAAATACACTGCCTGCTGAGTTGTACACTCATGCAGTTCGATACAAAATCAGTTGTTTAAAAATTTCAAAGTCGACTCGGACAAAAATTCCGAATTCTGAAAACAAAGTTTGCTCATTTCAATGTCGTCTTACTTGGCACAGCAATTTAATATCAACCGGCACAGACTTTCCATTCCATTTCTTTTCGTTTCGAAACGTGACGACATCAACCATTTTATAGTTTTGTACTTAAAATTTTTTGTGGCAGAGAAAAGGGGTTTATACCTCATTCTTCCATTGCGCCATTCACAATTTTTTCTACTTTTTAGTACAACCACTGACTTAAAAATAAACTATTTATAAATAGATTTTTGTACAAATTAATTGAAAGCATGTGGTGTTTATTTATTTTCTTGATAAACAAGACAAACAAAACCTTCTTAAATAGATCTCAAAAAAATACCTCGTCCACAACCCACCAGTATCATAAGCCTCACAGGTGATGCTCTCAGATTTATTGACTCAACTTTCCCACCGCTTAACTCAGCACCACTCCATAAGCTCGGTGGAGCACCATCCCCACTCCAAGCAGCCTCATTCGCAAGAGTAACTATGAAAGTACTTTCCGAGGCGTATAATTGACCCGTATCCCGTGTCAATATTAGGTTTCCAAATGAAACCAAAACACAACCGTCCCCAACTGTCAATTGCAATCATTGCATGCGGCCAGGTGAGCCCACCGACAATGTGGATCCTAAATTAGGGACATAAACTTTATTTCGATTTTTTTTTATGGCCCATTCAAATGGGAATTGCTTTAAGAGAAAATGTTTTTATTATAAAAATGAAATGTCAGCCATTACACGGTCATAATGGCCGATGGGAAGGATATTCAAAACAAATGATGTGCATAAAGGGAACCGGAGGAATCATCGGGGTTCTTAGAACCGACCAATCTTTCGTTTATGAGCTTTTCTTCAACAATTGAGGACATGAATGAGAATATGAGACAAAAATGGCCATCGTTAGTGCTAAGAGGTTTTTAAAGCTCATCAAAAGGGTGGCGGTTAGGTTGGGATCGATTTTGGTGATGATGCGTTGAGAGAACTAGTCCATTCGAGCAACCGTGAATAAAATATTTTGCGAAGTCTGATCTCCTTTTTTATTGATGTTCGCATCAGTGAAACGTTCGAAATTTAAGTTCAATTCATCATGCTAAGAGTGTATGCGTAAATTTCACGCATGCTCATCTTAAGTTTATAACAAAATAAGCTTATCTTTCCAGAGTTAACGTGGATTCAGACGCTGCGCATGAGAAAGCCGGTAAAAACGGATTAATGTAACAAAACCTAACTAGTTTGACTCTTAAGTAAGAAGCCAGTTATTTTCTTCTGCTATGAAATTGTGTTCTGTTTATTATCGATGTAGTGAATATAAATTCAAGTCTTTTATGCACTTGAAAATTTGTTTGTTTCCGTTTTAAAATTAAATCCATAATGCTCCGTTTCTCTGAAGTATTTGTTGTCTACAAATTTAGAAAGTTTTTAGAACGAATGTCGACACAAATTTTTCGCAAGCGAAATCGTTAATTATGGATTCCGTATCCCTTAGCGGGAGGCTCGGAATGTTAGGACCTATCCAAACTTCATCTGCTCAAACCGCCGGATCTCTGGCGTATGACTATCCGTGTATATGCGGTGTCCTGATAGAACACAATTTGATTCCAATTAGCTAAAGCTGTGCCTTTTGAGCCGCGATATGTGTTGAAGACGTAACCGACTTGGCCGGAAATGAACGATTCGGCAAATTGGAAAAGTTTATTTTCTATTAAATATATAATTACAATCAAATTTCCCTTTGAATAATTAATGCTTCTTACCCTTTGGCAGCTCGGTCGGCCCTCTTCACGCTTCAACGATATATGATTTAAACTCCAAATAATATCGCGCGTCACCGTCGGTCTCCTAGCGACGCGTGCAAGGGCGTGAGCAGAGCCGACCGAGATACCAGAAGGTACTAGCAAGTAAATATCATGTACAGTGAATATCTTAACAATATGATCATAAATGATTTCGCTTCAATTATTTTTATAAATAACTTCACTTTTCATCATCAGTAAAAATAAATTCGGAAAATGATTTGTTTGTTTTTCGATTCGCAGATTGATATTCTGTCTGTGAGAGGCTATAACACATCGATCTTCTTTGTGTATCTAGTCTTATATAAAATTTTCAATCGGATTTTTTGTATAATACCTAGTTTGTCTGCCACCGAAACAGTGCCCAGAAATTTCCATGATTTTATCAACACTTTCAACAGTTGATGTTGAACGTTGACGTTCTTAAAAAAAAATGGTAGAGAAATTGTTTGGAAATTAAATTAATCACATTTTTCGAAATATTCCGAGTGATACTTCATGCACAGCTTGTAAAAGATGTTCCATAGGGCGTCTATTTTTAATCACTCACTCTAAATCAGCACCTCTAATTCAATGTTGAATATCAACTCCTAATGCACAGACTTATACCAAAATAAAGCAAATTGTGAAAATAAATCTCCAAAATCAGTGATCAGTAAAATAATAATAAATAATTTGAATTCTTTTGATTTAAAGCGGAATGGCCACCTTAATTATTTTAGTCGACCACTCTGTCTTCCACTTGGATACTTACGAATTCACTCAAAAGTTTTAGTTGAAATCAAGCGTGCTCTGTACAATATAGACAGGTCAGGGGCAAATCAATAATAACACACTTTTTAAAATTCGGATGGAGAGCTTATTTTTTTTTAATTGTTGTTGACGACAGAATCAAGTAATGAGAATCCCCTAATATAAAATGAATTCAAATGGGATCTTCCCCCTAACATAAAATGAATTCAAGTGGGATCTTTAGAAATCACTGACTTCAACTTATTATAAGTTATTGACTGCAGCTGATTTAAAATCAAAATTATTGACTTCAACTTTTATAAAGTGAATTAACTACTGAAAATATATATGGATTCAGTTAACTTCCGTAAATGAATTCAATTCGATGGTTGCTACATAATGAATGCAGCATGAATGAACTCAAAGGAATTGTGACTTAAATTTTTTTTAAATCCGTCTTTTTTTTTTAGATTTGATTGCATTGACAAATAAAATTAAAATCATTCTATTTGTCATTCATTCATTCATTGGGGTCAAGATGAACTTTTGTAAATTTCCACCGTTCTATAAATGCGATTAAAATTGTTTGTACTTCATTTTGTTGGTGATGAAGTAAGGAAACAAAAATCATTCAAATCGGTCAAGTGGGAATTTTTTTATTTACAAAAAACAATACAACCGCCGAGTATGTATCCATTTTTGCACGTCACTGTATATATTATGTCTACACGATTCGATAAAAGCCATCTTTTTAGAATCCACGCTAATGCCTAAGAAAAGTCGAAAACTCATTGCAACTATCGTGAACAGAAAGTCCTAGCGTAATCGATAATTAGGCTTAAGTTTTGAACATAATCAACAAATGGCCAAGTGGCCTTTGACTTTTTGAGTCAATTTTATTTATTCTTTCCCACGCAAAGTATGGTAAAAACAAACGAAGTTTTTTTTTGTGTTGGGTAAACACGGTCATTACAGCCTACTCCAGGGTAGGCAGAATTGAATGTGGTTACACAAGTTTTTGCTTTCATTGCCTATTTGTGTTTATGTTTAAAAATTCAATAATTTTAATGACTGAGTAGATAGACAGACATTTTTATTGGTTCAGGAAATGACAGCAAGTAAAAATTAAGTCGGGGTATCCACAGCAAGGTGACACTTAGGAACTTAAGGAAATGATAATTAAACCGCTTTAAATTGTTGTTCAGACCTAATGTAATGAATGTAAAAATAATGTTTTGAGTGCTGCAAAACCCAAACATTTTAGGCAGAAATTTAAAGTCAACGAAGTTTTGTACGAACTACTTGTTGTTTCCTTAGAACAGGTCAAAACCGTGGAAGGTTTACGAAAGAATGGTTACTGTACATTGTCCCCCAACAACTTGGGATGTCTCTTCAATCAGGAGACGTAAGCCTTAAAAAAAATCCTTGCGTTATTTTGTATTGCGAAGTAAGTAATAGAAGGCTTTCAACCAAAAATGACCTAAGGACTGCATTTTTGGAGAAAGGGAAGGTCCTCAAATAGGTCCTGCAATTTTTCGCAAACTTATCGATTCAAAGTCGAAGAGATAAAAACTGTGATTGAAGCAAAAAGTCTGCACACAAAATATCATTTGTATTTGTAACTTGTTTATTTACACTATATTTCACTCAAAACAAATTTTTTTTGAGGTCAATTTATTCGTTTTTCCTGAATAACTCGAGTAATTCTTAGCCGATTTTAACCATTTTTTATTTACAGGATTTTTCCTGCTCTTATCTTTCATATTACAATTCATACAAACTTTTCAGATTACCGAAAAATCGTCAAAAAACTGGTTGCGCAAATTCTTTTTTTTAGCATATATTTCATTATACTTGATCTCATGATACAAATATAAAAGCTAATATACTTAGCCCAAATATTTTGATTCCGTTCATCGCATATTTCAAAATGGCGTTGTTCGTGACCCCATTAGACAGAAAGCTTTGAATTTGGATTGTCAGTGTACTTCTAAATACACAAGTAATCATAAACAAACGTGCGACAATTAGTGTCACAAAAGTTGGAGTCACGTTTTCAGCCATTTTGAATTCGGTTTTTTTTTTTGATTGACACATGCGCAATATATTACCTTCTATATTTGTATCATGACTTGATGCAACGTGTCACTAACTATTCGCTTTAAAACTGTTCTTAATACCGTGCTCACAAGACGACTTATCGCCAACGACGACAATATGCCCCCAACATAAAATAAATGTTGGGGGCAAATTATGTTCATTTACACCGAATCCGATAAAAATCATCGTACCTGTCAGCAGGAAAGCTTGTTGGATGTTTTTTGAAAGCGTATTCACACGGCCGCCACGCCGGCACATTCTATCGCAGATAAAACGCGCACACGTAAAATGGCACGCCATACACCGGTAAAATAGACTTTTATCTGCGTATCCATCTATGTACACTTGTCAACAATTATAATTTTTATGACAACGCAGCGTCAATCAGTCGTCAAGTCGATCAAATCAATTAAAGTCTGCCCAGAAATTCTGTATATGAGTCCAATTTCGAGGAACTTGTTCGTGAATGTTGGCTGGTGTCTGGATTGTAATACGTGTAAATGTGTAATGCTGGCTTATCATCATAGATTTCAAACTTTGGTAAATGGAAAAGCTTTAAAATTCTCTAGGGACATCAATCGTTTGGAGATCATGCCAAAAGGTTGCCACAAGGAAGACAAAATTGAGATTGTTTCGGCTTATACGTCATAAGATCTGAAAAAGGAAATTTAATGAATGTTGTTTACTCAATACAATTTTTAATAAAATGATTAAATGTCCCGCCAAAGTGCTAAAAAAAATGCTATCAAGTTAAAAGTATTTTAACAGCATTAACATGTTTTTAAAATTAAAAATATATGTATGTGTATATATTGATTTACTTTTCCAAGAATTTGTGCATCTTCTTTGAAAATGAATACTTGAACTAGAAAAAATTGTGCGATATTTGTTTATTCTTTGCCCGTTTCTAACGTCAGTTCTGAAGGATTTTTTTAGCGAAGAATTCGTGGCGTGAAGACAGAAATAAAGTATCAATGTCGGTACTAGAGGCAGAACTGATGATTAAACAAAATTATAATACGACCTGTAGAAAATTTTGTACAAGCGAATGAGTTTATAAATAAAATTAAATCAGAAGCAAAATACATATGAATAGGTAATTTATGAATTTTAAAATTTTGCCAAATGACTGAAAATGAATTTTATTTTATGGATAATTTTATTTTATGTACAAGCATAATAATGAATTAATAATTTTTTTTGGTACCAAATACGGATTTTTTACTTGGTGGTCCTGCAAAGAAATTTTTCAAACCTGCCATCTCTATTTGCCTGTTTTACTCAAATTTTTTAATAAACTTTTTCAGCTTTTTCTCAGCAGTCTGTGCCGCTTTCTTTTCTTTTCTATAAGAGAATAGTTAAATATGTTGTTGTAGCGCCGTCCAACAAATCTCACGTTGTATGCAGTCTATGCAGATTTTATTTGCTGATTAGAAAATATTTGTTTATAATTCACTATTACATTTGTATATTACATGCACTTAGAATTCCTGACGCTTAAAACCAAATCCGTGTGCGGCGACTACAACGTATGACGAAAATATGCTCAATCCAAAATTTTAAAAACGAATTGAAAGTGCGACCATGTAACCAACTGGCAAGCCGTAAAGAACAGTAATTTAATCGGGTATAAAGAAAGAAATACAGTCGAAGCACTCTCAGTCGAATTTTCACGGGATATCAAAATTAGTTCGAGTTAGAGGGTTTTCGAAAAATTCGAGTTAGAGGGATTACATTTTTTTTTGTTTAAAAACCTTTATTTTATTCAAAAAAGTATACATGTAAGGAAAACACACAGCAAATTACTTAAAAAGGCTGGTAATTTTGGATTGAGTCCTTAAAATTGAAGAATAAAGCCTTTTAAAAAGGGACTCTATTTTAAAAAGGCAGTGTGGACTTCCTCCAGATTCTCAATGCAATCATTAAATGAAACTTGAAAACATCTCAGACACCTAACTGCTTTTATAAAGTGTTTGAGGCCAACCAACAACACAATAAATAAGCAGCGCAGTTATTCATACAGAGCCGCAGGGTTGTGTGCACAAATAACATATAGCTCATTTGTGGTTGTGTGTAGAGGACGATTATGTGGCCCTAGACGACAATTATGTTCGCCCAACATAATTGTGCTTCGAGAACCGTTGGCGAATAGTTTCGATTTTCTCATGATCTTTGGGTTCGATATTTGCCGTGTAGGTCGCCATGCAAATCCTCATTCTTGCTTTCATTCTTGCATAAAGAAAGAAACAATAATAAGGGCGACCACGTGCGCTTTTTCCGACATGTTTGCACTAAAAAATCAACATGAAAGGAAAGGTGTTCGTCGTCCAGTGCCAAATTGAGAGAGAGTCAGAGCATGCAATACAAATTGCGTGCTTGATACAAGTTGCTAGAGGAAACTTTTTGTTTATTTCCTTGCAAAAAAAAAACACTTAGAGGAATTGAAAATAGACCAAGAGTCGAAAAAATGTATTCGAGTTAGAGGGCTTTTCGACTTAGAGGGAGTTCGTCTTAGAGGATGGATTTTGTATGGAACATTGAAGGAAATGCCAAAATATGGCGAAAAATTCGTGTTAGAGGGATTTTCGACTTAGAGGGCGTTCGTAATTATATCGAACTCATAACTTGTACTCGTCGCACACTAAGGGAATAGGTTACATTGCAACCACAGGAAATTTTATACCTGTTTTACAATTTTATTCACATTAGCAAATATTTTTGTTTTTTAAATTAAATAATTATTAAAATTCAACCTGATGAAACAAGGTGACTCGTATAATGTTCCGAGTTTTCACTAATTTTTCAACGCACGTTATTTTTTTTTTACAAAAAAAAAATATCTTTCACGTGGTATCACATGGTATTGACAGACTTCAGCGCTGTCTACCGATAATTTGTCAACTTTTTCTAATATGCTAGTTTAATTTTGAAAAAGTTCTCGTCTAACTATCAGCCGTCTTTTCCTAGAAACTGTTAACCAGAACTCATTGAAAATTAATGTGATGTCAAATACACTTATCCCTCGCTTTGTACGGTCTCGTTCTACGCGGTTTCACTTTAGCGCGATTTTCAAATATCCACCCAAATTCGATTTGTGCGACTTTGCTCTGCGCGAAATTAAGTTTTTTCTTCAAAGAATCATGAATCACTATGGTTTTTCTGTTCAGAAGCACGTACCCGTGTATGCTCATAAGTCGTTTTGCGCGGTTTCGCTTTCTACAAAACTTTTCATTCCTCTAACCCCCGTGTAAAGCAAGGGGCGACTGTAACAATTTTCATAGGAGATCTGGTTAAAAAATGATTTAAATGACAAATTAGAGTAGGTCAGGACATCTACACATTTAGTGCTATTTTCATCATGCTTTCCATGGAATTCAAACTACGAAAATCCCCAGAGCCGAAAAAACTCAAAACATAAGTTTGGGTGGCTGCTTAGGGGATGCACAGTTTACTTTAATTTGCATTTAGAAAATTGTTTGTTTTAATTAATTTGCACACTGTACGTCGTCCGTTCACACACATTAGCAAAAAATTGCACCAGAAAAGCAGCTAAATTTATTCAAGCGGAAGAGGACTTTAAGTGGGACGACCCCATGCCCATTAGGATTGCAAATTAGCCCACGTAACTGCTTCGGTGCGGACTTAATCGGTAATCTGAATGTAATTAGAATACCCTCCTTTCATACTTTTCGGTGACATTATTTTACGCCAATTGGTAGAATTTTTCTCCGATTTTGGTCGCATTTTGCTCCTTTTTGCGGCCCCGGTCGAGAGTCAAGGAAATCAATTTTGTGAAAAAAAAAAAAAATCTCAATTTGAGCCGCAGCCAAGAGGCTGGAGATGCTCATGCATATTTGAGTTAAGTAATCTCCATGTGATTGTATGTGTGTGTTGATGCACAGGCCTTGAGGACATGCCCACTAATTAAACGTCTGGCGTCAGAAGTGGCTTAAGTGGAATAAGTGCTCCGTTTTGACACGATTTACGATGCCCATACCAGCACGATGGGCCTATTAATTAGAATGTAATTACGTGCTTCTGGTCTGGGTTACGGATTCCTTTTGTTCCGTTGCCACTTTGGAGACCCACTCACGGGGTGGGCGTGAATCGATTCGACGCGGGGGCTCAAAGTCACGTCGCTTTTTGGAAACGATATTAAAAATTTAGACACTCATTTAGGCCACATCAAAAGGAGGTAAAGGTAATTGTGTGTGTGCTTTGATTCACACTAATCCATGTGGTGGAGTGAGGCGAAATCAAAGGATCAGATTCGCGTGGAAGAGCGTGAATTCCCCAAATCGCGCACAATGTTGCTTAGTTACATCAAATTAAATTTCCAAGGATATTCATGCGTTATAGACCTTCTATTTTAAGGCGTCCTAAAGAAGACTGTAGTCTTTTTGACTTTCTGATAATTTGAGTCTGATGGATTTCATAACGAACTATTTTTGGTACATGGGGTTGAACTTCCTGTACCCTCTTTTGACAAACCTTTGAAAACAGAAAACGTCGTATTCTTCTCTTTTTCGTGTAATTTCCCACCCCTGCTGAAGACAGTGAGAGATATTTATTCTCCAGTGTGATAATTTACCAAAAAAAGAGTTCAACAATCTCCGCCCAGTCGGTTAAAATAAATATTTCATAAACACGTGTTACACACGACGATGGTGGTGTGTTAACCTAAATTTTGAAAGGTAAGCATTAAGTACACTATCTGTTTGTTTCTTTTTTAATTCCTCTCATTAGGGCCTACGTCGGGGTTGCTTTTATGAGCTTAAGTCACGCATGTGAAGGAAATCAATCTGGAGGATACACAAATGGGTGTCACACTTAATTTACGTTGCTGTCCAATGACAAATTAGTGTGAAATGAGTTGTCTCAGAGTGGGAGAGATATCAGTGTCTTTTTGAGGCAGACAAGAAAAGGTTTTTAGATCAAAACAGCAATTAATACCTCATTAAAACTGAATAGAAATTATTTCGAACTGCCGTGCAGGCTTTTTGACCTCGAAGATAATTTATCAATACGGATGGATCGATGTTAACTGTCTGAGGTGGCTATTTATTTGCAGTCTTTGATGCCCACTCAGCAAGTATTCGGATTCAGCTGTACTTTAAAATCATATTTTCTCATTAAATGCAAATGTGGTGTGCGTTCCACAAACGTTGAGACAGATGCGGTGAGCCTTCCAATTTTTTGGTGCACAAGTCAGAGTACATTTTTTTCGATAGAAATTAATTTTTTGTTTCGTGTATGTAAACACTTACGACCTTAAAAAGAATTATCATAAATATTTTATTTAGAAATTCAATTTCGGAAAATCAAATTTACGCTGGTCGTTCAACTTCATTTACTCTGAAAACAAAATAAAATTCAGTGAGTCTTGAACATTTTCACTAAATGCACTCTTTCGGTACAATCGTTAAGAACGACCACAAGAAAAAACCCACACGAAAACATTCAATTCAACTAATGGTGCTGCCAGGGACACCCAACAAAGGATACTACAACCCCCTCTGACAATTCCAATAAATTAAACCTGATTCCGAATCACTCGCACCCTCCGTATTTCCATTCTCGTTAAATTAATTTCTTAAAATTTGTGTAAACACTAAAATCGAATGTTTGGTCGATAAATTATCGCCATAGACGAGCGACAGCCGTGTGTGAGGATTTTTATCCTCTGAAAGACTCCGCGAAACGCAAGTTTTATGACTTTTTCATCGTCGCGTGTCAATTTGACAAACAGCAAACACTAGTTGGCGTTGGGTTATCGATTTCCGAGAGCAAGATTGGTGTGCTTTCTCAAATTATTCCTTTCAATTTGCCAATAATCGATCGCAGGGTACGAGTAATTGGTCGTCAAGTTAAGGACATTCTTTGAATACCATACTGGAGGTGGAAAAAAGGGAAAAGTAAAACGCTGCCTTCTGACGTAAATCCACCCGATCAATTGTGTGTGTGCGTTTCTATTCACACGGGAGGAAGAAGAAGAACTTCAATTCCATCCGCTGTGGGATGGGGTTGGGTCTCGTTAGTTTTTTTTATCAATTCTTTTGTTGGGAACGTTCGAGGTATGACACTGTCAAGATGGAGAAAAAAACGAAGGAAATGTATATCGAAAGAAAATTGAAATTGACTGGGTGTAGGGACGAAAAGTCGTCGTTCCCGTGTGACCTTCGCCATTCATGTGTCGCCTTCGAAGATGCGAGGAAGGCGTTTATGTGTCACCCAGACTCTCACAGCACCATCATTGTCAAGCACTTTGGCAAACAAAGATGACAAAGGAGAAGAGCCAGTCACGCGATGATGCATCTAAGTTGCACTCTGTTGACTGTGACGTGCAAGATGCAGTGTGGCGCCAGGATAGTGTTTTGCCCGGGGTTCACCTCCTTGCGCTGAATGGACCCAATGCCAAAAACTAATTCACTACCAGACGAAGAGACTGGTGTCACCTCACGATGATTGTGACACTTTTGCAGGCCATTTGACGGGGACACACTCTGTCTGGGGTTGGCAATAATTTTTTATGCATTATGCTAAGGACTCGTAAAGTTTTATGTTGCGTATAATCGTGGGTGCTCCGAAGATGGCACACTACTCGGGTGCTTTTTTTGGGTGGTCAGATGGTCGTTCAGAGATATAATGGGGTTTTTGATACGTAAATATTTAGAACACCATCGTTCACCAATTCGTGCGTGTCTTCATGAAACGAAGGTTCTAGAGGTTCAACAGCTTTCTGGGTGAAATCTCTTTCATTGGAGAGTATTTAAAGCCGTGTGTGGTATGAAACCCTCTCCTCGCGATGTTTTTATTTCGGATAAACTTAACTTTTAGTTGACATACTACATACAATAAAGTTGCACTCTGATAAAGGCCAAACAACAAAGGCGCTCTCGAGCGGGTCAAGCTTTGGAAGAGTTTGGTAGAAAACCCACAGATTGCGGACCTCTTACCGAGAACAATCTCCAGAGGATCAGAACCTTCGATCGGAAATAATCTTCAAAAAAATGCGGATGACTTTCGAAAATCTACGGAGAATCCAATTTTGTTTACCATAGAAAAACGCTGGAGAATCCGAATTGTGCAACTACGAAAATCTCGGGAGAATCCGATTTTTCTACTGAGGAAAATCTGTAAAAATATCTGCGGAGAATTCAAATTTTTAACAGAGCAAAACCGACTAAAATCTCCGGAGAATTCAAATATTTTACTGAGAAAATCTTTAAAAAAATGTCGGAAAAATCCGATTTTTTTACGGGAGAAAAAATCTTAAAAAAAAATCACCGGAGAATTGTTCCCACAATTTTTTTCGAAATAGGACTCGCGCATTTGACAGATGAAAAAAATTGCAATTTACACAAGTAATTTCAGGTATGTATTATGATATAAAAGTGAAAAATGTATCCGACGTTTGTATATTAATTCTCTTCCACGAAATTCACAAATTCTTAAATTTTCACTTGCGATATTAAATTTTTTGATCAAAGGACTTGTCATGTCATTCAAAAAACAAATTGACTTTGATGCCTATAATTGATAGTTCGCAGTATTCGACCCTTTTAACTGTCAATTTATTCGACATTCCTGACAAATAACAACGAAATTGAATGCAAGCCTATTTTCAAGAGATTCCCTGCCACGTCGTTAATGTCAGCAACAAAGTCAAATCAATCAATAATCGAAGGCTATGAAATCAAATCTAATAAATGCCGAAATCTGTCTTTGAAGTTCTGATATGACATTGAATGTCAAACTTGTGAGTATAGCAAACTTGGCGTTAATGCGTTACGAAGTAAAAGAGACGTAAAACAAAATTGTGTTTGTAGAGTGGGAGGTCAGGGGAGCAAAAGATGGGTTACTTTTTAAATGACAAAGTATGTTTTTTTGTTTAATTAAAATTACGTTGCCGAGTCCAAAAAGTCAGCCAAAGAGGCAAAATAGCAGCCATGGGGAAAAATGTAGCAGTAGTGTACCTTGAAGTTTCAAATAGCGGTTGAAAACCAACTGAGTCGAAATGCTCAATACAAACTAGAGAGATTAATGTGAACGCGTAAGAACAATGATGAGCCTTAACAGACGATAGAAGTTTGCGTGTTTCGCCACACCAGACTCGAGTCAGGAGTCCCGACAAGAGTGACTCTCCTTGTTTTGGGGCCACCTTTTTATATAAATTTGGCTGATGTTTTGAAAAAAACTTTCTGACAATTTTTACATTAAAAACCTTAGCTTTGAGTATCTGTTGTTTTTTGAAGTTAAAGTTGAATTGGTCAAAAAAAAGTTTTCTCCCATGACTTAAAACACTTCAATAAGTAACGCCACCAATTTTGAGCCCAATCGGAGGGTGTCGTTCAGAGCTCTCCATATAGGCTGGGCGATTAGTCATGCAATGACCCAAAAACTATTACACAATCGGATAATTTACTTTTACCCCAAAATAATGAAAATTCAATAGTTTGTGGACATGGAAATTGCATAAAATAACTGTGTGCACTTAAAAATATTTTCTTTGAAATAAGCCTATGCATGCCATTTTGTATGAAATGTGTTTTTGCTCAAATGTAAGCAACGGCTTCTAACGGTGACACGGTTTCATCGTATTTCATGGATTTAATGTCATAATTTAACATAAACCTGACACTAAAGAAAATGGTAAAAAAAAAAGTGGGGAATCTTTAAGGTCAATTCACGTCATCTTATGGAAGAGATAACCCTACCCACAAATGGTTCACAGGAGGCTTTTACTTTGTGTTTACTAGTACACCTACCCCTACTGTCATTTGCAACGCTTCATGATTTCCTTTTTTCTTTCTGGTAGCAGAAAATACCGTTTGTTTTCGTTTAGCAACTTCCGTTTTTGCATCTTTCAACCGGAATAAATTAAAAACTATTAAATAAATAAAATTCAGTGTTTATTTACGTAGTTTCTGCACTAATATTTGTTTATTTGCGGCAGCAATAATTCTACTAATACTATGTCAACTTTTTTCTTGTGCAGTAAAGATTTACATTGTTTGTAATTATTTGCTGTCACTTTTCTAATGCAAAATTATGTACATGTATTCCACAACTTACTTTTATTTTGTTTTCAGCAGAGTTGGGAAAATCGCAGTCATTTGATGACTACAGTTAATTTACTAAAAAGACTTATTTTATAAATCTTTTGACTTACTCAATGGCTATATAGTCGTCACAGCTCTGGTTTTTAGTCATCAACAGTCAGAGTTTTAGTTCCGAAAATATCTGATGAACATTTATTTCATGATTTAAATCGGTTAATAGTTTTGCCCATCTGCCTTAAATTAAGAATTTTTAACGCGAGCTGCGTTCTACAAAGAATCTTCAAGCGAACATCTGTCCGCGAACGTAGAAATTCCTTCATTTATAAAGTAAAGCGGTACTTGTCCTTGACGTGTGAGAATCTGGGGTTTTGTTACAAGTACGACTTTTTCAAAAAGATATTGTCGGAACAAAGTACATCATAGGAACACATCAATGACACATTTAATACAAAGTAAATAAAATGTTTTCTTACCAATCATTTATTTTTAAAAGAAAACAACAAAACAAACAGCCTGTGAAAGAGCTTGCAAGATTTAAATCTTTTCTTTGTTCTTCTTCCAGAACGCAACAATTGGATGGATTTGCTGTGCGCCATGCATCTGGCTGCGGACATCGGCGACAGTGCACAAGATCGCCATCACCACAGCCACACTGCTGGTGACATCACTCCTTGTAGCATCACCAATTCTCTTTTTAATCAGCACAGCGCCCTCGCAACTGCCGCGAGACTGCTACGCCGACGATGAAGACTGCATGCCCACCACGGCGCCACCGCCCGAGTGTAATGAGCCCGCCTGCCGCTTGGCTGCGTCCAGCATACAGGCGAAGGTCAACTGGAACTTAGATCCCTGCCGCGACTTCAAGGAGTTCAGCTGCTCCACAACGCAGGTGTCCAGCTTGAGAGCCGCCCGCAGTGCTCAGGAGGCTGTCGATATTCAAATGCAACGTGAGTGATCACATGTGCCGATTCGATGCGTGTGACTGTATTCTTCCTTTCAGAGCTGCTCCAGCACAACACGACATCAGGTCCGTTCCGGAAGCTGGGGCGCTTGTACGGGAGTTGCCTCCGGCAGACGACAAACTCATCGACGATTCAAATCGTCCTCGAGCAGCTGGGTGGGTACCTGCCCATCGGAGCCCTAGGACCGTCCACCATAGCACCGCTAATATCGAAAATCTACGAACTCGGCCCGACGCCGCTCATCGACATCTACTACGACCTGAGCTACGGCCGGCGGCCGCATGTCCTGCTGATCATCGGGGACCCCAGTACGTCGGCGCCCATTTTGGAGGTAGGTGGACGTCTTTTTTTTTACATTTGGTGTACTTTCACGATCTTTCATCCTTTTTAGAGCAAAATCCGATGGATGGGTCCAAAGGCACCGCCCTATCGGATAAAGGAGACCGCGCCGAAGCTCCTCAACGACGTGCTGGACAGCTTCCTGCCCTCGGGACTGAGTTACGACCAGAAGATGTCCGAGAAGGAGGCCATCTCGACTTTCATAGAACAACTGAACAAGGTAAGAGTGCCTCCTAGTCCTTGTGTGCCAGACGAGGACACCGAGATAAACCTTCACCTTGAAGTGGTCCTCGTTGCGCCCTTCCAAAATACACACTCGAATGGGGTGGGATGGGGCTGTGCACAAGCCTCCCCCAGCTCCTTAAGTGTGTCTGTGGTTGTGCCGTGGGCATTTCGGATACAGTTGGGGTTGAGGTTGCAAAAATAGTCCCACCGACGCGTCGGGGGCGTCCTTCATGTGACTGTCTTTTCAAGTAGAACTGTCTTCAAAGGAAGTAAACCTTCGGTTTATTTTCGGGATATTGATTGTTGGGTTAGTGAATAATTTAGGGATGAATTGACACGCTGAATTTCGGCAGTAAGTGTCTGCTTCGGCGTTCACTGAACAGGCAGGCATGCCTTGATTAAATCATTCAGTTGGCACGGATACCACGTGGAGGAGGAAATATATTTTTAGTTTTCACTTAGTGTTGTTTCAATTGCAGGTGCATTGCTAAACCCATGGGGATGCGGGAAATTTACAAAGTAGCTTCCCTTTCTAACTTGAATATGTAATCTATTCAAAAATAGGATCAAATTACTTGCAACAAGATACCCGATTTCGCACCATCAAATGCTATTTATTGAAGTGTTTTTAGAAATGGAGAGTTTTCATTTCGAGCAAACTCCCTCGGGAATACGAATTCAAAGTACAATTCTGGTTGTTGTATGTAAAATCTAACTTGTTTAGCTTCAAAGAGCTAGGACAACCGTGTTAAGTTCATATTGCATTTTGTTTCATAAAAAAAACATACTTTTTTACATTCAAACATGCTAACATTTTGTGTTAACTAAGCTACACTTTCCTGGGGTTTTAGTTAATTAGATTGAAATTAGTGGGCTCCTGTTTTAGGTTTATCAAAAAAGTTTGCTGCTTCAATTGTGGAAATTTAGTTTTGGCATTACTTGAAGCTACTCGAAGTCAGAAAATTTAAAGTGTTTTAAGAAGTACTTAGTAAAAAAAAAAGCCTACAAATGAAAGAAAAGTTATACTGGTGTAAAAGTTTATAGCGCCAAATCAAACAGGGAATAATTTTCGCTTGAAGAATCGCAGCGCTGGAAACCAACACCCAACAGCCATAAAAGTTTGAAAACAACAAGCACTACGTAAAAATGAAAGTTAGGAATGTATTGTTGTAAGAAACATACACCACCATCATTGTTTTCAAACTTAATCCTGTGGTGTCACTTTGGATCACAAGGCCAATAAAGCGTTCCTTTGGTTAAATAGTGTTATTTGAGAAGGCTTATATATCTAGAGAAAGGAAATGATGTGAAATCATCATGAGGTCTCATGATATAGGCCGAGCTCTAAAACAAATGTCAAAAAAAACAAGTCGGTAACGATCTTTACCCCACAACTGTGAAAATTCCACTCTGAACAGATTTCAACGGTGTCAGTTTAAAGAATCATGCGTGGAAATTTTAAATATCCGTTTTTAAATCTAACTAAAAAACATTTTGCTTTAACAAAGTTTGCTTATACCCTTTTCACCCCTTTCAGATTCGAGTGGAGCACTCAAGACGCGGCTTCTGGAACAGTTCCGTTCTGTACAACATCTCCTCTCTCAATGAGAAGTATCCAATTGTAAGTAGCTATCTTCACATAAAATTGCTATTGACCTTCACTCTACTATAGCTGAATTGGACCGCTTTGATTCCATGCAATTGGACCGGGCCAATAGTTGTTCGCAATTCGGAATACTTGAAGGCAGTCGAGGAGCTTCTAACAAAATATCCCACCCGTGTAGCCCACAATTCCATGCTGTTGTTGTTCGCCCTTGGCATTCTGCCGCAAGGCTATCCTGACCCGGCGGTATGCACCAGAGCCACCATGTGGGCACTGCCAGAAATCACGTCGGCCCTCTTCATAGCGCAGCACTCATCTGAGGATCTGAAAGAAGTCATTCGAAGGGTAGGTAGATAAGGGTTTTAACGAGAGGAAGTATAAATCCGGACATCTTCCTAGACCGAGATGGTTTTTAAGTCGCTGAAGGCGCATCTAAAACGTGCACCCTCGCTGAAAGGCGCCGCTCTGGTGAAGCTCTCAGCTCTTAAGATCCAAACGAAGCCCTGGGAGGGATTCACGAACTTCACGGCAATGATAAAGCAGCTGGAATCGATCGAAATAACTTCTGACAACTGGTTCGAGAACATTTTGAAAATCTACAAGCGGAATAAGATCATTCCGGATACGATCACCCTCGATGTGGACTCCCACGATGCGTAAGTGAACCAACGACACACAATCGACAACTAATTCTACGTCCTTTTCTAGGTGGGCCTATCCTATTGTTGCCAAAATCTTTTACGATACCCTGAGTCATTCTATCGGTAAGAGTCTACGGACTCCTCATTCACTGATCACGTCAAGTCTCAAAATGTCCTTTCAGTTGTGCCACTCTCCGTCATCCTGGTGCCGTACTTCGATGCCAAACTTCCGCCGTATCTGCAGTACGCCTCAGTTGGCGTCGCCATCGCCAAAGAGATCCTCCGCTCAATAACGAAGGCTTTCGAGGACAAGGCGATGCGATGCGTTCCCAAGTCTGTGAACATCTTCTCCAACTACAGCCGCATGGACATCCTCATCCATTCCGGCGGAATGCAGATCTCCTACCACTCGATGCTGTCGCTGACCGGGCCAATCAAGGGCATGGCCCGCCTCCCGGGACTGAACCTCACACCGACACAGGTCTTCTTTCTGGTCTCGGCGCAGGAACTTTGTGCCGAGTCTCTTTACACGGGCATCGACACGGATGCCGGCGAATTCGGAAACATGTAAGATAGACTTATTTAATAAAAAGTGTGCCTATAATCTCCACCTACTCTGTTTTCAGCTTGGGATGGCTCGTTGCTCAAGGAGGCAGTGCGACGGAGGTCTTTAAGTGTCCCAGTGGCTCGATGATCAACGCTCAAAAGACGTGCAACGTCCTCTAATCCCCCACAAGTTTGTATCCATCTGTCACTCTCCACGTAGGGAAAACAAGGAACCAGGAACCAGAGTCCTCTCACCTCCTGGTTGAAATCAAGAACAATACCATGTACTTACTTTTTACCAATTGAGACCAATCGTTGTAGATTAGAACAAGGGGAACTGTTATATGTATTATGTATAACACTTGTTAGGCACTGATATACTTGTATTATGTATCTAGATATTAATCCCTGTTATTGTATCTGAATAACTCTCAACTTGTCAATTAAGTGAAGACCCTGACTTTTAGTTTGTGTGTTGAATTTTGAATTGATGGTTTAACCTTTAGAAAGTCGTTTTTTCTGTTGTAGAGGTTGTTAGATTAGGAAGTCCTGTTTTTGTTTGTTGAGATTTTTACTAGATTAGAAAATCATTTTTTTTTATCTTGTTAAAGACTTAAGTTGGTATCGTAGGAATTCGTAGAAGAAATTAACTCAAGGTGTGCTCAAAGAAAGGTGGATAGTGTTCTGTATTTAGGTAAATTCATGGATTAGGTTTGGGTTAGTTTTATAGTTAATCAATTTAAAACAACAAGTCACTTATTATGTACATTTACAAATCAGTTTTTTTAATTGCCAATTGTGCTCAAAAATAAAAGGAGATCGCAAAGCAAAATTCGAAACTGTGCTGCGAATTCATTCATCATTTGGGAATCCTTCAAAGAAAAGGGGTTATATTGACGTTTACAAACAAATCCATATCCCACTTAACAAAAAATAACGATTGCTTTGTTATTTCTGGCCGCTGCTTTGCATAATTGCCTTTTTTGCTTTTAATTTAAACGTGTTTGCATTGCTTTACTTGTCAGAAAAAGCCTACGGCTAATGAACTCGTGTTTTTTTTTTATTTTCAGAGTTATTATTTCAAAGGCGTCGTGAAGACTAAATCTCTCCAAAAAATTAAGAAACAAAAATTAGTAAACATGTTTCTACAAGCCAAGTTTGTGTTTAAAAGCAGGAAGTTTAATTTTTTTATCTGCTTCCAAAGGTCTCGTTTTTTACGTTTTATGTGATTTTATTTTTGGAATATTTTTCCTAATCAATCAATTTGCTTTCGAATTGTGATTTCAAGTTTCAAGTTATTAGAGCTAAGGCTTAAAATAAAAACCCAAAGTAAAATAAAAACTCAATAAAGAAGTAAATCTTGCAAATATTTGAAGTCTGAGTAAACTTTAGTTTGGTACAAAAAATAAATTGGTCATTCGGCCTAATCATGAGCATGAGTACTGATTTTTTTTATTAAATGGAAGTGGAATAAAACAAGTCCTCTTACCTACATCGAAATTCACATAAATTAGTAGAAATAGCATTCAGACTTCTGCAGAAGCTCCCACCATTACAAGTTTTTTTTTAAATGCAATAAAATGAACAAAAATTGATGCATTTTCCATGTACAGAACTTAATAGACATAAAAAAATTTCATATAAGAAAAAAACGCTTAAAAAACCTAGAGCACTGCACCATGTCCTTTCCTAAATTAGCTACCACTAAATAAAACTAATATAAGAAAAACGTTTATAAGGAACAAACTGATATAAGAAAGTACTTCCTGACACTAATAACCAAAATTATATTAAGAGAAATTGCGCCTTGCACAAACCATTTATTAATCCTCCATTATTTAATCCTGTACAGTACCTTCTCAAAAAACATAGCTAGAAAGGTTTGTTTTATACTGTACATGCAACACTTCCGCAAACTTTATTTAAAATGTTGCCATTAATAGCTTAAATAAAATGATAATTGGTTTTGATAGTTTTTTTTTTCATTCGGTTCGCAAACTCTTGCATTGCTTATTAGAAATTATTTTTTCTAGGATCCGTTGTTCTTTTATAAGACTTTTTTTTCTTGTATCCGTTTCTTTCATAAAAGAAGAAAATTCTTTGCATTTTCAGTTTGTCTGATATCCGTTAATTACTGTATTATTTATTAGAAAGAGCAAATATTCCCATTAGTTATGAAATACAACGTTCAAGTAGCTGCCTCGTCATCAATTTCAATAATGTAAAAGTCGGTTACATTGCTCGGTAACGCCCACTGTTGACCAAAACGTTGTTAGCATCCTCATTTTCAAAGAAAACTTGTCCAATGATGCCGGCAATCCATAATTCTCACCCACCTGTTATTCTCTGTGAATGCATTGGCTTTTCGACAATTACGTGTCGGGGCTCCAGATGCGCCAATTTTTTTTTAACGCAGAGATAAAATAGCGCCTCGTCGGGAAAGATGATTTTTCGCCCAAAATCATTTGTCAAATTCAAGCAGCTTTGAGGCCCAGAGCGAAAACAGCGGACCTTGTCAACAAATAATCCGAGATCTTTGTGCAGAATTCTCCTCAGCCTAATGCGTAAAATTTTGAGCTGTTGAGATCGATGGCGAGTTGATGTTCTCGTGTGATGTTCTCGAGTGCTTTATTTCGGCGAAAACTTCTTTTTCAAAACAGGATTGTTTGGGCTACACAGTACTCTCTTTGGAAATATTCCCTTCCTTCCATCTTCTTCAAGCATAAAGCGACTTATTTCGGGTCACGTAGGTGTGACTGTCGGTCAGTTTGTCAGTATTTTACTTAATATTGTTGAAATTTCAAATAAAAATGAAAATCAAAATTTGTTCAACAAATTAATAATCGCCTAATTTGTTGTTGTAAATTTTTGTTTTCTGGTGTCGAATGATCCATCAGAGTTTTTTATTTCAGTCTAAAATAATGTTTGGACAAATGAAAAAAAAAATCTATGAAATAAACTTTAATTAATAAATTGTATTATAATATGACCTCTTAACGAGTTAAGGAAATATTCGAGTTATAGGAATCGGAGGTAGAAAGCAAAAATAAATGAAGGATGCAACGAACAATATGATCCACGATTGAAGTAACAGAAGTTCGAGTTAGAGAAGATCTACTCTATTTAAATACTGCGTAAAATTTTTCTCTTTTTGTTCATTATTTGGAACTTAAAAACATCACCGTCGCTGTAATTATCGGCCGAATGAATTTTGCGCAACAGGATGGTGAATTATCCAACGTAACCATAGTTTCATAACTCCATTACGCTTCTTTCCCAATTTTTAAATTTTGTTCTATATTTTAAAAACTGTTTTTCAATAATGTTCAAAGAATCTCATCTAAAATTCTCCTCCTCGCCTCCGAAAATTTTAGCTTCAGAGTTCTGCTTAAAAAAAAACTTTAAAAAAAGCCTAACGAATAATCCTTGTGTTTAATAATAGAGAGAACACAATACAATTTTTTTTATTATTACTTCCTAGAAAAAACATACTTATATAGCCCGTGGAGGAGCAGGGACAAGCGTTATTGAAAAAATCTATATCAGTAATAATATTATGCCACTAAAATAAGTGCTCTGCAAAGAAATAGAAAAGGACGTCGGGCAGAGTTGTAAAAGACTGCAATCTTTTGTAATGCAATCCCTGAATTCATGGAAAGATTTTTATGATTTGGGATTCATTCAATTGACTTCATTTGATGACTAAGACTTCGGCATTTAAATCTCACATTCTTTTTGAAGTCTTGATTGGAGCAATCTTTACGACCAATCTATTGATTGCAAATCAATTGAATGCAAATCTTTAGATTGGCATTGCATTCATTGCAATCACTTTGAAGTCTTTGGACTTCAAAATTTTTCGTTGCAATCTCTGGGACTTCAAAAATTTTCGTTGCAATCTTTGGGACTTCAAAAATTTTCGTTGCAATCTTTGGGATTGCAAGATTTTTCGATGAAGTCTTTGGGATTGCAAAATTTTTTGTTGAAGTCTTTGGGACTTGTGATCAGCTATTATTACTACGTTTAAAGACGAAAAGAACGGTATATAATACAGGATGGAAAACCAAAAAGCTTTAGAAATAACGAGCAAAACAAAAAACAATCCGCATGTACTCAATTTTGCACCAAACATTTTTTTGGGTATTTTAGCCTCAAACTCAATAGCATAAAATCAAAAACATGAATTCATTTAATTTTTTCATTAATTGTTTTATTTGTATTGGTACGACTCCATCCCCATCCCCGCCCCGTTCTCCATCATCCTCACTCTTATAGACTACTTCAAAACTGATGACAAGTCCCAAAGACTTCAACAAAAAATTTTGCATTCCAAAAGACTTCATCGAAAAATCTTGCAATCCCAAAGACTTCATCGAAAAATCTTGCAATCCTAAAGATTGCAACGAAAATTTTTGAAGTCCCAAAGATTGCAACGAAAATTTTTGAAGTCTCAAATATTTTAGTCTAAAGATTTGCATTCAATTGATTTGCAATCAATAGATTGGTCGTAAGGACTGCTCCAATCAAGACTTCAAAAAGATTGCGAGATTTCAATGTTGCAGTCTAGTTGCAGATTTAACTTACGAATTGAAAAATCAGAGGTATGAATTCAATTGATTTTTAAAATCAAAAGATTGCAATCTTTTACAACTCTGACGTCGGGCTTGTTGGCTGAAACTTTTTATAGCAAGCTAAAATAAATAAAAGAGATTATTTATTGTCAAAAAATTCCATTTATATCGCAGAAAATAATCGAACCTGAAATATGTTCGATAGACAGCATGGTCTAAAAATCTCGTAGGATCACGTAGTTTTCATGCCTAGAAAGAGAATGTGGAATACTAACTACAAATCTTAAGGCACAGCAAACAGCGGTTACAAATTTCCAAAAAATGGAGTCAAACGTTCAAATCACGTTTATATTAAATATCATATCAAACGAATTACAATGGGGCTAAGTTGAACATGAAACTAACCTAATAGGATGGCAGCTTATAAAATAATGACTATTTCACAGAACTGTGGTACGCTCCCTTAGAAGTTTAAACTGTCAAGTGTTTATAATGCAATTAACTGTCTTATTTTTTCGATATACTTTGATCGAAACGACGATCTTGGCTGTAGGTTTAAATGCTGATTATAACATCAAACTATGTTCAATTACTCTACATAAATTTACTCCAATTGCATTCCCGTGTAATTTTATTTCAATTTCTAATAAGCCAGAGCTCGGTTATAATATTTTAGACAGCTTTCTGTTATTCCTCTTTATTAGAAAGGTACATACTCTCCAATTACCCGACACCTCAGCGAAATCGAGAGGAGCTTGTTGACTTAAGATAAATTTATGTTACCCTTTAGAGTAGAGAAGTAAAAAGACTAGTAATGGAAGCCGTTTTCCTTTCTGATACATTTAAGTTTATCAGCAGGCAATGACACTGATAAAAAAAAATTCAGCCGACTCAAACGAACCTTGTTTTTGAAAAAAAAAATATGGCTGCTACTCAATAAATTTGTACTTCTACTGGCTTATCCAAAGATCATTTTTTTTAGGAAAGGCAGCAACATCAGGTAGCCTATATATACAAAGCAAACCTAGACCTATAATACAAATCCACTTTTCTAAATTTTTCAAACAAACAATTAACAAATAACAATCACTCAATTAAACTAGAGATCTAAAATGTTATTTAGGAATAGATATTTGTAGATTATGCACCTACCTAGGACCATTTGTTTAGTATTATAAAAAAAAAACAATAATTTTATAAAATTGTTGATCATATACCAGAGATGTTAAACGAAAAGTAAAAATAAAAACTAAAATCTTGTTCTTAAATAATTTACTTAGCAATTAAGCATTTTTTGCATGTGTGTGAATTAGTTATTTAATTTTAATTGATAAACAAGTGAGTAGTGATATAGTAGACTAAACACAATAACTCTGTATTTTTTGGATAAACAGAAAAAAAAATTAAAAGGAAAGGAAATTAAATTGATGAAAGTGTTATACAAATAAAAAAAAACAAATCTAGATTAAATCCATCCCTATTTAAAATGGCCAGGCCTATGGTCCCTAAAAATTGTTTCTGTGATAAAACAAATAATTAAAAACAATTTTGAATAAAAACTTAAATGTAAAACAAGAAAATTGTGTAAAAATTCAGCTTAAAATTCTGAGAGCTGAATTGTGTCTTAGATTATTGTTTGTGTCATGTTTTGTTTTGGGAGTGATGAGAGGACTTTTAAATTTTCTTTAAGGCTTGTGAAGAAAAAGACTTGCTTTAAGCAGGAGGTATTGTCGACGACACAGTATTTGCTCTTTAAGTCACTTTTGAAACAAAACGTGGGTTTTTTTAGTTACTAACAAAAATGTACATGATTAATTTAAATTAATTGCTTTATTACGTAGAGGATAGGAGACGAAGTTTTAGCTGATAGAGAATAACGAAATAAAAGAAAAACAACATTTTGAAAAATGGTTTAGAAATTGTTGCGAACTTTTGTGTTTTATTGAAGTATAAATGAAGTTTTGGAAAATGATTGAGTTAAAAAAATAACGAATTCGATCTCAATTGCTCAACATTGGAAGAGTTAACAGAGATTTGGGAACACATGAAGTAATGCCTGTAGCATCGAAAGGAAGAAACAAGATCCTTTACAGCGTCTTTTTCTATAAACCTCGTTATAACTTTTTGATTAATTTTCAGCTTGAAGAGCAAACTTGAGTGGAAAACTCGAATTCATTTCAATGTGATTTAAAATTTGATGTTGAAGTGTGTAAGTGAACTCATGAATGATGATGAAAATGATTTATTTTATGATCAAATCAAAATGGCTTATTTTCTAGAATTATTGCATTTCTTTATAACGCTGCATCATACAATTGCGCCTCGACTACATTTTGAATCAATCATCATTCTGATCTTTCCCTCCAAATATAAAAAGTATGTCAGTCAGAGAGTTTCCATTGCTTCTGTTTAATTTTAGAATAAGCTAATTACTACTTTCATTCATTCCTTTTCATTTAATTAATTTCACTTAAACTTTATCATACATGGATTAATAACTCTTTATTTCGAAATACTATTGCAATGAATTAACTCTTACTTTGAATACGTTTTCAATGAATTATTATTTAACTCACTGCACGAGCAGAATGTTCCATTTTTTCGACCACCTCTCGCTGTTTCATATTTTTTCGTTTCATTCGTAATTTTTCCTTCAAATGATGCTGGAACATGTAGCGAGGCGAGTAGTTGTAAATGCTTTTGGAATCTTAACCAACAAATGGAGAGTTTACCAAGTCGAGGTTAACAATAAAATTTCAATCTTAATTGGAAAAGAAACTTGCATTTTACATATTTTTTTCAAAGCAAACTACATATTTCTATTTTTTAGAAAAATCAGAGGTAAACGTGAGAGCCCTCAATAACTTTAATTAATGACCCAAAAAGAGAAACCAATGAAACATTTAATGCACGTGAAAAATTTCTCACTTTCTTTAATAACAAAATTTAAATAAATCTTATTTAATAATTGCTCACCGTTTTGTTTTAGTTCTCTACTAATTTTTTCCCATATTTAATCCTTCTTTCTTATATTGTTGTATTCCGGGTGTGCTAGATTACATAACACCGGATATTTCATTATAAGCTCCAAAAGATTTTCTACCGATACCATATATCTTCAAACACGATTATTAATGTAACATAATATGATGCCTTAAAATCATAGTCGGCACAGGTATTTGTCAGAATGTCGGTCGATAAAACTTCTATGTCTACAGTGTTTTATCGCAGAACCATATTTATGCAGCGAACCAGCGATAAATCGCTTCAATCCCGCTATCACGTCGCTGCTGTTTTAATTGGCCAAATCCCGCCATGCATCTAATTCACGCCCGAAATTCGTTCCCGCATTTCGCTTCAGTTTGAGCAGGCCTTCAGTTAAAATTCGTCAAAATGACTGAATTTATCAAAAAATAAAAGTTAATCAAAATTTTGTCAGTATATTTAAATCTGCCGACACAGACAGACAATGATTTTAAATAATTTTTTTTTCGTTAGAGGATATGGATTCGTCAAGAACATGTGGGATGACAACGACATAAAATATGATTTAAAAATTAAATTTTTCTTGATTGGCCTTTTGTTATTATATGTCATGGTTTCTTTTATTTTGAAAATGCATCTTTATGTTCGTAAAACAAATCTATTTAACATTGAATTGTTCTGAAACTGAATGGGTGTTCTTTAAGGTCAAACTAGAGAATCTCTATTCGTAGATGGGATCTTTATGATTTGCAAAAAAAAAGGATTTATTGAAGGAAGACGCGAATGAAGAATTTCGATTAGATGCATTTTCTCAAAATTTATAAGATTAGAAATGTGAGTATGAAATTTAAATAAGTTCAAACCGTGTGGCTGAAGTCAATTTTGGCTTTGGCTGGGATATTAGGGTGCTTAAAGTTTTTGTGTTTGTAGGCTTAGCTTTTGAACGGCTTCATCGCCTTGGTTAGATTTTGTTTAGTAGATGTGTGATAGATCATTGTACCCTATAAGATCATGTACCCTATAAAAGACAAAAATTTGTTAGAGATTCTCTTGTACAATTACTCACAGATTCAAACAGTTCACAAATGTTATAATGGGGCGATTTAGTAAATTTTGGGTTAGTATTACTTTTTGGCGGTCGGGTACTTTTTTCACATCACCGGTAGTCTTTGTGCACTGCATCGATTTTCCTGATTTTCTTTAATATATAAAGTCCATGTATGTCTTTTGGAAATTTCTCAAATAAAACTCGCGGTGTTTTATTTTATGAATGAATGGCGTCAAAATAAATGAAAAAAAGTTATAAAAAAAAACAAAAATAAGAAAACTATAACGTTTGAATGTTGGCCTTTAATTGCCAAGAGATGGTCCTTTAACATAATGGTATTGCTCTACAGGTATTGCTCCGGTGTTTTGCCGGACGATGTTGGCGACCAGTCATTTCTTAAATGATCGGCTTAATGACTTTTTTTTCCCTGCTCACAATGACCCCCTTGATGATGATAAATGGATGCCTGATCTCCTTGGGCACTGTACAGCTTGTTACATTTGAAAAGTGAGTCTTTAAAACCTTAACGCATTTAACTTAAACACCCCCTCTTGTGATATCTTGCACTTTAAATGTTCACTTCTATCGACCCTCGACGATTCAGCCAATAAAAATTTCCGTAACAATCAAATTCAAAATATATTTCTTAAATGGATAAAGCTGCTGAAACTACAGACTAAGTTAAACAAGAAGGTTTTAGGGCTTCGTCTTATCTAAAACAGCGAACGCATATTTTAGAGCTGATGGAAATTTTACTTAGACAGCAGTCAAGTTGATTGGCTGAGTAGTTTATGGACAACTTTGTTTTAAAAGGTGGAAGTCGTATTAATTTGTTGATTTCATATTAAACAAATAGAAAGTAAAACAAAAACTGTTGAATGCCTTAGGTGTTCGTGATATCTGAGGCTTTTACTACGAAATAACAACATTGTACAGCATGTGCTTTTTTAGGTAACGTTTCAAAGAAAAAAAAAACCGATGAACTGAAAACGCTAGCAAGCTACTTCATCAAATCGCAGAAGTTAGCAACTAGCCTGAAATTAACTCTGGGGATTGGATTACGTAGTTGTATCCAAATCCTTCTATGTCAACCAGGAGTAATAGGATGTCTTATAATGTGACGGTTATCCATCGTGAACTTGATCTCTTGCGTTGTTTACTTACTTGTGTGCAAATATGTACAGTGAGGTGCACAAATGAGTATATATTTTTTGTAAGTGTAATTTACACTTCATAGAAAAAAACCGAATGAGGTAAGCTCACATTTAACATTTAAAGACGAGAAGAACGTTATATAACACAAGACGGAAAACTTGAAAATTTAGGAAATAACGAGCAAAACAAAAAACAATCTGCATGTTTTTGCACCCAAATTTTTTTTAGGATAGTAAAACATAGCTAAACCTAAACCTAAAAAAACATTTCTCTTAAGCATGGTTCCTTTCACAACTCAATTTTGTCCAGCTAGATTGGTAAATCCGAGCACTGTGCAACTCTCTAAAACGCTCCACAACCCTGATCGATCCACAACGCTCGTAGCTCGAATAACTTTAAGAAACAAAAGTCTTATGAATATTTCATCACAGAATGATGCAGAAGGCTTTGTAGGATTTGTAATGACTACAGCTTTCCAGTTATCTAATTTAATTTTAAGCTAGATCTCAGCAATTTTAAATAAAATGAGAAAAATTGCGAAAAACTCCCTCAAAAATGTTCGAACTCCAATTATAATGGATTATTTTCTATCAATTGACTTTTCGAACAGGACTCTTACGAGGGGCGTTCAATATATTCTCGGTATCGGGGTGAAGCTGTGGTTGTATATATAAATTGACTTATTTATCAAGTAATACTATTATTTTAGTGCATTCATGTAAAATTTCATATAAATTTGATTATTAATTCGCGTTTTATCTCTAGTTGAACAGAATCATAATGGCAACTGAGACGATGATGGTGAAAATTGAATATCGCGCTGTAATTAAATTTCTCACTAATCAAGGAAAAAGTCAAAAAACTCTTCATGATGGTGGCTGTTCACCAGGGTTCCGCACCTTCATTATCAACTGTGTAAAAGTGGTCAAGTAAGTTCAAGAGAGGCAGAGAGAGCATTGAAGACGATCCCGCTCCGGCGCCCCGGCTACTGCTTGTACGGGAGAAAGCATCAAAGAAGTCGAAAAACTTGTTCTTGAGGATGTCCGAATAAAGGTGAAAATGATGGCAGAGATCACCAAGCTTTCAAGCTGGTACCATTCACACCATTCTTCATAACCATCTTAACCTTTCAAAGGTCAGTGCAAGGTGGGTGCCACGAATGCTCACAGCGCCTCAGAAAAAAGTGAGAATCGCATGCTGTAGAGAGCTTTTGGAGATGTGTAGTGAGAACGCGGACGGTGTTACGGATCGAATTGTTACTGGTGACGAAAGATGGGTCCACCACTATGACCCTGAAAGCAAACAAGAGTCCATGCAGTGGCATAAAAAACGAACAGACCCCCCGAAGAAGTTCAAAGTCTCAGTTGCCATTATGATTCTGTTTAACTAGAGATAAAACGCGAATTAATAATCACATTTATATGAAATTTTACATGAATGCACTAAAATAATAGTATTACTTGATAAATAAGTCAATTTATTATACAACCACAGCTTCACCATGATACCGAGAATATATTGAACTAAAATTTAATTAAAACTCTTCCCATTTTTTAGACAGAATTCATCCCTTGGCCTCTCTTATGATCAGCGGAAACCTCATATAGTTGAAAGTATTAAAAGCACAACCCGAGGTCGTCCAACTTATACAACTTACTTAGACCCTCTGTTCCTGTTCGCCCACAAAAGTGCCAAGCAAAAATTTTAATAAAAAATTTTAAATACAAGTTTGACTTTTCTTTTATTTACGAAAAAACTAATTCGAATCTATGATTGTTTTTTTTTTTTCTTGTTTTATTCTTATAGCCCTAAGTTAATAATATCGTTTTAGTTCTTCCTTGTATATAGTATATGCATCTATGTTTGTATATATTCTTTTTTTACTCATAATTGTATAAAATTAAACACAGTATTTGTTTTGTATTAAATACTACTTTCTCCTCTTTCTTCTAGTATTAAATTTAAAAAATAATTATTTATATGTATATAGTATGTATAATATGTAGGTTATTAAATTTCACATGTAAATTTATGTATACATAGGCTAGTTAAGAATAAATAACATTAAAAAATAACCATTTTTTTTTTTCAATATACGGCTGTATATTGTGCTCTATATGGATATACATCATAAACTATTTCACGAATGGAAACAAAGTGGAAAGCAATATAAAGCATTTGGCTCGACTGAATGTGTTTCTGGTTGTTTTGTTTTGTTTTTTATAGATATATATAATGCCTTGAAATAACATTTATATGTAACAACATTAACATTTTTTTTTTCTTAAATTTCATTGAAAATTTATCAACAACAGGCAAAAGCACACACGAATGACAGCAACACACGGATCACAACACAACGGAGACAGAGTAGTTTTGAAGGCAACGATAGATTGGATAGCCGACAACGACGGTATTTGAAATGTTTTGAAAATAAAACTTATTCATTTAGAGATCCTTTTTCCTGTTGCAGCCCTGTAAAAAAAAACCAAAATTTTAGAGATTCAAGTCCAATTTTTGAATAGTGAAGTTGGAATTTACCTGAAGAAGTAGCTTACAAGATCGAACCATCACACGGAGGCAGTAGGTGTTTTATTTTTTATCCTTTTTTCTGAAAGACAAAAATCACAAAAGAAACTTTCATTAACGATTTATTTAATAACAAGTTTAAATATTTTGAACAAAATGCAATATTAACAACAAATGAACAACAATTCAAACGAAATGGTGATTTTTTAAAAGGAACCTTATCAGCTTTTGAGTTAAGAATATTTAACAAAGCATTTTCTACTGTTTGAAAATTAGAAAAAAGCAGTTAGAAGGGAAAAAAAATAAACAAAGGCTTTTTGAAATACGTAGCAAAATTGTAAGCTTACCTGTCAGTTAATTTTATTTAACATGGCTTATAAAGCATAGAATAGAATATAACGTGCTTCACGACAAACGATAGAGATTTCAAAGTCATTAGATTGCTTAGGCAAAACTATATACAAAGACCACAGGGAGGAGCAATCGCAAGTAGTAAATATGTGGCAAGGTTACGTTTCTTAACGACTCCAGTTTGAAAGCTTGTTTTTAAAAATAAAAATAAATGCAATCATAGGCAAAAAAGTTTAAGGTAAAGGCTTCCATCTATCCGGTGTGGTTCTACAAACTATAACTTTAAGATCTTCGTACAGATAAGATCGATGTAGAAGGAAGATAAGAACGTATAAGTAACCCTTAATTTTGCAATTGCAGTTTCATTGCTTTAGATTTTTTTTTCTTAAGTTCTTAAATCTTAAAACAAGTTTCTTACCGGATAAAACTTGGAAGATTTATGAAATAACGAAATTCTCAGCATGAAACTCTGTAGCTAAAGATTTAGAGGAATGAGCTATCTATCTACCCTTTAATGACCATCGAGGTTCATTGCACGGTGATCGTTAAGCCCATAAAAGCGTGTAAACCTAAGCTCTAAACAATTCAAAGGAGTTTAAACTTCACTGCACTACAGCGATCAATGAATCACAGACATTTTACTCTGGCTATCGAATCGTCAAGATTTAATTCGCTTAAAAACGTCACATTAAATTGAATCAAAGTCGAATATGATTATCAAATATTCGACTAGAATTTAAATTCTTTTGTTACAATCAGTTTCTTTCTTCGTAGAATGCTTTGTCATCATCATTTATAACATCACCATAAGATAAGAAAGAATTGAGATTTGTTTGCATCGTAAGCATTTAGTAGAAGAACACATTAACTATTTCTGTTGCGAAAAACATAGTACTATGTCTTTAAAGAAAGAAACCATTTGAATGATCACGATATATGTGTATAGGCGCATCTGTAATTTGCAGTGTGGCAGAAATTTTCACTGCGAAGCCGATGTGAGAGAAAACTGTTAAATAAAAATGCAACGTTAAAAAGGAATGTTTAGTGTATTCTGGGTAAGTTAATAAATCTTTCAATACGATTATTTCACATTCGTCAGAAAAAAACTGTAAACATCCTTTTAAAATTAACCAAAACTAACACCCTGAAGACATTGTAAATACTAGTTAGAAAAAGCGTGAAACGTTGCCTTTCTCTGATCTTTATAAAAAAAACATCGTTCGATAATTTTAAACCAACCATATCAAGTTCGAGCACAAGATTCTTTAACTAAGAGATTCGTGAACAATACGTAACAACCATACATGAATGCATATGGCTTCCCTAGCAGAATTAATTTAATTCTCCCCGTAGTAGTTCTAGGCTTATTTGGCCAATTTTCAATTTTCATTTATCAAATATGCAAGTTTTTTTTAATGCAAATATGGTACTGACTTAGACTATATGGCAACGACATTCTATGTGATTTTCCCCTAACTTTACAACAAATCATTGGTTCTTTTACTCATTTTACTTATGGAAAGGAAAAAGGTGTTAATAACTTCCAAGTAAAAGAAGCTCAGCTCGCATTTCTCATTATACAGTGGCTGAGAATAGGAACAACTCACTTAATTATGATTAATTACTATGCACTTATTTCACAATACTTAGCAAAACAAAAAACATCTCAAACAACTACTTCTGAATGACAAGTTCATCATCATTGGTGGCGTAACAGCCCGCGGAGGGCCAAAGCCTAGCTTTTTGCGCCTCCACTATGTTGTGCACATGTGAAGGAAGAATGAAGAATGAAAGGTTTAACCAGCCAAATCGATTTTTAATCCAAACAACTTTTGAAGTACAGAGGCGTTCTAACGATAGTCTGCGATGGATGCTTAGCACCTGCGATTCTAATGATCGTCTACAAAACACAACAAACACGTTAAAATAAAATTTTTAAGAGCTTGGTATGGGGAAAATGTATTTGCTATACTTCGGCGAGAATTGTTTCCGCCGAATTGCCATGTCTGCCATATTGTCATATCCAAAATGTATCATCAACGAAATATTCACGGACATGTTGGCTCACACTGGAAATGGAAATCAAAAAATTGCGATAAAAGCTATAAACTATTTAAAAAGAGGAGAAATGTTAGAGACTCCAACTTCACAGAAAAACGGTTGGATGCTTCACCAATATCAGTTATTCCTCGAAGAGAATTGCCAACAGAGTATAACAAATGTTTTTCAATAACCTCAATATTTTTTTCTTTAAATTTTGGATACCTCCCCAATTTCCAGAAGTGACTTCTCTTTCTCTTGTCGTGTCCTTGATTCTGTAATCTTATTTTCAAGAAAAAAATCGAAATTGATTTTTTTTTCACAAAGTTTATGAAAATATTGCCTATTAAATGAATACCGATTGAAATGGGTAGTTTTAATAACAAGATACTGTACATGAGTGGAAAAAATCAATCACCAACTTCATTAAAGCTCATGACATTGAGTTAATTTGTTGGTTTTGATTATTTTCAAAAACTAAAATTTTGGCAGATTATTTGGTAACAGTAAGAACTGCTGAGCTTTAAAAAAAAAACAGATTTGCGAGGCAAAGTCACGCTATGACACCTTTCGACGGACTAAAAAAACAAAGACCCAATATTCTTTTCCATCACAAAACCACAAAATAGACACACAACTCCTTTTTTTTGCTTTAATGCCAACTCTCCATAATGTGTATATTTAAGTTCAATATATTTAATGTAAATTTTACAATAAATGCAATGTCTATATATTATCATCCATTTCCAATTGTTTTCTCTAATTGTTTTTTGTTTTAACTTTTAATTTATTTTCTTAAAGTTTCTTTTTTCTTGGTATAGTGTCTGCTTGCCTTTTTTTTCAACTGTCTCTTGTGAGTTTTATTGGTAGATGCATTATTTTTTTTTTTTTTTGAGAACTTAAATTAGAACGTTTATTTGGAAAACATAGAAATATACGAATTTATATATATATTTTTATTTTTATACTAACTAGGTTTTTTTTTTTATTTTTTCTCTCTAACACCATCTTATGATTTAAAATGCATTCATGGCATTTTTTTTTTCAATAACTTTAATACTTTTATAGGTTAACTTAAAAACTTTTTTTTTGTGAATGTATTTTAAATTTTTATTTTGTATGCAGTGATAGTATATTCTCTTGAATGAGTCTCTTAAAGTTAAACGCTTATTTCAATAATAATTTTTTTTTTTTTTCTTTTTTCACAGCCCTAACTATATTAATGTTTTTTAATTAATTGTTATAATCACTTTTTTTCTGACAAAAAAAAACAAAAGAAGGAAATTTGTTTCCTTTTTTGTTAAACACTAGTTTGCTTATAAAAGAAATGAGAATCCTACGTGTTTTCTACTCTTTTGTTTTTAGCATGAAACCAAAAAACTTTCTTTTCAATTGCTATTGTTTATAATAATTTGTTTACGTTTTTTTTTTTTTCTCATTAGTACATAATGATATAAACAGATTGGTTATAGCATGGTTTTTTATTGTATTTATTTTTAATAACTTTTCTGTTTTTTGTTTTTTCTTAATTTATACATCCTAAGGATTAATCATGTGAGAGTGCTGATCATTATTTTCATTGTTATTTTGGCAATTTTCAATTTGATTTTCATTTATAATTGTTGTAGTGTTATCGGGGTTGTTTCGGGAATGTTGTAGAATTTGGAAGATGATGTATCTAGAATAGATTTGAGTGATTTTTGTGAAAAACAAAAAAAAAATTCGTGTATAGAAAGTCTGTTGGAATTTTTGTATTTTTTATAACTTTAAAGGGGGACCAAACAAAAAGGAATTTAAAATGTGCAAATAGCATAAAAGAGTCGATTTTGGATATTCGTAAACTCCAATTAGCGTTTCGTATAAAATCTTTAAGGACTGCGGGTTCTAATAATTAATAAATGAGGACCCTTAAAATCAACCTTCTATATTTCAATTCAAGATGCTGCATCTCTCTGTCTTTTTAGAGGAGACCATTGAAACTGAACAATCTTGACTTAGTGTCCTTGTTCCTGTAGCTTAGAGAACACAACTGAGACTAACCAACCCTGTTTAGCGGCTCCTTTTTTTTAGCTTCTTTGAATGATTGCTGTTTTTACATTCTCACGTATTGAGATTTGTTCATTAGCATGTTCTTGTTTGCAAAAAACTGCATTTCTTTTTCATGCCCTGCATTTTTTTTTCCGGAATATTTTTCTTGTAGCTATTGGTAACTATCGAAGTCGCTGGTGTTTACAAGGAGAAAGTTCATCAACTGAACGCACATAGAAAGAAATTTTGTTAGAGAAAATAAATCTGATCGAATTGTGTGATTTTGCTGGTCATTAAGACTTCATGGATGCAATTCACTGCGGAGCTACTTCACTCAACATTTTACCAGGTTAGCGTTTAAATGTTTTCTTCCTGTAATTGTAATGTGGACTTACTTAAAGCTAGTATATTCAAACAAGCTTTTTTAAGACTCTGTATTTGGGTTGGCGTACGTTGGATCTTTAAACTCCAAGGAATCAAGTAGCAACGACATGTGTCCATTAAAAGAGGAAAAATGAGGAAAATAGCTCGTGCGTATAATTAGAAACAGTGGAATTTTCATGAGAAATCTATATCTTTTTTTACAAAACATTATAGCTATAAGATTTCAGTATATTGCAATTTTTATTTAGTATCGAAAAAGTCTATCCCAAGCTATCTAAGACAATCCTTCAGCGGAAAACCAAGTCTTGAATGTAATAACAAGTTTCTGCATGTTAAAGAAATCGTTACGAAAAAAATCACCTTTCTAGGTGGAAAGTACATGAGCTATGATGAAAACAAAAATTTCATTTTAGGTGCTTCTAATTACGTGTACGGCACTGTATTTTTGTAATTGCAATATTTTGAACTACAATTGCTTGCAATTGTTACTTGTAATTGATTTTTCAATTACAAATTGTATGTAAATAATAATTTTAATTATTTTTATCTTAGTTACAGTCATGTAATTGAGAGGAGAAATGTAATGGACAAAATACTTTAAAAGTCAAATGCATTTCAAACTACTTTTGCTGTTATTGAAAATTTTCAATTACAAATTACAGGTAATTGAAAATTTTCAATTAAAATAACTAGTAATTAACTCTTTCATGCCCAGTGTTGTTCTTATACAACATGAATTTTATTTGCTGACAACTCAAAAATATTGGCACAATTTCAGTAAAGGTGTCTTAAGTTTATTCCAGTTTATTGAATTCTGCATCACATGGAAAAGGATTCGGGCTCTTTTACTTTGCTTTTTTGAAGTGAAAGAAAATATTTTTCGTGCACCTGGCATTAAATGCGGTCATGAAAGGATTAGTTACACAATGTAATCATTAAGTCCAACTCTGATTGGTAAATAGTTACTTAGAACGGACAATGAACAATACACCTTTTGATATTTTTTAGAACGTAAAAAAAACACAACAGAGTGGTTACGGAAAAGGCTTCGGTCTTTTATGGACTATCACGTCAATATAAGTAACATAGATAAATTGCACGTAGGAAAACAATGAAGCTAGTACTACGCCTCTTTTGCAAAAGTAATCATGAGTAAACATGAACCGCTGCTACGTCTTCAAATGAACGACTCTAATGCATAACAGTCCTAAGCCACCAGAGAATTGCATTTTTCACTACGCGTATTTTTAATTGTAATTAAAAACAAAGGAATTACAGACAGCTAAATCCATGTGCATAGCAAAAGACGGTGGAGATAGCCAACTAAAGTTGTCTGAGATGGTGAATATGCTGTTGACCTATAAGTGTCTATGTAAAGCAAAAAAAAACTTTCAATAAACATCAGCCTCATACTGAACAACCGGCAAGTTCCAATGTAGTTACTAAATAAAGAATAAACTTTATTCATTCTGCGCTCAAATTCCCAAAGCAATAGATATTGACAAAAATTTTAAGACTGAGTTTCATCGTAAATTACTTTCTAATTACTTAGTGCTTACATTTTGCTACACAATTAAAGTTAGCTAGAGCGCATAATGCAGGACACAAGATTTAATTTAGAATGGATGCTCGGATCACCTCAATTAATCCACAATCAAGAGGCATTCAAAAATTCTTTCTCAAGACGTCACACCACAAAATTGAACTTTTTCTACGTCCCTACATTAAAATACCTTGATAGCAAATTAATTGATACTTCAAGCTAATCGTATCGCAAAACTTAATGAAAGAAAAAACCTGTGCAAATAAAAAAAAATGCATATCATTCTATTGTCGCTGTCTTGGTTTAGCAAAACAATATATAATCAAAATGCTTGCCTGCAAAAACAAAAAAAAATTGACTGCTGCTTTGTTAGTTACATTTCAATTGTTGATGTAAAATTTATATTTAACAAAAAAAGAATGCAAAAAACACAAAACCTAAGCAAGAACAGAAAAATAAAACGTATATTTTTTTTTCGCAAAACAAAAACGAAAACTATTACCTTTAAATTTCGAATTTCGCACGAACACAAAAATACTCTGGCATAGCAATGTTATGCAAGGCCTTAAAATATTTTTTTTTCTTTCTAATTGAATAGCATCAGTTGTATTCTCCACAACATCCGCAAAACCATCTGGAAAATTTAGAAATTTGTTTGTTTGTTTGTTTGTATGGAAAATACCAATTGAATTTTAATTTTATCACAATTTAACTTAGGACACATAACAACACAAGAAACCTTTATACAAACATTTCAATAAAAATGTTAGTTATCCTGCAACGATGATGACAATGAGTTTGTTTTACAAATGGTTTGGTTTTTCATTTATTTTGGTTTTCTTTTTTTCTTTTTTTCCTAGTCTTTCACATCATTCCCTCATGCGTATGACGATCACCCCAACGAAGAAGCGTTTCGAATAAGGACTAGCTCACACAGAGACCTGAAAGAGTTTTGAGGAAAAATTGTATTTGTGAGTATCGAGCCATTGTCGCTTATACAAACGCGCACTACATTGGACTGAGAAGAAAACTCGATCACATTTAGACTAATCTCTACCACAGTTACAAGATACTTTCAACCATCACCCTACATACTGGAAACCTTTAACCGTTTGTGTACAAAACTACTATATTAATTCTAATAAGCATGCTCTTTTCTGCACTCCCTCTTACTAGACCGGTAGAAAAAAAAAACTTTTTAGTTTTGTGGTCTGGGAGAGGGATAACTTAGATATGGCAGAAGAGAGAGATTTAGCTCAAAATGCTGATGAGACGAAGATTATTACAACTTCTTTGCGGCACTTACAATTTCTTAAGAATTATGGTGTTGAATGCTACAAGAAGACACTACTACGCAACGAATGTTCAATGTCTACCAACATTTTTAACAGTCCTTTAAATTGATACTTAGTTCAGAACAAGAGATCATCACTTTCTTGCCAGTCGTGCAATTCGTATTTAATTCTTAACTTTCGAAAGATACCGAATTTTGTAATAAAAATTGCCCAAAGTTTTTCATTTTGTCAGAAAAACTGTTTTTCAACTCAAGCTTTTCAAATCAGAGGTTAAAAAAATAAATTAGGCGTAGTTGGTTGTACGGATACTTCACAAGTTGTTCAATTGCCGTGTTCACTTTGAACGACTTGTCGAGTGATAAAATTTGAAAACCTTAAAAATTTCAATCAGTACAAGGAATGGTGCAGACACATGGCACTTGTCGGCTTATTGAACAAAATCATCAGAAAGTTATGCTATGCTAGTTTCAAACCCAATTGAAATCAATTGGTTATATCGCTCATTTACTACAAAGGCTGCCATAACTCAAAAAACTTGATTTTTGAGTTTTAAGCTTGAAGAACTGTTGACTTAAGACAATGTATTGAAACAGTACGCACATGTTTATTTAAAAAATCACAGCTCTAAACGTTGAGCAGATAATAAACAATCTACTTGGGTCTATTCGCTTCCGTAAGAAGTACAATTTGAGTCTCCCTCAATTTTTTACTCAATTGAGCAACGTGTTAAGTCATATTCAAGACAATCAACATATCAACTGTAATACGGGCTGATTTCGAGAGCTTTGCCATCTAGTAATGTTCCGAACGGCGAATTGCGAAAGCTTTCCATGACAGAAATACTCCATCAGGATTGTCAATCGTTCGCTGGAGGTGGGGTCGTAAAAAATGTTTGTGGTGTTCTTTTCCCTGAGCTAGATTTTACCCCGGGTACTCTCGCTTAAGTCCGACGCATAAATTTATGACACCAGTGCCTAAATTCTAGACAAAGAAGGAGGTACAATAGATTTTTTAAGTCGCAGTACAAGTTGCATAATGACACTCCCAAATTTCTTTAACGAGTTGAGCAATGACTTGAATGAATAATTTGATTGGACAGACAGAGTAAGTTAAACTTAAGATGTAAGACCGTTTTTAACAATCGCTAATGAAACACTTGTATTTGTTTTCTTACACGGATCAAACAATACAGTCATTAATCTTAAAAAGTGAATCAATTCAATTCAATTCATTTTATTCAATAATCAGTTCATTATAGTTACAGAGTACTGCAGTTAACTGACTAAAAAAAGACTAATTTCCTTTTGTCTTTTAACTTGCAAAAGTACTGAACTGCAAAAGAGTTCAGCAGTTAGAACTAAATCTTTAACTTGGCAGTTAGTAAAAGCAGTCAATCAACTGCAGTAACAGTTGCAGTGCAAAAAATTTGTGATCTTGTGTCCCTAAAACTAGCGAACTAATTGCAAAAATCTTGACAATCATGACTAACTAGTTTTAAAGTTATAAACGTTCTTTTGTGCATTTCAATTTTCAAATTTTTGATATTCTAGTAATTTTTGTCAAAAATCATCTTGGATTTTAACTACAGGCACAAAAAATTTCGAGAAGATTGAGAATGAGTAACTTTCGAAACTGCACTTAAGGATGCTTCACCTTTTTGTTTGCCACCCTGATTATCTCCCAAAATAGGCAAAGTTTGAAAAATACAAAAACTCAGACCATTCACCATAGGATAACGAATAATTTCTTGTTTTATTTTCTATTTCTTGTTTCAATGTCAACACTAATTTATGTAAGCTAGTATGTCTACTGTGTGTGTTTAAGTGTCTTGCACAATCTTTCTTGAGAGTCTTCACAGATTTTGTGGTCTACAGATTCAGAGGAAATATATTTTTTCATACAAAAATGTTTATCGGGAAAACAAAGAAATTGAAAAAAAAATTATATTCCACGTAGCGGTAGAAAACTCCAAAATAATACCAAAAAAAAAAAAGAACCTTCCAACGCAACTTATGATGATCGCATGCGATATTCACAAGAAAGACAACGGGAAAACAAATAATGTAAATAATATTTACAACAAATAACTAGAGTGAATTGATTTGTTTATTCAGCATTTTTCTTTGTTTTGTTATTTCAAATATAATCTGCATAAATATTATACTTTGAACATATGAGTGAGTGTGTGTAATTCTTTTTGTTTGTTTTTATAATTAAAAAAGACCCTTCACCACATTTCTACAGTTGGAAACAAAATAGTTCTAATATGTTTTGTTCTTTTTTCGTTTTACGAACAATAAATAATCTATTTAAACTATTAAACAAAAGAAATATTATGTATATATATTAAATTCAGCTTTTTTGCACTTTTGTTATTAATAAAACACTTAAAAAAAAGAAAGACATGTTTCGTGTATGTGCTAGTTTATACAGTTGAATGAAAAAATAATGAAGCAGTTAGCGTTTAGATAAGTCATTTCTATTGATTTCTTTTTGTATATGATAAGTATTTTTGTTTTCTTCAATGATAAGCAACAATGTTTAAACAGAAAAATAAGAAACTATAGCATTTTTGTTAATGGAAATAAAAATTAAATTAAGAGTTTTATAAATATTTTATAAAGCACAAAAGTGATCCAATTACAAAAAGTTTAAGTTAAAGAAAACGAAAAAAAAATTAAAACAATAATCAACAACAAAAGGAAATAAACATTTTTTTTATACAAAAGTGGATAGATGATAGAAACACAGAGAGACAGTAAAAAAAAGGAAAAGAAAGAAAGGTGAAAATACAAATTAGACAAAAGAGAAACGAAAAGTAAGTTTACAATTCCCCCAAAAAAAACGATTTCTTTTTTTTACACCACACAAGCTGAGAAAACTCCCATTACCCGTCAGCCAAGATCTTGCTGTGCATCAGAGCGATAAATGGCAGCGCGATAACTATACCTGTTAGCTGTTGTTTGTTGCTGTTGCGTTTGCTGTGGTTGTTGTTGGCCAGCTTGTTGTAGAATAATACTATTTGTGGGTTGTGTTGTATTTCCGATACCTGTAATGATGGTTCTACCACCACCGACACCACCACCGCCGTACATACCGTCCGGATCGTCAGGGTTTATGAGGCAATTGTTTTGTAACTCCATTTGTTGATCAGCTAGAAGCTTAGCATTTAGGATTGACACATAGGTTTTGTAGCGACGTAGCTAGAATGGAATAAATGACGGTAAGTTATAAATTTTCCAATTTAAAGAAAAAAAAAAAAAAAAATTGTTGAAGGGCCATTCATTTTTCGTTTTCAAAAATAAAGCTAAATAAAACAGACAGCAATTAATTTTTGATACAAATTTTATTTCATTATAAAGTGTGGACATTGCCATTGAGTGTATCATTCAACTGGCCACCTCGGGAAGATTCGTGGCATGCAATTCGAAGATGCCAATAGGTAAACGGTTGCAATCAACTTGGAGCGAAAATGTATTTAAATCACCACTTTTTCAGTAAGTTTCAATAATTTTAACGCGTTGTTCGATTCTTTAGCGATTATGAGTAACCTCACAGAGGAGGGGTTATGAATGGGTTGTTGTGGAAGAGAAATGCGAGAGGACAGCACTTTTAAAATTTGCGTGGTTAGAAATGAACTTAATTCGCGGTGGTGGTGAATGCCACAGTTTGACAGCATGAATAAAAAAAGTAAACGGCTAGAGTTCAAATATTGGTGTTGAAAAGGAAAGATATTTAAATTTCTTACTGAACGATTAAAGGCGAGTTTGTTAAATAAGTAGGTCGGATATTTATTGTAAATGATTTTATTCATTTTTCATGAATGCATGCATGTATTCGAGGCACAAATTTTGGAAAAGAAAAGTCCGTAAGATTTGTAATGCAATAACGAATTCCCTATGAATGTTTGGTGGTTTGGCAAACAATTTACTATCAGCAAACGTCAAACTTAAACTTTCAATAAACTTTTGTTGTTATTATCTTCAAGCTACGACCACTTCTCTATCAGTGACTTTTCTAAACACCATTGAAGCAGTGTTTCTTCACATCTTCAACCGGCATGGATTACCATTTTAAACGAGAATCTAGTTTTCATTATCTAATCAAATGATGAATAACCACAAACAAACAAATTGGAGTTACCAAAAACTAACCTCATACTGCAAGTAGTTCTCTTTCTCTTTATAGTTCTGCAGTGGAAGTCCTTTACTGGGTATTGGACCTTTTTTGTGCTCGGTTAAGGCGTTTTCCAATTGTATCACTTGTTGCTCGTGCGACGTCAATTGTTCCTTCTGTAATTGAATATTTAAAATGAAAAATAATTTTAACCAACCAAAAAAGTGTCTTCACACAAAACAATACTCACTATAAGTAACTTTGTGTGAGTGCTCGGCAACAGTGGGCGTTGGAAACGTTTCTGACTACCAACACCACCCTCTAAAGGTGGTGCTGAAAATGAGGCACAAACGAAATTTATCGTCTCCACCCAAGATTGTAGTTCCTTTGAGTCACTGGTTTGGAAGAGATATTCCGCTTGATCGGCTGTCTGCAGCCGAAATACATGTTGTTTCTTAGTGTAATCTGTGGCTTTGGTTGCTAGCGCATGATGAATACGGATTGCATTGTGTAAATTATCAGACATCTGTTAGGTTAAGTGAAAATAAATTTAATTTCAAATTATAACAGTGTATTTAATGCAGCTTACTTGACTTTTTCGGAATCCATGTTCGTCCTTGTGCAAGTATAATACTAAATCCCGTAGAGTGCAGTAAAACATCTTCCAGGAACGTTTGCCAAATGGCGCTAAAAGAAAACAAAGAAATAAATTAATGTCTCGTAATAGTTGACTTATAAATCTTAAGATCACATCCACTAAGGTAACACTTATCCATCCTAGTAAGGTAACACTTATTTTTTGTATATCTATTCGTACGTACACACTTTTTCATTCAATTACGAGTTTACGAGCAAACTAATAATTTCTGCAACAATACTTTTCTCAATTTTAAAACAGCTTGGAAGAACTTGAATCAGGAAAGCCGAGCTTGGTGTAAAAGCCAAGTTAGCGGTCTTTAGCTCGGTATTTGTTCCAACTCTCAACTATGATAATGAAATTTGGGTAACGACCGAAAGGATAAGATCGCGAATGCTAGCTACAGAGATGAGATTTCTTTGTGCTGTTGTGGGAGTTGCTCGCCGAAATGGAGTGAGAACACAATGCGTGAAGAGCTCAATGTTCAGCAGCTGCTGCAACTGAACGAAAGGTCGATACTTCGATGGTTTGGTTATGTGACACGAATGTCCCCATTATCACGACTTCGGAGGCGCGCATTAAATGCGATTCCGTCAGGAACGCGACCGCTCGGGAGACCCAGGGTGAGATGGTTGGACCAAGTCAAAAAGCTCGTCTAGTTACGCCTGGACATACCTCCTGATGTATTATAGTCGTCGGCGAATGTTCGAGTTTGCCTGCGTGCACTGCCCCGCGACCCCATAAGAACATGGAACATGCGGCCGAAGATGAGATGAGATACTTTTTCCAAGAACATGTTTAATAGATTGTATCTTAAATTTCAAGTTGGATATATTTGACGCATTTTTAAGGGCACCAGTACGCAATTCCGATCCCCATGTTTTCTTATGCGAATTCTTGCTGCACTTAGGTGCATTTATTTTTGGTTTTTTGACGTATCGCCCTGACATATGCAACTTTTACGAAGTCGCTCAGGAGGTTTTTAAAAAACAAAGGGTATCTTAGGTCATCTTAGCCCATACTGAGTTGTCACACTGCTTTTATTGTCAAAAATTCTTATTATTTTTTATTGAAGTGGTACGACGCGACGCAAATTTTGTACGATGAGTGAAAAAAGAAAAATATTGGCTTTAATGATAATTGCAGAGTGTATAGATAGTGAATCTGAAGAGATAGAAATAAAAAAAAACGTAAAATTTGAATGAAGGAATGGCTCTGAAAGATAAGCTTGTCGATTAACTTGCCCACACACGATTCAATTGAGTTGAAAGACTTGCCAGTCAACTTCGAAAACTCAAAATCTTTAGATTTGAACTCGCCAACCGTCAAAGCCATACACGGGTTGAATTCACTGTGATTTGACTGAGTTGATGATTGAATTGAATCGTGTATGGGCTGCTTTATTTTTAATCGTCTACTACCGGGTTGCTTAGTTGATATAGACAAAAGTGTCTCAAAATGGGAAAATAAGAAAGAAAGATAAATAAAGAAAATTATTAGCTGAATCTACTTTCACTACAAATGACTTGATACAGCAGTGGTCAAAATAATAGCAGTAATACACGAAAAACCAAAGAGCTCAATTAAACGGATGTACAGTTTCGGTCAAATAATAGCAGTGCTGCTTTCTGAAGGATGCCCTCTTGCAACTTGAGTAATATCATGCTAACGATTGGAGTAATTGAAAAATCTTTTACTCCTTTCAGTTATTGTTCTAAAGTAGACGAGCATTCCCAAAGTCTCCAAGAAAAAAATATTCTCTCACACTATTACCGCTATTATTTTGCAGCTGTATATCCTCCATAAATTATTTTGAAATGCTGATAATTCTTATAAAATAAGAAAAACCCGATTGAATCATTAGAGATTATACTCAAGTTGCAAAAAGGTATTCTACATAGAATAGCACTGCTATTATTTTGACCGCAACTTTTAAATTTCTTTAATATGCATTGAAACAATGATAATGACCTGTCAGGTTTGGAACTTATACTCATGGAAACAGGAAACAACTTTGGCTCAGTAAAGATGATTGGTCTGGCCACCGAAATTCTCACAAATCCACAACTATTGTTTTGAGTTACAAAAAGTTTGAAATTCAAAAATTTACGATTTGTTAAAGACATTTTTAACAATTGTTATCATGTTCATGTTCACTTTATTGTTCTGATGTACAGAAAGTCTAGTCTTAAGCTTAAAAAGACACTTGTACGTGCTTGTTGTTACATTGGCCGAGACAACATTTTAAAAAAAAAAAAGATTTGTCAATACAAAATATTCAGTTGTGAGTGATGATTAGTTCTAAGAGAAGCACAGACATTTTTTTCCTGACAGCACATAAAGCGACAGAGGCAAATTCACCACTTCGTTGATTGTATTTTTGCTATTTTCCCGTGTCGTATTTATACTTAGTTATTAATTTATACATTACAACATGGTGTGAGTACGCTATATCACAAAGAAAATGCTTTAGAATAGGGTGTGCGCCACTAAGGCAATGCATACGTACGTTACTATTTCTGATAACTTTGCGACATAACCTTGAATATTTTCACAAAAAAAACCTTTAATGCTCTTGCTTCGACAAGCACATATAAACAAGAAGTAATATAAAATTGAGAAACACTAATCGAAATCTCGCATCATGATTTTTTTTTCGCCGTGCTTTGCCTTGCTTGCTTTGTGCTTCAAAGAGCAAAAGTATTCACGACTCGGACGGAATGACGGGATGTGTGATGATGATAAAGTGAAATTAAATTCCAGATTGTAATCATGTTCCCTTTCAAAGTTACTTTCAGTCAAAATCTCTCTGCTCGTTTATTCTTTCTTTTTGTTTGCTTCTATATTTTTACTCAATTTCTGTTCATGAAAAAAAAAATGGCAGGATCTGCAGAATGAAGAATATCTCTCGCTAGAGAGCGAAATACTAGACTTGGTCGCATTTTTTATTTCGACTAGACTCGTTTTTATGATTTTCTTACTATTCCTGATCGCGTGCGCCATAATGACGCAGCTTCTTGCAAGACAGAGCATCTTCAAATAAGTAACCTTTTCCCATGCTGGTATTATTAACTGCAAAGAAATCGGCCAACCTTTGCTTGAATGTTACCTGGAATATTAACCGTTTGCTGGTGACATCCTTAATTTCTACCTGTATCAAGGAGAATATGATTTCGAGATTTCTCAAATTTTTCCACATTTGCACAAGTTTTCTATATAAACTGCTTGACAAGCTAAAAAAAAACTAGATCCTCACCGTTTTCAATATGATGCTCAATGACTATTCTTACTACACGTTTAGCCGTCGTTTACTTGATATATTACTTCTTCCTAACAGATTTTTAAGCCGACTCATTGTATTTAAACAAACCTGCATATTTCATATACTATTTAAGTAAAAGTAACCATCAACCAAAAACTTACTTTTTTTATAATTCGTTTCGTAACAGCATTTTCTCATCACATAACCTTTTTTATATTCGATCGCAGCTGATGTTTCAGGAATATCGAGGAATGGATTTTGTCCAATTTGACCAGCTCCCATATTATTGTCATTTCGTTGTTTTTGCTGATCGGGAGATTCATCGTCACTAAAGAAAAAATAAAGCAAATATTAACATTGAAATAAACATTTGTTTTGTTCTTTTAAACTCACAGTGCCCACTCGAGTGGTTGACTTTTTATCGCTTGATACAAATACTTTAATACATCTTTGGGGAAATTTTCCCCGTCGTTTAATTCTGCTAAATTATCAACAAACTCTGCACACGTCATCTTGCGACTTATATTCGCTCCATGAAGATCGGTGTTGAGCAACATAATTGCACAGGTTAGAGTGTGAACAGCATCTGGAAAATGAAAGTTAATTATGTGTTTAATTTTTTTGGATAAAAAACTTGCATTCATTTACCTTGTGAATTAAAAGTCCCGGGATTACAGTCCAAAAATCGTTTCGAAAAATGCACGAGAACTCGTTCTCTCTCCTGTGTTTCACCAGATAGTGAAAATTGTTGTAAAAACTCACGCAACGCTTGATCCAAAGTCTTTTTCTCGAATGTGAAATACTTTAAGTATTCATCGGCGACTGCTCGGCTGAAGTCATTGCTGTGAAGAAGAGAAAACAGAATTGTGTTAGGCTGGGTTTGAATTTTGATAAAGTTGTATTATCTGATGGAAAAAAATGTGCATGACGCACACAAAATATGACATAAGGTTCAAAATTAAGACCGTTAAGCGTAGAGGTTTTGGTATGTCATTGGTTGTAAAGGGAGAATAGCGAATAAAATAGATCGCAGAAAACACAACTGGTTCTTTTCGCTAGGAGATACAAGCTCCCTACCATCGACCTAATCGCACTGTGCGATGTGACACTTCTGACCAAGGACAGTGCGAAATTGTTGGAATTTATTCTTGATAAAAATTTAAACTGGAAATCCAACCCTCTAAAGCGGGTAAAGATGGCCTCCATGGCACTATACTGCAAGAAAGCCAGTGGCTGTAAATGGGGACTACAGCCGCGAATTGTCAACTAGCTTTAAGGCGCTGAAGGATACACTAGAGTTCAACGCGGACGGATCCAAAACTGAGTCGGGAGTCGGAAGCGGGAGTGTACTCCGGGGATATCATGTTAAGACAGTCAGATTTGGACACATTAACTTTTAAGACCGCTCTAGTGTGCCGCCAAACTCTGAATGAGATGGCCCAGCACCATTTCCTATTCAATATTTTCCTTATGTGCCTGGGCATACTGACATTTCGGGTAAGTGCCAAGCTGACAAACTCTGCAGGTATGCGACCACAATTCCATTGAAATTCCAAAGAGAATTACCGGCCGTGTCAATACCATAACCAAATTAGCCATAAGGCTCGTCAGCTTCAAGATTACCAACCGGAGGTGGGAAGAAGCTTCAACGTCTTTACACAACAAATAGATTTGGCCCACACTGGATGCTAAACGCACAACCTACCTCCTTCGGACCAGTGATAAGGGTCTTTACAGGCGTCATTCGGCAGACTTGCCAGCAGATTGGGAATCTTTGCCTTTGACTTTTCCAGAAGTTGCCAGGATAAGTAGAAGGAGAAAACCTACCTTCACCTCCTATGTTCGTGCGAGGCACTGGTGCATCGCAGAAGAACTCAGACGAGAACTTCCTTGATAGTCTGAGCGATCTGCGCAATATCAGCATCAACCAGATCCGTAGCTTCGTTATAAGCTCTCAGTTGTTCCAAAAGGTTGCAGAGTAGATATAAGACTTGTGGTTCAATGGGCCTAGTCTGGCCTAAGTGTGAGAGAACTACAGCTATATTTTCGAACACAGAATCGCGACAATCACTAACAAGAAGTAGAGCTGTTAAAATTGGTATCGGAGAAAGTTTCCCAAGGTTTCCAGAACTTAATAAAAAAAAAAGCTAAACAATACTCACTTTTTACTTAAATGCCTAGACACGTCGCTCTTCTTAAAGCCATCCAATGAGTACAGTCTTTTAGCCAATCGAATTGCCGATGGCATATCAACAGCTTTTGGTGAGTAATGATACGAGTGCAATGACTCCACATCGCTGCCATCATCCGAAACGGGTGGCGAAGACTCCTTCGAGTCATACTGATGCTGTTGCTGTTGATTGCCATTGCTACTGCCATTATTCGCAGTGACAACTGTCGGTGGTTCTTCAGTCAGTGTGGCCAGTTCATCTTCGGAGTCTTTCAGCTCGGAATACGCCGATCGTGGTGATGTTGTATTACTGTCCAAGCCCCGAACTTGAATAACTAATTTATGCTCATTCTGTTGCTGCTGCTGCTGCTGTTGTTGTTGCTGTTGCTGAAGCTTCTGTTGATCTCTCTTCCGTTGTACGGCCTCCGAGACGAGTATCGTTGAATCCGAATCACTCGGATCACTCAACACCATTCCAATTAGATCACGTGAACTGAGTAGATTATCATCGTCCTGATAGTCCGGTGATGAGATATTTGATATCGCTTCCGAGACACTCTGATCACCATTCACCGGACAGTGAAGGAAGCCGAGATTCTGATTTGTTTGACCCATGCCACCGCCACCACTGCCACCGACCATTCCGCCACTGCCGCCGGCCACACCGCCAACAGCCCCCTTCGATCCAGACGACGACATCACCGAACTGGAGACAGACGTCGGCGACGCTGGACTATCTGTGTGCTGAGGTGATGAACTTATTGAACTAGAATGCGAATTGGGTGATGTCGTTGTTGCATAATGCTGTGGATAGTGGTGGTGCTGGTGCTGTTGATTTGGTGGCAACGGCGCGTTGTATGTCCACACGATACGATCACGATTCGATGCCTGATGATGATTAAAATATTAGAATGTGCATTTAAAAAAAAAAATTAAATAAAATGATTTTAATTATTCTTCTGTCTATCTGTTATCCTGTCCAAGTGTTTTTTTTTAATTTGACAAATTGCCTTCCTTACTTTTTTTCACAGCCAATAATCTAACTTTTGCTTTATTCTGTTTTTTTTAGTGCGAATCATTAACAAGAACAAATACTATTTTCATTGCATGCTGCGCAAGTCACACCTCATAAAGTGAATTTTATCTTTCAGTTTTTTTTTTATTATTTAACCATTTTAAACACCATTGTCTTACTTTTTTCCTTCTCTTCAAAATAATATCTCTAGGACTGAGGACAGTGGGTGTCGTGTCAGCCTTCTTTTTTTGGGTTGGCTAAAAGAAGTTTCAAAAAAAAAAAGAAACATTGCACAAAAAAGGAACAAAAACAAAAATTATAACCAAAATGAAACAACAACAAAAAAAGAAACGCATAAGAAAACATGAAATTAGTTTTTAACAGTCATTCAAAATATACATTCGAAACAAATAAAATTTAACATATCACGGTAAAATTGGTTATCTTCAAGTGTGCACACTAAATTTTTTTAAGCCATACTCTAGCTGATTTGAAGTTATGTACAGTGAGCTTGGTAAATTCTTCGTGGTTCGTTATTTACAAATCGAATGGCGAAGGCTTAACACTACTCCTTGTCTAATAGAAACGAAACAAAACTATATCTACCAAAAATGGAATGCTTGAAAATTAAAAACAGATTGATATTTAAATTTAAATGAAAGATGAAAATGATTATTTACATATTAATAGACCTTTAACATACATGGGTCTTTGGGTAGACGTGTGCGAAATCGATAGACTGATGTCGTTTATAGATTCGCAGAATGAAGTTTTGAAATGAGCGGCTAGTTTATGCTGTCGACCGAACTGCAAATATTGGAACATTAAAATGGAGTATAAGAATTGAATAAAATCGGTGCTAAATCAGTTGCAGTTACAAAAAATCTGCTGGAGTTCCAGACAGAATTCGGTAAAAGTGTAAGCAGAAAAAAAGGGGATTAATAGAAGGTTGCTCCGGACACACAGATTGCTTCAGATTGCAAAACGAGGTTTAACATTCGTTGGATTTCTAGTGCGGATCTTTTTTCCCATCGTCTTAATACATAGAATACGACGAACACTGCTGCAGATTGACCTAAAAGCTAGCATAAAATTAATCGAAACTTGAAGTTTGTCATGTTTAGTCTTGAGGTCAATATAGGAACATATCTTTGCGATAGAAATGCCCACGTTTTTCGAGGAAGAGATGGTATTTAGTATCAAGGATACCTTTTCACTCACCTATATCACTTTAAGAACTCAGAGAACGTGTAAAAGAAGAAGAAACTAAACAATTTTTTCCAATTTAAGTTTTAAACATTTGTTTTCATTCAGTCCATCTTGCTTTGCCCCTCGCAACTTAAATTTGCATTTGGAGTAAGAAATTTTTATGATTTTATATTCTTTAGCAGTACTATTGCATTCAATGCATTTTACAATTTTCTTTCATAAAAATACCGAAAGAATAAGATCGCGAATACAACCTACCAAGACGAGAGTTCTGCGTGCTGTTGTGGAAGTAACTCGCCGGGATAGCATGAGAAAAACGATGGTGACCGGAGAGCTCAATGATGAGCAGCTGCTCCTTCGAACGGAAAGGGCTATACTTCGATGATTTGATCACGTGGCACGGGTGTTCCCATTACGACTTCCGAGACGCGCCTTGAATGCGATTCCGTCAGGAAGCCGACCGCTCGGTAGACCCAGGATGAGTTGCTTGGACCAAGTCCAAAAGCTCGTCTAGTTACGCTTGGGCATACCTCCTAATAAGTTAGAGTCGCCGGTGGATGACCGAGTTGCCTGGGGATCTCTTCTGTGTGCACTGCCAATGCGACCCCGTTAGTGGAACATGTGGCCACTGAAGATGATGATGATGAAATGCTGTCCGACAGTCTTCTTCGAGGTAGCTTGACCTGTTTTTTTTTTATTTTGCACAGCCTTGTCTTTTGGTTTTTACAAAACTTGTTTAAAAACTTTGTGACATTGGAATCAAATAATACTACGAAAATCACATCACATGACGAGATGAAAATGCCTCCTACATTAGGGGGCAAGAAATGTAAATATCCTAAAACTAGATAAGCCAATTAACAAAATAAGTTGAGAATACTATCTCGCGAACAATACAAATAAAATCTTAATTGTATCGGAAAATTGGTTTCTTTCGATTTTTACTTTTGACACGACACACATTTTACATTTCCACCTTTTTGCACAGCTCGTCTCTTCCATTGAACATCGTCGCAGGCACAACTAAATGTTCGAAGTAAAATTTCACTTGCTTATCTTCCAGCTTTCAACTTAACAAAGAAGGACTGGCAAGATAAGTTTGATATTTCGATGCAGCCTTCTCCAAAGGGCGATTTTAGGTGGTTTAACAGAAAACTTAAATTTACTCCGAAATACAAAAATTTCCTTCTATCTTTATTTTCGATTTATGAAACCGTAAGAGTTTCCATCTAAAGTAAGAACTTCAGAAAGTCTAATACAGTTCTGATGTTTCGCGATATTTTGAGATAAGGAGTCGGAATTGTTGTGAAGCCAAGGACTGACCACGGGGACACTTCAGTGTGGTGGAGGAAACGGCAGCATACTTGCCCGAGGCACAGCTTAGCTCGTCGGACAGGGGGGTTTTTGGTCACCTCTGACCTACTATCACTACTACTGTCATAAAACAACCATCTTCTAAATGATATATACTTTACACTTCAAGCAAAAACAACCCAAGAAAATCTATTAAAGAAGCCAAATCAAGAACACCGATCAACATGAAGCATTTATCTGAGTTCAACATAATGCACATACATACGTCTTTTAATTCTAAACAAAAATCTTAAACAGCACATGGTCCTCAAAAGTATTTTTTACACAAAATCCTCTGACAACATTTTCTACATAAAGCGCACAAGTCTTAAAGCTTTAATGCAGGCTACTATGTTAGGCTATTTAGACAAGCACAGAGCTATTAATATTTTCTTGTTTTGTTTCGTTTCTTACCTTTACGAGAATCTTTATTTCATAACAATGTTCTTTGTATGTTTATACTACAATTATTTGTATATGAAGAAACTAAAACGAAAGCTATTTTTCAGTATGTGTGTGGATTTCTTTTTTTCAAATTATAATTATTTTCTTGATCGTTAATGGATGACGTTAACGTTCACCTCTATCATAAAGGATGTACAGACAATATTATTATGACTTAAACTATTTATTCATTTATTTTTATTAACAACATATAATAAAATATATTATTAATAACAAAATTTCAAGAACACTAGCAGCAAGACTATCGGCTTTAGCTTAAATTAAATAATGAAAATTATTTACAAAGCCTATGTCCCTTTAAGCAAAAAAGTTTGTTTGGCCTTAAATGTACGTTCAATTTGTCAATAAAGTACAGGAGATGTAGATCTTTAATCAAAAGTACAACAGGAAAGCAAGTTTTGCAAAATGATCGCATCCTAAAAATGAAGATTCTGCAAACTTCTTAAATTTAATAAATTTTTAAACATCGCAGATCTAAAGTGAAAGACTACTCTCTATTTGTTAAATTTTGTATTAACCAAGCGGACATTTCACTGCCTCGTAATCACACGCACACCTATTTCATTTAATTTCACTTGTTCCTGAAGCTAAGAAAAAAAGCTTTAAATTAAAGAAGTTGGAAGAAGAAGTTATCCACTAGTAGATTAGAATTAGAGTAGATAAATTTTTTATTTTTCTTTTCAATGTATAACAAAATATATAACAAAATCAATTTGCATGGCATTGCCATCTGCCCGATTGACTATAGCACTTAAAGTAAATACATATTACAACTTAATAAATCCAGCTATATACAAATATAAATACTTCTATTATTTTAATTAGATTAAAAGGCTTCTATAATCTATATTAATGCAGTTTTGCAGTATTGAAATAACTTCTTGACACCCATTTCGTTGAGAAGTGATATCATTTCTCCAGTCTCCAAAAAAAAGTCCATTCCAAAGACACCTCTTATTTCTTTTAAAATAGGGCACCTTCCAAGGAAATGCAAGGTATTCTCTCTCTCATTGAGATTACACAGGCTGCAAAGCATGGGAAGATCCTCCCTATGGAGAACAAAATTTAGCCTTAGAAGTTCTCCCCGAAGGTTGAACATTGTAGCAATTTCCTTTAAACTATACGTATCTTTAAAATAGTTTCTAGCATTGCGGTTGTGATTTAATCTGCTGTACGTACTACGATGCAGTGATCCCGCCGCTACCTTTACGAACTTTATTCTGACCTGTCTGTCGACTTGTTCCATCAGGAATTTTTCCAGTTCCTATCCTCTGCGTTCAGCACTACACCATAACTACGTGCTAAATCCAACCACTCTTCATACCATGCCTCTTTGCTTCTAATATTACTTAGTATTTATTTGTATTTTTCAACTAAAATTAATAGTGGTGAAGCAAAATATAACACAATGGAATTGAGAGGATCATGAAAAACGGCATTAACGTCTGCCAGTCAGAATGACCAAACAATCACGTTGACTTGGACTATATTCTAACACATGAATAAAGTGCCCTAAATTCCAAAAAATCCGATGGAATAGTTTATCCTTGTGGAAATATAAAATAAGATTATCGAATCAAAGCATTGTCCGTAACTTGCAGAGCGTTGGTACGGATATTAAACAAAAAAGCTGGATATATAGGGAAAATAATTTCTATCACATCTTCCTTTCAATGCAATTAAATGATTTTGCAGCAATCACAAGGCTGCTAAATCTCTCTTTTCAAATCAACCATTGATTAACTTGATCCCCTTAATGTGAACATACCCGGTTCACATTCCTCTGAAGGAATTCCTCACCTCGCCAGGACCACTACTTAAACGAGGTTTACATACTGAATTTTTAAAGCAAAAAAACAAAAACAAAGCCTAAGAGAAATGCAAAGAAGCTTCACATATTAGAAGCTTAGTTCGCAAGTGTACTTATTTACATCAAATGACTGTCGTTTGTCAAAAAAAAAAGTTTTGAGATGAAAGCAACAAAAAACAATGAATAAAACAAAAAACAAATTCGTATTCCAGTGCAAAATAAAATAATTAACTTCTACCTCGAGCAATAAATTATGTTATTTTCTGCAAGCAAATATTTTTTTTTCTCTTTCACAAACATTACTGCTAAAATGCGCGCGAGTGAACTTAATTTTTGTGTGTGGATTGTGTTGTTTTTTTTTTTTTTTTTTTTTGGCGTGTGATGTTAAATAAACAAGAATTTATTTTATTCCGGAGAAATGCTATTCCCTCCGTCAACTGCAACTTTAGGTTTCGAGAAAATACAAAATGAATTAAGTACCTGTGAGTCTTCGGAATCCTGTCTAGTATCTAGCAGCGTGTTAAGAGAGCTATTTACATCCTCATCAATATCGATCGGTATAACAGCTGCAATACCTTCGCGCTGCACCTGCTGCAAGTGATCCTCCGATTTGCTGGTTCGGAAACCAGCCGAGTCACACTTACGAACAACGCCGTTGTGATGATGCTGCCGCCGGATGACAGCAGCCTCGTTGATGCCACTCGGCTCTGGACTGGTTGGCACTGAATTGGCGGTCTCCTTGGCGTCTAGCAGTGGCGTAGAGAGCGATATCGGCGACGTCGGCACCGAGAAACTTGTCTCATCTGGTGAGCTGTTCGCCTCACTTTTCACGGTCGTCGACGAGGAGGACGACGATGAGTTCTGCTGCTGGTGCTGCTGATGATGCTGACGATGATGTGAGTGGTGTGGATGATGATGGTGATGGTGGTGATGATGGTGGTGATACTGAGATGAGGCTGCGGTGTAATCTCGAGCCGATGAGCTATCAACTAAGTCTATAGTTGCGGTTGCGGATGTCTGCTGAATTCGCACACGATCACTGTTCCTCTGTTGCTGTTGTTGTAAGAGTTTCTGCTTAAATGAGGAGGAGGACGATGTAACACAGGCACTTAAATCATCATTGTAATCGCATTGTTGTTGTTGTTCGACATCGCCTCCTCCCCGCTGACAATCACCACCACGACTACCGAGACCAGGACTAATCTCGTAACTAAATTCGTCGAAATTTTCGTCTTCCTCCAGCTTGTCCTCTTCGTTGTTGTGCACCTCTTCGTCAACAATCTCGATTTCGTCGTCCTCGTCGTCGTCGTTGTTATTATCGTCTTCGACGCACTCCTGCTGATCGTCTTCTTCTTCGTCTCTATCTAACTCTTCACAAAGTAATAGTGTATCATTGGTTAGGGAGTCCTTTCTAAATTGTCTATCACTACTGTTATTACTGCTATAGGTGTTGTTAATACTATGGTCTTTTCTAGTGTTAGTCTTATCTTTCTTCTTTATTAAATTCACTGAGTCAGAGCTCTCCGAATGCGATGGTGAGGCTGATGACGACGATGGTGTCGATTCTCCAGAGGCTCGCGGTGCTAAGGCCCCATTGGCGCGGGCAGCAGCACGATTTGGAGAATCACGTAAGCTATCCACCTAGAACATACGGAAATGAATTTAATTAGTTAATCTAAACATCTAAAAATGTTTATATCATGACTGTTAAAAAATACTGACTCTCTGAATCTTAGAGAGCAGAAGGAGACACCTTATTCTAACCTAACAATGCGACCTTTCCGTTTGTCCACAAGTTGAAGCTTAATTATACGAAGATCAGGTGATTAAGGTTGTTCGAATTCTACGAGCCTTATAAAAATGCGAACGTATTCATTGAGTTGTTTTGAATGCCTTATCGCAAGAAAATCAAGCCGTAAGAGTTCGCTCCCAAAGATTTTTGGAGAAGTGTTCATATTTTACGTCACAACTGATTTAAGAGTTGCATATGACTATAGTCGACATGTGAACCAACTAGACACATGATGATAAACCAAATATCCAACTGCAATCATATCAGAACGCAAAATACGAGACAAGAATGCGGATGTATCTCTCGGACGCAAACAACAACGTTGCAATTAGGAAAGCCGGATTACCTTATTCGAAAAGAAAAAAAAGGCCACGTTTTGAAGGGAAAAGAAAGTCGAAACTATGAAGAAAAAAAGGAACTAATATTTAAAGAAGAAAATTCCCAAACCTTGGAACAACGCTAATTACTAAAGCTGAATTTAGTAGATTCAAGGGATTTATTTATACATTTCGACCCCTGCGGCGGTCATATCTACCTATGACCTATGCCTACGTGTTTCGTAACAAGCGATGCATCCTGGACCCACAACCGCACATCACACCTGCACTTTGCAGTGTCTCTGCAATTTCAAGAGAATTCAATCGCCTCGAATCAAACCACAATTACTGTGTGGTTGTTGGTCTGTGGTGTCTATATTCAGCACAAAGGAACACCCAATTATAAGCTGTTGATTGTACGGCTGGACCTAACTTGAACTACATCCTTCATTGAAGGCCATAGTTCGTACCGCAGTCAATTTCCCGAAATATTTTTACGGAAAAGAAACAATTTTGGAACCAGGTGCAAAAGGATGAAATACGAAGATGGATTTCTAGAATCTAGGCTATCGTTGAAATCTGGGAGATTATTTTGTATTACTTTCGGATTCGCAAATCAAATCAGGTCCTAAAGACAATTCGTATTTTGCATCACTTTCGGATTTAGTGGCAATGATGTAAACGTTTCACAGAAATTTCCGGAAGTTAAACTGTCAAAACGAAACGATTCCACTTGATGTCAGTAGCAACTAAATTAATTTAAATAGTTATCCATTATTACCAGGATTATTTAAGTGTAAAAAAATAAAGAAATGATCGAATGTAATGGATAGGACCAAGTAGAAACTATTCGGAGAGGGAGGCTTAATGTTTGCTGTAAGTTTGAGCTGACCAAAAATAGATAATTTATTGTTTAAGTAAAGTTGAAGGCAGAATATATTTTACTATAATACGAAATTTGCATCTTTTGCGAAACTTTTCGGTCACCATAGAAGCATTATATTTTTACAACCTGGAGGCAATATATAACACACTTCCAAGTGCAACAAGAAAATTTCACCACTCTGAAGTTTATGGAACAATGACGAAGTCAGAACCACATTGGCCAAGATAAATTAAGAAAACTTAACTAATAACATACAATAAGGATTTAGAAAATAAAATAAATAAATAAAAAAATAACCTCTCGTGTTATTGCACTCCATCGAATAATAACGTAATCAACAAATTAATAACAGAAAAGGTAGCAGAAGCACTTAAGATTCAATTTGATTAAAATCCTTTAATCATGCCAAAAAGTGGTGATTTTAGCGTCGAAGACAAAAAGCGTCTTGGCCAGTTAAAAAGAAGAAGAAGAAGTTTGAAGATAAGGAATTAGAGGCTTTACTGTATCAAAAACCGTGCCAAATGCAAAGTGAACTCGCAGAATCGTTGGGAGTGACGCAGCAAACAATTTTCTTTCATTAAAGAAATTTGGATTTAGTCAAAAGCAAGGAAATTGAGTGCCGTACTAGTTGAAACCGAGAGATGTCGCAAGGCGATTTTTAACAACATGGTGTTCGATGATGATCTATCTCCATGTTAAAATGCTACACTGACTTTCTTCTGTGCTGGACACACATAGCCGTCGAAATGTGTGACGGACGACATGGTGATTCGAATAGAATTTTCGTCGTAGATCCTAAAGAATTCGATTGTTTGAACTGGTAGAGCTTTGACATCGCTCACACAAAAAAACAATCTGTTCGAAGCCTTGGCATCATCGGACTTCGATTGTCGTTCAGTAATTTAGCAGAGAGAAGCCGGAATTGATGGAACATGTTTCAGTTCAGTTAAAAGTCTAAGGAATGTATGCCGGACTAAAAAAAAAAAACTAGCATTTTGAACCAGGGTGCAAAAGCCTGGAAGCATCATGGCCGTAACCATATGATAGTAAGGCCTTCAGATCGTTACCCACGAAGAAGATCATAATAACTATGATAAAAACATATAACCAATCATCATGAAATTGGTATTCATTTAAAAAAAAAAATACACACAAAAAGTAACCAGTGTTAACCTCATTGAGACTAAGTCTGGTACACTTTCCAAGACATAATTAAATTTTACAGCGAATTTCCCAAAGGCAACGAGAAAGTAAGCTACAAGTTCGTTATCCGCCCACTTCGACGTGAAGTGTCGCTGCAATTTAAAAATCGAACCACAGCCGCGTAAATTGTTGTCGCCTACTTTCGTTAGTGATAACCATAGTATTACCTTTTTAGTGTGAGCTGGAATCAAATTACTACTCTGAGGTGTTCGTGATAGATTTAGGATTAAATCTCCGGTCATCATGTACGCCTCGAAGCGTGCCTTTGTGGTTGGCGGGGCAGATGTCGGTTCTCTTATCTGTAACTGATCACCTGCGGTTGATGTTGCTGTTGTTGTTGTCCCCGATTCCGATTGTTGTTGACTGTAATAACTATTATTCAATGCAACATTACCACCACCATTAGCATTAGCTTTTGGAATTTGTGATGGTCTTGGCCTTTTATGTTGTGGCGAATGTTGGACATTCTTCGGTGCTGGACACTTCATAGCCGTTGGAATGCGTGACGGACGACATGGTGATTCGAATAGAATTTTCGTCGTCGATGATGATGATGATGGACTGTGCTGCTGTTGTTGCTGTTGTGTTGTTGACCTACGTAACGATGATGTTAATGGATCCGATTTACGTGATGTTTTTATATCGAAAATATTTGGAGATTCTCTTGGCGAATCGGAATTATAATGAAGATTCTTTGTGCTGGCTAGTTGTTCTTTGATGCGGGCTTTTATTTTTGGATCTAGACAAAAGAAAAACAGAACCGTGAATATTTGGAAAATGGAGAGATTGTTTATTACCTCTTTTAAGTTCTAGTTTGACAAGATCGTCAGACAATCGCAGGCATTTTAACACTGAAATTAAATTAAGGTTAAATTAGAAGGATGCATATGGACAGTGTACTTTTTCTTACCCTCCTTTGTTGTGTATCGATGAACGTCGGTTCCATTTACTTTAACAATAATATCTCCAGCTTCAACCTGAAAAAGAAATGAAGAGATTAATTAGGACAAATTGTAGACAGACATTGAGAAAATTGAATGAAGTTAAAACATGGCAATGGTTCGAGCTTTAAAAATTTTGATTCCAACTGATGATCGACGATCTGCTGTTTTTATAAGTCGTAGTAGTGGCCTAGTTATTTTAGTAGCAACTTCATCGGCATTAATCCTTTAAGATTTAAAACTATCGTAAAGTTTTTTAGGTGGTCCTTGTTAATAATATCAATGACTTAGTAAAACTTTGAGACAGGCCTTACAACTGAACTATGCCAATAAATACTGGGGGGCGTTCAAATAGATAAGTAGACCGCTGATCTTCGTCAACAACCTGATAGGATGTTATCAGTCCGGTTTCAGACCAGAAAAGTCACATTCGACCAAATATTCGATTTTAAAGCCGTGTATGACAGCATCTACAAAAACGAGTTGAATAGAGCATCCCTCCCAAACTCGTCCGTTTGTGCAGAGCTTACGCTGCTCCATCAAGGTTGGCAACAATCTTGCCGATCATTTTCATGTCAAAAAAGGTTTTTTAGGATAAGATACGATAGACCCCTGCGTTGATACCATAAAACTCTTTGGCGACAATTTTGTCATTTCACACAACCAATTCTTACTATGAAGATTTTGCAGTAAGGAAGAGAAATACGAACTCTCAGGTCAACTTTTTTTTTTTAATTAGGGGGTTACAACACTTGTTGCAGTCCTCTGTCTTCGCCACATTGGTGGATTCGATCATAAGTGAAATATCCATCGATATCGATACGCGTTTACATATCATTAAGAAACTGAGATGGTTCGGATTGTTTTCTGCTCCCATGAAATTTGAAATTCGAATTATCGAGAGATTGCGATTGCCATATTGGATTCAGGATGACACCATTTTAATCGTATATTTCTCAGCAAACCCTTTTATTTGATGCAAAAACTATGCATAAAAAAAATAGTCCGCCATTTTTGAGAGTCCGCCATATTGGATTCAAATTCGTATTCTTCTCACAAAACCGTTTAATTTAATACTCATATCATGGTGGTGCATAAAAAATAGCTAGTCCGCCATGTTGGATTCAAAATGACGCCAACTAGCTATTAAACATGTACTCAAAATTTCAGCTTGGTCGGAAGCCGAGAACTGGGTAAAATTTAACTTCCAAGATTTGTTTATATATTTTGTTACAAGTGAGATTGATATAAAGCATGTAATAATAAAAAACGAACATTCAAATAAAGGATAATTTTTCAATCCAAGCCATTGACTAATATGGCGCGCACAAGTGGAAAAGAACCTACGGAACTGACGGCAATTGGCAAAAGACTGGCCTAACTGAATATGCTTGTGCAGCCGTGAACTATAGTGCTTGTACAACATTCTATACAAAAGTATTTTTTGCAATAAAAACTGATATATCTTGATTAAAGAGTTAATGCCAATGCCAGGAGCACACTTCACATGCTTTATTCAATGATCGCATCAATGTAACCTCTTGTCAATTGCATCTCTGAACAAAGTAGAGACCTTTCCCTCTTCCCACAGAACCGCATCCATCCTACGCACTTTATGTTAATCAATTTTCAGTTCATTGAGAGAATTTCATCGCCCCTAGGTGTCCATATTTTTGTTTCCCAATTTTTTCCCATTTTTATATCTCGATGGCGTCAATAATCTTAACAGACAGAGGATACACACTCGTGTACGTGCGCGTCTATTACAGTCGGATATCCGACACGCATCGTGTGAAATATAGATACTTTTTTTTAATTGAATTATTCTTCATGAAAGCGTGTTTTTGGAAGGGAATTCTCATATGGGGATAAGCTGTAGTTGAATGGCTGCCGCGCTGTGAAAAAGGTCACGTTGAAGTCATGACGGTGGCATACAAATTATGAGCCAACGGCTTTTCCAGAGTGCACGGGAGAGCTGGGAGCCTTGTTTACGAGCTTTAACTGCAGAGGTTGCTCTTTTGGGAACTGTGGTTGAATGAATGCCAAGTATAACATTTTTCATTTGATGTTGATTATTTATTTCGTAAATAGCAAACCCTGTCAACCAACAATCGAGTAGGTAATTCATTTTGCATCGAATTTATTCCTCAATAAATCACTCTCCATTCAAAAGAACAAAACCTCCATGCGTCCGTCAATCAGACGAGCCTGTGTTTATTCTCTCTTCAAATCAAGTGCAAGTACAAGGAGACTCAGTGTCTATCCAACGCATTATCTTTCAGATTCGCAATCCAAACCCACACAAATCCATCCAAAGACACGTACGTGATCTTTTGAACAACCTTCACGTGTGTTTCTAGACCGTAGTCAGTCACACATGAAGTACTCAATTCTATTTTTATTTTTGAATTCTATTTCCTTTTTTTTTTTTTCAAATCTTTGCCGGCGAAAACACATATTTGCGCTTCAATTAAATCGATGCGCCGGCCGCCGGCGCCCTTGCTCTGGCATCAAGCATCGTAATTGCTTTTTTTAAGTCGGCGCGATATATTTTCAAATGCACACATTTTATTTTCAACAAAAGTGTGATACTTTTTTTTTAAGCCGTGATATTTAAATCAGTTTGAAATAATAAGAGAGTGCATCACAGTCCGAGGCGTGTCCGAAACACAAGGATTCTACTTCTCAGCAACAGTAACAACGGCAGGAAGCGCCTTGTGTGTGACATGATGTCGACCACAGCGTATTAGTGTTGTGAAAAAAAAGTTGATTTATAAATAAAGCATTGTCATGGCAGTTAGGTCGACTGTATTTTTTGTTATTTGCATGGCGCGTCCAACCTTCGTCAGTTCAAAAGAGAAAATCTATATTAAAAAAAAAAAAAATAAGCGGAGCATGGTTCTGGGACACTATTGATTCAAATGGATGTTCTTCAGTGAAACGAATATGTAATGCTTTCAGTATTTTGGAGCAGGGGACGGGCCGCCGGAAGCGACTGCAAAAGGCAACACACAATGAGATTCTATTTTCGGATTTTCTATTGATACTCGAGGAACGAGAGCACTCCACACACACACAATTCGGGGTGGAGTGATTTCAGAAAAGGATATGAATCGGTGACAAGCTATAGAAGTGAGGCGGTGTTCTTCTGCAGTTGTGAACCTTAAGGGATAAGAAAGGAAGTTCCGGTGACATGATTTTGATAGCATTCTACTTTCGTATCAAAAGTTTTGGGTGAAAATCTCAACTGACTTAGTTTCAATTCTGTTTCCTGCGTTTGAACTTGTCGAGATCTTTTCCCAGCTCGCTTTGATGTTCTTGTACAAGTCCTTCTATTTCATCTGCTGAAACAAACATCGCAACCAATGAAAGACATTTGAATAAGAACGATTGATTGGGTTTGAGCTTTGTTCAGCCTGTGAAACTAGTTTTCAAGAAACATTTTACAAAATTAAAAAAATCCGATCAAGTGTGAGTTTTACTCATTCGCACAAATTAGATTTTTTTTCCTAATATCGTGGAATTTGTGTTCTTTTTTTTTCGCCTAGGTGCAATTTTAGTCCAAATCTCCTGCTTTAACTACAAAGGATTCAGAAGTTAAAGGAAGTTTAATAAAAGATGACAAGCAGACAAACACCGAAGCTCCAACTTTTCGCTTGAAAAATTTCGCACTCCAACTCAGCTCCTGCTCCATGTGTATGGCCACCAATAAACCAAAAGCTGTCGACTACAAGTCGAAGCAATAATCAGGACCAAGTGAACCATAACCGGGTATCATACCCTAACCGCCCCTTCCATTCGCTTGAATCGTCTCCACTCGACAGTGAATGAATTTAATTTCATCGAACCCCAAAGACGAATGGAATTACTGCACAGTTTCTTGTTTTTCATTTTCCAAGACCACAATCATTTCCATTTCACTTGTTACACACCCATATCTTTCCCTACATCCAATTTGTCTTGATTGAACAACTACCAGTGTTTAAACAATCCAATCCGTCGTCGGTTCTTGTGGGCCGCTCCTTTCTTTTGCAAAATAAAACCGATCCAAACAGGTGTCGTTGGCAATCGAAAGGGAAGCCGCATCACCCACATGTACTTTGCGGAGCGTCTGTGCCTAGAAAAGAAAAGCCCCTTTTCTTTGCAGCTTTCAATTGCCGTGCCGTGCTCTTCATCGGTCTTCTCTTGTGGCCAACCATGTGCACGTACGCATGAAGGGTTGGCGGAGGTCACCCAACCGGAATTATTTTTTTTTGTCGATTCAAATATTCAAATGCAATTTATGCTTCTATGAGCGTTTTTTTCTTCTTGTAGATTTTGTTTTGATTTTTCGCTTTTTTGTTTATTTTTTTCATTTTGATTTTTCTGTCTTTCCGCCCCAATAGAGGGGATTATTTATGTGCTTCTTTGCGGCTGTTTATTTTTGTATGGAGATGAGATGTTGCCTGGGTGTTGCTTTGCTTGGTGGCAGCGCGTCACAAGTGAAACGAAGGCCGATGGAAGCTCAAATGTGGACGTATTTGGGTAGGTCAGGTTTTAGAACTTTTTTTTTAGCAGGTTTGAGGAGCTTACACTTTCATGGGAGTCAAATGGGTCTGCAACGAAATGATTTTGTTGCATGCATTTTTGTGTTAAGTTGAAAATCTGAATTTCAACTATACCAAATGTTAAAGTGTGCCTTACTTTACCAAACGAAAAGTCCTGCTTTAAACTACTGCTACGTATGTAAGGAGTGTCATCTACGTGAGCCTCTTTCGGCCAGTCAACCAGCTATTGCTCGGCACCATAGTTTTCTGAGAAGAGTGGAACCCACCTGATCAACGTTAAAACAGTGGACTCTCTATAACATGAACATGCTATAACATACATACTATTTTTCCAATTTATTTATTATACCATATAATAGTAGTATAGTAGTCTTTCCCAACTTGAACAAACAGTTCCTAATATTCGATATTGATCATTCGATAATTGAACAACGAAAAAATTTAAACCTCCTTAACTTGAACAGATTTTTTAATTCCGGTGATATGGTTATTGTACAAAATATTTTAACTGATCAGGAAGCAGTTGAACTGTTCCATAAAGCCATCGAATGGTATAGCTAAAATTCGCTTCAAGACAGATTGCTACTGGAAAACTGCTTTGCTGGAAAATCGGTTGCCACAGTTTTTTTATCATAAGGACCAGAGACACTGATGAGAGAGGTAGAATGAGAGAGGTAGAATGAAATTAATTTCAAAATGGCAAAAAGTTATCAAACGAAATAGCACATATTTAACTTCGATCGAAGCATTCATGCTAAAAAAAGGCTTTTTACAAATCTTATATCATTAGAGAATCACTATTTATTCAAAAAAACTCACTCTATTTCAGTTATAAAAACTTTATTGTAAATTAAATAGCCCCAGTCGGAAATCTGCAAAAGCCAGTGCAGTGCGTTTTACAGAACATCTTTAAAAAATTTGTTTACCATCATGCTTCCTGCGGAGTACTGAGATTAAGTTAGAATTTCATGCCCCATCTTTTTTGTATTTGGCTTTTAAAGTTATTTATTAAGTTTTGCAAACTCTCTACATGAAACGTTGTTGTCTTTACAACATTAATAATATAAAGAATAATAAATAGACAGATGTCCCAAGGTACTAACCCATCAAGAGAGAACAAAATCTCAAATTGAAGGACAATAACAATTCTATTTCTTTTAATCAATGCTATAAGTGGAAAATAAAGAACATTTCATTCATCGTGCTAAAACTCCATTTTTATTCATTCGAATTACGTTTTCATTTCGGTTAAAAATTTCGAAGAAGAAAGATAAGTACAAACAAGTACAGAACAAAAGTAGTTAATTTCTATTTTCAGAAAAACAAAGAACAAAAAATATTATGACCTGTTCTGTTAAAAAAATATATGTTTCTCTTTTTATTGGAAGCTCTACAATATTTATGTACATGTGTTCCATCTACGCACATTTTAACACCTGGGATAATCTTTGTTTCATAAAAAGACAATTTTGTCCACCGCTTTTCTTTTTCACTCACGGTTAAACTTATCCGGTCAGAATATAAACGAAAAGAACTTCAGAATCTTTTGGTTATGGAAAACTTATGTAAAAATCAAGACAGCAAGCATTTTATTGTATACATTTATTTGCTTTTTCACCTTTTGAAATATTACAAATTTTTTCAAATTCTAAAGCATAGTAATCGAAACAATTTAATTTTTGTCTTAACACGACCAAGGCAATTAATTCTTGTAGCCACGGAATCGCTTGAAAATCCAAACAAAAAGCACAATGCAACTAAGCGGAGAATATTTTAAAATATCATTCGCCTGAATTTCATTTCATTTGCACTGAATCTATCGGGAACCATTTTCTTCTTCGAACTCGATAGAAATGTGAATTGTGTCTATAATATACATTATTTCATACTTTAGACAATTATTCTTGAAAACAATTCAAAATTAGGAATTGACAGAAAATGGCTGATTGGAAAAAGGAACGATAAAGAAGTTTTTGCGGGCCGATAATGCAGTTCATTCGTCGGTTGAACTGAGGATGCGATTCAATGCAGATCGTCCGCAGTCGTTTTACATAATCGGTATGATTATTAAACGCATAATATTATTAACCAACACTGTTCTTGCAGGCGGATTTTCGTTCACTTGGCCTTACAATCTGGCATGGCACTGGTCGAATTAACGAAAATGAATCAATTCATACGGCATATTAACTTCTGAGTTCTATCGTTCGAGCAAAAGCTGGAATTCATGAGATTCGTGCTTCCCTCAACCTGTGATTTTATATTCTTGCATCATTTTCATTGTCACCATCGTGATCAATCTCCTCTTTGCTTTGTAACTTTGGGCCACTATACTAATGAATGATCACCTAATCAGGCTTCAATCTGATTGGTAAACGTAAACGGAAAATTTGATTTTAGTCGATAAATGGCATACGATACATGTGGAATTGATTAAAAAGTTTGTACAATCAACATTAAAATATTTAAAAGCTTTTTTAAACACAAAAAATAACAAGCTTGAATTTTTCATCTTGTTTTTAAGATTTACACTTTCCTTTGACTCTAGAAAAATTAAGTGATTCTGGTTGTCTTTTTTCTTAATTTTTGCTCTTGAATATATTGTTACAATTCCTTTCACTACTTTTAGAGAACATTTAAACTTATTCAAAGTTCCAAGATAGGAGCACCAGAATCCTTGTTATGAGACTTTGAATGTTCGAAACCGACTGTATAATTTCTTTGCTCACATTAGATCTATTGATCGATTCGAATAAATTGAACTTGCTTTCAACCTGATCCCACCGACTTCAAGTTGAGCAATTAATTGTGTTATTTACTAACAGCCAATCAACCTATAGGGATATGTTAATTGGGATGCAAGTCTACCAAAGACTGAACTGCCACCTCAGGAAGCTTTGCTGATGAGAAGCCAGTTTGATCTTTGACATTTCTAAGCGAAAATTTAGCAAAAGGCTTTCCGCTGGCATGGATCTTCTCAGATGAATTCCGATCCGACAACAAGAAGATACCGAAATTCGTCAGAAAGTAAAAAAGAAGATCTTCAATTTCTCGAAGTTTTAAATTCTGTTAAAGATAAGTTCAACAGCTCCGTAAAACTACATAATTTACTAACAGCCAGAAACATCGTCTCAGCCTTTCTTTTTAGTCTTGTCCAGCCTTGCAGCCTTTTCAGTCTTACAGCCTTTAAGTAGTGTTATAAAGTCGATTGTGTAAAAAAGAGCAAGAAATGGGGCATCTAAGTTCTGAGCAACCCACTGCAAATCAGTAAAATAGGAAACGGGCAAACTCTTTTTTAAGAATATAAGAGTATCAAACATCTTTACGTTTAACCCCAACTCATTCACAAACCATAAACCAATTTATTGCGCTTTCTTAGTCCGAGGGATCTTGTGGGACTTAATTACAATTTTATAACCATCACAATCACAAGGACTCAGTAGACTGTTATTGTCACCACGCAGAAAAATGAACATCACCGCACCAAATCCTTTCCATTACAACATGACCTGAATTCGCCCACCCCCCACAGCACAGCCGGCTAACGCAAAGCTCTGTTAGATGACCTCTTTTCGCACATGTCAACCCCCCGGCGTTTGATGGCCAATTAAAAACAAAGTAATACCTCAATAACAGCAAAAGGTCAAACCACCGCCCAAAAGCCGACAACGAGAACATTTAAGACTTGTCCCAAAAAAAATGCGTCATCCCTCAACTTCTACCACCCCGGGGAAATATCAGTTTCACAAAAAATGGTCACACCCTTAAACACTGACACAAATAGAAGAAGAATGAAACTGGAGCTCTCTTTCAATGGAGGCGACAAGTGACAAAAATAAAGATCAGGAACACAATGTCACATGACATATGCCAAAATGATAACAACCCTCCTCAGTCATCTCCACCTCCACCCATAAACACTCGGCCGCCTTCTTCTAAAGGCGTATAAATAAAACACCATTCAACACTTAGGACGAATAAAAAGGAAAAAAACACATCCCCTCGAGGGCAGCCAAAGGGAATTCACCGAATTCCAGAGGAATGCCCTCCTGCTGCTGCACTTTTGTTGCACTTTTCGGCGGATGAAAAACCAAAAAAAAGACTGAAACTGAATCAAAATAAATAAAAAAATTACCGCCGCATTGCCCTCCCGTGTGCAGGGACCACCATCCAACTGCAGCGAGGAACGAGAAAATCAATCAAACACGCCCCTATTTTCACCGAGAGGATGAAGTGTATATATTTTCGGTTTTTCCGTTTTTTAAGGAGCACTCTTTTTGTGTTAAACAATTTTGTTTTCACCACCACACACGCACACGGATTTTTGTGAAAATTCGATTTTCCTTCACCGTTCAGCGCCCCATCCGGGAGAGAGAGGTTGAGAGATATCAACCAACCACTTCACTTAATTTTCTTATGTTTTCACGTTTCAATTTTTAATGATCCACGGAAGCAGGACATGTAAGGAGTAACATTTTTCTTTTTCTTCCTTTTTTTTCGTCCACCCTCGTCGTGTATTGATTTTTCCACAACAACACAAACTCGGTGAGTTTTCCACCGAATGCAGAGAAGTGCACTGCTATCGCGGCAAACTATAAACACACAGATACATGTTCAGACGAGAGGGTGGATTCGATATGCACTTCAAAAAGAGGGTGGGGAGGATTTTCTCGATGCGATCAAAAAAAAGAAACACGAAAAAAACTTTCAATAGCTCATATCAGTATCTATAGATATTCTTCTCTTTTTTTTGTGAATTTTTCACATGCGAGCACACTTGAAAACCACAGAAAAAGAAAACAGAAATTATGTAACGCACGTTTTGTTTTGAAAAAAAGAAAAGCAATCTTTTTTTTTATCAATCCTCACAAATGCACATAGGATTTTTGATTCTTCTACGCCAATAAAAAAAAATACAACTTTGATACGCGACGGTTTTCGGTTCGCAACTGAAACTGAGAGAAACAAGCTTCTTTATCTCACGGTATATTGTCGCAGTTTTGTTTCTTTTGACCAAAAAAACGAGATTGGGTTGATTTTCGGTTAGTTAGGACGAGTTGCAGCGGCTTTAGCATAAGTTCGATGGTTAACAGCAGCGGTGGCCACATAACAAAATCAGAGACAAGTACAACACACGCGACGTTCTCTTGCTCTCGGGTGTATCTGTCCTCTCTCTCGAAAGAGCCGACAGCGACCAGTCTTCATCTGATGGAAAGTGAGAGCCCGTGTAGCTTTTACTCTTTATAGGAAAGTTTCCTTTTGTTTTTGGGGTAAGTTTGATTTTTTTTTTTATTTTTGACCACTCTCTTGCGCTCTGGGTGGCTGTAGCAGCAGTGCCAGGTGGAAGTTTCTTTTTTAATCTGTGTGGTTTGAATTTTTTTTAAATAAATTCAGGTGACAGAAACGACCAAAGATCGTGACATCTACTGATTAAAGTTCAAACTCATCATAGTCGAATAACGTTTCCGTAAAAGTCTAAGGTTGTTGGTCGTTCAGCTGGCCAAAAAGAAACTCCATTTATCAGAACTCCCTGGACAGGATTCAGTAGTTAGTGCTACCACTAGATTGCGGACAGAAGGCGGAAATCCTCTCGGATGTCAATGCTTTGCACCGGGTGTGGTTTTGTTGGAAATGTGCCAAGCAAATGGGTAAAGTGGGGTCAACTTGAACTCCTTGTAACTAAAGTCAAGCGAGAATTTGTGAGTTTACCCGGTTCATAAAAACAACACGGTCATGTGTGAGTTTAAATCACGCACGGAGGGTTTCATTCTGTCGCCAATGAACTGGTATTTAAGATGTTATATGATTCGGGAAAATCGGTAAAATGAATTATAACAATAGATCCAAAAACAAAAATTTTACAGAAAGATCACTTAATTTTTTAAAGTCTTATTTTTTCTAGACATCAAAACTCAAACCAGCACTAAGCACGTCATCCTTTTATTTAAAATAGCTTTTAGAAATCGGCAATAAGCCCCCCACTATAGCCGAGGCATTGTCATACACTACAGTTGGCGTTTTAAATTTTTGGTAAAGTTCTTGATTTTTACTTTGTATATTTCTGACTATTTAATCGATGCTAAAAGAACCAAAATAAAGGCTTGTCATTTTGGGTCTAAATTTCTTCCCTTAACTCCAAACGATTTTGATGTTCTGTGAACACGATTTTGAAAATTGTCAAAAATTTCATTTATATTTGTGAGGACAAACAGTTCAATATCGGTGTGCAAATAAAATCCTGGAATCCTATTTCTAAAATTAAGGCCCGGTGCACACAAGTGATTTTTGACGCGAACGTGCCGCTACGATACACACAAGCGTATAAATATTTATCATATTTCCTTAAAATTTCAATTTCATTAATAAACAGAATTCAGAATACACAGAATTGTTTAGAAATCGGCGTCAAAATAACGCTTGTGTGCACCGCTCCATAGCAACCCATATATTCAAAGTCGCTAGAGCGATTTTTTTACGCGGCGGTGACGCTGCGGTCTCGCTGAAGCCTGCGAGCATTCTTCCCGCAAACAAGACGCCCTATGCCGCCGCGTCAAAAAAAACGCTTGTGTGTACTGCTGCAACAAAATTTTGCTGCTGATCTTAAAAGCAATTGTGAAAGATGCGGTAGGCCGCGGCAATTGACCATCATCAAACAAAAACAAAGACCAAGAAATCATTTGCGATTTGTCATCACAAATATCAAATAAGATTTCGAAGTCAAAACTTCAACAAGGATAATATAAAGAAGACTGCAGTAAAATGTTTTTTTTTTTGTTTTTGTTGCAAAAATAACGTCTAATCTTCACAAAAAAAAAAATGCTATCGAACCCACAAATATTCTGCCAGAATTTATACGAAATTTTCGTCCAATGAATTCGAGTTGTAAACTTCAAAATCAGGAAGCCAAAGTCACTTTCAAAACATTCCTATAACAACAAGTGCTTTAGAAATGTTTCTCCTTTAAAGGCAAGGTATTTGTTAAATCAAGTTTTTTTATATCAAGAAAGTTGAATATTATCACGATCTGAATCTGTTATCAACAACAATTTGGTTGTTGAATGGCGTTAAAACAACAACAAATGGTTGTTTGTTGATGTCTGTCAAATCTTCTCATTATTCTCCGACTCAAAATCATCGTGACGACTGAGCAACACGTCTGAATTATACAACATTAAACTAAGTGTTCATAACCAAAAACGCACTCATTTTATGACAAATGCGATAAACCTTCAAAATAGCCAACATTTGGTGGGAAAATTCATGACGACTAATTCGGTATACAAATAGTTTTAGTGGGCAAGAGTACCATTTATCGTTTTAGGACAAGCGGGCAACAGAAAACTTAACCTAGCTTAAAAACTAACAGAAAGTTGGCATAACTTATCAATTTAACTTTAGTTCATGTCTAAAGTCTTTCTTTTGCACGGGGCACAAGAATTCAACCATTTGTACACTACAACTACCGAATTTGCGTTACAAACTTGTGCTTACACTTTTTACAGATACAACAAAACTGGATTAACTCAAAGTTAGGGACTATACCTGAAAAATATTGTTCGCTGATTGAGCTTCGGAGTTTAAAACGTTTCGAAGAGGAATCCAAATACAGTGAAATATCTCAAACTCGAACTTTTCTCTAAGTCAAACATTTATCATGATTTTTCGTTGCATTTTTCATATATTGTTTGCTCACTAACTCGAATATTTTACAGTACATATTCAATTAGAATATGCTGCTAACATATTTGACTTAGTTAAAGCTCAAAACACTGATTTTTGAAAAACTGCTTTCAGGGCGATGATCTTTTTTTTGCTCTCTTTATAAGAATTGAACATTGACATATCATATATGGACTGCTTGTAGTAGCTAGTAGCCACTGATTCTAACATCTCATGCGGCAAGTCAACAATAGCGGCGAAAAACAACAAAGTGAGAAACTCACGTAAGTCATTGTCACCGTGTTACACCAGAAAGCTGTTTAAGTAAAAAAAACTTCTTGACAGCATTGAATGTCCTTACACCTCGTGGCATTTCCTTAATCACTTGTCACTCCCACAGTCCATTTTCAAGTTCCCATATTAAACCTAAATAATTCACCCTCTATTTGCCACTCTTCTGTCAGATCTAATCAAATGCCCGCCCACTTTACGATGAGCCCGGCAATGGCATTGCCCCGTAATCCGTGTGACGGAATCCACTGGGTGTTCATGGTCTACCGCAACAAGGATGCGGCGAGTTGAATAAACTTTGACGGACATTTCTTGTGCTGAGTATTGATTTTACTGTGTGCTGAATACTGGTGCATCGTTATGCACTCTCGAAGTGTGTGCTACACAGGATTTGACAGCATCCACACGTCCCGCCTCCACGAGATAAACAACAGCAAGCAAGTGCTTGGAACTCACAAACCAGGAAGCTAATTCTACACTCTTACGCCAGACAATATGTCTGGAGGGTTCTTCTGGAGGCTGCGACTGTTTTGTATGGGTGGGCATTCTTTAACCAACGAGCTCTATTACCTCGTCTTAGTGTGCCTGTAATGAGGACGTGCCACAGCATCACTCTTGTCAATATCTTCGATAAGAGCAGTGGGTGTGGTGTGTCGGTGAAGTTGTCAGGTATTAGGAGCGCCACGGGCACATAATCGCGAATCTTCAAGTAGTACATTGTGTGAAGAATAGAAGGGTGCGGGAGTTTAGTGCGTATTCAAGAAAATATTGTTTACAATCCATGCGACTTCAATCTTTTCCATCCACATTTCTATTTTTGTGTAAATTACCACAATTAGTTAATGAGTTTATAGCACTCTTTGACGAAGGAACTCCCCTTCAAGGGTTTGAACAAAAAAATACACACTATAGCACTTGCGGAATAGGAGGTCTTACATTGAAATTCTAATCTCTACATAAGAAATATTATTTTATTCAATTCGAATTATATTGAATTGTTTTAAGTTTAAAGGATGTATTGGAATTGCTATTCGAAAATGTGAAAAACGTCATGAATTTTTCGGCAGCAAGTTTTAGGAAGTACTGTTGAAAATGGTATGTAGCATTTGCCGTTTCAGCTGAATACAAACATTTTAGAACCAACGAAAACAAGCTGGCGTTGCAGTTGGTGGATGGTTACAGGTTGACTTTCAATCATTCGCATTGTATAAATTTTTAAAAGATTATGTCAAAAATGTTCCCAGAGAAAGCAAAAAGGATCTTGCTAACGTGGGCAATTTTTGAAAAAAATGTTTACTTTTAAACACGAATCTTATGCACACTTTGTACATAACATTATACCATCCAATCGTATGATCTATTCGAAGCGTTGATATTTCAAAATATCCAACATGTAAATAGCATGTAATATTTGTACGATCATACTGTCTTTGTTACATAAATCTAACGACACCGAAGTCTGAGTTTTATTTCCACACTGAGTTTTATTTCTACACTTTATAGCATTTGGCCGAAGGTGAAAACGATTTTTTTTTTGTTTTTTTGCTTAATCTTAAAGTTATCGTTACAGAAAATTTTAGTTCTCTTAAATGACGTAGAACTTAGCCTGACGTTACACATATATCCAGCATTTGTGACCAGACCTGTAAAATTCAAGTACAAGTACCAGTATAATTCCTTGTACTTGAATTTTTGTAAGTACAAGTACAACTCCTCGGTACTTGTAATTAAAAATTTCAAATACTCAGTCCTAGTAACCAATCGAAAACCACCACACAAGAACCCAGTGACAGTGGTTAACCCCGATATTGTAAGCCCATTAGTTGCAAGAAATTGAGTGAATACGACAAAACCACACTTTGGTTTTAAGCCTACATCGTGTGTGTTTCCGTCCAATTTTAGATCAATCACTGACCGGAGATCACTTCACCGCAACCCAGATTACCCCAGAGCATCAGAATTCGCAAAATAACTGCTCGCGTGTCACCCCACCGGATATCACTTCCAACACGCAGTGTCTCTTCTCCATAAATCTTCCGGCAAACTGTTAATAACTGCAATCACACATTTATTTGCATTTAACACAAAAACCACAGAATCGTGCGTTATGCCTTAAACCAATTATCTGCCCGCATGTAGTAAGCCAACAAAAGTGTGTTGGTAATTAAGAAAAACAAAGTTCCACGCTCTAATGGTTGCCGTTCCCATCCAAGCATAAACTAAAATATTTCACAAACAATTTGACTGAATTATTCATAATTTTATTACTCCTATTCGCGAGAATACACTCCGACAGATGATTCCCCTCAAACAAGGTCAGCTGTTGCAGCTTCAATTATTCAACACTGTCGTCGGCTTCGTTGGTGAATAATCATAAAAACGACGACACGACTTATTTTAGGCCTGCACGGCTCCTCTTCGAACGTTGGCGATAATAAAATATCGCGCATCTACCTTTAATGCATTCTTTTGAATTGCTTTCGAGATATTCCTAACCTTAAACAAATAAATAAAAGTTGTGCTGGGCGGGATGATGAGGTGGGACTTTTTCTTTGGAATGAATTCACCCGCAAGTGAATGGAGATCAGCGCGCAGAATCTGAATTTACCTATTGCAGAGAGAGACAGACAGGGGATGAGAGTTTCGAACCACACGCCGGTCTAGGGTTTCCAAGTCGACGGTGTGTTGGAACAGGCAGGGAAAGTTGAATCTGAAGGCATATTTAACGAATCCTTGTTTTCAATGAGCCTCTCTTGTATCTTTCGACCATTGGATTATCAGAAATGAAATAGATTGCAGTTCCAGATCTGTTGTATGTATTTCGAACTCTGTTGGATACATTTTGCAAAGGGTTTTCCAATAAGTTCTCACCGCCCCAAACGGAATTCGTTTTAATCATAACTTTGACAACTCAGTTTGCCCTTGTTCGGGTGCAGCCCAAATTAAAGGCGCGAAATTTACTAAGTTCGAGTCTACAACTCAGTCTCGTACATACGAATCCACTGCTAAAATGACGTTCCATTTAGTATTGGCTTACTTCTAACCAAAAAAATCGTCTAAAATTTGACCACCAATGTCAAAGGGCTTTTACGTCTGCCGTAAAATGAGCGCAACGCACACAACGTTTTTACTAATGAATACTCATATTTATAATAAAGTTTTATCATTAAGACGTGTTGCTCAGTCGTCATGGTGATTCAGCGTCATTGACCGATACCGTGGCTGCAGTTTGTCAACATTGATCCGTTCCAATTGGAAAACTATTGTCAAAATACAAAAGATTTAAAAATACAATAAATATGAGCTTAAAGCAAAAAAATATGGGAAACTTTTTTTGGATTCAGTAACCAAGAACTGGTTGGTAAGAATTGATGAATTATCTTACTTTTAACCTTCATATTTTAAAACCTAAATTAGTGGAGATTTTTAATTTCAATTTGAATTTGTGAAATGAAAATTTAAATTAAGTTTTGAAATTAAATTAATTTCGCTGTCTGAAAAGTTTTTGACCGCAAAAAAATAGCGGTACTCGTCAATAAAAGCCAGTGAATGGTAGTCGTGCATATTTTGACAGTTACTCACCGAAGTTTCAGCCATTTTAGTGGTGCAGTTTTCAGTTGACAGTCGTTTTAGTGAGTCGATGCGAATATTTTTTATCAACAATTATTGAACATATATGAATAATAATTTTGCAGAGAAAAAAAGGTACTATTGCGACGAGTTCAAAAGATGGAAAAAATAAAAATTTTGTCGGAAACTTTTCAGACCACCTTCGTACACCGAGCTCTCAATTTTTCGCTTATCCTTCTCTTGACTCGTATCGAAACTAGAATTCAATGCAAGCTCTGAACTAGGGTTTGCATTATGTGTGTTCCCCAGAAATTATTCACTCACCCTTTTGAAAGAAAAAATGGTCATAGAAAAGAAATCAGTCAATTGGCTGTAATCAAAAGACTAAGACTGCTTCAAAAAAAAAAAAAAAGAATGGCACCAGTCAATAAAGACTGAAGTCACTTAACTGACAGTGAATTCAGAATCAGAATATCCGTGGTGACTGTAGTTTTGAATTCAGAGTCATTGAGTAAGTTAAGGCTTATAAAATAGGTTTTTTTTTTACCAGTTAACTAGTCTTCAAATTGACTGCAATTGTCCCAATTCCAATAGAAGAAAACGCGGCTTAAACCCTAAGATTCCTCTATCACAATGAATGTCATTTTTATGTGGTTATGTGTTTTTAAAGTTATTTCATTAGACATTCCCTGAATGGCCACTTATTTACATTCTTATTCCGCCTTCATTCGATCTCTCTGGCAATCCTGTCCCAGCTGACTTTTCCTACTATAACAAAAATGGCGAAAAAGCAATTTGACTAATCCTCTCAGTGGGTTGCTATAAAAACACGCACAATCTTTTAGAGTAAACTTTCCCGACTTTATTCTCTCTCCTTCCTGCTTTCCTCTCTCATTTTCTCCATCCCCTGTGAACCGCCCGGCAATTGAGGCGCAACACATACTCGTAAAAGTTTATACGTTTCTTGTATTCCTTCCGTGCGCTGTAAACATTTGGAGAGCCATTAAATTGCGGCTAAAAGTGGCTCCACCAAAAAGATATAGCCTGGCAGCATCTGCTGCGTTTTCTGAAGGATGGGATATACTTTCGTAGAGCTGAAAAAAAGAAAAATCCCAACTAAGCCGATGGTCACATCTACAATCTGCAGTTCACAGCTTCAGCTTCACACTCTTCCAACACACACAAACGTGTCAGGAAAAAGTGAAAACTAAGATCCATTTTGAGGAGCTCCCCCGTCCAACTTCGCCGAGACGTGTGCCTGAATGAATATGCCAGCGTCAAAGTCTCCAGCTAGAGCTGGTTAAATGAGTTTAATTAATGTCATACGGTTATTAAAAAACAAAAAGATAGACACTACGACACCACGACACCATCATCGTCATCGTCACACAACAACACAACTGGAAAAGATTGCAATCTAAAGTAATTTGTCGTCGTTCGCAAAACGCGAAAATTATTTGATTTGTGAACGAGGAAACTGCAGAGTGTGTTTATTTCTGTGACCTTTTGGAGTTACGAGGGTGTTTTCTACTTTTATTAAATAAGAATGCCGCTCGGGAGAATAATAAAAATCGAATATTGTATGTCGAAAACGATAACGATGACGACGGCCATGACGGTGAACATGACAGTGTCGGTGACGCAGCGGCAGCACCAACAGAAGCAGGAGGATAACTGATTCGAAATGCTCAACTCTCGTCCTCGTCACGTCAATGGATGCTCAAATGTCAGAGGTGAAGCTGAAGTAGAAGGTCGAGTACGAAATTTTGTTTTCCTTTAAGCAAACGTGGAGCTCGTTTTAAATACAAAGCACTTGAGGAGAGCCGCCGTGATTTGCAAAAAAAAAAAAAAAATTTTTTTGTTTGTGTTTTGATTGGTGAGATTGCGGGCAGAGAAATTGGAATTAGTTTGCGATTTTCAAAGAAGTGGAAGGATCTAGAGGTATGTTTATACAAACAGGAGTGTTGGTACCAGGTTGGGTCAGGACAGAGCACTTGAAGAGGGATTTGTGTGGAAACATTGCCTACCATGTGGATTTAAAGCCAAATGCAATACAATTTTTCAGTACCGAATCGATTTGACTTTCGACTTTTTTTCAATTCAAAGTAAAAATAGAAGTTCATGCAAATTTGTGAAAGGATCGAAGTTATTTTTATACATGTTGACAATAATTTATTATTTTCAGCTAATGTTGTATTTTAAAGTGGTGCCAAACTTGCATTTGCACCAACGATGTATCAGAAAACTTTAAAGAACAGCTTGCAAAGACGACGACTCATTAAAAATTGTTAAGGATCGTAAAGTAGAGTTCAGTGATGAAAATCTTTATTTGGACCTTTACTCTCTACGAAGGAGCATAACTTACATAAAATCTTTAGTCTGACGTCAATGTCTTAAGCGGTTTTTCTTCATAAAAAGTAGCACTTCAAAAAACCGAAAACTTGTCAAATTAAAAAACACAAGTCATAACTAAAAGTGCTTTAAGATGCCAAGTGGTTGAGAGAGCAGTTTGATTCTACATATCTCTGAAGGAAATAAAAAATTAGAAGAAGTCGATAGTGCCAACATCATTTTGCATCAAAGTCGCCGATGTAACAAACAGTTGTCGCCAATTCAAATAGTTTCAGAAAAAATTTTAATTTATTTCAAACAAGTATTTTACATCGAAGGGGCGACTTATCAAGCAATCCACATTTTGTGATACTTATGCAAGTGGATTAAACGCTCCTGGGACGCTTTTCTAAGTTTAAATTCGATTTTTATCTCTTCGGCTTGTAAGGATCCCGATTAACAAATTTCGCCACGAAACTGGAATAGAACCATCCCAGAGTTTAGAGAAAGTTTAGAGAAATACTAGAGCTCTCCATTTCACGTGTTATCGTGTAATTAAATTATCCGTGCAGGAACACGTGTACTTATATTTACAAGTGTATTTATTTTTAAACGTGTATTTATCTTTACACGTGTATTTATATTGGGAAGCAATTTAATGTAGAAACCAAGTTGTAGTATGAAACAACAAAAAAGGGATAACAAATAAGTTTGAAGTGCAACTTCAGAAATCACAATCACAAATTATTACTTATGATTACGCGGCAATTCACAACACTCAGACTTTGTTTAACCGAAATAAGAAAAAAAAATTACAAAGTTTTGTTTTGCTTGTAAAAGAGCGCACTCGACAGACTAATCATTTCAAGAAATAAATCGATTAATAAGTGTTAAACGATTATTGACAGAAGCTATATTTTTCTACCACATGATAACCCAATACTTCACAAAAAAAAACAAATCCATGAAAAAATTAATAAGTTGTGCTGATCGGTCGCTATGGAATTTCCAATTATCTCGATCACTACAACACTTCCCAAGGGGCTGTTGCTATTTGGATCATGTCCAAAATAGCAACTGATTTTTATCGATTCGACATTGAAACTTTATTGCAAAATGCTTTTAATTACAATATTGAAAATAAAAACATCGTAAATTTATCTTTGTGTTTTTAATATAAACGAATAAAAAAAATAAAACTTCAAACTATTATATTTTATTTGATGTGGTTATAATTGCATTTTTTTTACAGTAAAATGACTGAACACATTCGTTGCAAATAACCACTTTTATTTCAACTCTCAGACAATTATAAAATTTCATTTCAGAAACAAATTTCATGTCTTTTGTTTTGCCATCTGTGCGGATCCAATTTACGAGTTAATCTTCGACTTTTGGGAAACTTTTAATCCGAGGATCGGCAAAATCAGTTATCAGAAGGAACAGTGAGCTTAAGAATGCAGCATATGCAGTAAAATATCCTACTTAAAGACTTCAAAGTACTTTTTTTTTTAAACCTTTTGTGAAATGAGTCCAAGCGTAATCATGCAGAAAAATAGCTAAGTCATGTCTATGCTTGTGTTTCAGCCATTTGCTTAAAACTATCAACTTTAGCCATGCTAGTTTAAAACAGATCAAAGTAACATAACACTTTCCCGGGCTCATCAGTTACGTTGCAATATCTTCGAACTATTTTCAAATTTCGAATTTGGCGATGATGTTTTGAGATCGTCGGTACTGGTCCATCAGTCTCGCATTTTTCTTAAATTATCTGTTTAAAATTATTAAGGAGTAAAATACACAATTGATTTATAATATCTCTATAATAGTATAACTGCTGCAATCTGTGCGATAGCAAATATATGAAATTTTTAAACGAAATAAATAAAAAAAAAAATGATCAGTTAACAATCAAAAACAATTTTCGGAGAATATTCGTAGTTCGTTTGGCGTTTCGTTATTACAGTCGATTTTAAAGATCCATGACTTAGTCGGCTTTTCTTGCATTGCCCGATCTATTTACGGCGCATTATTCGAATTATCGTCTGGTCAGCTTTAGAGCTGAAAGCCATTTCGAAGCCGATTCGTTGCGAATTGGGCGTTACTCGGACACGATCAGAGCTCTTCAATCAATCATTTTTGAAACCGTTTTGACTAACCTAAAGTATTTTGTTCGATATAGCTCAAAAGCATAGCAGCCAAAGCTAGAAAATGGTCGAATTGTTTTGCACTGCGAAATTGAGAGATCAAGTCCACAGCTAGCTCACCAATCTCCAGTTGCTACACTCGCAACGGAGAATACATTTCCACTAAGTAGTTAGTTTAGTTGACCAATTCATTTCATAAAAAAATATTACATTGTACATTGCATTATTATCTTACGCTTATGCTAATTACAGAAAAAAAAAAACATTTCTGGAAAAGAGTGAAGGATTCCGAAAATAGTCCAGTTTAAGCTATTCAATGAACCTCTGTCGATTGAAATAATTGTTGAAATCATGACACTAGCCTATAGTAGCCTGTGAAATAATGCAGATGATGCAGCCAAGGCATCAGAATGCAAAGCCGATAAGTGCTACAGTTGTCATAAGAAATTGTCTATTATGGGTATGGAACTATTCTTTAAACGCAGCTGTCTGAAAAATTACCACGAGTCAACATTTCGCATTTAGACCATGACTCTCTGAAATTCCTCTGTCATATTGTTTTTTTTTTTCAAATAATCAATAAAGAAAGACTTTCTATCCTTCACTGTCTTTGCCGCTATCTCCACTAAAGTGGCTTAACCCTACACTGCACTTTGTTTATATAATTTATGGCTGCAAATACCAGAATAACAATAAAACAAAACATTAGTCTACGTAAATTGGCATGATTATTCTCTCAAAATATATGAAGCAAATCGTCTACAAAGCTTAACAGAGTCAAATTCTGGTCCATAATTTATGAAAGAAGTAAAAATTGAGTTGTACCAGATCTGCTACACTGTTAAGAAGTAACTAAAGTGGGAAACTTGCTCCTCGAAAATTAGAGTTATCAGGCAGTAGCATTGTACGGACGTGTATGGACTAGTAATAAAGAACATTATAGTGAACTCTCGATAATTCGAACATCCATAATTCGAAAGCCTCTATAAAATGGAAGCATTCTCTTAGTCCCCTGAAAAAAAAAAACCTATTTGGACACCTTGTTAAATCGAATGTATTTTTGTGCAAAACAACATGACAACCTCTCTAATGCGAAAATTATAGCTTTTTTACCTTTATAATTCGATGTTAAATTTATGTGGTTTTCTTCAACAACTTTTAGTTAAAATGCGTAAGTGACGAAAGTGAGCCATATTTTTTTTTCTGAACGCTATGTAATCTGAAAACTTCTGTAATTCGAAATTATTCACTGGTCCCATGAAATTCAAATTATCGAGAGACCATTGCATAATGAAATTCGAACTATCGAGAGATCATTGTATAATGAAATTAGAAAAGAAGTGTTTCATTGTGAATACAACAGTAAGTCGCTTAAAATGCACTTTTTTCAAGATCTAAGAAGAGTTGTCCTCTCTAAAAATAAAATTCCATTATTGGCTCAGTGCAGCTAGAGACCAGCCACTTGAACCTAATCCAACTTTAAAAAATTCACTTCAGGTTCTTAAAACTAAAAAATGTCCAGTGTAAAATCACGATGAAGAAGGGACAACTTAGCTCCACGAGTGTGACACAATGAATCCACAAGTTTTCAAGTAGGGCGAGATTTCACCTTGCTAACCCATTGACCTACCCCGTAAAAGCTTGCAAATGAGTCAACAAACCACAAGGCTTAGGTCATCATAATAACGTCTGGCATTTCAAAGGCATTGACCCTAAGAAAATATTAAACAAAAAAAAAAACACTTCAGTGTCTTTAGCGCCAGCCCACTGAAGGCGCATCATCCAACATACTCGGAAAGATGCTTTGAAATGTGGACAGTCATAGTTACATCATCAACAGGTTCAAGTTCTTTCTCTTTAGTGCGTCATGCGAATTAGCAGCAGATTTCACGCAGCAAAGGGAGCCGATTGCAAATGTTTTCCCACTTTGCTTAGACACGCACGTTTTTCTTATTAGTACCCCGACTCACCAGAAACAGGTTGCAAAAATGCACAATCAAAGGCCCTCTGAGGAAATGCCTTGAAAATCCCTCCCATAAGTGGCCTCCATAAATTGCTTTATACAACGGAGAGGAGGTCATTAAGACCCGCTCCTCCTCCGTATGCGTCATTTTCCAATTTCCTCCACTCCTTCTAAATCGTTTTCATTTCCATTTTCCAATTACAGCCACATCCAGACTGCATAAGCATGTCCACTTTTTATTAGTTAATTATGTGTGCTTCACCTACTTAATGAAATTGACCCCTCTTCATCGTCGCCATTGTCGTTGGGCAGCCACGTCCAGTGCAGCCTTCGACTTCGAGTGCAGCTGCAATTAGACACGCTGCGTTCTGCGAATGACAGGAGCCATATAACTCATTCTCAGGTTACGCAGGTTAACGAACAGGTTAACTGAAGGAAAGCGAAAATTGAAGAAAAAGAAAAATTAAAGAAAAGACAAGTGTGGGTGGGTGGGTGTTGGTTGGTTGTGTATCCTAAATGTCTTGGCCTGGTCCACTAACACGCATTCTTTTGTTATTGCCACACGAACAGGGGAAAACCATTTGCGACGTCATGCATAAGTAAAGATTACCACAATGACGTCAACGTTTTGGTGGTGAAATTACTCGTAAATTCTAAGAGAACCTTTTTCGAGTTATTGCTTTCCCCAAAAATTGCAAATTAAAATGCTGTTAAGTTTATTTTTAAGACTTTAATGGGTGCATGATAGTAATGACCCCACAAGCGGTGACTAAACTCTCTCCATAAAAATATATGGAGACGTCATAAAAACTACTTTCCTACGTGCTACACAGTTTAAGAGTTAGACTAGTTTAATGAGGCGTTTTAAGTTAACGAAAGAAAGGTCTTCTGTGGCACAATTTGAGACTAAATGACAAGTAAATATTTTGCGTCGTCTTTAAGGAGTACAACAAGAGTTAAACTAGGCGGCCGCGGTACTTGCATTTCAACTGACAAATAAACAATGATGGGGACAGAATAGAGGTTTAAAATATACATTTATTTCCAGTACCTAAAGAATATTGTTTTAGATATACCCATCCCTCGTTTTGCGCGATCTCGTTTTACGCAGCTTCATCTATGCACGATTTTCAAAGATCTACCCAAATTCGATTTGCGCGACTTTGCTTTGCACGAAATAATGTTTTTTCTTGAAAAAATTATGAGCCACCGCTTTTTTTTTTTTTTTAAAGCAAAATATCCATGTACGCTCATACATCGTTTTGCGCGGTTTCGGTTTGCATGAAACTTTTCGTTCTCCTAACCCCCGCGAGGGATGAGTGTACCAGCATCTTTAAAGCAGGTCAGGCAGGTATAGCAGCAGCTATTAAAACCTAATTGTAAAAAATGCTCAATTGGATAAGTGATCGTAAAAAACTGACTGATTTGTTTATCTTGATGCAGTTTAAATATTAAAATTGTTGAAAATCACAACACAATGATCACATTTGAAAACCCTGTCCCCAGAAAAAAATGCCCTACGCGTTAGTAAACGCTTATAAAAAATTATATAGGAAAACTGCCACATGCCACACTGATGGTGAAAGACGCAGTTATCTCCAGAAAACTATGCCATGGTGGCTCTCTTTGAATTGTTTTATTAGACCTTCAAAATACCCTAAATTGCTGATATCCACATGTCCGAAACATTTTGAGTGACAGCATAAAATCTTATAATACATAAAACAAAAAAAAAATAGTTTTGTAAATTTTAAAAATTTGGACCCGGGTCCGAATCCAGCCCGGGAAAGAATACCACAAACAATTTTCATGGCCCCACCTCCAACGAACGACTTATAATCCTCCTGGGGTAACATCTGTCATGGAAAGCTTTCGAAATACGCCTTTTGGAACCGGCCTTAAACAGTAGGTCCCCTTGAATTGTATCAAATTATATAATGCACAACACAGTGTAGGCGCGAAAAATCTATGCTCTGGCCCGGTATGGGCTGTTATGCAGATTATTAATCGTTTTCAAATTTAAAATCCAGCAGTTTTCAAAAAAATACTTTAGAATGAGTTTGATTCAAAGAACGCAACTCTTGAGGGACAAATTTATGAAAGTTTTTGCAAATTTCAAACAAGTTTTTTACAACAAGATTCTAGTCTTTCTATACAGGCAGAAAGTTTTGCAGTTTCGGAAGATTGACTGTGGGTTTTGAAAAGCTTGACGTTTCGGAGTCAAAAAGTAACTTGGGAACATAACTAAAACCACCTATTGTTCTCTGATTGTTGATGCATGCTTTAAAACCGATAGTCACACTCAAATTATCGTATCCCTGCCACACAAAAGAGAAATACTGATTGCCTAATTAAACAAAGCAACAAACGTATGAACTAAATCCACAACAATGCCAAACAAATTCATTGCCAATGAAAATAACAAACACGAAATTTGCCACACGTCACTCCGAAGATTCACTCGCGTAAAAAACTTATTTCCAAAACAAATTAATCCACACTCCCTAAATGAATTTCTGCAGGCACCAAAAAAACAAAAAACACTCCGTCACAAAATTTCTGTAAAAGCAAAAAAATAAATTACCATCTATAAGAAATTGAACCCGCTTACAAGATCTTTTAATCGGTCATAAATTAAATTTTGTTTCTCTTAAACAACCAAAACACAAAACGGAAACAAATTTCAAATGCGAAAAAAATCAAAAAAAAAACATGAATTTTATTTTGCGTTGTTTTAAAAATAGAAAAAATTTATTTGCAACACAAAAATATGACGTTTGTGTGTTATATGCGTTCGCTCAAACAAAATGTATATTTTCTTTTGTCAAGGCATTAAATTTATTTTTCTTTCTTTTTGCCTGATTACATCACAATTTAAAATTTGCATTCACGTTTGCAAACAAAAGTAAAGTAAAATAAAAAAGAGGAAAAACTTACGAATCTTCGTAATATCAGACATTTGAGTATTCGCGTGTTCGATTTTTGTTTTTTTTGTTTTTGTGAATTTTTAATTAAAAAATCGCAGTGTAACTGTCACAAAACACAAAATCACTTCCTACATATGTTACTGCCGTGCAACATCTGTTTTTTTTGTTGTTTTTAGGAGTAGACAACAATCGCAAAATATACCGACGCACGTTTTGGCGTGGGATAGAAAAATACTGAAATTAAAAAGTTTTTAGTCGTTTGGTGTTACTTTTTTTTTATTGCCAGCTGTTTTGAGAATCTTTGAGAAAAACAAAAAGAGGAAAATATTCTTCTCGGGAAATAAAACAAAATATTTTGACGTACTTGTGACATTTTTTACACGGGTAAGCATGAAAAAGTTTTAGGAATTTGCGGTCAGCGCTAGCGTCAATGTGAAATGGCGTTGATTGCCGGGGAGTTAAAAGTTATACTGGCATTGGCTTCGTAATGGACGAAAGAATAGGCTCGTTTGTTTATATTTTGCACTGACTTACGGATAACCAGAGATCGCCAGAAAGACTCATTCTCCCGAGGTTAAGACCTGTGTCCCGAGAAGCAAGCTCCACAGACACATCTTCGTGAATATTTAATACAAAATCACCGCCAGGAATTGTTACTATTTTGACTTGTCCGGCGTCGAAATCTTCCTAGTCAAAGAGCAAACTCTACACAACTCATATGCTTTTCGGAACGGACGCAATGAAAACGCATAGCATCACATCAGTAAATTCGATGGATTAATGGAAGCCCCTGGAAATGTTTCAATCCCAAGCGATGGAATAACAATCGCCGCCAGATTTCAGGTTATATTCGGCATGCACAGTGGAAATTAATCTAATAGGCTTCTAAGATTTTTGAGGTTTAGTTGCATGTGGTGTCTTATAATATAAAGTAATTTTCAGATCTCAGTTCCAAAGCCATGAAGGAAAACAAACTGTAGACAGAAAAGAGTACTGCAAACTGACTTTTTTGGACGACAACAAAGTGTATCGCTGCGAATTCGCAAAAGATAGAAACTTCAGGTACAGATGAGTATTGAAAATGGCTGGAAAGCACACGAAAGTTGCGAAACGTTCTCAGATACAATTTAGTGATGGCAATAGAATGTGAGCAATAAAAAGTGGTAATTAAAATATAACAAAACCACGCTTTTGAGATTATTTAGCATATAAGTGGTGTTTTTGTTAAGCAAGATATTTGAGTCATATGTAAGTAAAGAGCTTTTAACTTGCTTGACAGAATGTGGGACAACTCGCATTCTAGAATTGTAATGTTTGCTGTGATTTTACTATCTGTTTACTGTGTTTCATCCCAATCAGGGAAACATTAGACTTGCAGAGCACAAATTTCATGCAAAATGAAACAGTAAGATTTGTCTTAGAGCCCCATGGGGGATCGTTGAGCCCACGCCAATCAAATATAGTTTTTCCTCCATCAGAATTTGATTTTGCTGCTTACTGCATAATACATAAACACTCAATAACACATGGTTCTATGGCTATCACGCTGTACTACCACCATTACCGCGATCTTGACCCATCACGACTCGTCCTTGAGCCACACACTGAGGCGCGACCCGCCTTAGACCCCGACACAAACGCAGGTCATTTCCTCGTCCCACATGGTGGCGCAAAATTAATCATCCTATCGGAATATGTTATAATTTTTCCAAATGGCTTCGTATGTCAATCATGTTTAAAATTCATGAATTAGGCAGCTGCATTTTGGTGGTAATGTTTGCAAAAGTTGAAGTTGCAATCATTGGGTTAGAGTCTCGGTGGTAACTCACACCCAAGGTGATTTAGATGCAGTTGTCTGCAGAAATTTCACCAGTTTCAGTTTACGGTAGCCAGAATTAGTAAACTACACTATACTAAGTGAACCATTGGAGACCTTCAAAAATGGTCTCCAGAAAGACTTTGCTAAGCGCTTGATAAAACTGTCTGCTGCTATTCTGCTACTTTCAATAACTCTGTGGAAAGAGTTTCGCGGATTTAAACCTGCTTAAAAAAGGCGCCCATTATAGGCACATATCCTTTCGTGGAAAGAAAGAGTATTGTGAACTTAACACTTCTTAAAAAAAACGCCCATTAAAAGCAATTATCATAAACCAGCCCTCCTCGATCTATATGAAATAAATTCGCAACCGGCTCACTCTCATTACGCGGAAGTAAATCTGTCAACAAACGATTATACAACTTCTTCAGATGCGTGGTGTTTCTTCTTTGAAGTTGCCTCATTTGCCATCGTTTTTCGACACTTCTTTTGGACTCGCCAAATGTTTTCTTTTGTTTCTGTTTGGCGAAAGCCCGCCTCCTTCTTTGCAGTGAATCACTCAATTAATTTGTATGCACAATCGTCGTATAAACATCACCCTCGAGCACAGGGACTTGCGTGCTTCATTTTGTGTTTTTTTTTTTTAAATTAAAATGGTTTTCCAGTGGCAAAGATCGGTTGGTGATGGAGAGAATACGATTTTTTAATCGAAATGAAATTGATAAGCGGAGAGAAATTATTGTTCTTCGTCTGTCGGTTTGTTATGAGTACGAGTAACTATCTAGTTGGCGTTTTCAATTCTCAGATACTCTGGTTTTCCTTTTGTTTTACCAAGAGATACGCCGATACACTTGGCGTGTTGTAGGCGTCACGCACACACGATTAGCAAGTGATAGTGACCCCATTTCTCTATTGGAATGAAACCAATTCTCGTACGCGAGTCATGTCCGTAAAAAAAAAGAAAAAAAATTAATAAAATTTGAGGAAGACGATGAGAAGAAAGAAAGCAAAAAAAATATTAGAACTTCAATGACGTAATTTCTAAAATGGGGATCCTGAAAACTTGTTTAGCTTAGAAGACTGAATGCAAATAAATATGAGAGTAGGTCTCTGGACAAGAACTAACGCACGCGTGCGGATTGAGAGATTTTTTCTTTCTTTTTGCAAATTCCATACAAATGGATGGTTTTGTTTCGGTTTGTGTGTTTTTTTAGGGGAAACTGGAATCTCGTCGCTATTTTAGGGGACGTGATCTGGGTTATCTGAGAGCATGTATGTGTATGTGCTAATGGATTACAATCCCATGGAGTTCATGAATTGTATGCCAAAAGGAGCAATTTAATAATTGAATATGGCAGACGTTGTTATTGAAAGGATAGTGCAGTGCATCGTCATTACGAAATGGGAGGCAATTAATTGGAGTCCTTAAAAGTTTTTCAAAGATGTCGGAAAGTTAGCTTTATGAGTTCGCTCGAAGATCTGAGGGTAGTTAAACACAAAACGCCTTTTCTGTGAAGCGATAGACTTTGTGCAGAGAAAAAATTCATTCGTTTAAGAAAATGAGGCGCCATTGCGGGGCGACTTTCCTTTTGGCTGTTGGGTGTGGAGCAAAACACATTTTGTGGGCATTATTCTTACACGCTGACGCCAGAGTTCTGGCTCGCAATTATGCTAAAAGTGTAATTTAAAAATGTAAACTAGGAAGGAAGTGTTTTGTTTCTACTTGGAAATGTTTTCAGTAGCTTTTATAAGACTTGCATTAAGTGGCGAAAAGAGAAAATATAATTTTATAAGAACCATTAACAAAAAGGTAACTTGCTTTAATTAAGGCAAAGCATAGCATACATACATATAGAAAGAAATGCAAAACTAAAAGGATTCTTTGATCGAACCAGACCGGTGGAATGAAGTGGGACAATCGATATACAGTATTGGCCAGAACTAAATTAACTCGGCTGTGCTTCATTGTTTTTTTTTTTTTTTGATTTTCTTCGCTCGCTTATCCTGATCAGTCGCCAACTATTGTTTCAAAACCTCGAGCCTGTATTTTTTTTTGGAATCGAAGTTCTCCGTTGACTCAGCTTCAACCCTCAGGATGTGTGACACAATCGCAATTACTTTGAATACCATTTAGACAGACACACATCCATCAATCTTCAACACGAAAATATTCTGACCTCCATAGCTTAAAAAAACAATTCGTGAATTGAATCATCAACTTTAATCAAAGTTCGCTCATTTTTTTCTGTTTTTTCCTAATTTAATCAATTATCTCAATTATCAATTATCTCAATTCTCACGCGTTCTTTTTTCTAATTTTTTTTGTTTTTGTTTTGTTTGTGTGCACGTGTGGACGTCAGTCGAACCAATACGATTACTAATTTCATTTTTTTTCTGTTCTTTTTTGTTAATTGAATGGTAAAAAAATATATTAATAGCGAATTTGTTGAAAAGTAGCACGTAGATATTTTTTTTAAGACGCCCATGACATTTGTGTGACGAAATTATCGTTGTAGCAAGCATGCGTTTTACGGGGTTTTCCAGTTAAAAACGCAAATCTGAAAATTAATTTAAGAGGATTCTTCTCTTATTCAATTTTTCTGGATTTTATATAATACCTTCTCGCAAAATAAACTTTTATGATGCCATTCGAAAAGAATTAAAATTATTATATTATTAATTAAAGAAAAGGATTTCTCCAAGTCTTAGAGAAAACAATTTTTATTTATGGTATTGTCTTGAAATGAAAATAAAAAAATTTCTTTAAAAATTATTTTGTTTTTGTTGATTAAGATAAAACGGCGGGATAGTTAAATTTCGAATTGTACAACACAAAGTTGAGAAACAAATGCGATTTCGAATTAGATTTAAGTACAAGTTTAATTACTCGCTGAATTCTTTAGATGATAAATTGAAGAGTTGTTCCCTATGAATTATTGGCTTTAAATCTATTCTATTGGCCCCGTTTTTTGTCTAGTTCATCAGCATTTGACAAAGCTGATGATCGGTGCGACTACACCAAGGTGAAACTAGAATTGACTTGTCATAGGACAATAAGTAAGCTGATAGGCTTGCAAGGGAAGAATCCAAACTGGGTCTGGAGCAGGCAATAGTTGGGACCGATCCACCGATCTACCTCCTTAAGAAGTGGATTGTCGATAAGATAATTAGATTAGCAAATGATGGCATGTACTATCTACGTGCGAAACGACCAGGGCGATGTGGCCAAGAAATGATTATACCAAAACGAAAGTGCTACTCTTGCATACCAAAAAGTCTCTCGCAAGAACAGTGGCTGTAATTGCCAAAGAAAGACCACTAAAAGACCACTTATTTAAGATATAAATACTGGGTTACAACTTATACAGGGGCTGTGCTGATGAGCAGGAGAGGGAAGACACCCAACACTAGCTACTGGCCCAGTCTTTGTCACTTGAGGTTTATAACACTTGTGAGACATTTCTCCCAGGACCTTAACGAGATCAACTCATTACCTTCTCAGGTATCTGAGCAGGACTAAATGGACGGAACATACCGCGGTGGAATAGATAACCACGAGTGGGAAGAGGAACGCAGTTCCCCCTAAGGGTAACACAAGGCGTCGACAGGACCTAAATGAGGCAGAATCCTTTTGACGCCTACCTACCTACCTATGTATCTAAAATTTTATTCGAAGACGTCCCATCTAAAGATGTTGACAGTACTTAAATGCTTAAATAAAAAAAGAAGAGAGCATAATAAATCTATAAGGTCACAGTATAAGTGGCTCAAAGACGCACCCCAATTTCTTTAATTCAGTTCTGATTCGGCAGCATAGCTCATAAGGGATGTACTTCTTGGTTAAATGGGGTAACGTGGTTGGAAGAGTCTAACCATTTACCCTTAGCAAAATGGTTTCTTTTGAAAACAAAACCTTTAAGCACCTAAGACTTTCTACCTCTTCTACGTACCATTAATTTGTCTTCTACTAAATTCTTTTAACTACCATAATTAAGGGCGACTTCATGGTTAATGCATCGAACCCTTGAACGATACTCGGATTTAAGTCCTACCCGGAAAACACAAGAAAAGTTCTTTGAAGCGAGCGGTAGTCCCGCAAACGTAGTTCCAGCTGGTAATTCGTCATTTGGAACCAGCAAGACCAGGAGGTCCTTTCCATGTGTGTCCAAAAAGAAAACCACGCCCAGATTGGTTGCAAAAAAAACCTTGGCTGCTATGCCAAATCCTATTATTAACTTCTAAGCCGTTTTGATCTGGCAAAGCCAGAAAAAGATGAATAGACGAAACTGATTCATATTGATTGCCACACAGAACTACCACGCCACTAATCTGACGCCACTTGACGGAAATCGATTGACTGATATACCACGCAAACCCCATCACTTACAATGCAAAATTTTCAAAACTCTTACCAAACGTGTTCAACCCTAATGATGGCTATAATAACTTTAGCACCTAGCCAGGCCAAAACAATTATTTCTTTTCCTCTCTCAATGCTTTTTTATACCATCACCATTCGCGACAACAATAGCAACAACGACGACAGCAACGATATGATTTCTAATAGATATCTCGTGTACTTTGGACACATATGAACACCGCGACACGTCCATTGTTTTATTTTCATTTTCTATTTAAGTTTCACCATGGCGCAGAGCCGTCATTTGGAAATGGGCCTGCCACATCAAGCCAGACTAAGCACTGATGATAGCCAGTCACCAGTCACCAGTCATAGAAAATATTTTTATATCACCCTTTGTAAAGTGTGGGGTGTAGTCAGAGACCCAATGCCCTCGTTTTTGTGTCTTCCTCGGTGCCAACTGATTTAATTTAAGTAAAACCTGGCCCTGGCCTATTTATTGTGGCTTGGCGTGTGGTGTGCTTCTATGCTGGTAATCGTCCACCTACAGACACGAGGAACCACATCGTTGCCGTGTGTTGTGATGGTCAGGTTTTGCATGGTGTTGGAGGAGGCTTCATTGAAGGGTGACATAGTGAACGTGTCGTGACATCAGTAATCTATTTCAAAGAGACATCGCATACAAGTACGTTTTGTTTTTGTTTTTGTTTGTCTCAATTGTATGTTGTTCAATGGAAGGTGGATTTTTTTATTTTATTATTATAAATTAGTCAGTGTGTTGAACCTTATTTTGTTTTTATTTTGATTGCGGTGAGGTTAAGTTTGACGTCTTATCGGTTATAACAAACATGATTCATTTCATTAATGACATCTGTTTGTTGGTGGGGTTTTATAGATTACGAGGTAACATCATTCACTCGGTATGCCTCACAGGTGACATCAGTCACAGTAAGTTCAAAGACATCGAGCTGGTTTCCTTTGTTTGGCTGTTTTACACGCAGGGCTTAGCACTTGGGATCTATGTATGTATAAATAAGACCGATGTCAAGATCAGTTTATCTTCGAATTATCTCTTAGCAGCGAGTGGAAACATGTTTAGCCCCGAAAACAGAGTCTGCGAAGTATAAATACTTCCTTTGAGTACGCTCTGTAATGACGGCAAACGCCACAAAACCAAAATCAAAGCCATAGTTCATAGTCCTACATTCAATACAGGGATATGACGAAAGGCTCCTCTGACGTTTCGTTTCTTTTTTGCTTTGCTGTTGCTATTGGCTTGGATGTTACTAAAGGAATACCCAATGTTTCAACAGAGCTGAAAACTATTGCATTGCCCAGATGTTCTGAGTGTATTTGGCATGGTGATCTATTTAACATCAACCAATTCCTCGACAGCAATTTCATTCAGAAGGGACCCTTCCATCGCAAATATCGATTTGACATAAATTTTTTGATAACCCCCATTAAGACAGCCGTCAATTGAAAGTCTCTCATAAACTAAGCCACTGTCTATGTTTCACCACCACCCGTCAGCGAACTTCCTGGATGAGCGAACAAACATTCAATTAAAGACCACTTCACAAGTAATTAAAGTGACAGTTGACGAATATGGCACCCGTCTTTTTTTTTATTGATTTCACAAATATTTTTATTCTTTTCGTAGCCCAAGAACTGCCGCCGCACGTTCTTCTCGTTTTCTTTTTTTTATGAACATTCCTTAACATTATTTGCTTCCGTTCCGAACTACTACTCTTGACGTTTTATCAAATCATCATCCATTCAATTGTGAGTAGAGAGCTGTTTTGTTCAATGACCACCACGCCATGTAAGGGCACACACCACATGACGACAAACGACAACCGGCAACTGGCAACGACAACGTGTGATGACGACACGTCACCTCAAGGCATGGCGTATGTGTATCCACATCCATTCATATATTCAAATGGAACAGAAAAAAAAAAAAAAAAAAGCAATTCTGTGATATGCAATCACCACTCGAAAATTATGTTTTCAAATTAAACCCAACAAATCACACTCTAATTCTTGATAAAGATCTTAATCACCATTCAATAGTGCTCGATGTGTAGTTAAAACGAATTATCACTTGTGATTGATTCAAGTACTTAGTAGAGATTTCCGACGCGAATTGATAACGTTCAAATGCGGCTCATAGGCTATTTAGTGTGATTGTGTGACTTTGTCACTTTGCGACTTTGCCTGCCATCAATGAGGCGGCGTTAAGTACAACAAATAGGAGTGAAAATGTATTTTTTTTTTAAATCAATTGTTAACGGATTTCGATGGGTAGGGAAATAGATAACATGCAGTTGAACTGATTAAGTTGTGATCCACTCACACCCTCAAAACTGAGTCAGCTGCGCCTGATCGATTTCGTTTTGCAGTGACACAAAGAATTCGTTTGAAAAATTTTTTTCTATTTTTCCTAATTTCATGAAATTACTCATGAAATTAGGAAAAATGCGATTGAACTAGAGAGTAGGTAGAGCAGGGAAGGGGTAGTTTTTATTTTGTTTTTGGCCGAATGCCCGGTTAACATCCGGACTAATAAAGATATCGAGTAACAGACTGGAGGAAAAAAATTTCGCTTCCTGAGGCGGAATTGTCTTAGCTAATAGTTGATAGTTGATTATCAAACTTTTCGTTTCGTGATTGTGTAGTGTGATTATCACTTTGACAATCACAAAAATGTGACTGATTTCGTGTGACACCTAAATAGGTGTCATTTTCATACAATTCCGTGTTATTCGTTGGGATTCATTGGGAATATTTATGTCCCATGATGCAAATAATCTAAATATACGCATTTTAAGAGAAATCTTAGAGATAAATCAAATAGGTATAGTCAAGCTTCCGAATCGTATGTGAGTATGAATTTTCATACTGTCATCATCATCGTCATTTTATATTCAAGATGTCTTCAACATATTGGAGTTACTAGATGGGGTAAAATCGACTCATGTACTTCCAAATTTTCAATTGGTCATTACCCTCAATCTGCGTGGGAGCGGTGGTTACCAAATATAAACACAATGGCTGAAATTTTACGGTAAAATGACGTTATTTTCAAATTTATGAAAATCATTTCCCTCAATTTCTGAATTCTTACATTTCACTATTAGAACTGATTTCTACTTTTCACATAGTTTTTGTTATCACATTACACAATCTAAAATGTTTGATAATCAATGTTGACCATCAGAAGTGTGATAGTCAACTATCAGCTTAGACAATTTGGCCCCTGATACTTCTGCTTTGTGGTCATCCAAAATGGAACCCTTGGAAATCAACTAAAATTTGTTAGATCTCAAGATCTGGCCCTCCACCTACCAACCAATTAAGCAAAACAAACAGGCATGACTAGACAACTTTTAAAGTCTAGCTAAGATCTGCGTTACTCGTATCCAAAACCAAATCTAAATCAAATCGAAACAGTACACACTGATCGTCACCCCTTTGTTCACCAATGTAGAAGATCAGCAGTAATCGAGTCGTTATCGGGCAAATTGCCCTGCGAAAAATTGCGCAGAGAAAAAAAAGCAGACGACTTAAGTTTACAAACAGTCACAAAGAGCCAAGTAACAAGAGACTTGTAAAAAATACAGTGATGGTCACAAAATTGGAAAGGACTGTTTTTCCCTTTTTTTGGCGTAATATTTTGTCTTTCAAGGGCACATGAAAATACCTTTACATCTTGAAAGAACTAATCAATTAACTACTTTCGAACGTTAAAAACATCGGGGTGTTGTACAATTATATAAATCAATTTAGACATGGCTTTACCGTTTGCCGATTGGCATTGAAAGTACTAATCATCATCATCATCATCTTCTTTTTGACCGCGTGTTCCACTAATGGGCTCCCGGGGGCAATGCACGCAAAAGAGATCTCCCGGCAACCCGATCTTTCGCCGCCGACTCTTACTCGTCAGGAGGTATGCCCAAGCGTAACCAGGCGAGATTTTGGATTTATTCCAGCCATCTCATACTGGGTTTCCCGAACGGTAGCCTTACTGACGGGATCCCATTCAAGTCGTGAACTTTTTCTTACGCTCTTGATTTGTTAAAATAAGGCTGTCGCGTTCTACGATTGTACAAGCTTTATGCTTTTTCCCACGTCTTGTCATACATTCTCAATACGGTTTAAGTCAAAACTTTGTTGCGGCCAATCACCAACATTAATTTTTTCCTCAAAAAGTCATTTCTTTACCAACTTTACTTTGTGTGGAGTGTTATCGTCCTGTAAAATCGTCCTGTAAATGTGCGGCATGCATTCGAAGCAGTGGGATTCAATTGTATATTTTAGTACGTCCTTGTAAATTAGTCTATCCATATTGTCTTCGATATGTACTAGAAGACCTACACCTAGCAAAAGAATGTGCCACCGAATTCGACATTAAATTAGTTGACAAAGTTCAATGAATTTTCCATGCTGCATCGCTCCCTCGCATACAAGAATTGTTGAAACATTAGATGTATTTTTTCTTCAGTTTATTCTTTTTAAGTAATCACCTGGTGCTAAATCCCGACTATATGGTGGATTCATAAGAGCCCCCCAACCAAATTGCTCGTGCTTCTTACTATCTGAACCTGCCTACAGCGACCAATTTTGCTGGTGAAAAATACGTTTCAAGAGGGGTTTGCGAAAATCGGTTGCTACAGTTTTTCATTATAAGGACTAGAGTTTCTATGAGAGAGATATAGTAAAATAACCCGCAAAATAGCAGAAAGTTTTCGAAAAAATGGCGCATATTTGACTTAGATCGGATCATTTTATATACCCATACTAAATAAAGCCTTCATTTTTATACAAAAATAATAGATTTCCTTTTACTACACCTAATATTATACAATCTTAGCAACGTATGACTGTCTATTATGCGGAAAAAAATGCATATGCGTATTACAAAGACGCCCAACAACGCTCTCCTTCCTAACAGACTCCTTTATCCAAGGGGAAGTAGCAGCGTGCAATCATTTCTAGACTTCTAAATATGCCAAATCCAAAATACGAACAACGCAGTGGTTGCAAGGAATCTCTTCAGCTCTGGCCCTTAACAGGAAGTTATGTCAACCATTATCAACTTCCTGCCAACCATGCATAACCTCGAAGCATCGCAAATCATTCTATAAAGAAAACTTCCCACTTTCCGACGACTACAGCGATCGAAATGCGACTTTTACTCACTGCTCATTCTTGTTTTCAGCATAAACATTCCTCCAGTTTGCATTCCATCCACAGTTTGGCTTGGCACCCAGAGCTCTAGCCGGCTAGTCTAACCAGTTTCGTGCGCTGCGTTAACTTAAATTTGTTTGGCTAAACGACCCGGAATGAGTCACATCATCCATCTTGATTATGCAATAACTGGTAGTGATTTCAAATTGTCCTCCTTCAAAACGGATAAACTGATAGCCAAGCCTAAGTCGGCGATGAAGAGTTAGTTTTATGTGTGCTCCGGTTATAAATGGAAAGTGTTTTTCATATAACCACAATAAAACAGAGTGTTTAACAAGTTAATCGGTATAATTTGCATATTCGCGAAAATGTCTTTGGCACGAATACCACCGTCAAGGTATTTGCCTTGGAAAGGTACCAAAAATAGCGCAGAACTATTCAGGCGCGGTAACCCGAACGCAGACACACAAATTGATTTCGAAGAAGGTTTGCCTATTTGATTTGTGTTTGCAATTAATCGTTGACGTTTCTTTTTTTTCTCTTCGCAGACTGAATACATATTTATGAGGTTCCGCCCTAAGGGCTAATCGTCGTCGTCGTCTGGATGGAGAAGGGAGTGTGGGTTTCTGCAAAAACGTGTTGATTAGATTTGCATATTAACGGACATTGGATATTTGAATAGGATCGCTTGTGGTTTTAATAATACGTGGAAGCAACAAGCGATGCAGACGACAGACAGCTGCAGGATGAGGAGGTGAATAGAATTTTGTTTCTCATTGATTGGTTAGTTTTTGAAGCGGGTTTTTTTTACTTTCTGTTTCAAAAGCTCCGAATGCACTCTAAACATGTTTTGGGATATTCAGTAAAGTATGAGACGTGTACATGTAATTATAAGATCCATTGGCAGGTACGATAGAAAAGGTTGGCAGTAAGTTACAGAGAATTAAATTGAATTGATAAAAATGCGTAGTGTCACTAAAATACTTGTACTGCTAGGCTATTGAAAAAGAAGTACAAATTGAAACAAGCTAAGGTAAATTAAGACAATTTTTAAAGGAAAATAAAGAGTCAATCTGTTAAGTTCACCGTAGGTGATAAGACGCGTTTTAACTTACATTTAAAAGTCTTTAAAAATTGCACCTCCAAATTTACCTACTACATCTTGACCTGCTATTTAGGCTGACCATGACCAATATTTCAAGCCAAGTTAAGGTAGTCGGATTGCTGTCCAAAACCGTGAAAATCGTTAATGGATTCCGACAAGGGGATGGGCTGACCTGCCTCCTCCTTAACCTGCGTTGGAGAAAGCAATCCGGGACTCCGAGACATCAAGAATTGGGACAATCATCACCAAATCTACTTAATTACTGGCTTACGCAGATGACATGGATATCTTCGGACAAAGCGAACAAGCTGTACAAAACTCCTTCATCCAGATCGAGCAGACGGCAAAAAACCTGGGGCTGCACATAAATGAAGGAAAGACAAAGTATCGTCGGTATATCGGTGGCATCGTCTGCGAGAAATGGTGGACAGTCAAGGTAGCGGAGCATAAATTTGAAATCGTGCAATCGTTCAGCTACCTAGAGTCAGTAGTAGCCGCGGATACGAATATGAAAGAAGAAATATGAGGGCGGCTACTTAAATCCAACAGAACCTACTACAGTCTTGAAAGGCATTTCAAATTCAAAAACCTTGCCATAAATTTAAAACTGCTGCTATCCATGACACTTGTATTACCATATGGATCCGAGACTTGGGTGCTTAGCCAAAGGCACTCTGACTTCTTAGCCGCGTTCGAGAGAAAAGTTTTACGGAGAATCGTTGGCCCCATACGTGAGGAAAGAGTATTCCCTAGACGGTACAACCATGAGTTGTATGAAATCTACCCCAAAGCATATCATAACGAAAATAAAGCTCGGTAGACTCCGGTGGGCTGGGCATCTAGCTCGTATGAGCGAAGAGGACCCTGGTCGGGAAGTCCTTTGCGCTACAATTTATGGTAGAAGAGAGCGACGCAGACCGCGCTTACGCTGGAAGGATGGCGTAGACCAAGACGCCCGAAGCCTTGGGGTGCCCAACTGAATGGCTTCGGCAAGCGATCGGGATAGGTGGAATTGCTTGCTGCAGGAGGCTCGGACCGGACACCGATTGTTGCGCCGATGATGATGATGATCTTGCTTCTACTTAAGTCAGGAGAGAAATGTGCCTGCGGATCATTTAAACCCGTGACGACAAGCCTAGCCTCATCGAATACTCAATTATTTAGTATTAAGAGATAGCTGTCGAAAACTGCAATTGAGTATATGTGACCATGCATCGGCTTTCAGGGGTCATTAAACCGTATCTTTTCTTCAAGCAAATGCCCCCTTGCCCCCGTCGAAATTCGAAGATGGATATAAGCACAGGTGCAGACATAGACTCCGCAATTCTAAAGACATATGCGCTCCGATTTTTAGATTTCAGCAGTATTTTTTTAAGCAGAGGTTTTTCGGTCAAGGAACCAACGAATAATGTTAACGACATCACCGACTGATACCACGATTCTTATTAACACTCAGGCGACCATGAAAACAAATTCTGCGATTGAGATCAAGTCCAAGCCGGTCTAGAGCGGTCATCAAGAGCCCAACGTCCTTGTTGTGAAGCACAGAGACAACCTGCGCTGGGTTCCTGGGCATAAGACTAAAACTGGTCACAAGAAATCTAAAAAAAAATGCAAGAGAAGGATCGGAATCAGATCCAGACCTAGTGGATCTGTTCAGCCAATTGTTTTTTCAAGATGCTGTTGGATTAGCCGGGCTATGTGGTAATCTCTTAGAACTAACAAACTTCTCGGCATTTCCATTAACTGCAGTTCATAGATTGGCTCAGATGATTAGTGCAATCAAAAACTTAAAAGAGTTTGTAATTTCAATTTTTTTCAAAGTGAATTCAAAAATTAGATATCAGAGGCATGAAAAATATCTATCTTTTGCCATTTAATTGTAATTCCAAACACAATCATGTAATTAATTTTCTATACTTGATTGTAAGAATTAAGTTCATGAAGTGTCATGTTAGTCTTAAGATTTAATAAATCAAATTCAAAAGATCTAATTTTTTTACTACACTATGAACCTCCAGGTCTATGTGATTGGCGAACCACATAACATAATTCTTTAACATCTCTGCTATTATTTGTTTTAATCCATCATATGGTGTGGATTCAAAGCATATTTTTTCAAAGCGCATCCACACAAATGAAATCTCTCCAACCTATGAAAAAGCATGAGTGTCATTCATAACTCCCCAATCCACCTGAACACACAGACCTCGAAAAGACGAGCACCTTTAGAAAGGAGCAACTTCCCAGGCCTACCAACAAACAAACAAGTTGTCTACTAACAAAAAGAAACCATCTCCAGAAAGCTATTTATTTAGAAATCTGCATATCCAACTAAATTACATTGCCCAAAGCAAATGCTTCACAAAACAGGAGAAGATGTCAATGTTTCCAGTGAATGATCCACGACCACACCCTCTCAGCCGTTCTGCGTTCCTCTACACGTTAGACAAAACAAAATAAAATCCACCTCAACGACTAAGAGCAAACATCCATCAAAATTGGCTTCATTTAAGTTTCAATGCTTGCAAATGGAGCCCCAACCAGTTTAGCGCTATCGATTTCACGGGGTCGAGGATGCAAATTGAGTTGTGCCTTAAAAGCCAAACCCAGCCGCGACATCACAACACTAAAAGCTTTATGGTCCTCTAAAAATAGAAATAAAACCACCGCAAATTCGATTAAATTCATTAGACCACAGAATCTTTGTTCCCCCTCCATCACCAAGCAATTAATCAAAACGTTTATAACGTAAATCCAAAGCATGTCTCCATAACTTTTTCTTCTTCCTCAGACTACGTCATAACTTCGTAAGGGTGGAGTGCGAGAGTCCAATAGCTTGCCACCCCATAGAGTCGTCTGGTTTCCTTGAGTGGAATTACGTCATCTCTGCAGTGGATTTCTCTCTCCTCCAAAGAAGCCAGTGAAATGAGAAATAGATGATGCTTATGTGATGTGATGGAAAAACTATGATCCAAAAGGATACAGAGGACGTATGTAAACGAAAATTCTCACCATTCCTCCACTTATTGCACACATTCCGCCAACATTAACAATTAATAACATAAAAATATCTCACATAACAAAACGGAGAAAAACAAAAGAAGCCAACAAATAATCTCTCAGAACCATTAATCAATTGAATCGGAAAAAGGGAAAGAGAAAGAAAGAAGGAACCGGCACTAAGGAAGAGGAAGAAGGAGAAAACAAGACACAACAACCACAATCGATTATAGAAATAAAAAAAAAAAAAAAAAAACTAGTTAAAGACACAGCACGCTCATAAAACACACTCATCTCTCATCGCTCTCATCATCTTCATCTTCTCCGGTCGTCAGAGAATTGGCGATCAGATGAGCATCATCATCGTGGTCTTCGTCATCGCACTCCACGGCCGTGTATCTCTCGCCAACTGACTACCACTTGAAAAGCCCGCTCCAGCAGCAACATCACAACGAGTTTTTTTTTTTTTCAAGCACTTTCTGTTCAGCTAAGCACCGTCAACGGCAACGTACGAACGAAGAATGCCAAGTGAGTGTGAATAAACACAAGTGGAGGACGCCCAGAGGAGCCGGGACGGTTGTGTGGATATGCCGGGAATATGATCTGTCGACTGTGCTTTCTTTTTGCTAATGAACAAGTTCTTCTCTCTACTGGTTTGCGTAAGGTGTGTCATTTTTTGGGCTCCGCCATAGAAATAATCATCGTCTTATGGTACTGCGACTGGCTGGTGACTAGAGCGTCTTGGATTCATCCGGTAAGCACCTGCTTTACTTTTTGTTTTTTTCCCCTCAACTGATAAACGTCATGGGGTTTGAAAAAGTGTCTATGTTCGGATGCACCCGGTGTGAAACGAGATCTGTTACGTATCTAGAGCGAATAGGAGGGGAACTTTTACAAAATATTACATTAGCAGCTGCTACGTCATCTGGTCATGTAACTTTCGGTATGACTGCCGTCTAGAGTCTAGACATAAATGCACACGTTTAACGAGGGTGTGGCTGTGCTTAATTCAGGCTGCATTCTAGTGTGTGAGCTAAGCATGAGCACTGTCGCTTTTAATGAATTTCTAATTAGAAACTGAGCAAATGACAATGGGGAAAGACAATTTTGTCAGGCCAATATTAATTTTTTTTTTGTGACAAAAGTATGATCTAGGATTGAATTTTCAATCAGTTTGTGTCAGAATAGGATAACCGCCATGAGCCGCCGAGAAATGTATCAAGACTCAAATAAACACTAAAGCCTTTTCTTACGACTCAGATCGAAGCCACGCAAACCGAATTAAAGATTCCCACGAATCGTTGGCATTGGTGTATTTGATGACAAAAGTCTTCTATTTAAGGTAAGTTGTAACATATGCGGTAAAAATACAAGAAATAAAAATATCGTTCTAATTAGTACGTGAATGTAATCATCGGTTCAATGACCCAAAACATTACTCGAAAACTATTACAGTCGTCACGGGTTTGTCGTGAATTTTACCTGAGAAACGTCACTGAAGAAAAAGGTTGGACACTCAAACCAGACAATTGAATGAAAACCATGACGATCCAGCATTATACAAATGTAGTTGTTGGAAATCGGGCTTTGGAAGACTTTTTTCTGCCATTTTTAAGCACAAAAACATATTTATACAATAACACTTCCGACGACTGATGGCTAAACCAACTTAATGAAATTTGAATTTGAGCCCATATGACATAGACTTAAGCTCTTAGACTTTTCAATATAAGGCTTCGATCAAATCTTGTATCTGCAACAATTGCGACGTTCTATGCCTTGCTATATAAGGCCAAAAGGTAACTAATAAGCAATGACAAATATTTGGTCATGTCTACAAAGCGAAGGCGAATGAGCTCTACATAGGTAAAGATGTAATGCGGAAGGAATAAATCAATTAACTACAATGATTCATCCAAACTCGGCTAAGAGGTTCTTTGAATCCGAAGCTCCTGGTTCAAACAGTAAACAGCAAGAAGAGGTTATGGCGAACGTAAGACAGCTTGGTTTTTAAGCTGAAAGTAGCATGTTTGGGAAAACTAAGATTGGAGACAAGACCACCTCAGACGCAAACTTAAGCAATCTTAAAAAGTTTACGTAAAACATGGTCGTCCAGATTAGTTCTTACTTCAGTCTACAAAAAAATTCAACGAAGTTTTCTCATTAGAACAGAGTCGGTAGCAGAAATAAGCGCTTTCGGTATGCTCATTTTTGAATGGCATAGTAAACATAGCCTATAGTCCACGGATTTTGTTTGACAGGAGAGTGCTTAGACTTTTAAAAATTTCAAAAGTATGCGTGCATTTCTTATTAAAACTAATCCGCTCGTAATATTTCGGGTATTTATTTAGTTAAACGTTAAACTTGTGGGTAGCCGAAAAGTTTTTCAGGCAGGAAAGTTGAAAATCTACTTCTAATTTCGGTACGACTTATTATTCAAAAGACACATGCTGTTTCAGATCCCAGTTGCCTGTAAAATAGCTAGCAAGGAAGAGAATAATAATCTATTTTCTCTAAATAAACCACAACTCAGACTCATCATGATCATCTTCTTGACCGCGTGATCCACTAACGGGGTCGCGGGGGCAACGCACGCAAAAGAGATCTCCAGGCAACTCGATCCTCCGTCGCCGAATTTAACTCATCAGGAGGTATGCCCAAACGTAGCCAGGAGAGATTTTGGACTTGGTCCAACCATCTCATCCTGGGTCTACCGAGCAGTCGTCTTCCTGACGGAAACGCATTCTAGGCGCGCCTCGGAAGTCAAGTCAGACTATAGCATTTAAATTCACTGTGTAGTCCCAGTTCCAAATTTAATACATGTGGAAGGAAAGGAATACAGACATAAGTGTTGAAAGATAATTGATACAACTTTTTTATCGGTTGCCCAAGCATTGAAAATTATTTAGTTTTTCCCACGTCCGGAAAAACTATGTTGCAATCCTTGTAAAAAGGTGTTATTCCATCCCAGAATATATTTAGAATAAAAATTGATGACAAAAGGAAGAACTTTATATCCGACTGAACTCGAAATTTCCATAAGATGAAACGACTTTTTTGACAGCTTTTTGACATCTCTTAAAGCAGAAGTGGTATGGGTCCGAAGGCATTATATTTCCGCTTGGAGGTTTATGGGAGACTCGCCTGTAGGAATGAAACTTGTCTCATGAATGCTATTGTAAATCTGGCTTATTCAGTATGGAACTTCGTGAGGTACGCATGCAACGATTCGAGAGCCAGACTTAATGCGAAATTAACTCTCCTTCTGAGTGTCAAAATTTGAACAGTCTTAGTCTCCACGTTGCCATTGCTAATAAGTGCACATGGTTGTTTATTTAGAAAGGAAATGAGAATCTTCCTTGGTAAGCCTGTTAGAATAAGTTATTCAAAGGATACATTCTAAGAATTTACATCAAAAAAATGTCTTCTTCTTAATGTTCCTCTTCCCTACGGTGGTTGGAATTAGTACAACCTTATTGGTGACTCCTCTCGTAATTTGGATCGTGGTAAGATTCAGCCAGTCCCGCAGGTTAAATATTCACAATAGTTTCTGCCGTCCCACCGTTCTCCTTCCTTCTATCTTTTCCTGCAAAATAATTTGTAGGAAATCGTAACTGTCGTTGTGCAGAATATAAGATAGGATAACTTTCTTACTTTGACTGAATATACCAATTCCCTTTTTGTACCCATGGCTTCGACGGTTGAATTCGGATATTCTGTCAACCCAAGAAATTCAGTCAAAGACTATACGGACCACAAAAAATATGGCACGTGAACTAGAATCTTGGAAAATGTATACACAAAATTAAAATCCAAAAACTTGTGAACTAAAAATGTGCCTTAATAGTTTCTGCACAACGTACTCGTACAAGTGGTAGAAATAAAAAATGAAAAACATCGCCCAGGCAGCTCTTTGCCGGCCACCTATGTTTTCAACATAAACAAATCTATCTGTAGGAAAACTGAAAAAAGCTCTCACTCGACTCTTTTCACACAAGTAAACTTGCGCAGTGTGAGCATTCGTAGACGCATGATTCCGGCTCTTAAGATTCTGCCCACAACACAAAAGCATTTGCTCCGGTTTCGGGCCTTGAGAGGCGTTTACAAAACAAACACCGTGGACTGATTCGATTTTGTTTAACAATTTTACAATCCTATGTCCAATTGGATATTGATTAAAAAAGTCTTTTTGAAGACGATGACACCCCCGACAAGCGTCAGATGAAGAGTTCAACAACTGCATAAACAAGTAACTTCAGTGCTTGACTACTCTCAACCTTGTCCAAGTCACCATTGCTACTTCAAAAAAAATAAAAATCAATGGAATTAGATTCGACACTAAATCTTAAAGGGATCCATCACCGACGACGGCAAACGAAAAAAAAAAAAGAAAAAGAGGAGAAAGAACAAAAAAAAAAACCCAGTAACTCAAACCACCAAACCAAACCAACGAAAGAACGACGGCGACGTAAAAGTCTAACAATGACTTGTGGTATCGAGTCATTCCCGTCCAGACTATGACAACAACTACTTCTATTACCACTGCCATGCATGTCGCACTGGGCGTGGGCCAATCCGATAAAAATGGAAACGAAAGACGAAAGAATATCACTGGCTGCACCTTGCACCGGCCCAGCCACCGCCAGCAATGGCACAAGTCATTCATTTCCTCCTCTTTGGATTGTTTCCCAATTGTTTGTTGTTGTTGACTTGGGTTGCATTTAATCATTCCCTGTGTTATTAGCTAGTTAACACTGTTTGACAATTAATTTTCTCCTGAACGACCAAGCAAGGCGGTGGAGACAATGTTGTGGGTGTGTGAGAGAGGGCAAATACACATCGCGTCTCGTGTAACTTGTTTTAATTAAATTAAACGAATTCCTTCGTATTTTATGGTGGCAACACTCTCTTTCTTGTTAGCGACAAATGCAGACTCCATTTCGCCAGCGTCATTGTCGTCAGAGATGAGAAAATAAAAAATTAAATGTGTTCACAGCCGCAGCACTGAGATCACACTTCGCGAATGGAGTGAAAACGACAAACTGCTGGTTGCGAAACACGAATCTGTTTTCGAACTGATTGGCAAAGTCTTCGAGCTGGGGAGTTATAAATACCAAATCTGGAAACTAGGAACTGCCACGGATAGTATAACGCCACTGTTTTTGTTTTTCTTCTCTCCCCCCGGTGCAAAATAACACAAAAAGCAATAAATGAGAAATGTAAATGTACAAAATGCAGATAGTTCTCCTCCTCTGCAAGCTTTTGTTGTTTACAGTGGAGGAGTTGGACTATTTTTGAGTTGGAATTTTATTTTTTTTCCCATGCGGATGTGTTTGCAGTACTTACCGCCCCACATTCGGCAGCTGGAGAGTTCTCGACTATGTCGTAGATTACATGTGGCGGTCCTGTTGTACCCAAAAGTGAAAAACCAAACCCGGAATTCTCACTGCGCTTCAAGACCACCATTAATTCTTCAGCCATGATGGGGAATGGCTGGACACGTAAATTTTTATTCGTTAATTTGTATTTTTTTTCACAGCTTTTTTTACGTTAAGGCTTTTTTCTTTTTAATTTGCTTTTCGATTACACTGAACTTGTTTGGGTCACTGAGACGGCGACGACGACGACGGACAACGACGACGACGGCGGCGGCTGTAGCAGCGGCAGCGAAGGCGGCGACGGTGACGACAGGGCTGCGGTATAAAGATTCAAGAGAATTTAGATTGCACACGCACTTGGGAAGTTGATTTTTCGAACGAAGGGGGAAACGCTTGGGCGAGGGGAACCAAATATAAATTTTTTAGGACGCGTCGCGGTCTGCGAATTTAGCCAAGAAAGAGTTTCGCGTTTTGGTGTTTTTTATTGTTTTTTTTGTATTCGTATTCGATGTTGGTATTATTTTTGTCCAACAACTTTTTTTGACATCGATCGAGCTGCTGATGATTGCTGGCTGGCTGTCGTTGTCGCTGCGGTATTCATTTCGATTCTCTTTCGGTGTTCTTCTTCGTTGGATTCCTTTTCTGTTCGTGTTTTCTTTAATTCTCTTTTGACTTTTTATTTCGATGCTGTTGTAAGTGGCTGGCTACTGGAGGTCGCTGGAAATAATACGAAGAGTTTCGTTGCTGGAGAGAGAAGTGATGCCAGCTCCAAAGGCAGCACAAAATAGGAATTTGCTGAATTGCCATCTTCAATTGAACGATGCAATTAATGAGATTTCTCTTTAATTGAGGATTAGAAAGCATAAGAGCGTAGTAAAAATAAGTCTACCACTGCATAGGCAGAGATATAAGAATTGAACTCCTTGCGCGGAGTGATTAACTGGTGGCTTCTTAGCAAATTAAGTCGTCTAGTTCTAAGCTGATTACAACTGGTTATCGCACGTTTTCGATATTTATGACCAACAAAATACAAATTCCTGTTTTTTAATTTAACTTTAACTCATTGGCCTACAATCTCCGGGTTTTTAAAGTGCATGCTCTACATCGCTGTTGCATCTAGACGGTTTCTGTGAGAACTTTATTTTCTTAGCAGTAAGGAAATAGTTCCTTTTGTCATTTGCCTTCATTTCTTGCCACAGTAACAAAGTTATATTTTTGCTATGGAAGCGACTGTAGTACCTCTGAAGTTGTAGAGACTACGTTCCGTACAAAATTCTCAAAATAATAGAGAAATATTTGGCCCTTATTGTCTATTTATTCAAAGAGATATGTATGCACTTTAGCTCCCTTAGCTTTGAGTACTTATATGACTCTATCCTCAAATTTGTAGTTCTTTGTCATTTCAAAATTCTATCCTAAATAGTTATGGAATTCAATTCTATGTCAATTCAAAATTTGATCCTAACAGACTTGTATTCATTGTAAATGTCTGGCAAGACCTATATTCTAGTTTCATTTATATATGGCAATCCAGAAAACACAACGGCGAAAAATCGAAGCCCATTTGATAGTTTTCAATTTTCAAAATAAAAATTCCAATTGTGGAAACAGCTTCAGTCGTCATTCCCTTTTCAACCAAGCCGCGCCATCTACAATTGATAACCGAAAACCATGCAAAACTGACTAATCCTCCAATTTCTCCGTCAACGCACAATTTACTGTCAGAATACGCACCACAAAAGAAAAAGTCACAAACACACTTCCAAAAAGATAAACGGAAACAAGTGAAATACGAAAAGAAAAGGAGGAAAATTGCAGCAAAAGAAACCGAATATCAGTCGATCGCAAAAAGCTCAAGATGGTGGGACTTTCGAGTTTGGTCAAGTCAACAATTCCCAATTATCTATCAAATCTCCCGATACCCGACACTTTTGGAGGATGGTTTAAGCTGAGCTGTAAGTAGACCATTCACACAGTAAACCGGTTTCCCTTACATTTTTTGCCTCACATGCAGGACCAACGACGGGTTGATGTGACCCATGGCGGGCTCTAATCAGATTGGGTGCTCACTTAGTTGTTAACTTAAGTTTACTAGTCTCAGTGGTTTTGTTCTATTCTGGTTATCAGGCTCATTTTAATTTATCCGCGAGCGGAGTGCACTAATCAATTAAATGGAACAAAACGAAAATAAAATTTCGCTTTTTCCGATTATGCAACAATTCTTTCGGAGAGCTGATGTGTGTGTCAAATTGCACCGATTTCGGTTGCTAATTAACAGCGAACTTTCGCGGGATTTTGTAGGCTGGCTAAATAGTGTTATCGCTAACGATAAAACTCTCGTATCATATTTGTGTTGGGAATTTGAACTCGAAATTGGGTGGGAGCGGCGGGAAAATTTGAAAGTGGATCTGGATGATGTGGCGTTTATTTGAGTGTGGGCAAGATGAGGTGCTCATTTCACTAGTTAGTTGTTGTTTACCTTGCTTCACTTGTGACCTCATTGCCTAGGTTGATTTCATTTAGGTTCTGTACTTAAAGGGGCGATTCTCAAAAAATCAACTCATTCCACAAAATTTTGATTACAGATTCACTTCTAATTATTAATATTTTAAAACATTCATACTTTTTAATTTTGTAATTTTTCGAAAGTAATTAGCACTCGTTATATTTCGTTAGCAACTAGTGTTGGCTAAAAGTAGCACCTACTTTTGATTGCTTAAACGCTCTTGGTCGATGCTATCCAATTTGCATTGGCGAGGTCCAAGCGTCTTGGTTAATGCCATCCTTTCAGTCCTAGCTAATCCTCTTCAAAGGCTTTCGATTGGACTTAAGTTAGTTGCCAGTTTTTTTTTTCCTAATATAGCTTAAGTTTTTTATGATTTTGTCTATCAGATTGACAGTTTTAAATAAAAACATTAAATAAAAAATATAATTAAATATTAAGAATTTTCCTCAACTACACATTTTCTATATCGAAGTGCATTTACCAGTTGTTGTAGAGTACCTCCCACCCTCCATTTAGGATTCTAAGTGCTTCATCAATCTCGAAAATATGAATTGAAAAATCTCACTCTAACTTCTTTTGAAATTAGGAATACTGCAAGGAAGTGAAGTACGTCTTCTCGAATCTTCAATCGTCCAGAGCGGTGGACGAAATTCAGATCCAGCAGTTCTCCTCTCATTTTAAAAATTGAGTTGATTTTTGCCACTGAGTTGAAGCTTAAAAAATATGTTTTTTCTGATTGATGGTATTTCAGCTTAGTATGATCTGTACTGAAAAGTTCTCGCATCCCTTTCAAATTGCTTATACGTATATCAGCCTATTTTTTCTAATAGGGTGCTATCCTTAAAGTTTCTCTGCAGTCTGGCTGCAGGCGTTCCCAATCACAAATAATGCTTACTCTACTTCTGATTACGCTGTTGAGCACTGCTTTTGGCGCCCTGTCATCACTCATAGCTATAACTTTGACTATATAATTAAAATATCGTCTTAATGTTTCTAGATGCAGCATACAATTAAGTGTTAGAAGGTAGAAGGAAAATCCGCTTTAAGAAGTAGCGCAGAAACTTCTCAACCTGGAAAAAAGAACACTATTCCCACACTTGTGCTCAGTATAAGAGAGCTCAGGCTGCAGTCGAGCGAAAGAGTTTCTGCTTTGAGCTATGGGATATATGTATATTTATTGTTGATGCAGCAACCCCATACTGATGATATTACTCGTTTGGCTTCCGAAAGCTTGGCATCTAGATGTTTTCTCAAATTCAGGTTCGCACCAACATTCGTAGGTATTTACACAAACAGCTTCCACAATTTCTCTTTGATAGGTCCATCTTTCATTTTGTGAGTATCTGCCACTGCCGCCTTAGAATATCATTACCTTCGATTTGTCCAAGTTCACGCTCAGATTCCAATGTTTGCAGTAAGCTCCTAGCCTATTCATCATACCTTGCAACCCATCCACAGTGTCAGCAAGGAAAACGATGTCATCGGCATACTTAAGTTAAGAGCCAGAATTTCTTTTTTTGATTTTGTAGTTGCTAGTTCTTAACACTGGCACCTTTCTCCTGTGACCAAATTTTAATTAAGCTTGGACCAGTTCTCACGTATGTGTTATTCATCCCTAGTCAGCATTTTTTCATGTTTATATGGTACACCGAGTCTGGATTGCGTGTCTTGTTACCACAACGCTCATTAAGAGTTATGTTTCACCAGGAGACCAACACCATAGCATCAATGCTTACCGATCTTTCTTGTTCCTTTTCTTTTAAATACATTTTTATTTTTATTTTTTTGTTTCCTATCTTTCTGACCTTTGCATAATGAAGCTGCTAGTGCCAGGATTCTAATTTTACATTTTGCTACCAGATTCAAAAAGTTTTTGTCTATATTTTGTCACATTTTCTACAAAACACATTTTACAAGATAAAGTTTATCTAGCGAGCTATCTATATTATCAATAGTTCAGAGATTTATTTCTTATTTTTATTTTGTTTGTTTTCTAAACCTCTATAACAGACTATGGAACTTTACAACTTTACAAAAATTTGCTTGTTTTGATCTTACCGTCAAAATTGTAATCTCCTTCGATCTGAAATTAACATCTTCCTCACACAATTTGCTCTTAAGACCGTTTCTATATAAACTCAGATTATGTCCATGTTGCGCTGATGAATCTCATCTTGAGAACATAGTTGTCATGCGTGGAGTTCTCTATCTATGATTTCAGTTTGGTCCTCTGCGCTGCCTTTCAGCTTAAATATCGAATGCGTCGTCTGCATTAGAATTACCGTCCTCGCAAACTGCTTTATCTTTGTCCATTTTGCAAAGGTACCGACTAAAATAACTATAACTGTTTTAGAGTGTGATTATGCTCACTTTTGTGTCCGTTACACTATGGACTTCGATGTGATTTGTGACTAGCCGACACCACATCTCCGTTCGATTCATACTGGAAGATCTTTAATTAAATACCCTATCCACCTTTCTTGGTGTTCCGAGCCCGATTAAGCTCTCAAAAGCCTCATTCGTAAAGAAAACAACAAAACAAAATATAGAAATATAAAAAAAGCCGGTCAAGTGTGAGTTTTACTCACCCGCCGAGGGTTTCGTCTTTTCGTCAACAGATTAAAAGTAAGAATTTAATATAATTTAAGGAAATTAAGAATGCCAGATGACTTCATTAAACAAAATAAAATCTTTTTTGCCATCTGCTCATCAGTGTGAAAAATGACTTAGTGATTTAAAAAAAATGGTTGCAAGCTAGTTTTTTTCGTCTTTAAAGCTTAACATCTGGAAAACTTGACTTCCAGACAAAAGGTTCCAAATGGAAACTGTATTTTATTTTACAAGACAAGCGACACATGAATTTAGCATTATCTTAATCTGGTACCTGTTTGAAATTTTCTGCTAAAAACTTCTGGCAAAGAAATAATACAATTTTCTGATTTCATTTGGGTAGAAATTTTGCATATTGGAGTAGTTCTGCAATGATTGCTAAAAGACCATTAGAAAAATTGGTTGCCTTTAATTAAATTTCGCTAAGTTTTTTTTTTGCCTTGAGGCTAATAGGGAAACCTATTGAGCAGCAAGGAACTCGCCCGTTCTGTTCCAAGTAGTGTAGGACTTTCCACACCAAATCTTGACCTCTTCTCCTTGACACCATCCACTATGGATCCGCTTTCGCATTACTTCACTGTGGTGTCGTTTTCTTTTCCCTCAGGCTTTTTCATTTTCTTCATCGGGTTCAATTTATCTTGCCGGTAACGCTGTAGTCGTACTGTTTGTGTGTGTTTTTGCCTTTGGAGATGCGCGTTTGTCATCTATTCTTTGTAAATTATTGCGTGTAGAAAATATTGGGTTCGAAGTGCCGATTTTATCCGTATTTGACAACAAATCTCGGAAATTTACAAAATTCTTAGAAACCTACTCTTTTTAGCTTATTAAATCTTGCAAAATATCTGATCTCGAAGATAGAATATTTTCATTTTTAAATTTGATAAAACAAAATTATATGTTCATTAAATAATGTCTCAAAAAATAACGCCATTTTACTGATTATTTATTTTTTTCCTTTAATTGCAGTTAAAGACTATCTTGCGTTAATCCCACCAACAGCAGTTGTCGCCGGCTTTGGTTACATATCCTACTTGGCATTTATTAACACCAAAAAATCCGACTCTGGTATCGTTAATACTTCGATTAAGAAGAGCGAGGCTAAAGTTGTCAACATGGTGGATATTGAGAATATCGCTGATTCAGCTGCATTCTGTCGTTGCTGGAAATCGAAAAACGTAAGTTTCCTGATTATGAAATATTCATGAGGTGGTCTACATTAAAGAACCCGCAAAAAATTATCTTAATGTGAAAAAGGTGATTAGGTTTTTAAAACGACTAATAAGATAAGACAACTGAATTTCATGATAGTGATTAAATTCGACTCTGGCCGAATGTAAGAAGAATAAGCGATGGTTATGCAACAGTGAACGTAATCTTAAGCAGGTTATTAACCAAAGACCATATAATAACAAGATCTTTCATGGTATTATATGATCTTTGTTTCAACTCAAGTTTTGCATTTGGTAGCCTTCCAGACGAATTCTGCTCTAGTTGCTGCTGATAACACCCAAATTGCCGATAGCCCATTTGAAGCTTATCGCATTGTTTTGAATCCAAAATGAAGCGACAAACGTTCACGCTTTCTCAATTCGAGCAAACCTCTATTGCTAACAAATTAACATTGACCTTAAACGCCGGCAGCTAGTCTATGCAATCGATTAAAAAAGGATTGAACTCCGGGCGCACCTTCATTGGCAAGATCTAAACCAATATTTTCTTTTATTTCTACAATTCATTTTTTATTTAAAATAAATAACAAATTTAATAAAATATGTACTACCAGTCATAGAAGCAATCACTTGATAATAAAGTGAAGTTCTGTGTAAGGAATGTATGACCTAGTCCATCATCGTAGACTCTAGATCGTAGTTTCTTATTCTATTTCTTTAAAGCCCAAATTTATTGCTTCAAAATATCCTCTTCATATTAGATTTATCATTTTTTTAACCACTTCAGCATCTTTTTTACAATTCGATTTGGCTAAATACATTTATTCGTTAATGATTTGATCCTAGAACATAAAAAAAAAAAACTCACCATAAAATGATTCCAACCTTTTATAAATAATGTGAAATATAATAATAATACAAAAATCGACAAGGGCACTAGGAAAACATATTTCAAATAAAGTGATTAAATCTATTTCTTACTTCAAAGTATTTTTAATTCATCTTTTCTTCTTTCACTTTCAGTGGCCATATTGCGATGGAGCTCATGCCAACCACAACAAAGAGACTGGAGACAACGTTGGACCAGTGGTCATTAAGAGAAATAAGTAAACAAATTTTCAAAAGTGAACAACAACTGGTTCTAAATAGTACAGAGTTTTTTTGGTTGGTTATATATTTTTTTTTTTACTTCAAATGGTGTAGCTAAATAATTCGGGGTTGTAGTATACTTTTTATTTTCTTTGCCAATTTTAACTCGTAATCAGTGTCAAATCATAAACGAATCACGAACTCTATCACTTACAAATCCGAGAAAATGTACAGTGGGTGAACATAATTTAAGTGAAATACATTTATTTAAAAACATCATTTAATGAAAAGATTACTCGAAAGTTTCTTCGTTATGTCCCAGAGAGCAATTTTCAACCAGTTGCCACATATTTCTTAAATCAACAGTCAATGCGGTTATGCTTATTTAAGTGTTTGCCATTGTACATTTAAAAAAGAGAATGTGCTCGTTGACATAATTTTCTCCCCTTTTTTAACACAAATGTTGTTTTTCATTGTTGAATTTTTTTTTTGTTTAAAGAAAGTTAAGAAGTACTAAATAATTTGATAATAAAACGAATAAATTGTTTCAAATTAACTTTGAAGAAAAGAGAATGCATTTTATTTCGAATATCATCATTTTTGGTTCCTCGAGCGATCAAAAATCGAGTTTTTAATCATCACAATCAAAAGAAAAGCATAGAACTCCCACGCTAACATCAGTAGCAATAGCTTAAAGGTTCATTGAACTACTTGCGTTTGATATTGACTTAAAGATGAAGAACGCAGCTTATGGTGATGCCTGTTTGATTGTCGGAGTGAGATCTAAGCATACAAAATGGGTACAACAGTCAATTATTGCATAAAGTATCATCAAGAACGACACACAACACCGACCATTTTGGGCAAAAAATCACTACGAATTTCGGGATAATTAGTCGTTTTCAGACTTTCGTTTAAAAGGAATGAAAGAAAACTTAGTAGAATCGGTTTGCTTCATCACATTTTGTATACCTACGATGAACCTATAGGATGGAACTTGGTGTGAAGGTGTACCTAAGCAACTAGAAAATAAACCTTGATTTTTTGTTTATGGGTTCGTCGTAAATTAAAGGAAACGTTAGTACAAACACTTAGCTTTTATTAACTGTGACGTTCAATATGGATGAGATAGTAAGGGGTCGGGACTATTTTAACCCTTTACTTGCTGCTTGTGCATATGAATACCATACATGTGTCAAAAGTTAATAACGATTTAAAAAAATGTTAAATTTTATTTTATTCCCTTAATTTTACAGAATGAAGAATGAAATGCAAACATACATTTTTTTTCTGTTGCCATTGGAACATAATGCGTGCTGCAGATGGTTAAAAAATGTATGTCCGCCTTTCATTAAGTTTTAGCCTTGGCAACTGGTGAACCACTTATATTTCTTTTTTTTTTTTTATTCACATACAGAGTTGTAAAAGAATGCAGTCATTAAGGATTGCATTCTTTGAAAATCATTTAAAGAATGCAATTTTTGGATTGCAATCACAATTGATTGCATTCAATTAAATGAAAAAAAAAGAATGCAATCTTTCGCTTCCGCTTGGTGATTCAATTCTTTTTTTTAAGTCTTAAATGAAGTCAATGATTGCAATCAAAAAATTTCATTCATTTTACAACTCTACTTACATATATCTGGATTGAGACCAGATCTGAAAAGTGGTTATAGGTACAAATACATTTCCTTGGTACTTTTACTTAAAGAAATCAAATACCAGTCCAAGTAATTTTAAATGTACTTGTAATTCATTTTCCAATTCCAAAAGTACTTTAAAATTGTTTTCCAGCCTCCCAAGTATTCTACAATTCTTTCGCTATTCTACAATTTCTTCGGTACTCTACAATTCCTTTTAATTACTTATGATTCCTATTTGTTAATTTGAATTTCTTTGAATAAAGCCAACATTGTAAGTAGCTACTTAGTTCTACTCACACGCCGAGGTTTGGTTGCAAACAGATTAGTAGTTAGGACTTAATACAGTCGAACTTCCCCATAATGAACGTCCATTTAATGAAGTTTTCCGTATAATGAACTAATTTCAAAGACACAGCTTTCTGGTTCTATTTTATGTGTGCTTTTATCTCCTTACAATGAATTTCCAAATAGTGATTTTTTTTCTATACAATGAATAAATTTTCTAGTTGAAAACTCGACTTTCATACGTATTTTGCCTCCATATAATGAATTTTTTCATATTATGTATTTTCTCATTTCAAAATGCTTCAACGTCTTTACAAATATCGACCGCAACGGTACTTTTAACCGTTACTTGTTTGTTTGTTCAATATCTCTTCGAGACCCCTTGTCGGTTTAAAAAAAAACAAAAACGATGAAAAATTGGCCAGTGAAGAAGAATCGGTGGATGCGGTGTTACCTTCAATAGGTCGAATTTCTCCATCCCTTGATGTACTTCGAACCTTTGTGGAGATGAAGAGCAACGTACCGAAAAATGTATTTAAGTCGCTAAATACATTAGAAACCTTTGTTGAGGAAGAAAAATTGAAGGATGTAATCCAAACCAAAATACTCGATTATGTTAAATAAAAGCGGAAAACACATAAAAAATATCAAAATGTCTGTATAATGAAATTTCTATATACTGGAGTTTTTTCTGGTCCCGTGCGAATTCATTATAGGGTAGTTCGAGTGAAACTAAACAAACGAAAATCCTTTTGCATTTGCTGATTGCGTTAGCCGTGTGAAAATTGCTTGAGCGCGTTTAAGGGATGAAATTCTCGCAATCGTATCGCTGAAAAAAAAACGGCTCAAAAATAAATTTTTCAAAATATTAAGTTGAAAAGAAGAATTTTCTTTCCTAGATTTAGTTAAATACCCACCAAACCATGTGGCAAATTTTTTGTTATTTCTATACACGCATTTTGTCAAATCATCAGTTGAAAGTCATTGATCGTAAGCCGGTGTTTTAAAAGATATTGAGTCTATTTGAAATGATCACAAATAGTAATTTTTTGTCCACCTTTCTTGATTTTTTTGATTGACCTTTGGTTATAGTATTCGGTGTTATTCGGTAACTCTTTTGATATCAGCTTATAGAGTACTTTTGGAATTGGAAAAGGAATTACAAGAACATTTACAATTATTTTGAACTGGTAATTAATTTCTTTAACTATAAGTACCAAGGAATTGTATTTGTATTTATAAAAATAAAAGTATGGGGAATGGTATTTGTACTTGGATTGTAATCTAAAGGTATTTCAATACTTTACAGGTCTGGATGTAACTAAATTCGGGTTAGAGACAAAAACATAATCCCCAAAAACCGAATCCCCAAAAAAAGTCACAAAGACAAAAATCCCAAGCATAGAAATCTCCAAATCCCCAAGAATCGGTTTTCTACTGAAAATAAATTATTGAAAAACCGACAAAAATCTTTACTATTTTTTTCGCGTATTTATTATTATTTTTATTAGTGAGTGGGTGGACCGCTTCCCGGTTCCAATGGTTTCAACTCCCTCTCTGACGAAGACGCTCACGCGACTTCGTCGCTCCGCTAAGGGCATGTCAACAACTGCCAGGCAGGCGCCTATACACATTAAAAGATCAGATCCATTAGGCAACGTTCTTAAAAAATTTCAGAAAAATTGGGGGCGAGTAAAACTTAACTCAAGATATTTGATTAAACGTATATGCAACCGACCTCGCGGATACTCAAAACAGTAATCCCGTTTCAATGGTCACTTATTAATTTCACCTCAAGAACTTTAATTATAACTTTCGGGGATCTTGTCTTTGAGGATTTTGTGGATTTTGACTTTATGGCTTCGGTTTTTGGGGATTTTTAAAACACTGTGGTTTTGTCATTTGGAGATTTTGGTATTAGGGATTTCGTCCGTCTCCCACTAAATTGTAGAAAGTTGCTTTAACCCGAATTGCGCTGTATTATTTTTTTGGAATGGTGTTTTTATTTTTAATGGAGAGATTTCATTGTGTGGAGGACCCATGGCATCGTTTCAATTTTTTTTTTTTGTGTGACCATAAAGTCACGCTGGCACAATAAGGGTTAATCCCATTTCATTCATTTTCCAGCGTTTCTAGGGTTACGTTTTAAACAAAACAAAAATTAATCCCGGCATGATTACTTTGGTGCCCGTTTATCCATGTCCCTATCGGTTTTTTTATGCTTTCTTCTTTTGGTAACTCTTTTTCTGCTTCGAACTAAAATCTGGTAATCATTTTATATCTTCGGACTCTTGAACTTCCCCATATGACTGACGTATTTGAAAAGTTCTACAAAAAACGTTCGTTCCAACTGGCACGTACATAAATCGATGCTCTATGGCACTCGCACGAAATGCGCCAACGGAAGAAAAAAACAAATAGAATTTTCAAAACTGCCGTGAACGTATAGAAAACAAATCCAAACACCCGATCATCCGATCGCCTCATAAATTATTTATGCCGACTTTTGATGACTTTTTGCGTGGACTGTTTGCACACGTCGCAGATTTCGATTCGGCACCCAACCCCACAGTCGAGTGACTCAGCAGAAGAAACTCCGCCCCTCCGGCGACAGAGTGCACCGAAATAAATCCCTTTCAAGATGTTGCAACCAGAAGCAGTTGGCCCCCGTCCAAATCATCCATCCCCCAAATGATAGCACCACGGTGTTGGACAGACAGTTGTTGTTTGAATTTTTATTACAAGGCAATAACCGATAATAAAAACAGCATATGTTAAAAAAATGGATTATGAGTTACGAGTAGTGTGTGTGTGTTGGTTTTTATTCAACGCTGGCATTGGATTCTCCCGTGTTCTGTTCCCTGCTTATTTGAAGATCTTTCCCTGGTTGAACTTGCGGCCATCCTTGTCGGCGCCGGTCCAGGAGAAGTACTGGGCGACTAGCTTCTTTGTCTCGTCGGCCTTCGCGTCGAGCTTCGTCCAGTTGTAGCAGTCGTAGTCGATCTGCCAGTCGGGGGACAGTGGGAACGCGAGCTCCTGGCCGCGCCATACCCACACGCCGGAGATTGTGCTGTTGTTGTCCTCGCCGAAGAGGCATACGGAGGCGAAAGCCTGCTTGCGCATCTTGTCCAGCCGCTGGAACATTCCTGTGATGAGGTTACAGCTCATGAACACCTTGGCGAGCTCCTCGTTGTACTTGTATTCGCCGAACCAGATGGAGTAGTGCTCCGGGTCGAACTTCTCCCAGAAGTATGGAATTGACTTGGCCTCGTCCTCGTTGGAGTAGAAACGCTTGAAGTCGTCGAAGTTGAAGGTGCCCTTGGGCATGGCGTCGAAGGGATCCTTTGACTTGGGCTCGAGGGCGAGTGCCTCATCGGCGGCATCGAGCTCTGGCTCGGGCTCGGCTTCCTTCTTCGCAGCGGGCTTCTTCTCCTGCGGCTTCTTTTCCTCCTTCTTCTTCTCGGTCTTGCCGCCGGCAGCGCCGCCAGCCTTGCCCAGGAACTCAGCGTACTTCTTGGGATCGTACGGGAGCGTCTTCTCGCAGAGGACGAAGCCCTTGAGCACAGCCTGCACCTGCGGCTGGTTGAGGATTGTCTTGAACCAACGGTTCAGGTTGCCGTACGGAGCACGGAGGGTTGGCTCGAGCACGTACTGGTACAGGTGCAGGAGGCTGGTGAACACAACAATGTCGGCCAAGGTGATGCGCTCGCCGACCAGGAAGGTCGCGTCGAGCAGCTTGTTGTTGAGGACGGTTAGCGCGGCGTTAACGTCTTCCTTGGCGGTGCTGTTCTTGGCCAATGGCATGATGCCCAACAGAGGGAACACCCAGGCACACGAGGCTGGAACGATTTCGCTTTCGGCGAAGTTAATCCATTGCTGGACCTGCGCCTGGAGGTATTCGTTGGAGCCACGGAGCTGCTGGTTGCCCAGGAAATAGGCGATAGCATTGCTTTCGCTGAGGTACTTGCCGTCGGCTGTTTCAAAAGCTGGCACCTGGAATTAAAATTGGAACTGATTGATGCGGTCTCATCACGCAGCCATCTCGTTGATGACGTATGCAAATTGCACCGGCATTTTTTTTTCTCCCCAGTTTTCCATTTTTTAAGGACTTACCTTTCCTGTTGGGAACTTCTTGAGGAATTCCGAAGTCTTGTTTGTTTCACCAAAAACAAATCCTTCGGCCACTTTCACTTTAGCCCCAGAATACTGAGCGGCTATGAGTGCTTTGTATGCACGGAAGTTTTCTGGATAAGTATAAAGTGTCTGTGGGAGAAATGTATTCCATTAGTTTGGTGATATAATTGGCGAGAGATTTCGATGGAAATTTCACAAAAATCTGCTCTGATGGACGGGATATTTTTGAATTAGTTTTGGAAAAAATTTACTCACTCCTGTCGCCATCGTTGCCGTATGCCGTAGAGAAGGAATCTTGACAGGGGATGTGTTCAGATGGGAGTTCGTGAAGTGTCATTTTTGGGGTTTGTAAAATTTCACTCAGCGAAAATGCCAATTCGCTCAGTTGGTAGTGTTCGGAAAGTATGGTTTTTGTTATTTGCTCTGTTTGTGATTATAAAACTAAGGCGATGTTAGAGTTCTAGGTTAGTTTTGTAAAAATATATCACAGACAGCCCAAAAGCGATTATAATTCCTTACAATCTCTGCTGCCCAATATAGATACCCATCTAAGTTGCTATTTCCCTTGGCCCATCGATAAATTTGACTGTAATTCACGAATTTGACAGTAATTTTGACACTAATTTAGGAAACATCGAAGCTTTGCGCATTTGTTTGATATGTTGTTCAAAGAAGCCCGCACGTATTCATAGACATGGGACAAAAGAGGAAGTTGGATATTTATTCTGGCTAATTTGTAAACAGAACAATTTTTCAAAAATGTTAGAATTCGGCTCTATTTAAGGGCATCGAGACAAACGGTTTATGTTTGACTTCAACTAAAAGTGTTGAAGCTGTTAGACAAGTTGCAGTTTTGTGTCATGTCTATTAAGTGCAACGAATATCTATTTTGCTTGAAAAAAAGTATTCACAATTACTTCTTGCTAGTATTTTGTAATTTCAAAAACTTAATTTGTGTACCAAACAAGCAAAGCACGTTGATTGGAAGGAAAGCAAATTTTTGTTGTCTATGCCAATTTGACCAAATATTTACAGATTTTTTTTTTTTTTATTTTTTTTATTTTTTTATTAAGTATAATAATTTACTTTTATAAAACAATGTTTAATTTATGCAATTTCAAATTTAATTCAATTGATTTACATTTAATTCAGTTAATTCAGTTAATTCAGTTAATTCAGTTACTACAATCTAATTTATTTTTCAATCAATCAATTTACTTAGACACATAAGACACATAATTCATAAATTCGACATTTTTAACAATTCTATACATTTTATTTTGAACCGACGGCGATTTCTTTCCATTTTTAGTTCATTTGGTAATTTGTTAAATAGCTTTAGTCCTTTTATCATCAAAGTGTTCTGACCCTTCGTTGTCCTTGTTGTATCTACTCTATAGTCGTTCACATTTCTTAGTTGGTACGGTTGGGCTTGTCCAACCTCATTGACGTTGCTCGTTAAATAAACTGGAGCGTTACCGGTTCTAATATTAAAAACGGCTAAGAGGGTATTTAGTTGCAGCCGTTGCTTTATGTTTAGCCACTTAAGAGTCTGAAGCATATGTGCTATTGGTGTCATTCTGTTGCATTTCAGTATTGTCCTCATCCCTTTGTTCTGTAGTTTCTGAAGTCTACTTAAATGTCCATTATTGCAGCATACGTATAAAATAGAGGCGCAGTACTCAAAATGAGGTTTCACTATCGTATTATATATATTCACAGCGGTTATATAGTCCATTTTGTTGCGAATTCTCTTGAAAAATCCTATTTTAGTCCCTATTTTCTTACAGATATAGTCCACATGATTATTGAAATTTAAGTCCTTGTCAATGATAATGCCTAAGTACTTCATATCATTTACCTTTTCAATCATTTGTCCATTCAGTTGGAGGCTATTTTCTGTATTGGAGTTTATTTCCATCCACATCGTCTTTTGTTCATTAAGTTTAAGTCTGTTCATTTTGAGCCATTTAGTCACCTCGCTTATGTCTTCCACTAGTTTTTTCTTACATTCGTCCTGATTTTTGCCCTCTGCATATATTAAGGTATCGTCGGCGTACAGCACAATCTTACTATAATTTAATATGGCCGGCAAATCATTGATGTACAATGTAAATAGAACCGGACCCAATATTGACCCCTGCGGGACACCCAGGTTTATATCTGTACAACTTGACACGCTATTGTTTACTCTAGTCCGCTGTCTCCTGTTTTGTAAGTACATTTGAAACCATTTTAACTCATTGCCCTTTATGCCATATGCTTCTAACTTTGCTAACATTATATTATTGTCAATTGTTTCGAACGCTCGTTTGAAGTCCAGAAAAATTGCATTTATTTTTTTCCTGTTTTTATTTGTCTTCCACTCATTTATAACATGGTTTACTGTGGTTTCGCAAGAATGGTGTCTCCTAAATCCAGATTGAAAGATTGAAAGGATCTTATACCTGTCAATATAATCCACAAGTTGTTTTTTGACTACAGCTTCGATGATCTTTTCCATTGTCCTCAAAGTATTGATGGGTCTGAACTCTTCGCACTTTATTGTATTTGTAACTTTCTCAATTGGTATAAGTAATGACTCCTTCCACGAATTAGGGAACATTCCCGAGTCCAGAGATTTATTCACTACTTCTACCAATATTGGGGATAGTTGTGTCCAATTATCTAATACGATTTTAGGCGAAATTCGGTCGTAGTCTGGCTTGTTTTTAATCGACTTGCATATTTCCCGAAGTTCACCCACTGTCACTTTACGAAACTTAAATTTCGTCCTAGTTGGTCTGATGTTATTTATATATTCCACGTTTTCGATTGACTCTTGTATTTCTTTGACGCTCTCTACAAAGTATTTATTAAATTTTTCGGCGATTTCCAAATCATTGTCACATTCCTTATTGTTAAATATCACTTTTTTAATTCCTTTCCTTTTTTGTCTAAGTACAAGATCTTTTATTTGACTCCACATTTCTTTTTGTCCATTAGCATTATTTATCTTTCGTTTTATGTAATTATTTTTAGCTTCAGTTACTTTTGTATTGTATTTGTTTCTCAGATCCCTATATTCCGTCCAATTTTGGTTATTATTAGTGAGTTTTGCAATCTGATACATTTTAAAAATGTTTGATCAAATTACGGCATAGAAGCTTGGTTTGCATTCACGGATTGTTACGCTGCCCCTAATTTAAGTATACAATTTTTGTATTACTTTTCCTAATTGAATTGAATAATTTACAGCTGCTCTTAGTCTTTAAGTTTAGTTGAAGTTTCGCTTAGTGGCGCTTTTCTGCCATATCTTGCGAATATTATTGCCACTTTTAAATTTGTAACCAAATAAATCGAAACTTTTATCAAAAATCTCACCTTTATCATCTATCAAAAATGCTAGCACAATTTGACAGCTGCAGAAACGTCAAATTCATCGCAGCTCTCATTTTATCACGTCTCTTACCTGTTTTAAGAAACGTTTTGCTTGTTAATGGTCATCTGCTGTCCGTTTAAGTAAAATGATTTATGATTTTCCAGATTTCCAATTCCCAGGCGAACACATAAATAAATCTCCAACTCGTCATCCGACCCAGCGAAACGCCCTTTAAACCGCTTGGCTTGTCAAAAGCGTCGGCAAGGCAGCACTCGTTCAACTGAGCAACTTTCCTACCGGTTGCGCATGAGAAACTGAGCTTCACTATCAAAACCGAAAAAAAAAAACAAAACATCACACACACTCTGCTGTCATTTGTCATCCTCACTCAAAAAAAAAAGTGTTCCCGCAACGAGAAAAATGGTAGTCCCCACAATTTCTGACAACCGGCCGTAAAAAGAATTCAATTTTTACCTCAAACGCAATATCCGCAACAGTGTTATTTGCAAATAAAATTCTCCTCCGGTAGGAGTTCAGTTAATTTTTTTTTTCCAACAACCAGTAGTCCTTCGCCAAATCGATTTGTGTGTCCTGTGAACTTGTGAAATTCCAAATTCCACACTCCAAAAACCCAAACGACGGCCAAGCTAAAGAAAAAAAGAAAAAACCGAGAATAAAAAAAAAGTGAAAAGTGAAAAAAAGCCCCAAGATATTCTTCATTTTGATTATTTTTCTTTCTGCCAATTGTATGTTCTTCATTCCAGGAATTAATAATGCATTTGGAACAAATAATGTGAGTTTTTTTTTTGTTGAAATTTGTTAAAGAAAAAGAAAAAAATTGAAAGAAGAAAGTTTCAGCCAGTCGGTGATTGTATTGTGTCTGTCTGCCGTCGTCGTCGTCAGGTATACGACCGATTGTCTGGCGATGATAATAGTCGCGGGGCCTCCCTCAACCTGCTTTTGGTTGGTTTTTCTTTTTAAGTTTTTCACCCCCACACCGAATTATTTATCTGCCTGTCTCAAAATTAGCAGAGAGTTGTGATTTATTAGATAATTCGTTTGGTATTGTTGTGAATTTTTGAGATCATCAGATGAAAAAAAAAAAATCTCGGCATTTCTTTTCTGATGTGTGGACTCTTCGAGTACCTGGTGCTGGGAATATTGATGACGAGATTCGGAATGGCGAGGCAAGTGCAGAGAAAGAGCAAGAGTACAGTGGGACCTGCGGTGGCTTGGTGTGTGATTAAAAAAAAATCGAGGACTTGTGTGTGTTTCTGCTTAAATCGATTCGACTCTGGTTAAGTAAGTTCGTGGAGAGGTTGCGAATAAAAGGGTGGCAGGCTTTGCTGTGTTCGAGTGGGTGCTGTGAGTGGTTCACAGAATGTAACTTGAATCTTGGCTGCAGTTTTATGTTAATTCGCATGAATGTGCGTTAATCGCTCACTCGTCTGGTGTGATTTTGCTTCGAAGGAGGTGAGATTTTTGTTTTCTAGGACTGGTCCAAGGCTGGGCAAGGAAAATTGTTAAGGATATTGTTTAAGGTCCGTCGACAGTTTTTACTTAAAGATCTGTTTTGTTGGGAATTTGAAAGAAGTTGAAAAAGAGATTTCTGTGTGGAGAGGTGGCCCACTAGTGGTGGTTTTCTCTCAATTTCCTGTCTGTTGTGATTTTGCTTTGAAGGAGTTGCGATTTTGAAGCAGGAGGTCGACGACACATCGAAAGAAGTTTTTGTCGAAAATGTTTCGGGTTTTTAATAAAAGAGGTGGTTCGAGGTGCATCGGCGCATCGTTGAGATTTCGCCGAGGAGCATAAATCTCATTCGTCCTGTTTAAGGCTGCGATCTATGATATGAAAGGTGACCCAAGGCACACCGAAAGGATGTTTTGTCGAAGTTTATTGTGGTTTTTCTTTCAGTATGTGATCGTGAAAAGCCCATTTACCTCCTGGTCTAAATACAAGACCTATCGTTTTAAAGGCGTTCCAAGGCTCAGTAGCACATTAAAGGGAATCGAAAGTACCGATTTCTACATTTGGAGGTGGAGATTTTCTTTTGAGTTAAACCTACACCTCGCCGGAGTGTGCTATGCTCGTTCGCATTGGTCTGCCTTCAACATCTTGTTCGCATTGGTCTGCTTTCAATATTTCGGTTTCTAATAAGTAGAAGATTCATCGAGACTCCGAAAGAAAGTTGTCGAAACGTAAACGTAAACTCACGATAATTCGAATTTCATGGGACCAGGAAAAAACTTCAAATTACAGAGGTTTCAGAAAAAAATACGTATTTCAACTAACGGTTGTTGAAGAAAGAAAAAGCAAACTTGAAATCGAATCATAGAGGTAAACAAGCCATAATTTTGGAATTAGGGAGGTTTTAATGTAGTTTTGCACTAAAATAAATTCAAATTAACAACAAATAAAATTCAAATGCATAGGGTTTCTTCGATTTACAGAGGTTTTTTAGGAGACTGTGAGAATGCGGTTTACGAATTATAGAGGCTCGAATTATCGAGAGTTTACTGTTTACTTACTAATATTATAAGGGTGAAGAATTTGTTTGGTTGAACGCGCTAATCTCTGGAACTACTAAACGGATTTTCGTGCAGTCTCCATCAATAGAATTGTGGACTTTCTTGGAAGGCTTTATTCTAATCTTTTTTTCTGACAACATTTAACAGTATAATGAGATTTGTAAATAGAGACGAAAAGTGGCAAGTTTTAAAGGCTAAACAGTTACAGATATGAAAAGATAATGTGTGAGGAAATTGTCATTTGTCATCCACACAAATTGTCTCAAAAAGTTTTAAAAAAAATCCACGACAGCATATGTCTATCTTTTAAGGTACACCACAATAAACATTTCTATGGTTCCATAAAAAGTCGGAAAACCAATCCCACTGTAACTTCCACACCGCTTTGTCAAAAAAATGTAAATGAATTTATTTCGGCATTCTGGTCCCAATAGTTTTGGAGCTAGCTTGGAACGATAAAACTCGATGTGCTAGTTTCCCAAATCCAAAAAAACACAAGTTTTTAGTGAAAGCATTTAGAAATAATTAGCATGAACATATCGATTATTGGGCGAAACGCGAGGAAACACCGATTAAAGTTTTTTTTTTTTTTATAAATCCACGAAACAGAGGTAGAGGTTCTTGAAAATATTATTCTAAATCCTCCCAGTGGACTACAGTCAGATAGCAGCCTGCACGGCGGTCATGCGGAAATCACAATACTGAAAGGATTTAATTTTCTGCCCTCAGTCACCGACTACACTCCTCCCTAACAACTCTTTGACAAAAAGGTTACTTTCAGCATACCGCAACGAACACACTGGGTGGAAGGCCTTGTGGCGCTAGATTATTATAACCTTTTATATTATTCATAGTAAATACAACACTTTTTTTTCAAAAATAATTAAAAATCAAAGTTTTAAAATGAAATCTAAAAATATCTCCGGTGGTCCTATTATTTTGTCCGTCACTTTATGTATAGAGTGTTTTTTTAGAGGCATAAAACTTTGAAATGGAATAAAACAAAGATGATTTTATTCAATTGATATGAAATTTACTGTATTCGAAAGATAATCTTCCGTCATTTTAATTTAATTTTGATTTCTGCCATATGACCACCACGACTGACTCGGACGTAGTTTAATCTAAAGGTCCAATTATTGTTGACTTTTTGCAACATTTGTTGCTGTATATCGGCAATAGCGGGGCGAATGTTGTTCTCCAACTGGTAAAACGTTTCGGGCTAGTCGGCGTCGACTAGCGACTTCAAATATCCTCACAGAAAATAGTCAAGCGACGTTAAATCGCACGATCTTGGAGTCCAATTCCAGGTCCGTAACTTGAAACTATGCGGTTACCAAACGTTTCCTTCAATAAATTAATTGTGGCATGAGCTGTGTGATATGTTGCGCTGTCTTGTTGAAACCACAGGTCCTGCACATAGTGGTTGTTCAATTGATGAACGATAAAGTCAGTAATCATTGCTCCATAGCCGTCAACATTGACTGTAACGTTCTGGCCAGCATCGTTTTTAAAGAAGTACGGACCAGCACACAAAACAGTCAATTTTGTGGATGTAACGGTGTCGCAACATACACTTGATGGTTATCATCAATCTAAATACGCCAATTTTGTTTATTGATCATTCAACTAAAAGTGAGCTTCATCGCTAAACAAAATTCGCTTATAAAAATTGGGATCAACCAAGATTTTTTTGCACAATTTGGAAGCGTTGTTCAAGCGTCAGTCTATTAATGTTCAAATGTTAAACGAAACTAAAAATAAATCACTTGAAAGCTGACAAAATGACCGCCAGTTAAAATATTCTTCAACTTTAAACACTATATATCTTTTGCTCCCATTTCACTTAAATTTTGTACAAATGCAGACCCAAGTCGCAGTGTAAAATTCGCTAGGTTGTTGTCTGCGAATGTCCGAATTCTTGTGAGCGGCGTGATTTCGACTGCTTAGACTCTCCTGTATATTCTCACTAACAGGGCGATGTGTTTGGCTGTTCTTGCATTTCGCGGACGCAATCATTCGTCGTTTATCGTTTAATAAACTAGTGCACTCAAATTTATCGAGCACACTGCGAGTAGTCCTCTGGGAAGGACAATTATGGCGATCAAAAACAGGTCAAAAGGGAGGTAAACGTTGTGCGAATAGAAAAGCTAAACATAAAACAATTTTATTAATTGCACTCTTTGTTAAACGCCTAGTCTATAGTGATTGATAGCCATCTAATAGAAGAAGAGAAGCGTCAACAATATGCCCATTATCAACTGTCGAATTTCGGTAGTCCTTATTGCAAAAAGCCTTATAATCGTCTATAACTTACAATCGCTTTGAACGTGATTGATAAATAATCCGAACTTTACGCCTATCTTCTAAAAGACGCAAAATTTGTTCTATATTTTTTGTCTCTCAGTGTTCTTTCGACTCATGAATACATGCTACGCAAACCTAACAATGGAAAAGTAAAACAGAAGCTGTTGAAGACGCGGTATACTTAACTAGATTCCTAAGTCGGATAGTATGATTTCAGAAACAATATTTTAGAAATCTATTAGAAAAGAAGGGAACCAGAAATCGCCCAACCACCTGTAGACATCAAATAGAACAGAATTCTCAGTCACACTTAAAAAAAGAATTAGAGCTTAATTAATCCAAAAAAATACTGATGCGTAACTCTTTCAAGGAACCACGTTTTCTTTTTTCTTCAATCGTTAATATTGTTCCCAGCTAGAAAATAACTCTCAGCGTCGTTTCATTGTCTTAGCTTTGTTCTTTCCTTGTCTTAAATTGCAATCACTTTACTTGGTACTGGAGTTTCGATTTTACACTGATCGCAGTAATATCTTCCCAATTAGAAGTCATGTGTCGGAATCACGTAGTGGTTTTACGTCGTCATTCTAAATTAGGCAGTGTTTTGTCTCCGAACCGAGCATGAGGAAGCAAAATTAGGAGATCAAATTTAGAATACAAATTAATGCGGGAGCAGGCTATGTCTTTACAATTACTAATTTCAATTTTTTTATTATTACAATTTTTATTGTTTGTTGGAAATGAGTGGAAGCAACGGGCTGTGGGCTTCGAAACAAACTTTGTAATGCGACTTAAAAAAAAAATCGGTGTATACCCACTGCTAGCAAACCTCGTAATTATTATTAAATGAAGACAACAAACTGACACACTTTTAGTTCGAAACCTATTCTCGACCGATTGACAGTGTCGCGTGAAAAGCGGAACCGTGATAAATCTTGTCCCGTGATAAGATAAATGTTGTTCCAAAACGAAGTTTGTCCCGTGATAAATGAGCCTAAAATTCGAACCTGAATGTGGATGCCTTCGTCTAAAAATCCAAGCATTGGTAACTTCACCATCCGCACCTCACATCAATCACTTACATCTCAATAAAATGCAATACATCGCCACTGTCGTTTTCAATGAACATCTATCACGTTGACTTCTCTCCTGCATCAATCTCATTTTTTTTTTGCAATTTAAATGGAATATTGATGAGTAGATTTCATATTCATACTTCTGTATGATTATTTGCAATTCATTGTCACAAACTGTCGGATGATGTTCAACATAATCATCGAGCTGTGCTGTGAATCTTCCTTCGCCAGAGTGTAAAGGATTTCCTTGTTGTGCATAGTTGTGTGTCCCTTCTACGAACAGATCAAAATGTTTACTTCAGCAATTATTTGGGTCAATATTTTTGATATACAAACATAACCAAAAGATTAGTAACATGCTTCCGAATGGAGAATGGATATTGTGTTATCTTGGTTGTGCTGTTGGGTATTTATGATAAAACTCTAACAATGCAATACATGGTCATTACCACTTTCAAACAGATGAACAGAGATCAGGGGCAATCAAATAAATGTGCACTTGTTGTGTATTCAACATAAATGTCTTTTGCTTCTGGGTGTTTTTCACTTTCAAATCGTTTGTATTTGGAATGTTTCATCTTCCCATCGACCTTTACGTAAAAGGTTTTTTTTCCGATTGATGCGGATTAAATTTGTTCTTACGAAAATGTGATTTCCTCAATTTTATTTTTACATCGACATCAAATAGACTGTTTATGATACAAAAAAGAATTCTTCGATCATCTTCACAAGCGGAAGTAATGATATGCCTTTGCCTTGAAACACGTGTATTCTTAAATTAACGAAGAAAATCGAATGTGTCTTCGGTTTAGTTGGTAGAGTGAATTTTAAAAGGATTTTATTGATTGTTATCCTTCAGTGATGAAAGTGCTATATAACCAGTTTATATATTAAGCTCTTTGAAGCAATTCGGAATGCTGATCGAAAAGATGTGGTGTTCATCTTTGCTGTTTTATTTGTTCAAATTTTATATTAGTGATGCTGTGATATTAATCTATTTTCTTTACCGGTTAAGGTCTAACGGAATAATTAATAGTGCTCTGGATTTTAGCTGGTTAGTACCCGATTTTCGAGTTTATCCGGGTACCCAGATAAACCAGTACCAGTAGCTAACGGGTACCCGGGTACTATGCTAATCATGTGATACACTTGTACTGCGATCTAAAAGACCTATTGTACGCCCTCCTTTGATCTAGGATATTTGTGCTGCTTTGCTAAATGATGAATTTGATTGATGATTGATGAATTTCCTGAAGTGTTTAATGCTCTTCTGATTATTACATAACTGGTTGTTATGTTTAATAATCCACTTCTCTATGTGCTGGTTTACGACTGTATTATTGAATCCAAAAAGTGGGCAGCGTTCTATGAACGGAGTTTGTGTTCCCTTCTTGGCTAGAGAGTTACTCTTTTCTTCGCCCCGTGATTTTCATGACCCCCAGATTAATCTTAGTCTGTTGTTTTTTGTGTATTTAGGTTTTTTGTTGCATATCCAGACAGACACCTCGAGACACCTCGACATCTAAGAGTTGGTCCCGACATCTAACAGCTAGCCTATCCAAGAATATAGATATATTTGTGTTGTTTCCATGAAAACACAGTGAAAGCGCGAAAAGCTAGGCTCTGGCCCTCAACAGGCTCCTGTGCAACCTTATGTAATATGTACATGTGTACGTATGAAAAACCTCTTGACGACAACTCTTGTGCGCGTGTATGAGGTTTATGTTGGCAAATCTTTCCTCATTCGGATAATCAGCGTTCACTTACACACTTAAGACTTCTTGCCTAAGTCTGCTGCCAATAACAAAGCCGTGCCAAATGTGAGCTGACTTGTTCTCTATAACAGTTACTGAAAAAGATCACAGTTCCCTATCTTTTGATTGACCGGCCTGTCCGGTCCGCACTTGTTGCGTTGCGTTGATATCCGCCTTCTAGTGGTCGAGGGCTTCCGCAATATGTTCAGCAGACATTGCACTTGCAGATCCGAATATAATCATCCACTTTGGGTTTAATTAGGCCTCCTTATTCGAGGCTCGTTGCTGCTTCGTAACGTAGTCTTATTTTTCCGCGGCCAGGCAGACAGGAGGAGACAATGTCCAGAGTGTTGACGCTTGTGTCTTAATAAAACGTTTGCGCTAGAGCTACCATTGAAAGCCTCCATCTCTCTCTTTCTGCTTTCATATAAAGAGGTCTATTTTAAAGCAGACAGAATCTGTCTGCAGAGGTAAACATGGCTCTCCATTTGTTAACACAGAAAACTACAGAGGGAACTTCTGGGTTATTTGGTTTGTTGAAGCCTTTTCGAGTTCGAGGAATTTTTTGTACAACAAATTGGTCATGCTTCACTTTGATTCCACGAAAACTCATCTCAACAGAGAAAAGCTTTGATTCAAAGTAGCCAGATCCTGGTGATTAAAATCCAATTATTTCGTAAATAACATTGAATGGCATTTTTCATCTGGCACAAGGGCGATTTCACAAGAGTTTTTGCATCCTATTAGGTCTTTTTCAATTAAGCAATTTTCTTTGATCTAAACAATTTTCCTCGTTTAGGATCTGTCGCAACTAATTAATTACATTTCGCTTTCATTCTGAGAAGTCTCTTGATGATAGGTGGGTCAGCTGGAGATCCACGAATCGCATTGGGGGAGCATGAAGCAAAGTTACAGGTTTTTGTAAAGTTCTTCTAAAGTTCTTTCTAGCTTCAATGACACCACGCCATTGTTAGCATCTTAAAAATGATTAGAATATGAAGCCAGAGCTCATTTTATTCTTCATATTCCCTGTGTTGGATCATCCTCTTGCGATGGCATTAAAAAATCCTAAAGAAAGGCGACTTTTAGCGCATAAAAAGATGATTTCCCTTCTCCTTGGTATCCCTATTTTAGGCTGTCTCGTTGCACTCCAATTCATGGAATAGAACTCAAGCTATGTAAACCTCGCTCTGTTTTTTCTGATTTGTTAGGAGCAGTTCCAAATTAGTTTCAAATCACAAATGTATTAATCTTTAAGTGAGGTTTTCTTTCTTTTGAAATACAGTAAAACCTGTCAAATCAGATCACCCTCGGGCCGAAGAAAAGTGGTCCGATTATCCCGATTAGCAGGTTTTACTGTTCTGAGCTAAATCTAAATCAAAAACCAATCAGTTTCATCCAGTAATCCTTGCAGTGAACTCCCTCCTAAGGAATAATGTGCAGCGAAACTAATTTTATTTGAATGCTCAGAAATTCGTAAGCTTTTTCCTTTCCCTAACCGGGAAAGAGTTCCAATAACAACAGATGTTGTTGTCCTACATGCTTTCGTCAAGGTGCCATCGTTTTATACATTGCGACTGTTATTATTATCTCATGTGGTTAAGAATTTGTTGTGAATCGTTTAGATAAATAACAACACCTTCAGTCAGTTTGTGATAACTACCACGAAGAATAGAGCGATCTTATCAAAATTAGACTGACATAAAGTGACATCTTTTAAGATGCAGCCTCAATCGAACCTCCTCCACATACCAAGATCATATTCCTTTGGTTCCTTTTCGTGCGAATCAAAGTAAACATAAACTCTGGACAGTGAGAGCATTAACCAATTTCAAAGCAGTCTACCCCACAGAGTGTTGTCCTGGCGAATGACCTTCAATGTATTGCAACGAAAAATCAATAAAATAAAGATTTATTCCTTTTCACGATTTATTTTTTCTGCTCCCTTTTTTTACACATCTATATATGCATTCCATTCTATTTCTGTTAATTAAACCAACATTACTGTTCGAATCTATTTTTATTTTTTTGCCTTTTATTTTAACACCCGTGATATACAGTTAAAAAGTGAGAAGGAGGAGGAAAAACGGTCGAGGACGAGGGCGTTTCATTCAGTGCAGTGTAAACAATCCTTTTTATTGATATCGATTTAATTGACTCGTGAGCGCAGCGCAGTACGTTGGGATACTCTTTAGATACAGATATATCCATTTGTTTGTTAGTTTGTGCTGCGTACTCTCCTTCCTCTCTGCAGCGAGCCGCCACATGGTTTGTTTTCCATTCAGGAACCGCAGATTTCATAGTAAATTGATGAAAACATTGTATTTAAGAGATTTAATCGAAAAAAAATCTCAGTGAGCTATAGTTGTAGATTTTTTAACAAGGTCGAAGTTTCATTCAGTCGAAGGAGAATGATGTGTATGATTGGGTGATGGTTAGTTATTATTGATTATTTTTGGAAGTGGAGTTTCTACGTTTGATGGCTGACTGAGAAGTTAGGTGCTTCCCCACAGGTGACAGTGTTTTCGGCTCATAGCTCAGGCTCAGATAGATAATTAGTTAATTCAATCGTTTAGGCTGATGCAATATGACTGTAAATAGAAAACATTGCGAGGCGAAAGGAGGATGTGTGTTTTTGCAATTCGTATAGATCACGGTTAGATTTTTCTTTTTAGATGGTCATTGATGGTCATGAACGAGTCAGAAGTCAGATGAATTTGAGAAGACACAGCATGATCGTAAGACATGCAGGTTAACTTTGACAAGTGTTCATAGATAACCTCAACTTCGCAGATTTCTAAGAACGGAGAAATAGGTGAAAACAACTTTTTTAACGATTTTCATCGACCGTTGAGTAACCTGTGCCAAATTAAGGCACTTTATATCTCTACGATCAAACCCGGGAGACTGAGTGCTAGATAGCGAAGTCCTATGGTCTGATCACCCGCTTGGATATGATACCAAGAGATCTTTTATCACTCAACAGATTGTGCTTTCCCAAGACTATACTCGCTAAATGACTTTGAATGGGTTGGTGGGCAGCTGTGTAAAAATTTCAACTGGACATTCTGCACGAATGGCTAAGATATACACGGGAGATCTATAAAATGGCGGTTTCGAATCTTAAAAACTAGCATATCGTTTTTTTATTTTTAGCCAATAACTCGAAAACTATTTGAGCCAGAATGACCAATTTTGAACTAAAGATTACATTCTAGACTCCTGGGTGTAGAAATTAGAGTGGAGAGGACGCCATTTTTTCTACTTCAAAGCTTAGTTCCTCGAAAACTTAAATTCTAAACTAAAAGTTCTAAATGAAAACTGTATTTTATTTCACAAGACCTATGCATCGGTATTCCACTCCACACCCCAGCTGGTAACACTATTTTAGCTGGCGGCCATTTTATCAGCTGTAAAGTGATTTGTTTTTAGTTTGGTTTGACATTTCAACATCACGATACCGTTACAACCACAAAAACTGACTGTTTGGTGGGCTTTATGAGTTATGAGTAGAATAATTGGTCTGTTTTCCTTTAAAAAGGATGCTGGCGTTACAACAATGGTGACCGCTATTACCCATGATTACTGGCTTTTTCGTTCATCAATTGAACAACCATGATGTGCAGGAGCTGTGGTTTCAACAAGACGGGGCACCATGTCACACAGCTCGTGCCACTATTGATTTATTGAAGGAAACGTTTGGTAACCGCTTGAATGTCTTTTTTCACTCGCTCGAACTGCGACCGAACATCCTGAAGCTTCCGTTCGGCTCCCACGAAGTTTGTCCCGTTCTTGCAGTAGGCAGTCTTTGGAGTTTCTCGTCAACCGATGAACCTTTCAAAGGCGAGAATAAAGGAGTCAGAGAACAGATCAGTCGTCGTTTCCAAATAGACAGCTTTAGACGTGAAAGAGATAAAGACGGCAATATACGTCTACAGCGAATTCTTAATGATGTATATACACGGGACCACAAAAATCGACACCACGTGTAAGGAAGTTGTATTCTAAGGTGATCAGTATGATTGCCCATAATCTGCGCAAGCAGGTTTGGCCTGTACCTAAAACAATGCACATAGTTGTGCACTGTTTAAGTGCGTTTCGGAGTAAAAGTACTAATGCTCCAGCATGGAAGCTCTTCCTATGTTGGTACCGCAAATACTTTTTTATAAAATTAGTTAACTTAGAAAGTAAAAATGGGAATTTGTCATTGTACTCAATAGATGGTTGTAGAAGACGTTTATCCGCACGAAGTAAGGAAAATGAACAATTATTGTTTTTGTACTCATGCATGAACAGATTGGTGCATATTTGGAGAAAGTGCCACTTTCCGTTTCAGCTTAGAATTTCTTCAGCGAACTCAAATGTTGAACGACTTCTGCTAGTTTTAGAAAATCTAGCTGCATTTTTTTTGCCGTAGGTACCGTCTCGAATTCGCACGAATTCTAAGTTGTTCGCTAGTTACTACAATTAAAGCGCCTAACTCCTTTTCCAATGACACCCATATTGACCATCAAAGGTAGTAAACGTTTTTTCGAGTATTAGTATTGGTACTAACGTTTCCTTTAATCTCCGACTAGTTCCGAAAAAATACAAGATTTATTTTTGGGTTGCCTAGATACACTTTTGGTCCAAATTTCATTTCTTAACTAACGACGACACAAAAGTTATAAGCGTACAGACTGACGGACACATAAGCGATTCTATAAGGGTTTCGTTGTTTCCTTTGGAATGAAACAATAAAAAGGCCAACCACTTCCATAATATAAAGATAAATAAAATAAATTCACTTTAAGTGCTTAAAAAAACACTCATTAGAATATAGAAACTCTGCACGTGCGCTTAGATAATAGAATTCGAAGGTTTCTATCCTTTTGACTTAAATATAATGGCTCTTAAATTCAAAAAGGCAAAAGTACTCCAAACAAAGTAAACACTTCAAATTCATTTGAATTGTTATTTAAATAAGAAAAAAGGTATTAAACATCAATTTAGAATACACATAATAATGATGTACGTGTTTTAAAATAATTCCGCACGAAGGTGCTTTGTTTTCAATTAGTTATGTTTGCTGATTTGTTTTGTAACCGATCAAAGCTGTCATCATGTCATATGATGTCATATCAGAGATTTTTCGTTTAAATGGTTTTAGTGGCTTTGAATTGAGATAACACAAATACAAGAAACGTTATCAATGTTTAGATAAGAAGACGGTCAATAAATTGGTAAACATATCGAGCTCAAAAAGTGCTTCGCTTTTTTGGTGGCTTGCGTTGAAATAAAATTGATTGGCCAAAACGTTGCTGGCTCCCACGACTTTTGGTTGTTCGTATGGTAAAACGAAAAACAGTTGAGTTGAAAAATGTAAGTAGATCACTTCGGGAATAAATTACTTAAGCGAAAGAAAAAACGGTTAATAAACGATCGTATATCCGTTTCATATGCGAATTTGATTTAGTATTCAACCACAAAACGAGAAAGTCAATGAATAAATTAAAGTTAGTGAATGAGAAGAAGCTAACAAAAAATGAATGTTTGATATCATAGAGGAGAAGATGATTGATCTTATGTGCGGTCTAGTTTAAGAAAACTGTAATCTGTTTTACCCATTGTTGGGAGCAAAAGTTGCTCCGTTAATTTGTTCTCCAGCTGCAGTCCTAACCCTGGACATTTATTTTAGTCTAGTTAAAGTTCAGGTTGTCGAATGTTTACGCTGAACTTGCTTGTATAAATTTAAAAAAAAAAATATCACTTTATCGGCATTTAGACCCACAACTTGTCCACAAGAGTGCTTATTGAATCGTGCTTCTTATTGAAAATGTATTTCCCAGTCTCACACCGTCAGCATCTAAAATCAAACCTTTCTACCTCTACAACAGTGCCATAGATAGCTCTAAACTTTCTTCTTTTTACAAAAATACAACTCCTCCCTCAATTAGATTAACTAAATTGATAAATTTCTTATTATAGGTTCCCGAAAAATGTCAATAACTGTACCAAAACCAAAGGATGAGGAGGAACATCTTCCGACAGTGCAACCCACCACGACAACGTCTTTAATTGTAAGAGCTCTACTCACAGACTTCCAGCCGAACAGTGCACCGAGCGCAAGTGACTTGAAACAACGTAAGCCTTTACTCTCGTTAAAGGTGCCACAAGCATCCAAACCGACTAAGCAATTTAAATGTAGAAACATTCTCACCCTAAATAACACAAATCAAATAAGATCCAACCAAGAGAACGACCGTGACAATGTACTAAGCGATGAAATAAGCATAATCACAGAACCAGCCAGTTTATCGTTACAAAAAACAGAAAACTGGAACCAATGGTCATTGGAGAAAAAGAAGGCACATGCGTTGCTAAGGCGTGAAAAGTCAAACTCTGTAAGCGATACTATCAAAGAGAACTTCCAGCATTGTCGAAGTTCCGAGGAAAACCCAGGAAGATCTGCGACTGATTCAAAGCGGAACGGAGCGGCTACAAAGCTCTCACTCTCATTCAATCCGCTCTCGGGGAGCGGTAGCCAAAGCAGCTGCGGCGCCAGCGGTGCCCAGAAACGACAGACAGAAAGCAGCACTCTCTCGTCAACCAAACCGAAGAAACTTCGCATAATGTCTCTGTACGAGAGGCAGTATCAGCAGTCAGACGACAGACTTGTCGTCAGCAATGGCTACTTGCCATCGAGAAATTCCTCTGCGGCGCATAACGACGATGCGATGACTAATTCCAATAATTATTACTCGTCTTCCTCGGCGCTAACCTCAGCCTCGAATGGCGGCAACAACGCAATCATTCATGCTCCATCAATGGCTTCGTTATGCAATATCGGTAACACTTGTTATCTGAATTCGGTGGTGTACACGCTTCGCTTTGCGCCGTTGTTCTTGCATAATCTGCATCATCTGGTCGTGGACTTGGCCAATATTCAACAGAATATTGGTAAGCATCGAGCAAAGAGCTCATCTCTAGGTAGGAATATCAGTGGAATGCACATGGAGAATGCACGAAGTTGGAGCAGCAAGGATCTGGCTTCGCTGGAGACCTATGGACAATGTGATACGCAAAAATCTAGCCAGCAAGTGGCCACAGAGAAATTACATGAGCTATACCAGAATTTACATCGTAATGAGATCTCTGAAACGACTGAACCATTCCATGCGGACACATTTCTGCACGCAATCCAAGAGGTGAGTGCAATATTCGAGGGCAACCAGCAGCAGGATGCCCATGAGTTTCTGATGTGTGTGCTGGACAGCATACGGGAGACGTGTCAGTCATTGATAAAAGCAATTTCCGATTGTCCAGATGTGATAGTAAATGGGTAAGTAATATAATTGAAATGATAGATCTGGATTGATCATGAGTCTCTTTTCCAGTTGCGTTAGTCTTCCAGAGCAAATATCGGATTCAGGGCCCGACCAAAATTACATGAATCACTGCAACAGTAATTGCAATAACAACAACAGCAACAACAATAATAATACATCAAGCAAAAATAGCAGTAGTAGTTTAAGCACAGCCAACATCATGAAAGCGTCGTTCTTCTCAAGAAAGTCCAAGCGAAAAGATGAAGCCAAGAACTCCAAGAATCAACGACTACAGTCCCCGTTGAAGGATAATGCGACGCAACAGCAGCAACCCCAGCAGATCTCACAGCTGCAAGCGGGCGCAGTGACTCTGAACAGTGGTGTCTTTGTGAATTCAGCAAGCGAAGGAGTGAATTTCAAAAATTCCCCTTCAGCCGAGGACGAGGTGATGCCGATCAAGGACAAGGAGAGACTGACAGAGAAAATCAAAAAACTTGGACTGGATTTCTTCACGGAAGACTTTGAGGGTATGACCGTCTCGACAACGAAGTGCTTGAGCTGTGAGACAGTGACGGAGCAGAAGGAGACGATGATAGACATTGCAGTGCCTGTCCCAATCACAGGCTACACGGAGACGTCAAACTCATTCATTCAGGTAAGACAAACAGAGATATATTAAGGTTGATCTTAACCTTCTCCGTCTTCTCCAGAACTCGTGCATAACACGGGAGTACTTTCGCGATAAGAATAAATATCGCTGCGAGCAATGCACCGGCTACACGGAAGCGATTCGTTCGATCTCGTACGAGGTGCTGCCCCGGCTGCTGGTCATTCAACTGAGTCGGTTTTCGGGCGGCATGGAGAAGATCAACAGCTACATACCAACACCCTTCACGATGCAGTGCTTCTGTGCTAAGTGCGAGCAGAGCGACAGCAGCAGCAAGCTCCACGCATATAAGCTGTACAGTGTGATAACGCATGTGGGCGCAACGATGTCCGTGGGACACTACATCGCTTACACCTGCTCTCTAGACTGGGCGAACGAGTATGTGAACTGTCCAAAGGACAAGCGTCGCCACCAGACCTGCAGCACATCTCCGAACAGCACGGGCCTCAGTTCGACGGGCAACGCCACACGACCACCGCCCTCCTCGTCGTCTTCCTCATCGACTGGCACGGGACTGATGAAGAAAATGAAATTTGGCCGTAGCAAGGCCTCCAGCAGCGGCGACATGTCGAAGAGCATCATGAAGAACCTCAACGGCTTGACGAGCAAATCCATCACAAACGGCATCGAGAAGCTTAGCATGAACACGACCTGCCACAGCATGAATTGTTGTGCCTCACGCCTGCGAAGCAGCGCCACTGGCAGCCGCAGCTCTAGCTACTCTTCCTCGAACAGCTACAGCAACGGGCCGAGCACAAACGGCGGTTGGTCCGATCTAGTCGACGACATCAATAGTCAGCCACAACTCAATGGAACCCACAGCAACAGCAACTACAACTACGTCCCGGGAGGCTATGGCAGCACCGGACGCTCAAAATCCGGCAACGCCAACAACACCGAACCCATCTGGTACATGTGCGACGACGACAAGATCAAAGCCATGACCCAGCGTGAGTTTGAGGAGCTTCTCTCACCGACTAGAAAGATCACCATCACACCATACTTGCTGTTCTATGCCCGCTTCGATTTGCAGAAGCAGTCTTCGTCCTCGTCGGCGGCAGCGACTGAGACAGTCGTCAATGAGTGCGGCATTTGAGTGCGGCGGGTCCGAGAGTTCACTGGAACTATATAAGTGTTGGCAGGAAAAAACTGAAAAAATTAATTTTTATTCACAAGCTTTACCAATATAAACCCAAGCTCGAAGTCAAAGTTGACCTTTTATTTCCTTATTATATGTAATTGTTGTTATAATCTTTAGACTTTTGTTAATTTCAAAGTAAAATTCTTTTTTTTTTAAGGACTCATTTAAGCAAACCCTTTTGAGATCACATTAAGATGAAAGAAAATTGTGAAATAAGTTATTCCCTTTTATTTTTACTTTTTAACCCTCTTAAATTTATATACACACACTAACAATTAAGTTATGTTTTAGTTTTTTTTTTTTCTTTTTTTTTTGCGTAAATACACATAATATCCGTAGATTTTTCTTTTTCTTTTCATTTTTATTTTTGTATTGATTGAGTTGGTGCGGGTGTTGTGCAGTTGTGGTAAAACAATGGTGGCTCATTAGTCTTCTTTCCATTTTATGAGAAAAGAGATATTTTTAGATTACATCATTTAACATGGTACACGAAGAATCGTAGTGCAACTTTAAATGGTTTTCTGTTTTTTCTTTACCTCAGCTGTGTATTTAAATGTGAGGTTATGGTTTTTGCTTCTGGTTTCCAACTGGGTTTCGGATATCTTTTACCCTTCCTATAGACGCTCAATGGTTTTCCTAAGAACAATGAACTGAATATGTAAATTTGAAAAGAAAAATATGTGGCAAGTTGATTTTTGGACGATGCTTCCACGAAAGGTCTTTATGTGCGTACAAGTTGGCTAATATGGCAAAGGGTGAAGCAACCGGTGACTGAATTCAAGTGAATAAGCTTGGCTTTATTGGTTGGTCTTGATTGCTGATACAGTAGACGGTTTCAGACACAGTATGGAAAGCAGGGACACGAAAACACCAGAGACTGATATTTTTCATATTTCTGTTTTTTTGAATTCACAAACTTACTTAGAAGGCTACAATAATAAATTTATTTTTCTCGTTGAATTTCTTTGATTTAATATAAAGTACTCGTAAAAGTCCTAAAGATCTGAATCTTTTTTTTTACGTTGTTTTGCGGGTGCTACAGTCTCGCGTGGACCTCGGCCTCAGACAACATGTCTCGCCATCTAGCACGGTTTTGGGCGAGACTCCTCCACTTTCGGGTCGGGATTTAGGTCTCTTTTTAACTGGTTACGCCACCGAAGGCGGAATATTTATCTACCGCGTTGTCCCTCAGTGTTGGAATCGAAGATTCTACGAGCTGGAGCGTTAGTGTCCATACCATCCACATGACCCATCCATCTTAGTCGGGCCACTCGAATTCGTTTGACTAAGTCGATGTCGTTGCACAGCTCGTAAAGTTGGTCGTTTAGTCTTTGCCTCTAAACTCCCTCTGAGTAAACAGGACCAAAAATAATCCTAAAGATTTAAATGATTTAATCAAAATTAGTGAAGACAAGGATTTTATCAAATTTTAATGAACATAAAGAGTTTAACTAAACTCGACTTTAAGGGAGAGATCTTCAATAAATGCAGCGTAGCTCTAAAGGCTGCCATTCAAGTGTCTTCAGATCAAAGTTTGGTCCAAGGAAATAGAGCAATTAAAGACTGCAAAGAGAATATAGATTTTAATGTTTAAGTCAAATACATTTGACAAATTTAATTATATGAATGACACATTTTAATTGAAAAAAATGAAATTTGTCCGTGAATCTCGACAATTAATTGCTGTTATATTCTTCATAGCGCAGCTTAAGATTTTTATGGTGTCAGCTAGGAAATCAATTCTTCGTACCATTTTACCGTTTTCCTATGTTGCATTTCAAGTCACAACTTTTGTTTGTTTCCTTCTTTTTGTGCCTGTCTTCCATGTCATGTTGCCATCATGATCACTCCCTGTAGTTTAAGGACAATGAGGGTAATCGAATTCATACTCTTGCAAATCTAAAAGTAAAAAAATCCGATAAAAAAGACAAAATTACAAGTTTTTTCCCATCTATAATGGCTTTATTAGCAAGACAAACATTCCAATTAATTATGGAACACAACGTCGTGATATTCAAGTGGTGGGCTCGGATGTCTTCGCAGTTCGATTTTTTAGGACCGTTTAGATGGTTTCAGTCTGTGGCTCACGGATTTCTTGGATGATATTGTGCTTGAAACCTTTCCGAATTGCTGGTATCCCATACGTGCTTGATGGTGCCCCATTAAAAAGAGTCGAAAGGGGACAAATCTCAACTCCGAGGCGGCCAATTGACTGGCAATACGATTTCTTTTCAAAAAACTCACTGCTTGGACTACACAGCACTCACTTTTAAAATAAGTTTCTCAATATTTCGTAACTACAAGTTCAAAACGTTTCATTTCCTTCCCCGGAGGTATGATACTGATTTCTGTCAAAATGTCGAGGGGGAATAGCGCCTTTGGTTAAAAAAGAGACCACTAAATGGCAAATCCTTTAAAAGACTTGTATACAATTTTTCAGCTCAGTTTACTTTGAAAGCAAGAGATAAAAGCATAAAGACTTGTGGGTGCTAGTAAATTAAGTTTTTGGTTGATGTACAGACTTGCGAACAAATATCCGTCATACGCGTATATCTCATTTTGCTACAGTTTCATTGTATGTATTAGGTGCAGTAAAAAGTGTTATTATTATTTTAATTTTTTAACAAAAAATTAATTATAATCGAAGGCTTTATTTAGTATAGGTATATACAATGATCCAATTCAAATCAAAAATTGTCATTTTGTGTCGTTTTGAAGGTAATTTTACTATATAAACAAAATGGCGAATAATTGTCTTAGATCGGATCATTCTATATACATATACCAAATAAAATCTCCAATTTCATACAAAAGTACTGGATTTTTTTTTACTACATCTAGTATAAAAAGAATACGCTTATTTGGTCACAAGTTTCGTGAAACCATGTTATTATGGACTATTATAATTTCTATATAAAACGAAAAAAATAAGCGGTTTTATGAATCGGGAAAATAAGCAGGCACTAATACAGATCACTTATACTCATAGCTCATAGCTTTAGCTCATTTGTGGGACTGAATTGTATCTAAAAGGTTTCGATGAACCCCTAAAAAGGGGGAAGGTTGTAGGAGGATCCCACCTCGCACTTAATTGTAGAGCCCATTATCAAATTTACGTTAAATTTTTGTTTCTGTACAAAAAAGCCTATACTACAGAACCAGAAAGCAAGAGCTGTTTGTAATTCAAATTTTTGAGGGCACATAACAGACATTTATTTGTGGAAAAGTTCACAATATTTCCATTACTATTTAGCTGGCACATCCAGTTTATGTCAATCATGATTTTCTTGATTGATTCCTTTTTAACGAGTTTGCTTTATTTCAACACTTTCGTAATCCTTTTACTGTCCGTGCACAGTACATATTAATGAAATAATTTTTCAAATAAAAGTCTTAACCTTAAAAATGACTTCATATAAGTCTTATAGTATATTTTCAAGTCATATTTTTAACCCTTCTTAGGTTTTATTACAAAAAACAAATATAAATTATTTAACGTAAACATAAAATATATTCAAAAAAAGTGAAAACATTTCTTATTATGTATTATATTTATAAACAAAAGCGAATTTAGTCTTAAAAAGGCTTTCGAAAAAATCAAAAACATTACAAAAAAAAAATCAAAGCTAACACTTGGTTATTCTCTGATGTTTAACAAAAAAAAAAAAACAAATAATTCTGCAATATTAACAATGTATAAAGCTGTTTAGAAAAAAAGAAGAATTTAATTAAAAGAAAGTTCACTCAGATGTAAAATGTATTGCATTAAGCACACGTTATTGAAACCATTTCTACCTAAATAAAATACAAACAAAAGGGAAAATCATTAAAAACAATATAAACATTTTAAAAATCAGTACCTAGCCTCAATAGATGCAAAAAAAAAAAAAAAAATACAACACAGGATAATACATTTAACTAGGGATACCTTACTTACAAAATGGCCTGCTTAGCAAACAAATTATATCATCTTATAAAAAGAAAATATATATATTAAAGATGAAAAGTAAAATAACATCAATTTTATTTTTCTTTAAAATTACTTATCGATTTCAATTTAAATAAATGAATTATAAGTGATATTACATGCTTTTGACATACAGTCAGTTAAAGGGAGTGCACAGTCGTCTGAATAAAGTTTAACCTCAAAAATAAGAGTTTCAGCAGTGTCACATCAAATTAACGATATCGTTGCATAATTCAATGTACGTGCCTATGTCTACTCTAGCTCCAGCTGAAGCTGGTGTCTCTTATTTTTGAGGATAAACTGTGTTCAGATAACACTCATTTTACGCTGACTGTAATTAATTTTTATAATGCATTTAATAACATATAAATAGGGAAAATTTGGCAGGTGGAACTAATTTTCTGTGAAAGGGTTTCACTTTAAGGGGATATAACAAATTTGGGATTTTATCAAAATAATTTTTATATGTAATAATTGTACTTTTAGGTATCAAGTCATGTTTTTCAAAAACATTATTAGATTCAGTTATTATTCATTTTTAATTCATAAGAAATCATCCTTTATTCGTCTTAGACTTTATCTTTTCTTAGAAGACGCGTTATTTCAGTACTCTAAGCTGAACTGAAAAAGTTTCCATCTTTTGTTAGTTATGAATAAGGCAGGGTTAAGAGTGGGCATAGACCTCAGCCCTGGGATGTGATTGTAAACTGCATCCAGTTTGAGTAGCTACGGACTACCTGGCGCCATTTGAGCAGAGCCTAGTCTTAATATGGGCGAAAAAATTTCTCCATGATTTGCTTTAGGCTCGCCCCCTAGCCAATTACTCTACAGTCTAAACGGCTAGTCACTCGCAATCATTATACGGTACTTAACGAATATAAAAAAAAAACTGAAAATGCAAAGAATCTTTCTCTTTTTTTTCTTTTATGAGAGAAACGGATATAAGAAAAAAACTGCAATGAACAGTGCGAGTGTAAGCCTTTTGCAAGTCTTGGAAAAGTAGGCAAAAAGACTAGAGGCTTGCCTGTCATTGCAGAAAAAATATTTTTTTGAGAAATCGGGTGTGTGTGGCTGATTTTAGATCACTGTACATGATTATGCACCGGATAAACTTGTTTTGCTTCATTTTTTGACTTTTAGTCGTTTTAGACGTAGTTTATCTTCTTGCATATTGCTGACTTAAAGTTGACTATTAGTTGACCACAAGCTAACTTATTCTTGGTAGCCCCAGGAAACATAAGATGGGCACCACAAACCCAGTTGAAGTGAAGCCTTTTACCAGAAAATAACAAATTGTAAAACAAATTACAAGTTGTAATATTTTTTTTAAGAGCTTATAATACATTTATAATCATAAACTTTTCTTTAAAAAAAATCATCTAACAATATGTGTAGATATTAAAGAAAAGAAAAATAAATTTAAATCTAAATACAGATGGGCATATACAGTGTGTATTAAAAACAAAAAAAAAAAAAATATTTAAAGATATATACATATATATATTTGACAATTTTTAGAACTATATATATATATTAGAAATTGTAGAAGTTTTACCAATGAACCAAGTTCTCATTTGAAACATATATATGTAATGTATTATATATATTTATGTATTCATTATTTATATAAAAAATTATGTATGGAATGTAAAAGATAAACTTATAAACTAAATTTAATAACGCATGCTTGTGAGGTAACTATCATGAAAAACAAAAAATGTATATTATATCATTATGTCGAAAAGAATGGGAAATACTTATAATTAATTATTATTTTATTAGAAATAAAATCATCATATTTATTCAATAACTGAGAAAAAAACAAAAAAAAAAAAAACATTTTCAATTTCTTTGTGGCATCACAAAAAAGTTAAATTGAAGACTTTTGAAACCTTTGACTAAGGCGTGTCGTAATGAAGAGAACAAAAAGAAGAAAAATTTGTCTTCGTCTATTTACATTTCCTTATTTACGAAAGAGGTTTTCAAATATTTTCTCTAACGAATCAACTTAATTCATATGAAAAACCAGCTTGTAGTAGCTATGAGTACAGAACACCCTTTTTGATCCCGTCATATACGGCGCATGACTCTCGAATGAAGAACTTTCAGTTATTTTCCGCTTTAATTTCTGCCAAAAATAGCCCAGATAATACAAATTCTGAGAGAAAAAAGTCTATCACTAAAAACCTACTGTGATACAAACTGAACTATTATTTATTTTTTAGGTAGAGACTGGAGCTCCAAATTTTAAACGTGTATTTATTTACACGTGTACACGTGACACGTGTTGTCGTGCTACACGGCACCATGGACACTGGTACACGTGAAGTTCATTTGAACACAGGTACACGTGTATTTAACTATATTGCGAAAGCACGTGTAACAGCCTTTTCACAAAAATCATCTTTTTAACCACAGTTAATAAGATATCCACTTTTTGAAGTAGTGTGAAAGCACTTGGTATAGTGATAACTTTTTGTGTGTGCGATAACTTTCCTGAATAATAAAGACTAACACCATTAAACGACAACTATTTGAATCAAACGTAGTGTAATTCTAAATGTTTCATTGCTTTTCTCAAATATTTGTTTTATGGAGTTAATCGATAATTTTATTACACGTGTGCTGCGTGTACACAATTAGAAGTGAAAAAGGGGGCTCCAATATAAACTCAATAATATAAAAAATGTAGTCGACTGTGAGAGAAAAGCGCCAAAAGCGGTAAAAGCTATTTCTCGGAAATAAGTCGCGAATAATCTCATTCGATTATTAATACCGACTTTAAAGATGAATGGTGAATGATTGCTATTTGGAGAAATAATGTTGCTGCTTCAGCAATAGTAGAGCTCCACCATTTCAATCTGTATTAATCCTAAAGTTCCTGGATTTTCTTAAAAAAATATCTGAATTTTCAACAACTCGCTGATTGCACACAGCAGTAAATTTAAGGTATTTGAAGCAGTATCGGAGGCAATAATGTTCTACACGGCGCAAGTATGGGGCTACAAGTCATACGAAGAAGTCGAAAAACTACAACATTTTTTCATTATAACAATTTTTCGCCTGTTCGCAGAGACCCAAAACTATAGATGAAACAGGCCTATCACCGCTGTTTACTAAAACATTTGAGATTCACGTAAACTACATACGCAGGGTTATAAAGATGCCGGACAATCGTCTCCCAAAAATAGTGGCCTTGCCAAATGTCATGATTCGATGAGCGGCTGAAATTAGCTCGCGGTTGTGGTGTGGAACTAAATGCAGCAATTACGAATTGAGGGAACACACTTTATCAGTTTGCTCGAGTTAACGAACAGGCCAGTATAGAATTTGTTAAAGAAGCAACGGGATCTCTGCATCGATTTAGCCGGCTAAATCATAATCTGGAGGATAAAAACTACTTCAAAGACATCCATTGCATTCTCGAAATATAAACCATGTTTTAATTTCGTCTAGAGCTCCAAAAGCTAAATTATATCAGAGCAGATATTCCTACATTCTGCGGCATATGCAATCTAGAAGAAAGAGGGGATACTGTGCATTTTTTAGGAAAGTGTCCAATTCTAAAGGAAACAAGTAGAATTTGCCTCGAGATTGACATGTCTTCTTCTGTGTCTTTGTTTCGCACTCCTTTTGCATACATTGAGTTTTTATTATTTTTTCTCTCCAACATTTTAATTGAAGGTGCTATTAGCCGAATCATAGGCATAAGTCGAGCTAAATAAATCTTCCGGTAAATCGCACAAACAAGAGTCTGTCAAATTAACTTAAACTGATCTTTTACTGATCGAAGCATATTTTTTAGGGCAATGTGAACAAGTCAAGCTTGCTTCCAAGGAAAATCTTAGCTCTAAGACATTTAGTAACCTAAACTAATCTACTTATTAAACGTGATCCAAACACATTCTTTTGGGCAACGTAAACAAGTCAAGTTTGCTTCCAAGGAAAACCTCATCTCCTTAAACTTACTTTGGGCAGAGCCATTAGTTATGAAAAGCAACCTGGACCGCATCCAATGCAAACCACATAACCTAGAAAGTGTTTGAGCCTGTTTCAAAGAAAGTGATCCATCTCATCATTGAATCGAAGAAAAGTACGGCTTAAGAGGCAAAGAAAATAAACCCACTTATACTTGAGAGTTACAGCACCGGATCGAGTACTTGAGCATCTGTGAAATAACTCGCTTCTACTTGGCTGGCATCCCACTCCGCTGGTTGTACAATAAGAGTTTCACTTGAATCATTAAGATCAACTATTACGAAGCACTCCATGTGATCGATGACATGGGATAGACTGACATTTTTCAACAAGTTTCTGTTCATAGACTGATTCCAAAATGGGATTTTATTTGTTCCACCATTAATTGTTTTTAGACAACTCATTTAATTCATTTAATCGAACCGGCAATTTAAGTGTGGGTGTTCATTATTGATGATCATAGCTTGTTGTTTAACTTCGAATACTTTAACCGAGTCAATGGCATGGTTTTGCTATAAACTTTTTTTTATAGTGTTTTCATGTTTTCATTTAGGGGAACAAAATTTTATAAACGCCGTGAATTGTGGTATGGGATCTTTAAACAAATTTCGATTAGATAGAAAATTTAGAGCGTAAAAACATCATAATGTTGTTTCTTTCTTTCTTTATTTTCTTTTTTTTTCAATGCAGTACTTTTCTTTTTTTTCAAGCTGCAGAAGTGACCACCGCTTCCTTTTTATAGTCTCGTTTGAGATCTGTGTTTTACCCAAATCGCGCCATATTGCTGAACCTACTAAGGAGAAAAACTACCAGAATTTAATGAGGAATGATTACCAATATAATTGTTTGTTCGTCTGTGGTTGATTGGTCTCCCAGACAGACGTACGACAATCTATTTAGATAACCACACTGTCTGGTGAATACTGAAATACCCGAAGCACACTTATTAAGCGTGTAATTATAGACGGACATGATTATCGTTAACTTGAATCATCAGTGCCAGTTGTTAATGAAAAATAAAATTAACGTTTTTCCCACTTACTACCAGACCAATTATTTTACTTATCTTTAATGGAAAATTGTAGTAATTTGGGATAAAGTGGATTTCGGGTTTCAAACAGCTAAGCAAGTAATGTTTAAGTGCTAGAGGAGCTTAGGCACAACTTTTGAACTCCGAAATTCTCTGGTAAAGTGTCCAAAAATCAAGGAAGCTTAAACACAGCGTTTATTAACATTAATTAATTAATTTAACCACCTGTTTGGGCTTGATTGATACTATGAAAATATCTCCAACAACATCTCTAATAGACTGGCGATCCCATTTGCCCTCATCATCATCATTAGTGGCGTAACAGCCCACGAAGGGCCAGAGCCTAGCTTTTCGCGCCTCCACTGTGTTGTGTGCGTTATAATTTGACACATTTGAAGGGCACCTACAGTTTTCCAGAAAGTTACAGAAAGCTTTCCGTGATAGAAGTACTCCAGGAGGATTGTCAATCGTTCGCTGGAGGTGGGGCCGTGAAAATTGTTTGTGGTGTTTTTTCCCCGAGCTGTATTCGAACCCGGGTACTCTCGCTTAACAGTCCGACACACTAACCATTAAGCCACGGCGCCACACGTCCTACCCATCCCATTTGCCCTACCAGCTATATAAAACGTGTTAAACCATAGTCGGCATTATTGAAAGGCTATATTAAAAGGCTTTAAACACAAAAAAGTACGACGTAGAGGCTTATGTGAGACCTCTACCCGTTGACATAGACATCTTTTGAAAAGAGAACTCCAACAAAATGATGTAAGTATAATATTCAATACAACTCTCGATAATTCCAAAACCTCTCTAAAGCATTCTCACAGTCCGCTGAAAAAACCTCTAGTCTCTTCGTTGATTTGAATTTATTTATTTTGCAAAACTCCCTAACTCGAAAATTATGGCTAGTTTACCTCTATGATTCGAATTAAGTTTTCTTTTTTTCTTTAACAGCCGTTAGTTGAATGCGTACGTGGCGAAAGTGAGCAATTTTTTTTTGAAATCTCTATAATTCGAAGATTTTTTGGTTCCATGAAATTCGAATTTTCGAGAACTGCCACGATAAAGTAATGGACTGTAGGCAATCCCTTCTCTTAGTACACACTCTTGTACAGTAACCACACATTTACAACAGAAACGTCTAAGAAATGATAGAAAATTCGCATATACCATTTTGTAGTCTTCATTGTAATTCTGTACCTTCTTATTCTAACAAATCAATATTACCCATATGATGATTAGTTTTCTATCAAGTCTCTGCAATATGGTTTTAGAATGAACACGTACAAAAGTTGAGAGAAATGTAACGCCTTAATGAAAAAAATTGCATTATAATTACAAAAAATCAGTATTAAACAAATGATCCCTGATCTGGGAAATGTAAACATAAATCATTAGCCAAAAACCTGGAGAATATGAAACCATTTTTCTCAACTTTCTTTTTAAATAAATTTATTACTTTTTTTTACTGGCAAAATTGTTTTTTTTTTCATCTACTCACACCACATGCACCTGGGCTACAAAATAAAAAGCAATGTATGTAAGCAGAACTTGCGAGTAATAAAAGCAAATGAAGAATAACTCAAGGATTAAAAAATAGAAAACTGTTTTTCTTTCTGGCGAGAATTTTACGAAATATCGTCAAAAAGCGTAATGATATATATGAATCACCATGCACTAGGCACTAGAGGGTTAAACGAAAATAGGTAAAATTGGAATAAGGGACAGTTTTAAATACAAATTCTATTAAAAAAACCTTTGCTTACAGACTATAAAAATGCAGTTTGTTTATTATTATTAGATCTTTTTACATTTTATATAATAATAAACTCTCTTTTAAGTAAATGTAAAATTGCAATAGCATAATTACACAATTACACAACACAACAATTTAGTGACTAATTAGAAATTTAAACTATAAATTTGTTTGTTATCTACAAACAATTTAGGAAAAAAAAGAAATTTTACTGTACACGGAATATGAGAAAACAACGATCAATTATGATCATTGACCAAATAGAATAAAAGATTGATTTTAAAATGACTTGCGCTTCTACATTGTCTTTACTCAATTGAAATAAAAAGATTTAACTGTGTAATTTCTTATTATAGGATAAAGCAAATTGGTAGGCAAACCCTTGCCTTCTAATTGGAGGCTTTCATTTTTTAGCTTTGCTTTTTCTTACCTTTCTTCATCACCCTGCGTGTAAAAATTAAGAACCTGCGGAAGAGAAGCATGTCACCAAAAGCATGTGGAAGCCTTAATACAGTTAGAAAATCTGACGTCGAGAAGAGTATTAAAAATTAAATTAACTCACAGTAAAAAAAAAGGCCACTTTATATATCCTCTAATGCAGTCTTTCCACTTTTCGTTGAGCCCACTTTTTTTCCAAGAAAGTGAATTCTAATATAATTTGCGTCCCGCCCCCAAATGTTGATATGCGGCTTATCACACACGCACGCTGTGCCTCGAAGTCAACGAACAGCGTTTTAAATAAATTTCAACCAAATAGCCACTGCGTGACATCCACGACCCCACACATCACGCTGTGAACCTCAACTACGAGTATTACCAGCAATCATCATCAAAATGCTATCAGCAGGCCTGTTAAACAGCCTGTGAAGCCAATCCACTCGCACTCGCTCTCTCTCCACTTTGGACAGCTTCGCTTAATCAGTATGCATCGCACAAGCCTATCGGAATTACACAGATACAAAGTCACACATAGCTACAGAGAGACGCACACCACCACATCCCTCTCCTGCGTAGACATTGCAACAGGTCGGGCGACCAAACGGTGGGCATGCCTAAAACCGATTCCAACCATCCGTCGGTCCTCTCTCATAAATATACCGACCTGGTGAATTTCAAGAACTAGATACTTCTTGCCAGCCGGCAGTGGCACAACTTCATCGTCGTTGTTATCGTCGTCGTTATCGTTGAAGTTGACGTTGTGTTGCCGCCGCAGTAGTTGTTGTTCGCTTCCGTACCGGGCGTAAGTCGTAGGATCACATCGCTTCGAGAAAAAAAAAATTCTACTAATTTCTTGCTTCGGTGATCAATTAGTGAGTGTTAATCAAAAAAGGTGGGTGATTTAGTGCTCCTGGACGGGGTTTCAATGAAAACGAAATTGAATTCTCGTCTGAAGGTGATTTAAATCTAAAGAGTCGAGACTAAATTGAAGCGGGAATTGACAGATTTAATTGGTTTATTTATTTTTAATAAAAACAATTGTGATTGTTAGCCTTGCACTGGACGTGTAAACTACGTGAGGCAATTAGTTCTGAGTGTAGCTTGAAATAATCAAAACGAGGTTCACAAATGGCGGCAGTGAATTTTCTTTGAAATCTTTATATTTCTTATTAGCGATAAAAAAGAATAAATGAATAAATACAGCCAATGACCCAAAGTTTCATAATATTGTGTAGTTTTTTTTTTTTTTTTGTCTTCTGTTTGTCTGTGAAAAAATTTACGAGCAGATAACGAGGTCAGAGTGGACCCTTTAACAAATTAATCTTTTTTTATTCGCGTATCGTATCTGTCCGGGTTTATAGAGTAATCATTTCTTTCTTCTCAATCAAGCTACAAAAAAAAAAAGAACCCGCGAAAAATGTAAAAATAAATCTAGTTCTGGTGCGTATACGCCCGAGTGCATGGAAGGAACAAGAATTCGATTCTGAGTCGAGCTACCTTTTTTGGTTTGGTTGCAATTTTTTTTAGAAAGGTAAACCGAAGCTGGTTTTGTGATGAAGTGGTTCATGTGCTTACAAGATTAAGATTAATTGACAAGTTGGAGAGTCAAATGATGTTATAACTTAATGACTTGCAACGATGTGTGTGGTTTTGTAATTTTCGTATTTTGCTAGAAGCAATTTCTCATGATTGAAAGAAAATTGCATTTTCTGATGGTTATATGGAGGTGGTGTTGAAGGTTTTCCAGGAACATCATTAGTGTGAAATCGATTTAAAGTCTATATCCAAGAGGACAGAGTATTTTTGCTGCTGTTATTTTAGTAATCTTGGGCTGGATTATAATTGAGATTGTGACTGGTTTATTTTCCTTTCAATTTGAAATGAAATGATGAAAACTCACTTTTTACAATTCATCTAATTTTCGAATTAGTTATGAGTTGTTGTTCCATAAGCAAGAGCTAAACCCTCTTCGTTCATTCTCTTTCTCGGACTCAATCTTTTTCTACACTGGTTTCTCAAATTAACCGCCTACATTCGAAGTTTAGGAACTGTTCTGGTTGTTCTACTGTTTAGTTGAATCATTTTCTTAGCACTTTTTATGTTATAGACACATCGTGATGCAGAGTATTTGTCTTTTTAATACGACATGATCTGTTTTAATAGCCGAACACCAAAACTGTCTGAACACAAGTGTTTCAAAGTTTCAAACTTTATTTAAAAAAAAAAATTGTCAAGTTTTCTAGGTCTGTTTTTTTTTTTAATAACGGAGTTCACACCTTACAATTTGCTTGATGATATGTTTGACGATCAAAATTAATGCCTAGCGATCATACTATACAACTGCTTGACAGACTTTATTTGCGATAAAAATTTTGAAGCATCAACATGGGTGCGCGCGCCCTTGTTGCGGCTATAATTAATAATGAAATACTTGAAAATGAGGGAAAACACAAAATACAACATTGAAAGTTGTATTTCCATACTTCTCAATCAACACAAAATAATTTTTCTGATTATTCCTTCCGCTCAAGCTCGATGTTCACTCTCTGAAGTCAAAACAAAAATGAGAAAATGCTCTAAAGCTGTACAACAGCCTTACGATTTGTTATCAAGCATTCGAAAAAGTAAAACAAATTGAGCTTCCGTACGATAAATTTGAAGAATTGAAAGAGCGTTCACACTCTCCAATTTGGCTTCATCAAGTATAGTCAAGGAAGCATATCATCAAGCAAACTGTGAGGTGTGAACCCCGCTATTAATCTATAATAAACCTTAATAATCATAACAGAAAAAACAAATTTTAACGCCCCCTTTAGGTTTACTTCAATTTACAGAGGTTTTTTCAGGAGACTGTGAGAATGTTGTATTTACCGAAGTTTCGAATTATGGAGGTTCGACTTGACGAGAGTTTACTGTATACATACATGCCAAGCTCGGCCTTCCTGATTACAGATGTCAAAATTGAACTAGTTTGACCAATCCTAGCTCACCCTATTACTCGTGAAAAAGAGCCCGAGATACTAAAACTTCTTCTCCTGTTTCAGTGGGACTCCACTAACATGCAGAACAAACGTTCTGGAAATAACCATAATCTTAGATTTGTCCACATTAAACTTCATCCCAAAATCGGTACAAACAGCCACAAACCTATCTAGCGCACGTTGAAGTTCTGTCTGAAAGGATGTGAGGATAACTTATAAAATTACAAAAAAAAATGTTCTTTATGGATTTGCTTTTTGTTGTATATGGAAAATTGCATCGGCTAGTGGCAGCCATTAGAATGCAGGCATTCTTGGGCTCTTTCGATAGCATCTTCTATGACTCTTTGAAGTATTGCCAATGTTATTCACGCGATTTCTTCTTGAGAGTTGGTTTTTAGCTCGTGTATAGCGTGTGGTTTGCTAATATGAACATTTTTCTCTTAGTAACCCCATACAAAAAAAATCTAGAACCCACAGTTCAGTCGATCGTGGTGTCCATTCTACATCACAACTTTTGAAGTAATGCCTCGTCGCTCATCATAAAATTTCCTAAAACTTCTTGCTGCGACGATTTCTGTTTGTTGTGTGTTAGTGCTCCAGTGTCAAATCTCCCAAGTCTTATATCGGCAACAAAAAAAAAGGTTTGGTTTATGGGTTTGTTTATGAATAAAGCTTAGAAACTCTCTCTTCCGATTTTGGATGTTTCTGCATTTTTAGAACTATCGCATCGTTTCATAGTTGATTATTTTTTTGTAATTTTCCTTTAACTAGCTTTAATTTTTCTGAATTTAAGTTAGTTTCTCAAGAAAATAAAATAAATGAATGAGGCTGAGGATAAGTCATGGATCATGGTCCTATGGCAATACAAGCCACCTTCAAATATGCTGATGCGCGCGTGTAGTGAAGCATTAAGTAGTACATATTACAAAAAATTATTATTTTAAATTTTGGTTAATTATGAGCATGTACTTACAGCTGTGGTCAAAATAATAGCAGTGCATAGCAGTAAATTTTCTTCTACTTTAGAACAATAACTGAAAGGAGTAAATTATTTTTCAATTACTCGAATCATTAGCATGATATTACTCAAGTTGCAAGAAGGTATCCTTCAGAAAGCAGCACTGCTTTTATTTTGACTGCAACTGTATGTACTCATCATGCTTGCGACTCCTTGACAGCCTGCGCTTGAGTTCGTCTACCGTTTGAACTTCGACGGTCACGGACGAGCTGCTTCCACCTTATATTCGTGATATTTTGGTCCCTAGGTTCGGTCTACCCATTCTTTCCCAATCAAGATACTCGCGTTCGGGGGCTCTTTTAGTTGATTGATCATGCGTACGACATAGCCACGTGATTCTGGTCAACGATTTTTTTACTTTTAGATTATGTTCACATCTTTAAAGACTTTATAAAGCTCGATCAGACAGCATCGTATATCCATTGCTTATGAACAGATAAAAGTGTAATGCAAACACAGATTCTAATTTTATTTGAATAGAACTTTAAGCCCAAACCAAATGAAGTCTTCGGTTAAGTCCACAGAATAAAAAGTATTAATCCGAGAAATATCTAATACTCTTTAAGGTCATGCTGTTCTTTAGCCTTAGTAGAAATTTTACTTCATCACAAGTCGCATTACAAATGGCGGGCACAGCTACACCAAATCGTCATAAAAAAATATCAAAACTAGTGTTTAATTCTGTGCTAAGCTAACTTTTACTTTTGTGTGTTGTAAACAAATTTAGTTATTCGTTTCGCAGTTGAAAAAAAATGTCAAGTTAGTGCCTCGTATTGTTCGTAATTAATGGCTATTTATTTACTAGCCCACTTAATATCTTCGAAGACCCTACTCTACCCTACTTTTGTTAGGTAGATCAAATAAGATTAAACAAGGTAATTGGGGCAACAAGCGTTGGTAATATTTTCTAGCTCTCATTTAAGTATTAATACAAGACAATTAATAAAACAACAAATAAAACCAATATACGACGATGCCAGTTAAAACTACTTTAATCACTTTGAGTATTTTAAGTTACGCTTTTTAAGATTTTCTTTGTATTGTTTTTTTACGCCGTATAATCACAACAACTCCAAGCTGAAATTTGTGGTCTGCTGACATAAAAAGTTGTGTTAATAAATACGTTTTAAATAAAATTTGCAATTTATATCAATTCAAGTCGGTTATAGCTTTGTCTGTTAAAAATTATTTTGTTATTCAAGCACAAATTTGTGGTTGTAATTTGTAGTTTGGAAACCACTAGACCTATACTTATTCATTCAACTCGATTAAAAAAATGCGATTAAAAAATCTTACTGAGACTACTAGACTTATGCTACAGAAATAGATTAAGAAATAGACAACCCTGAGCACTAATTATTTGTTCACAAAAAAAAAAAAAAAAATTAAACCACAAAAATTCGTATTCAGAAACTAAAATGCAGTTTGGTCTAAATTATCACAAACTTCTCAGAATAAAGCCCAAATAAATCAGAACTTAAATTAGGTTATTGTGCCCCTTAGAAACCCGTTACCATAAATTTATGCAAATAAATTGAATCTCAAGCAATTACTATTCACCTTTCCCATCTTCAATCCTAAGTTATTAAACAAACAGAAATCGATGAGATGAGAGAGAGACGTTCCAATCGCCAAAGAAAAGAAAACTTACGCTAGAAATCAAAACAAACAAATCCCACTCTGATCTTGGATTTAAATTTCAAATGACTTGCCATTTTGATGAATTAATTTCTTTGAAAAAAAAAAAAAAAAACGTTTCACTCAATTATGATATTGATCGTAATTAAAAAAATATCGCTCCAAATCTTGTTGAGGGCTATTGCCGAGGGGAAAATGCAAATAAAAGTAAAAGTAATTAAACAGGTTCGATTTGGAAAAAAATAAATAAAGTCATACCGGCAAAAGCAAGCGGTGTACACAATTTCGCAACGTGATTGACCAAAATCATGTTTTGCATAGTAAGTTTTTCGGTTCAAGTTTTGTTTTCTTGAAGAATTATTTAACTTTGTACTTCGAGAAGGTCAATAACGTAAGTTTGAGGTGGGTAACATATTTATTTATGGATTTCATGAACGTGACACAAAAAAAAAGAAAACAGCGATGTATTCTTAAGGGAATGAGTTCACTTTGAGAATTTTTTTTTTATAATTGGTGCTTGCTAAAGGGGGTTGGGGCTACCCTTAAGTATCCTGTTCCTAACACAGCACTTAGACTTCTTTTACTTTGTGTCTTAGTAGGAATTTTTAGCGACCTATTGATGAGAGACGTTCATCTAACTCTGTGGTTACATACATTAGTTGGAAAATCAGGCCAGCTGGTGATGCGTCAAACTAAAGAGCGAGTATCCCCAGGTTTGCAACCGGCCCGCCAAAAGCATGACACATTTCAATTTTATGCGATGGCTGTCTTTATGATTTGAAATAAAAAGCGTTACTTCATTGTTAATATTCAAAGGAAGCGTAGCGTCTTTTAATTTTCAAAACGGCTACAAGCTTTGTACTAGCTCGCCACAAGACTTTAAGCTGCAGTGTTAGTCTAGTACATTTTTTCTTATTCTTGGAAGAAAGTTATGTTTGTTCAAAGTTGACCTCAGAATGTTGACTCCTTCTAAATTTAAATTATACAAATTTGAAGAGTGACACTTTGAGTAGGCTAGCTTTAAAGAAATCAAACACAAAAAGACGACAGGCAGACAGATACCGAAGTGGTTCTATAACGGTTTCGTTATTCTTTTGAAACCCTAAAAACCACTTATTTTTCGTCTCCATCTTTCAATTTTGTTATTTATTTCATTTTACAAGACGCAATTCAGAAGATTTTGTATGGAAAAATAAAAAATCATTTTCTTATCAAACTGCTCCCGAATCTAAAATTTCTTTTAGGTTATATTAACTTTTTGCAGGCCCACAATTCAGCAGAGGAGACTGTCCGCGAATCGTTTTCTCTAGAGCGACAATTCTGAAATTTATGATGAAGACCTACGAACTTGAAGTAAACAGCAATATAAAAAATAAGATTTGTTGTGGCAGTGGCTTTTTTTTTCACTTACGGAAGTCAAAAATGTACTGCTTTGTTTGACATGAAAAACAAAAGTCAAAACCAAATGGTTCCAAGCCATTTAATATTCGCAATTCTTAGTGGTTGTTTCAGATTAGGGTCTTACAACTCATTTTATTTAGGCGACCTACAAGAAGAGAAGTGACACAACTAACTAAATGCCTACAACTTTTCACAGACGACTAAGCCCCGACTGCTGAATCAAAGATTAACCTACTTGGAAACTTTATCAACCTCATTAGATAACCGCCTAAACTAAAATCCAATTTTCAATCTCATCTCACCTACTTTCCAAGTTTCAAATCAACCGCCGTTGGTCACATGAAATCCCGGAAATACCCATTACCAAATAAAAGCCTTTCGACGCCCCATCAAATGAGTGCAACAATAGCTGCTAGACCTCAGTTCGAGTGCGTGCCGGGCATTCCGGCGCCAGATTGATTTAGTATTCCAGACCACACTGCGCGTTTAGGCCGATCGAGCCGTGCACGCAAATATCAACTGAGGTGAACACTTTGCATTGAACCTCCTCGTTTTTTTTCTTCGTTTAATGTGTCACTCAGTAGAAGTTTTTCATTCAAAATCAAGGTTTCCCAGTCATTCACAAGTTCGTTTGTTGTCATTTCAGGAACGATGTTCAAGGTATTCATTCTGGCTTGCCTCGTGCAGGCCGGACTGGGAGCCTCCTACGACCACTACAAGCTGCCGGAGTCTATACGCCCGGAGCACTATCGTATCGAAATCATCACACATCTCGAGGATCCGGAAGACCTCAAATTCGAGGGAATTGCAGCCATAACTCTGAACGTTCTTCAGGACACAAACAATATAACGCTGCACTCGCATAACCTCACAATCGACAAGCCTGAGATCACGCTCAGCAAAGAAGGCAAGCCCTTCAACTGCGTCAAAGATGTTGAGGTGAACACCAAGCAAGAGTACTACATCATGCATCTGTGTGAGCCCCTGGTCAAGGGTAAATACATGGTAACGATTCCGTTTAGGGCTCCTCTGAATAAGAATCTTGTTGGGTACTATAGGAGCAGCTACATTGACAAGACAACCAAAGAGAAACGGTAACTAAGTTATACTTTTTTTCAAATTTTAGTTTTAATTTTTTTGCTTTTATCAAACAGGTGGTTATCGACTACACAATTTGAGCCGACATCCGCTCGAGCCGCGTTTCCATGCTTCGATGAACCAGAAATGAAGGCTAATTTCACAATTGTTTTGGGTCATGAGAAGAAGTACTCAGCTATTAGCAATATGCCCCTGAAGGAAACCACAGAAATGTAAGTGAATTGTTTTCGAAAATAAAAATCATAAGATGTGCGTGCTAAAGTCTCTCATGCGAAGCAAACAATTATCGCAAATTTCGATATTCACAATGCTTAGCACGACATATTGCAAAAAATCATGGTTGCGGTGGTTGTTTTGCAAAGGAAACTAACCTTTTCGAACTTCACACAACTTTCAGTGCGTTTTTTTTCGCGACTTTTGAGACGATGACTGATGCTTGTAAAAAATGTTAATGAGAAGATTTTTGGGAATAGTTATTTCTGAAGTTGATACTCTATAACACTCAAAGGCGAAATGTGAAGTCGAATTCAAAAGAAACACAGCCGACTGCTTTTAGAGAGTGAGTAATGTAAGGAGGTGGCGTCGGCATGCCGATCGCATGGACCAGTATTGGTCCATAGTGCAACCACCGTCACGGAGTTGATATTTTGTAACATCCTATTACCGCTTATTGAGATTTGGATGTAAGTGCGTAACTTACTAGTTGAGTTGATTTTAGACTCGCTGTTTCGTTCAGCGATTTCTCAACCTTTGAATCTGGTCTTAGCTAGCGCAGGGCAAGTGTAGAGCAAATGCTCCAGCGTTTCGCGAGTCCCCGTAGTCTCTGCAGGTATCCGATGAGATCAGAACCAGCTTAAGGGCAAGATATCCCAGTAAGCAGTGAACCGTACCTACCACTGGGCTGCAATTCGCCGTAGCTAGCTTCAAAACTTGTGCCGTCCTTTCTCAGTTTTGTACCAGTCAAAAGATCTTGGTTACCCGATATGAAGTGGCCTGATTCCAATTAACACTAGCCAGTTAACACTGGCGTTGAAACACTGAAAAAGTGTTTAATTTGATTATTGGCGTGTGCGAACTCTGAAGGATTAGACAGAAATTCCATCGCTAATGCGTCGGCCTTTTCATTTTCCTCAATTCCTTAGTATCCCGGTATTCAACATACGGTAACCGAGTACCGGCTTGAGAGTTACTGTAGTGCTTAATAGCAATTGTACACCGTCCTAGATTTTATCGTTTTACTAGCGCTGCAAACCTAGCCCGCCTGACTTCCAAACTTTTATAGAGCTGATTTGAAAGCCCATGGGATTTTTTCTAACTCTTGAAGAGCTTAACCGATTTCGATGAAATTGGGAATCTAAATCTCTTATATCCTAAACAAAAACGTTAACTAATTTACTTTTAGATGCAATGAGTTTGACTTTAACTCAGAACGGAACACCGCACATAGCAGGCGGACGTTTAAAGGGCCCACAAACACCACACTTGTGTTTACTCATGCCGGTGCTGTGTGTGGGCTAGTGCACGCACCGATACACGGTGCGAGTAAAGATCGAAAGTCTTTGATTTTTGATGTCGGTGCCGCTATCGGTGTGATGTGTGCGGTGGAATCGCATACCGGTGTCTACACGCATATGCGAAAACAAGTGTGATGTCTGTGGGCCCTTTTAGATAAATTCCAAGGAATTTCGGGAATTGGCGTCTGCTGTGAGCCACTTCATCATTAGTGGCATAACAGCCCACGAAGGGCCAGAGCCCAGCTTTTTCGCGCCTCCGCTGTGTTGTACGCATTATAATTTGACACATGTGAAGGGGATCTACAGTTCATTGCGAGCTCCGAACGGCGAATTGCGAAAGCTTTCCAGGACAGAAGTACTCCAGGAGGATTGTCAGTCGGTCGCTGGAGGTTGGGCCGTGAAAATTGTTTCGAACCCGGGTACTCTCGCTTAGCCACGGCGCCCACTGCTATGAGCCACAACGCATAGTTATTTCAATCCCTTTTTGCTTCACAAAAACAAAATATAGGGAATACGATCCCATATTTTGTTACGAATACGATCCTATATTTGTTTATTAAGCAGAAAAGGTAGTTCGAGCACCTGTGTTCTTTTCAGTATGCGTTGCATGCACTTCAAAATTGAACTTAATGCATCTACACAAAATATGCACTAAAACACAGTACAAAAAATATGCAATTTACGTTCCAAAAATCATCCAAATCGGGCAAGCTGTTTTGGAGCCAATTCTGACAAGAGAAAAATTAAGAACTTGGGATTTTACGATATTATTAAGTTTAAGATTATTCTATATAGCTAAACAATTTCTTTAACTTCCAGGAAAAACAACGATGGCTGGGTGTGGAGTGAGTTCCAAGAGTCCGTTCCAATGTCCACATACTTGGTGGCGTACTCAGTGAATGACTTCAAGTTTAAGGAGTCCATGGTCAAACTCAAAAATGACGTTCGCTTCCGAACATGGGCCCGCAAGGATGCAATCTCTCAAGTCGAGTACGCGGCCGAAGTGGGACCCCGAGTGCTGCAGTACTACGAGGAGATCTTTGACGTCAAGTTCCCGCTGCCGAAGATCGACGAGATAGCGATTCCTGATTTCTCATCGGGTGCAATGGAGAATTGGGGTCTGGTCACTTACCGTGAAACCGCCCTGCTCTACGAAAAGAACGTCTCCTCTGCGAGCAGCAAGCACCGTGTCGCGGCAGTCATCTCACATGAGTTGGCTCATCAGTGGTTCGGAAACTTGGTCACCATGCGTTGGTGGACAGACCTGTGGCTGAATGAGGGCTTCGCCACTTACGTAGCTAGCCTGGGCGTGGAGCACCTCCACCCAGAGTGGTCATCGCTGACAGAGGAATCCGTCGCCAACACGATGAACATCTTTAAAATCGACGCCCTGAAAAGCAGTCACCCAGTGTCGACGACAATCGGAGACGCCAGCGAGATCTTCCAGATCTTCGACTCGATCTCCTATGAGAAGGGCTCCTGTGTGATCCGGATGATGCATCTCTTTATGGGCGACGACACCTTCCGCCGAGGAATCACGGACTATTTGCGAGAGCACTCCTACGGGAACGCCGAGCAGGACAATCTCTGGGCAGCGCTCACGCAGAGTGCCCACGCGTCCAAGACCATGCCCCCGGAGTACAGCATCAAGACCATCATGGACTCGTGGACTCTGCAGACCGGCTATCCAGTGATCACGATCACGCGCGACTATGAGAACGGTACGGCCACGGTGACGCAGACGCGATACCTCCGCGACTCGCAGGCCCTGCGCAGCAGCTACGAGAACTGCTGGTGGGTCCCGCTGAGCTACACCACCAAATCGGAACTAGATTTCGAGATGAAGACCCCCAAGACGTGGATGGAGTGCGAAGGAAAGGAGGCCCTGCCCAAGGTGATTCACAACTTGCCCGGCGGCGACGATTGGGTCATCTTTAATATCCAGCTGGCCGCGCTCTACCGCGTCAAGTACGACGCCAAGAACTGGGAAATGCTCATCGAGACGTTGATGGGCCCGGACTTTGAGACGATCCACCTGATTAACCGCGCCCAGCTGATCGACGACGCCCTAGACTTGGCCTGGACCGGAGATCAGGACTACGATATCGCGATGAGGCTCGTCGAGTACTTGGCCCAGGAGCGGGAGTACATTCCATGGAAGGCGGCTCTGGACAACTTGAGCACGGTGAACAAGATCCTCCGCCAAACGGACGAATACGAGTTCTTTGTGGTGAGTTTGGCAGTTGGTTTTGCGTTGAGATCAAACCCAAAGAGTTCCTTCTTTTCTTTTTAGAAATACATGCAGAAGATCCTCTCGCCGATTTACCAGTACCTCAACGGCTTGAACAACACTGACATCGTCTCGGACCGCTTGGACGCGATCAAGCACAAGGTCATGATCGCCGGCTGGGCGTGTAAGTTCGAGGTGGGCGACTGCATTGAGCGCTCCCAGACCTACTTCGCCAAGTGGCAGAGCACCGAGAACCCGGACAAGAATAACCCAGTGCCCCTGAACCTCCGCTCGGTGGTGTACTGCACGTCGATCCGCCACGGCAAAGACGAGGAATGGTACTTCCTCTGGCAACGCTACAAGAACTCCAACGTTGCCTCCGAGCAGCAGACGATCCTCTCCGCTCTGGGCTGTTCCCGTCAACCCATGTTGCTGCAGCGCTTCCTCGAATGGTCGTTCAACGAGAGCTCCGAAATCCGAAAGCAGGACTCGTTCACTTCCTTCGGTTCCGTGGCACGTGGCGTAGTGGGCTTCCCACTCGCCCGGGACTATTTCGTGAAGAACATCAACCGCATCTATGACTAGTGAGTACTTGGGTGACCGACGTGGTTATGTTTTGTTAGTAATATGTTGTGCGGTTACAGCTACAACCCGGAGACGAACAGGCTGGGAAGACTGCTGAGTCCCCTGGCCGGTCAGATGCACACCGATGGTGACTTCGTCGCCATGAAGGAGTTCATCGAGAAGAATCGGGCTCTGTTTGACAAGGCCTCACAGGCTGTTCGCCGATCTCTGGAGACGATCGAGATCAATACGCAGTGGCGGGACAACAACTTCCAGGACTTGTCTAAACGGCTGAGGTTGTACGCGAAGAGCGTTGGTGAAGAGTAGAATGGCAGGCATTCAGCGCGTGTTTAGAAGGCAGTACTTACAAATTTATACACAAACTTGTACATTTAACAATCTATTTAATAAAACTATTTATTTTGCTGACATCAATTGTTGAGTTCTTAGAATCACGACTAAAGGTTTGTGTGAGTGGAAAGTTTTTTTTAGATATGTTTCGGTTGGTTCCGAAAAGGAGGAAAATTATAGCAGGTACAGTTAAGTTTTATTTGTGTATTTATAATATACACAAAAGGTGTTTATGTGTTTATTCGACTGGATTATCAATTTTCGATTAAATTTCCAATCGACAAACGCTGCCAACGGGCCAATGTTTGTCAATCTGAGGCCTATGATCCTGCGCTGACATGCAATGGTGGAAAACTAATTAGAATCGAAAAAAATCAAATGAGAAAGGGAGTAGGTATATTTTTTGTTAAAAATACACTGAAGAGCAAAAGTGTAACAATAATTGTGATACTAAGCTTAACTTGTCTTTTTTAATTTTCCTTTTATACAAATTTGTAAAACTATTTTTCCTTGTTTCTTTGAACATTAATATGACAAATAAAAATACAAAATATGAACTTTTATGAAAACCAAAATTTACAAAAAAATAAAAAAATAAAGTTGTTTTTTGAAAAAGCCGAAAAATGTTCAGTGAGATTCATGTCAGGACCGTGGATGACATTACATCTTTTAAGATTTTGGACAAAACAACTTATTTTTCACGATTTTTGCGAATTGTTTTTGATCAATATCATATGGAAATATGATCTGACCTTTTACCATTGCCGTTATATCCATGGTAGCTGGCAAATGTTGCTGTAGAATTCTGGAGTACTGTTCCTCCTCATAATGCCATCACTTTCATCTTTGGGACCAACACTATTTGGCGCAATACATCCTCAAATGATTTAACTATTACTTCCGTTTTACACAGTTTGCTTTACGTGATATGGTTTAAGAGAGCCTAGCGTGTTAGTCCAGTACTAAGAACGCCGATGAGACTAAATGCGGCTGATTTTGGTCTTATCAGACTAAAAACCGAAGAACCGATTAAAACCAAACCTTAAGATAGATTAGAATCATAAATCTAATATTCCTTCCTTAATACAATATTATTTTCTTTTCAAAACTTGTATCTTTCCAAAATACAGAGAAATATTTTTGATCGATAAAGCTGGTTCCTTCTTATTTTCTTCGGCTTTGAAATCTATCTTTAGTGTAGTTTTGGAATTCCGTCCTTGCAATCGAAATTTGTATCCGACTTAAAAAGCCTCTTAATGTGCTATGCTTTTCTCCTGCTAATTTTTTACGGCCGTGTATCTTATTTTTTTCTTATCTGTGAAAGTTGCTGGCCATTTTTATCCTTGCTACCGATATGTCGCCTATTTTTCAAATGTTGATGGTTTGTCTGAAAGATTGCCTCTAAACTAGCGAATCTATGACCTGTTGCGTATATGGTACATTTGTTTTTTTTTTTTTTTGGCTAACGATAATTGCAATATGTGTACGCCTACATAATCGAACAGAAAAAAAGGATTTCATCACTAACGCAATTAAACATACGATAAAAAGATCAATGGAGTATGTTTTAAGTTGGAAGTATAATAAGAAACAACGCGGAGAAATATTAATAATAGGACAAAGAGTAATAAAAAAAGATGAATATTATTATTCAAATTAATTTATTTGAGTAAAATAAAATTCGTTTTAGTGGAATATTTTTCCAAAAAAGTTCGATGTTCTCAATCTCAATTTTTTCTTAAAACATGCGGCATTTTGCGCGCAATGCACCACCGTAAATCTTTCGTATTAGTTCTGAGTATTAATATTTGACTACTTCATTGAGTCGCTAGAGCTAGGTGAGTGTCCTTACTGGCCAAAAATGGATTCGCCTCACTCAGACGACAAATAAGTTTATTTTCTCTGACTGCGGTACTATCCACCCGAGTTTTTCTTTTGGAATTTTCCATTTTTCATTACAATGGGTGGCGTAACACCCTGCTGAGGTCCAGAGCCTAGTTTTTTCGCGCTTTTTCGGGCCACCACTGTGTTGTGTGCGTTATAATTTGACACAAGTGAAGGGGACGTACTGCTTAATGGCGGTTCCGAACGGCGAATTGCGATGCTTTTCATGACAGAAGTACTCCAGGGTTATTGTCAGTCGTTCGCTGGAGGTGGGGCCGTGAAAAATGTTTGTAGTGTTTTCTTTTCCCATAGCTGGATTTGAACCCGGGTACTCTCGCTCAACAGTCCGACGCACTAACCGATCGAGCCAACAATTTAGAATTTTCCACAATTTGCCTATTTTCGGGTAGATCTTATTTTTACCGTAGACTATCTTTTTGGAGCACTATCTTTTTAAGGCTCCAGGAACAGAATCTATGGGAGCCTTATTCTGGCAGAGCTTTACAATTACGAACTTCCTTAATTCCGGTTCTCAGCTCTTATTTTTCCCATTTTGTTGGATAGTATTTGCTAAGGACGTAAACTAAAATAATAGAACAGAATAAATACGCTGTGCTAAAGATATACCGGAAATTGAGACCAAAGTTCTAGTGTTTCTAATTATATTTCTAAAGAGTTTTAAAGAAAAATATACAGACACCACTTTGTTCTGCGAAATAATCTTTTGTAGATAAATTTTAGTGATCAAAAAAATATGCAAAGCAAAATACAATGTCAGCTGTTAAAAATGGTAAACTACTACTGCGTTTATCTTGTGTATAATGTGTGTAAAGCAATTAAGAAAAAGAATCTCCATTTTTTGCTTGTTTCTTGTGCTGTTATAATTTTACTTTGCTTGTTTTAATTATGTATTTTGCTTTGTTAAAGTTATGGCGCTTACGGATATTTCAGTTTTCTGCTCCGAAACCGAGTAATATCATGTTCAATAAAAAATCATTGTGGCAATTCATTGCATTACATTTCCAATTAATAAGGACTCATCATCATTAGTGGCGTAACAGCCCTCGGCTCAGAGATTAGCTTTTTGCGCCCTCACTGTGTTGTACGCATTATAATTTTGACAACTATGGAGAGGACCTTCTGTTTAATGCCGGTTTCGAACGGCGAATTGCGAAAGCTTTTCAAGACAGAAGTACTCCAGGAAGATTGCTAGTCGTTCGGTGGAGGTGGGCCGTAAAAATTGTTTGTGGTGGTTGGTTTTCGGCCGGGCTGGATTGGAACCCGGATACTTTCGCTTACCAGTCCGACGCACTAACCACGGATTGGCCACGGCACCTCTCAAAAAACATACTTCATAAAAATGGATTTGATATTATATGATTCTGTACTTGGCATCACTAGAAAAGTACCTAAGAGATCCTTATTGTCGCGTTATTTCCACTCTTCACTTGAGAATGTTTTTTTCATTTCCCTTCGATTTAGGTCCTATCAGTCCATGTCAAGTTTCTATCAGTTGTAAAAAAAAAATCATATAAAAAAAATTTACATTTTCGTCTAAAAATTCTAAAATAAGTTTTATTTCTTTCGGAAAATGTCTGGGATCTATTTGAAAAATCAGCAACATCACGATCTAGAGCCCCGTAAACGCCTCGCCTCATCGATTTCCAGCCTTTGGTCTCGTCGCTGGTTCCTTATTAATTGTATCATGGATATATTTATCATTTTGCATCTAATTCTTATCTGTGCACCATTTTTCGCATTCAGATTTTATCTGATAAGGACCATGAATAAGCCGCCATTCGAAAAGGTTATTCCGTATTATGGCGGCAATCAATCCTATATAAATTGGTGTAAAGGAAAAAGTAAAGAGCGAGGAAAAGGCGAAGGAAAACCAGAAACGGAGGAGCTTGAAAACTTGTAAATACCTTCAGTTTATTAGGATATAGATTAAACTTGAATATTATAAGATGGCTAGAGAGCAGAGCGAGGAGACTTTAAGTGAATATCTGCTTAAAAGAAAAATAATGAAATGAAAGGTAAAAAAGTAAAAAAAGTATTTCTTCGAATAAAATAAAATGAGAGCGTTGCGCGGATTTGGGATTTAAACACTAACGTGAATTTGTTTTTTTTTTTTTAATTTCCCTGATGAAAGAAAGGCAAAAGCGTTAACAGAGCGGCCACCACTCCTAGCAGCCATAAGCTACACGGTCCAATTATTTACATTCATGGATGTTAACCCACTAAAATGTTCCCATCTTTAAGGCTGTTATTAGATTGTTTTGCTCCTGTTGTTTTAGCTAACTCTTCGGTAGATTGCAATTTTAATTTCACTGACAAGGAATACGCTTGAGATTATGGCTCTGTTGATATTTAAAACAATCTATCCACTCCAAAACATTTACTCCTCAGTCAGTAAAGAATACAAAACTAGAGCTCTCGTGCCAGCATTCTCTTGTTTTTTTTTTTTTTTTTTTGCGCCGTATTTTTGAAATTGGACAATAGAATGTTCTACACAGATATTCATCAACATAATGTCCTGTAGTTAGTTAAGAATCCGAAGGTTTAAACGATTGTTACTATACTTTAAGCCGAATTGGCCCCTTATTGTCTGGACTATCGCACAATTTACAATGGTTGTAATACAGAGATATGATATGACATTTGTATATCTTTCTATTGAGTAGTTTAATTATTTTAGTAACCAAAAGGAACACAAGAAAGTAAATAATTACTTGAAGAGAAAAACGAAAAGAAAACCTCAAACTAGTTTAATATACAAAAAAACAAAAAAACGATAGTAAAAATTGGAAGGACTATGCGTGACTGTATATATACATATAAATTTAATAAAGAGTACAGATTTAACATTAATTTAATTGTTAAATAAATACATAAATAAATAAATAAATAAATAAATAAATAAATAATTAAGTTAAAGTAGAATAAGTAGAAGATTTGAAGCTATATTTCTTCTTGCCACATTGAGCTCACCCTCCGCTTAAAAATACATTCAACCTATAATGACAAGGAAGCAGGTGTTCCACGTAAGACAATCACTTTTTGTTTTCTTATTATTCGCTCGTATTTTGGTTTATTCTTCGGCCCTTTCATAACCGCACCTTATTCCAAACCAAAGAAAAATATTGTTTGCTAGAATCTAGCTTATGAGGTCTCAACCAAGCCAAATTCAAGGACGAAAGGATAACGACATATAGAAAGTTGTTCCTATGCAACACTGGTCATCCATGCTACCTAAAATTGCAGCATATTCGAAACCAGACAAATCAAATGAAAAAGTCTCTTAATTTTAAAATACAATCGAATTAATTTTAGCATGCTTTTGTGATTTTAAAACAAGTTATAAGATCTGTTAGCATGTAAATTTTTTATTGAGATTGCACTCCACTAAAACCAGAGTAATGGATCCCGAATATAATGTTCTTATTGTACCAATAAATGTCTAAAGCAGTCTTAAATGGATTTGAATAGTTTTAAGCAGGAACCTAACACAAATTTTGCGCCAATATTTTTTGAGATCTGAGCACTGGTTCTGACTAGATGAAGTTCATGTTGTGCACAAAAAAAAATTGTAAACTTTTGACAACGTATGACGAAAAAAAACATGAAACTCTCAAACTTTGACAAAAACAAACAAAAAAAAAAAAAATCAGTCCTATCCCTTATTGAAAGCAGACCTGTAACATTCAAGTACAAGTACAAGTACCAGTACAATTCCTTGTACTTGAAATTTTTTTAGCACAAGTACAATTCCTCGGTACGGTACGGAAAGTACAAAATTTACAATTTCAAAAATGCGAGAGCTAAAATGATGAAATGGCTCAACAATAGAGCTTACCCACCTGCTAATTCCTACATCTAAATAGGACAACGCTTAAAGGGGAAAGAGGTCTGAGTTTTTTTTTTTAAAGTGATTCTCAGCTACAGTGCCGTGCACGTAATTGCGTCGAAGACCGGTGATTTGCTTACAGTCTGCTGTTTATTCATATTGATAAACGATTTTCATTAATTTCTTTGCCCAAAGGAGACGAAGTTGTAGATATTGCTACTGAACAATAAGACAGAGCAGCCGCAGAGCCTTTTGCCGTAAACTAGTTGCTCCGTCAATCATTTTTCTTTCGCGTGGATTCGTTCAAAGTTCCCACACTTGCATACCATTCACAAGCTTGTCTGGCGCCAAAGCCACCCAACCAGATACATTTCCCTGCCTTCAGAACTGACCGCATCAACTCAGTATCTGTCATCCACTCAAATCTCGATCAAAACAAAGCTGAGCCAGCGCAGCTCTGTACATCAGCGTTTGATTGCATTTTAATCTTCTCAAATACATGACATCCAAAAGTCATCCCTTATCACTCACTCGCGTCAAAGCGATAACAAAAAAAAACATTGAAATACATTTTAAAAACTCAAAATAACATTTTATTGCTAGATTTAATTCATTAATTGATCTCCTTGCACTTTTGAGGTTCCTGCACATCGGGAACGCTGCGCTGCAGCCAATCCATGTATGGAGGATTGCCCTGATCAATTTTCATGGCTATCACTTCAGCAACGCTATACGGATGATTCTCACGCACGTATTTCGTCAACTCCATCACCCGACTGGTCCTTGTCTTGACCACCATCATGCATTCACTGTCCTCGTTTAGTTTCTCTTCCCAGACGTACATCGAGGTGATTTTCGGAATAATGTTCACGCAAGCACAGAGTTTGTTATCTAGCAGGAGTCGTGCGAGTTTCTTTGCTGACGCCTCATCTGGAGTCGTGATGAATGCTACCGAGCTGGAGCCGGATGTATAAGGAGCCGTCGTATCCGTAGACATGTTGCTCTGTGGGGATTTGCACGCCGCCGACAACGATTCACTCCCGAACACTGTGCGAAGTAAACAAAAACACGATGCTCCGAATATAAGTGGCTGAGCTGCTAGCTTCATATCACAATAAAGTCTCGTTGATTGTGGGTGCTAATGTGCACATAACAACGTTGATTGGAAATAAAATATCAACAATTTCTGTTCCAAGAAAAAAGACGTGAAAACATAAACAAACGAAATTTAATCACCAACCAGGAGTGGGGATCAAGAGTTCAAGAGCGGCTTTTGTGCGCGTAATGTGAGATGACGTATGGAAATTGTGGATATTTTGATTATTTGTAGAGTTATCTTACCTTGAGGAAGTTTTCGGGAATGGAAATAGGCAGTATTTATGCCAAAAATAGGCTTTTTAAATAGTGACTTTATGAGAAAAATAACTTGTAAGTAATATTGTTGTCAAAGCAACCGGCTAGGGATGATCTTTTTAGTGATCTAGTACAATCGTGTTGGTTTGGACGATTTTGAAAATATTTTTGACTTCAATAACTCCTCTTGAGTCGAATTTTCATCATCGTCTGCTAAATAGTCACTTTTTGGCACTGGAAGCTCATTTATTCTCGATTTTAAGTCGAAGTTCTAAAGTTTCCAAGAGTAGTTTTGTTAAAAGAGGAGTCATGTCTCAACAAAAGTTTAGACACTTGAAGGCAGATAAATTGACTTGGGACGCTGGAATGTTGACTTCAAACGCTGAAAATTGAACTTAGAAAACTCCTTGATGATTTAGACTTTAATAAACTCACCAGTAAGTTCGTGGCCAATAAAAATTGGTTTGCAACCATTCCAATGCTTATGAAGTATCTGAAGTGAACAGCCACTGATAGCACATGACGTAAGTGTATGTCGACGCAACTCACGTGCGATGGCAACTACCGATAATAACTTTTGAGAAAGAGGGATTTTATAAAGGCTCTGTTATATACAAAGCAGCTGTAATTACACACAAAAAACACTAACGAATTGGAAATATTCTTCAATTTCCTTCCAAACAAATTTCTTCACAAATCATACATCCAAATCTATTACATGACCACATCAGCTGCGCCAACACGCGAAATCAAAAAGTTTTTTTGTTTACCGCGAAAACCAATCCGACAGCTGTCAAGTTGTGCTTGCTCTGTTTGAAGCAGTTAGGGAAAAGATTTTTAGTTTACTCTTTCTATTAATTTATTTACAACTTCACCATGGCAGAGTGTTCAAAGAAATCCACACGGAAGTCAACTGCTCAACCTGATCAGTACAGAACGCCAAAGAAGAGTAGATCCCGGCAAAAATCAGTCGAGAACACGACATCCACAGAGGATGAGCCCGAGGAAGAGGAGCGAACCGCATCAGTGCGAAAGTCGAATCGCAAAAGAAGCCCATCAAAACGTTACAACGACTTAGAGTATGCGACTCAGTCGCCGGGCAAGAGATTAAGGCGTAAACCAGCAAAGGAAACGACTGATGACGAATTGATTGAGCTAAGCGATACGGATGAGAACGTTCCGCGAGAGAAGCCGTCAATGGATCTGCAGCTGTTCGACGATCGTTTGGAGGTTGAGGGCAGGCGGATATATGGATTTCACACGCCAAAGAAGCGGGATGGGATGGCAATGGCTGCGGCCGCAACACCAAAGACGCCCAGGACTCCAAAGACACCGAAAACACCGAAGACGCCCAGAGCAACCGCCAAAACTCCAGATGCAAAAAAATCTGGCTTGGCAATGGATCCCAAGACACCTCGACATGTTCGGAGAAAGGTCAAAACTCGTAAGTATACTAGAAATTATTTTTTTCCATCCCGTTTAATGCTGTTTCACCCCCAGAGATTGCAAAGCTCCTCGAAGACAGTTCCAATTCGGACTTCTCTGCTGAAGGGAGCGACTATGCACCCTCAGACGACAGCCTGTCTTCGTCCCAGTCTGACGTCGATGACGAGAGTCAACCGCAGGACGACGAGGAAGAAGAGGAGGAGCTAACCAATTGCCGTCGTCCGATACTCGTCCCAGTCCTGCCGAAGACACCGTCCACGAAAAGACCGCGGAGAGCTGTGTCGCGGATCACGGACGAGTTTGTGCCTGAGAGTGACGGCTACTTCCAAGCGCATTCCAGCAGCAAAATCCACACTTCCGACCACACGTTGGATCGGCTGAAGAATCCCCGGCTGCCGGCTGACAAGCTCTTCAGCCTGCTGGCTAGCATGACGCTGTCAAAGGAGCACGAGGAAGCCATCTCTGACATGATGGACGAGTACAATACTTACTTCGCCAAGTGGATGTACATCCTCAACGAAGGCTTCAACATCCTGCTCTACGGCCTGGGATCGAAGAGGAATCTCCTGCAGCAGTTCCACAACGAGGTGCTTGCCAAGCAGACTGTGCTCGTGGTGAATGGCTTCTTCCCCAGTCTCACGATCAAAGACATCCTCGACAGCATCACCAATGAAATCCTGGACGTGGGCGCAAGCCCCGCCAATCCCCACGAGGCTGTCGACATCATCGAGGAGGAGTTCGGCGTTATTCCTGAGACACACTTGTACCTGATCGTGCACAACATTGACGGGACGATGCTGCGGAACGTCAAGGCACAGGAGATCCTCTCGCGGCTAGCCAAAGTTCCGAACATTCATCTCCTGGCTTCGATTGATCACATTAACACTCCTCTGTGTAAGTAGGCCCCTTCCACATCAGTGGAAATCAATCTAATCTCGATGTCCTTTCAGTGTGGGACCACACAAAACTAAGCAACTTTAACTTCTCGTGGTGGGATGTGACCACGATGCTGCCGTACACCGACGAGACGGCGTTCGAGAACTCTCTGTTGGTGCAGAACTCTGGAGAGTTGGCGCTGTCTTCAATGCGAAGCGTGTTCTCGTCACTGACCACAAACGCGAGGGGCATCTACATGATCATCGTCAAGTATCAGTTGAAGAACAAGGGAAATCCCACCTTTCAAGGTTTGTATGCGTTACTTTTGGTTGGGAAGTCCTCTATAGGGTTGCTATTTGTCAATTGCAGGAATGCCCTTTAAGGACCTGTATTGGAGCTGCAGAGAGGCGTTTTTGGTCAGTTCCGATCTCGCACTGAGGGCACAGCTGACTGAGTTCTTGGATCACAAGCTGGTGAAAAGCAAGCGCAGCGTTGATGGTTCCGAGCAGCTGCAAATTCCGATTGAGTCCGGCCTGCTACAACAATTCCTCGACGAACAGCAGAAATAGGCGCCTTGTTATTTGTTTTAATTTATTAATTTCAAGTCTATTAAGTTAAAATAAAGATTTTTTTTTGTACTACTGATTTGCGGGGAGTTTTAGTGGACTGTGGCGTGGAAAGTCTAGTGTGCGCTGCTTAATTGAGCTATGGTCCGTTCCAATGCGTTCATTTAATTGATGGGTGGCATAGTTTTCATTTAAAACTTCACGGATTACGCGATTCGGCCTATGGTGTGTTTCCCGTGCTTGAAATTGGATGCAAGCAAATAAGAGATGAATCATGGTATTCCAGAAGAAGGACCCATTCATTGTGATTGTAAGACAACTTTCAGATAATGTATCATCTTGCTGACTCCCACGAACGAAGGGCACAAGAAAATAAAACACTTAAATAAGACATTAGCCCGAATTGTGTTATAATAATTGTTTGATATGACTCGTTTTTGATTTGGATTGAAGCCTGGAAGCCATATAACATTATTCTATAGTTCTTTTGGGTGTGACCATGCGGGTTAATATGAGTTCTCACACATTTGGTGTATAGGTGACCGACTATCTAAGCCTGATCACAATTGCTCGGGAGACGGACTAAATCCGCAATTCCAAATTCCCAAATGACAAAATCCCCGTGTTTTTAAAAATCCTCAAAAACCGAATCTCCAAAGCCAAAATCCACAAGAACAAAATCCCCAAAAGTGATAGTTAAATTCCTTAAGTCAAATTAATAAGTAATCATTGAAACGGGATCAGTAGAAACGGATTGAGTAGCTGCGAGGTCGGTTGTATATATATTTTTTAAGAACATTGCCTATCGGATCTGATCCGTTAATGTGTATAGACCCCTGCCTGGCATACCCTTGCTGAGTGACGAAGTCAGTGAGCGTCTAAACCTGTCAGAGAGGGGGTTGAAACTCTGACAACCCGCGAAGCGGTCCACTTCCCCACTGATAAAAATATCAGTGTTTTATATCTTTTTATAATTACACAGAAAAAAAAAGTTGACATTTTTGTCGATTTTTCAATAATTAATTTGTTGTTTGGGGATTTGGTCTTTGTGGCTTCGGTTTTTTGGGATTTTGGTTTTGGGGATTCGGTTTTTGGGGATTTCGTTTCTGGGGATTCGTTTTTTTGGGATTTGGGGAATTATGTTTTTGGGGATTTTGTCCCTAACCCCAATTGCTCGGCTCGCTTTTTAAAATTCTTTCGAACTTTCAGAGTAAGTGTCTTTTTCATCCATGAAAAAAGGGGTAAAAGTGACCCTTTAAAGTTGTTTTACTGCATGTGGTTTTTTTTTTCTATTTTATTTGTTCGTAAATGATGTATAATTACTCAAACATTCGGAAGTATGATATTTCAATCTACCATTGCAAAGAAACATACGAAATGGACTAAGTAAGTAAGGACTTGAAGAGATCGAGAGAACTAAACTCCATAAATCACCTAGCGATATAATCACCTCAGGCGCAAAGCTAGCCAAGAAGGTTGCGACCTTTGAGGAGGCTTTATAGACTGCTTTCAAAGTCGCATGTCCATTGATCCATAAGAAAAAACCTCTTCCAACATAGTGGAATAAAAACTCTCGCAAATCAGGAAACTGTCTGCTATAATGTAGTTTTTGGCAACCTTATAAGAAATGCCTCAATACAGTAAACCTTCGATAGTTCAAAAACCACTGTAAATAGAAGCATTCTCATAGTCCGCCAAAGAAATGTCTGAGTTTAAATTTTTGTTTTGTGCAAAACAACATGAAAACCTATATAATTCCAAATTGATGGCTTTACTTCTATTCAATTCAAAGTCAAGTTTACTTTTTTTTCTGAACAACCATTAGTTGAAACGCGTACGTGACAAAAGTGAACAGTATTTTTTTTCTAAAGCCTCCGTAATTCGAAAACCTCTGTATTTCGAAGCTTTTTCCGGGTCCTATGAAATTAAAATAATCGAGAGCTTACTGCACGTTTTTTATAAAAAGGCTATAAAGGAAGCCAAAAACAAACCTGGATGGACTGCTGTCAATTCATGGAGACACTCAAAGATTCTTCCAGACTGTCAAAAGCATTTCAATCCATCTTATTTGAGAAATCCAGAAGATAGGTGAACAGAAACGTGCGCACAAACCCTGCAGCTACTCATAAACACACACTTTCCCAGCAGTACAAGTGACGGAATGCGACCTACCATTTCTTTTCCAACAAGTACGCGTAACTGGAAGATTATAGCCTCCATCATAACCAATGGAAAAATTCAATGGGCCGTAAACAGCTTCGCTCCATACAAGTCACCAGGCCTGGGCGGCATTTTTTCCATCATATTACAGATAGTGCACGAAATTGCAACCCTCTGGCCCAAGACAATCTATAGGAGATATATTTACAAAAATTATGTACCTCTTGGCGGCGAGTGCAAGTGGCCTCCATATCGAAGTCGGGAAAGCGAGGGCATGAAAGATTTCAGATCAATCAGCCTCACGTCCTTTATTCTGAAGACACTCAAACGCATCCTTGACAAGCACATCAGGAATTCGATAAAGGAAATTTCTCTATCAAAATCCCAGTGTGCATACCTAAAAGATAAATCAACAGAAACAGCATTGAACGCAGTAGTGGGTGCTGCTGAAAGATCTCTATATTATAGTAAACTCTCGATACACACTAGCTAACTTCTTAGGCATAGAAGGAGCGTTTAACTCACTCACTGCATCAATTCACGGCATTTAGTACCGTAATTGGGATCTCTAAGAACCACAAACAAAGACGATCTCACACGATCAAAATGTGTACTTTTTCTGAAAAATTGTTCTTTTCCACGCATTTACTTTTAGCCAGCTTCTAACTACAGAGTACTTAATAATTAACTCAATTGTGCTTCTAGCTCCAAGAAATTATGAGAGCTGTTTATACCCAACATTCAAATTGGAATCATTTTATTTTTCTTTTCTAACTAGAACATTTTTGGTAAATATTTATTAAAGTTTTTTTCTTTTAATTTGAAGGTTTTATTAGACTCTTTAAAGCGGTAAGCACTTCTGCGCACGTTTTGAAAATTTGGTTTACTTACGCCAAAGCTATGCCTATTGTGCTTCTCATGTTTCCACAATTAAATAAATGTGGGCAACGAATTTGGCAGGTGTGGAGTGGTACATCGGCCTTAAAAAATCTAAACAAAAACCTTTCTTCAACTTAAAAATTGATCTTTTTACCATTTTTGCTCTTATCTGGTCGTTTGCAGTTCATAATTTTGGCCAGAAATCAGTAAGAATTAGTGAAAATAAATGTCTATAAAAAGCTGATTTATTCTTTTTTCAGTCTTTAATAGAATTTTTACCTAACTAAAAAAATACTTTGATCTTTAAGTACAAAACTAACAGAATGGTTTTATAAATTCATATCCGCATTTTAAGAAACCTTGTTTATCTGATTATATTTTAATTTGTATTCTAAATATAAAAGAAAATTATCTGCGTTCCAGACCACAGAATGCCGAAGCTTAACATTTTCGCACCTCCACTGTGTTGTGCACGACATAATTCGACAAATGTTTAATGCAGGTTCGGAACGGTGAATTGCGAAAGCTTTCCAAGACAATCCAGGAATATTGTCAGTCGTTCGCTCATTTTAAATGCCTTACAAAAATTTAAATCCAAAACTGACTGAAAAACATATCTCAAATATCATCAAACTCCCCCGTAATCACATTCGAAACCAGACAGTTGCCCAGCCTGCTTGGCGACGTCTGTACAAAAAACACAAACAAACCCACCATCCACCACACAACTACCAACTCACCACGAATCCGTGTACCTGTCAAAATGTATTTTCTCGCTGTCACTGTCAGTTTTCTCAGCGAGTGAAAGAGAAACAATTATATCGTTCGTGAAGTTTTCAAGATTGAATATTTTTGTTTGGTTTTTCTCGATTTTCCCTCAATTGTCTTCTTTTTTTGTAATTTTCTAATTGCAAAGTGCGACCTGCAGGAAGGAGCGTGAAGCAATTTAAATCGAGAAAAAAACAACAAAACACACAAATTCAAAGTTCATCGTTATCGCGCGAACGAACGCAGTGAATTTGCCGTGTAATTCCTGTGGGAATTTTTTTTTCTTAATATTTCGTCGTATTCATCGTCATCCTCGTTCCTCCACCATCTTTGACCATAAGTACGCATTGCGGTGCATTCTCATTTTTGCATTTTTTTTCAATCGTTTTCATTTTCAATTATCTCCTATAATTTTTTTTCGATTAAAAAATTTTTCACTCTCGCCAAAAACGAAGTGATTGTGTTGTCGTGTGCGGTGGTGTAAGGAGGATCGTCCTGTCGTCGTTTCCGGTCATCATCAACTTTTCGTTGTCCTTCGTAAAGTTGCCGTCGTCGTCGTCGTCGTGGTTGAGGTTTTCATCGCCGTCGTCGTCGTCGTCACCGTCGTTTTCGTTGTCGTCGTCGTCGTCGTTTTCGTGACCGTCGTCGGTGAAAATAAAAATAAAAAAAAAACATAAAAAAACGAGACTCCAAAACAACTCCCATCCATTTTGGCAAAAAATTTGTGAAATCCCAATCAAGAATTAAAGTGTAGTTCCACACACTCGTATAGTTGTCCTGCTTCGACGCATCGCCTGCTAGTGGGTTGGATTATAGTGTTTTCCCACTCGGACTGCATAACCGGTCGCCACAGTGGTGGAGGGATAAGGTCAGTAAAAGTTGTGAGACATCTCGAAAGAAAAAAATAATAATTTTCTCCTCTCAAGACTTGGATACGGAGACTTCTCTCTGTGCAACTTTTTATTTTAATTCTCTTTTTCATTTTTGGTTTTCACTGCCTCTGAGCTTAACCACATTTTGACGTAATGAGCTGAGACTTTGCAGCAGCGGATGCTTCTAGATCCCTCTCTGTTTGTTAAGTGGTCGAAGGTCACCTGTTCGGAGACGGGTCTGGTCTTTTGTTTGCCTCCAGACAAGATCTCGGAGGCATTAATAATTCGGCTTTGCCGCATGCCGTTATTGATTTTTCTCCAAAACTATTTGTTGTTGGGCTGGGAGATAAAATAATTGCTATTTTCATTTGTCGATTGCGGATTTGCTGCAGATAAGTTTGATGAAGCATTCTTATCAGCATGCCCCCAAAAAATTCGTCGGCAGATTGTGGGCAAAGTTGGCAAAAAGGGGGCAAAGATTCTCACTGCCGGATGCAGAAGTGAGTGTTGTCATTTGGTCGGGCAAAACAACGGCTATCTTTTTCACTGTTCGATACTCGAGGCTATTTCTGGAGCCGGTTGGGCGTTGATGGTCAGCTGTTGGCTGACGTTTGCGTTTTCTTTTTAAATATGCTCTGAAAAAGAGACTGCTGATTCATATATTCGACTTTCTATGGGACGGTGATCGAAATCGGAAAATTTGAACAAACTTGAACAGGAGTGTGGAAGCAAGGTTAAACGTTGACGGTAATAATTCTGATTCAGTTTGGAATGCTCCAGGAGTCTCTGGGTGAATAGTAAAACAATTTGCTGTGCTTTGTAGATTCGGCTGATGGCACAGTCAACAGTGTAGAACGAAAAGACGATTTGATTTTGTTGTTAATTAGATTCTGCAGACAAGAAATTTATTTAATCTTTTAAACTCTTTCGTTTCATGAATCTTCTGTGAAAAATTATTTATTTCTGTTCAATCGAGGGATTGAATGTTGAACTACACGTCTGCGCCAGATAAACCAGCTATCACACTTACACTCCGGATGGCCCTTACACCTTAAAAATAAAATTTATGGGCTAAAATAAAAACACTTACTACTAAATCTGTATATATATTTTTTTTAATTTTATTCAAATCAATAAACAATAAAATACGTTTTATAACTATAAAGCCAAGAAAAAAAAAAAAGAATCTAAGACTTTCATTAAAAATAAAATACAAGATTGAACGCAAGTTAATATGACGCCGAATTTTCTAAATATTTTGCTTGGCATATAAGCCGTTCAGAGCACACATTGATTAATCCCATAAAAGACAAATTTGCGAAAAACAATGGAACAATTTTCATTCGCCTCCGAAATAGTAGACTACGTTTTATTCAAATAGTTGTCGTTTAATGGTGGCAATCTTTATTATTAAGGAAAGATATTGTAAACATAAGAAGTTATGACTATACCAAGTGCTTTGACACTTAAATCTAAAATTTTTTAGTCTGTGCACTGAGCGGGGCTCATATTACGAACAAGGTTTGGGGGGTTTGTGATGGAATTTCAATTAAAGCTCTTTCATCGGCTGTTCACTTATGTTTACTTACATATCCGTATAGCATATTTTTTTGCCTCTATTCGTACATTTTTTCCAAAGGTTTCCATTACGATTTTTTCCTAATGGAAACGTATTATTCTACTAGACAACAAGGCACACATTGTTGTCTACTCTAAAAGATGTTAACAACTTCTCTTCTAGTTGTCTGATTGTGGTTCAAGCAGTTTTGTTCAAGGAAAGACCAATCGGAGTTGTCTAATGAACGAGAAAGGCACATCAAACTTCTTTTAATGGCGCTGTAGTTCGGAGTGGACCTCTATCAGTATGCCTCACCTGTCAGACGATCTTTTACCAGTCGCTTACAATTTTGCAGACCAAGTTGGTCCTTCTCCACTCGTGTGCAATGTTGCCCTAGGGGTTCGGATTCAAAGACTCTTCAGACCGGAGCAGCATTGCCCGCACCCTCTTCCCGACCTAGCTATCTTAAGCGTTGGATCAGTAGAGCTTTGACTAGTTTCATGTTGTCGTACAGTACGTACAATTAATCGTGAATCTTTTCCTCCATACGCCATCAACGCAAACGGATAAAACTGCACGCCTAACTTTTCTCTCGAAAAGGTCAAGACTTTCTTCATGCGTTTTTGACAGTGTCCATGTTTCCGCTCCATAGAGCAGGATTGGGATGATAAGGGTTTTGTATAGAACATGCGCGGCGCCGTGGCTTAGTCAGTCAGTGCGTTGGACTGTTGAGCGAGAGTACCCGGGCTTAAATCCAGCTCGGGGAAAAAAACACCATTAACATTTTTTCACGGCCCCACCTCCAGCGAACAATTGTCAATCCTCCTGGAGTACTTCTGTCACGGAAAGGTTTCGCAATTCGCCGTTCGAAACTGTAGGTCCCCTCCATATTTGTCAAAATTATAACGCGCACAACACAGTGAAGCCGCGAAAAGCTAGACTCTAGCCCTTCGTGGGCAGTTACACCACTAATGATGATAGAGCATGCTTAGTCCTTCGGAAAATGGCTCTACTACTCAATTGCCTGTTGAATCCAAAGGAACAGCGGTTGATAAGAGTAATTCTGCGTTTGATTCGGTTGCTGATGAGGTTGTCCATGTTTACTGTGGAGCCGAGATAGACGAAGTCTTTGAGTACCTAAAAAGTTCTTGCTGCATATTCTGACGCAGAGATGTTGCTGTATGTACACCGGCGGGATGTTGGTGTATGCAAGTATGTACTTAGTTTTGCTCTCGTTTACTGTCAGGGCTATTTTAGCCCATCAAATGTCAATTTATTTTATCAGCCGTTAGTTTTACAACTTAAACTCTGCAATCGTAACGAGAACGAGAAGATTTACCACTTCATAGTGAGATGCCCTTGAGCTGCGTTTAATCTATTTCTCTAAAGATTTTCTTACACTTGAAGACGCGAAGAACGTTCTAAATGGAACAGAGGGATGGAACCCGCTTTGCCATTGTACTCATGCTTTAAATTACCGAACTAGCTTAGATATATATTTCTTTTTATGTTTAAATATCTTTTTAGTTTGGCTGGTTATTCAAATAAGGTCAACTCACAACAGACGGCATTTTGCCATGTTATCTTTTCTTTTGCACAAAAATCGATTGTATATGATATTTTTATTCATCCATATTTTTTGAAAATAATAAAGAATATTTAATAATAATAATATATACAGTTTAAAAATATTTTAGCATTTTTGTTGACACACCCACACCCAAATTAGAGATAACGCTCTTAAAGTTGAGTCCCCACTCCGAATTTCGGTAGAAAATTTTTATCATTTGCAGACGTTGCTTGTTCGTGTGCTTTACCGTGATGAAAATGATAAGTTTAGTGAATAAATTGATAGGTCGATAATTAGTGAAAGGGTGCGTTCACAAATTAAATTCAAAGTTATCAAGTCCCTAAAGGAAATTTAGGGATTTTTACATAATTTATTGAGTTCAATTTCCAATAAGTTGTAAAATTTGTGAACGAATTTGTTGAACAGGACATTTTAAGCTTTTGCTGCTACTTTCAAATTATTGACTCATCATTGACTGTTAAGTGGGTTCTATACACGATTACACCTTTCTCCAGAATTATGCATTTAACTTGGGCAGTGGTATCTAATGCTTGTGAAATTTGCTATTGGACTAGACGAAACATATTGAATGTTAATTACTGGGCATGTCTTTTAAAATTTAATATTTTAAATAATCCGCTGTGAAAAAAGTTAAAGATGAGAAACAACTTATTCTATACTACGTTCTTTCTAGCCTGTTCTTCAAAATTCAAGGTAACTTTAATCCAACGACTCAGAATGGGGCAGATTGAACTAAAAGCTGTTGTAAAATCAATCGTTGAAGCTCGGAACCTGCAATTTGGCTTGGTACCTGACCCACTGTGTGAAGCTTTTTTTTTTGTTACAAACTGTAACATGACCCTGGTACAATTTTATGGTTATCTAAACCAACTTGTGTCTTGATAACTGACATTTTCAACGTATTCCGCAAATTTTTCTATCTCTGCTTAAATAGTAAAGTGGGTCTACAGTAATCAATGCGAACAAAATGAGATAGGCCTGTTGTAGGAATAATAAGTCATGGTTATCCTTTTTGTGAGCGGGTTTGTTGCACTGATTGCAATCGATAACAATTAAAAATTGGGTGACGTTTTAGCATGCTGAGAGCCAGAGCCTAGCCAGTTCCAAACGAAGAATTGTGAAAGCTTTTCATGGCAGTAAAACTCCAGGAGGATTGTCAGTCGTTCGGTGGAGGTGGGGTCATGAAAATTGTTTATGGTATTTTTTCGGCGGGCTAGTTTTCAACCCCCATACACTTGCTAAATAATCCGACGCACTAGCCACGGTGTTTATAAGAATCGATAGCAATAGTTTATGTGATTGGTGAGGATCCGTCATTCTTAACCTAAACTTGATGTTAAGAGTTCACTCTAAGAAGTTTATCCTTTTCTTTGGGGTTCCTCAAGACAGTCAAAGTGTACATTTTGTTGAGTGATTACTCGTCATTCGATCCAAATCTCTTACTCTTACCCTTTTTCTTAGGTTTGAAAAGAGTAGGTACTAGTTTATACGTGGAGTATGTGCTGGACATGGTAGCAGGACCAGTTTATGATTCTTCGAATGGTGGTGACAGACGATGGCAACAGCTCTTTGTCTTGATAGAATAGCACGTTTTCTTGTTACTGCTACTCGAGTGCTGTCAAACCAAAACTAAAAGATACAGCTTGTTAGAAATTGTACACTAAATCAGGCGGTAGCAGTTTTTTTTTATTAACTTAGCAGAAAAGCTGAAATAACTTATTTATTAAAGTATCCTCATATTACAAATTGATGTCGATTGCTCTTTCTTGGAGTAGAAATCTATTACATTTGTCCAGTCTTCTGAATAAGACGTTTCTTCCTGCCTTTTCTAAAATGATGAGCAAACAAATGTAGTCTTTCAAATAGTTACGTAGCAGTTCTTGGAAAAAGTATCGCGAGTATCGTATGTCATCACTTTCATACTAAAATCAAATGAATAACTAGTTTTTTTTTTTTTTAATAAATTCTTCGCATTCGCGGACCGTGAAAGAAATTAATTGTAAAGTAAACTTAAGATTCCAATTAAATATTTATTTTCGAATCATGGTTTCTGAGATAATGAACTGTGCCCAGTTTACAGTCTTTGGAATAATATAATGATGAGCTCCAAAGGATTGAACAAATGAGACATGCCCATCTCATACATGAGTCAATGAAGTTAACAAAATTTCATTGTGATGCATCCACCATTCAGACATTCACAAAGCCCCTATCCAATTCGGCAAACTTATAATGAGCCCTTTTCAGAATTGCCACATCATCACCCACTGGAACTTCTCATCCCCAGGCTGGCTGCAGTTGATTGCATTTCCTTCGCCATAAATCTGACTTCGTTTGGTTTTCTACTACACGCTGTGCAGAGAGAGTTTGCACACACAATCGTCGTCATCGTCGCATGAGCCACCGTCGGTCGGCTTCTACTTGTGGTAAAAATTTATGGTTCATGCTGCATGACTTCTACCGCTTACATAACCCGAGCGCGCCCCGGCGGCGGCAACGGTGGCCAAAACGAGACGTAGCAAATATTTTGGATCCAGAAAATTCGCGCTCTCATTCCGTGGCAACAAGACGATGATGGTGACGGCTTAAATTGCTGTCGGCCATGGCTGGAGAATTATCAATCTGTTTTTTTGTTTTTCTTCTTTTTTTTTTGGTTAATTCGGGCGGGCGTTGATGGTGGTTTTGTTAACTAGTGCATAACGCGTACATATTGTATATGTGAACATAAGTGACGGAGAAACCGCAGACAATCGGCTGAATAATTGCACCGGACAGTGGGCCATTTGGAGGGAAGTGTTCTTTTTCTTCGCTTTGGTTGCGTTCAATTTGGAAATGTTTCTTTGGTTCCGCTTCGTTTTTGGGGTTATGTGAATCATGCTGAAAGGGCGAAGAAGAAATAAAAAGGATTTTACGATTTCACGTGTCATTAGCGACTGTTCGTCGGGTTGATATGATGGACCAGAAGGGTTTTTGGTAGAAAGAAATCCATTACTTAAATTTTAATGCTTTCTTTGACATAATTAGAATGATATAGTTTGGCATTTTTAAGGTAATTCCATTTCATCTACAGCTCTCTCATAGATGCCGGCATATTTTTTGAAGAAAAACTGTCACAGCCGTATTTCGAAAGCCTCTTTTGAGGTGAATTTTTCGCAAACAAAATCATTGGCCATGGTTAAATCATTTGATACCAACTCCGAACGCAAAACTCCCAATAAAGTTCTCAGACCTTCTCGCGAGTCTCTACCGATCTGATCCTGATCATGCTGGAACACAGTTCCTCTCTATTCACGCTTTACATTCTTTCTTACTTGCAAATGAATCAATTGTTGAAAGGACAGCACAGAGCACATGATTCCATGCCAATCTCACCACCAAACTCCAGAACTTTTCCTTGCTTTACCTTGCCTTGCTTTTAATATTTGGCTTGATTCCGTTTTGCGTCGCGCCGGATCAATTTTTTCAATACGACGAAAACCGCAAACGTTTTTGCCCAGAGTTGTCGTTGCAGATCCACTATTCATGCCCAGTTTGTGGATTCAAAGTCAGCCCATGAGGCTTTAAGGTATTAAGTTGTGTGGTAGCCATATGACGAGCTTCGTGTTGTGTTCAGCTTTATTCAAAAGGTTATAAACTGTTTTCTGCTTAACTGCCGGATAATCGAAACAGAAACTGACGATTTTCATTGCTATTTGTTGTTATTTTTTAAAAATTGAAAAGAACTGGAGAAGAGAAGAACTGAGGTCAAGAAGTCTTTCAAACGCAAGAATTCCAATTCCAATACTTTGGGAATAAGGCAGCTATAAAGAGATCTTTAATGGCGTACAAATAACAGTGACAAGTTGACAAACGAAATTAAAATTCTGTGTCCTTTTTCATGTTGAATATTTCCATTTTGATTCGGTGAATTTACATTATAATTTTAAAGGCTAAAATATTCAATTTTCACGGCCCCACCTCCAGCCAACGATTGACAATCTTCCTGGAGTACTTCTGTCAGTAGGTCCCCTTCACATGAGTCAAAGGGAAAAAGCTAGTCCCTTGCCCTCAATTGGCTGTTAAGCAGATTTTTTATTATTATTTTATTTTAAAGGCTACAGCAGTATTTTAAAGAGGTTGTTCAATATCAGTTTTAAATGAGTAATTCTAACAAGCAGCAAACCCTTTTTTAAAATAAGCGCCGTTGAAATGATGACTTTAGTGTTTCGTTCTACAAATATAACTGAATTCGATACGCAGCTTGCCTTAAAAATTTCTTAACCTCAACCAGGCAGGCAAAAAAAGTCTACACTTGCTAAATAGATGTGTATACTCATTTGAATGCATAATAATTATTCAAAATGGAACCAAAATAACCAGAAAATATTTTTTGCTGCAGAAAGAATCTGAGGAGAGCAGAAACACGGACAGTATCTGTGTTATTTCCATAATTATGGCAGCCTTCGCATTGATTAACAAATCCTCTTCATATTTGTTCCTGTGTTTTGCTTAAAATAATATTTGTCTCAAACCAAAAAGCCAACCACCCCCGAATATTTAAATAATTTTAATGAGATTATTTTGTCATTCGATTTTGTATGTATTTTTGAAACACCCAATAATTTCCAAAAACATGCTGCGCTTATGAAATTAACGAGCATTTATCTCGGAGTTGAGAAACAAAGTGGAAATTTAGCCAGTTAAAATTTAGCTCGAGCTGTGGTGGCGCTTACATTTTAGCCCTAATCTGCCTAAAAGAATTAGATGGTAAATTATTATATGTACATTTTTATTTTCAATTCTATGTAGTTTTTCCTGAGGGCAACAAATTCAATGAGTGCAAAATTAAAAATTTTGCAAAAACTCGAAAATGAAACGGTGACTCAAAGTCACCGAGAAGACAATTCGAGGTTAAAAAAGAAAACTATCCTTCCAGGCTTAAATGCATACTACTCATATTTTCAGTCACTTGTCTTGGATTCTCGCTTTTATTGATGTAATTTTGCAAATCGAAGGAGAGTCCAAAGAGGTTAAACTGCAGCTTTCAGGCGGCTAATTGACATCACCAAGATGTCTGAAAACGAAATTTCCTAAAATCAGAACGCAGCACTAACTTTAGAAATAAGTATTCAATATTTCCCAATGTTGCTCAAGGATAAAGCGACTCATGACTTTCTGTAAAGATTCCGAGCGGGAAACAGCTGCAGCGGTCAAAATGACCTTTAATTTTTAAAAAGAACACTAGATGGTCCACCCTTTATGTGTATTACAGCTTGAATATCGCACTTTCATTAGTTTATAAAGTCTTAGTTTCTTGTCTGCCCTTATTGGCTGTCAATTCCAAATTGAATGACACATCTTGGTCAAAATTTGACAGGCGTCTACTAAAAGATGGCCGTCGATAGAATACTTTACTTCGTTTAACAGACACATCAAATGTACATATTTCTATGGGTAGTGGCAAAGCTAACGTTGAAGCAACGCAAGCAATTGAGGTATATTTGGGTTAGCGATGACAGCCCAATATTTTATGGAGCGGGTGTATTTAAGTACTGACCTATCAAAATGCGCTCATAGGTTTTAATATGCATTTTATTAGAATTTTAGATAGGATTCGATTTTATTTTACCACAAGATTTTCCAATATTTTTTTTTTTTTCAATTAATCAATACAAATAGTTTTACACAACAATTTTACAATATCTTTTTTACAAAAAATCAATATTCTATTATATCGGCTATAAAATTTAACAAAATGATTTCGTTTGCACTTCCACAAACAAGATCTCAGCCCGATCGTTGTTCCTATCTTTGTCCTAGTGGTCACAACTTCTCAAACTCGAAAAAGAGCACCCTCTTCTGTTTGCTGGCATCAAACAACACATAGGCCCAAGTGTCATAATTCAATAATTGACCCACACTCCACTTGCAACGATGACATCGCATTGTCCAGACCGACAGAGTCGGCTTACCGTTGTACGATGTTTAGTTTACACATAAACTAACTCAAAAAACAAACTGAAATTTTGTGTCGGTGACCATTGTTGCAGTCACTCCAACCGACAAGAGCTGTTTAAACTACGTGTTCGAAGCACTGTGTTTAATTTGTCACTTAAAAGAACCGAAAAAAAACAAAAAAAAAAAGATTTGACATGGTTGTGTCTATTGACCACCACCATACCCCGCCATACGCGCGACTTTATCTGAAAAATCAACATCGACCACAGAATGTTGGCCAGGTGAATTGATTGGATTCAACCGGGTCCAGGCACCACAGCCGACGGTCCAGATCACTCAGTGCCGCCAACACAGCAAACTCTGTGTCGGCCTAAAGCACCGTGCCAGGCCACACAATTGATTCGTATTGGCATTTAACATACACTGTTTGGTAATGAGCACACACATCACACAAAATAAAATAATACAAAGTGTGCGGACGGTAGATTTGTTGATTTTGTTTTATTTTTTTTTTTGTTTTTAGGCCACCCCCACTCTAGTAAAGAATTTTGCAAAAAAAAAAAAACACGCTTTGTAATTTTGTGCTGTGGTCGGTGCCTCCTACATTTTGTTGGCCTGGCTAGTGGGATTGTTTTTTGTGTGAATTCAAATCCGAGTAGTCGTTGCATTATAAGAGTTAGTGGACCGACAGCATTCTTGTGAGACAGAAAAAAAAGAACGATAAGAAAAAAATACGACAGCCATTCATGGAGGCCGGGGGAGGTTATTGAAACGACTTTGTGGACACCTCACCTTAAGTGAGTGAGTGACACAATTGACCAATTGGCCGAGTTTGAGTTGTATTTGTTTGGGAGGGACTAGGCGGGTAATTGATTACGTATGGTTCCTCCTTAATCAGGAGAGTCTCTGAGAAGCTTTGTTGTCTTGATAAACGGTTAGTCATGATGTCTAGATGCTCTTGCTCCAGGCTGACACGTGTTACTTAAAAGTTATTATTGGCTAATCATGGTGACTTTGAATTGATTTTTAGATACATTCAAGTGTCTAAGGTTCCCGCTTCTTAGTGTTGCTTAATTCTTCACTAGTCCTTCCTTTTTCTTTCAATAGTTGATGGGAACAGTGTTGTACGAGGTCTGTTCAAACAATTTTCAAATTTCGCGGCCTACGTGCATTCGATTATCGATTTTTTTTATTTTGTTATGTTGGTACACCCGTCTCGAACATTTTTTTCGGAAATGTTGTTCGTAATTTTTTAGCCAAAAACAACATTGTAATCATGCCTCAGCCACCGTAATCACCAGATTTGGCCCCCTGCGATTTTTTCCCGTTCCCAAGATTGAAGAGCCCCATAAGAGGACGCCGTTTTGCGACGATTGAGGAGATACAAACCGAATCGCTGAGAGAGCTCAAGGGCATACCAAAAAGTGCGTATCCGAACTTCTTCGAGGATGGGAAAAAATGCTGGCACAAGTGTATTATATCTGAGGGGAACTACTTTGAGGGGGACAAAATAGAAATTGATGAATAAACTAATATTTTTTGAGAAAAAATAAAATTCACCTTATTTTTTAAACAGACTTCGTATGCATAGGACATGTGCTCTTTAAAATTCAGAAAAATTAGGATTTATCTTTTAAGAGCTTTTTTGCATAAAAAAACTGAAGTCTATCTGTCTGATAATAAATAACCTTGTCTTCAGGTCAACCAATAAGATCAGAACCCGATCATAATTTTCTCTAAAACAGGGATCTCATTACTTAAATTTTTCGACTATTATCATCCGGCCGATTAAACTAAACGTTACAGATATTCGTCTGTAAATTAAGTTTGAGTTACTAGGATGAAATTGGAACTTTCTTACAGCTCCATGGAAAAAACCTCTGTAAATCTACGAAAGCCCTTGCTTTACATTTACCACTATGCAAAACAACATAGAAATCTCTTTAATTCAGAAATTAGGTTTTTTTGACTCTATAATTTAAAGTCAACTTAAATTATTTTTCCTGAACAACCGCTGAAAGCCATGCGTGACAAATTTGCCAAAAATATAATACTTTTTCTGAAACCTCGAATAATCGAGAATTCAGTTTGTTGTAAAGCTTTTATTTTATATCTTCATCGAGTTATCTAAGGACTGGCATTTCCACACGTTTTTTAACTCAGACAAAAAGTAAAAAAAAGCTACTACAAAATGTTAATTTTGTCGTTTATGATAAATTGCCGGTTAACATGCGATATTGCCTCAAATTCAATTTGAATGGATCAAAAATGGGAAAATGAGCTCCATAAAAGACAAAAAGTTTGAATTTATAATAGAAAAATTTTATTCAAAACACTACAAGTATGAAATAGTCGCTATTGCAGTTAATACAAATAAAACTGGCCTCAAGTCCAAGTGAGCACTTCTTATGAGCCCAATTTCGGCACTTTTAGAGAATGCTTCCACACACGCTAGACAATATCAGCGAAAGTTTGCTCAGAAATAGATTAAAATTCATTGGGAACTTTCTAAAAATACAAGTTTTTTACCAGGTTTTACCGGGTTATTCAGGGGTGCAAGTTGGTCGACCTGGCCCAACTTACCCCACATCACCATCATACCATCATAAGTTAAAAAAATGCTCAAAACAGTTCAATTTTTCAAACGGAATACTAAAATATAAAACGTGATTATAAGAAAAACTGCACTTCAATGCAAAATATCCCTGTTTTCGTCGCTAAAATAAAAATCATAATGAAAACGTATTTTTTACGTTTTCGCTTCAAAAACGAAAAAATTGCGTGGATCTCCATCTGCTGATACAATTCAACTGGAACCGATTTTGCGTAGGTTGGTTAGTGTGCCCTTTTCCTTCCTGTCTGATCTGGTTTGTGTAATATTTGCGGTTCTTGAGAAATTCGCGTGGCCTAACTCGCCCCGCTATACCGTACTTAGGTTCTTTTCTTAATTTGAGCAGAGCAGTGTTGTGTTTTTTTTTTGTTTAAAAGGTTAAAGTTGCCATTTCGGATACTTTCTGTTTAGAAAAAATGTAAACTGTAAACTTCACACCAACACCAACCATTATTCCAAGGCAAGCAAAGCCTGCTCTCAACTCATAAAATATAAAAAAAAATTTGAAGAAGAGTTTTAAAATACTTTTAGTTCGTTGATTTTGACACAGTATGACCTCCACGAATGGAATGTCTACCATAAAGTTTATAAAGCTTATGCGTCTCGCAAGTAAATCCAAAAACGGAGGCCATTAGTTCAATTCCAAGCTATTCAAAATAACACAAACAAAAAAACACCCACCGAGAGATCGAAATCACTTCCCATTGCTTCCACGAATAGATTTTACGACACCCATTCATCTCCAAGTATGAGGTCACTAGATTACCCTCAATCGGCACTCCCGAACAGCCGGATCCACCACCAGAAACCAATTAACAACTCAAAAAATAGCACTAAAGTCAATAATAACATCGAAACCAGCACCGTGGCCGCCCCCCTGTAGGCAAGAAAAACAACTCAAAAGAGTTCTCCTTTTTATCTCTCGTGTTTGTTTAGCGCATCTCAAACACGGGACTGGATTCAAGTTACACTAAACTCACCTCAAAGTGTTTATTTTAAAACGAAATTCACGCGCTTCTTCGAAAACATCGGGAGTCTACGACGACGACGACGACGACGACGACGACGACGACGACGACGACGACGACGACGACGACGACGACGACGACGACGACGACGACGACGACGACGACGACGACGACGACGACGACGACGACGACGACGACGACGACGACGACGACGACGACGACGACGACGACGACGACGACGACGACGACGACGACGACGACGACGACGACGACGACGACGACGACGACGACGACGACGACGACGACGACGACGATGATGTATCATCATCATCCTGCACGGGGAACTCTTTTCGACGAATAAAAAACAACAACAAGAGGAAGAAGATTTTTTCGACAACTTGTTGTAATGCGCTAACGCCCTCAATTCGAGCTCTAAAATCTAAACAAAACACCAGAAAAGATGTTATGAAATGCAAAGTGATTTTATGAGGTTCATTTCACACACACACACGGGTAGCTGCCGCCATTTAAATGTGAATGTGAATCCGCCGAGTGAAGAGGATGTTCCGTGGCGTGGTGGGGCACTCGAGGAAGAAACGAGGGCGCATTCAGCTGGTCTCGCAACAAAACGAGAACCATTAGATTCAGTGCAATTACATTCGCGTAGATAGGTAGATGTAGGTGCCTGTGACTGTGACGGTGCCAGCCACTGTGCTCTCTTCCTCGGCTACGGCCAGTCATCGGCTATGTGGGACACAAGCTCTTGGGACGGTCGTGGAAGTGAGAGAGAGAGACTCCCAGATACATAAATGCCGTGAAGTGTTTTAGTTTACATTGCTTACTGCTGCTGGTAAATTTGTATATCTTTTCTGATGACGCTGCAGAATCACAGCATCACTCGTCATAGCACATCACGGAACGGCGAGCGTTAATCGGCGTGAGAAACTGGGTCGAAGATGTGATTCGATGCCCGAAAAAAAAGAGAAGAAAAACCGAAACGGCTCCTTTTTGGTTGAATGCATTTGAAAATCGCAGCGCAGAAGGATCCACACGCTGGCGCGAACATCATCAACTACTGACCCATATTCCGCCGGATGCCAATGCACCGCGCCACGTTGAAGGCACTTCCAGCCCAAAAATAGAAGCCGAATGAGACGGGTGGATGGGGGCAGGCTCAAACTAGGTTAGCTTAGGACGGTTTTTTGTTGGATTTGGCGCGTCACTGGCAGCCAACGCTACATTAGGCAAAAATTTTTCAAGTATGAATTAATGTAGGCCACGCCAAGTGGCTCTGTGCGGTGGCAGTGCATCTGCGAGCGACAAGGCACATGAAATTCAGCACTGAAGGATCATTTGGGTTAGAGGGAGGGAAGGGGGCTCAAAATTATACAAAAAAAAAGAAACGGGCGAATAGAGGGACGTTTAGCCTGAAGGTGATTCAATTGAAGTCTAAATTGCGGGGAAGTTGTTTGCGTTGTAGGACAGTACCTGACATAGAAACGAGATGAACAGCGAAGGAGAGAAAAATGCCGACTGGAGTGAGTTTTTTCCAGTTGTTGTTCTGATTAAATTGAAATTATTCGAGGTTACTTCATTAAAATGGGGGCAAATTTGTAAAAGCAATCGCCCACGTGATGCATTTCGAAATGGATTCGAAAATGACTTCACTTGAGATGATTCTATTTTTCGATTGATTTCAAATCATCGAATGGCACGTGCATCAAGATTTTTGCATGATTTTGAAGTCAAATAAATGTTTGACTAGAAAACTAAAAACTTTATTTGCAAACAGTTGCAGCGCTATAAAATTTTCAACTTTAAATTTTAATACAAAAATGAAATATTTTCGATTACTCGGACGCTTATAAAGTTTTCGCAGTCATGTCAGCTAATCGCGTTCCGTATGTGTACAAAATAAATATTTAAAATAACAAAAGGATTTCGTCTATACCACACGCAGTTTTTCTCCCACTCTAAAATCGATTTTCTTAAAAAATCCTTCTTAATTGGATGACATATTGAAACGTAGTCAAGGACCTTGCTTACGTAGATTTATTTTATTTTAAGTTAAATAAAATTTCACATCGAAACATGTTACTTGGACTTGTGTTTGATAGCTTCCCCGAGTTTAACCTTTTCGGCGCTCTTGATGATTTGATACTTCATCGTCTTTGCTTACGTAATTGATTATGAGTGATTCGACAGCAAAAGCAGACCACTGTTCCAAGATCCTAGTATTGACAGAGCATTGGAATTATGGAAGTTAATAAATTTCACAGCCTTTAGTTATTAAGTCCATAATATGTTTAAAAGATCTTCAAATTAGCAAGAAAATATCTTCAGATTACTGATTCGTTCATCTGCGACAGTGGTTTGAAATATCATCTTGAGATTATTTGTCTCTTGGATGACCATTTGGTAGAAGACAAATTGTTAAAACAAACAAATTTGTGTTCCGATTCATAGCCTGTGTTTTTTTTATTCGTTTATGTATTAGTATATCTGAAATAAAAGTCCTCACTATCGTTTTATTGCTCAAAAATACACAACTTTGAATTTAATTTGTGAACGCACCCTTTAACTGATCATCAAACTGTCTTTGTCAATTTATTCAGTAAATTCAAAATTTTTTATCATGGTAAAGTACACGAACGAGCAACGTCTGCAAATTATAAAAAAATTCTACCGAGATTCGGAGTTAGTGACCGCAACTTTAGGAGCGTTTACTCAAAATTTCGGTCGTAATTCTCGCCCTAGTAGACAGGCAATAACAAGTGTAGTGCAAAAAATTGAGTCGAAATATTCGTTGTGTGATATGTGCCGTGTCAGTGAGACAACGGGTTGGTCGAAGTGTCGAAAATATCGCTGCCATTCAGGTGTCCGTAGCAAACGATCCAAATCTGTCAATTCCACGGTGTTCTCAAGAATTGGGCATCGCTCAGACTACATTATGGCGCATTTTGCGTAAGGATCTTGGTTTACACTCATACAAGATCAAACTGAGTCAAGAATTGAAGCCGGTGGACCATTTGAAGAGACGTACGTTCTCCGATTGGGCTCTGGAAAAGTTGCGCCAAAAGGATAATTTTCGTCGCAAAATCGTCTTCAGTGACGAAGCTCATTTTTGGCTCAATTGGTTCGTCAAGAAACAAAATATGCGTTATTAGTCTGGTGAAAATCCACATGTGTCTCATGAATCCCCACTTCATCCACAAAAAATAACTGTTTGGTACGGTTTGCATGCCGGCGGCGTTATTGGGACATACTTTTTCGTCGACGATAAGGATCGTCACGTTACTGTGAATGGCCAACTTTATCGCACCATGACTACCGATTATTTTTGGCCCGAATTGGAAGATATGGACTTAGACGACATGTGGTTTCAACAGGATGTTACCATAAGCAATACAGCACACGTTACAATCGATTTATTGAAGAGTAAGTTTGATGAGCGTGTTATATCAACGAGTCTAGACTATTTTCTTTGGGGCTTCGTTAAGTCATTGGCTTATGACAATAACCCAACGAAGTTGGAAGAGCTCAGAGCGAACATTGAATGCGAAGTAGCGGTCGTTTCGGCCGAAATGTATGGCCGAGTCGTCGGAAATAGGGTCCAATGAATCGACGGCTGCAAACGTGGCAGCGGTGGCCATATGAATGAAGTCGAGTTTCCATTCATAAATGTTTTGATTATACTTTAAGCCGATAGTAAAGTTTTTGAAATATCTCAAATGGTTTGCGTTTATTCACTTCGAAATTCCCACTTTTTCAGCTATTTTAAACACTACACTAAAATTTTGTTTCCAAAGTACTGTTCTAAACGGTATACATAATTCTGTTATTTGCAAATAATACTTAAGAGTGATACCTTTGAAAAGATTGTTCAAAATTGTAGGAAAATCGAATCTTTCAAAATTTCAAATGCAATTTTTCTAGTGTTACTAAACATTTTAAGAAAAAAAATTATTATATTTCAATACTTAATACTTCATTGCATGGCAGTGCTTATAAATAATTCCTCTCATTTTTGTAGCCAGGTATGCCTCTAAATGTTTTGACTCTCACGTTTGTTTCTGAAAATTTTCAATTGAATTCCGGAGACTGAGCAAATCCTTTTAAACAACATCGTTATAGATGGTCCATTGTCTCCATTTCTTTTCCTATTTTTTAGTAAGAATACTTCATTTTTGAAACGTGTATTTATTTTTTTGTTCAACGGTATAAAATAGATTTTTATAATTTTTCGCGATAACGGTAGCCAAGTTGGGGGTTTTGTTTTATACGTAGATAGTAAAAAGAGGAAAAAATTGCAGTAATGTCTGCAAGAGTATGTTGTATTTATTTGTTTGTCCATCAATGTATGTATGTGTTAAAATAGTTGCTGCATGTTGCTGATACATAGTGCCCAGGTTTGCCTAAGTATATTGTCAACTTCCTATCTCATATCCGTCCTCGGCTTTCTAGCTCATCAAGTATCAGTAATGATACATCAGTACATATCATGAACTCCGCCAAATCTAAGGATGTCTGAAATTTCATGAAAGTTTTGAACCAACCTTAACCTCGTACATCTTAACAAAGCCTCCAGCATAAGATGTCTCTTCGCTATCCCCTGTTTCGACAGAGAGTCCCCCTGGGAGTTTGTAAATCTCGTCGCTAACACGCCTCCCCTGCCTAGCTTTAATGTGCAAAACTTCTTTATTTTCCCACAACGCAGTGACGAATTTTTTTCCTTTAGCCCATTTTACGTTTAAATCTGATCTGAAAATATAATTTAAATTCAGTTTCCGCACGAAAGCAGTCAACGTGACTCGCATACGTTGTAATTAAACGCAAATGTCTCTCTCGCCGTGTAACCAGCCCCAGGATTTACTCTCCCCCAAACACCCCCGCTCTGCTGACGTTGGGATTCGCTTCTTAAAATATTAATAAGCAAAATCCGCAGGGCTTATAATCCTTAGTCATGATATCACAGCAACAGCAGCCATATGCGTTGTCGTCGTTGTCGTCATCGTTGGTCTCTCCCCCGTTAGTTGGCGGAACAATGCGCCCCCAACCAAAAGTGAGGCGCATATTTTTCAATTAACGATACGCCATTACGACGGCATGATGTGCACACCGATTCGTGAGTACCGACTTGGAGGTTTCCCTCTCAAAGACTGTGTGCTAATGGTCCTGGAACACTCTGCTATATTAAAAACCCCAAATCGTCGTTCAGAGACCGTCGTGGATGATGGCATCCACCCACCGCCATCATTTCTCGATAAAGAGTCCTCTCCAAAAAAGGGATGTTTCGTGTTTCATTGCCGTGCCTCTTATATACTCCTTGTGTGTGTGTATACATACATATATATGGCAATTTGTTCTCACGGAACATGACATTCTATAAATCGAGCCTCCTGGGGCGCTTAAACTCGGGCACCTTTTCAGGCGCGCAAAGGCCCGATACCCGTCTGTACACTCACATGCGATTCTTCATTGCCTTTTGCTAGATGAAAAGGACCTCGGCTCAGAGAAGGACCTGGCCGCTCGGTTGTGCAAATGCAGAAAAAAAAGGGGACGGTGTAAATTGTTGTTGCAAGAGTAAACTCGATTTTCGAGAGCTTCCCCACAAGGATACAATCGTCGTCCTCGTCGTTGTCGTCCGCCCTTCCTAACAGCAAGGTTTACACACGAAAAAGTTTGCATAGAGAACGACGAGGACAGGATGCCAATGGCAGCAGCAGGACATGAAGATTTTTTGTTTTTCATTTTTCCTTTTTTTCTTTTTTCTCTTTTTCTTGTTTTTGTTTTGTTTTGGCATTCGTACAACGTAGTGTGGTACGTAGGTAAATAAAAGCCCTCCCCGTTCCATATTGCTGGGCGTATGCTCAAGGATACGTTTTGCCTTTGTGTGCTGACTGTGGGTGGGTGGGTGAAATGGAGAAGGACTTCGGGTCGAGGTTAGTCGTGTTTTGTACACACTTGAAATCTATTATTTATAAGTTTTCTAAACTGTTTTCGATCGTGTCTCTCTCTATAAACACGGACACACGGGCACAGGATAATGGCTGAGTTGCAGGAGCAGAGGAAGATGGAAAATAAAATACCGGAAATCGATATTGATTCTTTTGCTTAGAGAAGGACTCTCAATGGGAGGCCATAAGACCACAAGGCACAAGGACCTAGGATACATTTTTATTCATCCAAGGAGTAGGAGAGCGATTCTCAGCTGACCTGCTCCGCGCTGTGCCGCAATTCGGAATAATTAAATTTTTGTAAATTCTCCAAGCGAAGTGGGCTCACTAGTGATGAATAGATTAAAAAAAGGGAACTCAAGGAAGGATTTGATTTTGCTTGGCAGAGAGTAACCTCGTTTTTTTTGTGCTTTGCCGTCTACTTGAATGCAGAACCTACAAAAGACGCCATCGTCGTTGTCGTCATTGGGAAATCGATTTTTTTTCTGCAGGGGCTTCTTTAGGAGCGGATAATGTATTTATGAGATGAGTTTTATTGGAATGAATAGAGCGATGACCTCAGAGATGAATTGCAGTGGCAGTGGGGAATTTAAATTGGATTCATTTGTACGGTGAGATTTTTCTTTTGGGACAGACACTGCCGGCAGAAATGCGGAGGTTGACTAATAAAAGGTCAGGGTAGTTAATTGTTTCCTACAATATCTGCACGATGGTGTATTCTTTAACTCAGTTGGGAGTGTCATCAATGTGTCTCACTGATTTGATTTTAATCTGATAGACACCTCGGACGGCAGCCTCAGTTTAAAACCAGCTGAGTTTTCTTCAATTTATTTTTATTCGTGAATTCGTCTTTTTATAGACTTCATAAGAAGCAAGTGGAAAAAATGCGAATTTCCGATCTGTAAGATAATTAAGTATTTTTGTACTAAAGTACACTTTAAATATAATTCCTTGTTCTTTAATTTTCTTAAGTACAACTACAACTCCTCGGTACTTGTTCAATTTCAAATACCCAGTTCTAGTTATTGTACTCAAACTACTTGAAGGAATTAGGTATTGAATGTACTAAAAAGGAATTAGGAATTAAAAAGTACTTAAGATATTTTCTTAGGTACTTTGGTACTTAGATTGTGATTTCAATTACTTTAAAAGGAATTACAAGTACAAGTACAATTACTAGAACTGGGTATTTGAAATTTATACGTAAATGTACGCCAAAGTACACTCTACTTCCTAGGGGTCACTGATTTTGCTGAAATTTAAAATAGTGATAGCTCCCCGCTAGGACGCTTATTTTCAAAGTGAGAAATCGCAACACATTCCGTTTTTCGAAAAAAAAACCCTCAAAGTTTTCCCAAGCAGCTCCTGTACAAAATAAAATCATTAATTTTCGGGAGCCACATTTCATCAACCTCTGTAAAAGTTCAGTTTTGGCATAAATGTCAGGTCTAATCGGACCGAGCGATTAAACTTATAGGAGACAATGAAATTTGCGAAGTCGATAGACTCGCTTGAACATCGTCGAAATGTTTCCCGTCTGTCTTTGTTTTATCGCTATTTCAATAAACAGTGCTCGAATGAGTTAGCCAACTGCATTCCCCCCCTTCAAACATTCACCCGCAATACTCGCCACGCTATAATGCTCATCAGTACGACCTCAAGCCTGCTTTCGATCAGTACGCCCTCAAGCCTGCTTGGAGAGTTTAAAATAAAGTTCAGAGACTCATTCTTTAGCCGCGCCACACGAATATGGAATGCTCTTCCAAACTCAGTTTTCCCATCTGAGTATAACATGACGACATTTAAAACCAACGCGCACCGCCACCTTCTTTCCATCTCTTGGTACCTTCGGCCCGTGCTGTGTCTTAAACAGGATACCTAAGGGTAGCCCCAACCCCTTTAGCACGCACAAATTATAAAAAAAAAAAAAATCGTACCAAATTCGTGAAGGGTGATACTCTAATGAGTGACGTTAAAATGCTCGCTTAGTGAAATTTAAAAAAAAAGTAAATAAATGAAAGAAAAACCATAAAAAATGTACAATGTTAAAAGCTCGTGATGATACATTTAAATTTGAATCAATCAAAAATTTCTTGAATTCGGTTCATCAATGCAGAACTAGCCTAAGTCACAATATCAACATTGTTCAGGAAAGCAAAAAAATTTGAAAATGTGTTTACACGGTCGGCACACAAGCACGCACAGAATGCAACTGTGTGCCTTCTTCTCATAAGTAAGAACGAAAATTCGAAAAATTGCACTGATGCGACGAATTGGAATTAGAAGGGACTCACACATTTTTTTGTTTCTTTTATAAAGATTTTCCAATAGTGACAGGTAGATGTTGACAGATTGTGGCGGCCATGTTCTTTTGTCGGCGTCTGTCGAATTTGTTTTTTTATTATTCAATCCACATTTGCGATTGAACAGTGTTTTGGGATCATCACGTTTGGAGACGGCTAATTTCTCGCCAAAAAGTTCTCTCCTGTTAAGTCTTTGAGCATTACGTCCGGTCGATAAAACTTCTCTATCGAAATAAGCCTTCGTAATAGCAAACTTTGCTTCCATTTTATTATAGACCTCGTGCGACTATAAAGTCGACATTCAAATCGAAGCGTTATAAAGTACAAATCTGTTAAAAAAATGTATGGTGTAAGTATTAATGAATGGTAAATAAAAGAAGTTTGACAAATTATTTTCCTAATGTATTGTTCCATGCACAACAATATACCATGCACTTTAAAGTGACTTAGGTGTGTTCTTGCCACCCTTCATAATAGTTTTTTGAAATGCAAGCGTGGCATTACTCGTAAAATTGTGTATCACGACTGAGCACGAATCGTTCAGGGAAAATACTTCTCAACTTTTCGCAGGCCTTTAATGACACTATATTTAATAAAACAAAGACTTTTAAGCGCAAAAACTGAAGAGCCTGCAGTTCTTTTGTCAAAGTCTCATCGAGCGGTTACCAGTTCAAGTGCATTGAATTCTCTACAGGATTCAAAATGCGTAGAAAATCCTAGAATCCATGGACTAATACGTCGTTAGGAGTTCATTGACATGGATTATGTCACTGACTCCACTCGCCTGCGAGTCAAATGAACCCCATCTTCTCCGGAATAAGACTTCAAGTGCAACCCTACGTTAAATCCGACAACGCAATAACTATGCGACCTGAATATCTCAACCAGAACCAAGAAACCATCCAGTCTGCTATTGTTGGCAAGGATTTCCAAGAGTTCCACGTCTCATTCAATACGCAACCACGAAATATGTTGTCTTCCACGTTATGCTCCGCAACTATTCACTTATTTCGCTCACGTCGCAGCACTCTAACAGCAGCCCCATCTCCATCCTCTCCCCATTTCTGCAACAAATACACATTAAAACTTATCTCTCCTTTCACTGGCTCCTTAACAGTCACACCCAGCCACTGCCACAGCGGCAGCACGGGGAATGCCCGAACCCAAAATGTGTACATAAAATCTCGCTGCCCTAAGACTTTTCCACTCCCTCTCTGTAGAGTTCTCCAGAGATTTTCAGATACGGGTATCCGAATGTGTGTATCCGTCCGTCTGCTATGTAGTGGCAGTCCTCCTTTCCGAGGACCGGAGGAATATCACATCACGTCTGCCCTCCAGATCGCTATTCCATAATTTTGGCAAGAGACCGAAGAGCCGTCGTTTCTTGTACATAGAATCCCTCACCATCCGGCCCCCTGTTGTAATGTCAAACTCGAACTCGGAACAGCTCTTCCGTCTCCTGACGCAGGTTACGCTGCACCAGCAGCAGCAGGAGCAGGAGTCTTAAACGCTGCGATTCCTCGGCACGGCATCTACGTTGGTGTCATCAGCGAATGAACCAATTTCTAATTCCCGTTTTATTGTTCGCTTTCTACGTCCATTCATTCTTCCACTTACTCGTGTGAGGAGCCAGAGGAGAGAACTGAGTGCTTTTCCTTTTTTGTGCCTCGTCCTTGTGTGTGTGTGTGTTTTAGTCCTCCTCGCAGCAATTTTCATGTTGGTTCCGTAACCAGTATTCCAGTCCTTCTCACTTCGGATGTGTAAGTACCCGTTGAAGAGCGAAGGGGAGGCCTTGCCACAGCCAAAGCTACAGCTACAGGCACAGCTACAGCTACGGTTGAGGCGGAGGATTCGCTTTAATAAAAATGGAATCCTGTCATGGCAGGAAAATGTATCAGCTGGCTGGCTAAAATGGTTTTGTCTGTGCCCCGGCATTCTGTGGAATGATGCATGCATCCATCGATCTGGAAGCGGGGTGCCGTGTGTTCGGGAGACATTAGACGGCCCACTCCATTGCCGCGAAGGCACGGATGCGGACGGGATGAAGACAGGCTGTGCAGCAAACAGCGAGACAGTAAACAGAAATTCTTTGCAGCCAATGAAAAGTGGTCCTTAGGGTGTTTCTCATCTTTTTCTAACCAACTTACAAAACCTCGCTTGTTACCCAAAAATTATCTCAGTCATATTCGTGCATTTGAATAAATTGTTTTCCAAAAAGTGTAATGAGTAGTTTTAATAAAAATACGAAACTTGTTTAGTTTAAGTAAATATTATACATCTTTCAAAACCAAATAAATCTAATTTTATAAACGAACAAACGAATTAGTTTAGCAAATTAAACAGATTTTATCAAACTAAAAACTTTCTGTTTTAAAGTGTTGTTCAGTTTTTTGAAAGATGCCCTACAAGAATTTGACTGCCTGTTCGCATATTCTTGCAAAACAGCAAGTTTTTCCGTATTCCTACAACTAATTACAAAATTATGTGTTTTTAAAATTTAACGGACTATATGCGTATTAAAGTGTTAACGGTTTTTTTTTTTTTTTAAAAGAAGAACGTTCGTGCCACACAAATCAGAGTGCTTTAAAAACTTTTGTGTGATTAGAACTAAATTTTTAGAAATTAGAATAAAAAATTAGAAATTCCTCTTGCACTCTTTTACAAGATCTGCCATATCATAAATAGAATTTATAGAAAGAAAAGTGTGACTTGTATTTATTTGTGTCATCTTTTCAAAAATTGGATATATCCTTACAAACAAATTACAATTGTCTTATGAAAATCCTGCAAACTCATAGTGTACGGTTAGTACTTCTTTGTGCAAACGCAGAATTTTGGTGGGAGTCGAAGTTTATTATGCCTAATGTAAGTAGGAAAACTTAAACTTGCTCAACCTCCTGTCCTATGTCGTTTAAAAATTGGACTACTTGCTGGCTTGCTTACTCTGTAAATTTGTTGTTTCTTAATTTTTTTTTACGAGTCTTAGCAGTATTCATAGAAATTTGCAAAATTTTGAAAGTGACTTACTATCAAGATTTCAAACGGAAAACATCTGGTGGCGGTACAGACCGTGAAGGTCCAGAGCCTAGCTTTTTCCCGCATCCACTGTGTTGTGCATTTTATCATTGACAAATTTGACACATTTGGATGGATCCTACTAATGACGGTTGCAAACGGTGAATTGCGAAAGTTTTTTGTGAAAGGAGTTCTCCAGTTGAATTATCAATCGTTCACTGAAGGTTGAACGATGGAAATTCTTTGTTTCGTTTTCTCCCCAGCTGGATTCGAGGCCGGGTACGCTCGCTTAACAGTCCGACGTACTAACCATCAATCCACGACGCACACTAAAAATTAGCTAGGATTTGCAAAAAAAAACACTAGATGGACTACCCTTTATATCCGTGTTGCGGTTCGAAAGTTATAAAAAACTGTCAATGGATGTTTAATTTTCCATGCTCGGTCTGAGTTTCAGCGATGTTTGTATTACATTGACTTTGATTGTTTCAAGGGATGGCGGTTTATTGGAGTGGACAGTTTGAAATCATTTAAAATGAGGAGGCTATTCAAAGGAGCTCGTATATTGGGGCCACATCAACTAACGCAAAGAAATTAAATTGACTGAATAATCGTCAGTAAAACGCTCTTGAAACGTAACGAAAGAAAACCAATTTTCAAGCGAGTCATTTCGGGCGATGGAAAATGGATTTAACACGAGAATATCTAACGTAAATGATCATGGTCAAAGACGATGACGATGACTAACCCCATAAACGACTTCAAAGCCTGGATTGACGGCAAACAAGGTTAAGTAGGATTGGAATAGAATTGTTTATTATAACCTGTCAATCCGATCCTTTAAAGTGCACAATTCGATCGTTTGAATGAAGCAACATCAAAAGAGCGACTAGAATTAGGCCAACAGAAAGGGAGTTGTCCTTCATTATGACAATGCTGGGCCACAGACATCTTTGAGTACCCGAATGAAGTTGACGAAGCTTAATTGGGAAGTTTTAATACATCTACCATATAGCCCGGGTCTTGCACCCTCTGATTAGCATTTGTTTCGGTCTCTACAGAACTCACTTCATGGTAAAAAATTAGGCGACCGAAGAGTAGTTGAAAATCACTTGGCTAGGTTTTTTTGCTGATATCCCACAGAAGCTCTACAACGACGGAATTATAAAGCTACCCGGAAAGTGGCAAAAGGTCCTAATTAATAACCAATATGTACTTGACTGATATTTGTTTTTGAATAAACCTTTTTTTCCTTTTTTTTTTTTTCGAAAATGTACCAAAGAATCGCCGAGACTTCTTATATGACCTAATAGTTTGCCTATTCGAAACTCGCTCTTTTTCTTTTGTAAACTGTTTTTTTTTTATTCGCCAACCAAGAATTCACTGATAAAAAGAAGTTCTATAACTCCTGCAAATCGTTCAACAGAGTATTGCTGACTTGTCAACATTGGTCAACTGCTGGCAACGTAAAACAAATATAAATACTTCAACACTGTTCCCTTGCTTGCCCCACACACTGTGACTGACTTCTATGAATTTCATTCTTTTGAGCAAACATTGCATTCTCGATGAACAGTGGTGCACTTTGAAGCAGCAAAAAGACTCGACGTGCAGTGAGTCGGTCTTCCATTACACGAGTGTGCCCATCTGATGCTGCTGCGATGTTGGGGTGACGTCGTAGTCGTTCTTGTCGTTGTTGTCGTTCTCGTTCGACGACAGACACCCCACCAATTTCTGAAACGCGAAACGAATTGCCGCTCCGTGTGCATATCGCCGAGGTACCGCGTTGCAATCGTTAACGCTGAAGAGCGACGCGCTGTACTGGCTGTCCGCAGTTATCCCCCTTTTTCCCATTGAAACATCTCCCCTCGCCGGGTGGCGGTCGGTGGTGGGTTCGCTTATCCTTGTTCGTTTTTGTCATAATGGAAATTCATCCGAAGGGTTCGGTTGTTGTTACCACACATTACACACGAAGTTTTTCATCATCGGTCCCCTAAACAGAGTTCGGCAACATCCTTCCTTCCTTCACTCTGAGGAACAAGATTTTTTTTGGTTTCCCTTGGTTTTGAGTTTTTTGTCGTCCTTAATACCTTTGGATTGGTCTGTGTAATTTCATTTCAAAAGAAAATCCATTTGTCTTCCATTTGGTTGTTTTGTGCGTGTTTTCGTACGGCGAGGAAGGGTGGCGCTTGTGGTCCTGGCGGTGGTCCTGCTAGGGGCTCGAGCCATGTTTGATGGCATTCAATTTACCATATGAGATGAGTGAGTTTTTGCTTTGGTTCAGCGATTATGGAACGATTTGAGTCCAGGGATTTTTGTTTTTTCAAATCAAAACGCAAACAGTGACTGAGTGACGTGTGTGTGTGCGTGTGGATGAGATAAGAAGTGATTCGTTCTTACTACATAAAACACCGCTGGAAGGCAGAACTAATGAGAACTCAGTGCCCGGGAGCGGTGAGATAAAAGACAAGAATTATTTTTAGAGACACAAATATGCCTTCGAGATGCCGAAAGTCGTGTTTGTCTTCTTGCCGGGGATTACTTTTAATTAGAACATCTTTGTGGAAGTTGTTGGGCTGGGGGGTGATAATTGTTTTTGAATTTTTAATTTTTCTGGAATTTGAGGTTTAGTTTTAGGTTTGGCTGTTGATTTTCTTCGGAAGCAAAAGTGGGTGGGGTGGTCTGTAGGTGGCGTCAGTTTTGGGGTTGATTTTGTTGATACTGATTTTGTGGGTATGGAGATGGTTTGGAAACTGTCATCTTTTTGTGTGTTGGACCGTATTTCTGCTGAGTTTTAGTATTGGTGTAAATTAAAAGTTCCCTCTTAATTGTGGTAGCCAGAATTTGGCTACATCAAATGACAGAACTACATCGCTCCTGAGTCCACATCAAAAAAATTGTGAAAACTCGTAATTGGAAATTGCAGTTAATTCTTTTTACATTCTTGAGCGACTATAGAATTACAAGGCATGGAGTTCAGAGCGCCTAAAGTTGTTTTCTAGTCTTAGAAGACGGCATGAAATATTGGGCTTCTTTTTTCCACATCTTAATCGATGTGGAAAAAAGGTACAACGGAGAAAAAGTCAGGTTGGTCTTTCCTAATTTGTTGGAATGTTACAGAATTAAATAGAGATCTTTAAGCATAATATTTTGGAAATCCCTAAATGCTAAAAATTATTGAATTGTGCGTCACAAAGTGTAAAAAAACAATTTTTCTATTTTATTTCAGCTTAATGCTAATAAAATTTTCTTTTTCTCTTTTCAGGTAAGAACCAAATGGCTTATGATTGAAAACAAATGAGCGACTAGTTTTTTAGCCTAGTCACAACAGGCTACGGATGGCAATGTTAAGGTTTATGTCGTTGGTATATTTTGTTGTCGATATAATGAATTCAGGATGTAGGTTAAAAAATCAAACAAATTATTGCGATCCTCTATACAGTGCGTATAGAGGAGTGCTTTTGGTTGTATCGTCGAAAGTAAGTCCTAAAGCTGCGGTCAAAATAATACCAGTAATAGTGTGAGAAAATATTTTTTTCTTGGAGACCTTGGGAATGTTCTTCTACTTTAGAACAATAACTGAAAGGAGGAAACTATTTTTCAAGTTGCAAGTTCCTCAGAAAGCAGCACTGTTATTATTTTGACCGCAACAGTAAGTCACATTTCAGTATTTTACGGTGTGCTTTTTCATATTTGGAGTTTCTAAGTTGAAGGTTTGTGATTTTTAATCAGTTTTGGGTGTTTTGTGCTTCCTTTCAAATTGTTGATGATGTTTTTGAATCCACGTAAAAACATTTTTCCCGATTTTTGAGGTTAATATCTCGAGCGATTTTAATATTTGAGAAGTCGAAAAACAGAAATGTGCTATTTTAACCAAATTTGTTTATTCTTTATTTTGTTGACTATTATAGTTACAGACATTACTATAAAGGTATTTACAAAAAATGTTTTATGTACTGGAGCTATTCAGCAAAATGTGAGAATACATAGCAGAAGAAAAATATATAAAAAATTAATTATTAGAAGTATCATTGATGGGGAACAAAATGGATAAACAGAATACTTTTATACAAATGAAAAGAGAAAAAAAAGGTATTAAACAATTAGTTCATTGTTATGAAAAAGAAATCTATCGAGGAATGATTAAAATAGAAGAGCCATTTTTGAACATATCTTAAAAATACCGATTTCTTTCTTTCATCACACAGTGAATTAAATAACCGAAGTGTAGTAACGCAGTAAAATCGTGAAAAGTTTGTCTTATAAATGAAAATTTCTGGCCTTGATGTGTAAATTATGGTTATCATGAAACCGAGTATCAAAAAGACAATGTTAAATTCTTAAGCAATTAAGAAGATACATATTTCAAAATTAAATTGTTGCTGGTTTGTTCAGACTTCAGATAATCGTATATAAAAATAATGTAGTGGATTTATATCCGACGGCCTTGAAGGCGTATTTTATAAATCTACACTCACGACTTGAGATGGTTTTCAATTCGAGTGAGCCTTCCGCTGTTGAACTTGTCGCATGTTCGACTTGCGGTCAGTGCATGTCTCTGCCGAACAAGCATAGACTCTCCTCTCCTGTTGCACCACACAGTCAAGCTCAAAAGCGATCGGAATCGTGTCTTTGTGACAGAATCCAAAGCATTTGCATTACGACATGAATGGCATTCGAATAATGGCCCGGAGACGAAAATCCAAAGACCACAACTGTCGCTGTGAGGTACATGTTCACTTAGAGATTGATCTAAAGCAAGACTGCAATATAGGCACAGCTGGAGGACCGAATGCACTCTAAGCAGACTCTAGGTTTTTTGGTTGTTTTTTGTTTTAACAAAAAAAGTGTTACCTGTATTTGGGCCAAAGTTAATAATGTAAAGATCGCGTCGGAATGGCAGGTTGAAAGGTTATTGCAAATGCTGGGCTTCGTCTATTTGACATATAATATTTAATGTTGAGTCTAAGAAGCTTAAAAAAACGAGATTTGCTATTTAATTTTGTCCACGAGTCTTAGAGGAATCTGCCACGACATATAATTCGACACCCGCAAATATTTCCTTTTTGTTAAGAAGCCATGTTAGATCGATCTAGAAGAGAACACGTGAGATGAATCCGATTTTACTTTCTAGAATTCGTTAAAAATTGAGCAACATGTTTCACAAACGGCCACTGTACTTTACAGAAAAAACTCGATTCCAATAAGTCCCACACGACATTCACATGACTAATTCTACAATTTTGGCTTTTTTTTTTTGTGGATCAGACTAATTCGCAGATTAATGATAACAAATTGAGGTGTCTTTGTGAACTTGAGGACCGAAATCAATCTCAATTAATGCCAGAGAGAACCATTGCAAGAATTGCTTGTATTCAATTTCTAATCTCCTTTTTAATTTTTGCCAAACCCTTTATAAATATGCGAAAGGAGTCAATGATGACTAAACGACGCACTATTGCTTTTAAAATATAGGTAAGGCGGGGCTAGTTGATCCACTTTCCACTTTGAAGTCTCATAAATACCAACCCAATAATTTTACAACTATGAGGCCAGAATCAATTGAAAGAATGAATATCTGAGGTCTTAATGCAATTCTGAAAAGTTGAAAATATGCAATCGCAGTCTTAAATGTGCCAAGTCCACCCTGTTAGTGGGGCAAGTTGAGCCAAAGGCTTAAAAATGGGAAAATAAGCTCCATAAAGTGCAAAAAAGATGAATTTATTAAAGAATTTTATTTAAAACACAAGTAAGAAATAGTCGCTATGCAAATAAAAATGATTTCAAGTTCAGTTGAGCACTTCTTATGAGCTCAATTTTGGAGAATGCTTCTATGCTCAATAGACAATATCAGCCCCAGTTTGTTGGGAAATAGATTGAAGTTCATTGGGAACAACTGAACCTATTAAAACATCAAGTTATTCTTCGCTGGGCCAACTTACCTCACATCTAGCTTAATGATCATTTTGCGTTTCCGTTTTTTAAACGGAATACAAAAATATAATAACGTGGTTCACAAAAAAAACTGCATCCTAATGTAAAATGTCCACATTTTCGCCACAAGAATGAATATAATAATGAAAACTTTTTTTTTTACTTTTTCACTTCAAAAACAAAGAACTCGCATGGTTACCTATCTGCTGATACAATGCAACTGAATCCAATTGCGCGCAGGTTGGTTAGTGTGTCATTTTTATTCCTGTCCAATCTTGTTCCTGTAATACTTGCAGTATATGAGAAATTCGCGTCGTCCCTCAACCTGCCCCCTGGCCTAACTAGCCCTGTTCTACCCTATGAGGTTTCCAACAATTACAAGTCATAGTGACAGTGTGGCGGCCATGTTTTTCTTTTTTCCTTTTCTAGAAATAATGAGAAAATAAAACTTTGTTTTAATTGTGAGTGTGGGAACTAATGCAAATCTTAGACAAAAATTAAAACTCGGGCATTTTTTCCGTTTATTTTCAACAAGAACGTCTTCTGGGGTTTGTTAATGCTGCCAATCCGCGAGAGAGTCGTACTCTTCAGATTTGTCAGAAATGAAATTCTTTCCACAACACACAAGAAAACCACCCCAAAGAGGCATAAACAAAAAACAAATTGTCACAAGTAGAACAAACAGCTCGATTTATCCATCGAATCGCCCCTAGTCCATTGCATCATCACAACCCAGATAAATTCTCTCTGTCCCGAGTATCTCAAAGAACGACAAATTGCACACAGAAATGTGCAACGTAATGCAAATCCAAAGAACACAATTCAAGCTGTTTTTTGTTTTTTTTTTTTTTTGGACGAGCCTACGACTAGTGGAGGTGATCGCCAGAACAGCAGAGCAACCTCGAATTATTGTGCGTTTCGCAGTCATAAAGAAATAAAAAAGCAAAAACGAAATCGAAGGTGTATCTCTGCCTGTCTATCAACCGACCACGTCCGATGCCAATAGCCGCTGTGCCGTGTATCGGAGTCGCACACCTCCGCCGCGCAGCGTGACTGCTTCAAATCAGCCACCCGTCGACGCGAGCTGTTGAACCATAAGTGCAATCAGAAATAACGAAATGTTCAATGAATCCATAAGATACACTCGTGTATCTGTGTGTGCGGCCCCATAGATTGGCATCTGTCGACGAGCGAGTGCAGTTTTATCCTTCAACGGGTGTGGGGGACGGCGCAGCACTATCCTGGATCAAAGTGGGTTAAAGTAATTAACTAATTGAGTTTGGAATTTTAATCTATTAGGGTCAGTAGCGTTGCTGCGTGATGATTTTTTTTGCATTTCATTTCAACGGCTCACCCCTCCGGCAGACACACGGCCCAAGTGGGTGGTGAATCATCCGCCGCATCGTGGAGATAATGGTTTTGATCGACCGCTGGGGATGGATATAATTTATTATTCAATTCAAGTTGGTGGTTGTGTTTACCCACGAATGTAAATTTCATTTTGAGATACACATGACAGCAAAAGGATACGGGGTGACCACCCCTTTGATTCCTTTTGCCTCCACTTCGCCCGGAGGCCTTCTTCCTTCTCCGATGGACGGGGAGACAAAGGCAACTGGTTATGAAAGCAGGGAATCATGTTTTTGACATTCCTTGCAGTTTTATGTGACAACGTCTCTCCATCCCCATAAAGGGTAAACGTCAATGTAGTGGTTTTCTCCCTGTCTTAACGCTACTTACGACCCGAACTGTCGTTTTACAGAGAACGAAAAAAAAAAAAGATTTGTGTCGTAACGTCCTCAGAAGCCCTAAGAGCGCATTCTTCTTCGGGGAGCCAGGAGTTTAAGAGTTTTGCCCGAGCATATTGCTGCATGATAATTCTCGGAAAATTTACTCACAGACAATTGGAAATTGTTACAAAAGAAAATGCCAAGTAGTTGGATACGAGGCTGGCATTTGAGGATTGAGAGAAAACATTGGTTGGGGTTGAAAATTTAAATTATTCACTCTTCGATTAAAGAACTTGACAGTAGTAAGGGCCAATATCAACCATATCTCTGTCTTTTCAAAAATTTGTATTCCTTTGTAAACCTGGACAAATATGGACTGAGTTTTGTGTCTATGGGGATGAGAGTTGTTCAGAGTTGTTGCTGGACGTCCCAGTTTTGTTGTACTTGACGAGTTTGTCCTGCATCCTGATTCTTTCAGGTGGGATCATACAATTGTTTTTTGTGTTCCCAAGTTAAAGCAACTGGAAAACAAATGATGGTGGGGGTAGGAGAATACGAAGTATGCATATGCACTCATAGTTCGGGATTTTTCCATATGAATGCAGTTTAAAGGAAAATTAAAAGTACAGAGTTAAATAGGTGTCTCAATTTGTATGTTTCAAACGATGGTGTTGCAGGATTTATTTTTTTAATCTTGGAGTTCTAAGCTCCAACAGGCTGGTAAATTAACAAGTCTTTTTCTTGATGTTCTGTTGGCAAATTATCTTGCAAATTCTAAATTTTTGCTTCCAGGTTGTGAAACATTATTTCATTGGTTAAGTGAAACAGCACCTCAATCCAAAGAATAGGGATGTATGAAAATCCAATGGCACATCATTAGCCGCGTACATTTTCGAAAAAAACCGGTCAAGTGTGAGTTTAACTCACGCACCGAGGGTTTCGTTCTTTCGTCAACAGATAAGAAGTAAGGACATAATTTAAGTTAAAGCAACTAACTACGGCTACCTGCCGTTTCCGAATAAAGCTAAACAAAAGAAAAGTCGTTCTCATTTGCTGATCGTGCCAACCGTGTAAAAATTGATTTAGTGAACTTAAAGGAAATGGTCTCAAGCTACTCCATTGAAGCAATTAATCAGCAGTTCATGAAAGTTAGCTTACCAAGCAGCTCAGCAATTCGAATCATAACGTATAGGTCTTAGGTCTTAGGTAAACGTGACTGCCTGCGCTGTAGCACAGGCTCACTTAGGCCACTCATTGGCCCATTGTGCTGTCACACATCCGGATTGTTTTCAATTTCGCCGGACTCGCTGCCTATAGATTTCCTGCAAATACACCAAACCAAAGTATTAGCAGGCATGTCATACTACCTGTTTGAAGCCAACGTTGGTAGTCTTGTATCCCCCGGGCTATACCCTGTGGGATCTGTTTATGAAGCCGTTGATGCGCCTTACATCCATGCTAGCGAGTTCGCTTAACTCCTTAAAGAAGTATGCACCTATAGTGCGCTTCCTCCTGCGTGCGAGTGCTGGGCATGTTCCTAGAAGATGCAGTACTGTCTCTTCTTCCTCCTCATCTCTGCAGCTTCTGCAGAAATCATTGGAGGGGATTCCCAGTCTCTTGGCATGATTGCCAAATAAGCAGTGTCCAGTTAGAACTCCCATAATAATCATAACGTATTCGGCAATAAAAAATAGCCACTTAATCGTCTAGAACACTAATGTGGTACAGTCACAAACATCCAAGAAATTAACAAATCAAGTACTCGTGTTTGAAATTCAAAAAAAAATTCAAATTTTGCACTAGGATTTATTTTGTTTTTTTTTCCTTAGAATTTTTTATGTTCACTTTTATTCAGAGACAAAACATAAAATCTTTCCAACAGCATATTTATATAAATCGCAACCAATAGAAAAGAGCAAATCAGGAAATGGTCTGAACACACATACACCTACAAATAACTGATTCTCTTATTTTCTTCAAAAAAATTACAACAACAAAGCTATTACGATCAATCATTTCTTTGCTTCGCTTTGTTCTTTTAAGAGAACTGAGAGAGAAGAAAACTGTCATACAAAATATTCGAGAAACCCTCTTCGGAGAAGAAAAAAAATAAAAAGCAAAAAAAGCCAAATCGGACAAGTCGAGGATTGAACCCGGGACCCTCAGACCAGAGCGCGAGCGCTATAACCACTCCACCAACGCCGCTTCGAAATTCTATTGTCTTTCTTGGTATAGGAAACGCGTAGAAAACTTTGTGTGTGTGAGATAATCACTAGTTGCCCTTTTTTAGCAAAATGCTCACATAACTTAAATCGTTAATATTTCTAAATATTGTGTGAAAATACAATTTTTTTTGCATAACATTTTTTGATTCTATTAATGCGATCTACAAAATGGAGTTTTCGGATCTTAAAAATTCGTATGTCATTGTTCTTTGGTTTTTGGCCAATAACTCGAAAACTTTTTGAGCCAAGATGCTCGAACTAAATTTAAACTAAAGATTACGTCGAGACCTACATTCTACATTTTATTCAGATTTTTAGACCCGCGGGTGTGGAAATGCGAGGGGGGGGGACGCTTTTTTTTCGCACTTAAAGCTTAATATCTCGAAAACCGAGCCTCGGAACAAAAACCTCAAAATGAAAACTGTATTTTATTTTACGAGACCTATCCAACGATACCTAACTCAATCAATTCCGTTAAGAAAAAAAAATTAAAAAAATTAGTTATTAATTAATTTTAGTACAAATAAAAAATCATAGGAGATTTCTGGATATATTTGCAATATTGCGATGAGTTGCCCCATAACTCCAATTTTTTTCAGATTTTTTGGCCCATTATTTTAGAAAATAAGGTATGGGACATGGTACACCAGTCGGTTTTTTGAAGTTTGCGGGCTTATAACTTCTTACCAATAAGACTAAGATGCTAATTGTAGTACAACTTTTTGATCTTGCTATAATTCTCTTTCTAACGATACCCATATCAAGTATCTAAGAAAAAAAAACTATTTTTTGATTTTAGTATTAGTACTAACTTTTTCGTTAATAAGTGACTTTCTTCAAACTTTTTTTCGGAACTTTTTTGGGCAAGTGAAGCACATCTTCTGTGTAAATTTCATTTCTTAATTCCAGGTGGTTCGCCAGGTACCTAAGATAAGGCTTAGTGACTGACAGACAGACATTTTTGTAATCTCCGCCCCGCCCCCTTTCTAATGACACCCATATTGACCACAAAAGTTAATACATTTTTTTTCAAAGGTTAGTTGCAGTACTAACTTTTTCTTTAATATACGACTAATTCCGGAAAAAATTCCTGATTTATTTTTGGGTTGCCAAGATACATACCCATTCCAAATTTCATCCTTTAACTACAGAGGATTCAGAAGTTATTAGCAAATATGTAAAGGCGACAGACAGACAGACAAAATAGAGACGGACACATAAGTGAATCTATAAGGGTTTCGTTATTCCTTTGGAACGAAACCCTAATAAAGACGATTGTAATGCCATGCACGAAATTTTGGAAAGACTTGGTCTAGACAGGTTGTGGTTTCAACAGGATAGTGCCGAATGCCACACCTCGGGTGAAGCGACGCGATTTCTAAGGAGTGAGCTTATTGACATCATTATCGGCAGAAATAGACCTGTGTCATGGCTTCAAAGGTCATGCGAGATCACGTCAGTAGGTAATTTTTTATAGGGCGATCAGGAGTCGTTTGTCTCCCCTGACAAAATAGAAAAAATTCAACCCATGGATAACAACATCTAAGGCGTTTATAAAGCCCTCTGTTGCTTGAAGAAGTGGTTAAAAGTGAGTTAGTTATCGAAGACGGATGAAAAAGCCTGCGATTTTCTTTTTACGTTGATGGTGTTTGGAGGAGAAGATTTAACGACGTACTTAATGACGGCTGTACGGCGGTATGAGGCTAGTGAACCATCTACGGATGCAAGGCTTAAGCGTTTTCATGCAATTTTCAGTGATTTAGAGCATACGGACTGTAGATTTTTTGTTTTCATTAAAATAAAACAATTTGTAGAATCACATTACTAGATTTCAGATTTATTTCAACAAACAAAATAAGAGGCAAAAAAGTATTAAAGTATTTTTATTTGATAAATTGATGGGTGCCTTCGATCAAATTTATTATAAAAAACTTCAGTGGGCTGAGGCTGAATACTTTCCTTACACGGACAAAACTGCTCTGGTACGGAAAGTCTTCTAATCCGAACCATTAATACAACGCCCCAGAGCTGGGTTTCTTTTTTAAATTGCAATAAAATGAAATAAATATTTTTTTTCTATGTATTATGGTTATTTAGTAATAGCAAACTTTCCTATCCCAGCTCCGAGGCGACTAATTAATATCGCCAAGACAAGACGGCTGAAAGATTTGGGAATTTGGTGCGCGAAAGATCGATTGTAGTATGAACTGTTTCGCATGTACCGTCATTCTGTATGATCCAGTGGTCGTCGAAATCTAAGCGAAAAAAAATAATAATCAGTAATAATCAGAAACATAGTTTTCGGCTTCATTTTCGAAGAGAAATTATCCAATAATGTAGCCACTTCACAATCTCACTCTCTGTAGATGCATTGACTTCTCGACAATCACCTGCGGACTTTCCGAGCATCAGATGCGGCAATTTTTTTTGTTAACGTAGCCGCCAAGCTGAAAATGCACCAAATGCGTCAGAAAAGAAGCGATTTGAAGCCGAGTAGCCTTGTAAACGAACAATCCGATGTCGTTTTGCAGAATTCTCCTCAGACAAGTGCGTGAAATGTTGAGCTTTTGAGAAGTCGAATTGATGTTCGAGGATTGAAAGTCTCACACTCTAGGCTGTGGCTTTGTGCACTGGCATGCCAGTCTTACAATTTTGTTTAGATATACTTACTTACAGCAGGCGCCGTAAGTGCTTCATTCCGGTCAAAACTTCTTTTGAAAAACTCACTGTTTGGGCTACACTGCACTCATTTTGGAAATAAATATTCAATATTTCCCAACGTTGTTCAAGCGTGAACAACGCTCCGCGGCGAAATGATGTTGACTTTTTGTCAAAAATCAGAGCTGAAAACAGCTGTTAGTCTCTAAGTAACCTATGATTTAAATAGAAACCACTAGATGGTCAACCTTTATGAAGCGCACACAGGTAGAGAAAAGTGTGGGTAACTGAAAGATCGGACTGACTTGAAAGGCTTGTTGATTGAGGCTCAAGTCCTACCTGGACTTAATCGCTATAGAACGCGAAGAAGAAGAATTAATCCGGGTACGAATCAAGCCCAGCGGACCACAAAGAAAATTTAATGAAATTTTCGAAAGCGACTTAAAGAAGTTTTTGCAATATGCCGTTCAGAAATGGTTGTAAACTGTTTCACATGTATCAAAAATTAGAAGAACCCATAATTATGTGAAATTTTAGCGCTGGGCCTATACAAATTGTGACTGATTGAAATTTTTTTTTAGACTTTTCAAACAATCTGAATTTAAAATTGTGATTGTATCCTGAGAATTTGAGGTGCAAAAATATTTTTTTGCGGATACTGCAAAATTTTTCATGCATGTTCCAAAATTGCATTCGTCATGCAAAAACCTTGTACTCCACAGAATCTAACCGCAATTTAAATGACTTACTTTTCGTCTTTTTTCATGGACTAACTGAAAATTACCAGGAAAGTTCATCTGTCTAATCATAAATCAACCCAAAGCCGGTCTTTCCTCCGCTTAGCGCCGTTCCACTTCCATTCCGCACACCTTTACCAGTCCTCCCTTTGGAAAACGAATAAATGTTCTACATATTCTTTGCTCTGCCTTCCTTCATGCCCTTGGGCTCCCGCATCACCAAGAACTATTCATTTCTGGCAACATCAGCAACCCACTTTTGCACCAACCTCCAAATCCGCGAATTATTACAATTTCCCCGTGGCGATGTGTGAGTGTGCTCTCGGTTTGCGATTGTGTGTGCAAATTGTATGTTTGAGAACGAATATTGTCATGTGCTTTTTGCTAATTCCTCTTTCGCATCTTCATTCGTTTGGTTGTACTCTGGAAGGAAAATTACAAGTGTGTGCGGGCGACTGTGTGTGTATTTGTGTGGAACCGAACAACCAACAAAGTAGACGATGAAAAAATAAAAAAGCTCATCAGTCGACAGCTGCTGCGCGTAGAGAATAGAGCCTCTTTATATCGCTTCGTTTCGCTGGCACAATCTGAAAACGAAAAAGGAAAAAAAAAACGCGACCTCAAAGCCACAACAACAAAAAATCGTGTGACGAGTTAGGTGTGTGCCCCATCTACCTTAGCCTCTACCGCCCCCGTCTGTTCCCTTTTAAAAATCTCCCCTTCCAAAGGAAGCCCCTCTCCCTTGTTTTCAAACGAAACATCCTTAAGGGATATCAAAAGAAAGAATACAGTGGGCTGGTGGTGTGGACATTTACCCAGTTATTTGTGTTGTTTGAGGTCAAACACATTCATCAACTAGTGTGCGTGCGTCTGCGTGTGTGTGTGGGTGGGTGTGCGTTTTTGTGCTTTGCTATCAAAAGAGAGTGGCCAAAAAAGCTTTCTCGAAAAACGTGAACAAAAATCTGTATCTGTGTATCTGAGCACATGTGCGCTTTAGTGCTCTACCAATACATTCAACCGCTCTCAAGGCATATCAAAGTTTCGAACAAAGTCTCTTTTTGTGTAATAAATAAATCAACAAAGTATCTTAACTTCGTGAGGTTGTTGTGTACACACACACACACGCGGACGGGCGAGTGTCATCAGTTGTTGTTTGAAAACCAAAGCAAAACAACAACAAGCTATGAGATACAGGAAGAACCTTGTGGATGGCTATTGAGTTCTGTTGCTGTTCATTGTGTTCTGTCGTAGTTGGTTTTTTTTTGTTTCATTGTTGTGTTCTTCGCTTCGCTTGCCGTTGGGAGGGGGGGTTTTTATGGGTTCTTATAGATTTTGACCCAGAGATCATTTAAATAAGTTTCCAAATGGGCCAGATATAACCGGTAGCCGGTAATGAGTGCCTTTGGTGCGTCGTCGTTGTTTTCGCAGGGGGAAACTCTCAACTCTCAGGGTTGGACAAATGTAATCACATCTCATCGGACTTTGGAGGAAATTCGAAAGGCGATGTGTCCTTTAGTTTGAGTGGTAGTGGTTGTTAGTGCAGCGTGGATGTGTCCCAAGGACACTCGATCCGGAGCAGGTTTCTATTTGACGATGAACTGGAAATGTTCACGCGATTGTCGTAAGACAGTTCGAAGGGGATGAGCCGGTTGAAAGTGGTGTTTGTTTCCTTATTTGAATCCGACTTGAATCGATTTTTATCTTGAAATTTCTATGTAGTTTTTTTTTTGTCACTGCCCTTGACCTAGACTTTTATCGCCTTTTCTTGAAACTCTGCGTTATTCTGATCCTTTTACAAAAAACTCTGGAAGAACTGAACACATTATTTTATCCTCAACAACCAATTTTTTTGGTTCTACAAAAAGATTTGTTCATTTTTTACAAACCTAGAATTTTTAGATTTAAAAAAAAGGTTCTCTATAGATGGGAAAGTTTTTTTTTGTACAAATCTGCAATTTTAAGTTTTTCAAAAAAAGTTCTTGAAGCTTCGATTTTACTTCCTTTTGCAAAGAATGTTATTGCTCGTAGACTTTGAACATTTCCTTCGACTTTGACTCGTTTTTTCTCATCTCTGGGTTGCCACAGAATCGTGTGTGATTGGCTTAGTCGTTTCATTGTGACAAACTGAGGGGTTATTTCTGGCATTTCATTTTGGAAAACCATTGATGTTTCACACACTGTGCTTTCGATGTTGCACATAATGCTGACTACGAGTGGGACTCTTATCAACCTCAAGGTCTTTTTGTCACTGTTGGTTTTATAGGATGATTGAACGGATTTTACACTACATTGACTAAATTCAGCGTCACGATTTTCCTGCAGCTCGTTTGTTTTTATGAATTGGAATAAAGTTTCCATCTTCGAAGTTATTCGCAGCTCATCCGTCATCTTTGAGATGAGGCTAGGGCTCTTATTTTGCCGTATTCATCTTTCAAAGGTGTCCAGCTGTCTTGCTCTTCTGTTGAATTTGTCCACTGAATTCGTCTTAAGCTCGTTCTTTTGCGGAATTCACCTGCGATAGTTAACCATATTTCAGTCTTCTGTTGAATCAATCTTCGTAATTTGTTTAGAGCTCGTGATTCTGTTCAATTTATCTTCGAAAGGTGTCCATATCTTGCCCTTCTGTTGAATTTATCCACAGAATATGTTCAGAGCTCGTTCTTCTGCCGAATTTACCTGCAGAAATTATCCAGATGTCATCCCTCCGTTAAATGCATTTTTGGTAGTTGCCTATCGCCTCCATCTTTGGTAGGCCTCCATAACTCGTTCTGCTGTTAAATTCTTCACCAGAAACCATCTCGGTATATTTCACACTCATAACTCGACAGTTATACATTGAAATCCTTCTCCCTGTCCAACTATCCTTCCCACCCAAAAGCCAGTCAGTATACAAATGGAATTCTCCTACTCGATGAACCCCCAGCAATCCATTCAGCACCTGTCGCTGCACTCAGTTACAAAATCCCTAAGCCAACAAAACAATCGACTGGTCTCCCCAAATCCGGAGTAAACACTCCCCCAGTATGTACTGGCCTGGTACACACCCGACGTGGATCTTTTCGCATGCATAACCTTTGTCAACACCTCTCCGTTGCCTGAACAAATCCGAAAGACGGAAATTTAGTTCCTCCGTGCATTTCCTTGAATTTATTTTGCACTGCGCATATATACACCTCTCCCTTGTGTACATGAAATTCAAGTTTTCCATTCCCTTTTCCGACTCCCATCTCCTTCTCCTTTCGAGAGCTTTTCTCCATCCAGATGATGGAAACAGAATCATGCAATGAGGGAGAGACCAAAAAGAAATTCGCACTCCGGCTGCGTGTAGTGCAGTTGTCCGAGAAAAACCACAACGGCGGATGTGAAATTTTTACACACATCCTTCCTTGACCTCGTGACCCTGTGCTAACACCGGTCCCCTGAGTTCATCTGTCAAACAGGATTAGTGTTTCTACTTGAAAAGGTTTTTCCTGTATCTCAAAAGTTCACTATAAAAACAACTTCCTTAATTTCCAGATCTCTGCGTCGTAGTACTGTGTAAATTCAAAAATTCAAAAAAAAAAAAAAATTAAATTTTTTTCTTTAAAAATTCCTGTCAATTTTTGGTTTTGAAAAATCAATCAAATGACGTCGCTGAGAATTTATTCATCTATCGTTTTATCCGCAAAAATGTTTAATTAATATAAACCACAAATCAAAATACAAATGTATCAATGAAATCAACGGTAATATCATAATTTTGTTGAGCCTTAACTAAAAAAAAAATAAAGAAATTTGTTCGAAATTCAGCTCAGAAAAAAGTAATTTGAAGTAAAACAAAAAGTAAAAAAGTGTTGTGAGTGGGGTGCGCGAATAAACGCGCAACTAACGACGGTTGTTCATTCCGTTTGTTTACGTTTTTTTCGGACAAACGGAAATTTTGAAAAAATATATTTGAAGTGAGTGAAAGAAGAGAAATAGAAAAACGAAATTTTCTGTTTATTTTTTCTTTTTTTTTTTCGCCATTTGCCCCTTTTTTCGGTTTTGAAAAAGAACTTCGAGAAAAACTTTGCTCCGTTGTTGGTTGTTGGGCGAACTACGAGTGCCGAAGGGAAAAGGATTTATTCCGATACGTTAACAAAGTCACGGCGTAACCTTCGAACGTGGACTATTTGAAAAAAAGATTTTTATTTTTTGTTTTCGTCTTTTTTTTTATTCCGGAAGAAAGTGAACGAAAGAAATCCCTTCAAAGTGGATACCATACCGTTGCAGCTGGGAGGACTTTCTCATGTTAGGATGGCTCTAGCAAGGTAAGATTGGATTGAAGTATCCCACGTTTTTTGATGGACGATCTAATTCCCTGCGACATATGCATTTAGTAAAAGAAAACGTTTTTTATGACATGAATTCATAATTTAATTATTTAAAATATACTCCGATCAAAAACTTGTTGCTGAAGTTGTTCCATTGCCTTAATGCCACTCTCATTGAAGTACTCTTTCTTTAGGGAAAGAAATAAGAGCGTTTTTTTCTGAGATGTTTTTTTTTATTAACAGAATCATTGGAAGTGAACAGGAACATGTGTAAGCATAAGAACCTCATAACCCTAAGCTCCTTTTACTGTGGCGAAGTATTTGGCATAGTCTTTTGCTGGTGAAATACAGTTCTTCTTCCGTGAACATAGTTAGCCGAAGCTGTCGATGTGTGTCCGCCATAGAGAAGTAACTCCTAGTAGATGAAGATTATTCTTTGCCAGTGTCCAGATGGACAGCAAAACATTTCAATCTTGTCTTGGCTAACATTTGCGCCGACCCACTGCGTGCGATTTTTAAGTGTGTAAGTGATCAACTTCTGCATAACTTCCGTCACGGGTCCATTTTTTTTTTGTAACGCCCACGTTTGCTAAAAAATGGTGCCATCTAGCGGTTCCTTTTTATCTTATATTTTGACACAGAAAGCTGTTTCTCCGTTCGAAATCTTAACAGAATATTTTCTGAGTTGCTTTACCTTTGAAAAATGTTGGGAGGTATTGAAAACTTGTTTCCAAAGTGAGTGCTGTGCAGACCAAACACTCCATTTTTTACACGCTTTTTTAACTCGTCGGGTCACATATGTAAACAAATCTTGGAAGTTAAATTTGACCCACTTCCCGGTTTCCGATCATGCTGAAACTGCTGAAATAAGTAGTCCGCCATTTTTATGAGTCCGCCATATTGGATTCAAAAAGTCGTAATTTTGTTCGTATTCTACTCAGGAAACCCTTTCATTTGATTTAATCATTGGACATAAAAGAAGTGATAAGTTTATTTTTCGATTTTTGGCGCGTGATTAAAGCGTGATATTCAGTTTCTTAAACTATAATTTATTTAAAAAGAAATCGTGTTATGTCAATTGGCCGCTTTAGAGCTGCAATTTGAACCTTTTTGTGGGATACGTGAATGACCGATGTTATGTAAACAATCTGGAAACGATTCAAGCACTTGAGGCTGGTATTGTCTAGCAATCCGTGACATCCAGCCTAAAACCGTCAACAAGGTCTTGGAGAGTCGGAGTAGCAGAATTCGCTAATGCGAAGCCAGCCGGGGCAGTCATTTGAACGATATTGTGTTCCGTAGTTAATAGGAATGTTTGCCATAACAAATAGAAAAAATTAATGTTCACTTTATTGATATTTAAAAAAAAAAAACAAAATCGTATTTGGCCCACCCTGTATACAAAGCTGTATTGTCTGATTGTCTGTATTAGAAACTTTAGCTCTTCAAGGAGTAAGATACGCTTAACTCAATGGATCAAAATGAATAATGGGAAGAATATATGAGGAGCGTCCAGAAGTTTGACAAGTGAACTATTATTATGATTCACAGGTGAACTATACCTATGAAATTATTTGGTTTATTTGCGTGCGCTCCTTAACACTTGATTTTTAAGAAATTCTGTTTTGCATGATCACATCTTATGGTTGTTTTTTTTTTTTTCGAAAAGGAAGCTACTTGCAAAGATTGGGAGTAAAATTTGTAAAATCTGTCAGCACGTGTTAGTAAAATTGAAGAAATCCCGTGCCGCAAAACATAACTGCCTAAGTCGAATTAAGACAAAATCAAGACAGTTTCGGATTTTACGTCATTACGTTAAACTTCAAAAGAAATTAAATAAATGTTTATTCAGTGCAATTTTTGCTACTTTCTCTTATTCACATGAGTTTTCATAAAGGTCTTTAGGCTTAAACTTTCTTTTTTTAAAAACGTGAAAAAATTGCTTAGGCGGTTATTTCTTGTGGCCACTTAAATAATGTGACAGAAAATCTTTTTTCAGCACTGTTATACTTTAAAATAAACTTATACATTTACCGCCTTTCTTCCACTTCCACTTGAAGTCTGAGAAACACCGATCTAATAATAATACAACTATGAGGCTACGATCAATTGAAAGAATGAATATCTGAGGTCTTTATGCAATTCTGAAAAAATGAACATATGTAACCGCAGAGGAATAATATTTTCTCAAATGCGCCAGGCCCAAGTGAACCAACTTTTCTCACTAGCGGACCAGCGGCTTAAATGAGGGAAAATGTCTCCATAACGGACAAAAAGGATGAATTTATAATAGAAACATTTTATTCAAAACACAACAAGTAAGAAATGGTCGCTATTGCAGTCAATACAAATAAAAATGGGCTCAAGTTCAGGTGAGCACATCTTATGAGCCCAATTTTGGTATTTTTTAGAGAATTTGACAAGTTTGTTAGCTTTAGTACAGAAAGTACACCAACAGATAAATTTTTGCCACAAAATCATTTTGAGATTGAGGCCAGAACCCTATTCCAACTGGACGTTATTATCTAAAACTAGACGAAGTGGTTAGTAATTAAAAGAAAAGATAGGAGAAAAGCAAGAATCAATTCATATTTAAAACAAAAGTTACCTTACGCATTTGAACCCATTTGACGTGACAGATGACACTTTTAAGCTTCTTCCGGAGACACCCATCAAGCACCTTTAAAACGAATCATCTTTGCCTTCTGACCGAACAATAAAAAAAAAATAAAAAAATAAATAGTCGGCGTAACAGCCCATACAGGGCCAGAGCCTAGCTTCTTCGCGCCTCCACTGTGTTGTGCGCGTTATAAATTTGACACATGTGAAGAACAATAAAGAAAAGAAATAACGCATTGCGAACTATTTCCATACACGTATCCACCCCATTTCTGCGTGTAGGAGGAGGAGGAGGATTCAGTGAACTCATTTTGCTTCGGGTAAGTTTGACTCTCCATCGTTCCAAATCCACGACGGTGCAGAAGACGTGGATAATTGCAATGACACTTGCGAAAGGATGCATTGTGTCGGTCGTAAATTGGTGTCTTCTTTCTCACGTCTCTCCAAAAAGACTTTCTTATGGTCCACTTATTTGTTTCTTTGGCGACTAAGTACGCGGTTACGTACGAAAATCAAATCGAACAAGTTTTCCATATCTTTTCGTTCGAATTATTGAAGTTTGACGTCATGGGTGTCTAATTGCGCGTTTTTTTATTATTTTTTAGAAGAAAAAATAAAAAAAGATTCAAATTGTTGGTGGTGAGTCTCATGGTCAATTGCCATATCGTCTGCCAAAGTGTAGCGATAAGTTTGAAATGTTCCTCTGGCGGGGTCGGTAAATCTGACGGTATATGATTTTGAGAGTGTATATGTTTGTGATTGCTGAAATAGTGGAGTTTGCGAGCTATCATCAGCAAGGTGAAGGTTGTGTGAGGTATTTTGGGAATTTCATCTCGCACGTGTTCAGTACGATGGAGGGAGCACTGGAATTAAAAAGATGAGGATGTGTTAGACAGAGATGAGGGTTACATTTTTGTGCAGATCCACTGAAGTTGGCATCAGGATTAGGGACAACTAAGTTCTTACAGTGGAATTATTACAATAGATCTTACAAAATAAAAAATTCAACAGAGAGATAATCAAAATTACTTCATTTTACTAAAGCGAAAAGAAAGTGTACACTTTAAGTGCACAGCTAATAAGACCATATACTCAAAACAAGTGTTTTAAATACCTTTTAAACATTTTAGCATTGATTTTATGAAAGTTTTTAGTCAATTCGGCAAGAATTTAATGCCGCTTATTCACTAAAACCAACTTAAAACACATATTTGTGTAATTACCCGCTTACAGACCTGTCTATTAAAATATTCCCACAAATTGCAAATAAGATTAAAGTCTAATTGCAGTAGCTGACCATTCATTACATTCTTTTGACTCTTATTTCAGTTTGCATCAAATATTATTCTGTTGTGGTTTTTCTTTTCCCCCAGAACAAAACTACGGAATGCATCCTTGCCATTCCCATTCATGGTGAGACAATTTGTCAATTTCACCCAAAGCATCGTTCGATTTGTCAAAAAAGCCCTTCGTAAAATACGAATTTGATTTTCATAAAAGGTCGCCCTCGAAAATTTAAACCAAAAAAAATTATATATATTTTTAGAACCTTTACCACACTGAAAGCCCATTCTCGCCATGACATGTGCTATTCGGTTTTTATTTCAAAACAAAACCGTGTTCGCCTTCTGGTCCCTCGTCCGCTCTCTTTCGCTGTCATTGTTTTCCTCTCGGTCCCTTTTTTGAGATGAAAATCACTTGATTTTTGACATTCCCAATTAAATATCTCTACATTGCCAACTGACTGTCAGTGTGTATGTGCAAAGCTTTGACAATAAAGCTCTATCATTTATATTTCTACACACACAAGGAAAACTGCGAACGGAAGGTGGAGAATGAAGGAAAGATAAAACGTTAAATAATCTCAGTTGAACGTGAATTACGGAGAGTAATTTACATTAATTAGCACATAACCATGGCAACGGTATCATACGTCAGATACGTTTGACAGTTTGGTTCGTTTTTTTTTTTTTCTTTTTTCAAGGTTATCATCTGACGTGTAGTGGTTTGAGGGTTTCCAAGCTCCAGTGCTTAAATCTAATTAAAGGGAAGTCCTTGCTGACGGCAAATGTCCTTTGGGGAGGATTGCGTGTGTGGGTACGGTGTTGTTGTGATTGTTTTAGCTTCGGTTGGAGATTCAATTGATGACATTGTACAGAGTTTTCAGATTTGTGGGCAATAAGTAATGCTTTCGGAAATTTAATGGCTGGTAAATTATTGGGGTTTTGGGTCGGAGTTGGTTGGTAAAAGTTGCGGTTTTCAAGAGCTCGAGTTGGCAAATAATTGTGTTGAATGAGTAAGAGCAAGAAAGGCATTTACAATGGGATATAATTTAAACCTAGAGGGGTATGAAGTTGGCAAAGGAGACTTGACCACAAAACTATTGTTTCTTGACAAGCAAAAAAAGATACTTTGAAATTTGCTATATTCCTTTTGGTCGCTTAAAAATTAAAATAAATGTGCAAAGTAGAGAAGTTTTTGTGGTTTTGCTCCCACAGATGCTCTGTTTTCCTTCCTGTGAATGACACTGAATGGTCTTATCGCATGCTACGGGCATGACGTCGCTCAATTTTTGAATCCTTTTTCAACGACACTATTTATTTATTGAAAACAAGCTTAAATTAAAGGAAATCAAAAAGATTTAAAGGAATGCAATTGGAAAACAGATTGGAAATGCACTCAAGTCTAGGTTCCTTTACAGCCTCCAGCATATAAACTAAAATTTCAAATTTGATGATGTTCATCGATGGCGCGTACTCAGATCAAAAGGTTCTAACTTACCACAAAGCTGTTCTCATGAACACGATATCCCTCCGCGAATAACAATAATATTGAAACAGGATTATGGTGACTGCTGATAAAATGTGTATTAAACGAAAACGAACTAAGCCAAGCTAAGCCATGATTTAAAAGTAGGAAGAGAAAGCTTTTATTTCGGAATCGATGTGTCAAAAATTGGTCCGTCTAAATGAATTATTCGTCTAACTTGATACAAAAGAGACACTTTGTTTCATCAGTCGCTAGGCTCTCAGGAATGTTACAATCTATTAAGTTCGGGCTCGTGGTAATGTTTTTTCTTTTTTTTTTTGCATGCATTCGACATCAAAAATGTCTGTTTCTAATTTGATAAACCACACAAGCCCCCACAAAGTATGGACAGTAGCTCAAAGCAATAATGAGACAGAGCCAATAGTCCTCGCAGAATGGCTCTTACATTTGTTATCAGTTTATACTTTTCAGTTCCTAATAATACATAATAAAAGAAAAAAAAAGTAGTAATGAAACAAACAAAAATCTGGAACATACAACTTTCCTGAATTTGAAATTATGTTGATGTGTTTTACTTAGATTTAGATTAAGATGTTGCTGTATTTCACAAAGAGCTCTGTATGGCAGCATCTAGGGTTTAAAATTTGGTGTTCATCGATGAGAAAATGAATTGTTTCGGTTATTTAAGCATTCTTAAGACCAACCTGCAGTAAAGCGTTAGAGACTTGGTAGTGTCATTCGTTCGCTTTTAGTGAACAAATAGTTGCTTTAAACCAATTGAAATGTCATTGGATTTCTTTAGGAACATTTGGACCAGCATAGCTAGACGTCCCAATTTTGGCGGAATGTCATGATCTTAAACCCAAAATTAAATGTCTCGCGCGAGACAAATACAGTCCCGCTTTTAATATTTTCAAACTTCAATTTGGAATTCATTCAATATATCTGTGGTTGAAATCTTTCTCGTTTTGAAACGGTTAATTCTTTCTCCAAAGGACATAAAGAAAATTATGACAATAGAAACAACACAAAAAATTTAACAAAAAATCCACCAAAATTGCAGAATTTTTTTAAAGTAAGAAAAACTAATACTAAGCCTGTTTTTTTTTGTGCCTGGAATAGCTTTTAAAGTCTTTGGCCTGCTTTAAAACATTACTTTGATAAGCTAGGATTATGAGCGAAAGCCACTAAAAAGGATTTTCATTCGGAAATGATATTGTCATAACAGATTTCCGCCTCTTCCGCTCAAGGAAGAGTAAAAGGATTGGTTTTTCGGATACCAGACAAACTAAATTTGAATACAGTTTGAATTGGTTGAATCTGAAAAAATCAAAGCCACCGAAGACTTCAATAATTTTTATGCAAATTGTCAAATGCATAAAGGCAAGATTATAATTTTTCAGATGAACATTTTTTCGCTAAGCTCGAATTATGAACTACGAATTATAAAACCCTTAAAAATTAAATTAGTTTGAAAAGTGTTAAAAGTGTTCTATCTTTATTAAACTTGTCAGGTGATGTTTCAGTTGATAACTTATATGATGAATTTAACTTGTTGTAAGAATTCTTGGACAAAACTGAACAGAAATGGTACCAGTTCAGTTTAAAAAAAAAAGCTGATTTTAAGAGTATGTTTGAACCAGTTTCTTTTGGATTAAGTTTCGAAAACTCAAACTGCTTTTCCGAGCGTGCGTTTTCTCAATTAAATTTAAAATGGTGGGATGGAAGAAATGAATGTTCCGTACATTTAATAAAAGCTGAATTACTCATCCAATTCAATCGGGAGCATCCAATGCAGAGTTCTTCAAATTGAAGAAAAAAAGGAAGCTTAAGAAGAAGATAAGTCTTCAGAGAAATATAAATATTAAGAGTAAACTTATTTGAATCTTGCAGACTTACAGACAAAAGGATGAGTAATAAAAATTTACTGATTATTTATAATTTTTAATGTCCCGCTTTCGTCGTAAGAATTCCTCTTTTTTTAATAAAAAGGTTTTAAAGTTACGAACAAAAATCTGGCAACGCTGATTTGGACCGATATATCAAAGGCAAACAATAAAATCAAATGTTGATCTGAAAACTGAAAGAGGTACAAAATCAACCCAAATGTCACAATGTTGATGTCGCCTATAATCCGGCTTTCCGCGAATTATTAATTTCATTTACTCTGTATAGAATTGTTTAATTTCATATGTTGCTTACTTACTTTTGTGTTGCAAATTTTGACTTTGTTTTTGTTTTTGCGAAAAAAATAATTATTTCGTAATGAAATCAACATCTTTCGAGTAATAACTGACCAACTACAGTATAATACAATAATAATAAACACAATTCATTTATTTTTTTTCTTTATTTATCATCAACTTATTAAATGTATACAAAGAATTATTTTTGAGATTTGATTTTCGTATATAACTTTACATCAATAATGAGTATAATTTTCATAAATTAATATAGTGCAATTGACAAAGGTATTCGGAAAGAACAGTCATTAAAAAATTATAGTTATTGTAAATGCACAGATTGCGATTTTTGCAACTTTAAATCTTGAGAAGTCATAAACGCGAAGTATTTTTCTACACTCCCCAGTCTACGCAACAGCCAAGCCCAAGCCAACCAATGCCAAAGAGTAACGTAAAAAAGAAATCCCTTCCAACGTCTCCATAACCTAAATCAATAATTGTTGCTAATAATTCCATCAGCCTCAACATGAAACTCAAAAAAAAAAAAAAATGAGATCCAAACAAACTCTTCAGCCGTCCTCGTGTCAGTACGCCAATGAGTGCAGCACTCGTCGCATAAATAAACTTTCAACCGTAGGCCTACATAATCCAGTCGATATATCAAAATTGTTTTACTCGAAGGGCCCTCGAGACGTGCAGACAAGAAAGAGAAGAAAAAAAAAATTAAATGGAAATAAAAACTTCGACATCTAGGTCACATTGTGTCGAATCCAAGTGTCAGTGTGTGTTGCGTTGGGTAGAGTATCTCCAACTGTCAGAGTTGCGTTATGTTGCATAAACGAAAAAAAAAAAAAAAAGAAAAAGAAAAACCAAACCACACACCATAGGCCATGCTGCCTCTCGCACTTTCGACGCGAACGAACGCCGAGTAAAAGTAAACTTTTTACGAAATCTGACAACAAAAAGTGGGCTGTGAGTTTAAGAGTGCGTAACGCTAACGATGATGGGCGTACAGTGGAACAGGGTACTGAAGTATTTAAAAAAAAATATTGTGTCTATTTTATTATCTTTTCAATATTTATGTTAGAAGTGAATAGGATTGGGTTAAGAAAATAAAATTCAAAGCTATTTTGTAAGCAAGGCACTTACAAATTTTATAGAAATTTTGGCGGGTGTTGAGGATAGGGATGTCTTAGTTTAGCTCGGTGGGCGCTGTGGCTTAATCGTTAGTGTGTCGGACTGCTAGGCGAGCGTACTCGCGTTCGAATCCAGCTCGGGGAAAAATAGCCACAAACAATTTTCACAACGCCACCTCCAGCGAACGACTGAAAATCCTTCTGGAGTACTTCTGTCATGGAAAGCTTTCGTAATTCACTCTTCGGAACCGTCCTCTGTGTCAAAATTATAACACGCACAACAGAGTAGAGGCGCGGAAAGCTAGGTTCTGACCCTGTATGTGTTGTTATGCAAATTACTTATTTATTTATTTCCAACATTTGTGGCCATATATCGGTAATAACGCCCGCATATGTCCTTCCAATTGGTCAATCTTTTCGGGTTTGTCGCCTTAGACCACATATCTCCACAGAAAATAGGCGCGGAAAGCTAGGCTCTGGTCGTCCGCGGCCTGTCACGCCACCAATGATGATTTAACATTTTTATGAGTTGCAATTTATGTTGAAGGTTTTGATATCGAAATCGCCTACTTTATGTTGGTAAAAAGATTTTCTATAGATTTACATATCCCAGGATTATTGTGAAAGTTTCTACAAGCAAGTCTCTAACAATTCGATGATTGAATCTATAAACTGCTGTATTTTTTAAGAGGCTTTACATTACTTCTTCTGTCACTTACTGTAATTCCTTGAATGAACTACGATACAATAATCTTTTACGTTGTGTTTCGTATAAAGTTAGTTAGTGCTGTTACATGCGTGTGAATCTAGCTGTATAAAATCAATTATTACAAAGAGGGTGCTATATACCCGAAGAATTTTGAGGCTATATATTATATTTTGAATTAAATATTTTTGTATTAAAAAATTACTCGGTTTCTTTTTAAATCTACTTAGAAATAATGTTTTCAGATCTGGTGCACGAAAGGTTCTGATTTGTCAGAATTTTCCGGGTTAGTGCTGACTTCCAGAAACTATTGTGAAATACAGATTGAAAAGCTCTAAATTATTGATAAATATTATTATTTATTGAGCTTGAGTCTCTAATTTGACGAGAGTGTGTCCGCGTAGGCACAGTATTCAGTCTCAGTCTCAGCCGAAGACATAGAAAAAACATAAATCATAGATCTCAAACTCAACAAAATTTTTTTAGTTCTTCAAACTCTTGCCACATTTTTCCATTTATTTTAGGTGGGACACTGGTTTGAAATACAAAAAAATACGTGTTTTGATAACGACTTTTGTCGACTTCGTTGGACAAAGAGACATCAAAATACTCACCAATTGTTCTTCTTTGGTCATATACAAGCTCATTCGGTTTGGTATTACTTACCGAATTCGAAGACAAAATGCAGAAATTAGAGTTCGGGTATTGTAGAATATTCGAGTAATATGGAATGGTGCTTGATATGTTAAGCCACATATCTGTCTGCTCTCCTTATTTCCTCAGAATGCAAACGAAAAAAAAAAAACGCTATGCTCTTCTCTTCTCACATCTCATCTTAACCTTGTGTTCCTCTAAAGGGGTCGCGAAGGCAATGCGTGCAGAAGAGACCTCTACGCAACTCGATTCTTCGTCGCCGACTCTAACGCATCAGGAGGTATGCCCAGCCGTACCCAGACGAGCTTTCCAACCAACCATCTCATCCTGGGTCTACCGAACGATCGCATTTGAGGCATGCCTTGGAAGTTGTGATGATGGGGACATTGTGTCAAGTGACTAAACCATCGAAGTATAGATTTTTCCGTTCGGAAAAACAATTCCTCAACATTGAGCTCTCCGCACATCGTCGTGTTTCTCACCCTACCTCGACGAGTGCCTCCTACAACAGCACGAAGAAATCTCACCTCGGTAGCTTGTGTTCGTGATTTTATTCTTTTGTGGTGAGAGTTGGAACAAATATCGAGTTAAACACCAATAACTTGGCCTTTACACCAAGCTCGGCCTTCCTGATAACAGATCTTTCAAGCTGTTTCAAAATTGATCCAACTGGCCCAGTCCTACAGATAAGCTCAGTATTGCTCCTCCCATCACCCCTATGTCTATAGTTTTTGAAGAATTTAAAAAAATAGAAAAAAAAGCAATCAATCAATCAATCTATCAATCAATGGAACACAAAAAACACAATGGTTTTATTTCTTCTAGCACTTAAGAAATTTGGAAGCTGCAACCACCTGAAGAGATACTTTTCACTTAAATTTTCCAACCTTGCGCCCACTGTGGCGTGCAGCGCTTTCACACAGATCGCGTTCCATCAGAGCCTTTCTTTGAATGGTTTCCATTTAGCCACGCACCATGGCAACAGCAAAGTTATTTTTTTGTTTCTCTTGTTTCGGCTTTTAGTTCGAGGCAAGAAAGTGCGTGTGCGTAACAGACACACACTCCGCTGACATCAAACCCAGAGCGACCTTTGAACTGTGGAGCGTGTCTCCTCGTCAGACCTAAAGAGATGTGTCTACTCACACCGCAGTACGCAATCCGAGCTCACTCAACGGTGGTGTGCTACTTTTACGCGCTGTTTACACTTTCAATTGCGAGCAGCAGTTGCTGCGGCTCGTGGGGCATCGGCGCTCCACCGCCACACCAGACGCAAGACATTAAATCATAATTGGATGACGCCCGCGTTCGTAACTCCCTTCGAAGGTACACTTTGCTGCCCCGTCGTCTGTCGTCAGGCGTCTCTCTCGTCGCCGCCGATAAAGTGAAAATGATTTTCGTCTGCTGCGCGTATTTTTTTTCTGTTATTATTTCGGCTGACCTTCTGGAATTGAGGTCACCTCATTTCGTTGTAACACTCCGAAGTTGGTCACCAAGACGGCTCATGTCGACTCGCACACGAAAGACTCAAGCGAACCTCGGGTATCTCTGTGAAAGATTCGAGTCAAGTTCGAATCTGCGACACCACCGCCTTCGATGCGAAAGTCCGGAAAATCGCAAGTGACATTCAAGCATCGTTCGGAAGGGTTCTGGTCGTTCGCATTGGACGCGCTCGCCAATTAGACCCGCCACTTTTAGTCTTGTAACCTCAGCTCAGCTCCGGCTCGTTACTTTAAGTGTCTGTGGCTGATTTTTCGAGGAGGCGTGGCGGCGGGGCACATGATTTTGACCCAGATCGGCGTGCATGTAAAACATGTGCTTATTGTCTTTTGCTCGAGTGGCGGCGGTGGCCTCTGGCGGCACACCTAAGTTTTCCAATTAATTACACCAATTTTAGTGTTCATGTTCACGTTCATCTGTGGCCTGGATGTCAGTAGGTGGAAGGTGATGGTGGGGGGCATTGTTTTATTGTTGTCGTCGTCGTCGTTTTTGTTTTTTTTTTATGCTCGTAATTATTCTGACATTGATAGCGCAGCTTGAGTGGCAGTTGTGATGGACTCGCATGGGGCCATTACTGAAGCGTGAAGTGCTGGAGCATGGGCAGCGACTTTGTATGTCGATTAGGGGAGTGAGTTGCTTTTGGGTGCTGTGTTTTGGCCGGGAAGATCGTATGGAACTTGGCTCAGAGTTGAGTCAGGGATCGTTGCCGGGAGGCTCGAAGGAAAATCATTGGTTGGCATTGTATTCGAAATTTGGTGCAGATTTTGCACTGGCGATGGACCTTGGTCCATACTTTTCGAAGGCGGCGAGGCGTGCCCAGAATTTTGCCGTTTTCTAAATTAGTTTGAGCCTTATTATTGCTTCTTCATCTTTTAATTCCTACGTAGGGAAATGTTGAAAACTTATTTGCACAGTGAATGCTGTGTAAACCAAACTGCGTTTTTTTTTTGAAGAATCATGTCATCAGCCGTCTTGCCGATGTCAATTGGCTGCCTTGGAACTGCGATTTGACCCCTTTGGACTCGTACGTTAAAGAAAGGAAGTAAATAGAGGAAAAAGAGAGTAACAACTTTTTAAATGTACTTCTGTTACTCGACTAAGATGCTACTTTTCTTCAAGATGAAATTTTATTGTGAATGCTAATTTTTTATTATATTTTTCAAATATTTTTTTCTCCCTAAAAGATACGAATTTCTATTACTCAAAGAGATGTTTTAAACGTAACTCGTTCTTTTTGGAGCTTCACTTTACTGAGCTATGTTTTCTTAGTAAGCGTAAAGAGGAAAGTCCATATGAAGAAGAAGTAATGTTCCTGACAATATCTGTGGCTTAGAATTTGGTCGGGTATTTCATGGAAAAGGAGAAGTGTTTGTGCCTAAAAAAAAAATGTGGAATTCCTTAAAATAAGCGAATAACTTTTTTCCCGTACATGTAGCTTGTTTTCAAAGCTACTCTAACTTATTTGTTGGCCCCGTGAAATTCGACTTACATACGTAAGTTCCACTGGTCATTCTTCACTGTTCCCTCTGCTCCAAAGCAATTTTGAAAATCGTTCCAATCACTCTAATCCAGCAAGTTGATTAAAAGAGCCAGCACCCGGACACCTTTTCTCCTTTTTTCTTGCCTTTTCAGTCCCCATCTTTGTCTCAGTTTCCTTTCAGCAACTTAATCTGCTTATATGCCACAAAAAAAGTCCACACACCAACAACAAATTTGCCCACAATTTACAACTGACCGATAAACCTACTTGTTGACCTACTCTTCGATCAAAAATGGCTGACGAGAGTGTAGCTGTCAAAGAAAAACGAAAAACGAAAATTATATTTTTCCTTACGTCAAAAACACACTTCTGAAGCAGTTTTTGAGTTTTTTTTTTATTTCTTCGTTTATTTTTTTTATGCTTCCTTTGCATTTGCAAGCGCACACGACAAATGCAGGTTTTTAGGTCAAGGTCTCTTAGCTCTCTCATAAGTTTAGCACGTAAAACGAGAGCACAAGTTTCTTGCTCCATCTCTCTCGCTCTGTCTTTCTCTTTGATGTGCACGCACTTTATCACTCCTCTCTATTATTAAAATTATTTCTGTTCACAGTTAATAACTACACATTGAAAAAAAAAAAGCCCCGCTAAAAGATCTTGATCTCAATCCACACGATCGTTTATCGTGCCCTAATTAGCGGTCTTAATTTTTTTGTTTTTGTTTTTGTTTCTCTTATTCTGTGATGCGCGATCATTTGAAGAGATCACGAGAATGAAGAGAGAGAGAGAGAGAGAGAGGGAGAGAAAAAAATAACAGGGGGTGTGTTCAGAGACGTGATCGTGGCGTTGGCCTTTCTTTTTTTGACGTTTTCTCTTGTCAGTCAAGCTTTGTGAATCAAAACAAAGAAAATGAAAAGCAAAAGCAAACAAAAAAGAGAGGCACAGCGAGAGAGAGTGCAACGTGCATTTGAATGGAGCTTTATTTCAGAGCACACGATCACTTATCTGTGTGTGTGTGCGTGTGTTATTTATCATGATTTCTCTTTTCCGCGGTGTCCACTGACGTTGGTGTCAGTTACGGCTCGCTGTCGGTCACGCATGTTTCGTTGTTTTACATGAGGAAACAGCTCCGAGCATGTGGTTTCTGCCGTGGGCATGGATAGCTTGTTTATCGGTTGCGCGTTTGAAGTTTCACGCAAGCGTCGGCGGCGGCGTCAGTGAGTGGAAAAGAGTTTCGACTTACTGTGGTGGACCACATTTATTCGTTTTTCTGCTTTGCTTTGTTTTATTAGATTCGCTTAGACAACTTGGCTTTTGCAAGTTTTTCTTTGATGGGATTTGGAAATTTTGCGTTAGCAACAGGCAAAGAGGCCACCGCTTGTGAGTTTTATGAGTTTCTCACGCCTTGAGACTGCATTGGCAATTTCGTTTTAGGCCGTTTTGCGTTGAGGTGAACTGTGCCTTGGCTTCCATGGTCTGGTTGGTATTTTTTGTTTATCGAATGAGTGAATGGTGTTTGGTTTAGACGGAGGGCTGCTTTTGATGTGGCTTTGCTGTGATCTGTGGAAATTAGAGGCTTACATTTTTCTGCTTTAGGCTGTTTGAAAACAGGTGCATGGACTTAATTCGTGAATAGTTTAGATGGTATTATTGATGTTTATATCATCGATAAAATATCGTTTTAAAATTTGAGTCAAGAGGACGTGTATACTGACGTCTATGAGCATCTGCGATCGAAAGTTTCTTTTTAACAAAAAAGGCTTGACAAAAAAATTAATTCCATTAATAGAAATCAAACCATTGAAAATCTATTATTGATGAATTTTTAGTAGTAAGGCAAAAACTCTATGTGCAAAAGGTGCAATACAAATAATGTAAAAACTAATTATATGGGCGAAGTAAAATAGATCTATCTATTCGTGGACATCATAAGAGGTTCATTCTTTATTTGACAAAATAAAAGTTTTGCAATTAACATTTTCATCATTGAAAACTTGAAGAGCTTCAGTTTTGTTAAAAAAAAAAAACATTTCTCTTAGCGAACGAACAAAGTGAAACCTTTGGTTTGAGTAAATAAAATTATAAGGAAAGCAATGTTTTGTGTGAGTCTTTAGTTGAAGTCCTTCATTCAGTGTTCAATGTCCTTTTAACTAAACGATTAGGTGTGAATCTTCCTTATATGGCTCATCAAGTGTCTTAGACTTGGTTATTCTTCAAGAAATTTCAAACTTGAATCACCTAAAAAAATCCTGCGCAAAATTTGTTCACTTGATTGATTATTTCTATTTTTTTTACTTGTTTTAATTTTTCATTCAGCTTTTTTCGAGACCCAAAGAATTATTTTTGCGGACTAAATGATCTTTTCAAAAAGTTCGATACAACATAAATTAAAAATTTCAAAACAATTAAGATTTTGTAGAATAGCAATTACGTTTTGCACAACCACTTTTGTTTTTTGAATTTGTTTGATTATTTTGTCTTTCTAAATTTGATACAATTGAAATAGACCTTCTGCATTGTATGTGGGTTGAGGGGACAGAAAGCCAAAAAAAAAAATCAGATTATCGTTTAACATTCGAAAAAACAAGAAAAAAATAAATAAATAAATAATCTGAGTAACAACCCATACATTAACATTCGAAAGAGACCCGTAAAAATTATTTTGGTATTTTCCGGGTCGGATTTGAACATGGATTTTCTCGCTCAAGAGTCTGACGCTCTAGCCAACAAATTATCAAATAGTATAGTTTCTGTGAGAAGACTTCGTTCGAAACCATATAAACATCAGCACTTTCAAATTGTTAGTCTTAACATTTTTTTTAGTAACTTGTCTTTTCGTGAACAGCTTTATCTCTCTTCGTTCTGTTTCAAATTCTCTCAAAACTAAAAAAAGAAATTAAATTCTAACCAAATTCTTTCTTCTATAGTAAGCCCAAATTTCCATTGATCTTTGATTTTAATTTTAAGGGGCATAGACATGTCAATTACACAAAATCGAGGAAGACGTTACATTGCAGTTACTACCTAATACTTAGAACAGCAGCTTTGATAGCAAGTAGCATAAAAAACACATTTTCCGATAAAATTCTCACCGTTGTGTTGATTCTACTTTCAAAATCTAAACATTTTCAAATACAGTCTTCGTTTTTCTTTCCTTTCTTCTTCTAGTTTAGCTTGTGCTCTTGACAGTTTGAAATCGCAACTAATTTTTGATTGACAGGGAAATCACAGAACTAGACTACTTGCTTAGGTATATTTTGCCGATCCCACAGACTGAATCTATGTGCTATTTGTTGCTCTTCTTTATTTGTTAAAATGTATTCAGAAGATTTCTCCGAATCAGTTGGCAGCTGTATTAATTACACAGCTACAGTGGCGTGCAAAAGTATCGGGTCAAACAAATTGACTTGGTATTTTTTCAAAAGAAAATCAAATGAATTTTTTGTCATAAAAACCTTATCATTATTATCATTATTTGTTTCTTTCTTATTTTTAAGAAGTAAACTTCATTTAATGCTAATCAAAATATGGAAATTTATTTTTTTTAATGCGAATTCCAATCAACTATGTTTGACCTTACTCTTTACGCTGCTGTATGTTATGATGTAATTAATTAACTGTGATCAATTTCACAAGCAATTTTTAGAGTATGCGTTGCGAACTGCTGGTCGTAGAAAGGTAGTTTGAAGTGTAGTACAAAAAGTGTCTCTTTAAAATCTTTTAAAGTTGCACAACACAATTTTAAACATAACATAGCACTGTAGAAGCCTTGAACTTTGAAATTAACATCAGACTTTTTTGTTTAATTCATCTAGAAAACTTGTTTACTGCATGTCCACCGTTTGGAGTAAATGTCATGTTCTCCGTGATTGACTAGCAGACATATTTTTTTTCTTTTCAACGTTTGGAATATTAACCCTTTCATGGCCCCGTCCAATTCCAGCCGTAGGGAAAATATTTTTTTCGATTCACCGAAAACGAAGTAAAAGATCCCGAACATTCTTTTTGCACTAGGAGACATCTGATGCAGACTTTAATGGTCTAAAATTTTGTTTTAGGAGAAGATTACTACAGTTTTACTGTAATTACGTCAAGATCAGTTGTCAGTAGGTGAAATGCATGTTGTACAGGAACAACACTGGGCATGAAAGGGTTAAATATAAAACTTTTCGGGGAATTCTTAAATAAAGAGGAACGCCCTTCAACATCTCTACCTTGTCCCAGTGCTTCCTCTATGTTAATCCATTTAGGCTGCCTCAAAGCACAGCCAAAACAGAGCGTCTAACAGCTGACAGACATGGTCCTTCTTTAAATTTTTAATAAATCTGACATAATAATTTGTGGTCACTTTGAACCTTTCTACAAAACAACGGCTCTTCAAGAAAAGATGGAGTTAAACAAAAGACATACAATAGATATAAAAAAATCCAACGGTTGAATGCCGTAGCTCGTTCAAAATGAAAAATACATACCATCTCCGGGCTATAAACTCAAAGCCTTGTTTATAATTCCCACAGAAAAAAATTCCATTATCGAAAAAGTCCCTTAGTTAGACTCTCTTCCACCACGCTGCTCCAGCCCCATTGAATTCTTCCACATCGAATTAAACCCGTTGCCAAGAGCCCTAGTCCTCAGCAGCCATTTTTACAATCTTAATATGTTTTACAACCACACCAAAATAAACCTTTTCCTGTGGCAGAGCACAGAAAACTTTTCTAACAAAATCAACGGCCCTTCCTGACGTCCTTCTTGGTAACTTTTCAATGGAAAAAAAAAAGACGCCACTCCAAGACACTTCCTTGCCGTGAGTTTCCCGGGAGGGCGGGAAAGATGGAGAATAGCAAACGTGAAATGAAAATTGACTTTTCCCTCGAATGGAGGGAAAATGCACAGCAATCTCGAGACCGACGATGACAGTATAGATGCAGGTGGCGGGCGGTGGGTTGGTGGGTAGGTGGCGATGACGTCCGCCACTCCGGGAGATAGTTGCAGTGGCAACTTTGCCATCGATCACAACCAACACACAGCCACGGCTGGCAGTTGGCAGCTGGAGCGACCGAGATGCAAGCAGGAAGAGAAAGTGAAGGCAGTAGCAGACAGTTATTGTTGTACATGTGTGTGCTTGTGAGCTTCCCAAAAAGCCTTCACCGCTAAAGTGAGTTATTGTTATTAATATCGGCCGAGGGAACGAACGCCAAGCGCGTCTACTGGGCGCTCTGACGGTTATCGTTTGCCGGCGTGTGTACATCCAGTCTGAGGCCAGAGTTGGCACGCAACCGAGTATCTGTGTGCGTGTGTATCTATTAGTCATTGCATTAGCTTTGCGACGACCGAGTTTATCTGCTCGACTGCAGTGAGGTTAATGCAATCATTCCAAGGAGGTGAAAAAAAAAAAACTCACAGCTGGCGGTTGGCTGTGTGGGGGGCAACTGGTCTGCGAGGAGCGATGATAATCTTTCGGAAAAAATGTGAAGGAGAAAATTAGGTTCAATGAAATTGATAAACGAGATTGAGGTTGTTGTTTGTGCGAGAAAGCATTTGGTTCGAAGTGCTTTTTTTACGCCAATGACTTCGCCGGCGGGGGCGATGAATTGTGTTTCGATCGGAGAGTTGGCGTTTTGAATTAATCGGTCAGCGACAGTTCTGTTTTTGAGCATACAAAATGTTGGTATTGCTTCATATATAAAATGGAAATGATCTTCAATTGAAGAGTTCAAAACGGCTGAAACTACCAAATTAATTTTACCACGAAAATATTCAGAGCGCACATAAATTCCTCGATCTTGCTTCAATTAGGACTGTCTGAACCTGGAGTCTCCTCAGTGGTTGCTCAACTCAAGAAATTGTTTGACAATTCCCTCTTTCAATTGTTTTACATTTCTGTTATGGATCGAAAACGAAATCTCTCTGAAAATACTTGATAGCGTAGCTAAGTTTAATTCTAAAACTTTTCCCAAAAAAAATTTCAACATTGCCCCAAACGTTTACACTCCATCCTTTACGGGTTACGAAATTTTCGTAAAATGGTGGCTGATAGCCAATCACTCAGGCGAGAGCTGTTCAGTCTGGAGTTTTGTGCAGGGCAAAACGAAGTTGAACAAGAACTGATGGAAGCAAAATAATACACTCAGCGAAATTCAATTAAAGGTAAACTATTTTTCTTTGAAATATCGACAAACACAAATTATTTAAGGCATTAACTATAGCCCAATGACTTATTTAAACAAAGAAAAGAACTGATTAAAACAAATGAATATCTGTTTTGTTAGTTAATCTATAAAGCTCAATTTGTACCGTGAAATTCAATTAAAAGCAGTCAAAGCAAAGTGAAAACAAAGAAAATTCTTGTATAAAAAAGTAATAAGTCCAACCTCGAGGACAAAATCCGACTTGGCTTCGAATTAACTACGCTTTTGAACTTCTGAGTAGGACTTAAAGTCCATTTGCTTGTAACAGAGATAACTTCGTGCGGCCTGCAAAACAACCCTGACATAGACTATTGTTTGTGCATCAAGTGTCGAAGTATGAAATAAAAAATAGCTACCGTCTGTCCCACCTTTCGTAAGTCTCTGTGACAATCAAAACAAAAATGGTGAAAGAGATCAGAGATCTTTATTGAACGATATCACATACATATATGCTTATTGGAAGTTACACTTCCCACGTAGAAGATTTTTGCGTGTTTTTTGTTTGGTATATTTATTGGGATGAGAAATGGTTCAAACCCGACGGCATAGTGCGAAACTGAGCGTAAAGCACTTCATTCGATGATCAATCCAAGACTAACAAACAGGAAAGTCCTGCGAATTTGAACACTAAATTTGGATGTCTACCGTCAGCAAGTGAACTATTTGAGGCTCTAGATTTCTTTAAAGATAATTTGACTTCATTTCATATAATTATTGGTATATAATAACAAAATTTGTAAAAGCTTATTTATATGAAATAGTTAAGCATAATGAGTTCTCAAACAAGTTCTCGGACAATAGGCGAAAGTATTAGTAAGCAATAAAATTGCAAAGTGTTAACGGGAAATAGTCTAAAATAGTAATCTTTGAAATTCATAAAGAAAAACTAGAAAATAGAAGCAATAGTGAAACAAAGCAAGAATTGTTTTTAAGCAATAGCCAGAAATTAACATATTTAAAAAAAAGATTGATTCACTCTGCTCGCCTCTAAGCGTGTAAGGCAAGTTGTTAAATATAACACAATAAGTGACCACGAAGAATTTTTAAAAAGTGTTTTACTAATTCTGGGTGTTTTAAGGAAATTTAGAGTGTTCGGACGAAAAAAGTGTATTCAGAATTGAACAACGAAAGAGATGCTGTGTTCCATTAGGTCAACGCCAAGCTCGCCAGAAACTCTGGAAAGTTCTTTTTACATCCACCGTATACTTCGGTATTGGCACCAAGTCATTACCATCAGTTTCTGTCCATGCGAAGAATTTTTCCTGTCGAAATATATTTGCTGAAATTATGTTTGGAAGAAAAAAAAAAAGTTACTGATTTTTAACCATAGAGACGATAGCTTCCCGAGAGACGCACAATGAAACTCTTTTTAAAATACTAACGAGTTATCTGATAACAGTACAAATTGACGCATATTTGACTTAAATCAGACAGTTAAAACATGTGAAATAAAGTCTTGAAATGTACGTAAAAAAAGTTATTTTTTTCCAATCTAACATTTCTGCCAAAAAAGTTAGCTAGATAGACTGGGCGATTTTTCCATGTCAAAATCAAAAACCGAATTCGTTTGTAAGTCATCATTGACAATCTAAATTTTATTTTTTTTTCTGGTATTATTTAAAAGACTTTAAAGTTTAGTTTTTTATAACACTCTATACCACTTTTAAGATCTTCATAAACTTCATATTTAATTTCACATAAATCACAACTGTCAATCAAATCAAGTGTTGAATCAAGTGGTCAAAAATAAGTTCAGTGAAATGACAACTATAGTTATGGCATCCTCGGCAAAAAGCCATTCTATCGCCGTTTTAGTTCAATGTGAATGTGCAAATCTCTCTTAATATTTCATAAAAACAACGCATTTTGATCATCAACTGAATTTTATATTACCTTCGTATTTTCAGCAGAAGTGTGATGTGATGACAGCTTTGATTATGGCATAAAAATGCCTTCAAACATAGCTCCTGACCTAGCTCATACTAAATTTCATTTTCCCCGTACTAAAACGTCTACACAAAATAAATTTAGCTGAGACGAATAAAAAGACTTCGCTAATTTAGACCACAAAGTACACGTTAGACAATAAATCGACAATAAATTGGGACTGAGAGCCCAATTGGAGAACTGTGTTTGAAATATATGAAATAAAAAATTAAATTTTTGGAATTTAAATTCATTTCAAATTTGCCAGTTGCTATCAATGCTGCAGTCTGTCACTTTTTATTTTCAATTTATCTCTTTTTTGTTGGAATCTGGAATGCCCAATCTGCTCTGGACTCTACAATCGTGTTCGCTGTGGCCATTCAAACGAAAGAATTGTTTAAATTAATGTTCTCTTGAATTGGTAGATTATTTGCATGTAGAGTTTCGTCTAAACAGCAGAATACAATAGCCATTTTTTTTCTTTCCTATGCTTAAATGAAGAGCATAAAAAATATTTAAATTGATTCATAAAAGAAATTGAATTTATAAGAAATTAACAATGAAAGTGACACCGGTTGAATTTGGTATTTGAGCCTTTGACTGAGTCCAACTGACGCACTTTTTTTTAAAATTTCTTTCAATTATTCCTCCAATTCAATTACCTATCTAAAAAAATAACTTCAAGAAGCCGCCATTTTCTAATTGAAGTCAACGAAAGATGCGTTCACAATGATTACACTCATCATTAATTGAATTCGAAATGATTAAGTCTAAAAATAAGCTGCCTTGTAAAAGGTACCGACAAATCGAAGCAGAACGAAGACATGTGGTCCTTGCAGCTTAAGTTTAGTGGCATAGACTTAATACCAAGCACATCATTAGCCCAGGCGTTTATAGTTACGCCTTAAGAATTCAATGAATTCTAATGACGGGCTGCCAAGGTGGACGGGCTCATCTCATTTGGACGATAGAAGATAATCTCCCTATTCAAAGGAACATACCACATCAGCTTGCCCAACAAATCCAATACACGGCCCTCGACTTGACTTCTGTGGTCTTAGAGACGCCAGATACGTCGACGACCCCCTGCGAATAAAAGAATTTCTTCTTCTCCTCTCTCGATTAATGTCCGTTGCCCCCATAAACCGCTGTAGTAATAAAATTAAAAACAACTTCCTCATTACAACCAGCTCATCCTTAAACCGACAGAACAGAAACAAAAACCCACTCGCGTTGCTCGGCAACCCGTTCCTTATCGCGTTGCATCCACCACGCACGCATCCGCGGAGAACCGCGCAGCACCACACAGAGAGCCAGAGATTACATGCTTCTGTTTATGGCTCCACATTAATATCTATTAACCGTGTCAGGTCCATCATCTTTCGCTCTCTGGGACACACGAGCACACGAGAGCATAATCGCCAGCCTGGCATCTAATGGCGAAGCCCCGCTGGACATAATTTAGTGCCAGTGTTCCTCGAAAGGGGCATTATTCCGGCTAAGTGACCATCATTTTACCCTAAATAGCTGGGCGGTCGTCGTCGCACGCAGCCGATTCCAAGGAGCAGAGTAGACCCACACACGCGGACACGCGGATGATGTGTGGCTGATGTATCTGTGTCGCCTCGTGTGTTCGGATTGATTGAAAATGAGATTTATTCTGTGAGATATAAAATTTCTTATGGCCAATGGATGTGACTGCGGTAGAACTATTCTCCTCCGTGTTTTTTTTTTTTTAATTTAAACCTCATCTTGAACTTCATCCATTAATGCGAGTTTTGTTTTTTTTCTGTTTCTTTACAGGTAATTAATCAAGAGTGTCTATCAATTTGATACCGAGTTTGATATGCATCGCTAAACGAAGGTTTGTATGTGGTGGTTAGATTTAAACGGGAACAATAGAATCGAGGGGCTCGGTCATCAATCAACTGGAGCGGGATGTGCATCTGACCGGTTTTGGGGGGGAATTTAATGACACTTTGTGGATTCATCAAAATTAAATTTGAAAACTCCACATGTGTGTGGATCGTTAAGTTTACGAGCACTGTCGCTGGAGAGCGTTTTCAATTGCCGAGTCCGGAGACTGAGGTCTACAAAAAGCCGATTCCATGTGGTGCGACATGAAATTGATTCGGTAATAGAATTCCTGAATCAACCTGCTTGGGAGGTGGGCGTGTGCTGTGAGTCGAGGGAATGCCGACGGTTCTCTCGAGGAGATAGACGATGCGCTGGGGCGTTGCTCTCTGGCTGGGGAATTTTCGTTTATTTGACACATTCGTGGGAATTGTGTGTGTCAAAAGAAAATATTGTTCGGAAAGGATGGTAGTACCCTTTTTTGTGATACTTAGCAAAACTTTCCATTCAGAACCGTTCTCTTTGGCTATTGGCTATTGATATCTTATATTGATTCCATATTAAATTAAAGCAAAATAAGAAATATATAAAAAAAATCTCATTTAAAAAGAACAATATTTTTAAACTATTTGAACTAGAACAGAAACGAGGCAGTACAGTGCTGCGAGTTAAAGGGAAAAAGAATTTCCAAACACTGGAATCAATCCTGGTCCACTGGTGACATTCCGGGTCCATCCACTGGTGACATTCCGGGTGATTGACAAACTCACGCAATCGCCAGGCATGTGACCACAATTCCTCTACAATCCTCAGAATTAAAAGCCATGCCAATAGCTAGAACCAAATTAGCTACAAGGCTGCATAATTTTAGGACCACCAATGGTAGCCAGAAGGCTCAACGTGTTCACACATCAAACAGATTTGGCCTGCATTGGATGCTAAACTCACAACCTGTCTCCTTCGGATAAGTAGACCAGTGATAACGGTCCTGATAGGCGTCATTACGGGACACTGCACCATTAGCACACACGCCAGGTTGAGAATCCCTGTCAATGACTTTTTTAAAAGTTGCTGGGATGAGCGCTACGCAGAAGAACTCACCAAGGCGAGCAAATCTTTGATAATCTGAGCCATTTGAGTAATATCAGCATCGATCAAATCTAAGCTTTCTAAGAAGCTTCCAATGATTCCAAAAAGATACGGTAGATATCCGCGTATGGGCCTAGTCTGGCCTAAGAGTGGCTGTGGGCTTCTCTTACCCCAATAGCCACCTCTTAGTTAGCTCTGTAGCGCTTTGTACATAGCCGGAAAATTCAAAAGACAAAAAGGCGGAAGGGAGATATTTGGCAACCTAATACAGAGGGACATAAAGCAGTGCAGATAATTCATATATATTTTCAACATACCTATTTCTTTTTAATTTTTTCATCCAACTTTTGGCTCCTGGGCTATCTCGAAACGAGTTCAAGCACTGACCAACGGAGCTGAAAAACGAACTTGATTGGGACGTTGAAAATGAAGTTTTTCTATAGACAGACATTCTTTAGCAGTCACATGCCTTCGGCGGCCATGTTATCTTGGCGACCATGCGGTGTTTTGACAGCGTTTGTCAAATTTGTCGTTTATTGTTCAGGCAGTGATGTCAATTACCACCATCGAGCAACACATTCAAATGATAAAATGCCGTCATAAAAATGCGTGTTAGTTCATGTAAACGTTGTGCACACTTTGTCTATTTTTTAGCAGGAGCCATTTCAAAGTCGACTCTCCGAAGTTTAATGGTTAAATTCAACTGGTTCGGTAAGCGAATGTAGTGTGTTAATAAAATGCCAGACATCTCCACTGTCCATCAAAATATGCAAGTGAACCTAAGCTGGTTGATTTCGTTTGCCTTAATAAGTCTTGCGACTTTGATCGTGATCGTGTCACATCCTCCCGAACATCAAAATCGTTTTCCGTTTCATAAGACGGATCAAGCTATCTAGACTCGTATGCCAAAAGTCTGACTCGTGGGCCATGGCGACACTGTAACATGTGCTACGTAACTGCCTATCATTAGGAAGAACTAAATACGAATTTTGTAGTCCTTCAACTACAAATCAGAAAGACAGCTGATTTAAAGGCACATTAATTACTCAGTTTCGATCAAGTTTCTAAGTCTTCTTGCTTTATAAGAGGAAAAAGATTCACTAAGGTAGTGGAAATGCTGTGGACCAATATTGGTCTATTTGAACTCGGCAATTATCCTGTAATTTAATTTTGACGGATGATTGGATGTAAGTTTGATGGATAATGCGTCGGACTATGCAGCAAGTGTCTTCACATCTGAATCCTCTCCGACGAAAAACATCACAAACAACTTTTACGGCCACACCTCTAGCGAACGACTAATAATCTTCTTTAGCACTTTGGATAATAAAAAAGTAGGTCCTTTCTACATGTGTTAAATTATGCCGCGCAAATACTTTTAAAAATGGAACACTATATTAAAGAATAATGCGTTTTCAATACAATACAATGATTCAAAATCAACGAAAGTGTTGTTATACGAATTTCGTACAAAAATTTCTCGGAGAATTTTAGTATGAAACTCATTTAATTGGGGCTGCAATGAAGTGAGTGTGATTTTTCAAAAAAAAAAAAAAAAACAAATATTACTACAGTTTGAAGTAAATAATGGGGCAGATTTTGTCAGTAAACGCCAATCTTTAAATATAAAAATGTCAGCGGCAGTAGCTGTTGCCACTTTTATCACAAAATGACCAAATTACGTCGATGGTACAATTCATCTGGAAGTACTCATTTGGCAGATTCCAATTACATTGTGGTCCTGCCCCGATATACTTGACAGATCCAGGACACACAGACCTATGTGTTTTGACCGCCTCCCACACAAATTGCATGCATCCTATCCGCCTTGTAGGCCTCAAACCAAGAGCAGCATATTCCCATTGTCTATGACCCCCAGTGGTCCTCACTGGGAATCGAGTCACTCGGCTAAAAATAGTTAAGACCCATTCTAGATATGAAAAACCTAAACTCCATGTACTTCTATTCGTTTCCCTCTTTTTTTTTGTTCTGCGATTTTCTTGTCCAATTTATTTACTCATTTCCTCTTCGTCTGTTCCCCTAAACCCAATTTCCTTGTCAATGACTCGTCGAATGGGATAAAACGAAGAGAAGCTCCAGCTTCAGTTCCAACTCCAGAGACTAGTGGTTGCCTTAATTGAAATTTTCTCTACGTGTGCGTGTGTGACTGAGAGTGCCTTCCACATCCGGTGAAATATTACCCTTGATTGCCAGGCGCACAGCTCATCCTCTGATGTGATGCTCCACATATAAATGGAAAGTAAAGTACTCTACTCTACCATGGGCCAGGGCCAACGAGCAAAAAGAAAAAAAAAAAAAAGTATCTCACCACTTAAACCGTCACCACACAAAGAAGCCAGCGACGAAGATAAAAATAAATAACGCAAAAAAAAGAAACAAAAACCTCGAGAACCTCTAGTAATTGTCACGGTGTTGCATACAGTTGGGACGAATTATTTGCCGAGTGCCCCGGTCCTGTCTCCAAGTCCGCATCATTGGTGCGTGTCCTCCGTAGAGCCTCCGCCCCTCGGCTTCATCGGTCCTCTGCGCTACTCTGGGATCCTATCGATTTCATTGTGTAAGGTTGGTCTTTTGTTCGCGTTAATGACTCTCAAGAAGGAGCTCAGCTACGGACGATGACGGTCTTCTTCGGAGAGTTGTCGGAGTCGTCGTCGTCGTCGTCTCAGTGATGGCAGTAATGGCCACAAATAATTTTGTACAGCAAAAACAGAAAAAAAAGAAGAGACTACTTCGTTGTCGGCAAAGGGAAATTTCAAAAATTGCATCTACATACGTGAGGATGTGGTGCGCGGTCTCTCTTTTTTTCTGCTTTTTGATTGCATCGATGTCTGCGCTGGTTTTGGGATGGTCGGACTTTTGTTTTGCTGATTTGTGGTCGGCGCTATTGTCGTTGTCCCGGTGGCTGTTACTGATTGTTGTCGTCGTCACTGTCGTCGACGACGCAGCGATGCGTTTCGTTACAAATAAAAAAGAGGAAAAAAATTCTCTTTGCAGTGGAGGTCTTTGGGAAGCATGAAGATATATTGTTTATTGTTGTTGAGAGTATTTGGGGCGAATTTCGTTGTTAAGCCAACGGACTGACGATATTTCAAGAAGTCGAATCCTCGTCTTTCTCTGGATCTTTGAAGTAGGGAAACATTTAAAGTGCTACTTCAAAGTGATGGCATCAGATGAGATGCTCTCTTCAGGACTATTGTAAAAAATGTCAAAATCCGCGTGTCTTTTGTTCCAAAAGATATTTCACTGTGAGATTTATTTATAGTTTCGTGGTCGTAAAAGAAAAATATCCAATTTGTCATTACTAGTTTGTTTTTAGACGTAAGCAATTCCCTACTGACTGAATTCTCCATATTAGTAAGCTAGTAATAATATAAATGGGGTATCGTTACAGCCCGACCCGACAGAGCCCAACTTTTCAAGTAAACCAGCTAAAAAGTTCTTATATAAATGTATTTTAGGCAATTTTCATTGTCATTTGAAAGTGCTTACCAAATTTTCTTTGGACAGTAATTTAGAAACAGTTTTAACAATTCCCTCTTAGCTAGCTAGAGCATTGCTGTCTATACTTTCGTTACCTAGTCGCTCTGAGAACCTTTATCCTTTTTTATTTACATAATTATCTACAACACAAGTGTGTACAGATACAGAAGGCAGATAAAAATAATAAAAAAAAAAAACGAGGCGAAGTAATTTCTCATTGAGGCAATAAAAGAGCTAAGGCAGTTATGCTTTCTGCTCCATTCGTCCATCTCCTAGACATGGTCAAGAATTCGACGCAGAAGTTTTCTGGGATAATGGGATAGAGCTTTGATTTTCGGAACACAAGTTGGTACTTCGTGGAATAATTTTAATCGGTTTAGTGGTGCTTGGATTTATCACCTGGCTCCTGGACAACACTTACGAGGGTGGTCTGAAAAGTTTCCGACTAAACAAAGATACAAGACATGTTTTCTCAAATTTTTTTGATTTATTTTTCTACATAGTCTCCTTGTAATTCTACACACTCCTCCCAGCGATGCTCCCATCTCTCTAACCCGTCCATATCGTACTTCGCATTGTACTCTGCGAAATAGTTGTCAATTTATCGCACCCTAACTGCCAAATTATCGTAAGCGACTCTTTAAGCAAAAATGAGTTAATGATGTAGTTCGATGGTTTATTCGATTGTGCATCTTTCTGCAGTCTTAGTTTTTCAATAAAGCGTTCCAGTTTAAAATAACAGAAAAAAATTATCTTAAACGATATTTACTTTTTCCAAAAAAGAAAATATTCACATCGACCAACTCAAACGACTGTCAACTAAAAACTGCGCGTCTAAAATGGCTGAAACTTCATTGCGTAACTATCAAAAGATGCACAACTAGCATTCAGTAGTTTTTATTGACGAGTGCCGCTATCTTTATGTTGCGGTCGGAAAGGAAACTTTTCAGACAGCCCTTGTAAAGTTCCTTACTCCACGCGGTTTTAAATTTTGTTTGTCACTTAAAGAAATAAATTAAAAGCTTGGGCATTACTGGTCATAGGCAATTAGAGGGCTAACTGTCTACAGAAAGCGTGTTAAATCAACCTTCTTCAACGCAAAACTTATTTTATTGCCTTAAAGTGCGTAAAACGTGGAGTCGGATCAAAACTCATCTAAGTTGATCTAAAGAAATCTGAATAATGCTTTCTTTCTATCTACTTACGACTGTTTTGCCTGATTTAAGTAAGGACGTCTTCTACTGTCACCTTTTTCTCTATTCGATAGTAACTTTAACAAACCTTTGTTAAAATAAATCACACTAGTGTAAGTAAGAACCATGAAAACTTATTTAGTTTTTGACGGATCAAGGGAGAATATTGTGAAGGTACTAACACCAGATTTACCAGACTAGTCCAAAGAATAAATTTTACGAACTATACCTCCATTATATTATTGAACTCATTTTATTTTTTTTAAGTAAAGCCTGAAACACTCACTAAGTACTTTTCCTAAGGATTAATCATTTTAACTGGTTTTGTTTGAAATAGGTATATTTAAATTGTTGCTAAATTTAGTGTTAAATCTCAGTCTTACCTACAAGTGAAGTTGAATCTAAACAAATTACCAGTAGAAATACCTAGGACTATTCCTAGAGAGGATCTTTTACTGAAACTTTCATGGAATTGGTTTCATAAATGCTATTGCTCAGGGTACAGGCTTATATCCTGAGTTGTACACCATGGAAGTAAAAAAGAGATTCGAAAGAAACGAACGAAAAGCTGCTAAAAAGGAGGAAGTTTTCCTTTTCTTTTTTTATGGTGGTGATTGAAATGGTGTTACTTGGACTTATCTTGTGCTCTGCTGACGCTTGTTGAAGTAAGTAAGCAGTTAAGAATAAAGACGTATCGGGTTGATTATCAGGAAATAAAGACACTTCTTTTTTTGCGACTTGAACTTAGTGGACGCATGTACACAAATCCTTAGTAGCACAGAGCAGAACTTTTTACTTTTTTTCCGATATAGCAGTTTGATTTCAACTCAATAACACGAAAATCGGCTCGTACTGTGTCCTGAACTAAACACTTAAGTACTAAACCCTCTAGTACGCGCTAGTTAAAGAAAAATTAAGTCAAATCGTTGACTGTTCTGTATATTTGTTTTTCTGCAAAAATAAGAAAATATCCAAAAGACAATATCCAAAAGAGATTCTTTTTCGCAACACTCATTACGAGGATTCAGACGTATAGCTTCCGTTCTTTCCGATACCCACCAAGGTTCTTAAGTTCCACTCCAAAAAAGACCCAAAAATTTTCTAAACAATCTGCCAAAAAACGTTTCCACAAGTTCAACAATTGTCAGCAAATGCAATTCGCAAACAGAATTTCAATTCAAGCCACCACTGCATCCCATCTAAGCACAAACTTCTGAAGATGAACGAACTTAAAGAGCCCATCAAATCACCCATAAATCCCTTATTTAGCACATTTTAACAATCTCGTCGACTTTTAATGCTCATTTGCCGGTATGTTCTATTTTGCCTGCTGCCGAACTAAAAACGACGATTATCTCAAACCCCACCAATCTCAGTTAAAAAAAACTCTTTTCAAAAGAAAACCTTTTTAACGACTTTGGTGCCTAAACCTTAACGACACACCATAAATATTTACAGAGATTTTACGATGGCTTCTGAAAGGCACCAACAGAGCCACCAACAGCAGCGCTAACAAGTCAAGTCCCATTCGTTGTATCTTATCTGTCAGCCATAAAATCGCTCAGCAAAATAAGTTTTTGCAAAAATCTTTTTGTTGTGTATTTTTTTTTTTTTTTTGCAAATAAATTAGTTCACCACGCGGCGTTTGTCTTTTCATGGAGGGGCCTATAACATACTTTTTGTAATTAAAATCTTTTATATGGATATTTAAGCGATCGTAACAATAAAATCGAACGACTCTAATAAGGTCTCGTTAAAGTCTTCTACTGGTCGACTTTAAGACGTGGCACGGCGACATACTTTTGATGCGAGTTCATGCATTCGCATGCCGGTGAAGCGTCAAAGTGTGTCGTCAACAACGGATCCACGGATTTCGCCGCGTGCATGTAGGCGAATTAAATTTAATTTTTATTATTGTCGCTGGTGATTGTGATGACAATATTTTGTAGACTCATATTGGAGCTGTTGGTTAAAAAAGAAATAGCCTAGGGACTGATGGCAGCAGTTCTGTGTAATTGAGAATGATTGAGGGCGGTTTTTTTTTTTTGCCGAGAATCCTCTCGGTTCGGAGAGCCTGAGTTGTCAAAGCGAAATGGAAATTGACTTTCATATCTGTTTTTTTTTTTTTTTTTTTTTTTGTGCATCCTTGCAAAGGGGAGCTAGTTTGCAGTGAAGCATTTCTTTTGATTGGTGAACCTATTATATAGTCTGACAGGGAGACAAACGGCAAACGGCAACCGGCAAAAAGGGAAAATCAGCAATTACGAGATACATCTTAATTGGATAGCCAATCTATCGGGACAGAGTAATGAATGGATAGTGAGTGACATGGAGTCGGAAATAGGATGAGCGATGAACTCTGATGAGAGGTGAACTGCATTTTGTTGATTCTGCAGATTGGTTTGCGATTGAAAAATTTGCAAGTAACTTTCTATCAAAGTGGGATCTGCAGTTCTTCGACTCTTCTGTCTTTCTGTCCATTTTACAAATTGAATCTTGTCTTAATTTAAAACTACGATTTCCGGTCAGATTTGTACAATCTTAGCTTAGAAGTAAGAAAATTTGGTCCTCTTCGAATTTTGTTCTACAGCATTCCATCTGATTGGAGTTTGCAGACTTTTTCGTAGACATCGACTGTGCAAAAGAAAGATCCTCGAAGCCATTTCAAGTGTTAAGTTATACCTCCTTATTAATCCAGTTGATAGTCAAAGTGAAACACATATTTATGTGGACCGATCGTAACTACCACGATCAGATCTCTTCACAGACCGACAAGAAACCGCCCATGAGAATAATCTCTCCCCTTGATACTTCTACGATTTTCAAGAGTTAAACTATGGCTGCGGACTCTGACCCTGTTCGTATAAAATTACAAACCACGTCCGAGTCGGGACATTTATGCGAAAAATAAACCTCCGGACTCTTTACTGCAGCCATAATTGCAGCACCGCCTTTCTTGCGAGTTGCATCTTCCATTTTTAAGAGCCTGCCTGCGTCGTAGAGAAAACTAGCACCATTCAGATCCTTGATTGTGATCATCAGAGATGCACCACGTTCTCAACCCACATGCGGATCGTCGCGATTGAGCAAACAAACAGAGAGAAAAAACTCGAATGCCATCACTTCACTTCCCAGAGTTCTAGTTAAAGTCCATCACATTTTCTTTAATCTAGATTGGAATTGGCCACTTGGTTATTTCTTTCTTTCCTTTTCGTCGTCTTCGTTTTCTAAGTCTGAATAAATCAATCGCGATGACCCTCTTCAGTCATGGATACCATGTTATTTGTGCGTTTAAAGAGGCATCGTGTTGTTAAGTGGAAGAATCTTTGTATCTTTGTATCTTAATATCTTGTTACAGCCGCGTAAAGTATCGCAGATCACAGCAACAGAAGAGGATCGTTGTTGTCACTGTAATGGAGACAGCGACATACATACACAGTTTTGTGTATGACTCATTTCAGGTGAAAAAAAAGAAAGAATTTCAATTTGACTCAGAGAATAACAAAGAGAGACACACACAGATAACAATCAATCAAGAAGAATGTATTGCGTGTAGAATTGATTTACAGTTTTCTGTTTCCAAATCCCATTTCCAAAGGCAGGATTTGACAAGGCTTAGATTGATTGTTATTCTCGAAGGTCTTCTCAGAAGCGAGTCACAAAAAGAAATAGAAAAAAAAAAATCGAAACATCTTTTAACTACTCTCCAATTCAATGGACGTGGTGTGGTGGCTTTATTAGGTCCATTAAACGATGTAGTTGATTTATCTGATGAACGTGAAGGGTTTAAACGAATATCTCGGGGTATCTCTCGATCTGATGCATAACAAATTTACAGTTTTTAGTACGGACATTATTCAGGAAATGACATCATATGTGCTGATGGGTCGTCTCTGATGGGCTATCGCACGTCTGGCGACAGGAAATGCTGCGGACAAATGGTTTATGGGGAAAGTGCCACCTAAGTGTGACTTGAGGGCTCCTGGTTTGCGGTTTAAAGGTGTGTAAGTGCTCACCGTGGAACGAAGGATAAGCCAGATGAAGATCCACTAGAGCGAACTGGAGCTCTGATGCTGCCAATTATCTCACAAATGAATCTTTACATTGCCCAGGACGACATCCGTGGCAGGAGAAAAAAAGAATTAAATTGGCATTAATCTTTGGTCTTTTTACCTATGTGTGGGAAGAGATTTAAGAACACAGGATCTTGTGATATTACTTCTCCCCTTACCTTACTTCTCTGGTCGAATTCTCCCAACTCGCGCTTTAACTATGAATTAAAACTAATCTTCCTAATTATCATTCAAGTTGGACGTGAAAAGATACAGTTAGCGTTAAAAGTGAATGCACAATTATCTGGACAAAGTTTATCCTCAAAAGTAAGATGCACCAGCTTCTGCATCTAACGCATTCTAAAATATAAACATGTTGAGTCTGTTTCGACCAAATTGCATGGCGGCGTCCGTTAAATTATTTGTCCTTAAATTAATTTGTCAATCGTTTATCATCAGTGTCTCAAAAAGTCCACAAAGACTTTTAAATGGGTGCTTCAAGCATTTTGCTTTGAAATCCCAGGGATCTGGCTTATCAGACTCCGGAGCTGAACTCTGCTTGATGCATTAGAAAGTACAGTACCGGCTACCATTCATTTGGGCGTACAAACCTTTTACAATGAATTGCTATTTTTTTTGTAAGAGACTGTTTTATATTCTCAAATGAGGATTAAAAAAAGAACACAAAACTGTAACAAAACAGACGCATAATTTAATTTTTCTAAACAAACGATTTTGAATTTGCTTAAAATGATTCATTTTACGGACTCAGGTAGCAGTTATTTCTCTCTTTGGTCCAATGTCGAAGTATTAAAGAGAAAACTTTTTCCAGGCACTTAAACGATTAAAAAGAGCACAATTCCAGACAGTTATTAAAAACTATCACGGTCTTCCCCTACACATCCGGGAAAATATATTGGAACGCTACCTTCAATGAAAGATCAATACATTAGTTGTGTGGCATTCCTCCTTTCGACTTCACTTTTTGTGAACATCAGAATTTTCTTTACGCTTTTGCCCAATCGAAGAAGTTTTGACTCTCCGAAACTATAAAAAGTAAATTTGTTTTAATATAAGAACAGAATACAAGTAAAAAAAAAACTTGATCTTGTAAAGTTTTAAGCCAGGATCTCTGCACGATCTTTGTTATTATGTAAACTGAGCATTTCTGAACTGACTGATTTTGAGCTAAACCACTTTCAACTGTGCTTACCAAAAGACTTTTAGAAAACAGATTACGTCTACATTAGAAAAAAATATTTCTATCGCTTGAAAACATATTGCATCATTGCTTGAAAACATATTGCTGCTATAAATTCTTATATAGTCTTCGCGAGAGCTGATCTCTATGTTCGTCGATAAAAAATGAACAATTTTGATTTTTTTTTATCAAGCTTTTTACTTGTCTGTATATACATATAAACATATCAGAGTTCATACTTTAATAAAAACTTGAAAACCTTTTATTCTTAACAATAGAATCCCGCTTGATTTTAGGGTGTAAAAAAAAACAAAACAAAAGAAAAACCGCAATACAGGACGAGATTCGAACCCAGCACTCTCACATAGAGAGCAGTGACCACACCCACTAGGTTACCACCGTTTCGATGTTCTAATTTGATATAAGAAGCAATTGTGAAAACTTTGGAGGCGTTTTCTTGAAAAAGGGGGAGTGCACCGATCTCTCACTTTGGGAAATTAGTGTCCTATAGAGAACCTATAGTCGACGTATAGCATAGAGGACCTATTAGGTTAGATTGGTGGGCCGGCGGATATACCGCCTCACTTAGGTCCTTGTGGACCCCTTGTGTTACCCATTGGGGGGTATTTGGCATAGGACCTATTACTATGCCAAATTTCCAAATCGGTGAGCCCAAGTTCGTGCACTCTCCTTGTTAGACGGAAAAATGGAGTGTGGTACGGCTGAAGTCCGAAAGCAGACATGAGGGTATGCTGATGAGCATTCCTAACGAGGCGAGTATTGCGATTGAATTTTTGAAGGAGAGGAATGCAGTTGGCTAACTCAAAGCTTCGTAAGTCATTGTAATAATTTCCAGTTTCATTTCCATGTGGCTTCATTGGTTAGTGCGGCGCATAGTTAAGCGAGAGTACCTGTGTTCGAATCTAAACCGAGAAAATAAGACCACAAACATTTTTCACGGCTCCACCACCAACGACCAACTGCCAATCCATCTGGACTACTTCTGTCATGAAAAGCTTTCGCAATTCGCCGTTGGGAACCGGCATTACACAGTAGGTCCCCTCCACATGTGTCAAATAATAACGTGTACAACACAGTGGAGGCGCGAAAAAACTAGGCTCTGGCCCTCAACGGGCTGCTACGCTTCCGAATGTATGTATGTAGTTTCATTTTCAATCAAGCTTAGCCTTTGTAAAAATGTAAAAATCACTACATACTTGCTAGAAAATATCTGATTTTAAATTTCTCTGTTATTACGCTTTTTTGAGACTGAATGCGTTTTTTGATGTGCCTGTTAAAGTCTCCGAGTAGCATCTTTGACCTTCTTCTCCGCCACAGACAAATCTGTTGGTTAAAGAACCCCCAGCTTTTTTTGTTAATCTGCATACATCCAAAGATTTCTTTGTGTCCACGCCCTGCCGTCGATCTTCTTTACTCTCATCCAAGACTATCTCGATCGAAATTTAGATCCATGACTCTTCGTGATTGATTCGCTACGCATTCAAACGACGAAAGGTGTGCTCCTCGTATAGTTATTCGTTTTTTTTGTCGTAGGCAGTGATAAATCGCCAGTAGCCTTCTTGCTGACGTCTGTCGAATTCTTTTCTCGCTTTTAACTTTTTAATCGTGTTAACGTGCATATCTTTTTAATCGACAAATCCCTTTTTATTTCTCTTTCGTTTCAGGTAATTAATCAAATTTCACTTTTATTCATTTGAATTTGAACAACAAAGTGGACCACACATCCGAAAAGACATGCATCGCAAAAGGCTGTGCCTTCGAAGACAAATGGAATGACAGTTTGGTAAAAAAAAAAGTGTCTTTATACCCCTTGCAAAACAACAGAAGTAACAAATTATCCCCATTTCCGGTGTTTACAGTTCGCCAATTGTTCCGCTTACAAGATTTTCGTGCTGAAACTTTTGTCGAATTGGGAGGGGGGAGGCCTTTCCTCCGATTTGAGATAAAAAACAAAACACAAATTTATGTTAAAGGGTCGGAGCGGAAGTCATTTCGCGTTTAAGAGCACCACACTGTCAAATATTGTATGCAATGGGGCTATAAAAACCTGAATGAGTATGAGTTTGACTTAAAGTGTTTTGTGGTGCCAATCAAAGCGCGGGAGAATTATGCCGAACGTCACTCAGGACTGACGGCCGATTCGCCCTATAAGAACCCGTTGCGAGAGACGATTGGTGAAATGAAAAAAGTTTTGAGCAATTTTTAGAAAGGTTTCTTAATTTCCATCAATCACTTGTGGAAATTTGTTTGTGTTTATTGCCACAAAACGTCCTTGAATTATAAACACATGCTGTGTGCCTGGAGGACAAAGGAAAATTCAACGCACAACCGAAAACGATTTTGTCGTGGTTCTTTTCTGCGAATTTCCTTTTCGGAGAATTTTCACAATTTTCATTGAAGCTATTTGATTATTTATGAGATTTAATTTTCTTACTTCAAATTTAAAGCTTTAAGTTAAGAGAAAACTCGAACGAAAAAAATGCAGTTTACAGTTCGCCAACTGTTCCGTTCGATGAAAATGGCTAATTGGTTGGTTTACTTTCGTTTGAGCGAACGTTAGAAATGGACTTCAGTAAAGATAAAATAAGCCATGTATTACAGTCTTTTGAAGTCGAAACGTTAGCCATGCGGCTGAAAATCTTTTTGATGCCTTGGCCTGTACACTCAACTCCTCGTAGTTTTGATTTCGTCGATTCTGTTTCGGAAAAAATGAAAAGCGTCGAGTGCAACATCAAACTGTCGGATAGTGTTCGATTTCCCCAGATCAAAAATTTTGCAAAAGAAGACCACATGAGAATAAACCTCCTTGATCCAATTTCCCTCTTTAAATCGAAGCTAAATTGCGACAAAGTCGTTTTTTGGAAGAGATGGATGGAGACTAAGAAATTAATATGTTCGGCTTAGAAACACATGCTTTGACACTTAACCAAAACCAAACATTTCATCAAAGCGTTTAGCGCAAAGTATAAACATTCCCCCACCAGAGATTAATTTAGAATGAAAATTACGAAAAAGTTTGTACCACATGTCGACCCTTTTAGTCAAGAATCCATCCCCCAATAGACCGCCCAATGAATAATGAAAATTCTAAAGCCCGATGACAACGCATCCCGATAAAACAACAACAAACGCACCCTTCGTTCGGCTTTGGCTTTCAACGTATTTCCAAATCTCCCTCGAACTAAAGAAGATTCGTTCGACTCTAACCATTTATCAATTCAAATGACAAGCCAACAGCCGTTCGAATCGACTTAATTAGCCTCCCTTGCATATTTTGGCGTGGATTCCTATAAAAGCCTAAGCACATAAATAATCATCTCTCCCCCCGGAGAGGAGGGGGCACGGTATACATATTTAAATTATTTTCGCGCTACAAAATTTTCACTACACTCACTCGTCCTTCCTCCCCCACACACACGCGAACACGCAAAAGACAAGAACAAAAACCCATTTGAATGTCCTGAAAGCCCATCACAGCCTTCGCGGATACATACCCCCTCGTGCTTATCTAGATTCACGTACACATAAAACCGGATAAAGGACACTTTGTTATTGCTGTGCGCGTAGCACACCGAGGGAAAAAGCAAATAAAACGCCTGCCTAAGTCGACGTGGTCCTCCCCTTTTCGCCATGCTGCGCCCCCTGTGAATCAACAATTTGTCAGCCTTGAGGCATTTCAAGGAGCCGAGCAACGACAACGACAACGACGGCACACAGCATACCGAGGGGAAATGAGGTGACTTAAGGACTATGAGTTTTCTATTAATTTTGAATAATACCATAAACATTATTCACACGAAGGATTTCACCATGAAAAAGGAGAGTGCACCACCCACTGCTACTGCTGCCACCCACCGAAAAGGATACTCACTCGTCGTCGACTCCTGCCGCGCGGGCAACATTGATTTTGATATCCCTGGAGGTGGATTGGTGTGTAAGTGCGCGAATACATTTGCACACCAAATGGGTATCGCATAAATTTTTGAGTCTAAAGGACACACAGGAAAGGATCGCGACTAAAGCCCGCACACCATGACAAATGGAATGGTGGTGGATGGAAATGGATTCAGATTCAACTTCAGAGGCCAGAAACAGGGGAAGGCAGAAAATTGGGGGCGTCGTAGTCAACACAACGCACACATACACTCAGAAAGAGACTTCCTTTCACCCACCCACATGACTTGTTCCCTTGAACCAACTGTTGTGGCATGGATGCGCGTAGTAACAAGCCAAGTTGTTGACCCAAAATCACAAATTAAAAAAGCAAAAAAAAAAAAAAAAACAGAACTCTGGTGGGGTACACAGGGCGAAAGGACACAAAAGCCTGAGTAAAGTAGGTAAGAGGACGAAGACACAGAGAGAAAAACGAGAAACGGGTACGTTTCCGTTAATTACGTACTTTCCACACAACAAAAAAGAAAAAAAAGAAAAGTAGACTCCCATCCACCCGCCGCAGCCGAGTCTTGCTCCGAGGACTTTGGTTTCCAGCACCCTAGTGAGAATTACTCTCGGATAAAATTTGGGTCCGTTTTTAATTAAGGACACATACCTCCTCGTGTCTTATGCAAGGTAAGTCACAGCGGGTGGAGGTGAATGGGTGCGCGCAAATTGCGTATAATGGGTATCCTTGTGTCACGCATAAATCTGCAACGACGTTTCGGCGCGGGGACCCCTTTTCATTAAGCTGATGGATTTTCCACTAAGCGAGGATTTTTAATTAAAAAAAAATGAGGGGGGTTGGAAAAAAGAGGTCCGACGAAGTCCTTTATCAGTCCCAACAAGTGAACGTCTTGCGATGCGCAAACGAGTTGATGTAAAGATAAATGATTGCGGAGTCATAATTCGGTGAAACGAAACGAAACGATGACGTTAAATGGCTTTTGAGGGCAGCTCTCTGCTGACATGGATTACATTTGGATTTAAGGGCGGGGGAGTGCTGGTGGCGTGATGTTGTCGTCATCGAGCTCAAGTAGCAGGCGGAGCTGTCTGTGTCAAGTGAACGATGCAGGTGGAAGATATGGAAGCTAACTTCGACCCAGTTGTTGAGGATACATGGGGCCTTTGAGGCATTTCACGTATCGGTGAAGTTGTAACTGTGCGGAGATTAATGGGATTGAATGTTCTGACCGTATACTTTGTTACACTCTTTAGTTTTCATGCAAGAAAAATATGGGTTTTTGTCAATCGAAGGTATTAGTCATCGGTTGACCAACTAAAAATAGGATCTACAAAGAGGAGATGAAATGAATTTTCGCCAGCTTGGCTTAGACCTTAAATCAAATGCTGGTTAGTAAAAAATCACATTTCAGTTCATAAGACACATGAAGTTTACCAGCTGTTTTACCAGTGTTCTTGCGTTTAGCATGGATCTTCCTCGAGCCTGTTGCTTCATTTAGAGCATTATCTCCGTAATCTTCCGATGCGCTTCAGCCGTCGTTTCCTAAAATCGAATGAAAGAAGAAAATCAATACGATTATTCTAGCTCGGTTAATGAGGATTTAGATATGTCAAAATCGATCGGCCGGAGCCGTCTACTGGTAAACAGCGAGTTAAGTACCTTAGCCAAAGGCCTTTGTTGCTCTGGGTACATTTTTCAAATTTTCAGCTAGTTTTAAATAAATAAATAAATCAATAAATAATTAAGTACCTAATACTCACGTTTTTTGTGGCCTTATATTTTGTGGACTTATACTTGAAGGATAAATGCAGCTGATGGCCTTGAAATTTGTGCTCATAAAAATATTGTTGGCATGTAATTTATTTCATGTTAATAAGCAACTATTTTGGAGGTGTACCACGTTTCGTTAATGTTGAAAAGTGTCTAGAATCACAACATTAACTTTGAAGAAAAGCAACTGTTTAAATGTAAATTTGAGCTGACGACAAAACGCTTTTTTTAAAGAAAACATTTTCTTCAACAATTACTTTTATTTTACTTTAAGGAAATTTACAATGCTGTTAAGCACTTAACGCAGAAATGTACATTTACAGTCGATGTAATAGTAATTATTTTTTATTATTGAAAGGAACGTTAACTCGTGAAAGTATCCGAGACATTACTTTTCACTTTATCAGCTTTTTTCGAAGGCAGGAGTATTTTTTTTTGGTTGGTTATAACTGTTGTAATCTGCAGTTGTTCTGCTGAGCATTAAGCCTGCTGCTCGGGTTCTCTATTTTTCCTATGGCCTTGGTCTCGATTTTTACAAACTCAATTTGTGAGAACTTGCAGTGAAAAGGCTGATAATTTCATCGATTGGACTAAACTATGCATGTATTGTAAAATGGGCAATGAAGAAATCTATTTATTCCAAAACTTCAACGACTCTATTTAGCAAATAAAAGTAAGTTCTTGCAATTTTTTTTTATTGAAACTGGGCCATCAAGTCGTTTCTTTTCAAATTATAAGTTATTTTGACACAGCTATAAAAATCTTGGCAGAAAGTTAGTTTCATATTTCCGCGAAATGAAATAAGTCTTGGACAATGTTGGAAATATTGAAAACTGAGTGGCTTGTAACCCAAACTATACGTTCTGTGTTTTGAACTCTTTGGACTTCTTTTTTTGAGGACCATGAAGAACTGATGTTTGGCTAACAATCGGGAAACGATTAAAGCACTTAAGGCCAATATGATCCGAGCAATTTTTGAGCTACAACCCGAAACCATCAACAAGGTCTTCGACAATTAAAGCCACAGAATAAGCTTCTGCGAAACCAGCCGAGGCAGCCATTTAAACGACGTTGTGCTCCATAATTAAGCCGTTTACACCCACATAAAACAAAAAACCGAGAAAAACGATGAAATAATTTTCATTCGCCTCCGAAATACACTACGTTTTATTCTAATATTTGTCTTTTAATTGTGTTAATCTTTATTGTTCAGGAAAATTATGGTAAACATAAAAAGTTATGACTATACCAAATGCTTTAACCCTTAAATCTAAAATTTTACAAAAAAGTGGAGCTAATCAATCTATGTGTACTCTGTCCAATTGATGTGAATCAAATCCAATCCTAAAACTTAATGCTCTGTACTTCTACTTTCTTAAAGTCGTGCATATTTTCAACTTTCTTGATTGAAATTATTACAATTTATGAGCCAGCATTCCTCCACACCTTTATTTCACATACAAATTCTAATCAAGGATCATAATGAATTGCTTCTCCTGCCGTGCACAGGTCAACACAAAACTCACTCAAAATTTACAGTCAACCTTTGATGGTTCCAAAATATTTTGAGTATTCCTGTCACAAACACGGTAATAACCTTTGTCTGTTTGAACAAAGCATCCACCCTCCTTCGGTGGACCAATGTGTGAGGTCCTTTTCATCTGTTGAGGTGAAATCTCCTTTTACGAAAACTGCAAACAGTGTTTTTGACATTTCAATACCTCCCAACGCGACCGGAGAAATGGATGTGTACCTACATTCAAAAATACTTGGCTTTCTCTTTCGTTTTCCTTCCTTTTCGTCAAATATTTGAATGAGTAATTTGTTTAATGCCGGATGAGATCCTTCGTGGATGAGATGACGACAACGATGCGTGTACGCACTCGCATCGGGTGCGGTAGGTAAAGATCTCCTCCGGGCGGTTGGTAGGTAGATAAAAATTTTGATTACTTGCGGTAGGTAGTTCATTACGGGCTGCGAAAGAATCGAACACTGAAAGTCCCAGCACACTCGGTGGTCTGGAGGTCACAGTTTAAATAAATCCTCAAAACAAATTGCTAATAGACGCGTGAGAAATCGAAGGTGTACCTGCAATTATAGGAATCTTTTCTTTTCTTTTGAGGAAAACAAGCACAAGGGAGATGGATGGGACACATTAAAACGATTGAACGGAAATTAGACCGCGGGTGCAATTTCTAAAAGCCAACGGTTTGACGGTAATGCGTCAAAATGTCATTTTGTGCTGATTATGGCACCCCAAGAGTGGAAGCCAGATACACAAACACACACGAAAGCATTTCCATTTCAAGGTCACCGGACCCGAGAGGGGAGAGTGAGAAATTCAATAAATTGATTTTCTGACGTGAACAATTTATTGAACCTTGAATGTTGTGGTCAGCGAAATGGCATATGCGTCCAATGGTGTCAGAAAATTATTCATTCAAGTGCCAATGCGGTGTGAGATGACGGTGGTGGTGGTGGCCTGGGAGAAGCAGCAGGTGGGCGTGAATGAATGAAGGGCATTTGTGGATTGTATTCAAGGACTTTTCGGTGGTCAAGCCCTTAGCAGAAAACTTTGGTTTGTTTCGAATTGCAAAGTGTTTAAAGGCGTGTTTATAGTGAAGTTGCGCGATGCAATTCGCTGCGATGGAATCTATGATTTTGTTTTACATTCGAAATTACGGTGATAATCAGAAAGGGCTGAAGGGAAATGTAACTCTTTGACGTATAGAATCTGTTGCAGCGTCTGCAAGGTTTGTTAACTTAAAGAAGTTACATTTTGTTTTCTTTCATGATCAGTACAAGCATAGTGGGCTAAAAAAAATTCCATTGCTAAGTTTGCCTTAGAGGTTTGCTCCTAAATGATCTTTTCGTGACTTGATCGTATGACTACACAAGAAAAAAATATTATTTTGTGTGCAAAATCTTGATTTTGGAACCATTTTTGAACAACTACTATTGTAAATTACAATAGTAAACAAAAGAAAAAACAGGCTTAGTATTTATCCATTTATTTGTTTATCTATTTTATTTAAAGCTAGCCAGAAATTTAAACTTGTCAGCTAGAAAATATGGCCGGAGCAACAAAGGCCTTCGCCTACATTTTTATCCACACTTTTATAAAACCGCAGTAAAGTCATCGTGCTTGAACTTGCTTCGGTATAAACTCAACCTAATTCGATAACGACATGAAGAGTTTCGATGAAATTGAATGATATCCTACATTTATGCAAATAGAAAACAACTTTGTTTTAATTTTTAGAAACATAAAGGTCCAATGAACCTTTTTCTCATTGAAATTTTTTGTGATTATAGTGTGTACCTTCCTTCTTAAAGAAGCGGCTAGATGTGAGCTTATTGGCATGGAAACTTTTACCTAAAAAGACCTTATAGAAAGAACTCAAAAGATTTTAAATAGAAGATTTACATGAACGATGCACCGAATTGAGAAAGTAGGTACACAAGAGTTACGATTATGACTTGTTGAACTCACATATCGTCCACACCAAAATCTCCTAATTAGAGAAGAAAAAATTTAACTATCACGACAAGATATCTAGTGGTCCTTGTTTTAATTGATTTTCGAAAAAGTCAAGTTTTTGGCCGCATGTTGTTTTTTAAATTTTAAGTTTTATTAGGTTAGGTTTGTTGTGGTTTCACAATGGGCCTAATCTGGCCTAAGTGTAGCTGTGTGTTTCAGTTGCCCCAGCCAGACACTCTAACCTAACTAAGGTTAGGTCTAGGAGGCTAATAGTAGAGCCCGTGCAATTGTGTTTACACGTTTAAAATTTGGAACTCTTGCTTTTACAATCTCAGGGAGCTATGACCCTCGACTGCACGCATGCGCATGACTTCTGTTAGTCAAAGTTGAAAAATCAAAAGGCATGTATGGCTGCTTGTGCAATCGAGGGTTAATCCTATATATTTCGATGCTTAACTAATCCATCAAGGCTGAAATGAATAGAGACACTTAAAACTATTTTAATCGGAAATTGTTGATCAATAATAAAAAAGCTGCTGCCACTGTTCATAGTCCTTAGGCACAGTTCGTGCTTCAATGCAAATTTGTGAGTGTAAAGACACAAATCTTCAGTGAAATATCCGCTTTAGATAGCAGAATGCAATTCTGGTCTTCGTGCCGAATCAATGTTCCTGATCATTCATTAATATTCTCATGCACTGACCATATGAGCGGATCGTTATTGAACGTCTATTTTATTGTCAGCTGATCGTTTTTCTGACTCATGCAATATGCTCTTCAGGTTTTCTGGGTCAAATTTGCGAAGTGTAGCAGCTAAGCTTTCATTATTTTAGAATTTTTTTTAGCAATGAAAACGTCTTCTTCTTTCGTGTACTTTTATGACCTGTTTTTTGTTGGCAACACAACCGCACAAATGATGGTAAATTTTGCTTGAATTATAAAACACTTTTTATTTCCGCACAATTTGTGTAGTTTTTAAAGAAAATTAATTTGACTCCCGTTTAACTCCAAATCCTCGCTAGCATTAAAAGAACCTCAAATGTATTTTCTGAACCACTTTGGATGCTGTCCTATGGTTCTCGGTGCCACTAAGCGACATAATAAACAAAATATAATTTTCCCCGCCACAAATCAAACCCAATGACCGTCCACTTTGTATAGCAATTATTCACCTAACAGCCGCTTGACAAATGACTCGTAGAACATGAATAACGACATGCTTTTGAAGGAATGCCGAAGGTTCTGACTACTTACACGTCAATCTTTCACCTTTTGCACAAATGACTCCCGCTTAATGGCTCAACTATAAACACAAATCTATCTTAACAACCATGCAAATAAGTGTCTAATATTTTCTCATCTAATATTCTCTTATGAAATTACTTCCTCGTCGATATCATACAGTCACCGGGAGTTTTATTTGCATAACAATTTAAAACTAATCAGCAAACTATTAAAGTCATCTGTCGGTCGACTGGGTGGAGTGCCCCCTCGGTATCTAATTAACTCAGAGTCTAGGTGAACACAGATACACACGGATGCTCGTGTGTAGATGAACTAAATTGATACGAAAAGCTATGTTTTGTTTTTGTATCTTTACTGAGGTAAAATGTATCTGTGACACCGGAAACATTTTCTTTTTCAAATGAAACTGCCCGGCTGTGAGAGCTTCACGTTGACCCCGCCCTTTGGCATGATCGGTATCGAAAACGTGTCGATCTCGATTTCGGCGTCGGTCGTTGCCTCGATGCGGTAGTGGGTTAGGATTTTAACCACTGCGACCTTGACGATGATCTTCCCCATTCGTTGGGCTGAAATTTGCAAGTAGTCAGATAGAGTTTCGAGCAATGTGTTTTCCTTACCGATGCAGTGTCGGGGTCCTTCGCCGAAGGGCATGTACGCGGTCGGATCGTAGTTCTGGTTAGTGTCCAAGAACCTCTCTGGGTCGTACTTCAGAGGATCGGGGAAGTATTGCGGATCACGGTGGATGCCGAAAAGGGAGATCACGATCGGGGTGCCCTTCGGGATGACTTTGTCCGTGTCGGGAATGGGGTAGTCTTTCGTGCATTCTCGGTTCAAAATCGGCAACGCTGGATACTTTCGAGTTGTCTCTAAAGAGATTCAGACTTTAGATTTGAAATTCCAGTCTCTCTCCACTCACCCATGAAACACAGATCAAGATATTTCATGTCCTTTAAGGCCTCATACGTCAGCTGACCACCGTGGCGCTGAAGAGTCTCTGCAATGTCCTTCTGGACTTTCTCCAGCACGTCCGGATGCCTGGCCAGCTCAAAGATCGTAAATGCAGCTGTCGAGGCTGAGGTCTCGTAGCCAGCCACATAAAAGAGGAACGCCTGGCCGGCAATGCTTTCAATCGACATCGACTTGAAGCCTTCTACAAGAATAGAAACGAGTAAAATTGAAATTGAAAGAGTTAAAGGTTACCTGCTGAGGTTTCAATGTCCCAAATATTGTCGTCGACATTCACTTTGCCAGTGTTGCGGAGTTGGATCAGCATTTGCATGATGTCTCTGCGGGTAACGTTGTTTTGTTCGCGGTACTCGACCGTCTGCCGAACTATGGCTTTCATGCACTCGACGGGTTCTTGCTTCAGACCCAGGAAGACGAAGACTTTTTCCAATCTGAAAGAAATGGAGTGTATAATTGAAATTGAAGAAATTTATAAAGGCGTTAAAACTGTGGCAGCGATTGAAAACAAAAAAATGAAATTGAAACGTCTGAATCTTGACGGTGATTAAAAACAAAAGAAGAACTAAATTTTCAAATTGTGTGGGTGAGAAGAGAAAGAAAAATTTGTTCAGATGTGGGCTTTCGAAACTAGAAATCAGCACAAACCAAGTCGCTAAAACTTTTTGTTTTTTTCTAATCAAAATTTAGATTCTGAGCCATGAAGTGTAAATTTTGGTGGTGTTTTAACGTTTTTAATGCAGGAACTTTAAAATTTTTTTATTAAAATATTTTCGAAAGAAGCATTACAAAGAGATGTCAATTTCTTTTTCTTTTCAAGAAACTTACAGCTGCGGTCAAAATAAAAAAAATTCTATTTTATTTCAACTTAATGGTAATGAAACTTTATTTTTCTCTTTTCAAGTAAGAACCAAATGATTTATGATTGAATACAAATGAGCGACTAGTCTTTAAGTCTAGCCACCACAGGCTACGGATCGCAATGTTAAGGTATGCTGCAGGCAGTTCATGTTGTTGACATATTCTGCTGTCGGTATAAAGAATTTAGGATGTGGGTTAAAAAATCAAACGAACTATTTCGATTCTAAACAGGGCGTATAGAGGAGTGCTTTTGGTTGTGTTGTCGAAAGTAAGTCGTATTCGTCTCGGAATCTTTTGAAAATGATGGACGAAAACTTTGATATTTCACGTTTAATTTCCTTTAACACCGATTTTTTTGATGATTTCGATTCGAGACTCGAGGCAAATAGACAAAACATAATTTATTTATTTCCATTATATGAGCCACTCAGTGCACAGACTGATTAAATTCACTTTTTGAAAAAATTTAGATTTAAGTGTCACATAGTGAAAACTTTTTATGCTTACAAAATTGTTCTGTATCGTAAAGATTAACCCCATTTAACAACTAATTGACTACAACGTAGTATATTTCAAAAGCGAATGTATATTATTTTATAGATCATCTCAAGTTTTTGTTTCATGGAGTTTCTCAATGTGTCCCTGAACGGTTCATATTCCGCTCACAACATAAAGTGTGCAAATACTTTTTTGACGTGAATTTCGGTGTTTTTCCTGAATAACTAGAGTAATTCTCAACCGATTTTTAAACATTTTTATACTCTAAGGCCCGGTACACACAATCGATTTTTTAACGCGGCGGTAGCGCTGTGGGCCCACTTAGGCGCCATTCGTTACTCACAAATCAATTGACCAGTGCACACAAGCGGGCGATGACGCTCAATTGATTTGTAAGTAATGTATGACGTTCAAGCGGGTATGCCGCGTCAAAAACAGCTTGTGTGCACCTAAGATAGGGTGTTAGCCTAAGATAGAGATTCCTGGTCGTTCCTTCCATATATTACATTCCATTAAAACCTTTCGGATTGCCGCGAAATCATCAAAAAACTGGATGTGCAAATACTTTTTTCTTTAACGATTGCATGTTGGACTTTGCGTTCACTTCACAAGAATCTTATTTATTGTAATTTTCAAACAACATGATCAGCGAGTATGTAACTAAGGGTGCAGTTTAGAATTTAGATAGCCTAGTTGCCAAGTTTATTTCGAATTTGTTAACCCCATCAAGAGTTATTGACATACAAAAAACAGTGTAGTTGCCACTGTTTCTTAAATTCTGAAACTTGAAGCATTCGTACGATCTTCACGAGGACTGCCAGTTCTATAAAAACAACGTCCGAAAATGTTGCCACAGGTTTTTTTCTAGTCTTTTTGAGTAGAATCACTGGGACTGGGACCCTCTATGAACACTTTGCCGAAGTTGGGTGTAGTGTTTGTTCATCCGAAGTGTGAATTATAAGTCGTTTGACTTCGTTTACACTGCGATTGTTGTAATCTGCTGCGCTGCGACAGTCGCTCTGCGGTGTCTTGTTACTGTCGACAGATAATTGCAAGGTCTTATCAGCACGTTATCACAAAGCAAACTGACTGACCTATGCTAAAAGCGACTTCACTTAATCTTCTTTTATTATTAGGAGCAATCATTCCCAAATGGATTGTGACGCTTGTGAATCTTTTTGGGGATTCATGTTGTGACTTGTTGTCATCTTAGTTCAAATTGTAGCGCAGGTATTTTTAGTCTGTGCTCTTAGCGCAAGAGAACTTCACTTGCCATTTGAGCTTCACTTAAAAAAGAACTTTTTACTTACACTGGACACAGAAACTGCACTGTGGCCCTCAGAGTCGTCATTGAGGTAGGTCTGCTCAGCTTTCGGCTGATCTCCCGAAACTCATTCTCCGGATCCTTGAAACTGTCGATGTCCAGTCCAAAAACCACCGATCCCACGATATCGATGGCGTACCTAAAATCAAAATTTGTCACTCACTTGTTTTTTTAATGTTTTATTATTCAGATGTTTCTTCAGATGTAAGATGAGATCCCGACTTACGTGGACAGCAGACTCTTCATTTCAATCACCTCCTCACCGTTTCCTCGAATGACTCCGTCCAAATGCCGAACCATCTTGTTTGCCACATCTTCGAAGGTCGGCAGCATCCCCTTCAACTTGCCCGAGGTGAAGAACGGCGTCAGCTTTGCTCTCAACGTCCGCCACTTTTGCCCCTGCAGCGCAAAAAGCGTCCCTGAGAAAGGATCATTCTCCTCGTCCACGTAGATGCCGCGATCGTGGAAGCTCGTAAAGTCCTTGATCAGAATATCCCGCGCCAGTGCAGCGTCCCGTACGAGCAGCGCCGGCCGGAACACCAAATAAATTCCCACAGCTTTTTCCGTCGTCGCGGTGTACACGTCGTAGATGGCCATGCCTAGCGATCGTTGACCCCTACGCACTGAGTCCAGGCATCCGAACGGTATTTGAGGCTTTGCGTACGGGAAGCCTTTACGCTGCCAGTACGTGTAAACGCGTCTTATCAGGTAGAGGAGCAGCAGCAGTGCACTAAATGCAAGCGTGAAAAACATCCCGATCCGCGTTTAGTTAACGATTTTTATCAACTGAACTAAAAAGCTGACAATCAGTCAGCAGCCGGCACAGGGTGCCTCGTTCGCGGCTGATAAGTCTTGGCGTGGATTTGGTTACATGCGCGGTGGTGTGAGTTATCGTGTCTGAATTGCCGCACTAGCCGCTGTTCCATTTCGTAACGTCGTGTGACATAATGGGCGGTTTATTGACAGCGCGAGTGCAACAACTTGCTGTCCGCAATTCGATGGAGAGACTATGTATCTTTGTTGGTGTAGGGGCTTAAATGGAGGTGCTAATTTGTGTACTTGAAGCCGCACATAGACGCGTCTTCAACAAACAAGGGCGGCTGTGTGGTTGGTGTGAGTCAACTGGGAAAAGTTGAACAAACTGTGGGTGGACTTATGGATTAGAGCAGTCTGTCGGGAGAAGAGATCAATCTAAAAGAAAAAACTATAATTTAGCTAAACAAAATTTTGTTGACTTCAGAATTCTTGCAAATTGTATTGTAATCGATCAAACTCGTCCATTGATGCTCCGTCTGTAAAGTTTTGACAACATCTGTTTACTTAAATAAAACTGGAAAGTAAACTGGTCATAAATATGGAAGTTAACATGAAAATCGTGGAATCTGACATGGGATTTTACTAAACACTGTTTCAATTTTCTAGGAGCTAAAATTTGTTGCTGAAATTCAATTTGAAGAAGATTGATGCATGGATGTCACACGAGCCAACATAAGGAAAATTTCATGAACTGAATTTCATTGAATTCACGCTTATTTTTAAAGCAGTTGGTGACTAGTTATGAAAACTGAATCAGGTACAACCTCAAGAAAGTAGTAAGATCGCAGTAAAGCGGCTCTGCTCAAGTTGAGCACGCATCTGTGATTGACGAGTAGGAAGACTCTGCTGTGGGTTCAGTGCAATTCGTAGCGAATCATCTGGTAAAGGTTTTCAATTCGGGCCTGTACTCTTAGTAATTAGACCGTCTAAAGGAGCCCAACGCCATCGAAGGCAGCCAGCTTTGGTAAATAGGAGAGAAACTAGGACCAACAATAAAAACGATGCCACACATGTCTCCAAGAGCTTTGTTCCAAGGTTGTTATGTATAACCGCGTAGTTCGGAACTGGGATCAATTTGGTGTGGTAATCACACTAGCTTGGCCCAACGATTTGGCTGCTGAAAAATTCGCAGCATTTGAATTGTTCTACGTAAATTGGCATTATTATTCCCTTCAAAATATATGAATTAGATCATCTGCAAAGTTTAACAGAGTAAAATTGAAAATACTTAGAATTAAGTTGCACCAGATCTGTTGCACTGCATCATAACTGTAGGATTAAATTCAACAATTTAGGCCGGCATATTATTGTCTTTTTTTTACCTAGACACAAAATAAAATTGTTATTCTTACTGGAAAAACCAATTTATGCATCCATAGAAATAGAATTTTCACATTTTATCGATCCCAGAAACTACAACTAGGAAAACTCCACCAAATTCAATTGATTACACGTAACGATAACAGAAATAAGAAAAAAATGTTCAATAAAATTTAATATGATGTCCATTTTTTTATAGCCACACCTGGGCAGTTGCAAGTGAAGTGCATTGGTCTACAAAGCATCAAAGCCGACGTAATATATTTGAAGTCCATTTTTTTATTCGATGGTTGAAGAATGAAATCAAAAACGACATTGATTCGTATTAGAGAAACTAAAAAATACCAGAAAACGTTTTGGCTCCCTTTTGCCATTTATCGAAGTCTCATGGCAGTCGGCTATTTATCGATTCGATAGTATCAATTAGATAGGATTTCCAATAAATGCAGGTCGGTGTAAGAGTGGAACAATCTCATATGTATAAAGTAATATCGACATTTTTTAATTGAAAGACCCATCCATGTTGTTTTGTATTTGACCCAGTTAAAGAACGCAATTCGATGAAGATGAATTCCGCATAGTATTGGGTTCTTATGCACGCCGAGAATTTTTCTATACCGCACTGGCGATGTTGCACCGTCTCGAATTTGGCTACTAATACATAAAATATCTAAGGTTAAATGGACCCAAAATTTACTTTAGCAAACGCTAAACTTTATTCTAGTTTCATCACTTAAACGTACTGTGTCCAAGTAATTTGGTATCAATAACAAACAGCAGATTGGACAGTTCCACTATGATATGATCGCTACTTATCGAAATACTCATTTATAATTTTTAAGGAGTCTAAGGAGTGGACATCCTTCTAACGTAGAATCCTACAAGCGTGTTTGAAGACGTACATTGTCTTCTAGTATTTTAGTCTGGGAGTTTGATTCCCAATCAAGAAATGCCTATGATTTTTGTCATCAAAAATCTTCATGCTATGAAAGTGTTAGTCAAAATGAAAAAAATAAAGCATTTAAACTACTTTAATGTTTGAAATATTTCATTTTTTTTTAATGACTAGGGTATTCACATGCGGCGAAAATATAATAAAACTAAGTATTTATTTCATTGAATTCAATTCGTTTTGGCCTCAACTCTGAAAAAAATATATAGCAATTTTCGTATGGAATTTAATGCATGCATGCGTTTGTTTCGTAGTAATTACGGACAAACCCGCAGAAGTATCCAGGCGTTTTCAAGTTTTAGGCAGGCAGCTTGGTATATATCCATTTGATTAAAACAGATCTAACTATCAAACCAAATTATTTATGCTTTACTTTACACTAGCCAAATTTGAAAATATTTCTGTATTTAATTTATTTTAATAATTTTCATTCATTCACACACCGAAAAGTCCAGTAACAAATTCAATCCAAAATGAAACTTTTCTCTCTTTCTTTTTTTTTACTTGATACGAGCTTGATTAGACCAAATATGTACCGTTTCAATCAATAACCTTTTGCCATTTGTGGAGTAAGGTATTATTTCCACTGGACAGAATTTCTGGGATTTCTGAGCAGAAAACTGATCAAAGTGCGTTTTGCAATCGACTACGGAATTTAAAACTGCACCAATAAGAGAGTATCGCAGAGAATGGGGCAAATAATAATTTGAAGGTTGAAAGTCTAGGCTAAAAGCACGCATTAAAACAAGAAAGTTAAACTTTCTTAGTCTCTACTGGGTTTTTGAAGATGTTTCTGGTCGGACATTGTCATGACACAACACCCTTTCTGTTGATCAATTCTGGCCAATTTAATTGTATTGCTTGTTTTAATCGCCTAATTATTAACAGTAGTAAATAGTAAATAAACTATTTCTAATCCCACCAGAGACACAGTATAACTGTTCTTGATTTCAATCTTGGCTTTGCCCCATTTGCGAAGCTTCAGCTTTCTTCGTCCATGATCTTTTTTGCACACAATTGTCGTACGTGATAAAACTATGACCGCCCGTATTTGTTCGGGCTTCATAAAGTGTTCGGTTTCGTTCTGTTTACCAGTGAATCGCAAATTCTCAAATGTTTTTGATTTGTAGGCTTCTATTTGAATATGGCCACAAAAAAGTTTGACCAGATTTTTTAAATCACATAACTCTTCTGCCAAGTTGTAAGAGCCATCTCTATATTGAAAAATTGTGGATGCTTTGCTTTTAGTACCACTTTTGAGCTCGAATAATCATCTTCAGATATCTAGATTTTTGATGATCTTCTTTGGCCGCATGTTCCACAGATGAGATCTCCAGGCAACTCGATCCTCCGCCGTCGACTCTAACTCATCAGGAGGTATGCCCAAGCGTAATCAGGTGAGGTTTTTGATTCGGTCCAGCCATCTCATCTTGGGTCTACCAAGCAGTCGCCTTCGCTCCAATTTAGAACCGCATCGAAATCTGCATCTGCTATGGGTGGTCACAATCAATAACACTAGTAATTGCCGAAATTTCACCAGCAGTCTTGTTGTTTGCTCAAATTGCTCCCCGCCCTCGACTGACTATCTTCTTGGCTTGTGCTGCAGCTTGCTTGAACAGGTTCTTTCGTGATTGTGAAATATAACGGCACACGCTAATCGATTAGATATTTTTATAAAACGACAAACTCACTCGCACACTTCAATTAATAAGCGCCTTCTTATCGCGTGTTTCTTAGAAGTTGCCCTTCTAAGTCCAAATATCTGCGACGATCAGAAAATTAGTAACTGAATCCCCTTGAGCCGTCTACGATAAGAAGAGTCTATTTGCACTTTCAAACACCCACCAGCGACGGTGCTCCCCAAAGCTGCTCCTCATTGTTGCCTAATCAATGTTAGGTTAGGTGCTTGTTTTTCGTGTGTTAACGCGTTGATAAGGAAGAGACACAAGAGCGACGCAATTGAACGCGACATTAAAAGTATTTCAACGGGTAAAAGAGAGTGTATCTCCGAAGTGCACACGCTTGTGCAATCGATTGTTGTTGTTTTGTGTAATGGATGTTTTCCTTTTCTCTCTCTGTTTGGAATGCGTCCGCTGGGTGACCTAAATTATATTTTACATGAATTACACAAGTTTATCTGTCGGATGATATGACACGAGAGGAGTGTTGGGATATCAGCGGACTTATGCAATGTCCTTTAGCATATTTTTTTTCTTTCTTCTTTCTTCAAGAGCAGGTTTCGTTGTTTTCTTCTTTTTTTTTCTGGCCGTATCTTTTGGTTTCATGTAATGCGACTTCCGTTCACACAGAGTGCGACGTCTGAACGAATGGGAGTGGAGTGTGGCGTGGAAATGCGAAATGTGATAGCCCATCACTCTGACACCTGGGGAACTGGATAAAATTGTGATTTTTTTTGTTCGCGAGCAGCGGAAATGTACAAAGATGGCGTCAGTGCCATGGGAATGAGTCCTGAGTGTGCCGACAGTGGGCGGTGATTGAAATTTATGTATTTTCTCGACTGAGAGTGTTCTCTTTTTATACAAGCCACCATCGAAAGATAAATTAGAAAAGTTCTAAATCACTCTGCTACGAAGTTGACCTTTTCAGTAAAACCACAGATTTTTTCAAAGAAATTTCTAGTTTATTTCCGTTTATTTTTTTTTTTTCATTTACATCAAAATCCTTTTTTCGCTTCTTAAACCATAAACAAACCGAGCTTAACTGTTACTTTTAAACCACCTTCCTAAGCCTTCTTTTTGGACAGCTTAATCGGCAGCCCTCCTTTTGACACAAGAGCCACAGAGAAGGTGTCGAACTCCACTTCGCCCTTCTTGATCGGATCGATATTGTAGTGGGTTAAAACCTTGGCTAGAGCGACCTTCACATTCACTTTTCCCATTCGTTGAGCTGCAAATAAGTCATGCTTTATAAAAAACTATGTTAACCATTTTCATTTGTTACCAATGCAATGGCGAGGTCCTTCGCCGAATGGCATGTAGGCCAAGGGATTGTAATTTTTATTTGATTCCAAAAAGCGTTCTGGATCGTACTTCAGAGGATTAGGGAAATATTCCGGATCCCGCTGAATACCGAGAAGCGAAATGACGATTGGAGTGCCCTTCTCAATAATCTTGTCAGTGCCCGGGACGGGGAAATCCCTCGTGCACTCGCGGTTGAGAATCGGAAGGCCTGGATACTTGCGAATTGATTCTAAAATGACACCACCCATACAAAGTCTGTCTTGTTGAAAGCAACTACCAACTCACCCATGAAGCAGAGGTCCAAAAATTTCATATCTTGAACGCACTCGTAGGTGAGTTTTCCACCGTGCTTCTCCAGAGCCTGTTCGACGTCTTCCCTCGCTTTAGCCAGAAGCTCTGGATTCTGAGCCAACTCGTACATCGTGAAAGCCGACGCCGAGGCGGATGTGTCAAAACCAGCTGCGTAAAACAGAAACGCTTGGCCGGTGATTGTTTCGATCGACATCGACTTGAAGCCCTCTAAGGACCGAGTAAAGAATTAGAGACCGCAGCTGAATGAGATTCAAAAATACGCACCAGCACTTGATTCGACGTCCCACATGTTGTCATCGGCGTTGACCTTTCCAGTGTTCCGCAACTGAATCAAGCACTGCATGAGATCTTTCCGGGAGATGTTGTTCTTTTCCCTGAAGTCGACCGTCTCGCGAACGATCTTTTTCATCGCCTCAGCCGGCTCGTCTTTCAATCCGATGCGAACGCATAGTTTCTGCAAGCTGTTGAAAAAACAAAGATTAACAGCAACCAATCATGTCGAGACTTGTTAAGAAGATAAACAAGTGCCGCACTTCAGCGGTAACTAAGGCGCGTCTAATTAAGTAAGCGCGTCGTCGTCGGTGCTATCTGTTTTGTGTTCTAATCAATTTCATGAATGTGTTTATCTTAAGCTGCTGAAATTACGTCACAGTCGCAAATTCACTACACTTAGGGGAGAATTGCCTCCCTGATCTACTTACGCAGGGCACAGGAATGTGGCTGTTCCTCGGATGACGTTTATGAACGAGGGTGTGTTCAGTTGGTGGCTAATATTCTTGAACACGTTCTTGGGATTCTTAAAGCTATCAATTTCCAGTCCGAAAATCACTGATCCAATTATATCGATCGCGTATCTGTAAAAACACGACGGTCATTTGATAAGTTGACACTAAAAATACACTCACGTTGCAAAGAGTTCCTTCATCTCGATCGTGACTCCGCCATCGTTGGGGACAATCTTGTCCAAGTGATCCAGCATTCTGTTGCCGACGTCGTCGATGGTGGCGAACATGCCCTTAAGTTTGCCGGAAGTGAACGACGGAGTGAGCTTCTGGCGCAGAGTCTTCCAGCGTTCGCCTTCGAGGGCAAAGAGGTTGCCCGAGATTGGATCGTTCTTCTCGTCGACGTAGATTCCGCGATCGTGAAAACTGGCGAAGTCTTGGACCAGCATGCTGTGGGCCAGTTCAGCATCTCTGACTAACACGGCCGGGCGGAACATCAGATAAATGCCAACGATTTTCTGTGTAGTGCTGGAGTAGACGTCGTAAATGGCCATGCCAAAGGAGCGCTGGCGCTTCACGACCGACTCCAAACATCCAAATGGGATTTTTGGAGCAACGACCGGAAAACCCTTTCGCTGCCAAAAGGTATACCGGTGGCGAATCCATAAAACCAACCCGGTTGTCAATGTAATAAGGAGTATTAGAAACATTTTTAAATATTTTTTTTAGATGTTCCGCACAAGCTAAGAGCAAATGATTGACTAACTAACGATTGGCACCCGTAGAACAACATCAACTCGGACAAAGAGGGAATAACAAATCAGAGATAATGAGTATACACCATGAGGGTATTACGCCGCGATAACCAACACAAGCGGAGGTGTGTTGGAGTGGCAACTGCGTTGTTTGCAAGTAATAACAGATTCAAAACTTTAATTGTTATAGGTAAGTGATTACGCGTACTCTCCTGTCAGACAAAGCTTTAATTGGGAGGTTTTATTGTGTCTATCTTAAATCTCCATCTATCCATTTTCATTTGATTATTCTTAGAACCATTGGTGACCAATTGACAAGTTGCCATGCGATTACTTTAATCATATACAGCGGCGTCTGCAATTGCACTGATCTTATGAATAATCTAGAGGATCAAATCTGATCACCGATCAACAAGAATTCATAACCAAGAAAATTCCCACGCAGTAATTGTTGTTAAAGAAATAAATAAGAAATATATTCTGATATTGGTTATCTCTTATGTTTTAAAGAATATAAAGCACTCGTTGGTGGTTTTGTCGTTGTTTTCTTCCAAATCACTTGCAAACTTCTTTTTTGAAAAACGTAAGATAATGCTTCAAATGAAATGTATGTAGTAGATTATATCGAAACTCTGTAAATTGTCTCACAATCACTTTGTAAAGTTATGCCGAATTAAATATCTGTCTATCTAAAACACTCTTGTGTACAAACACCGATAATTTTTTTTAGTGACATCAAAAGTTTATTTACATTTTATTTACATTTACATTTAAAACCTCTTTTTTGCTTTGCAAGTCACAAACATTTAGGACCGCTTACAGTCCATGTGAAGGTTAATCATCCAACCGCATTAAGCCGCCACATCCTTCTTCTTGGACAATCGAAGGGGTAGTCCGCCCTTCGGTATAATAACCACAGAGAAGTTGTCGATCTCGACTTCGCCCTTCTTGACCGGATCAATGTTGTAGTGGGTTAGGACCTTTGCCAGTGCCACCTTCACGTTGACTTTTCCCATTCGTTGAGCTGCAAATAAAACACCACTGTTTTTATGTCTCCTGAGATATGGATACCCTTATCGCTTACCTATGCAATGACGTGGACCTTCGCCGAATGGCATGTAGGCCAAAGGATTGTAGTTCTTATTTGATTCCGAAAAACGGTCGGGATCGTACTTCAGAGGATCGGGGAAGTATTCAGGGTCTCGGTGGATGCCGAATAGCGAGATCACGATGGGGGTGCCCTTCTCAATGACCTTGTCGGTGCCTGGGACGGTAAAATTTCTCGTGCATTGGCGGTTGAGAATGGGAAGACCTGGGTATTTTCGGGTGGTTTCTATAACGGGATCATCCATTCAAAGTCTGGATTCTGGAAAATCTTATCAAATTTCAACTCACCCATGAGGCAGAGGTCCAAAAATTTCATATCTTGAATGCAGTCGTAGGTGAGTTTTCCACCGTGCCTTTCTAGAGCCTGTTCGACGTCTTCCCTCGCCTTGACCAGGAGGTCTGGATTCTGAGCCAACTCGTACATCGTAAAAGCCGCCGCTGAGGCGGACGTGTCGAAGCCAGCTGCGTAGAAGAGCAATGCCTGGCCTGTGATTGTTTCGATTGACATCGACTTGAAACCGTCTAAGGGTTCACAAAAGGGTCAGCTGTCAACCGAAGCTGAATGTGATTTAAAAATACGCACCAGCACTTGATTCAACGTCCCACGTGTTGTCGTCGGCGTTGACCTTTCCGGTGTTCCGCAACTGAATCAGGCACTGCATGAGATCTTTCCGGGAAATGTTGTTCTTCTCCCTGAACTCGACCGTTTCGCGAACGATCTTATTCATCGCCTCAGCCGGCTCGTCCACTAGTCCGATGCGAACGCAGAACTTCTCCACGCTGTTGAATGTGAAAAATTAAAATAAGCATTAACAAATCGTGTTGGGACTTGTTAAGGAAGACAAACAGAAATTGCACAACAAAGGCGGGTCTAATTAAGGCGCGTCGTCGACGCTACCTGCTTTGTGTTCTAATCAATTTCACGAATGTGTTTATCTTATCGTGTGTCTCTGAGGTCGGATTTAGCGTTTGTTGCCGTTTCGCGGTCTCATATTTCATCATTCTCATTTCAGGAAATTGCATCCCTGATCTACTTACGCAGGACACAGGAAAGTGGCAGTTCCTCGGATGACGTTCTTGAACGAGGGCGAGTTCAGTTGATGGGTTATGTTCCTAAACACGTTTTTAGGATCCTTGAAGCTATCAATTTCCAGGCCCATAATCACTGATCCAATAATGTCGACTGCGTACCTATAAAAACACGACGGTTATTTCAAAATTTGACACTGAAAATGCACTCACGTTGAAAAGAGTTCCTTCATCTCGACCGTTTGTCCGCCATCGTTGGGGACGATTTTGTCCAAGTGATCGAGCATTCGGTTGCCGACGTCGTCGATGGTGGCGAACATGCCCTTAAGTTTGCCAGAAGTGAACGACGGAGCGAGCTTCTGGCGCAGGGTCTTCCAGCGTTCGCCTTCGAGGGCGAAGAGATTTCCCGAGATTGGATCATTCTCCTCGTCGACGTAGACTCCGCGATCGTGAAAACTGGGGAAGTCCTGGACCAATATGTTGCGCGCCAGTTCCGCGTCTCTGACGAGGAGACCTGGGCGGAACATTAAGTAGATGCCAACGATTTTCTCTGTAGTGCTAGAGTAGACGTCGTAAATGGCCATGCCAAAGGAGCGCTGGCGCTTCACGACCGACTCCAAACATCCAAATGGGATTTTTGGAGCAACGACCGGAAAACCCTTTCGCTGCCAAAAGGTATACCGGTGGCGAATCCATAAAACCAACCCGGTTAACAACGTAACGAATAGTATTAGAAACATTTTTAAATATTTTTTTAGGTGTTCCGCACAAGCTAAAAGCAAATGATTGACTAACTAACGATTAGAACTCGAGGAACAACATCAACTCGGACAGAGAGTTAATAGCAAGTCAGAGATAGTGAGTACTTAGCAAGAGTGTTTGTTAAGACTTTCTTACAACGTGATAACTAACACAATTGAGCTGCGCTGAGGTGCGTCTGCGTCTTGCAAATGAGAAAATTTCCTTGTCATCGTTGGATGATTACGGGCTTCGTTTGTTGATAAGTGCTGTCCACTTTGGTCCATGTTGCTGTGATGTTTACGTTAGCGTGTTGAATTTGTATCTGCTATTTGAATGAGTAAACAAAAACGGACATCAAAAATGCGCATAGTCATGGTGAGTGAATAAAATACTAATGACTTGTGATCGTGATGTAAGTTGGCTGGTGTAGGTATACACTTGTTGGAGATAGGGCAATTGATAATTGTTCTTCTTTCCTTTTGAGTACACCCTGTGAGGTTGTCACAAGTCAAGATGTATCATCACAAAAAGCAACTTTTGTTTTTAGCAGTTTTATAGTAAATTTTTCAGCGTCCCACGATCGGTAGAGATCGCGTACGAATCTTGGTTTGTGTCTCGACTATGCATTGCAAAGTGTGTAGAGTTTTTTACGTTATTGCCTTGATTGGAAAAGTTCAGAATCTGACGTGTCGGGGCTGTGTGTCAGATAAAAGCTGCGACATGACGTTTTTGTTATCTGTTTGAGTTATGCCCTATTGGTAGAAGGACAAAGTTGAAGCTATCACGCAATTGTACATTTGATTTTGAAATGAATGTTCTTCATTACAACACACGCAATGTTCGTTTTGCAACAATTAAAAACTAGTTATCGCTTGTCAATTAACAGAAAAAAATTGTGATCAGTCTAAGATCTGATAGATCATCAAGAAACGGGAAAACTCGATTGCATTTGGACAGGAAGTGTTTTTGGTTGCCATAAAAAATTATTTTTCTCTTTCTAAACGCTGTACTCAAAAGTCTTTCTAAAGGCGAGAAGGTCTGCTTTATTTATAAATTTGTTGCAGTATTATTGGTGCATCTCATGAGCTGCCATTTTATCAGTGAACAGAATTAAATAAGCCCACTGGCTCCAAGATGGACTAAAACTGCGTCTCTTTTCAGAGCTAAAATCCTAAAAAAAAATCGCATCTCAAAATTGTCCACTTGAGCTGTAGCATAACTAATCGGTACCAAAAGTGTCCTAAGAATTATTTTATAAAAAAAACATATTTCGATCTGTTTCATTTTAAAGTTATTTTGATCCACAGACTGCTGTCGGCATTTTTATAAAAAGAAATGAATTCTTTAGGGGCCAAAAGGAACTGGCACCAAAATTCTAAGAGAATTATGTCTCTTCAAAGCCCGAACGCTTTAGAAAATTAATAAAACAGCTGCAATACCATTTTTGTAAGGCTAAAAACTGTTCATAAAAAGGCAACATCTCCTATCATTCCATGCCAATTATTTGTTGCTATGCGAATAATTGCTAATAGACTCGAATTTTTATTGTTAAAAACGCATTCATTTCAAACATAATCTCTGTCTATTGCTAATTTTCCTCTTTTTCGAAAAACTGCCTCGTCTTTTAGCGAGATCCAATTCAGAAGCTATTTTCTTTACTTCTGTGAAAGTAGAGAACTGATGACCTGGAAGAAGCAATGTTTGGGAACTACTGCTGTTGTAGCAATATCTCCCATTTTCAGATATGTTTCCATAACGAACAACCTTTCTTAACAACTGAAACCAGTTTTTACATGTTAGGATATACTATTTTTGAAAAGTAGAAAAGTCTTTCCATGAAAGGATTGCTGGATGTATAGTCTATACATCGATGTCTTGGCTCTGCTGCTATCCTTCCCCAAAATAATGCTAATTGCTATTAAACTGTTGTAGCCTCACATCGAACTGTTGACTCCTGATACACAGAAAACACACAAATGGGAGTAAAGGAAATATGAAATATTGCATCAAATTGCTCTAAAAGCTGAATGATGCAGGATAATAGCTGAGATTGGGTTTCAGAAGGAACGTCAGACGCTCTTACTGAAATTGCGTCAATATTTATGAGTTGTCAGCAGTTTAAATTCATGTAGTAGACGAGTACCTGCGACAGCAAGGAAATATATAAAAAAATAAGTTATATAAAATTTAAAATGAATTCTTTTGCCAAAACGGAACTGTCAATGTGCAGATATTACTTGCACTCGACCTTGTTTTCATGAACCGAGATCGAGATGAAGATTTTCAGAAAACGACGACTCATTGTCTTGTTTATGTACGCACATTGACATCGAAATCAAAGTCTACAATTAAGTTCAATCTATCACACATTAAAAACGGAAAAGAAATGAAAACTGCCAAGAATCTGTTTGGTGATGTGCGGTTTGTTCGTAGTTCTAGATGAGAAGGTCTGACAGTGTTCGTTAAATGTTGGGATAAGTGTTTTATTTTAAAGGTTTGGTGACTTTACTTAATCCTGAAGCCAAAATTGATATGATTAGGAAATCATTTGCAAATGGCATATGGTTTCGAGATGATGAACGGCAGTACTTTTTCTTCAAAATGTGAAAAAAGAAAAAAAGAAAAGTGCGAATTTTGTTAATGGTAGTTAACTGACACTACAAAAATTGAGAAACAACAGATGATGCGTTAAAGAACAAACCACAAAGCTAATTTTTTTCTGTGATATAGGTTGGAGTGAGAGTCATTTAAAAAACAGACTTTAAACAACAAAATGGTGATATCAAAACGTGACCTAGTTCCCCTTTTAGTTCCAAAGCAAATGATCACTTTTATTTTCACAGCCTAACTCCATTTTAACTTGACAAACCTCCACCTTAAAGATTAAATGTTGAAGATGCATTTTAAGAAGACAGTAGGTGAGTTCATAAAAGCAACACTGCGGCAGTCCTGCGAAACATTTCATATAATAATGATAATAATTATATAATAATTGCTTTGCAGGACTGTTGCAGTGTTACTTTTATGAACTCACCTGCTCGGTGAAAGAAGTTTACCATGAAGTACGTATGGCTTATTTTACAAAACTATAATTCAAAACCAGAAAACATGTATTAATAATTCACAAAAACGAAAAATTCTGTCATAAGATTGGTGTAAGACATTAATAACAAGGCAAAGGAAAAGATTAAGAAACATTTTTTATAATAAATTGGTAAAACAGCGAAACGAAACCAAGTGCAAGCGAAGTTACTTGGTCTTTGTAAGCAATTACCCTTTGCATTGAAATAAATCAAATGGTTGCAACTGTAAGAAACAAAAAAACTGATAACTAGTAAAGGAAATTTAAAAATATTCCTCGAATTGGTCAGTTTGTGTCACAGCCGTGCATCGATTGCAAAACACCGCGTGTCAAAGTCAATCCATCCACGTGCACTGGTCAGCCCTGGCTTTTGTTTTGTGTCATTGTTTTTGTTTTTTCTCTGTTTCTGGTTCTTTTATCGGATTTCACTGCTGAGTCACCGTGTGGTCATTGCTCGTCTTTGTACAAGAAAACCCAATCGACTGAACAATTCCACTATTCCGGACTTTGGTGTTTAAATCCAAGTGCAACAAAGCAGTGACTGACCCCGGACAGCCATGAGGATATCAATTTCATGTGAAAGTGTAATTGAATCAGTCATCTGTAAACGAGCCCAAAATCGCCCACCTAGGTCCGGATGTGTGACTAGCTTTGATTGTTCATTGACGTGGTTGGAAAATAAAAATGTCTGACTAAATGGTTAGTGCGTCGGACTGACAAGCGAGAGTATTCGGGCTCGAATCCAGCCCGGGGAAAGAAACACCACAAACAATTTTCATGGCCCCACCTCCAGCGAACGACTGACAATCCTGCTGGAGTAACCTCTGTCATGGAAAGCTTCCGCAATTTGTCGTTCGAAACCGGCGTTAAACAGTAGGTCCCCTTCACTTGTGTCAAATTATACCGCGCACAACACAGTGGAGGTGCGAACAAGCTATGCTCTGGCCCTGTATGGGCTGTTACGCAGATTATTTTTTATTTCATCTGGACGAAGATGATAAAAAAGAACAAAAGACAGTCTGACTTCGTGACATTGCTCAAGAAGTTTAAAGGGATCCCACAAAGATCACTAAAATGTACTTAAGGACAGATATACAAGACAGAAAAAAAAAACTCAATGCATGCCTTAACACAAAATTGTTTGTACTTTTCAAGATTTCACTAATTCATTTCCTTGTTTTCTTTTTCGTTGCAGGTATGTGATTTCATCGAAAACAAATTTATTCCAAGGAAACCGGCAAGCGGTTCGTTCAAAAGACAAGAGAGTTAGTCGACTGGGAAAACATGCGAAGTTTTAATTGCGCCATGTAAATAAGTTGTAAACACACCTGAGGAGGAAGCTTTTTTTTCTTACCGTGCTGTTTGATTGCTGGTAAACGCGGTAATAATTTTGTCGAAATAGTTGGTAAAGAGCTATGCTTCCTTTTAATTCGAATTTGCAACATTTTATTGGAGTATTCAATGTGGTATCGAAAGAGGTTTCAATATTTCCGTATGGGAATGCGTGTGGGAATGGACTCTTTTAAAGCAAAGTATAGAAGAAAAGAGTCAAAAATGGACCGGAGTAGGCGATAGAGTACACTGAAAGACCTTTTTGGGTTACAAAACCTACAAATACAGATATAGAATTTTCTGTCAAAAGCTTTTTTTTTTTAAAATTGATGAAACATTGATCAGAAAGAGGTGCCAATTTATTTTTGGTTTATTGTTCTTGTTATATAAATAATTTGTCGGCGGAAAAAATGACCTTAAAACTTTCAGGGAGGAATCCAAGTATCCAGTTAAAGAAAAAAATGCCGTCTTTCTATCGAACATCGTTACAAAAGGTTGCCGAGACGATTTTCATAAATTGCTGACCTGACGATAGTTAAAAGTTTCAAAATCTTTTTCTCAGTCAGTGTGAGTCTTAGAAGCATTTTTTCGATTCTGTCATACATAGTTAGAGTAGAGTAGCTGAAATTGACGCAACGATAAGGTTGGGCCCAGGTATTGATGATCGTCACAAAGATCATAGATAAAAGATCAAGAGTTAAATATGGAAGGAAATATGGAAAAGTATGGAATATCTTCTCTGGCTTTAAACTAATCTAATTGCTTAAAGTTTCGACTCTCGTCCATTTATTTGGCAAAGTAAAATTTGTTATAATGGACTTTTTTTTTTCCAACTTTGTGAAGTTTGAAATATTCACCCCTATTGCGACAGGCGTTTTTATTGAACGACATTTTTCACTTAACGGAGTCGGTATTGCGATAGTCGTTTTATCGTTATTTGGAACGTGTTTTTCTAATTGAAAAATGTCACTCATTCGTATTGTAGCTCTCGTTTAAGTTCGACTTTTTGGCGATTGGCAAATTTCCAAACGGCAAGCTGTGGGGATTCGGTGAAAATGCAGGTTCTTGTTTTTTTTTTCATGTGTTAATTATTTGTATTTATTAACTAAAGGCTAAAAAAGCCAAATAGGGAACAATTTTCACTATTAGTGCAGCTAATGGAAGACAATCACATGTAACAAACTTCCGGAAACAAGCCTCACCAACGGTGGAGAAAACTAAAGATTGGGAATCAGTTTCCCTTCAGCTAGATGATAGAATTAGAAATAAAAAAGGGAATAAAGTTAAATGGCTGATTTCCAAGTTCGTAATTGAATCTTCCAAAACTAACAGACGCTGTTTTGTTTTTAAGAACGCCAATTGTTCTTCCAATGATATATCTAGTTCCTGAATGTCTTTGATTGAAGTCGCTTTGTCTTTTCCTTCTTCAGCCGACCTAAAGAGCGTTATGAGAAATGGTTCCAGGGGATAGCAATCATCCCCTGAGCTGTGTCCATTCAATGAAAATGCAAGTTTTTGCTTCCTCTTTTTCCCGTTTGTTAACTAATTATTTTTATTTGCTAAAGAGTGTTACAAATCCTGAGCAATTTGCACTATTGGTGCAATTAATGGAATAAAATCATGCTCCAGCAAGGAACTTCGGGAGAGGAATTTTCTAACGGCAAATAAGTTCAGGAATGTGAATCAGTGTCCCTTCAACTTAATTCCTTGAGACCACCAATTAGAATTACTTTGAATCTGACAAATCTAAGGGAAAGTAATTCAAAAAATGTTGAATTTGAAAGATCAATAAAATTTCTTTCAAATGTGAAGCTGAATTAGTTGTTTGTTGTGTGGATCGAAAACGACTGACGTTTAAGTATCGCAATACCGACACTTAAACGCCTAAAAAATGACTCGACAGAAAAAATGAGAAATGTCGTTTAATAAAAACGACTATCGCAATAGGGGCGATTTGTCTATTAAAAAAAATTGCTCCGTAATGCTGTTTTTTGCTGTTTGAACTTGATCTATGATTGGACCACGTTATACTTTCGTTATTTATTTAAAAAGAAATTTGCAATATCATCATTTCCAAGGACTGTAAATGAAATGAAATTGAAGGTATCTGTTAAACCTAAAGCGCTTAAAAAACTTTTTACTCATTTAACTTGCAAACAGAAAGATCTTTTTTTTATGAAGTCTTATTGTCTGATCCCTTGCTTAGGTTTGTGTCCATTTGAATTTTAAACATTTGTATACAGTATTCATTGTTGGATGAAAGTATCTATTCTATTTTTCGATTAAGCCCTAGTGATTTTTATTTAGCGCTCTTATTAATGATACACTAGATTTTGCTCTAAAAAAAACACCTCTCTGACAGTTTCAAGATCAGTTGCGCTTAAAAGAACCAGCAAAAAGAAAGCAGACGGCAATTGGGAAAGGGGATAGCAGGCTGATCACTTGCCACAGCCTGTATAAAATAAGTGTGCTCCAATCACAACAACCGGTGTGGTGCAAACGAGCGACGCGACGACCAGGAAGTTATTGGTTGCCTGCCTCACTGCTGCAAAACTCCTAAAAAATTGTTAACCATTACGTTGTCTCTAGAAGAAGCAAATGCAAAAAATAAGAGGCTGGAACACAATTATGTTCTAATTGAATGACGCCCGGCCACACACATCGATTGCGAGTCGCTAGAAGCTGCAGGAGTTGGTTCGGCTAATTTTATAGTTCTTCCATTTTGTCTGGGTCTGGCACAAAGTGATTATGGTAATCATTCCTGTAACCAAAAATTTTGTGTTGTAAGGTTCGTCTTAAGGGTGCGGAAAATGACTGTGTTAGTTAGGAGAAGAGTAATTGGATCACCTTCAAAATGGCAGCGAATTTTCAAATGCATCGTCACATACTTAACTTTAATCATCATTAAGTCTTAACCCAATTCAAAAAAATGTCTTTAATTTCATGGACAAAAGGATGATGAAAAAGACTGAATTCAAACAAACAGTGTTTTTCATCATCGCGTTTTAAAAATTACTGAAGCAGAGCACGGAGAATCGTGCGGTTTGATTGGTACTCTTTTTAAGGATAAGGAACGATGTAGTTTGTTTTAAAAGCTTTTCTTTTTCAATTATCAATAGATCATAATTCGCTCTTCTAAAAACGCATGCAATAGTTTCTGGTTTTGCGTATTCCAGGAAAAGCCAACATTAGTCTTAAGCAATCAACTCGCTTCTGAACTGTTCACAAAGCATCAGTTATTGATGAGATCTAACAAAAAGACCGCATTGGAGCTCCGTGGCATGCAACATTCGTCATTCAAACCACCAATTAAATGATAATTAATTTAAATGTGCAACATTTCGATTGTCGGGTGACAGGTGCAAACCGTATATTAATTTTGAGAAAAGTTTTGAGAGACCACATCTTAATGAAACAACACTTCTATTTCCTATCCACTTTGTGCGGCTTACAGTCCGGGGTGGACCTCAGCCTCCTTTAATAAACTTCTCCACCTAGCACGATCTCGTGCCAGCTGCTTCTAATGGCTGACACCAAGTTGGTTCAGGTCCTACGCCGCCTTAAACGCAGGCGTCTGCTGCGTTGTCCACTGGTCCGGAGGTGAAGATTTTTCGGGCCGGAATTGGACTGTCCATTCACTCTACATGGCCTAACCACCTTAGACGTTGGTTCCGTAGACGCCTGGCTAGGTCTATGTCCCCGAATGGGCCGTATAGTTCGTGGTACCTTTTCCTCCAGTAACCTTTTACGCAAACAATACCAAAAATTTCTCTCAAAAAAAAAAAAATCTTTTGAATTCATTTTAAAATTAATTAATTTTAGCAGTTCAAAATTTAATAAACCTTAAATTTTTATTTCGTCGCTTTGTACAAGCTGGCTGCATTCCTTTAGTTTCATTCCCAATCCTTTGGTAAATATTTTCTTGCAGAAATTATTGTGAAATATTATATTTTTGTTTCGTTGTAAATTCAGAGCGTTGTTGTGAATCGCAATTGCAAATAAATGGTTGAAATTTAAAACGCGCAATTGGTTCTGCGTGATGAAATCATTTTACACTCTCGCAATATTGCCTGTATGGATAAATTTCCCATCACATAGTTCTGATAACATCCCCTCTTCTCATACCAACAAACACTCACAGGCTAATTGCGGAATCCTGCATCCTGCCATTCCAATCGATTCGCACTCCTCAAATTCCCCAAACAACTGGCATCATTTCGAAGGCATCTTCTTCCCTTCTCACTAATAAGATATCAATACCGCATCGGTTTATCCATTCCAATCATCCGATCGAATTTCACCGCCTCTCGGAGAAGACGCCAGCCGCTGAGCCACCGTGACTTTTGAAAAGTAAACCAGCACTTCGCCCCCGCGCGCTCTGTTCAACATGTAATTTCAATTGAGTGCCCTAATTTTGCTTCTTCATGGTTTTTCCCATTATCGTGAACATTATCGGAACGCGTCGCCCTTCTATGTTTTGTCAACGTTTCTCGTCCTGATAAAATTCAACGCTGTGTGTCCTCAATTCACCACCGTGTCCGTGTGGCTGTGTGGGAGAATATTCAGCTAATATAAAAGCCCATCGCGTAACACTAATGTATCCGTGTATCTATTCATGCATGCGAGCAAGTTTCAATGACTCCATTGTACTTCTATTTTCTCCACGTCCTCGTTGTGGTCGTCATTCGGCTTTAATGAGGTTAACTCAATATAATTTGACATAAATATCCACTAATCCCTATAACTGACGTATGCCGTGGTGCCTTGTGCCCTGGGGCCTGACGGCGGGAATGTTTGTTTTTATTCGATGTCAGGGCGGTCGGAAGGGAGAGGACAGGAGGAGGATTCGAGTGAAATGGAAATCAAACCCCATTCCCCAGAACCACGAGATAATGATTTCAATAAGTTTCGAAATGGGGAGGCACTCGGGAATGGGTGTGTACCTCTTTGCCTAATGGAAAAGCATTTTTCTTTCGCTTTTTTTCGAGTTTAATACAAGTGGCAAATCAATTTTGATATCTACACCTGCTCTGGTGACAAGTTGGCAGTTTATCCTTCATTGAAAAAACGGGGACGGCGATGAACGGAGTGAAACACGCACTGTTGTTTAAGTCAAGTGGTTGTTTTTGGTTGACACTGTTGCTGCGTTGGTATGGATCCGAATTTTTTGCTAACGTCTTGCACTTTTGTAGAAATCAGTTGTTATTGTTGAAAGATCCTGAATGTTGCAAAAATCCTCAATGATACACTCCGTTTCATAACTTTATAGCTGCCACTAAAAACTAAGTTTAATGTTTGAAATAGAAAAAGATTTCTTACTAAACATTTGGAAAATAAAAGAAAACGTCAGTTTTTAGAATAATTTAAGCAATTTGTTCTCATAACTTTATCAAAAACAGCGATAATGTAAATGAAATACTTTTCAGAACAATAAACCAAATAAAAATTTACCAGGTTTCCATTAAAAAAAGAAAGATTAAACGCAACTGCAATCCCAATGGAATGTCGTCCAAAACTTTTTCCTCCGCTGTTTAAAGTTCGCAAATTGATTGGTATAACATACTATTGATTTAAAATTTCCAAGCCGATATTTCTGTCGCCGGACTTTTAAGTTGCCTTAGAATATTTTTATAAGGCTTTATAGTTATGATACAAAACGTTCTGTCTGTAGGGTTTGAACATAAATAAATTTGTTCGAAATTTGTCGACAGGTTGTAAAAATGTCAGGGAAAAATCTTAGAATGATTCTACGAATTTTTGAATTCTGTCAGATTAATGATCAATCGAAGTTTTAAGACGATTAATGAAGTTTCAAATAATTAAACAATGTTAGCTCTAGAAAAATAAACCTACGTTGATCTACTTTGAAGATTATTAATAATTCTGAAAGACAGAACCGAATTTCAATAGTAACAAAATATTATAACCACACAGTTTAAAGGTAATTGAAAAATTAATTTAAAGCCAAAGCTTAATTTATGAAGAATAGAATTTTATAAAATAAGAACAGATCAAACCGAAAACAAAACTAAAACAAGAAAAAGACAGCATTATTCGTATTTTGCTTACGACGTCTTTACGACAGTTTTTTTTAGAGTTAGCAATTATAAAAAACACTGCAAATTTTACACTTGGGTTTATTATTCAACTTTTCAATGAATGATTTCTAAGAAGCAACAAATAAATCTAAAAAATGGTTAAAAGCTGGATTTTGTAAGTAAAAATTATAAAGCTTGTGGGGGCGTCTATATGGTACCTCTCTCATAATACTGATACTAACGCCCGAAAAAACTTTTAACTGTGATGGTCGATATACGTATTATTTGAAAGGAAGCAGATTTGTTTTTAAGTTAAATTTTATTAAAAAGCGTCGATGTAAGTCGACCATCGCGATGGGGGACCGCATCAAATCACGTTCAGCAATCACTTTTTATTGAGAATATGTCTACAGATCGTATTTAGTTTCTTTTTTTTTCTACGCACTGAAAGCTCCACCAATTGTAAGTCGTTGGAGCTACAAGGACGAAATTCGGCTCAAAAAAAGTTCTAGTCGAGCCGCTTATTTTGATGTATTGATGTACAATATAGGCCGCTCCAAAGGGGAGAACGGGGGGCTTACATTTCTTTAAAGTTTCCGGAACGATTTTTAAAAACTAAGCAGTGACATTTTTTGAAACTTGGCTTAACAATAGGGCTAGATCCCCTACAGATCCTAAAGTTGAACCACAACGCTCAGAGCACCCAAGGGGAAGTTATGGGGGCTTGAAGCTTTTTAGTCTCCTCAACCGTTCTTTAAAACCGTGCAACAGATTTTGCTCAAATTTGGCATAAGGATAGCGTTAGGCATGTTATTGATTCTCTCAAAACGGCATAGTGGTCAGGGATCAGGGAGGGGAGAAAGGGGGGTTCGAAATTTTTTTCCGCATTTTCACATTCCGTCTTACATTTTTCGAAATTGTTGGAGCTCAGCTCGAATCAAAATAAATAGCTCGAAGGTCTTGCTTATTCCAAATTCAACGCCACCTTCCGCATCAATTTGCAATCAACCGTTCACGAGATATTCGCTTTTTACTATTTTAGTTTTTTTAAGGTTTCCGGAGCGATTTTTGAAAACCGTGCAACAGAATTTATTGTAACTTGGCCTAACAATAGGGCCAGATCCCCCACAGATCCTAAAGCTGAACCATGACGCTCAGGGGACCCAAGGGGGAGTTATGGGGGTTTGAATTTTTTTAGTTTCCTCAACCGTTCTTGAAAACCGTGCAACCGATTTTGCTCAAATTTGGTATCAGAATAGTGCTTGGCATGTAATTGATCCCCCTAAAACGGCATAACGGTCAGGGACCAGGGAGGGGAGAAAGGGGGGTTCGAACTTTTTTTCCCCTTTATTCACATTTCGCCTTCTATTTTTTGAAATTGTTATATGTAACTCGAAAGTCTTGCTTTTTCCACATCCAACGCCACCTTCCGCATCAATTTGCGATCAACCGTTCACGAGATATTTGCGTTTAATGTGATCATATTCGATATTCAATTTAACAAAAATACAGGAGGCCTGGCCACGAATGATGACGTTGTCATCCCCATTTTCTCAATTCTCAACTTTTTCCCTTCGTCTGCTGAGATGTCAGCTGTGTGGTACAGAAATGAGAACAACGCGGAAGGACTCCTAGAGGGAGAGAGAAAGAGAGTTCTTTGTCTCTCTTGCTCGCATAAGTAAATTAAAGAAAGAAGTGTGAGAAGTTTATGTGTGTGTTTCATGTGAAAATGTAAGAGAGCAGTTTGGTTTGAGCGAAGGAAGAAACAAAAGGGATCTTGGAACTCAATGCGAACAATTTTGAGTGACGGAAGGCAGCGCAGACAATCGAAGAAAATTGAATTAAAAAGCGTCGTGTATGTCGACCATTTCGATGGGGAACCGCATCAAATCACGTCCAGCAATCACTTTTTATTGAGAATATATCTACAGATCGTATTTAGTTTCTGTTTTTTTTTTTACGCACTGAAAGCTCCACCAATTGTAAGTCGTTGGAGCTACAAGGACGAAATTTGGTTCAAAAAAAGTTCTGGTCGTGCCGCTTATTTTGATGTATTGATGTACAATGTAGGCCGCTCCAAAGGGGAGAACGGGGGGCTTACATTTCTCTAAAGTTTCCGGAACGATTTTTAAAAACTATGTCGTAGAATTTTTTGAAACTTGGCCTAACCATAGGGCTAGATCCCCCACAGATCCTAAAGTTGAACCACAACGCTCAGAGCACCCAAGGGGAAGTTATGGGGGCTTGAAGCTTTTTAGTCTCCTCAACCGTTCTTTAAAACCGTGCAACAGATTTTGCTCAAATTTGGCATAAGGATAGCGTTAGGCATGTTATTGATTCTCCCAAAACGGCACAGTGGTCAGGGCCCAGGGAGGGGAGAAAGGGGGGTTCGAAATTTTTTTCCGCTTTTTCACATTCCGTCTTACATTTTTCGAAATTGTTGGAGCTCAGCTCGAATCAAAATAAATAGCTCGAAGGTCTTGCTTATTCCAAATTCAACGCCACCTTCCGCATCAATTTGCAATCAACCGTTCACGAGATATTCGCTTTTTACTATTTTAGTTTTTTTAAGGTTTCCGGAGCGATTTTTGAAAACCGTGCAACAGAATTTATTGTAACTTGGCCTAACAATAGGGCCAGATCCCCCACAGATCCTAAAGCTGAACCATGACGCTCAGGGGACCCAAGGGGGAGTTATGGGGGTTTGAATTTTTTTAGTTTCCTCAACCGTTCTTGAAAACCGTGCAACCGATTTTGCTCAAATTTGGTATCAGAATAGTGCTTGGCATGTAATTGATCCCCCTAAAACGGCATAACGGTCAGGGACCAGGGAGGGGAGAAAGGGGGGTTCGAACTTTTTTTCCCCTTTATTCACATTTCGCCTTCTATTTTTTGAAATTGTTATATGTAACTCGAAAGTCTTGCTTTTTCCACATCCAACGCCACCTTCCGCATCAATTTGCGATCAACCGTTCACGAGATATTTGCGTTTAATGTGATCATATTCGATATTCAATTTAACAAAAATACAGGAGGCCTGGCCACGAATGATGACGTTGTCATCCCCATTTTCTCAATTCTCAACTTTTTCCCTTCGTCTGCTGAGATGTCAGCTGTGTGGTACAGAAATGAGAACAACGCGGAAGGACTCCTAGAGGGAGAGAGAAAGAGAGTTCTTTGTCTCTCTTGCTCGCATAAGTAAATTAAAGAAAGAAGTGTGAGAAGTTTATGTGTGTGTTTCATGTGAAAATGTAAGAGAGCAGTTTGGTTTGAGCGAAGGAAGAAACAAAAGGGATCTTGGAACTCAATGCGAACAATTTTGAGTGACGGAAGGCAGCGCAGACAATCGAAGAAAATTGAATTAAAAAGCGTCGTGTATGTCGACCATTTCGATGGGGAACCGCATCAAATCACGTCCAGCAATCACTTTTTATTGAGAATATATCTACAGATCGTATTTAGTTTCTGTTTTTTTTTTTACGCACTGAAAGCTCCACCAATTGTAAGTCGTTGGAGCTACAAGGACGAAATTTGGTTCAAAAAAAGTTCTGGTCGTGCCGCTTATTTTGATGTATTGATGTACAATGTAGGCCGCTCCAAAGGGGAGAACGGGGGGCTTACATTTCTCTAAAGTTTCCGGAACGATTTTTAAAAACTATGTCGTAGAATTTTTTGAAACTTGGCCTAACCATAGGGCTAGATCCCCCACAGATCCTAAAGTTGAACCACAACGCTCAGAGCACCCAAGGGGAAGTTATGGGGGCTTGAAGCTTTTTAGTCTCCTCAACCGTTCTTTAAAACCGTGCAACAGATTTTGCTCAAATTTGGCATAAGGATAGCGTTAGGCATGTTATTGATTCTCTCAAAACGGCATAGTGGTCAGGGATCAGGGAGGGGAGAAAGGGGGGTTCGAAATTTTTTTCCGCATTTTCACATTCCGTCTTACATTTTTCGAAATTGTTGGAGCTCAGCTCGAATCAAAATAAATAGCTCGAAGGTCTTGCTTATTCCAAATTCAACGCCACCTTCCGCATCAATTTGCAATCAACCGTTCACGAGATATTCGCTTTTTACTATTTTAGTTTTTTTAAGGTTTCCGGAGCGATTTTTGAAAACCGTGCAACAGAATTTATTGTAACTTGGCCTAACAATAGGGCCAGATCCCCCACAGATCCTAAAGCTGAACCATGACGCTCAGGGGACCCAAGGGGGAGTTATGGGGGTTTGAATTTTTTTAGTTTCCTCAACCGTTCTTGAAAACCGTGCAACCGATTTTGCTCAAATTTGGTATCAGAATAGTGCTTGGCATGTAATTGATCCCCCTAAAACGGCATAACGGTCAGGGACCAGGGAGGGGAGAAAGGGGGGTTCGAACTTTTTTTCCCCTTTATTCACATTTCGCCTTCTATTTTTTGAAATTGTTATATGTAACTCGAAAGTCTTGCTTTTTCCACATCCAACGCCACCTTCCGCATCAATTTGCGATCAACCGTTCACGAGATATTTGCGTTTAATGTGATCATATTCGATATTCAATTTAACAAAAATACAGGAGGCCTGGCCACGAATGATGACGTTGTCATCCCCATTTTCTCAATTCTCAACTTTTTCCCTTCGTCTGCTGAGATGTCAGCTGTGTGGTACAGAAATGAGAACAACGCGGAAGGACTCCTAGAGGGAGAGAGAAAGAGAGTTCTTTGTCTCTCTTGCTCGCATAAGTAAATTAAAGAAAGAAGTGTGAGAAGTTTATGTGTGTGTTTCATGTGAAAATGTAAGAGAGCAGTTTGGTTTGAGCGAAGGAAGAAACAAAAGGGATCTTGGAACTCAATGCGAACAATTTTGAGTGACGGAAGGCAGCGCAGACAATCGAAGAAAATTGAATTAAAAAGCGTCGTGTATGTCGACCATTTCGATGGAGAACCGCATCAAACCACGTCCAGCAATCACTTTTTATTGAGAAATTTGTTTGCGAATACATGACAGTTAATTGATATCTTTTTTAGCAAAACACTAAATGGTTGATATCTCGAAAAATTCTATAAAAATAAAAATGCTTTTTTTTTATTTTTTTTATTCTTTTTTCGAGATCTACAAAATGGCATTTTCGGATCTTTACAATTCGTATGCCACTATTTGAGCCAGAATGGTCAATCTTTTTTTTGGCTTAATATCTCGAAAACTGAACCTCAAAACAAAAAGTTCAAAACAAGAACTAAATTTTCTTTTACAAAACCTATCAAATGGTACCGAACTTTATGAATTCCGGTAATAAAATTAAAAAACAATTAGTTTTTAGTTTTTTAGTTTTATCAGATAAGACGCACAGATTTGTTGGCCCATTACTTTACAGAATAAGGTATGAGGCACGGCATATAAGTCGTTTTTTGAAGTTTGTTGGCTTATAATCATTTACTAACAACTTTTCATGGCTGGCATTCTCTTTCGAACGATACCCATATCAAATATCCAAGAAAATAAATCCGGTTTTTGATTTTAGTATTAGTACTAACTTTTTCGCTAATAAGTAACTTTCTTAAAATTTTTTTTCGGAACTTTTTTTGGGCAAGTGAAACACATCATCTGTGGAAATTTCATTTCTTAATTCCAGGAGGTTCACCAGGTACCTAAAATAGGGGTTAATGACAGACAGACAGACATTTTTGTAATCTACGCCCCGCTCCCTTTCCAGTGACACCCATGTTGACCGTAAAAGTTAATAATTTTTTTGTCAAACGTTAGTTTCAGAACTAACTTTTTCTTTAATCTTCGACTATTTTTGAGTTGCCGAAGGTCACATTCATTCCAAGTTTCATCCCTTAACTACAGAGGATTCAGAAGCTATTAGCAAATGTGTAAAGGCGACCGGCAAACAGTACACCGAAGTGATTCTATAAGGGTTTCTTTATTTCTTTGGAACGAAACCCTAAAAAAGAAATGATACTCGCAGCAGTTTTGTTATTGCCTTTTGCTGCAGAAGCTACTAACTAGCTAAAAACCAAACTAACTATCTTTCTCTTTGATCTTTCAGTATTCTTCAAAAAAAAAAAAAATATAACAATTTATTTTTAGGTTGGCGAAATAGACCTTGCATCTAAATTTCATTACTTCTTCTACAAAAGACAACGATAAAACTGATGTAAATATTACTTCTTCACTTCGTTTCGCCTTTTGTTAGACAACGGTCATAAAATAATAAACCAAATTTTTTCGTATCGACTTTGTAATTTGATATCCCTCCGCTCATGACCTATCCTATGTTCTCCTATCCTTTCCTTGTGTTCTCTTTTTTACCCTACAACAGACATTACAATTGGAATTATCAAAAATTTGTTTAAGCACACAAATGCGCAGCCATAAGCAACTTTGCTTCTGTAGCAAAAGACAACAACAAAACTGTGTGAATATCATTTCTTAACTACGCCCTTCAAAATTGTTCTTATCGAGTTCCAAGGTCTGTTTTGGTTCATATTCCTTCACTCAAACCATTGCTCATACATTTTCATATGAAACACACACATAGACTCCTCACACTTATTTCTTCATTTTACTTATGCGAGCAAGAGAGACAAAGAACTCTCTTTCAATCTCCCTCTCTGCGTTGTTCTCTTTTTGGTACCACACCCCCACTGACGTCACAGCTTACGAATGGAAACAACAGAGAAAATGAGGATGAAAACGTCATCATTGGGTAATCGATCATTACGTAATCTGGTTCCCATATATATTTTTTTACTTGAATATCGAATATGGTGACAGTAATAAGCCAATATCTCGTGAACGGTTATTCGCAAATTGATGCGGAAGGTGGCGTTGGATTTGGAATAAGCAAGACCTTCGAGCTATTTATTTTCATTCGAGCTAAGTGTCAACAATTTCGGAGAATATGAGTCGGAATGTGAAAAAAGCGAAAAAAAAAAGATCGAACCCCCCTTTCTCCCCTCCCTGATCTCTGACCGTTATGTGGTTTTAGGGGAATCAATAACATACCTAACACTATTCTTATGCCAAATTTGAACAAAATGTGATACTCGGTTTTCAAGAACCGTTGAGGAGACTAAAAAAGTTCAAACCCCCATAACTCCCCTTTGGGGCCTCCGAGCGTTATGGTTCAATGTTAGGATCTGTAGGGGATCTAGCCCTATTGTTAGGCCAAGTTTCAAAGAATCCTACTGCTTAGTTTTTAAAAATCGTTTCGGAAACCTAAAAAAAATTAAAATCCTCCTTTCTCCCCCTTGGGGCGGTCTACTTTATGTAGCAATGCATCAAAATAAGCGGCTAGACTGGAACTATTTTTGAGCCGAGTTTTGTCCTTATAGCTCCAACAACTTAGGAATGGTGGAACTTTTAGTGCTGAAAAAAATCGGCCGGCGTACGGCGTACGGCGTACGGCGTACGGCGTACGGCGTACGGCGTACGGCGGACGGACAGACAAATTATTATTACATATATGCACTCTACAACCCGCCAAACGCAAACTGTGAAAGTTTGAGGGGGTGTTAAATTTTTTTTTTTCTGTTACGATTACAAAGGTTTATTATAGAATAATAAACCAAAATAAAAAAAAACTCATTAGTCGTCAATTTCAGTAGCAGTAGGATATCAATATAATTATAATGACTGTTAAAATATAAAGGATTAAAGATAAATGAGTTTTTCTAATTTTTGTAAAAAAAAAAATAAAACGAATATGTTAAAGGTTAATTGTAGACTTTTTTATAGTCCTCTGTGTCAAGTTTTTCCCCCGCTTAATGATTCTGTTTTTTTTTTTTTAGCAAAACACTGAATTTATATAAATCGTTTTTAAGTTATTGCCGTGTATACAGCCGTTGACAACTAATTAGAAACGACATTTTCAATAACAGGAATAAGTGTTTTTTTATTTACTTCATTATTCTTTCATTTTTTTTATACTTAGCTTTAATATTTGCATAAAACATTAAATCTTGTTACTGAAAATATAGTTTCTAATTAGTTGTTAGTTTCTGTAAAAAGAATTGACATAAGAATTGAAAGATTTGACAAATTTTTAAAATGTTCTTTTTTCCTGTAATTTTTCTGCTTTTCAAGTTAAAATACTTACACAATAACACATTACAATCATTTTACTTGCACGGTTTGGCTTCGACCTTCAAAAAATGGACAATGCTCGCAGTTTTATCGTTCTCTTGCTTTTCGTTGATTTGATTTCTTTTTTTTAGAAATTGTTATTCTCAGCGCTTGAAATATGTGAAATGTTTTAGTGCATTCACAAAAAATTAATCAATATTTTCGAAAGTTTTTATGACACAAGCTTTTAGAATTAATTTAACTTGTTTTCATTTAAATTAGGTTAAATTTATATTTTGTGCTCGTTGCTTTTACGGTTTGGACTGAAAGATTGTTATAGAATAAACTGATTTAAATAAAGAAGTTTGAAAAAAATTAGGTATTTTAGTTAGATACGTAACTATTCAAAAATCGTCTCAAATTTGCAAATTTTTTTTATTTTTAATAAATGGCGAAGTGGAAATTAACAAGATTTGTTAATTTTTAGTTAAAGTTCTTTCTTTTTTTCATTTAAAATGCTTTATATCGCCATGTCTGAATGTTTGCGAGGCATTGCACGTGTTCTTCATATTGTATCCATCAACTCATATCCCTAGAGCTCTTTAAAGAAGATATAATTACTGCAAGTTCGAGCGGCCTTCGACCAGTCCTTTTTCGTGTCATTCCAAGTCCCCATCATCCGAAGCCTCCTCATGCCCCGTCCTCGTTTATACGACTTTACTAGCTCAACAGTGACAACATCAACATTGCTTCGACAGCTTAGTTTAGTTCACGTAAACAAAACACTCTTTCTGCCGATTGACGGCCTTAAAAACACATAGTAACAACCCTTCTCCGCCGCTATGCTATTTCCCACTCACGAAGGCTCCTCTCCGCCCTTTTCTATTCGCAGCGCAAATCACTTTTTCATCATCAACCTTCGACGCACACCCCCATAAACATAAATTTTTTAATACACCCTCTCACCCGTGAGTTGTGGAGTAGCCCTGTCAAGGCTCTTTCTCGAAAATTTTAGTCCCTCCGTCCTCGAAACAACGATTGGAAAGTGTGCGGGGGAGGGCAGGCACTTGGTAACACACAACCACCGACTTTGTGTCCGTGTGTGTGTTTGCGAGAGAGCCATTATCTGCTAGGAGGTGCCGGCGGTTACATTCAGGTCACTCGGAATATTGATGATATGTGTGCCTTGTGCTGTGAGCCGTGAGCTGTGAGAGCCATGTGTGTGCTTGATATCAAATTTATCGCGAAAGATACCACGAATCCCTTCGGACGTCAACACACGCGAGGGTGGGGCTGTGACTGTGTGTGTCACGCTCACGTATCGCACTCCAAATCGATGATGGCCTTAATTCACCTCTCTCTCTCTCTCTCTCTCTCTCGGTGCTGTGCTCTTTTTTTTGTAAGCAGCCAGGGACACATGACCAAATTAGTGACGCTTTTACACATGCGATGCTTTTACTTTTAATTGCCCCGGAGGTGGAAGTTGTCGGTCCCGTGATGTTTATCAGACCGATTGGAAAAGTGGCACGACTGTGGGCCATAATCATGTTTCGGAATTTCTAAAAATGACACACGGACTGCGATTGGCTGTCAGTGAATCTCGCTTTAATTAGACGTGCTCGAGATGCATCGAGATCCTTTGCGCGTCCGCTTGGGTGTTTACTTTTCTTGGGAATCTTGTGAAGAGACACGACGCATGATCGGAGATGAGACGCAACGCACAGTGTGGCTAAGCGTTTCGCTCTATTGACAGACCGCAGATGATATGAGTGCTGCCGTCTGATTCTCGGATGGAGGCACAAACAAAACGGCAGAAAAAGGAACACACGAAGGAGAAAGAAGGAATCCTCAAAGAATGACGAACTACCACCGACCAAATCGTCGCCTTGGGTGGTCGACGGCATCATCGTCGTCAGTTAGACCGTCGTCGCACATGAGAGCGACCCTTTATCTGCGACGGCAACCGAATCAAATTGAAACTGGAGACCGGCAGCCGGTAATCGGCAACCGACGAAGACGAAGAGGAACAAGCAGACCTTACCACCTACCAGGACGTGTGTTGCGGTGCGCAGAGTGCTTCAGTGTTTCTATGTTTCAGTGTTTCGTTGTTTCTCTCATTGTTGTCTGACGTCCTCGGCTGGGTGCTGTAAATTTGTCCAGCGGCAATGTGGTGCGCCTCTCTTGGATGCACACTCCTCTTCTGGCCACACACATGTCTACAAACACTTGGCGCGGCAGAATGTACTTAGTCTCCACGCTTTATCGTTTTTAATTTTCAATATTGGCCCATGTACTTCGCCCATCGGCACACCAGCAGCAGTTGGGAGCTCTGTCGGGAGATGGGACTGGAGGCGACATGATATTTCGAGCGAGGTTGGCGACGATGAGAGAACGAACGATGACGATGATGAGGCTGATGGTGGTCTCGGTCTTGGTCTTGGATATTTCCCCCTTTGAAAATTAATTAAATTAGCGGCCGACCTATTGCCTGCAGACGATGACTGGGAAAAGTAAATAAACTTCCCAGCACGCGAGACAGGGACTCTGACTTCGGTTCTGGTTCTTTGCCGGGAGGTCTTCTGCGGCTGCTGCTTGAAAATTCCAGTTCGGAAAAAGGGTTGCGAGAAGGTTTTTCTTTTTTTTTTTTTTTTTCAATTAAACATTTTTTAAGTTACTTTGGTTAAATGGTAGTGGGGTGGAGTCGCACTCGCGAATGTCGTTGAGAGAGGGCTTAGCCTGAGTTGAAAGAGGGGGAAATATGAAAATGGATGTGTCAAGGAAGAAAGAAATGTATGAAATAAATTGAGTCTGACAGTGGGCTGGATTCGGTGGCGCAGTCATCCGAATCTTGTCATCGAAGCGGTTAGCGGTCGTGGGACCAAAGGGGTGAAACATGTTCATCAAATGCAGACAACTCGATGAATTCGACATTTTGTCTTACAAAATGTTTCTCAGGCCGCGTCAATATTGATGGGTTGTGACAGACATGTTTTCATCCATCGGTTAAATACTGCCAAACCTATGCGACATAATTCTTGGCCTGTCGTATCATAGAAATCAGAAAAAATGTCAAAAAGAGAATTCATTCAAAGCTTATACACAATGTCTTGTATATTGTTTTAAAAGCGATTCAACATTATTGCAACCGTTTGCGTCGGCCATTTTGTATTTTATTCAATGGCATGTGTGAAAACAGAGCTCTAGCCAAAGATGTTGAAACAAAAGAAAATTCGCGTTGAGATAATCCCTCTCCGACATAATTTGTACCCTCGAAAACATTTTCCCACCCAACTTTCAGGCAACAAAATCCTCCGTCTTCTGACTCAAAGGCGTTTCTCTGAGACTCGCCCTCGTAATCACACTCCACCATCATCCAGCAAACTACAGGTCGAAAATCAGATCAATTTATTGATTTTACTGCCATCTTAGGTCATTGATGAATATTGTCGTCATAAAATCGGTTGATTATCGTTTCTCTTTTATTTGGTTTCGGCCCGCAATCGAAAATGGTTGACGGGTGTAAATAAGATCAATTGACCCACTTTCAATTAGAGACTCTCGGTGTCTCAAAATGAGAATTGACCGAGAAAAACTTTTTTTTGCAATTCTTTTATAAACAGTTATTAAGTTTTCTGAGTTACAGTTATGGGCTGGTTAATTAGCAAGTTTTAGTGTGGTGTTGAGGAAAATATGTTGAAATCTCAGTTGATCTAGATTCAAATACTAAAGTTTGTGAGGGAGATGTGTGCCGGCTTTGGTTACGTGAGTTTGAGATTAGGAAATTTTGTAGGTCTTTATGATTTGGGGTGAAAGTTTTGAGATGTTGTGTGGTGACGAGTTTTCCTGGGTCCAGAAACAACGACTGGAGGTGTCACACTTTTGATACAAATAATCAAACATTTTCTTAATATTTTGAATTCTTTCGTCTAGCGATCTGTGTTTGCGTTGGCTTTAAAATAAAATGAATAAACACTTTGTTTAAAATATTGCACAAGTTATAAAAATATTGGCACACATTGCCACACTAAAGTATTGCAATCTCATTCTATCACAACTAAATAAGAAATTGGCAAAAATACTTCCAATTTTAGTCAATTGTGTAGTTCTTCCGCCTTCATTTTAGCCCAGCCGATTGAGTTCACTGAGATTACTTTTAAACATACAAATCCAAACAGACACACTTTTAACGACAGTCATTTAGAAGTCATGAATGAGAAACTGATTTTTGAGACCCTTGTAAAATTTATATACATCCTGTAACCTTAAAAAAGTCACCCTTGTTACTTTTCGAAGAAACACGAGTGAATGGATCTTATGTTAAAGGCTTTAGATAACCTTGATTGTCCTTAATTGTCATCTTTTAGGATAGAGTCGAGTACTCGTTAAAGCTATCTGTCACTTAAGCGAAAAGATTCACCTCGATCTGAAGGTTCTTTGTGCATGCTAGTCATGATGTAGACTTTTTGAGTCCGTGTTAAAAAGAAGACGGGAAGATAAATAACCATACTTAAGGTGTAAAAGGAACTCAAGCAAATTGGCATTAGTAATTAAATTCTGCAGATGTCTCACAGAAAAAGACAAACTACAATTTTATACAAGATACAATGGGACACTGTGTGTGCCATTGAATGTTTTTTGCTGTGAAGTGACCGAAGCAGTTACAATGGAAAAGATTATGACCTGTGTCCTTTTTAATAATTTACAACGTTCTTTAAATAACTGTCTTTCATAAAACTTGTGATTTATTTCGATTGAATGTTAAAAATCTCTTGTGTTTAGCATAAGTGGTACAGCTTCACATTGTATGAAAAAGGAATCTTTACAGGCACATGAAGTTGTCGTATAATATAAACACATATTTATGTTTATTCCAAATGATTTTTCAAAGAAATTTTAACTTTCGAAATTAACTAAATACAGTCCCCAAAACATTGTAAATCGTTTACTGCCGTGCAAGTGCTTATGAAAGTATTTTCAAGTACATGAGCGCAACACAAAAGTATTTCAAAATACTTCTCTTCGCTTGGGAAAAGTGTTCAAGTATTTAAGAGTAGCTGAGTAAGTATTTAAATGTACTTTTTAAATACTTGAACGAAATAATTTTTGGGATAGGTAAGGTAAGTGAGTAGGCCGGGTAACACTCCGCCTCACTTTGGTCGTTGTGGACCCCTTGTGTTGCTCAGTGGGGGGGATTGTGTCCCTTCCCCAACTCGTGCGTCCTAACCGTCTTTTTTTGGGATAAGTAAAGTAGTATGCCACTAAGATTCTAAAGTTTATGCAACTAGTACTTGTATTTAATCTGTATAGCACTAATTTCTGCTGATATATTTGGCTACAGTTTCTGTCTGTTTTTACTTCACTCCTGCGTCGTTACCGCATAATTCTCAACAACTGGTCTCAAATTGAAAAGAATGGCTATGTTTAGTTCATCTATAATTGATTTCTCGACTAGTGAAAAAATTGTAAATGTGAAATCTCTGTAGATGACTTTTGCAGAAATTGCCAGGATGAGGAAACCACATTCACCTCCTATGTTCGTGCGAAGCTCTAGCGCTTCGTAGAAGAACTCATCTGGGCGAGCATTTCTTTGATAGTCTGAGCGATCTGAACAAAATCAGCATTAATCAGATCCGTGAGTTTGTAAGAAGCTCTAAAAATGGTTCCAATGGGGTGCGGAGTAGATTTCCGCGTTGTAGTACCACAATGGGCCCAAGTGTGGCTGTAGGCCTCTGTTGTTCAACCCATGTAAAAACCTCAATGGGCTCGAAAAGTTTCTCAGAATGATGAAAGAATTCATTTACTGGAAAAGGAGAAGGGACTTTGTTCAATAAAGGATTGTGTCATTTGGTAAGCGAGGTGCAATTTTAAATTTCATTTTAATGATCATGAATCAGTGAGAAATTTTAAATAAACTGTAGTTCCACAATAAAAATATCAACCTGTGAAAATCGAAGACGCTTATTTTTTAAAGGTCAGTAAGTTAGCTATTTTCATTTGAATTGAATCCTTTTACCTGTGGTGTTAATTTTTAAGTATTATTACTATTCTTTTGCAGCCTTATAAAGTAGTAGACTTAAAAGACGAATAAATATGTAAATAAATAGAATTTTGTTAGATCAACGTTCCAGAGAAGTAAGAACATGTTTTTCAATTAACTAAATTCATGTTAAAAAAAAATTCTAATCCATTTTGTTTAAATAATTTAAGTATAAAAAGAAAACACTTAAAGAGGAGATACAGTCGGTTACGAATCACGATTTGTCTCTTTCTAGATCACGTTGTCACACCGAGATTTATAAACAAGATGAGAACCCAAATTGATTGACAATAAACACTAAGAGCCATCGCCTTAATCTCCGCCATAAAAAAACGAAACGAAATGTCACTAGACTCACTTCGGCCCTCATAACACCACCGAAACCATAAAATAAACTCCCAAAGCAGCGCAGCTATCGATTTCCTTTGCTGGTCCCCCTCTGCATAATCATAACATCCAAATACAAAGAAACGAAATCAAATAAAAATAATATATAAGAGTCCCTCCCTGCCCACAGAGGGTCAACAGACGTTCAAGGTGAAGCCCCCCCAAAAAAAAAGTTCTTACATCAAAACGATGCACACGCGGGTGATTCCTTCACCCCTGGGGAAGCAACCACGCTTGGTAGCCTTGTATCTGAAACGAAATTCTGTATTCTCTCATTAATATTTTTTTTTTCGCTGATATGGCTAACACATGACGACCGTAACAATTTGTTGTTTTTTTTTCGGGGACACAGAAAATGATAATCAGTCCGTCGTGTTGTGTGTGCCCAAAGTCCAAACAAAGGTGCGATACCCTTGAACTGAATCGTTTTGTGATTACAGTGAATCCTTGATCTCCTTTATGAGTCATTAAGGCGGGAAAAGAGAGCGGTGGTGGTCCTAATTAACTACTCCCACAAAGTTTGGCATTTCAAGGAGACGACAAAAAGTGTCCTTCAGTCGAGTTAATTGCCCAGAAAATCCTGAAAAGAAAAAGTTGCCCAGAGAGACGGGGAGTTGCCTCATTCTTTCTTTCTTTCTCTCTCTGGGGACGTACTCCCCCCGCCTAAACTTTTTTTTTCTTAAGCTCATTAATAGTGATTTTATTTTTGCCCCATTACTCAATTTCCTCGAAATTCGAGTCCACGGCCCACGACGACGAAAAGAATCTTGCGCTGTGGAGAAGGAAAATGATTTAATAATAGTTTACATGTCGGTGACGCAGTCGGTGCCGGGGGCCGGAGCCCCCTGTAAACGGGGCTGTGTATCTTTTTTTGAGAAGGCGGGAAAACAAAAAAAAATATGATCAACCATCATCGTCAGCGAGATACACATAAAGTATCTGTATGACGACGATGTATCGACAGATACCCCGACACGAGTCCAACAGATACACACTGCTGCTCTGCTGTTGACGTGTGCACCTTGAAAATGCTCCCCAAGGTTGCCTTGTGCGATGATGATGAGGCTTGTGAAATGTATCTACATCCACATACACACACGCATACACAAAGGTGGGGCGCATTAAATGTACATGTGCCTAGATCGGCTGAGAAGAAGGAAGGTGCAGCTCACGCTCTATGTGCACGGACCGATACACTTAGTCGGTCTTTCGTAATTGCATTTTCATGAAACAATCTACGTGACGTGGAGATACAATAATTTAATCAAATATGTTATGACTAAAATGAACTAGTGGAGTTATTGTTCTTACATACGTTACAACGAGTGTTGAGTTGTTACGCATACTTTGTGTGCACAATGCGGCAAGGGGTGGTGGTTGGCTCGTTGGTATTTTTGTTGTGGCGATTGGAGGTACGCTGTGAGCGGTAGATGCATTCCTTTTCCTATAGAAAAAGTAAGTGTAATGCTGACGTCGTAGGTTGAGTTACAGTGGAGCAAATGAATACGTTAACAACTGCAAAAATTCTGTTTAGATTTTTGCTTAATGTTCAAGGAACATTTCGTTGAATGAATTTTTTTAAATTGCAAATTTTTTATCTTATTAAAATTGTTATTCTCTTTTTGTAAATCTAGCATTCAATAGTTTTTTTCATTATTATTTCTAAAATATGGCATCACTGAATGCGAAAACTTTAAGGAAAAAAACACAGAAGCTTGAATTCTCATTGCCTCAACTGTCATCTATTTTAAAGCTTTAAATTTCCATTAAAATGCTTTCCCTTTTCCCGCTTTTTTCGGCTCGAAAACAATCGCAATCACCTCCAGAACAGTGGTGCTACTGTTTCAGTTTCACCCCAACACACCACAAGCTTATCACTCCCCCTCCGTTTCACTTCATTTTCTACCACTCACCATAATTTTGAGCTCTCTACGACGATAAAATTAATTCAGCATTGATTTTTCATTACGTCAATAAACAATTGAAGGGCATAATCATGAGAAAAACAAAATTAAACATTTCTCTTCCGGTAAGCCTCGCACACCAACACACTCGCCATTCCCACCCTCTCATGCGTATGCGAGACCAATTTAAATGACAAAAGTTCGTGTCGCACAGAGCCACACACACAGCCTCCTGATACAGAGAAGCGATCGACTTGTACTATTAGTGTCATTATCAATGAGGTTCATGTTCATGCCAATTCGTGATGAAGGTGACCAGTACCGCCCCACCGGAACACAAAACAAAAATACTACTTCACATTGTCATTAAATATTTAAAAAAAATGAATTCGCATTGTTTCGCAATGATGTAGGGCTAGGCCACTAGAATTCATGGACGACTCGTCGTCAACGACGCGACGCCTGGCCTGGCCAGAGTGTGTGTGTGTGTGCCTGTGTACGTAGTTAAACTTGTTAACTTGCGGATGGGAACAAGTTTAAGATAAACAATTTTTGGCCACACATCATTGCGCTAAAAAACAAAAACAAATTCGCACTAAGGTCGATCTTCAGTACATACTCGTGTAGGGAAAGACTCTTATGTGGTCTCGCGAGTGTTTGTGTTATGTAAGCAAACCGATTTCATGGAAAAGTCATGTGCTAAATTTTATTATATTTTTCGAAATTTGTTTAAGATGGATGCGAGTATTTTGCGAATTCTAAATTATGACTTGTGACGAAGGTGACTTTAACGAGGTGCTAAAAATTTTTGAGTTTACTCCGGTGGGATTCTTTGAATTTGACGCGTGTCAAGCGCTGCACTTTGATGCGAGTCGATTTCTGTGAAACTAGCTTTTTAAAAAGGCAAACAGCAAAAGTTTGCGTTAACGTCCATGTGTCTCTTTTGACTTTACTTAATAGCGCAGGAAAAAGTCTGGACTTTAGATGTATTGATCTGATCCGATCATGCCACGATCTTCAACGAAACACTATTCCTTCAGATTTTTCCCTATTTGTCGAAGCAATTGTCTTTAAAACGATGATTCTCTTTATAAGTTGAAAGAACATTTGTCTTTTTAATGGGAACAGGACAATTTTGACTGTGTATGGCGGCCATGTTGTTATTAAAGTTTTTCGTGAATCAATCAATGATGCGAAATTGGAATGCAAGTAATACGATTGAACAGAACAACTAATTGAGCCGTTCAGAGCATTTTAGAAAAGCGATGAAATAATTTACATTCGCCTTTGAAATACACTACGTTTTATTCAAATAGTTGTCGTTTAATGGTGGTAGTCCTTATTAATAAGGAATGATATTGTAAATATAAGAAGTTATGACCATACCAAGTGCTTTGACATTTAAATTTATTTTTTTTTTTAAACTAGAGTTAATCAGTCTGCACTGAGCGGCTCAATTAATGCTGATAAAAAGAGTATTAGTTAGTGTAAATGCTCATTAGGTGAGACTGGAAAATTTCTGAAATTTTTAAAACTCCCGAACTGGAGTGACCCAGTCAATCCACAGAAGTCTTTTGAATGATGTTGTATATATCAAAATGTCAAATAAAAAAATAATTTTGTTATACCCTCACGTGCAGATAGTTTCAATTCATTGCAACATCAACCTGTCCGTTTGCAAAAATCCTTTTTTAATGGTCTCCATCATTCAAAGGAGTCATTAGACCACCCCACATCGCAGAAAGTGGCTTTAAAAAGGTGTGCCACTATTTCTTTTTATTTTTTAAACTTTTTCTAATGCAACTAGCTATTATTCATGCAAACATGGTTGCATTAAAATTTGTATTTCAACCATCGATTCCTGATATTTCTTTTCGAACTCATTGCAGCCTCATTACAGTAGCACATTGCATGAAACCAGGACATCTGGTGAACAAGAAAGATTATCGATCGAAACATATCAATCGTTTTTTTTAGTAAAATTTTGTTGTGTATAGTGGCACCTATCAAGTAAAGCTAGTGAATACTAATTATGCATCTTTTGACAGTTACTTGCCAATGTTTCAGCCATTTTAAACGCGTAGTTTTTAGTTGTTTGAGTGAGTCGATGTGTATATATGTATATACAGTATAAAGGCGCCCTTAAAAATGGGGAAATCACGCATGGCTTACGAAAGAATGGCTATTGTATATTTTGTCCGTCAACAACTTGAGACGTCTCCTGATTAGAAGACGTAAGTCTTACAAAAAAAATAGTACATTACTTTGGATTGTGAAGCAAGGAAAAAGAGAATCAACCAAAACCGGCCCAAACATTGCATTTTTGGAGGAAGAGCTTCAGATGGTTTCTGAAATTGTTCGTAATATTATCGATTTGAGGCTTTAAAGATTACATATCATTAGGCACGAGGCAAATTGATCGTACACAAAATGTTATTTGTACTTTTAATTTATTTATTTCTATTATATTTCGCTCACAACATAAAGTGTGCAAATACTTATTTGACATTGATTTTGGTATTTTTCCTGAAAAACTGGAGTAATTTTTAACCGATTTTAAGCATTTTTATATTCTAAGAAGAAGCTCTTTCTTTCCATTTATAAAATTCAATAAAAACATTTCCGATGAACCTAGAGGTCGTCGAAAAACTGAGTATGCAAATTCTTTTTTGACTGACTGTATTTGTCACCATCTTGATGAACCCACACATCTTTGATATGTTATTCTATTAAATTTTGACCCAAAACAGTCTTCTACCATTTGAAAATTATCTCCCTGGATGAATTGACGATCGTTTTCCTCGATAAATTAACGCTGTTTAATAACTATTCCGGTAAGAAATCTGCAGTCCACACTACTCATCTTTGTAAAGTGTATGTTTTGTTTCTAACTTCTGTGAATCAAAAAATCAAAAAAAGAAAGTATCAAAGGGTTTAAGTTTTTGAATTCAGTTGAGCTTGTGGACTATGATATTTAAAAACAATTCTTCCAAATTTTTACTGAGAGACATCGAAGTAGCTGTGTTTGCTTATGCTTTCTATATTTTTGGGGTCGAAATAGTGTGGTGTCCCAAGGAGAAAACATTTGAAACGAAGTACATTAACTCGTCGGCCTAGAATGAGGTATGAATCAGACGTCCTACCTGCTACGGCTATGAATTTGACAAAACATTTCAATAGGTGCTATGACCCTGGCTCTAAAAACAGCAATTTGCAATAAAGAAAAGGAAGTGGTCTCAAACTTAAACTTTCTGTCCTTGAACCTTTCCGCAATGAAAATGTGAACCTTGGCGTTGTGATATCAAAATTTAAATGTGGCTTTTTTGATGTCATATAATAAAGAAGAGTAAACGTAGTACAACATATTTATAGTGCAAAAATCTGCTTGAGTCGTAGATTAATCTGCAATTTACTTCATTTTGATATATTTAAAAAATAGCTGAGATATTGCAAATTGAACCTGGCTGTGATGGGTGTCCCAGTTTTTTATTGGTTTGCTGCATACGTGTATGTTTTACATAAGTTTAGTTTGGTAATGATAAAAAGTTTGCCTTTAAATACTTTTCTCCCAGAGAAATTACAACATCACCTTTTTTTTCTCTGCAGGAAATTCCACCCGCCCCACTCTTCCTCACCTTCTTTTTCCTTTCCATTCAAAGAAAGAAAATGAACTTGCCAAGTGAAGCGAACAATGCAAACACAATTCTTTTTTGTTGAGTGCACAAATCTTTACCCACATCACTATCTATCTATCTGTGTATCTAAGCTGACCTTGTTCTAAGTAAACACCACAGTTCGCCACCCATGTTCTGCTCCACCCGTGTATCGTTTCCTTATTAACTCTCAAGTACCTTCTCCACTTTAAGCTCGTAAAATAAAAAAAAAAAACTTTGAAATTATGTCTTTAATGTCATCGGCTTATCGTTACTCTTTCGGGTTATTAACGAGCGTTTTAAAACAAAATCAGCCATATTACGAGCACGTTTTTATGGTGAATTGTTTATGGCGTTACCAGTGTAAACGTAAATGACAAAGTAAGTAAGGTTCTCTTATTTTTGTTTTGTTGCTGTTCTGCTGTGCTTTGCGTTGCTTTTGTGTTATTTTTTTTGTGATAAACGTCATTCAGCAGCTCAACAGCTGAATGGTTTTTGATTTTTATTTCCTCTCTCTAACGCGCGACGTGTAACAGATAATGAATATGGTCTTTCATTTTATTTTATAGATTTGACGATAAAACAATTTTTTAGTATCTATTTAGTGGTATCTATTTATCGAAATGACAAATGAAGTTCGAGTTAATTAGTCGAGGGATAAATAGTGGGGGCGGAGCCACTTAATTTTTTTCTAGGACTACTAAAATTTAAATTTCATGTAGACTGGACTGGGTTTGGATGATGGGGCGCGATTTACTTAAAGGGCGCCACCAAGCATAACTAATTCATTCGACCGGAATGACTGGTTCCAGGTGGTTTAATTATGGGTTTGGCTGTGGGGTCCTTTTTTTGGTTTTCTGTTTTTCTTCGTCTCTTCCTGTGACTGCGGTCATTTGTACCTCCAGCAACTCACAATAAATCTCTGTATCCGTATCTAAATCCATAACTAATGCGGTGAATTCGGAAAGTTCAACTTTCTACTGAAGATACTTTGCATAGAGCGTCAGCGAGCCTCTCTGTTTGTTGGAGCGGCGAAACTTTTTTTTTCGTAACAAAATGGTTGTTAGAGATACACATTTGAGACTAAATAATGACGGGAATCGCAGAGCACATTGTTTATGGTTTGATCGTCATCGTGGTGGTCCCACGACCGCAAATGGTCGGTCGGTGACAGATCCAATATCTGCGGTGGATACACGGCAGTGTTTGGAATGCTTGCGGAGTTGTAAGGTGTGTGGTTTCGAGGTGATTTTTTTGTCGTCGGTTTTTCTTTTTTTGCATGCATAAAAATTTGGTTTGTGGCCGTTCAGAAGTCTTATAGAAGAATTTTCGGAGGTGCCATGACCTCTTGAAAGACGTAGAACTTAAGTAGCAGGAGTCTGGAAGCTTCTGATACCTACTAATGCTTTAAAATTTAGTTAATTGCATCATTTGTTTGACCGGAAGGTTTTTAAGAACCTACGCTATAGTGGCTAGCGATTAGAGGTAGTTTTTTTTAAATTTGAATTTTTTTTTATAAACAATAAGAAGTGCTCTGACACCTCACCTTATTGCAGTACTAGCTATTGAACTTTCTTACCGTTGTTTTGCACATCAAAACCCACATAAAACGAAGTCGAAAGAGGGTACGTCAAAGTGACTTAGACTTGCTCCTAAGCCTTGGAAAAGAATATGTTGAAGGGACAACGATTTTAGAGTGGGCCTCGAACCGATTTGAACTTTGGTCTGAAACTTGAAAAAAATGTTTCAAAAGATTTAAAAACGAAAAAAACTTGGAACTAGCAATAAAATCCGACGCCACTTCTGCTCCCAAAATATAAAGGACCCCTTCATTTCACTTCATGCAAAAAAAAAAGAACGTCATTCCTTTGTCTTCACTTGACGCGGCATTAAAAATCAATCAAAGTCGGTTCTTTAAACATTCAGTGGCAAATAATCATCTGTCAAACTCAAAGTTACACTCCTTCAAAGAGTCTTCTTTAAAATTCTACACCTTCAACCTCATAAAGCACAAAAAGAAAAGAGAAATTCAAAGAAATCCCAACAAAATTTATTTTATTTTAATGGAAAGACAAAAAAATAAACCAACAATTTTTGGTCTCTCATATTCGTACCCGAGAATCATATGCCATGTCCTTGGCTTTTGCCAGACACTTGTTAGCCTTTTGGTTGCTTTTATTTTTGCTGGCTCACTGTTTTGTCTTTTTTTTTTTTGGGCTTTGGCCTGTGGCCGGCAACGTCGGGAGACCTTGAAATCATCGGTTGCCCCGTCTATTAGTCAGCACATTGTCAGTCTGTGGTTGACTGCGTTGACGGATACGTCGCGCAAACCTGAAGAAGTGATTTTTTTTTTCTGTTTTTTTGTTCATGCGCAAAAACAGAGAGAGAGAGAAAAGGAAAAGAAAACAAAGAACGTGAAAAGAAAATAGAAAGACCACAACGTTGTGAAATGAGAAATGAAATTCAGTTTGAATGATCGCAAATGAGGCAATGTGTGGTTACGAACGCCGACGTGTGAGGTGTCGGAGCGGATTTAAGGGCGATGGGTTCGCAAATACGAGCGGAACAATCTTTATTAAGTGGAAATGCGATTTTTGACTCGATGTTTCTGAGAAACCACAGGGTTCGATGTTTGGGCTTCAGCTCTTTATGACTGCAAGTTCTTTTTTTCGGTCTGGCGCCTTGTTTATTATTGAAGGTGACCACCTGCGTTGGGGTTTGCAAACGTATTTGAGCATAGATCGTCTGAATAAAAACTCAATACTGATTGTAGCTATTTTTTTGTGAGTGCAAGAAACGAGGCACTTACTTTGCTCAATGTAAATGTGGTATTTTAAGTCAACATCTTAGAATCTGAAGGCATCAGTGTTTTAGCCGAAGGTTTTAACAAATGTTAAGTTCTGACTATGAAGTCTGTTTTCCAAATGACGGGAAGACAATGCGTGCGTTTTTTTTGCGTAAAAGTAGATGGCAGATTGCTTGAAGAACGACAGGCTTTGGCTTTTGCCCCTCAGGCATTAACAATGGCCAAATTATGGTTTTGATGTCTGTTTTGTAAATGAAAGGGTCCATCAACGTACATGCAAACGTTCAATGCAAACATTGTTTGATGTAAATGTTTGTTTATAGTAAAAACCTTAGATAGCATCTGTCTTTAAGCCGTAGTCTCTGATTTTTAGGACTGTTCATTTAAAAATTGTAAAGTTGTGTCTTTGGGGTCTGTTTTTGGAAACAAAAATACCCCTCTAAGTACAAAAAAACCTTACACACGTTGTTCTATTCAAATTAGGGTGGGATATTGGTGTGCCTTCTTATCGTAGCAGGTGTAGATTAATTGGAATACAATCTCTTCAAAGCCGTCGAAAGTATTTTTCAGTAATGCTTGTAGGGGATGTCTTGGGATACCGCGTCAAATATCCTGAGACATTATCCCCTTTTCCTTAAAATATCCGTTTAGACAAACTCGAGCGCGGTGTATTTTCTTTGAAAGTCACCCAAAATAAAAAAAAATATAGATTTTTTTGAAAATGAATCTAGAAATAAATTTTAATCCCGCTTCTATCTTTTTTGAATATTTAATTATTTATTTGTTGTAATAGTTTTCCATGGTCTGTTATAGACGTTTTGCATAAAAAAATAAAAAACTAGGAGTTTTACTGAATCAACGTTCTTGTGAATCCAAAAGCTTACACTTCACTAGAGTCCACCAAAAAAAAAAAAACCATGCAAATGATTACTGGCGAACGCTTATTTGAATGCTTAAACTATCTTTTCAAGAAGTCGAGAATTAGTGTCACTAGAATTAGTGTACACAAACTTTTGCCGCTGAGGGTACATTTTTCGATTCACACATATATAAAATCCATTTTGACAACAAACGTTCTTAAGATCTAAAGGGCTTGATGGTTGAGTTAGAGTTTTTTAGAGCTGTAACGTTGTTTATTCAGACGTCAAATACTTGCTTTTTAACACAGCCGTCATGAGCTGTCGTTCAATGGCAACACGTCTGCGTTGAAATACTAGAATAATAAAATAACAAGCGGCTAAAGCCAATTGATGTTCATACGTCAAAAGTTGCTTTTTAAAAGTTGTTAGTTGTTAAGTTGTCCGTTTTTTCGTAGTCGTTATTTTAATGTAAAAAAAATACGTCCACGTAAATATTGGAAATGAATTAATTTATGAGCGTTTAAAAAAACTTTTCAGTGTCTAACTTTCACTTAAGTAAGATTACCGTGGCGGGTTTGATGACATCTGAAAGTGTAAAAATATTTGAAGCGCTGTCAAAACAAAAAGGAGTCGCGTGTAGTCGATTTCCAGAATGTTTAAACTACAGAACACACCTGAATCGATGTAAAAGATCATAAAACTCCATAATTAACCACCTGAAATAAAGTAAAATTCGCTTTTTACGATTCCAATTTAAAACAATTCCCTTAAATCACCCAAAGGCTTATCCCCTGCTGTTCACAACCCATTGCATCCAACATCTGCATCTTTTGCCAGTTATTTTTTTCCTCTTCTTGTCTGTTCTTCAATTACACACCGGCGGTTATTGACAATAACACCGCTGTAAACTTCAATTATGTAATAGCAACTGCATGTGTGCTAAGCAAAGAAAAAAAAGAAAAACAACGCCAGTCCATATTCATATTAATAAAGTGAAACATACACCGTGCACTTGAAAGAAGAAAGGCAAAGAGAAATGTGAACACCTCTCTCTGCGTCTCTTTGTGTGTTATCTTTCCGTCATATCGATCACTTCCAGGTGAAAATTTCTCAATAAACTCACACAAACACAGATCAAAACCGAGAGAGAGAGCAAATTTTCACTTTTTTTTCCTCCTTTCCTACGCTCAACTTTAATTGTTGCAGATACGCCATAATTTTTTTTTGAGAGTGTGGAATAAGTAGGTACACTTTCCATCACGGCGGCAACTTCATCATCGCCCTGTGGATAGGCCGACGAGTTGGTTGGTTTATTGTTTCGCTGACGAGGGTAATTGAACGCTTTTAATCCGCTGTGCCATGCAACAACAAGAAAAAAAAATTGCAAAATTCGTGAAACTCTGTGGAGAGTTGAGTTAGACCACCGGTGTCTTAAGCAAAAAAAAAGGGAAGGTGCATTGCCACCTTGTTTTCCATTTACTTTTTTAGGCTTGACGAAGGCAGTCGAGGTTTTAGTGGCGCGCCACCTATCGGGCTTGTTGGGGTTCTCAATCGACTCTAAATCAATTTAAGTGAAAAGACTTTAGTTTATTGAAAATTAATGCTAACAGAAGCTCCAGCAATCCTGTCTAGTCTCATTTTAGACTCCACGGACTTGCGTATAAATTTATCTTAGCTCGACTTAAGCGGTTATTTCTTGTGACCACAAAATTGATGGAAATGCGTTTCAAATTCTTAAAAAAAAACACGAAAGGAATCCAAATAAAAAAACCGGAAATAAGGAATTGGAAGTATTTAAAAGAAATTGTAGAATACCAAAGGAATTGTAGAGTACTTGGGGAATTGAAAAACAATTTAAAAGTACTTTTTGAATTGCAAGAGGAATTATAAATATCCGTAGAGTTATTTGGACTGGTGCCTGATTTCTTAAAGTCTAAGTAGCAAGGAATAGTATTTGTACAGGGAATGGTATTTGTACTTGGTACAGTTCAGGTACTTCATTACTTTACAGGTCTGGCTTTAATTATAAAAGAAGATTTAGGTTACCTTTGCATTAAGACTCCAACTTTCCGCAACCCATGAACAGAAACTATTCGTCAAACAACTGACATTTCCCCAAAAGCACCTTTAAAAAAAATCTCTCTCCTCGATCACTGGCATGATCACCTCGTAGCGATAAACGATCCTTAAGCCTGTTTGCCGAATACATTTCTCAAACACGACACACGAATCGTCACCGGACGGTCCAAGGGCCCATCAATTACATTCACTTAACACGGGTTAACAAATGCAACAGTCGAGTCAGAGTCATGTACTCCATTCCTTCACTTCCGCATTAGCACCACCTACACCAGACTGCAGCTAGCCACGCCAGCCACCGCATGGTGCACAGTACACACAGCACCGAGCACCATGCGCAAATTGGATGCATTCACCTTCACGAAACGAAAACGAAAGTCAATCTCTGGCTTGGAAAATGTCATATTTTCCCTCCGCCTGACGCAGTTGAATTTATTAACATCCCATGGACACCACAACAACCTTTCTTTCTTCGCCCGAACTTTCTTATCAAATCTCACAACCAGCAAGCTGGCGGAGGGAGGTGAAAGCATTTTCTCCTTCACACAGTCTCAGGTAGGCCTCTCCCCGCCTCCTCGAGACGTCGCTGTAGTTTGCCGTTGGCGGTGAGGTAGGCAAATGAATTGTTGTCTCGCATTAGAGTCAAAAGTGAGATCGTGACTGCGGCACACTCGACTTGGGGGCTAGCGCAGGGAAGGAAGCCCAAACAATGACATACATGTCATGCAAAGAGAGAGAGACTGTGTATCTCATTTAAGCGCAGCGTAATCCTATCCATTTCCCAATCCATTCATCATCCTCATCAAGTGGTAGCGCAGGCGCAAGCGCACACGTTTCTTTGCGCTGATCCAACACCTCTCTTGTCTCAATGAAGCGCATAGATACAATTTAATCAGCGAGCTAGAGAGAGGAAAGTAAATAAAAAAAAATCCAAAAAGTGAAATGTGAAACTCATTCAATCATGAGAGGCGACTGCGACTTTTCAAAAATCAAAATCAAGCGTTTTCGAGCGTCGGAAATTGGAGCACAGTCGACGGTGAGGTGGAGCTCCATACGTCACGTCACGTAACATCGATCCAATTGATGTTCGATTAATTAATCAAAAGAAATAAAAAACGCGCTCAAAGTCGTTTCGCAATGTATACGGAAATACAATTTGGTTTTTTTTCGGGGGCTATTTGTTTTGTGACGACGACGACGTTTTGACGGTGGGTGCGGATCTGACACAGGCACACCTCTGGGCCATTTGGACCGAGAAAACTTTTGTGTTTCCCAATTGTCGAGTCGGGTAAAAGTAGTTCATGGGATGACCTCTGTCGGCTTTGTTGTGGGATCAGTGTATGGTAATTTTTTTTTTGGTTTTTTCTTTCTGTTTTTTTTTTTTTTATTTATGCTCATGGTTGGGAAGTGATTTCTCCTTTCAGCGTGGAGAATGAACAAAAAAATAAAGTTGCTTATGCGTCAACAGAGATGAATTTAAGGGCTTTGGTGTCCGGAAGTGCTGAAAGCTTGTGGAGAGATTTTGCACTTTTCCTGTTGACAGGGATTTGTTTCGCTTTCCAATCTGATCGAGGAAATCAATCTTTGATGGGAATGTGTTTATCGATTCTAGGCGGAATAGGGGCTTTCTAAAACATGAGAATAGAGGTTGTGCAGAACAAGGGGTGCACAAAATTCATGTTGAGAGCAAGAGCAGTTATTGTCTCATCAACCCACTTGTACGATCTACGATCATAACAAGATTCTAGGAAAACCTTGGAAATTTGGTAATGTTAATCCTTTTTATGGCCACATTTTATTCCAAATCAAAGAACGATAAAAATAGTTTCAAGCAGGAACTTAACCCAAATTTTGTTTTAATTGCGCCAATATTTTTTCAGTTCTTAGTAAATGAAGTTCATGTTGGACGCAAGCAACACTCGGCATGAAAGGGTGAAAAGTGGAATACAGTCAAATCCCTGTAAGCCGAATTTTCAGGGGACGTCAAAATTAGTTTGAGTTAGAGGGATTTCGACTTAGAGGGAGTCGACTGTACCTTTATTTTTGCATGCATTTTAGACCATGACTTGCAAACATGTGTCATTTGCAACGAATCGCTATTTTCAAGATGATTTAATTGCATTCGTGTCCTCTCTTCTAAAAGCGGTCATTTCCAGCTTATAGCTCAATTCTGCCAACAGAGTCAAACAACCAAACTATACGAGACTATTAGAAAATCAAATAAATTTCTGTTCGAAATGGAATAGAAAAGATCAACCTAATAAAATAACATGAATATCATAAGTTTGGTCTGTTTCTAACACGATGCTGTTCAAAATTGCTTAGCATTTTCAACAGACATATGTTTTCGAGGGACCCACTTGACAGCCATTGTTCACTTTGTCCATCTTAGCCGTTTATCATTATTGAGTCGCAGGGGAACTCAAGCCCTGTACGACACCCTGGCCACCCATTACGCAGCCACTCGGATGAGACACAATGCACTCGATGCACATCTGAAAACGTCGATGTCGCAACAGCAACTCATGTGTCAAGAGTCCCTCGTCTCTCGGAAATGTCATCAAAATGTCATTTTACTACAACACTTTCACCGCACACACCTCTCATCCGGAGACCACGGAGACGAACAAAGAAATTAATTCACTTCCAGTCAAATCGGCATGAAAATCCATAATCGACCAACAGCACACTCCACCTTCGCACCGCAGCGCGGTGTAATTTCTCTTCGCGTTTCCCAATTGATCTGTTGTCACGCCGCCCCCCTCACGTGTGACACAACGCCCGTCCGTTGAAGCGATGACGAAAAGAAAAAAGAGGTCATCACTCAATTGTTCATCGTTTTCGAACCGATTGAGCGATTAAGAAAACCTCGCGACAGATTTCACCCTACTTTTGTCGCTGTATGAGTGTATCTGTGTCCGTGTGACATCTTTATCAATGCGGCAACTGTCATCTGGCTGCAGATCCACAACAGTGACACTGTGTCAATTGTAAAAGTTATTACTCGGCAGCCCCCTTCTCTTCGGTTGGTGGTTACCAAATACTCGGCGCATCACGGAAACACAATCGAATCGAATCGTGTTGGGAAAGAACGAAACCGGGTTACCACCGTTGTCGGTGACTGGCGGCGTGGATCTCCTTAAAAAAACAAAAAAACAAAAAAGAGTGTAAAATATTTTCTCTGCTCGAAATGAACGGCTTTGCGAAATGTCTGTCTGTTTTCGCGCAACTTCCACCACGCGGTGTATTTATAATTTTCGCCGGGTTTTTCGTTTTTTGTTGTTCGTTTTTTTTTTTTCCTTGCTTTTCTCTCGTCGTCGTCATCGTTGTGTGAATTTCAAGACACACACTCTGCTCCCATCCCCATTCGACATTTTGGAGAAGACGCCAACCAAAGAAACGACAAAAAAAAACGAAAAAAAAAAACCGTGTTAACCCAAAAACATTTTCGCCGTCTGGTGGGCCTGATTGGCCTTTTTTTGGTGGGCTCGTTCCACCGCGACTTATCTGGTTGGCTTAGCAGTCGAAAGCCAGACGCCAGCCGTCTTGTGTGTTGCCACAGCTTCAGCGTCGTCGTTGGCGTCGTCTTGCGGTCTTAGTCGTCGTGGGGTTTTCGTTTTTCGTTTTTTTTTTTGAAAATCTTACCTAAGAGGAGAAATCGAATCGGAAATTATGACACACAGAGACGACTGCGCGGCGCGTTGAGGGAAATTTGAATCTGAAAATTTCCTTTAGCTGCCTGGCCAAGTGACCCATCATCCTCCCTCCCCCTCTCCCACTGATCTAATGCAAATTCAAATTTAAAACCCATAAGCACACTATGTGGGCAGACACCAGAGCGAGTGATTGTACGAAAAAAAATATATAATTCTTTTTATTTCTTTTCTTTCGATTTGAAAATGTAGGACAACGGCAACATTAATACAACAAAAGTTAATTGGGTTAGAGAGACGACATGGAATTTTTGCGACCAATTATAGGTTTTTTTTTTTTTTCGTATTTTTCATTCTGGTTTTCTTCTCTCTGCTCAGAGGCGACAACACAAGAGGGTCATCGATAAATTGTGCTGAATTCATTGTGTCGCTTCCCTCTGTGTGAGTGTGTGTTTCGAACGAATTTTTCTCGTTTTTTTTGTTTGTTGTTCGATTTCCCGGTCGATTACATAAATTCAACGATGAGCGAGGCGACATGAATTAGTTACCTAGAATCGAGTGAAATATGGTCACGAAGCGACACAGTGGGGGTGGGCTACGGATTTACGTCACGTTGTGGGTGAAGAGGAGTGGCGGGCTAAAGACGAAGGTGTGATTTGGCATTTTATTGGCACTGAGTGTTCCTTTTAATGGAAATAGAGAGCGATGGTTAAAATCATTCCATGTAAAAGGTTTTTCAATGGACTCGATGTGACAATTCGTAGTGGCCATGTTGGTTGGAGGCATCTGTCAAATTTTATGTATATTGCTTAACAAATGATGCCAAATAAAAATGGCGATTTACACTTCAACACACCAAAATGGTTAAACTGTATCATCTAAGTACAATTGTTGTTCGTTAGAGAAAACATTGATGAAACGTTTTATAGCAGATAAGGTCTTCATTTAGAATCGGTCCCATGTGTTGACCAAATTTGGGACAACGAGTTTGAATCAGAATCTTCGATTTCATCTGAAAGCCTTTTTTATGCAAGTCTTTTGGTTCCTATCTGTGAATGCGTATGAGCCGCCAATTGGTTCCTGTTTAAGATTATTGATAACAACCACTAATAAAACTAACCGCAATTTTTACCGACAGCAAACTTTTCTGAATCAGCAAAAAGAAAACTCACTCCCGGGCATCACGTCGTATGTGTAACATTTCTGCCTCCGCAAAAAGATTTGCACCACTAAATCAATTTCAGAAAAAAACCAAAAAAAGAATGCTTAAATATCATTCTCAGTTACTTCCGCTCTGGTTTTGTGTCCCAAAATCACATATTCGATTGCATGGAAATAAAAGAAAACTTTCCCTTCGAAAGTTGTCCCTCCAAAGCGACGGCGATTACCATCGAAAGGATGTGCAGCAAACTCCGAAACCAAAAAAAAAAATCATAAAGAGGAGGTAATCTCGCGTGTGCGATGGTGACTGTTGTTACCATTTCGATTTGGGATAATAAATAATCCAACCCACATGCCGTCGGCAGCTGCACTGCCAACAAACTTTTGAAAGTCCCTCAGGCTCGGACTGCGTAGTTCGCTTGATCCAAAGGCAAAGGGAATCTAATCACATCTAAATCCATGCTCACTCGAAACAAAAAAAACTTCGACATTCAAAACTGACAAAGGCTTCCCAAAAGCAGCAGTCCAAACAATCGACCGCTTTCCCCCGAAAAAAAAAAGATTTCACGGCATATCACTGCTTCGAATGGGAGTTGTGTTGCACAAGAGTTTTAAATTTTTTTGTTTTGTATCTTTTGACGGTGCTTGCGAAGCGTAGCGCAACGCTTCGTTTTCCCTTTTTTGGTCTGGGAAATGTAAACAACAAACAGAAATGAGGCTTGCAGCAGCGCACTTTACATCTGCCATCGGTTTCGATTGGGAGAGAGACGACCCCCTTTCCATCATCGTCGTCGTTGGTGAGGTGATGGTGTCTTTTCGAGAAAAAAAAAAAATCGAAACAATTCATGTCAGGCCGAGTGTGAATTAATGTGTTTATGATGTAATCGCCGCTTTACAGACTGAGATGATGGCAACACCGACAATGACGCGTCTTCGCTTTGTTTGTTCTGACACCGCGTCGAGTGGTGGGATGCCCCTGAGAAAGTGGTGTTGGCAGACAGAAGGGTGGCAATTACGTGTTACGGGTGAGAAATTTTCACGTTCGTGGTAATTAGTTTACATTTTTTATGTGCATGATTTTAAGGGCAAGATAATAAAAGTCAAAATGTGGTGACGGTTTTTTGGGCATAGCCCACGATTTCCTTTAAGGATGTTAAAAAAAAAATTAACAGCAGCATAAAAAGAATAACTTGCATTGAAGTTCTTTCTACATCAAGAAATAGTAGTAGTGCATAATCCAAGATATGAATCTTCCGTCATTTAGGTGGTTGAGTGCTGCCAATCACAGAAAAGCAAGGCTGTTTGACAGATGTCAGCAGTACATGCAAAAACACTGTGGTATTATTGTTTAACAAAATTTTTAAATTTAGCAAAGTTTAAACTACACCTCTTTGCAAATTTCATACAAAAATGTGTTGCTATACAATTTGACAGCTGTCAGGTAATGTCTAGTAAAATGAGAGAATGTCAACTTTTTGCTATCGAATAAAGTTTCGAAAAAAAAAACATTAACTGCTGTTTTGAAAAGTTGGTCCGAAAAACGACGCACGTCGACAAGTTGCAAGTTTGGTAGTTAATCGTAAACATTTTAACAGCTGTCAGTCAATCTGTGAAAATGGAGCAATGCTCAGTTTCATTTCAATAAAATGTTAGAAAAAATAATGAGTTTTCATACAAAATTTCGTACAAATGTCTAAAAAGTGTCACTATTTTTTTTAATTTTCAGTTGAAGTCCTATAAAGTTTGACAGTTTTCAATTTGGTGTTAGTAAAAATCGAATACTACGCTAGCGAAAAACGCGTTTAACAATATTTAAAAATGATTAATGTACGCTGAGTAATCACCTATTTTTCGAAAATTTAGCTTAAAATTTTGTTATTTTACTAAATTGACTTAAAATAAAATTTTCAGTTGCACATTCACACAAAACTTGGTCAATTCTTTAGCTTTCTTTTAAAATCATTAACTCAAAGTGCATAGACGAATCGATGTCTCAAAACAGTCTAAAACTCGTGTAGTTGCTAATTTCTGTTGTTTCTCTTTTTGTCCGAAGACCACCGGACTAGGTCCACCTTGACGCCTCCACAAAAGCCGGGTCAGGGTTCTCTGTCGCCTCTGTTCCACTTCATGACGTCAATTTTCTCGGCTCAATCGCCGCTCTGTATTTTGTTGCTCATTCTATTTTCTGACATTAATTACAATCATTTTTTTTTTCTATCTCTTTTCAGGTGGGTGACATAATTCTCTATTTAAGTGAATCCAGCCGATAAGCGAATAAATCGTTTCGGGTGAGTAGGAGGAGACAACGGAGCACTCGGTTGCATCTCATGCAGAGCTTTGTGTTGTCATTGTTTTCCGACAGAGTTGGAAAGTCCCATCAAAGTATTTCATAATTTTCTATTTTTTATTTTTTTTGCACTAAGTTTCGCTTACGCGACGCTATAAAGGAATTTTTTTTTTATGTTTTAACGGCATCTCACGTGTTGCTTTCTCGTGTTATGAGTTAGTTTGTGACACTTGAAAAGATGCTTCCTGTTGTGTTGCATGTTTCAGAGAATTCCTTGTGCATTTTGTGTCGTGCGATAAATTTTGTCACGCATCTGTAATTTGTGTAGTCAGTCTCCCATCCGTTGGTAGATCACTCTCGCCAAAAGGGATTCCAACTCACACCACCTGACGGAAGGATATTGTCAAAAGTAAAATTGTGGATCGTAGACTTTCATTTTGCTCACCTTTTGCGTTCAATATAACTTTTTTTTTTGTTTCACATGCACAGACAAACAATTTACTTTCACTTGATATGAAACGATTGCAAGCAACATGGCTGATGATGGTAAATGTTACATTTCACTCGCTTTAAACAAAACGTAGAAAAAAAAAACACAAATCGACAAAAAGAAACTGAAAGAGAGATGTTAGGCGGGTTAGATAATCATCATCGCGTACGATTTCACGCCAACGTATGAAAATCACTTTGCCCTTTTCATACACAAAAAAAATAATAGAAGTGATGAGAGTTAAGGAATTTGGGATTTTTTTTTTTTTTGTTTTGAGAAAAATTGGGAGAGATGAAAAAAACACAACTAACACTTAATACGTACAACAGATCTTTTAGGTTGCAGTACAAGTCACAATCTTAATACATAGTCCTTTAAAATTTCAAAACTCGATGATAGAGCTAAGGAACAAAGCTATGGGTATAGGTAAAGTAGGTGGGCGCCGTGGCTTAATCGTTAGTGCGTCGGACTGTTAAACGAGAGTACCCGGGGTCGAATACAGCTCGGGGAAAAAACACCCTTGAATGTGTGTCAAATTATACCACGCACAACACAGTGGAGACGCGAAAAGCTAAGCTCTTGCCCTTCGTGGGCTCTTACGACACTAATTATGATAGTTAAAGTAGAGAATTACAAATTGAAGCCTGATTTGTTGCTTGTACGTTCAGATTTCATTTAAAATACACAGATAGGTTGTGGACAGTCAGCGGGACACAATTAATTCACAAGATTTATTTCCACCAAAAATAATACGTTTCCACAACAAACATTTTAACTTTCAAAAACTTTGCGTCAATATATATGTCGATAATTTATTTCACGAAATTTTGTTTCAGTGTTTCGTAGCCCAGTATTACAAAAAAAAAAAGAACCACATTAGAGCAGAAAACAAAGTAAAAAAAAAACATTTTTATTGTTTAAACTCCTTCCTCCATCGCTGAGTACAAATTTTAGACTAAAGACAAACCCTCTACAACATATCTTCTTCACAAGAAAAACATCGCCCGCCGAGTTGTATGCTCCCACAGTTCGATACGCAAATAAAAAAATACATCAACTGCTGAGTTGTAAACTCATGCAGTTCGATACGTTCAGTGATCTACATCAAGGAACCATAACCTTTTTCACGTACTGTTTTACTTATGGATCACACTTAAATTAAGTTAGGTTAGATCAATGGACTGACAAAGCGAGCTACAACACACTTATGTCCTTTCAGACTTTCTCTACCACCCTTATAAGGAAAATAATTATCAAGGACATGGCATTTAATTTATCTGAAATTAGTGTCTTTATTCGGCTGCAATCACACAACTGACCATATTCACTGTTCTAGCTCAAAATTATTGTTTTCACAGTCGCTGTGAGTCAAAGTTTATTCACATTCGATTTTTTTCTATTTAATGGAAAGAAAAGATTCTTTAACAGCTGAATTAAACGGTTTGGCCATATGTGGCACTCTTTTCAAAAGAAAATATATGAAGCTCTTTAAAATCCAACCGGCAAAGTGACGGGCTATTAAGAGTGGAGAATGGCAGAGTGGGTGATTTTCAATTCAACTTAATTAGTTTTCGATGTACAAGTTAGATTACATTATTTTGTACAATACAACGTTGTTGTAGTACAAACTAATATTGCGATGCATGATGAAGTGATTTATTCGCTCACTTTCTGTTAAAGTCTCTTGTACTTAAGAAGATATAAATATTTTAGTTTTGCACACGTTTGCTGTTGATAATAAAACATGTGTGCGATAATAATAATAAGGCAACAATGAGTCAGTGACTTTGCTGCAAGATGGCGCTTGGATTACATTCTCAAAGACGAAAGGTTGTGATACATGGATCTGTATACTTATTGCTAAACTTAAAGAAGCACGCGCAACAGCATGGTTTATAGAAAGTTTGGCTTCGGACTTCCGTTGGTTCTTGCATAATATTTGTTAGCTTGTTATAGTGTCTTGGCTCGATGGTTAGTGCGTAGAACTGTTAAGCGGGCGTTCGAATCCAGCTCGGAAAAAAAAAGCACCGCGAACAACTCTTCATGCTCCCACCTCCACCTGGAGTACTTCAGTCATGGAAAACTTTCGCAATTCACCATTCGGAACCGGCATTAAACAGTGGCGCACAAGACAGTCAAGCTGCAAAAAAGCTAGACTCTGTCTTTTCATGGGCTCTTAGAATTTGGATGATTGATTCTATCGACTCACGTACTCTTTCCAGACGCTAAGTTGCTAAGCGGTTAGTCGTCTAATTTCCAAGTTTTCTCTGGCCTTTTTTTGGAGTCAATTTTTTCTACGGTCTACGGTGATAGGAGTCGTTGAAAACTCATCCTGATGATGACTAAAATGTCTCGTCAAGTAACTAACAAAATCAATCAAATTAATGCAGAGCCGCTGACCATTGTACGTCTAAAAATTCAAATGAACATTTTATACAGGAGACTATTTGTTGGTTGTTACTTAAAAAACACAAAGGGTCAAAGGTTATTAATGAATCGATGAAAAATCAAGAAAACAACGTCAGGATGTACCACAAGGCTGTTTTATGCCAAAGTTAGATAGATAAATGAAAGATTCAGAATATAATATTAACACTATTGAACAGGAAAACTATTCTGCACATCCGCCTCCACAAACACTCATCGAATGGAAAGGATATGGGATATTTAAATGATTAGGATGGATAAGATGGTGGATATAATATGTTCATAAAACTGTACTTAAAGGATATAAAGATTTTGATGATGATACAAATTTGTATTTTTATATTTACACCAAAATGTCCGATTTCTACTATTTATGGTCTTAAGTTCTTGATATTAGTGTGTTACTGTTGTCACATTTCTTGAAGAAACTTACAATCATTAAAAAATAAACCAATGGGCTATCAATTTTTGAAATTTTATAATTTTTTTTTGTCATTTTCAATTCATTTTCGATGAAGACATCCAAAAATAAAATAAAATTCAACAATATTTAGATTAAGCTTTAACCTAAATCTAAGGAAAGACTAGAGGAAGTGATGGAAAATGGGAGGGAGGGAGCGGGACACTCAAATATATACGGATCCACGACTCAATTCAATCAACAACTCAGTCAAATCACAGTGAAATCAACCCGTGTGTGACTTTGTTGGTCGATTTGAAGGTTGGCAAGTTGATTGTTGAAAAATCAAAAAATCTTGATTTTTTTAAGTTGACTAGGCAGTCTTTCAACTCAATTGAATCGTGTGTGGGCAAGTTCATCGACAAGCTGTCAAATTTAAAAAATAGCGGTAGCTATTCATTGTGAAATATTAATAAGTGGAATAACTTTACTCAAAAGTTTATGAAAACATTCTGCATTCATTCGTGCAAAATTTAAGAAACCATTCGGTTCATTTATTTTTAATTCTCTTATTAATTTTTTCGAAATTCGAAAACTTTTTCTTATTTTTCAGCCATTCCTTCATCCAAATTCTAAGTTTTTTTATTTTCATTTCTTCGGATTCACTATCTAAGTCTTTAATGCTAATATTTTATTTAACACAAAAATATTTTTTTCTGAGAAAAGGGGTTCACAATCTATTTCAATGCATCAAAATTGCTTAAAATTCAAAAATAACAAGTAAAATGGAGTTTACTTGTATTCTCAATAGGTAGTCAGTTCACCCACGACTTCATCCTCATCATCATTGGTGGCATAACAGCCCGCGAGCGGCCAGCAACTAGCTTTTCACGCCTTGTGCGCGTTATAGTTTTGATGCATTTGAAGGAGACCTATAGCTTATTGCCGGTTCCGAACGGCGAAATGCAAAAACTTTCCGTGGCAGAGGTTACTCCAGGAAGATTGTCAGTCGTTCGCCGTAAAAAAACATTTGGATTCGAACCCATGTACACCCATGACTTCGGGGATGATATATTTGCCAAATTCGAACTAAATCATAAATCTTTTGTCGGTGGAATCTTGTCGAGTGGAGTTGTTGGCTGTCGACTTACAAATCCCACATAAGGTCAAAACCTAAGAACCTTGCTTTCATGTTCCATGATCTTTGTTCCAAGAGTAACCAGTTGCCTGAATATTTCAGATTCTAAACTAGTAGGGAAGCATATGTATGTACAGACACTTGTTGTTTGTTCTTTTAAATTTTTTGTCATTTTTTCGATGAATTTTTGTTTTTGGGAGACTTAAGAATAACTTGATTTACGACCCACTTTCAGTGAATTGCTCCACATACTTCATAGCCGCCTTAACTTCTCTTTGCTTTGCTATCGCACTGTACTTTCTAAACAATCATTCAGAAGCTGCTGGTAGTGCCTTCCTTTCAGTCTCTTGGCTCCTCCAAACTCAAAAGCCTACCCGCATACTCAAGCAGATGATTCCACATGGAAAAATACCAATTTCAATACGATTCTCTCCCAAGAAAAAAAAAAAAAAACAAAAATTCATCACAGACACAGTCATTTTATCGCCCATTAACCATTCATCTTATTAACGCAATCATTAAGCAAAATTAACTCCCAGTCGACTGTCGGTTGCCATCTGCCACTCTTTGCTCGCAATTAAACAATCTAAATTGCTTCAGCAACACTTTCTCTGCACCTCTCCCCTCTGGGCTAGGGTAAAACACAGACACGATAACTTTATTCAAATGTGAAACGTCGATGTATCTTCGCATCTTTTCTCTCCCCGTCATTTAACCGAAGAAAATCACCTACAATCTCTCTTTTCTTTTTTTTTTTTTTTCTTTATGCAACACTTTAAGGAGAAAATTTATGATTTCTAAACGAACATTTTTGGATACAAAAAAAAAACTTCACTTGACCTTGACGGGCTGGGTTTTTATGTAAGCGACAGAAGATCAAAGGACTAACAAAAAATGGAATGATCTGAAAAATGATCTCTTCACTTCCTCGTGTTAACTGATGCGGTGTGATTAAAAACAAAAAAAAAAAAAAAAAATCCATCCAAAAAGTGAACGGTCGTGATTGCGTGGCGGCCGACGTCGGCGACGGGCCTGGTGCATTACGTCGTTACTTGGTGGTCTGTTGGCTGTTTCTCTCTTTTGCAACATAACCCGGTGAAAGAAAATAAATATTTCGTTGAAAAGTTATTTTAGAAAGTCGAGCACACAATACCACTGCCGGCGATGGCCCCCGGAGAATGTCGACTGACTCTCGGAATTGGACTGGAGTTGTGTGGAGATTCAGTTGAATGAAAAAAGCGAAACAGATCTGGTTGATGAATTTTTTTGCAAAAAAAAAAAACGAAAAGTATCTCACCGCAACTTTCCGCCAAATCAGAGAATAAAATTGAAAAGAAACCCAACCATGTGTGTGTCGCACAACCGAAACCGCATCTAATGAAACTCGAATGGTGTCCAGAGGGGCGCCCTCCCCATACAAACAACTCACCGTCATCGCCGTCAGCAGCCTACTTAGAGCAGGCAACAAACACAACACTCGTGCTCTTTCTCACTCTCTCACTCTCTCGGTCTTTGGCAAGGAAGAGAAAATCCAAATGGAATCAAAACAAAAACACGAAGAAGAAAAAAAAAATGAAAAGAAACAACAAATTGAATATAATACTCTAAGCACGGCGCCTAGCGTTGCCAGCTGCCCCGCGCGCCGCCCGCGTATGCATCGTTATATCGCATGGCAGTCCACATGGAACCGAGAGTGGGTTATGCAATCGGTCGGTTCAGTGGCAACGGGCAGCGTCAAGGGGGTCTGAGTACGAACTCGTAGATGCGCGATGCTGCTTTTACCGTGCGCTAGAGAGGAGAGTATCTTTTTTTTTTTTGCGGATTAGAAGATACTTTTTTTGTGTTGTGTGTGAAAGTTCGATTGGGATTTTCTTCTTACGTGTGTTTGTGGCGGCTTCATCAATTATTTAAACTAATTCCCTTGAGATACAAATTGAGATTGCCCTGATGTGTGATGTTAAATAGCCGAATGTGGTTTGAGAGCCCGGTCGCCTATGATGATCTCAACACAATTAATGACGAGTTCGTTTTTTTTTTACTCCGCCGCTTTTTTACGGATCATTTAAAGGAATGTTGCGCTTTGTCAAAGAGTGGGGATTTATTGAGGGAGAGAAATTTGCATTTTTCAACTTCAGTTTCGGATACGCTTTGAGGTTTAAGAGGATCGAATCGAAGCAAAGTCGTTGAGAGTCACCGTCCTCATCGTCATCGTTGTCGTCGTCGTCGACGGCGGCGGCTCATTGACGGAAGACGGAAGTACTTTGGCACAAAGTGTGGAGGTTTTCTAATTTCTCTTGCTCTCCCCTCCGGGTGGGTTATGTAATTTTGGAAATTGAAATTCTGGAATGGGGAAATTCAATTCGAAATCGATGTTGGAGGGCAAGGGTATATAGAGAGATAGTTGCAGGTTGGGCGAATCGGTGTCTGTGTGTGTGTGTGTGTGTGTGTGTGTGTGTAGAGAGAGTGATGGGGTTGTAAATGGATTCGGACGTGCGGCGTGGATAGAGGGTTTTTATTGGGATTCGTTCAGTGGCCATAGCTCAGGAAGCAGTCGGACTTCCGGGCTAGCGTTAAGTTAATCTGCCCTAGCCTTTTAACTGAGTTCAGGTGACGGTCGTGTGAAGATTTCTTCTTTGGATCGAGTTTTAGGGAGTTTGTCGAATGTTTTTGTTTTTTGTTGATCAGGAAATGCCGAGTTTCATGACTTTGTGCAGCGAATGTGATTGTCGGGTGACATTTTTGTGTGGAAAGTGACATCAAATCTTCAGAGATTTTTAAATTCAGTAGTAGGATGGTCGATTCATCGAATCCATCTACAACTCGAGTCGCTAAAAAAAAGTTTTTTTTTTTCAATTTTCAATTTATTTACAAATTCAAAATCGGTGGCTGATGATTATATTCAATGGTCCGCTTGAGGACAGTCTTAGTAAATGTCATCAATCACTGAGGTCAGCATGAGACAATGAAAAAGAAATAAACAGAAATCGCACTCTGCGATCATAACTGCCACTTTCCTTCGTTCGTTAAGTTTCGTTAGCATTAAATAAGAAGCAATTCAGATACTCATTTCGTTAAAAATGCACTACAAAATAAATGGAGTGAAATTCTACCAGAATTAGGGTCTCGCCATGTTTCGTTAAGCAAAGTTAAGTTACGCGTTACTGTATGAGCGCGTAGCCAGACACTTTTAAAGATGAAAAACCTCTTCAAAATAAGTTTTTAAAGTTACTAGAAAGAATTTTGGTTGCATGTTTTCGGAAACGTATCATTCTTTCATCTTACGTTTGTTTAAACGTTGACATCCATCACTCCCAATAGGTATAATCTTTCAACGTTCAAAGAAATATCCAATCACACTCATCATCACCATCTCCCCCCGTTCAAGCAGCTGCCAACGCAAACACATCATTTTCCCAGACTCATTACTTCCTAATACCAAATACACACCCTCCGACCGTCGATGTCATCAAGCAAATCGATGACCGAAGACCGAAGAACTACTCAGCTCATCGTTTATCGATAAAACTCTTCCACACAGAATAACCCACCCCGGAACAGAAGCCCAGCACCCACAACGACGATTACCGCCCAGAGGATATAATTTTCAAATGTCAACTTTGATTAATTTGTTTGCTCTCGCATCATTCACTAGTTATGCGCGTGTGTTTGTCTACTTGTGACCTTCAACCGTTGATTCTCTTTCCTATCTCGCCCAAGAAGCTCGACAGCCCACTCGAATCCTAATGACAACACATTCACCCCGACCATCGGTTTTAGTGCTTTTCCCCTTTTACAAAATGAAATACGCTTGACGTACTAAACTTATAGATAGCATGTCATCAGCGCTATCTTCGCGGCCGCTGTCAGTTGCGAACATTTATTCATCGTCGTCTAAACACACACGCTTCCCGTCACTCGCCGAGGAGACCAGATGTCAGAGCGGTGGCGAGTGTCAGTGCAGGTTCTGTCACTTTTTTTTTTTTTGCCATCACTGTGTGTGGCATTAGAATGAGAATGAGTCTGTGTAAGTGAACACTCTCTGACTCTGCGTCTGTGTGTGGGTTTGAATTTGCTCTCATTCTCGCTCTTTCCGCACACATCTCATGGATACAAGTGCGGCTGCACACAAAGTTGAGTCAAAAGTTTAATTTCCTCCCATTTGCAGGTTTTCGAGGACTCAAGGAGGACCCATATAAATCACTTAAGGACTATTTATACTTTTCGGTTTTTCTCTTTCTGCGTTCTTCGTCCTCCACTCTTGTCGGCGATCGTCTTGTGTGTGATTAAAAAGATGATGTGTGCCTGGCGCTGAATGGAAGACGGTTTTTTTTTCTTTCTGTTCCACTTTGATGGTGGTGTACTGCTGCTGTATGGTTAGGAATTCGGTGTTCTTCGTTTTAAGGGATTTTCGATTGATGGCGCACACACAAAGGCACAAGAACAAAGGACGTCTAAAAAGGGGACAGAGGACGGGGGACTCTACGTTGACAGGATATGGCTTCTATGTAAACAGAGGATTTTGTTTGAGGCGTTTTTTTCCTTTATCAAGGGGTGACAATTCCCTCCAAACAGTCATTGAAGGTGGCTATTGTCACCATCTTCGAGGTGGAACAATTAGGATTAAATAACGTAAAATACATAGCCCAGCGGGGGGTTCTGAGGAGAAATATGAGTTTTGGGATGCGAACGTGGCAGGTGCGTTGCATTTGATTTGACGCATCGAAATCTATTTCTTTACAATGTCTTTAAGATGAAAAGAAAACGAATGATAAATATTTTCTAATCCGTTTGCATTGTTCGGGGAGAGTTTTTCAATCAACTGTGCGGGTTATTTTCTTAATCCATTGTGGGTTCATTGTGAGGGAGTAATGGTGGTGGTATTTTTCTAATCGAAAATGGTTTTCGTTGAAGGCTACTTATTCTATTTGAGCCGATGGTTGAATTCCCTTTAGGTCCCAAATTTCTGTTGGGAACGAAAATGGTTTGACAACTTATGTGACATAGGTTTTGTCAGTGGAAACGAATCAATGTTGACACTCAAATGCAAGACTAGCTTAGTAAACCCAACACGCATATGTCAAAAAAAGGTGCACTGTCTAATCGGTACATCGGCGCTATATATAAAAGCCTACAGGACAAAAGATCGCAGTCGATTCCGTCTCTTACACAAGAATAATTCGCTGACTTCAACGGAAACTTTTCGTACAGACCTAAGCCTGAATTCATACAAAATCCAACTCAAAAGAACGCCGTTCCAGTTTTAAGCAATGCTTTGTGTACTTGGCTGTGTTTCAAAGCGAAGTTGTGGAATGTGGCAAGCCAAAATGGCATGAACGATTTGACGTAGAGACAGAGGTAACGCGAATTGGCCATCAAGATATTGCAATTTGGATCTTCTGAAGTTACAAAATCAACGTTGCCCACTCATCACTCTAATTCAACCAGATCTCTATGCAGCAGATTCTTTGAAAATGATGTGCTATAAAAGTGCGAAGTCGTGCTGATTGCATTTGAGTGGTTTTATATTTAATGCAAAATGGCATAGATTTTACATAAGAATTTCGTGAATATCTAACGTGGGGTCTGCTTAATTTTTTTTTAACTTCGATTCGCATTTAAAAACTCTTAATTACAAGTTTCACGCCAGCGTCTCTGACGTTGTGAAGGTATTAGGTCACCACTCAAGTAGGCAACGATAGTGCAGCGAGCAGCTAATCACTTGCTGCTAAACAATTATTCGCTAAAAAGTCGACTGTAAAAACGAGCGTGCTAAATCCTAACGGCGAATGGAAAAGAGATGTCCGCTAACTCTAAAAGTCTTATATTAAAAGTTCGAAAAGCAGAAATCCTTTGGCTATTGTGACTTAACGACATTTGGCGAATATATAACAGTATATACTATATAATTTGAGCCTCCTCCTTTAACACTGAACTTTCTATACAAAAGCAAAGCCAATTCCCCTCGAATGGAAGGTATCATAGTCCTTTTAACTGAAAAAAAACAACAAACCTATTGAGATCTCTGCTTGAAAAAAGGTGAAAAATTGTTTTTTATTGTAACATATAAAAAAATTAAGAAAAATAAAATACCATTTTTTAAGATGTTCAAGAGTATGCGTTTTGAGCTGTCTTTCGTCCTTGCAAATAAAAATTGGGGAACCTTAAAGTTTTTCTGAATTCAATAAGACATAATTTACAAAATTTTGATAAGCAGAACCAAAGTTATGATTTTTAAAAATCTAAAAGAAATCTTGAATTTGATAGTCTTTTCACCAATTTTTGAACCTTCGTTACTCGCAACTTTCTGTAGGCTGAGCGATTTGTCATGGAATGACCCTTTTATAAAATTCATTGGAAAATGTCAATTTAAAAATAGCAAATAAAAATATGAGCAGTAGAAATAGCAAATGGAGAAGTTTCGCTTTGTCGGACTGCTGTATCACGCCTGTTGCTATCCTTAGGTTAAGTCTCTTTTCCTAAAACGTCCACTACTCAGTTTCACAGAGGTTTTCTGTTAGAAATGATCTTATCAAAGTTTGTTTGAATTGAAAATGAAATATGGAGTGTTCGTCTTCCTTCTCAGGTTTATTTCATAAGTTTCTCGTTCCAAAGTTAAAAGTTCGTTGATTTTATTGAATGAGTGGCTATTGCTAAAAATTTCTCCTGATGCTATCAGTACAATACAGGTTGTTCCAGCAGTGGTGTGCATCCTACAGTCTTGTCTTTCAGGTTACACACAATTTCACAAAATGTTCCCCTTTTCTAGCCGCATACTCAAACACCAATTAGAAAACTACACGATTTCCGGATAAGTCCACTTCAGATTGCAAGCAATTGACGTCAAAAACTTATACGAAAACTTTGCACAAAAGTATTTTGTCAATTAGCCATCAAATTGGAGTGATTGCGATCATTGAATTTTTAAAGTTTGTTGTTTGCAAATTTACTTAAGTGGTGCTGCGACTACAATCGATCTACTTTACCGACTTGAAAATGTGTTCCTTTGACTTAACTCATAAATTTTAATGAAGTGAAATTTTGTTTTTTTTTAACTACAGGCAACGTTTAATTTGACAGTGCTTGTTGGCACTTGGCTGTTATTTCATTTTACATAAATGTCCCTTCTCTGTTAGGTAAATTTAAGCCGAAAAATATTGTTCTGCATGTTTTAAAAAATTCCTTTTTTCTGTCTTATCTGAGTGTTTCTATTTCATGTAGTAGCCATTTCTAATAATGCCAAAAGGTCTTAATTCAGCAACATTCAAATGATTTTTCAAAGCTTAAAATCGTTCTCCTGAGAAATGCATAATATAGACTTAAGCATTTCTTACATTTTTTTTCGTTTATACAAAACTTTGCACAAAATGACTTGTGCAGAGAATTCTCGACGAATAGCAGACGCCACACCTCAGCAGTTCACCACAAGTACACACGAAGTTCTTATTTAATCAAATACGAACACGGACTGCCTTATTCTTTTTTTTTTTTTTACAAAGTCCACAGTCCCTTACTAATTTGCTGGTATAATTCTTCGCTTCCTTCGTCCATAACCGTGTTCCTAATAGACTACAACAGAAAACTAGTTCCAAACAGGATCCACCCCTCGATCCAAACACATATCCTTCCCGTCACCTCGACCGACCAGCATGTGTAAACATATGCGTGCATCCCATAAACCGAAGAAAAGAAAAAAAAAAAACGCCACCCGGAAAATGAAATTACAGTGAAATCGCGTGAGCAACGAGCAACATTCTGTCATGATAACTACTCTCCACCTCCAGTGACCTAGACTGGCAGTAATGTTAGGTAATTTCCCCTCCCTCGATGTACACTCGCCCATAAAATGGGTTAACCTAAAAGCCCCCCACAGCTCTCCGAAACAAAACACAAAAAAAAAAAATCGAGTGCATCCGAGAATCCATCTTCGAAATTGTGAAATTCCCATTCATCCATCTGTTATTTCCATTTTATAACACTCAAATTAACACCGAACAATTAAAATGAAAATTTCCTCCTTTTCCCGAACAAAACGAAACTTTTTTTTGTATCTACATTCACTTAGGGGAAAACTTCACTCCAAATATACTTTCTTTAGAAATCATCTCTCTCTTCCTACGCTCGGTCGCTCTTTCTGCCTGCTCTCTCTCCGATTTCGACATCGACTCACTCGACACATGCGATTCTTTTTTTTTTTTTTTTTTCTGTTTTACCTTGATATCATTAAGTACTCCAACACACCAGCAAATGTGTATCTGTGTCTATATGAATGTATCTTGCGCTCTCTCTCCCCACAAACACTTGAAAACTCTCTGGAAACTATCTCGCGCATGTTCACCAACACCATCGCAATCCAACTACAACCTTCCCTTGTAAATAATTGAAATCGAAAAAAGAAAAAAAAAAAATCATTTAGAGAGGTTGCTCTGGCTACTACTACACAACTCACCAACACGGTGACGGTTGTAAAAATAGAAACCTGCACACACATCTGAAGGCCCGACTCTGATATGGGGCCGAGGCAAGACAAAACGAAAAAAAAAAAAAAAACAACTCAGAGACTGTGTTTTTTCAATTTCGAAAAATTCACTGGGCAAAGTAATTCAGTTGTTAAGCAACGTTCATTCAACGCGGGTCGTTTCGTTCGTAGATACATTCGTTCCAATACGGCGTGCAACTTACAACACTCTCCCACAAAAAAAAAAAGAAAAAAGCGTATCTCAGAAAATGAGCAAAAATTCGCACAGATAGATATTTTTTCGCCTTTGCAATTGGATATAGATACAGCAAAAAAAAGATAAATACATATTTCCGGGTTTTCAGTGTGAAAAAGATTCGAAGGTGAAGTGAAAAAAAAGAAATATTTTTATTATATAAAAAAAGAGAAAAGAAATTCTTCAAAGAGAAAGAAAAATATTTATTTGAAAAATAAGAAAAATGCAAGTGTATCCAAGAAGTGCCTTGAATTGTTAAAAAAGCAAAAAAAAAGTTTGTGTGTTGATTCCAAATTAATTTTTTCCTTTTTTTGTTTTTCGTTTTTTTTTTGTTTTGAAAATACATAAAAAATCTGAAATGTTCCATCCTTATGTGAAAATTAAAAAGAAAATCACAAGTAGTTCACAACTCCTTCAACAACAACTGCAACAGCACCACCAACAACAGCATAGATGCTGTTGTTGCAGCACAACAACCAACAGCAGCAGCAGCAGTAACATTCTTAGTAATACCAGTTTTTCAACAACCTCCTCGACGTCGGCGGCAGCCGCTGTTTTAGGTGCAGTTGCGAATGCAACAGTTAACACAATTAATTGCAATCAACAATTGCAACACGTAAACTCAGCAGCACTGCAACTACCACCACTGCTCAGCCAGCCTCAGCAGCCAGCAGCTGCAGCAGCCGCAGCAGCACCACCGCCAGCACAACCACCACCGCCACCACAACCGCCTACGCAACAGCACCACCTCTCGCAACTGCTTCAGCAGCAAAACGTTCCTCCACCTGCTCCGGCGTCAGCGTCTTCGACGGCTCCCGCAACAGCGCCACAGAGACAATCGCCAGCGAGTTTTCCACCGTATTGCCCAATCGATCGGCAATTGGGTCACCTGAATTTCGGCAACGCCACCACCCGCAGCAGCACCCCAACCACCGGTGGACGGAGTGGCGCGGGCAGTTGTAGTACAAATAACAACAACATTGGAGTTGTTGCCAGTACGAGTGCGAATAGTACACTAAGTAGGATTAGCCACACCATCCAGCAGCACCTCAATCAACAGCAGCAACAGCAGCACCATTCGGCGCATCACCATCACTCGCATCACCACCATCACCATCATCACCACAGCAGCAGCAGTCACCATCAGCAGCAGCAACAAAATACAACAAACAACAATAATCAGCAGCAACAATCTCCTATGTGCCTAGTATTATTAGTTAAATGCCCGAATTCAAAGGAATTTTGTACAGCAGCGAATTTCTGTGATAAAAGGTAACCAATCGTCGTCTCAGATGAGGGAAGATACTTTTGGGTGGGGAGAGGAGTTCGGCCCAACAGAAAAAGATACACACACCGAGGAAAGACTGTGGGGAAGAGATACTTCACTCTCGACTCTCCACTTCGTTGTGGAGATAGGGAATGCTCTTAATACTTTGACCTATTTTTCGGAATCTTTTTTTTTCTGTTCTCTGTGTGTGAGTGTACATTGTTTAAGTTTAACCTCAAAAAAATTCTGATTCGAATGGGTGTTGCTCCTTTTTTGGTTTGAAATCACAGTTGAAGGATGCGAGCGAATTTTATTTGGGTTTTGAAAAGGGTTTTGGTATTGATTAGGAAATGACAGGTCACGTAAGATCTTTCGATAGTTTTAAAATAGTTTAGATGAAAATTTCCATTGAATTTGTGTTCTTTTCGGCTCTTGCTGTCTATGGGCTGTTACGCAGACTATTTCTTTTTTTCTGTGGCACCAGACCACCTCAAATTCGTACAAGTGCAGGAAGCGGGAGACTGTAGGGTTTATCAAGAAAATTTTGACAGTAGTCATGTTCCAACGCAAATATTTGACCGATGAAGAAATTTTAGTTGTTCGCCGGTGACAGAGTTATGTTTGTGTATTCCCCGCTACAACGGATACTGTCGTCTGTAGTTCAAAGTAATGTTATTCCAAAAAGGTAGACGAAAAAAAAAAACCCATGGCTTTTTAGCAATCAGTTATATTTGCCATTTAAACAATTTACATTGCTACAATGGCTGAAAAACGTTCAAAAATGCCATTAAAATTCCAGTTTTGTTTGTCCCTCTAATCCTTCCTGGCTCTTCATCTATTCCGATTTTACAAGTGGTGTCTTCTTTGTTCTGACCTCTCATAGGATCTCCTCAATGGCTAAAAGTGGTCTGTTATCACTAATATGATCTTTCGCTTTTTATCTGCTTCTCTGATTAGCATTGGCAGTCTTCTGAATTAAACAATTTTCAATTTAAGGAAATTAGGAAGTGAATAAGTTCGATGTCTTAAGAGCTGACAGTCTTCCTTAAAAGACTTGTTTCTGTTTCAAAAGTGTCTTCTAAGTTCTTTAATCGCAAAAAGAATATGATATTAATCTTTTTACTATCATTATGGTAAATTGTAGGCTTTTGCTGAATAACCCGATAATTCTCCTGGCGTTGTGTTCAATGTGTAAAATGATGCCAGTATTACTGCCCAAAAAATAAAGTAAAGTACTCATCCAGCACCTTCTAAGCTCGTAGATCTAAAAAAAAAATCGTTTCATTTTATTAATACATTTAAATCAAAAATTCTTCGCAACTAATTAATAGTATGTATGTTCAGTTGAATGAGTTAAAGTTTATAAAGGAAAGAGATAAACTACGATAACTTCAATCATTTTTATTCGGGCTGCCAAAATACTCAAAGTCTTCCGTGAAATAGTTGAAAAGTGAATCAGCAAGTGTAAAAAAATCCTGAACTGTGGTGGTTATTTGAATGATATATTTGCCTAAATCAGAAATGGCTGCAATTTCTGATTTAAACAAATACATATATCAAATATAGCAGCTTTACAAAAAAATCAATATATTTAACTAAATTCACCATGTTCTGTCTTAATTTGAATTCTTGTTGTTGAAAATTGTTCACTCGTCCTGATTCACCAGCACTGACTACGTTGTGCAACAAGTCAAATTCAACAAGTGATACTCCTTCAGAAACAATAGGTAGTTTTCTTGGAGCTTGATCAGCCTGCCTGACAGGCCTGATTCTTGAGGCTTAAATTTTCAAAGCCTTTCAAGTTCTCAATTATACATTTATTTTCAAAACGGTTTCGTCTTATTTAAAATTTTTACTAGACATTTCTTAGGTTCAATTTTAATTCAAAAATGTTTCGATTTGTATTAATTATGACTTGATTACATTATTAATACAATTGTAATAGACTTTAAAACTGCTTAAAACACCTATTTGAATAAAATTTTTAATTCAATTCAAAGCCTTTTACCTCAGTCTCAAAAAAGGCGACAGACGGACACGTGTTTTTATAAGAGTTTCTTTATTCCTTTGGAACGAACCCTAAAAAGAGGGAAGCTTATTTTGAACTCGTCTCTAAGTTGTAAAAAACTAAACTATTAGTACAAAAAACTGCTCTTCAACGTTACATTGGTAACAAAAATAATTGGGGAAAAACGTTATCGAATTTTAAAACTGGGGCAAAATCTCCTCTACAGAGAAGCATGTCTAAAAACAAATCAGAAAACAAATCACAGCAGACGCTCTGCTATCCCAGTCTTTCCAATAAATCCTTCACCGTTGTCCCACTATTCGACTTCGTGTAAATATTTAGTCCAAGAAAAAAAGAAATCCTCTTTAAAATTATTTATTTAACTTTTAATGTGCGATCAACTCATCAAAATACTATTTCCGGCATTATAAACAAAAAATTTAAATTTTATTTTCACTAATTTATATTTCTGTATTTCCATTGAGGAATTTTGAGTGAATTTTTTTATTTCGTCTCAAGCTTTTTTTGTTTTCGAACGAAAGGATAAATAAACTAGTTTACATTGCCGACACTTGAAAACTTGACTTTGTTTATTTAATCCAATTTTCCTAGATATCTTCTTGTTTATAAATTCGAGATCATATCTCGCCGAATTAATCTAGACATTGACAAAAAAAAGTGGAAACTGTGTCAGTTGCTTAAAAGTTTCTAAGAATAACATCTAAACAATTTAAGTGAAAACAGATTTTTGATTAAATTGTAAATATTTTGACTTTCTGGGGCAGTCAAAAGGAAAGGAAACCATGAGACCTTAGATACAAGAGGAAAGTCTTGATAATGGAAATGTTTGAAAAATCGAAGAATTGAATTTTTTGAATAAAATTTATGATTTGAAGGGAGAGAGAGACACAAACTTTAAATCAATAGATCCGAGAAAAAACATGATTTTTGAATGTTTCCTGAACCTCTAATTTGATGAAATAATCCCTGGCGCTGCAGTTATCTGTGAGTTTCGGGCGGAATTTGAAAATATTTTTAACTAGAAAATGGTACATGTAAATACGAACGCATATTTTCCAGACTGACCAAATGTCTGATGCCAAAAATGTCATTTGAGCTCAATCAAAGCAAAACATGCCCTTTTTGAAATTCTTAACGTCAGCTGTTTGCTGTCAACGATTTGACGCTTTTTGTGTCAATTCTTTGCTGTCAGTGAATTGAATAAGCTCAATGTCGTGCTAAAAATTGCAGTAAAACTACAAATAAATTCATCGCAAATATCTGAGTGGGAAAAAGTTTCTGCTCTGAACTGAGAGAACTGATTAATGTATAAGAAGCAGAACAGCAGTCAACCACGAATCCGAACTCCGATCAATTAAGCAAAACTTACACCCGAATCAAAATTCAGATCAAAAAGAGGGTTAGTGCCCATTTTCAATTGAACTTTCAACTTTCCAAAGTCATCAATCACCATGCACAGTCTTTTGAACCCTCCGCACCATCGTCAAAGTTCTTGAAACACAAAACAAAAACCTTAAGTGGAATAATGAGCCCATAGCCAGACTCTGACTCATTCAAGAGCAAACAATTTAAACTCGAAAGGCAAACAACACACATTCCAAGTGGCAGCCCTTCTCAAACAAAAAAAACAATTACAAAACTCTAATCTCTTTAATCTCCTCTGTTTGGCATCAAGTATCTCACCATCTTGATTACCATAAATAAAATTTCTTCTCCATCAATTAATGTCACCCACTTTTTGTTAACGATGACGCTTCAAATGGTCATCAAATGACAAGTACGCCTTTCCCTCCCGCCCCTTCAGAGGCTTCAATCACGTCAAAGAAGCTAACTTTCCAAAGAAACAAAAATTAATAAGCGTTTGCGACATTACGCTCTGCTCCAGCAACAAAAAGAGACACCATCAGACTCACATAACTCGCGAGTGAAATCAGACTTCGAAATTGATCGAACCTACATCGAACATGCTCGATGTTGCAATCGGCGTGGGCTTTTTGTGCAGCATACGCAACATTTAACAACGAATTGGTAAAAATGGAGAGAAAAGAGAAAGAGCGTTTGTGTTTAGCTCACCACAGTTTCATATTCCATTTTCGAATTTTCCCCACCCGTGTGTTTTCGTTTCCCTGTCCTGTTGTATAATAACTCTCTCCACCTTTCATTTTTGTTTTCTTCTCGTGTTTTTTTTTGTTTTTGATGCGTGCTTGGCGATGCTTCTGTTTTCTCTGTTTACGATCGATGATCGCGATCTGCTTCTTTTTCTGTCTTTCATTTCGTGCGTGCGCTTTTTTTAGTATTCTCCATCTCTTGTTCGTCTTGCTGTCTGCTTCGTGAGGCTGTCTAGAAAATGCACATGTGGATTTGGAGAAGATCGTCGTTTTAACGTCTCATCTCTTTTGATCGCGCTTTCATTTCTTTTTCTTTAATTTTTTTTTTGTGTCTTTTGTTGTGGAGCGAAATTTCTTTTCACAAGAGTGACAGTGGGTGGGCAGAAGCAGCTGAAGTTGCGGTGGTTTAAAATTTTCTTTGTTTTCTCTTTGATTACGCGCGCGCGAAAATAAGAAAACGAAGATAGACAGAGAGAGAGAGGGAGAGAGAAAGAGATGAAATCGATTGTGGAACTGTCATTATGAGAAATGTCATCCTCAGTGTACTGTGAAAAGAGAAAATTGTTTAACACACATTTTCAGTTTGGTTCGGTTGTCGGTTTCGTTGGATAGTTAGAAAGGTACTTTGCTTACATGAAAACGATTTTAATGAGATTGTTATTGTACCCTATAACCTTTCCTGTGGTTTTTTCAATGGATTTCACAAAAAATTTCACAATCTCTCTTTTGAGAGAGTCACAGCTAATCGGGGAAGTGGATTATTTCGACACACAAGAGGAGACTGGCGGTGGCTTTCTTTTCGGTGACGGAAAGGACTTTTTTGGGGAAATTTTTGTTTCATCGAAGGTTTTTAAGTCTGTTTTTATGGCTTATGAATTTGGGGTCACCGTATGAAATGTCCTGGTGGTCGCTAGGCAAAGTCTCAGGTCCATTTGTTCACCTCTTCGTTTAAAAAAAAATTGCAATTAAATCTAATTTCCTTATGTCAATTAAAACCTTCATCTCCTTGTTATGAAATGACTCACGTCCATCATCCTTTTTGTGGCTATTCTTCCTTAAAATTCTGTTCTGTCCAACTTTCGTTAAGTTTTGTTATTGTACAAAATGTCCACCCCTACATTCTTATATTCCATATTTTCAAGACATTTTTTCGTCTAAATTTTGAGCAAAAACTTATTTTAAACTTGTGTCTACTTATCCTTTACTGCTCTTGCACTCTTGCATTTTCGTCAACTTTCTTTAAATTTCTACAAAATTTTCACCTCCAAGCCCTCACCTCTTATTTTTCTTAGAAACCACAAATTTAAAAGCCATAAAACTCTCGCAACGTGATAATTTACAGTAGCTACTCCCAAATTCAAACGCACGGCTTATGTAATTTAATTCAAACTAATGTCTAAGTTTTCCCGGATACATTTGAATAGATGGATTGTGACACTGTTGAATGTTTATAACTAAGGTGGCATATTTTTCATCTACCCGTCTAGTGTGTGGGGAGTTTCGGTTAATTATGTAGAAAATCTTTCTCAGTCGTGTGTGGTCGGAGTCTTTTTTTTATATAAATCACTTTCTTTAAAACGTTTCATAGTTTTTTTTGTTTCAGTTTTGATTGTATTGTGCAACAGTTGGTAGTTATTGTCTTAAATTTAATGAGAAGCTTTAGTTAGTAGTTATTTTTTGAAAATTCATTGAGAAAGTGGAGTGATTTTCCAAAAAAATGTCTGTGCTTAGCTGAGAAGATTGTAATTTTTTCTCTGAGCTCCAATTTGACATGGAGAAAAAGCCGCAAATTGTAACAAAAACGTTCCCACGATTTTTTTATTTATTTATTAAAAGCTAGCTAAAAATAAAAAAAAATAAGGGCTAGATAAAGCCAGAGCAACAAAAATCTTCGGCTGACAGGGCTGTTAAAATTTTTTAAAATGATGACGCACAAATTAGATTGACACATTTTTGTGTCATTTTCACTCAGGACTCTACTGAATCTTTTTGGAGTTTCCTTCATAAACTCATTTCTAAGCCTGTAGCAGAACACATCAATTCTGTGACATGAATGTATGTGAAATATTCTTTTTACATTTGTATGACCAAGAATGTTTATGATAACCTTTCTCTAAATCCCAGGTTAAAACACACAGCAGGTCAAAGGTACAGAAGGACTGGCATGCCTGTAAACATGACCTTAGGGTGATTGCGGTTTCAGTCACATGCAATTATGACAACCAATTCCCAACATCACCTCCTGCAGAGTGCGGGGAAATCTAGTCGCTGATCAGGGACAACACGGCATAGAAGTCAGCTACCTACTACTAAAATAATCACTTAAATATAATCTTCATACCTCATTGTGAGCAAAATAAGACCCTCTGTGACCCTGATTACCTCTTTTGCAAGGGCGAATGTTTTTCCCTACGGTCCTAAATTTTTACAAGAGAATTGTCTTAAGAATTCATACAAGAACCAACTACGTATCATTCACTTTGTATTTCATTTCTAGTTTACAGCGAACTCTCCCATAACCAGATAGCTACGTTTGATTGATGAAATGAGGAATGTCATTAAGCTACTTGTACTACCTAAAAGATTTATTGTACCCCATACAGCTTCAGTAGTGAGAAATGTGTCCAGTTGTGAGAGGTGTCCGTAAGATAATCCGACAGAGACGGTACTGGGAAATTTGTCCGTTTATTAGAGGTGTCCGGTTGTGAGCAGTGTTCGGAAGGAGAGCGTTCACTGAAAATCTGTATAGATTCAATAGCTTCTAATCATTTTAATTTAATCACAAGTTTTTTAGTTAGTTTTAATTAAAAAATGTATGTTTAAAAAGTATTCCTAGTCATATTTGGTTTGGTCTACCAGTTTTAATGAAGCTTCGTTCAGCTTCGTCAAATATCATTTATTTCTATTCAATTGTGCGGCACGAGACCAAATAGTCCTTCCGTCCGTAGCGTGGGTGTAGTGGTCAATTTTAGACTACGGCGTAGTCCTTAGAAATCTGAGTTCTGGCAATTAGGCGACTACCTTGGGTTCTACTCCACACTTTTTCAGTAATTTACCCGACTGAATTATTAATATTCGGGAATAGGCGATAAAAGGCTTACCTTTTTCAATCTGCCTTATGTGTGACTTCATATGTTTTAATGTAGTAAAATGTAAGTCACTTCTACCTAAAATGGAACAATCAGAGGCAAAGGTTTCTAAGCTCCGGTGTCTCTTTTTTTATTGTATTGGTTTGCGTTCCAAGCACATTACCTCCTGACAAAGCCACCAGTCTCCATCGCCAGCTTCTACAACCTCGAATGATTTAATAATTTCTTCCAAATGACCCAGCAAACCAGTTGAAGAAAAGCAAAAAAACCCACCAGATGAAGGTCACTTTCCAGTTCCATTCTAAGCGCCGCCATAACAAAGAAAGTCGTCTGAAAAAAATAAAACGACAAATGCCCCGCCGCCATCTTATCAGTGTTCAGTGCAGTTTTTCTTTGTAATCAATCGTAATACAACGACAGAGGGGGTGAAAAGTCTCTCACCTCAAGTACGCGAAAAAACGTCAACGTGTTTGGAGAAATTCTTTTTTTTTCTACTCAAAATTTCGGTATTCACTTGGTGTGCCGTATGTTCTGTTCTTTCTTTTTAATTATTTCTTTTTAATTTCGTATGAAATGTTTATCTGAAATATTTTTTCGTTGTTCATTTTTTTTTGTTCTGTCTAAAAATTTTTGTTTGTCCTTCAAAATCAATCTACGGACGGCACGTGTAGCTTTGCTTTATTTTTTTTCGCCTCTATATATCGTTTGGAGTATATCACGAACCAAGTAAAGTATATACATGAGAACGTGTTGTATTAAGAAATTCTAATCAAGGTTACTAATAACGTATTAGTTGATGTATGCACGCGCGAGGTTTTGTTGTGTTGTAAGGGCTAAAAACAACACAACACAAGAAAAAAAAGTTTGTTAAACACAACCGAGCTGTGTTGTGGGAGACCTTGGAACTGGGTGATGATGAGTTTTTTGGGATTTTTTTTATTTAATAAACAAAAATTTTATCATTTAACTTGATGATGTTTTAACGTGCACGAGGCAGATTTGAGTTGCTGGGGTGGTCGGTGATTGGTGAGTCACAGGACCGCGGGTTGACATTCAGTTGAATTGGAGAATTGTTCTGGTGAAATGTATTGCGTTGTTTTTTGATGTTTTTTTTTTTCGGGAGAGTGGCGCACGTCTGAGTTGAATGAAATGCAGTCGTTTTGTTGTTCGAGTTCCTGATCACCTTGGGGGTGATTTACAGTGCCGGTCACTTGAATCACAACGTTTGTGGGGGACGGGAATTTACATGCGGTGTGGTAACCGCCATTTTGGTGCTGTTATTGAGATGCGCACATTCTGAGGCGGTTTGCGATCAAAGCAGCCGCAATGATGTCACTTGAAATCGGAGGGCAGCCTTGGCGAAGACCACAGATTGGCGCAACCCACGTATTGTGCGTGCCTTATTTTACCCACGCGTGGACTGTACCCAATTGTTTTCATGAAGCGTATGCTGCGAGGGCCTTGGCTTGGTGTTGCTCCCTGAATTTTGAGGTCAGCTTTTGGTGGGGTTGTAGATCGGTAATCGAGGCTTAAGTTTTTCGAGCTACCTTTGTGACCCTTGTTGTAGAGAAGACTCAAAACCTGTGTGCTCTCTCAACATTTTGACATGTGAGACAAATTTCCCATCTCCACGTGAACAAATTCTAAAGAAAACTGCAATTTGATGCCCAAATTGAAGCCCAACTGTATAAAATCGCATTAAAGCAGGTCAGCGAAACAGTGAGGGAGAGATTTGTCTGAGGTAGGTGTTCCATTGTCGCTTCCCCGGCACATAATCTCTATCCCACCGCTGCAATTTGATCCACAAAACCTCCCTCATCCCTCAATCCAATTTCCGAAGATCACGGTTTATGGATTTTCAATTTTTCCTTCTCACACTCTCGAGTTTCGAGGATATGCGCACACACAGCTCTCACCAGGTAGAGAGTGCAAGGATCAATACATCGGATATTGTTCACTTTTAATCTACACACACCCGCTTCCCTTCTCGTCTCCTACACGGATCTTATTTTTCGGAACACAGAAAATGTGTCCCATTGTTATTTTGCACCTTTGCCATCGTCGTTATCCTCGCTCTTTTCCTTTGCCTGAGTTCGCATACTTGCCTCCCTCTCTCCAGGCCGTTTTAGAAATTTTAACTCATCCTTGGCAATTGTTTGACGTTTACTTCTCAAATTTTATTATTTTTTCTTTTACGTTCAGGGATTTTTCTTTTGTTGAAAATGAAAAAGTGAGTTTTTCCCAAAAAAAAAAAGATTTCAGGATGAAGTTTTAGTTGCATCCGAGAAGGCGTCGCGTTGACATATCAGAACGGCGTGACAGTTGAGGCGAATTTTTTGTAAGCAAAACTTCACTTGACAGAAGCTTTTTTGACAGTCTTCTTGTTCACGCAGTAAATCAAAACAGTTATGATTGTGATTTTGTGATGAAAACGTGTGTGTGATTTTGTTTTTTCGTTGATTTACACGCGTGTGATTTCGTCAAGTCGTCGGTAGTCTTACTGTGTTTTCGTAGATCGAAACGAAGACTCAATGATTTTACTGTAGTTATTTTATTTTTTAATTATTTATTGTTAAATTTTATTTATTTATTTATCTTAATGTCGAATGTGAAGTTAATTCAAATTGAGTTTGAACGAAGTATAATGGATTTATTCTATGAACCATTGCAAAGGTAAAGTTTGAAGTTTATGTGAATGTGAATCTGAATGTTTTTCTATTGTGATTGAGGTTAAGGACAAGAAAAAGGAAAAGAGAAGTTGAGAAAGAGAAGTATTTTTCCTAAAACTTATTTTTTGGAGTGTACTTGTTAAGGGGTCTGAATTCCGAGACCTTCCAACTGCGAAAGGTATTCAATCTTTATAGAAATTCGCTGTTTACATATTTAACATCAAGACTCATTCAAATGTTCGGTTAGATTTGTTTCCTCGTTTCGGGGTTGACAAAATAAAATGTGAAGTAATATTTAAAACACGTGTTCTCTAAGTAGATACAATTTTCAGCCTCAGTGGCAGTAGAATTCAGGTTTTAAAAGTTCATTTCAAAAGGTTTTAAGCTCAAACCTTTGTTAAAAAATGGCCAAGTCGAAAAAAAATACATTTTAAAGTACAAAGCTCAAGTACAGAGATTCTTATGTGTTTTTTCAGAACAAAAAAAATATTCCTGACGGAATTAAGTAAACAATTCTAACAATAAAAGTGCAATAATATGAATGAATAATTATTTGTGGATGAATTGTGTGTGTGAAGAAGTGTAATCTAAATTCGAAGAACTATAATGCTGACTGGACGAGAATGCACAAATGTCAAATGAAATCTATGATCGTGGCGATATATGTAAAAAAACGAAGAATGATGATACGGCTTGTTTTGAATACGATCAGTTTGTTTTGATGTTTCAGACAATCAAAATGGATCTAATCCAGAGTACTTTAATCATTTATCTCTCAAGTTTTTTTCTTGCTAACTTATTAACTATAACTAAACTAAGATGTTTGAACTGACGTGAAACGATGGCAAATTCTTCTACGCAGAGATGAATTTATTAAAAAATACTATCTTGTCTTGAGTTATACAAACATAAATTTGGCCATCTTCTGTCAACTACTTTTCGCATTTTCGAAAGAACTTGACGACAACCTTTCATTTATATCTTAAATAGGCACAAAACACTTTTCACAAGTGATAATTATTTTAGAAGAGAAAATACGTCGAACGCTCAATTATATCATCGGCATTAATTTTCTTGATATTTACGGACCTTCGTAGTTTCAAATATATGTACCTTAAACGCTAATTGAGAGCGATGGCAACGACAATGTAGACAATACAGCACAAAAGACATTTTTTGCGTTTGTTCCTAAAACATTTCAAGTCTCTGTTTTAACTCGAAAATTCAGTCTTGAATTTCTACTCCCATTTTTTTCAAGCCTCAAGTTCTTAAGTTCATTTACAAAAAAATAAGAATCAGAGAGCACACGCAATGAAAGCAGTCAACTAAATTTGAAGGGAAAAATATATTATTTGCTCCATGCTGTGCGTATTAATTTCGCCACCACTGTACATGGTTCCCAACAAACCAGACCGTCCGAAGTTACGCATTATCTCATCGAACCACTTCGCAAAACCCCCAACCATGACGCACACCAACCGTCAGCCATTCATTTTTCCCTAATCAATTATTCCAAAATTCGAATTCGACTCAATAAAATTTAAAATTCGTCTGGCTCGCTGCTGCAGATAGCTTTTGTCTCGCCTATTTTTGTCTGGATCGTTTTTTTTTTTTGTTTTATTTTAGCTTCTGTCTAATTTGCTGGCATTTTTGCGGATCTGCTCAATAAAAATGCAAATCAGTTGCTAATTTATCAATCACTCACTACCTTGTTTTGTTATTACGCTCAACTCGGACTTGTGAACAACTGCTCCTCCCCACTCGCGACTGTTGGCGGTGTCTCTCTGTTTTGGGGTAATTTTGATTAATTTCACGATTTCTGTCACCTCATGGCCGAACAAAACTTTACCTCACATGATTTATCAGCAGGAAACTAGTTGATTTTACGTGTTATCATCGGGGCTTTAGGAAAAAAAGAAGTACGAGGTATCTCTACAAAAAAAAAAAAAAAAACCTGCGTTGCGGTGATTTATCGTCTTTCTGCCAAATCATCGGGCGATAGTGCGACACGCATATTTTATGTGAATTTCTTTCTTTTTTTTATCGCAAAGTGAATTAAATGTCGATCAGACATTGGATTAGGCCGCATATTCAACGACCTCGAGAAACAATTTCCGTTGCTATGTGTGTTCTCCTTGCCGTCGTCGTCGTCGTTGGTTATCCTTGACATGCCAACGTTAGGTGCCCGTGCCTTATGTACAGCTCTTTTTTTTCATAATTTTCCAGGTGTGAAGCACCACTACCGAAACGCTTGTACCTACGCGTGCATGCGTATAAATAGTCTCTCTAAATAGATACTTAGGTACTTGGCTCTTTTTTTCGCGCTACTGCCGCATGTCAAGAGATGGCCTTGCCTGACGAAGAGGGGGAGAGATGTGAGCTCTTTTTTTTTTGTATCTATCTTTCTGTGTTTCGTCTCTTTTTTTTTTTTTTGGTGTAGTGTGTGTTAGTTTGAAGGACAATGATGACAATCACTTAATTGATTAATTTCCCTTTTTTGGTATCTATCGAGCGTGTGCGGGTTCCTGTCATGTGGAACCATCTGAACAGGGTCTTTCTGTCGGTCTTTTTTTTTTGGTGGTCTATCGTCCAACTTTCTACGAGAATTGCCGTCGATGTTCGTCATGTCATGGAATCAAATGATTTTTTTTTTTTTTTTGGGAATTGTGAAAAAGCAGGTCGCACAATTAGATGGCTGTTCTCGTTGGCGCGACTGTACTCATGAGCGGATTTTTATTATTCTTATTTTTTTTTGTTTGTTGGTTTTGTAGGTCAACTTGATTTAACTTTCCATCCATTTCACGATGATGAGAATGATGTTATTCAATTAGGATGAGAATTCGTTCAATGATCGGACAATTAATAGAAAAGAACACGCGAGAGATGAAGTCATATAAGACACAGAGAACAAAATTATCTGACGCAAATTAACTTCCTATGTGCGGTCTATAGGGCACATTAAAGGAGCCCGCTGGGGTGTTGGTTTGAGTTTGAATTTTGATAGGAGCGACTTTGCGTGACTTACTCTCGATCATTTGGTATGAACTTTGATGTTTATGGGCGTATTGGGGTGACAGATGGCTGCAGTCTCAGGGGCGTTGATATGGTGGCTTAATACTGTGCGAAGCAATCGTCTTTGTAGGTTTCATGATTTCTTCTCAACTTACACAAGGCTATTCGCTGCGTGTTTGACACCTTTTGGATTATTTCTTCAATCAACCCTAGCTTTGATTTTGATTTTGTCTAATTTGGCCTAAATGTTGCTATAAAATTCGTTTGCCCCGAAGCCGTCCGAAGATCGATTTTACGACCACAAAAAGCCGTTTTCAACATCGAAAGTTTTAGAAAATCGATGAATCTGGAGGATTTTTACTCGTAAATACACAAAAGACCTTTTCGACTTGAAAAATTTTTAGCAAATCGATGGCTTTCCTTAAAATTTGCTTTTTTGTAGTTATAGGCTTATAAATCCCTACAAATTAAATTCAATTCTTTAAGGTTTACACACGTGATCACAAAAATTCTTTCTCGACAATGAAATTCTTAGAAAAGCGGTGACTTGTTCGAAGACCATTACTTGTAATCATGAAAAGCCGTTTTCGAATTCAAAATGTTGATGAAACTGAATGGAAATGTGGCATACTTTTTGGCTTCGTTGATTTTTTGAAATTTGAATGAATTCTGTGACCTTTGGCTGAAGGTGAGGTCGTATTTAAATGTTTTTTATAGTGTAAACTGAACTTTTGAAGGCTTCTGAATGGTTTCAAAATCTTCACCGGATTTTTTACCTCGTTTACTGTCATTCTAAAACTGAAGCTACAATTTCTGGGCGTTGCAAATGTCTCAGACGTGCCCTGAATACATAACACTTTTTCATTTTTTTTTTCCCATGGCTTTAGTTTCAATTTCAAGTCGTCAGCGATGTTCTATTCATAAGATTTTGTGTTCCTACTTTTCCACGATTAAGATTTTAGTATCCAAATGTCAGAAATGTTTGTCCTCTACTCTGTCGCATTTTCAACGTTATCTTCAAAAGCCCCACAACAATTTTCTCGTACCGCACGTGGAATCTGCCTTGCTCCACTTTATCATCACAGAAACTTCATCTTGACTACACACGTGCCATGAATAGTTTCTCCCCATCCACTGTCCCTCATTTTTTTCTTTTCGTTAATTTTATTGCCCCATTCGCACCCAACTTTCGAATTGCCTCCGCAGTACCTGGCAAGCACTATGGACGACACCCTTTCCAAAAAGCCTCTCAAATTCGAAAACTACAATAAACGAAACTCGGTTATTAATATCAAGGCAGATGTGCCATCATAAATCCCCTTCTTTAATGCTCACCAAGAAACAAAAAAAAAAAAAAACACAGTCAAGATGCGCCTTAAAGATACAAAAAAAAGACACACACGCAAGACAACTTAAAGATACGATAAAAATAAACGGAAACATGTAAACGCATATAACCACAGATACGTCCGTCCACTCGTCGTCGGTGGACGGAGATCGGGCCTCAAGAAGGTAAACTTCTTTACGCGGGCCTACGACGACTTAATGGGATATGTGGACCACAAGGAGAGAGAAACAGCCGACAACGAATGAATTGTTTTCTGTTGTTGGAGTCTTCATTTTCGCTTGTATTGCCACACACATCCACACGAATACACAATGGCATGGTTATCCTCGTGCTACTTTGTGAAACATATCCCTTCTTTGCCATCCTTCTTATCTTTGGGTTTATGACAAAGCTCATTGAAAAAAATTAAGACTCATGAAAAAGGATAAGATAAATGTAAAGGTGCCCAGTGAAAGGGGATCGACTAAAAGACAAAGAAAATTACTACCTTTTGGGTGAAACGAATGACACCTGTGGTTAACCAAGGATAGAAGGACACACAATACAGGCACAGACTCTGACCATTTGTCTGTTTTTTTTTTTTGGATAAAAGACATGTGTTACTTGTTTTGTTTTACATTAAAGTGAAAAGTGACTAACTGCAAATGGGTTTTGAGTTTTCAAAAATCATATGCTGCAGTTATGTTTTGATAGGAGGGAGGTATTGGTTTTGTTCTTCTGGGAAAGGGCCATTCATAGAATCTGCACATCAGTCAATCGTTTCTCTCCTGTATCCTGAAATTCACAAAAACAATTTGCATTTACCACAAGTTTGACAAGTTTATGGTTGTTTAAAATGGTCATGGAAAATGGGAATAATAGGAATTTGCCAAGAGACCCCTTTAGCCCACAACCTAACACTAAACGTTTTAAACTATAACCCTTTTCTATGTAGTTTTCCTTCGTAAAGCAAGGTGTTTTGAAAAAAAAAAAACGAAACATGTTATCCACTTGATTTACAATTCTTTAACACTTTAAGGTAGATTTGACCCTAGCTCAAATGAATGTGGGCATTCGCTTAACAACTCAAAATTTCTCTTTATTATTTATTTATTTTAAAGTGGCAATGCGTTAAAATTTCTTATGAAGTATCAACACAAATTTGATACAAAGTATTTTTATCCAAAAGAATACAATGTACCTAGATAGATTGGAAAAAAACTTTAGATCGACTTAAAGGTTAGCATTTCGATCTCAAAGTAGAATTCATAAAATTCATATTTGCTTCAAATGTTTTAAAATAAATTTGGACATCAATTAAAGTTTGTGTCAAAATGTTAAGCATAAAATACAAATGAAGAAATTTTCTTTTAGTTTTAGAAACGAAAAATGAGCGCAGAGTCGAACAGACAAGGTTAGGATAATATTCATTAAATGCAGTAGTCGAGTCAAACTGTCAGTCAGTTTTCATATAGCAGCATCGAAATGTTCTGTGCTATATGAAAACTTCTCTTCTGAAACAATTGCCCGAAAAATAGAGAATTGCATATATTTATATGCTGCAATTCAAATGATTAATTGATTTGATTGATCAAAAAAGTTAAATCGTATTTCATATTGAAACTAGAAACTAGCGCATAGCCTTAAAAATTATTTATTTTTGAGTTCTAGTGCAATTCAGGTCTTATGGTGTTCAGATCAAAAACATCCGGCGATTTTCTCGATTTTCTTTTTACTAAAAAAAAGAAGAGTTTAATGTTAACCTTAAATTAACAAAATGTTTACAAAGTTTAATCTAAAAGCGACAGGTCTAAGAAATAACATTTTTTTAACAAAGCTCATGTTTTAATCCTTCTCTTAGATCTAATTGACTTTTTTGTACGATTTAAACGAGAGTTTTGTGAAATTTTGACTGTCAAGTAGGCCAATTTCGGCCCTTTCTACGTCGTTTTCAGATTGCGAATTTAATTTCTTGGTGGCCTACTACACTTGTTGATATTTATTTTCTGACTTTATTTCAATTTCTCTTTTTATGGAACTTAAATAATCAAAGTTAAGCCTGTTTTGGTGCTTTTTTTTGTGCATTGTGGGATTTTTGGTGTCTGCAACTTGTGCAATAACCAAAAACTATACATTGACATACATATTTCTCACTTAACGGCTTGTTATGTTTTTTGTACTTGTTTTAGGTTTCAGACAACCGAGATTAGTTGATAAACAAAAAGAATTGATTGTACTCCTTTGCCATTGTAGCTTTCACCTCTTTTGAATGTAAAACTCAGCCCTTTCGAATCGAAAAGACAGCAGTCCGTGTTCGTAGCTAAAGCCCACGAACTCCTCTAATTTTCGTTGATAAGTCTTATGCAATCACATCATTTCCAGCTTTTATTTAAACCCAATTTTTTTCTCGTATCTTTTCAGATTGCCAAACGAATGCCAGGCAGGCCAAACTGCTAGAGTTACATCTAACCTGCACGCATCAAGTAGTACAATGGCGGTTAGTCGTGTACCGTCACCGCCTTTGGCGGAAGTTAATACACCAGTTGCTGAGAATTGGTGTTATACTCAGGTTAGTACTCAAAAAAGAACTTTAAGAATTTGATTCCCCCTGAAAAGAGGCACCCAATCGATAGTGTATCAGTTTCTAGAGCGGATGTTGTCACTTGATACGTCCTTTTTATTGAAAGGGACACCCTGAATGGGAAGTTAGGTCCACAGGTTGCACGCCTTTTTACACTTCCCACGACATCTGTCTTAAGTTTCGACGAAAAAAAAATGAATCTTTTCCAGGTTTCTGCCGCCGATTCACAGATTTGAAGGATGAAACCTAACACCCCACGAATCGACACCAAACACCGTCCTTCATCGAACTTTATCAATCCCACACTCGTGCTTCTTCAAAATGTTGTTTTTCCGGTTCTATTCTGATTAGACAAAAAAAAACAGACCTTGTGTTTGCAAAAAAAAACAAACGCACAATTTGATTTCCATGTTTGTTGCTGTGCTGCGCTGTGCGGTGCTGTGGGGTTCGTTCAGTGCGTCAGAAAACTTTTTTTTGGCCATAATTATTATTACCTTGAAACTTATTATGTATTTACTTCGATGTTGATCTTCCTTCCACCGCATCTCCCCTTTGTGCAGGAAGAAGTTCTGAAAGAGAGGAAGAAAAAAATGAAATAAACTAAATGAATGGTTCATTCGGTTGGTTCGTTGTCTCTCTCGATAGCGCGAAGGCTTTATGTACATACGTTTGTGATTCTCTCCCTTCTTGTCCCACTATTAAAAGAAAATCAATTTCAAAGAGGAACACCGAAGAACTAAATGAGGCAAAAAGCGCAAAGCAAAAAAAAAAACCGTTTGGCATTGGACTGCGAGAACCCTGAGAATGTACGCACTTGACTTTGGTTAGTTCCTAGTATAGTTCATTGGTTGTTTGTCTCTTTCGCTCCGCGTTGGTTTTGCTTGCTGTTTTTTTTTTGTATCAATTAGCGTCTGAATCGAGAGATAAAATTCATTTCTAATCTTTTTTCTGTCGATGGGCCGCAGGCGGACGGGAATGCTACGCAACAGACTAGTGTGAATGAGATGGCCATTATGTCAAAAAAAACTGTATATTTTTGACAGTTGTGCGTAGGTGACAGAAGAGCAGCTTTGGCCAGAGAGTCAGTGACACCATATCGCGGTCACTTTTAATCCAAGTTCAATCGCGGACAACTCATCATTTTGTTTTAATGAGCCTTTCTTTGAGGGACCTAGCGGTCATTGCGCTGGCAAATGGAAAAAATGAACTGTGTTACGAGTGTGTTGGTGTGAGTGCGTTTGTATGTGATTATGTGTTTGTATTTGCAACATTATTCACTTAATCTGACGGTTAATGTCCCTTGATTTTGACACTTTTTTTTTCCCTGCTGTTTGTTCTGCTTCCCGTATCTTGTTCATTTTTTTTTTGCTCCTCAATTTTGTTTCTTCTTTGATGTTTGCGTTTTGAGTGGAGTTGTGTTGAGTGAGTTGAGTCTGGTAGCTGGAGGCCAGTAGCCTCTCCAATGCACATTCCCCCCGAGGTAATGACCACTACCACTTTACACGGAGTCGTGTGCTAGCGCGCGGCAATTACCTTTATCACATTAGTATGCAGAGAAAACGGAATTAATTGCATGCTGGGCTGGGGGGTGTAGATGTGAAGTGGAGTGGTGTGGTAGGAGGCTCTCTCTGGTCGAGAAGAAGATCGTGGATCTTGTTTTGAATGCGTTGACTGTTTATGGATGTGTGGTAAATATTTTTGCATGGAAAAAAAGGTCAAAAACTGTTGTCAAGGTTTGAGTTTTTTTCCTGTGTGAGTGTGTGAACGAGTATGTGTGAGTTTTGAACGGCTTTAAGAAGGCTCCAGGAAAAATGTAAGGTTATCGCGACTATCCCCAGCCGTTAGTTGTGTCGAATTTTTGGTTATCATCCGTGTGGATGTTTTTTTCTTTTCTTCTTTCTCGCGATTTAATGACAGGTGATTGATTGATTGATGGGTGTCTTGGAGTCTCTCGGCGGTTTATGACTTCACCTTTCGGCGTAGCCTTCAACAAAGCAGCTGTGTATGTTAACACCTGTTGTTGGCACCGCTAACAGTTGCGAAGTCCATTCATTTGGGAGGTTTATCGTTGTGAATTTGTATCCTCCGCAGGCTTTGCTGAACTACAGTCAGTCTCAGATAAATTTGTGTTTCCTGATGCTTCATAAATTTACTAGATGAATCAAATGTTAAGATTTTCAATTGATTTTGAATTGTGTTCTGTAAATGTAATTGACAAAATACTAGTTGCGTATACTTAACACAGTCTCAGTCATAATTATACGGGTCTTCATCCTAATACGAATGTGTTACTGAATCACCATTTAGCACAGTTCGTTGGTCTGTGTTATAAGATCTGATTAATTTGCTTGTTGATACGATTAAAATGAGTTGAATCATTTTATGCTTGGATCTTAATAATAATATTTGGGTGACGTTACAACACGTTTAGAACCAGAGCCTAGCTTTTCGAGCTTCCCGCATGTGGAGGAAATTGATCTTCTATTATTCAATAAATCATTTTTGAGAAGAAATGGTTTCAATTTCTTGTCTTCTTTGGTTGTCTTAAACGATTATCTTTTTCAACCGTGAAAACTCACAGCATCGTCTTTTTTTGCATCCATCCTGAATTGGCAAACGCTTGTGAGCTTCTGCCCGTTTCTCATTCATACTTCCAGATTTCTTGTAGTTTATTTTATTTTCAGTTTGTAGTTTATTTTATTTTCAAAAGGAATACACCTCAAGCTATAATAAAAAATTAAAAGAAAGTTTTTGCCACCTTCCTAATTTTATCCAACACATTTGAAATCCGTTGAAATTTAATGTAGGATCATTGATATTTTTATGATAATTTTATCTTTCTCGTAAAATCCAGAACGAACGTGTTCAGAACAAAAACGATTAAAAAGAAAAATCTTAAAATTGAAGATAAAATTTAACTCATTTGCTGTCCCGCTTTCGTTCGACTAAAATTTGTCGGATTCCATTTATGTTTTACGTGGGATAATTGATGCCAACGATTCAGGCAATTCAAGATATGATTTTAAATAAATTAATCCACAAGCTTTGTGAAGCATTTTAGCTTGGTTTTAGGATAATTTGATTTAGATAAATAAAGAGAAAAGTGAAAAGGATTAATCGTCCGCAAATTTCAGATGACGTGCATTTTCTTGGCCTCATCTGCAACCACCACATTTTGGATCTGCGACACATGGAAGGTCTTAGCCTCCGTTAAAATTGCTTTCCATCACCCACAGCAGTGTATTCAATGTTTCAAGTTTTAAAGAATAAATTGTTTTACATCATTGAAAACTTAGTCTTGACTTGTGCCACGACACTTTCCAAAGACATCGAAGAAGGCAACGAAGCTTGCCACTGACTCTTCTTCCACGGCTCACTTTAGAGTAACCGGTTACATTCAGTCCAAATCCGCCCTCTTCTGATGCCTCCACGTTTCTTATTGTATCACCTTACAAAGCCACCCAACAACACGCCCTATCGCTGCCCACTTGGAAGTCATAAATAGCCAAGAGTGTGTGTTTGGTTGGGTCTAAATTTAATTTCCAAATTGCCTACAATGTAGACCACCTCTCGATCTTCAAACGGGAAAAAATAAACCAACAGCCTGCCACCCAGAGCGACGCAAGAGCAGAGGCACCACGCCACTAAATCTAAGCACGATTGGACTGTCTCCAAAAAATCTATTTATTCGTAGATGATGTGATACGCTCTCCCGTCTATCTGTCTTCGTGGCTAAGGCTGAAGCACAAGTCACGCATGCTGCCGCACTGGATCCCTCTGTCTTTACAGCAACTTCCTGTCAGACGCACCCGAGTGCGGCGAGGGACTCTGCCATCACACACATACACGCGGTTTATTTCGAATGCTAGGAACGTTCCTCGGTATGCCCTAACCTAAAACTACCAAGATATTGATATTCCACGCAGAGGCGAATCGGTGGAATAATGAAAGAAGACTCACCGCGTCGCGGACAACGCAAGGGATGTGAGTTTGCGTGCGAGTGTGTGTGTGTTGTATTCGCTCCTCTAATGGTGCCCATAAGAGGCTTCTTTGCGACGCTCTTTGCCACAGCCGGCAGACGGCTGCCGGCACACACATCTCTCGGTCTTTTGGTCAGAAATGCGATGGCCAAGCGCGTTCGACGACGCACACAGTCAGCCAGCCGACGGGCGGAGGACATTGAACTGAACGTGTTAGTTAAACCGAACGCTTAAAGAGATCATCGAACCATATCCACAGACGCCGGACGGGACGGGGAGCCCTAAATAAAAAGAGGACTGAGGAATAAAGTATACAAATAAATAAGCAGAGCGAAGCAGCTCAAGTGAGGGAAACCACCGCGCGTATGGAGGGCCCGATGGAGTATCGGGTTGGCCAATATCTCTTTCCTTCCCCTGTTTCCACTCAAATTCACGCTGCGTCTTCGCATCTAATGAAATATATGATCGCACAAAGATACACACGTCTGCGTGTGTGTTTTGTTGCATTTTCCCTGCCCATCCCTCGCCAAGAAATGGACACAGATTCCCATTAGAAAAGTGCTGGTTATCAGTCTCTGAATCTGATGTGGTGTGGTGTGTCGTGCACGCAACAAATTTTGCCATAAATGGGAAGAGAGAGCTTCACAAAAAAAAAAGAGATGAACCTCTCTGTGAGGAGACGACTTCCCCTCTTTCGGAAGTCATCGGACTTTCAAGCGGGTCAGTCAATCGTATGGGAAACTTTAATCGCAACACTTGCTCCAAATCTACGGCTGTTGGTCGGCTCTTTGTTTGTTTGCGTTGTTGCGCTCTCTTTTGTTGCGTCCCTTTGTATATTCAGCGATGTCTGTGACTGCCATTAAGCTTATGAGTCAGAAGAATTCAATTCAATAACCTCGCGTCGTCGTCGGAGGAGTGAGTAAAGTGTTTCATTTTTTTTTTCGGTCTCCTCTTCTGAACGCTGTTTTATCACTTTTGTCACAAGTGAGTGTTCGTTTCGTTTTTTTTTTTTTTGTCGTGCTCTGATTTTCCGTCTTGGTCTTGCTTGCAATTGAGTGGAACACGCCTCGGTTCACATTAGGAAATTGCTCTTCAGCAGGGTGGCTGCACCGTGTGTTAGTCGCCGTCGGTCTCCGGTCAGTAGTCGCCAGTCGAGTATGTCCGGAAGTCTGGTCGTAGGAAAAGAATGCTACTTTGTCGCCTTTTTTGTAGATGGGCGTCTATAGGTGCATGTGGGATCCAAGGGGACTTGTCTCATCGTTTTTTGAATGCTAAGCGAACGATTTTCTGCCTCATTGCAGTGGGTGTGGGAACTCGTTTGATAGAAATCCAATTCTTTCAATAAAACGTCGATAAATGCTGTGAACAATTTTCAAAGTTTGCAAATCTTCTAGAAACTCAGAAAATCGTTTAAGATCCACGAGTCTTCTGATAAAATATTGCCACAGTTTGAGAAGGATCTTCTGGAATTCATTTTGTTTTAATTAAATGTTAATGTTGTTGTCGTTTGACAAGTTTTTCGAACAATTGGCACCTTATTTAGACATCTTATTGCCAGCAAATACATTTAATTTAAAAAAAATCATCAACATCGCCTTTCTTGAACAACTATTTTCAACGACAAAAAATTCGGTCTTATGGATTCCACTCCAGTTGGCCACCTTTTGTGGATGCTATACAGTTCTTTATCCACAAGTAAATTATAACCTTTTATTAATTTATGGAACCTCCGATTCAAGAATAAAGCTCTTTCGATGTCGATGAGTTTTTGATGAAATTCGAAACTTTGTTTCAAAGTCGTGTAGGTTCAACCAAATCCAACTTCGGTTCTCTTAAATGATTTCGAAGTTCTTGAAATAAGCTGTTCTTGCATTTACTTAGATCATCATCTGTTTTTGTTATGAAAAATTTACCACAAATTTGACTCCCAATGGCGACAAGTTTGATCATTTTGAACAGACACATTTACGGCTGTGACATTGAACTGCGACTAGTGTGTTGGCAGAAAAGACTTCAAGGGTGAATATCTTGATTCGCCCTTCACAGAACAGTCTGTCTTATAGAAAGAAAAGTGGTGTAAGCGAAAAATTAATGTAGGTACTCTGACCACCTACTTGGCAATTATGAAAATGATCTTCTAGTTGATGAACCGCATCATGATCAAAGTGTAAACTTTGATAGATACTTTGGCATTGACAAATCAAAAAAAAAGTTTAAAGTTTTTCTTGCATTAAAATCCAATTTTTTTCAAACTTTAAGGCTACGAAGACTCAATATTCCACATCAACTCTTTTTCTCACGACAAGAGATTGCCTAAGACAACGGAGCTAAGAAAATAACTTGACCATTTCATGATTTTTTTTGTATTTCATCATAATCGGGGACAAAGTCAACAAGGCTTCTCCCACTCGTTAAGCCGCTCCTCACTCCCATTTGAATCTCATAAAGTCTCGACAGAAAAAAAAAAATGCAAAAATATACAATTTTATTAATGAAAATGAAAAAAAAAAAAAATCCTCTACAAAACTAAAGAAAAAAACAACAATAACCTACCGTCCTCATGTGGGGACACAAATTAATTTGCAATTTGTGAACAAGCGCAACATCTACAACTGACTTCTAATGTCATCCACATTCGATTACTAAAGTGCACGGCCGTTTAGTCGGAGCAATTATGCACACGATTGCATTAGATCACCACATCGTCGAGTGGCAAACTCTTCTCAACCGGAACTCCAGTGCTATCTGTCAAAATTGACAACACCACTTATGACAGTTGTCAAACTACTGACATTTCGATGCAATTTTTCTTGATGAATACAGGAAATCAATTTTGAAAAGAAAAAAAAAAACTTCTAGTTGAGGGTGATCATAAAGATCATGGACCTTTTTGCAAACAAAAAAAAAATCGGTTTTTCAAATAACTTGACGTGCAGTTAACCTTTACGTACACATCCATCTTTTTTTTTTGCAGTCCCCCGAATGAAGCGTGAGACATCTTAATTTATACTGTTACTCACTCTTGTTGTGATTTACATAAATGATGTTGTGGTTCTTTTTTTCTGCTGATGTCTTTTTTTGGGTTGCTTATTCACTTTTTTTTTGGATTATTGGTCTCTTCGGAGGCAGACATCGGTGTGTGACTTTTTAATAGACTTGTTGAGCGTTTCAATGAAACGCGAATGGGATAGTAGTGTGTATTTATGTTTCTTCGTTTTTCTGATATTTTTTTTAATGTCTGACGAATTTATTAGTTTTGTCGCCGGGCTGTGGGAGTATTCGGATAACATCGACAAATTAGATTTTATGTGATCTCTTGAGTGATACGAAAAGTAGCTTGTGCACTCATTTTGAATTTTAAGTTTTTTTTTAAGTGTCAAATGGAAATGCTTGTATATTTTTTTTTTTTTTTTGAACCTGCTAGTGACATTTAGGCCAAAGATAAGATGTCTGGCGTACGAGATGTCGGGGGTTGAGTAGTGCGACTCACGTGGCCTAGATGTTTTTATGTTTGTCTTGTAGTTGAATGGAAGGTTCGTAATCTCAACATCCTTCACGATCAATTTGTGTTGGGAGATCTTAGCGCATGTTCTCGAGTTTATTTGATCTTTTGATGGTTCTAGTTAAGAAATTTTGCATAGAAGGTTGGGAGACTCTCAATTTCTATGAATCGTGTTAAATCGATGCTTCATTCATTTCGAGCTAAAATTTCACAAAGCTGTGGGTCTTTTCGATCAACCAATACTGGTGCCACAATTTGAGGATGTCAAGAAATAAGGTCATCCTTCATCCAATTTTGGAGACACCAGGAAAGTTAGACAATCCTCCAGTCTGTGGTACCAAAAAAAAACTGATCTATTACTCAGTTTTGGCTACCAAATTTCTTGAATGAAAAATTAAACTAGTTTTCAATTTCTACAGGCGAATTTGTTTGGCGTTAAAAATTGAACCAATTCCTAGTTCCTGTTTCGGGAATACAGAGAAATTGTTCCAAACTTTTTGGCAAAAAAGTTGAAACATTCTCTAGTTTCTAGTGCCAAATTTTGTGGAAGCCAAAAAATTGGCCAATTCTTCAGTATTAGGTGCTAAATTTGATGCAGTTGAAGAAGTTGAATCATTTTTTAGCTTTTGGTGTCAAATTCCGTGGACAGCAAACAATGAACTTATTTCCAGTTTTTGGTGCCAAATTTTATAGAAATAAAGAAGCTTGAACCATCCTTCAGTTTGTGGTAACAAATTTTGTGGATGTCAAGAAATTAAACTACATTTCATCGAGGCCAAGTAATTGGATCATATTCCAGAATTTATAAATTCGTCAATTTGAATGGGATGGGATTGTTTTGGCTTGTTACGACTGCTTCCTTTGGGTCTTTTGACACACTTCGGATTTGGCAAAACCAAGAAGGCTGAGTTATGGTAGTAGTTGTCGTATTTACTCAATTTTCCCACTCGTCGACTCTATCACTGGACTTCATGCGTCCAGTGTCTTACTTCTTATGGAAAAATTAAGTTTTATGAGTCCCTAAGTCTTTATGAACTTTGATTTGACTGTCATCGTTGGAGTTTTTTTTATCTTCTTCAACTCGTCATGGACAGAATGTTCAACGAAACCAAATATCCCTGCCTCTAATTTCAGGCAAATAACTTTAGCCGTATGTGTGTCTGTTACCAGACGTTCAGCCACTCCTCGATCTGAGTCCTTGCGACATTCACCCCTCGGCCTCGGCCAGTTCCTAAAACAGCTTGGGAGTCCTTATCAAACTTTTAATCACTCCCTCAATCACTTACCCAGAACAGAAAGGTGACCTCATCATCCTCGCACACAAAGGCATGTCACGAAAGTTCATTGTGAACTTTCAAGGCTGCGACGAGCTCAGTCGTCGAACGACGAGAACCTCCTCCTCGAGTGGCAACCTCCTCTCAATGATAGACGCATTTATAGTTTAGTAACCTTCCTTGGGATTGAAAGAAAAAAAGAAGAAGCAGCACGAACACCCTCCACCACGTCATCCTCACTCCGAGGTTGAGAAGGAGCATCGGTCGTCGCCACCACGCCGCCACCGCTGCCGCCGTCATCGTCGTGAACATCAAACATCACCATAACCATTATCATGTCTCAAACGTTCAGGGCAGTTCAATAAACGCGTGTTCCAAGGTGAAATTCCAAAACGTCTTCTACTTCTTTGCCTTCGTGTGTTTTTGTATTAAAAAAGAGCAGAAGCTACTTTTGCAGTCCAACGCTTTACCCAAGGCCTGTCTCTCTATTTGTGTCTTGTTGCTGATGCCACTGCTTCTGCTTCGGCGGCTGTTTCTGCTGCTGCTACTCCAGAGAGTGGTAGACGATGATGACGACGAGCAGAGGTGGTGCAAAATGAGTGCGGGCTGGCATCGGCGCGGAACAGAACCCCAATCGTAGAATCCGCGGGCATTAGTAGCTCATAAGATAGGGATGAGTAGCAGCAGCAGCACGATGCCAGACATCGGCGACGACGACGACATATTAGCCAAAGAAACAGAACACAAGACACAGAAACAGACACGAACATCGACGCATGGGCCCCTGTTGTGTGCGTGTGAAATTGTGATTGTGTGAATGCTCGTATCTCTACCTACCTACCAACATCTCTCTTCCATCATCATGCGTTCGGTGGCCTTTCTCGGCGAGTTACCAACGGGCCAACGGGTTAGCAGACTCGGCTAACAAGCGGCCAACGTTTTGGCCTTGTCCGGATCATCCAATAACTTTAAGTTCAATTCCCTTTAGTCGCTTTGCTTTGCCTGAGTCTTACGTTCAACTGGTCCTCTGCCTTCTTTTTTTCGTACTCATTTTTTTTTTTGTGTGTATTCATTTATTATTAGGAACACCCCAAAAAACAAACACAGCGATGTGAGTCTGTCTGTCTGGTCATTTACCTACGCGACGAGATCTATTTCTCTCATGGCGGGTTTCGCGTGTTTTTTTTTTTTTTTTTTTGTGAAATTCAGACATGGCCATTGAACTTAGGGACACGATGATGACAAATTTACTTACTCGTGTTGGAGGCTGCTGCTTGTTTCCCATGGACACGACCCCCCCAGCTCTGAAACAAAGAAAAGTGTAGAGTTGATAAGCGGCTTCTGTTTCTGTTTCTGTGGGTGTTTTCTTCGTTGTCGGGGACTGCCCTCTTGCCTCGTGTGCTGAATTTTGTTATCAAAAAAAGCGAATTTTTCTGGCGAAAATTGTAAAGTAGATCAGAGGCGAAGATACGGCAAATTGGGGGCAGTAACTGAGTTGTTTGGATAAAAATAGAAAGACAAGGGTACTTGGTGCGTCATCTTATGGATACGATGGGTTTATGGGGCATATGAAAATTATTTTTACTGCTACCAGTTGAGCTACTCTGGTGCCGTAAATGGTAGAGTTGGGATGGATTTAGTTTATAAGTTGTGGGTCTAATCTTAGATGACCTCCTTATGGTGGTTAGTTGGTCTCGCCTAGCAACGAAAGGCAGTTGTGGTGAGGTTCGGGCAGAGAAAATCGAATTTACTGGCAGTCTTTTAGGCTGTACGTTAAATTCTTATAGGGAAGAGTATTTGCAAAGTGTTATAATGCCTTAAACGACATTTAGTCGTGTAGAATTTTTGCAGCGAAAAAGTAAAAATTTCTATTTTTAAAATTTTAAAGAGTTTTCCACATCTCTATCTTTCATCTCGCAATCGTTAATGCAATTTTCCGCAGATTAAGAAGACTAAGAATACAGAATAAGTTAAAAGCCATCAAAATCTGGCAAGTCTTTCTAGTCATAAGATGACGTCTTCAAATAATCAGACCCTTCAAAAATTTACTGAAAGTCATTAAATTGCTGCAAGAATGGAAAAGCTTGTGCATCCGAGTCGGAAACAGATTTAGCACTCCTGCACATTCATTTCATCTCAGTGTCATCTTCAAAACAGTTCCACACGTTGTTTTGGTTTATCAGATTTATTGAGATTACCAATTAGGCTTCTCTGAGTCTATGGGTAGGTTGAGAACTATTCAATCTAATTATCTTGGTTCTCTTTGCAACCACCCCGGCATTTAAAATCGTTTAGTAACCTGCTTAGCATAAATCTACTTCCATTCTATCGTAGGACACGAGTGACTATCGATGTGCTCAGCCTGACGTTGTCTTAAATGTCAGCTGCTTTTAGGCGATTGCTTCGCTTAAACGACCTAGTTAGAGCTCCGAACTAAGAGTTTTGTCATAGGACAGCAGCTTATAGTTTTCTTAGTGCAAAATCTCATATAATTTTTAATTCACCAAAATGTTTTGTGGAAAGTAGTCTTCAAGTGGAAATATTTTCATTAAATAACTCCAAAGAGCTTAGAAGTTATAGGCGGTGTAACATCTCCCTGACCAAATTCGTTGGCCACATCCATTTAATTGTGAGAACCCAAAAGTTCGTTGGCAGCACGATGGGATTGGCCTACGTGTACCAAATTTTCAAAATGTGGAAAATTAGAAGTTATAGGCAGATATGTAAAAGAGGACAGGCACATATGTAGATGGACACCGAAGTAATTCAAAAAGGAAACCCTAAAGACTCTTTAAGAACAAATGAAATGAGCGACTATATTTACAACTGTCTAGATTAAGACATCTAGTAAATTTTTATGATGAAAATATTTGGAACAGCTTCGTGATTTGATCCTGTTCATCACCTTTTTTTTCATAAAAATTTTGTATAAATAAAAATTAAAAAATTTTTCATAAATATTTTGTATATAAACTACTTTGAGTTAGTTTTTGACTTCGTTCTCCTTTTGACCATTTGCACCCATATCATCTGATCTTCCATAAAAACGTTCTTCACACCTTTATTAACTTTTATTTAACTTTTCATGCCTTTCTTAAACACTTCGCCAACGGGCACCAAACCTTTCCCGCCAAAGTCAAGTCATTCAAAAAACAGAAGTCACCATCCACTTGCCCGTCGATGGTGAAAATATTGGATAAAAAAAAAATCTCCGTATTCCATTTTCTCCTTCAATTAATTTTCATCCAAACTATCCACAGATACTTTCCACTTTCTACCGTGGTCGTCTCGTCGCCTCATCTGACTCCGATACTACGCTTGCACAAAAAAAAGTGTTTCTCCATCTCTTCTTTCTATTACAGCATAAGATGTGTTACCTTTAAATAGTTACAGATACACCAGCAAACAATGAAATCTCACCAAGGAGAGATCTGCCGCATCAAGTGTGAGAGCAAGACTTCTTTTTTTCTTTCTGGGCAACCTCTGAACTTGTCCCTTGCAGCAAGATTCAATTTAAAGCACTCCTATTCCCACTCCCACACATGATCGCCCCACATGATCACCACACATGATCATCACCGCGCGAATCTGGCAAAGAGAAAGAGATTAACTCCGCATCCACTTCCGTACTTTCTTCATCCGGTCAAGTGATGGTGCTCCGGCGAGGAAAACCACTGAAAAGTCCAATAAATTAACCGCCTTGTGTGTGGCACTGTGCGCTGCGCGACATCTTGCTGTGAGAGTGACCCGTTCGAGTTTTATTTGTTCACAAAAAAAAAAAAAAAAAAACAACAGCAACAACGCGGCTTATTCAAAACGATTTGCTGGCCATATCCGAAGAAGGAGAAATTGTATCTCTCTCTCAAGCATCGCATGGGTTTCACTTTATGCGGATTGATTTGTATCTCGGTTGTATCTGACAGACAGATGCCTTAGCAATTAGAAACAATTTAGGTTATTCGATTCGGTGCACCAAGGGGACATGTCCATCTTTGGGAAATGTTTATGAAATTTTTATATATGTTGCTCCCATGTACCTCTGTCAGAAATTGTATTAATCGATTAAGTTTGCCTCCAGGCTTCTAGGCGGAATGTGGCTTAATTGAGATATTATTTTGTAATTAACAAACGACAGAAATATTCATAGTTCCTTGTATGTAGATGGAGAGACGCCGCACTTTGTAAAGTGACTGGGAAATTTATGGATTTCTAGGCTAAGAGGTCGGGGATGTGACCTTTGTGTAAGGCGTGTTTGCTGTGTTGAGCGGACTTCACGCCGAGCGAAAGTTACAGGGAAAGTTTTGGGAAAAGTTACATTTTTTGGATCCTTCTTAACTTTTGTACCACCACGTTTTAAAATAGAAAGAAAAATAAAGAAAGAAATTTACAAATCAAGCAGTTGACTACGCAGTCTGACATAAAAATGAAACTTTAGTTTAACATAAAAATGAAAGGCGTCTATTTTTGGAAACCTTCTTTTTGGGTTCTTTTCACCATCGTGTTTCATTTTTCAAATAAGTTCGAAGACGTTCTTGAAATCATCCTTGAAGGATGTAGACTGCTAGTTTTGAATAGTCAAGGAGATGACATGTTTTTCCTTCCATCTTTCCTGTTTAAATTTATATTCTGTCGAAACGTTGCTTCTTCTCTTCTCTTACAAATCAGCGTAATTCATTTAAAGTTTATTGCGATTTAAATCGCTCTAGTTCCAGGCTAAACTAAGTGTTTCTAGAATAAATCAAGTTTGTTGTTTCATTTTTGAACGAAATTTTTTTAAATTGACACACTAGTACATATTATATAAAAAACTCTTCGACACTCTAAGTCCTTCTGGTAGTAAGGACGTTAGCTAGATTTCTCGAAGTTGGTGGTAGGACTATAAAGCAAAGAGGGTGAAACTAATCTTATTTATTGACAATGCAAGTGGATACCGAAACCTCATGTCAAGCCTTTTATTCAGACCTAGCCAATTTCATGTCTTGTTTCCTGCTACCTAATTTTACCTTGATAGCCTTATGTTAGAAACCTACATAGCTCTGTTCTGTGGAAGTATGAACCCATGTCGCTTGTTCATACCTCAATTTCGTTTCACTAAACCGAACTCCAAAAAAATGTATCTCAATCTCTCAAGGAAAAACAAAAGCCCATCACTTAAGCATATGCATAAAATAAAATCGACGAACTCGTGTCCAATTGAAGTGAAGGGAAAACCTTCATTTGAATCGGAGTACACCTTCATAAGCACCCAGACATCCTTGATTCAAAAAAAAAAAAAAAAAACGCTACAGAAAGAAGGAAAATTTTAATTTTATGTGTCTTCTTGGTGTTGAGGGCACTTGTTTTTTTTGTTTTTCGTTTTTTTTCTTGTGTTTTGTAGGTCACTTTAAGGCAAACCAACAACGCAGTGTCGTGTATGGACATGGACTTTTATGTCATCGCGTGTTAATGATGCCATTTTGGTTTTTTTAGGGCATCGAAAACAAAAAAAAAGTCTTTTGGTTTGGTGTACGCAGTCATTCATTGGTCTGTTCGTCTGGCAGTTCATTTCTGCGGTTATATGCCTGCCCGTCTGTTCTGTATCCATCTGTCTATTCGTCCATCGGTTCCTCTGTTCTCCATTCGTCCTCCAGTTGCCGGCGTCCCATTTGCATCAGAAGCCCACAGCTTCAACAGCGCTATGGAAAACAACACAGAAAAACATTTCCTCATGCCCTCCGAAAGTGCGGAGTATGGAAGTGGTGGTAAAACTTAAAATTAGTTCACGACTAAGCGGAGCAAAAAAACAAAATGAACGCAAACATCTGGCAGGACTTCGTCCATTGTGCGTGCTTCAACACTTGATAATTTGTTTCTTAATTACAACAACCTTAAGCAATCTTTAACACGTACCCAATGTTTTTGTGCAGGCCCTAATAACAGACTTGTGTCCTTTTTGATTGGAGAGTTTGAAAAACAATAAAAAAAAAAAAAACAGCAGATGGCGAACGAGTAAGTGGTTCGAAGGACGATGATGGGTTGGAGTTTTTCTTATGATTTTTTGACTACGTCATTTTTAACAGCCACTAATTTGATGTGGAAATAAAAAGAAGTGTACTCTTTTAATGCGAACTGAGTACAACGTGTTTTGCTTAGTAACGTGGAGCCTTTTACGCAACGTGGAACGCCTAATCCTTGGACATTGTGGACACAGAATACAGTCTGTGACTGTCTAACAGAGACCAATTTCAATCGGAAGCTGTTTTCTTAGTTCCAAAGCCTCGGAAACTTTTCTAGAAGCTTTTCTTTTGAAGAGTCTTCCAATTTTTTTTCTCTAAGAATCGCCAGTTAATTTCACTATGAGCTTGCTAAACTTTATTTAGTTATTTATTGGGTTCCCCATTTCGAAGGAAACTTAAATTTTTTTTTAATCTCCGTTGCCAAGAATCGGCCTAATCTTAACAGAAATTAGTTTTCTTTGTCAATCTTTAACCTAACCTCAGCAGGTATTTATTTCTTTGATTTTACAGTCTCAAAAGTAGCTTTAGTCCATATTTCTTTTTCTCAGTCAAACTACCCTACTGCTTCCTTAACGTCGTCCTTTTTCTTGACAAAATCGTCACAGCAGAACTTACGATCGCTTCCATCAGAAAAACTAAATCCGATCTTCCTTTTCGACAAAAACTCGTCAATCAAACTATTGCAAATTCATTAGAAAACAAAACGATAAGCGCTGAATTTCGAAAGGAGAAAGACCAACAGCCGAAGCACCACCACCAACGGCGCGGGAGAAAACAAAGTGAAAGTCTCCTTTCAACAGCCCGCGTTAACTTTCGGGCGTTGCAGCATTTTCCCTTTTATTTACTTTTTAAGTTGGTTGTCGTTTTTTTTTTCCAGTCTCTGCTCTGCCTACTGCCTCCATCAGTCACGTTTACACCAAAGCGAGACCGTGTCGGGTACATACTCGCGCGTTAGCGAGGCTTTAAAAAATGCGCCCAAGGATTGCAAAATTATATGGAAAGCCTTGTAGAGCTATCGAGCCGAGTCAGCCAGACGACACTAACAACAGCAACAGCAACACATGTGTGTGGCCAGGTTGCCTTATGTCGAATTTCCTAAGCACATGGCGGCGGCGGCGGTGGCTCCATTTCCCAGCGCAAGAGGTGGATTGCGTAAAAGCCGCCGCGGATCATAGACAGTCTCACGTTGAAGAAAAAACCCGCCACCAGATCAACAACTGGAAGGCATGGAGAAGTGGTTGCGCTGCACTGTTGCATGTATGGCTCTCCTCTAGCGCCGAGGCGAGCTTAAGTTGCTGTGCCGTGCTCTCTATGTCTTCAACTTTGTCTCTGGGTTATGTAACTTAAATCTTTTGGGCTCGTTCCACGTGCGGGGCCAGTGACGGGGGGTACGAGAAATGAAAATGAAAGCAAACGTTGTTCGGCTAGATACAATTTGCTATTTTTTTTTCGTCTTTTTGTTTTCTGTCTTTTTCGTAATTGAAATTTATTATTTCTGTTGTTGTGCTGTTCGTCGCTCGGTTAGCTTTGTTTTAATCACCCTTCACTTGACGATTGAAAGACACACGGGTGATTATGTGTGAGTGTATTTAGTTACGAGTATTACCTAAGAGATATTGAAATTTGAAAATTTCTCTTTCGCTGGGTGTTTTTTTTTTTTTTTTTTGAAAATGTGCACAATCGCAGCTTGAGCTCCAACTTGAGCTCGAGCTGAGGCTATGAAGTGAAATCGCTGAATTTAGAGTGAAAAGCGAAGGGAGAGTTTGTTGTAATGATTATACAAAACCAAAAAAAAAAACAAAGCCGTTTTTTTTGTTTTGTTTTGTTATTGTAACTCAATTGTGCAATCGGTTTCGCGAATGGGAACGAAAGCGATTTGTTTGTTTACTATTCCCTCAAAGTTGTGGGTTGATATGACAAAGTACTGTAGTTTGGCCCTCTGTTGCATCTGTAGTGTCTGGGGAGGATGGGTTTCTAAATTTTCTTCAGTTTTTGAAAATAAGAGGATCTTTTTTCAAGACGTTGGTTTTATTTAGGGAGTGAAAAGTTGAAGTCTTTTTTGCTCAATACTCTGTTGTTGAATGGGGAAGAGAAATTAGGGACTTTTTTTTGAGAAATGAGAACTAGACAGTAATTTTTAAATTAAAGATCCATCGCTTCATCTGTCCTTTAAAATTATTGTTTGTCATAGCAACAACAAAAAGTTAACTAGTTTTTCTGTTAAAAGCAGCTAAGTGAACCGCACGTGTTTTTTATTTCCGCAATTTTTCTTTTGAAACCATTGGCTGCCTCCTTCAATGTCGATCCTTTGTTTGTTAACTATTTTATCAAACTTGTGGTGGAAGTTTAGACATTTTTTTAAGTCTTGTTATTGAGATTGGAGGGGCTTCTGTCTAGTTATAGATATTCAGAGAATACTTCCAACCAATGGTTTCGCTGTGGTAACGAAAGTCAAATCCCTAAAATCTGGTTCAATCGCACGGTGTTATATTATTTCAGGAGAAGAGATTTTCGTAATGTTTGCACGAAAATGGCAAAACTGACTTTCGAAATTCAGAAATCTAAGTCCGTCGCCTATCTTTGGAAGTCTGCCTTTGGGCAGATGTCTTGGGTTCTTTTTGTCATCATGTTGGACCTATAAGAAAATCAAAGATGTTTGAGAAACTATCCTTCAACGCTCCGGATTCTGAATAAGCTAATGGGCACACATCCAAATCCTTAGAGGCGCTGGTATGATATGGCGATGTAAACCCCTGCTAGTGTTGCATCGAAGCTCTCCTCAAGTTGTCGTTCCACATTGCAGTGGATGATGGAGCAATTATAGGTGCATTGGATTAGTTCAAGAAGCACCGCCACGGAGTTTCTTGAGTTTCAAATGGAAAGCGAGATTGTTTCGGTTACCAGCCTCGCAAATGTTTTTGTAATTTGGTGTACCTACTGGAGGAACTCATTAAATTTCGAGCGTTCTTAATGTTTTTTGAAAATAGTGCGACTCATAGTGGCAAAATTAAAACAGGTTGTTAACCCTTTCATGCCCAAGTGTTGTTCATGAACAACATGAATCTTATCTGTCCGAAACTCAAGAATATTGGTGCAATTGCAGTAAGAGTGTCTTAAGTTCATTCTAAAACCCAATTTCAGTCCATTTATTTCTGCATATTATTAGTGCAAGAACAACATTCGAGATCTTATACTTCGTTTTTGGTGAAGTGAAAAAAAATATTTTTCCTGCGCCAGGAATTAGATGTGGTCATGAGAGGGTTAAGTCTAAGTTTCATAACGCTATTTTATAACGCCATCTTCGATGTAGCAGTTTAAGAATCGGGTTTTATAACTTTTGAACTGTTGAAAAAAATTGATTAGTTACTTAAGTTTATGATTTGTAAAATTGCAGGTTTAAATGCCTTGAGTATCTATTTTATTTCTCAGCTGTGTTTTTGGTCTCCTTTAAATAACAAAAAAAAAATCAAATTTAACTCAAACAACTTTTACTAAAATTCCTTTCTTTTTTTTCCAGGTGAAAGTGGTAAAATTCAGCTACATGTGGACTATAAATAATTTTAGTTTTTGCCGCGAAGAAATGGGCGAGGTCCTTAAATCATCTACATTCTCCGCGGGTGCTAATGACAAATTAAAATGGTAATTCACAATCAAATAAATCATTTAAAGGACATAAATTAAAACAATCTTCTTTTTCTTTTTAGGTGTTTACGAGTTAATCCAAAAGGTTTAGATGAAGAAAGCAAAGATTATTTATCGCTATATCTACTATTAGTATCGTGTAATAAATCAGAAGTTAGAGCCAAATTTAAATTTTCTATATTAAATGCTAAACGAGAAGAAACCAAAGCAATGGAATCGCAGAGGTAAGATTATTTTTTATTTTTTTTATTTTTCACTCAAATCATCATTTACCTGTCGACACTACATTGACATTGAAGTCTTGAATTTTGAATTCGAAATCTTTTCACTCAAATCATTTCGCTGTCTATAAGATTTTGCGAGACTGCGGTACGGCACGGAACACTTAAAAGCTAAAAATATTTTTGAAAATTCTTTCGGTGGCGGTGTTCTTTTGGTTGCCAACTGATTTTTGTGTTGCATTTTACTTGCAATTTATTTTACTTCATCCGGTGTGTGGAAATGTGGATGTCTCTCAACCGTAGTGATCGTGCGACAAGTGGAGGGATGGAGATTTTACCATTTGAAAGTTATGCGCTCATTTAAATGGGAATGTGCACGTGCTGGTGAATCGAGAGAGAATTTAGTTGTTGTTCCAATTTTTTGACGATATTCAAGGCTACCACTTGGTACTCACGTAGCGAGTGTGAAAGTGGCGCATGCAATGCATCTGATTTGATCAGCAGTTGGAAATTTTTTGAAGATTATTTCTGATCTTAGACGGTCTGTAGGAGAAGATTCGGAAGAAGCTTCGAGTTCGGTTCAGATTCGCTGCGTTACACAGGTCTTCCTTCTTTCTGGAACCATGAGAGTTTCGACTAATTGTCTAACGAGTGAGTCATAGCCCCCTTAAGTCCCACTCCAAGGTCTAGTAATCGAAGTAATATTCTTCGTTAAGTACTCGAAGCGAACACGGGTTCTATAACCAAACAACAAACCACAGGCCAGGTGACTCAAAATTGAAGAATTCTGTTTAGACTCGAGCATACAATCTCGTGAGGTTGTAGTCCAATCGGTGCCTTTCCGGCACCAGTCCACCAGACAATTTTAACCGTTAAACTGTAGATTGATAAATATTTCATCTTAGGATTTTGTTGTCCTTCGCCTTCTTCAGAGTTCCTGTGGATGCGCATAGCCACCCATAAATTTGCACCCTCCCTCAACTCAATTCAAGGTTGTAAAACAACACGTGCTGTGTTTACACACACCTAGAGAACGATGCAAGTTAACTCATCTGAATAAAATCAATAAATTCACAGATTCCACTAGCAAGCGCCTTCATTCCAAGGACAATGCCCATCTGAATATGTGACTGAGACCAAATAATTGACCTGCTCCATTGAGCGTTAACTGTGTCGAAGCTACCATCTTCTCCTACAAAGAAAATATTCAAATTCAAAAGAAAATAAACAGGGACTGGACGGCTATTGAATATTTTTGAATTTATTACTCTGCTGAAGCGTCTCCTGTCAGTCAGCAACACTCTCACACGTTGTAATTTTGTGTTTTCTCTCATGCAAATAGCTCACGGCGCTCATGAATGCATAATCTCAACAGCAAACTGCATCGAATGCATTTAATTCGAAAAACAATTTTGTGTTTAATTTTCAACTTTTTTATGGTTTTTTTTTTTTGTTTTGTCTCCTTACAGAGCTTACCGTTTCGTACAAGGCAAGGATTGGGGCTTTAAGAAATTCATCCGGCGAGATTTCCTGTTGGACGAAGCAAATGGCCTCCTACCCGAGGATAAATTAACTATTTTCTGTGAAGTTAGCGTTGTAGCTGATAGTGTTAATATCTCTGGTCAAAGTAATATCGTACAATTTAAAGTTCCCGAATGTAAGCTCTCCGAGGATTTGGGTAATCTCTTCGATAATGAGAAATTCAGCGATGTCACACTGGCTGTTGGTGGCCGCGAATTTCAAGCGCATAAAGCAATTCTTGCGGGTAAGTGAAAAATGTGATAAGAATGGAGCTCAAAGATTTATTGTATGTTTTTTTTTTTTTTCTTTTTCTAGCCCGAAGTGATGTTTTCGCTGCAATGTTCGAACATGAAATGGAGGAGCGTAAATTAAATCGAGTAGCCATAACAGATGTCGATCATGAGGTACTAAAAGAAATGCTACGCTTTATCTACACAGGGAAGGCTCCCAATTTGGAAAAAATGGCCGATGATCTCTTAGCTGCTGCTGATAAGGTAAAAAGAATTCTATTGTCCTAAGTTTTGATTATAAATTTCAAAGTTGGAATGTGTTGGAGAAAAGTTCTTTTGTCAGAAATGGCTCGACTGATATGGTTGAAACTCGAAACGTAGAGTCGTAGACCATGTTTTAGGCCAATTATGGTTTCAATGCATTAATTCTGTGTTGAACTTTTACCGATCGCCGATGTACACAATCGTATTGGTTTTTTTTCAAAACTTTGTTGTGTCTTTCTCATCTCATCGTCCAATAAATTATGTTCCTTTGGAACCTGCTTTATATTAACAATTTCCTTTTCTCTTTTTAGTATGCATTAGAAAAATTAAAAGTGATGTGTGAGGAAGCGCTGTGTGTTAATCTCTCTGTTGAAACAGCAGCTGAAACCTTAATATTAGCCGATCTCCATAGTGCGGATCAATTGAAAGCACAAACGATAGATTTTATTAATACGTAAGTCAATTTGGAACATATTTTTGTGGATTTGAATTTATTAATTATATATTCTTTTCCTTAAACAGTCATGCCACAGATGTTATGGAAACGCAAGGTTGGCAGAATATGATAACAACACATTCGCATTTAATAGCGGAGGCATTTCGAGCGCTCGCTACACAACAAATCCCACCAATTGGACCCCCAAGAAAACGCGTTAAAATGAGCTGAAAGATAAGTTTATTGTTAGTTAAGCAACAACAAAAACAACCACAGCAGCATCAGCAGTATCTTAAACAACTAAAGCAAAAACAACCAGCAGTAATAAATCATCAAAAACATCAGCTATTATTATATAAAAAAAATCTACTATCAACTATTGTGAAAAAAACTCCTAAGAAACCAATAACAACAGGAAATGTAATCACACCAATTTCAACTAAAACAACAACAACAGCACTAAAAACCACAACAACAACCACAACAACTACAATAACCAATTCGATGACAAAGAGAAATACAATGAGAAAGGTGAATGAAATTGATAATCAACACAACAACACCAAGCATAAAACAAAAAACAGCAACAACAACAACACAAAAATCGCAACCAGAAAACGATCATCAGCAACAACAAAAACAGCAACAGCAACACTAACAGCAGCAAGCAGCAACCGATCATCATCGACAGCGGCACAAAAATCCGGAACCGACTGTTTAACAATAACTTTTCTACCATTCTCCAATCTGGATAAAAAAACAACAACATCATCATCAACAACATCAACATCAACATCAACATCATCATCATCATCTTCAACATCAACAACAAAAGTAAAACAACAACTCAAGAGGCAAACAAAATTATCAAAAAATTTAAAGAAACGTGCAAAAGTGAATAAAAAATCCTTGAAAATTGATAATAGTATCAGCAGCAACAAAAATACCAACAACAAAATGGAGAAAATGGATACATCCACTGATGTAACTATTCACCAATAGTGTGTGTAGCCCCTTAGGCCAAAATAAGCAAAAAAGAAAGCAAACATAATAAACAAAAAAACCGTAAAAAAAATAGTAAGTGGGGTTCCACACGGGAGAGAAGAAAGCACAAAGTGGTAGATTTTTCATGTTTTCAGTTTCTTCCTTTCAATCGATTTCTTTTGATTGTTTGCTAGTTTGTAAATATCAAAACAGACATCAATTAAATTATGTATTTTCTTTTCTTTTTTTATTTCATTTTAATTTTAAAATAAACGTAACACAACTAAGAAGAACAACCCAATATGTTAAAACAAGAAGAATTTTAAATGACAAAATTTATTATTTGTTTTTTTTTTCCAAATTCGTTAAATATTATTTAATTTAATTGAATTTTTTTTTCTCCTCATTTTTATTTTCCCTCAACTTTTTATTTTATATAAAACAAAAAAAAAAACACAAAACATGTACAAATTCTGAAGAAAATAGAAGAGAACAATTTTTATTTAACCCATTTTAACAAAAAACAATAAAACAAAAAACCGAAACAAAACAAAAAACAAAAAAAAAAACGATTTTGCTTACCTCTGACGGCGGCTGTGTGTTGTTTTCTTGATTTACGTTGCGTCTTAGAACTTCTTGTCAAAAAACAAAACAAAAAAAGAGAAAAACATATTTTTAAACTCTTGCTGAGTATAAAAGGAAAAAAAACTCTAGGATTAACTTGCGAAAGAAAAAGTGTTTTTTTTTCTCACTATCACAACAACCACCACCAATTAAACTAATCTAATAAAAAAAAAGCAAAAAGAAAAACTTTTTATTGTTGATATAAATTTTCATATTTAATTCTTTTTTTTTTTTCTTAATTTTAGTTGTGTAACTATAATTCGTGTAAATGTATTATTTGTAATTGTATTTATAAAGGAAACAAAAAAACAATTCAAGTGTGACAAAAACAAAAAAAAAAAGAATAATGGTAACTAAACGTAGAAAGTCATCACTTGCAAACAAACCACCATATTAGTTGTAAAGAAAAAGCAAAACAAAAAAAATATATACATAAATCACTATAAATATTATATGTTCAAATGGATTCGTTTAATGTTTTATGTTTTTAAGGAAAGACAAAAAAGAAAAAAATTGCTTTCAAAGAAACAAATTTTGATTTCAAGAGAGTAAATAATGCATTGACGCATTTTTCTTTTTGTTTTTGAAAATAGTAATTGCAAAATGTTCTCAGTTTTTTATTTAAAATAAAAACAAATATAAGTAATTTTCTTAGAATTAATTAAAGATAAAATAAAATAATAAAAAAAAAAACAAAAAGCAAAGTAACATTAATTCAACCAAATAAATTTAAAACTTTACTTGAGAATATTACTTCTAAAAAGGACACTTCTTTTTTGTTTTCGAAAACGTTTTCTTTTGGTTTCTTGATTTTAGATGTCGCTGCAGCTAGTTGGCTTTTTTTTATTTTCTTTCACATAACCGTTGAGAATTGTTATCAGTTTGGTTGGGTGGGTTGAAAATTGCAAATTTGCACTGCATTCTTCTAGACTAAACTGTGCTTTCTTGATTTTAGCAGACCGTCTTTGACTTTGTTTTCATTTTTCTGTGCTAACCTAAGGTAACGAAACCAAGACCTAATTCATTCCCACAAGGCAGAAAAGAGCGAAGCAGGAAAAAAATTAGCAACTATAAATTAATTGAATGATCATTAACCATGTTGCGAACATTCGGGGACATTCGTGGCACATGTCCAAACCATCAATGTTTTCGTTCTGAAAAGCAGTTGCTCAACATTGAGCTCTCCGCACACCATCGTGTCTCTCACCCTACCTCGGCGTTATTCCCACAACAGCACGAAGAAATGTCATCTCGGCAGCTTGTGTTCGCGATCCTACTCTTTCGATCATTACCCAAATTTCATGACCATAGTTAAGAGTTGGAACAAAAACCAAGCTAAGATCAATAACTTGGCCTTCACAGCAAGCTCAGCCTCCCTGATGACAGATCTTCCAAGCAGTTTCGAAATTGATCCAGCCTACAGGAAAGCTCCTCATTCCTCACCTCGGTTACGTTGTAACATCCAGTCCATATACCATATTATGTATATACGAGCGCTACAGAGCATCATTTGAAAGGTCTTGACATAACCTACAAAACGACGCTATGCATGATTAGTTTGGATAGGAGCTCTGTAGCGCTTTGTACATAGCCGGAAAATTCCAAAGACAAAAAGGCGGAAGGGAGATATTTGACAATCTAGTATAAGGAAAAGGACAGGCTACAAGACGCTGGCGAAGCTCAATGTCCACGGTGAAATGTGTTGATTTACTAACGTTAAGCCGAACACAGCTGCCACAGTTTAGACTAAATGGCACTCAACAAAGGACCATTAATCCCATACTCCTGGAGAACACTCCTTTCTCCACTCTCCACTCTCAACACTCCTTTTCCCTCGTAGGACTCTCTCATACGCCTTTTCCAAGTCTACAAAACAACTGTAGATCGGTTTGGCACATTTCCAAGCCTTCTCGAGTACTATTCTTAGAGAGTATAATTGGAGCAATCTATCTTATCCCCCTTTTTAAAAAGGGGACGATCACCCCAGTCTGCCAATCGCCAGGAGTCTCGCCGCAATCTCAGGCAACCTTAATCACTCGAGAGCCATAAAATTCCTTCTTTACCCATCGCCTTAAGTTTTTCTGGCCAGATCTCATCAACACTGGCGGATTTGTTGTCTCTTAGCACTTCAATTGCTAAAGTGACTTACTCCACGTTACAAACCATGCAGTCCTTTTCTCACCACCAGCCGCCTCATCAAGCCGTTTCACTCCACAAACATCACGTGCAGAGTCAATAACGGCTGAAAACAATCGCCATGTGACGGAACAGTTGGAGCTTGCTCAAACCTTTGGGATATGTGCCGAGCAAAGTGTTGCCAAACCTCACTGTCCTGGAGTTTCTCCTACCGTACGCGTCTAGCCACTCTTAGTTTCCGCCTTAGCAGACGAGGTGTCTTGTTAGTAAGACTGTGTACACAGCACCAGGTGATGGTCAGTTGACAGTTCAGCCCCTATTAACACACGAACATCACAACCTCACCCAAGTCGTTACATCCAAACCCACATGAGCATTAAATAAAACTCTGCCATATTTAAGACATGAGGTTGTTCACATCTCTCACTCGACTTGATTTCTGGTAGCAATCTCAATGTGAACAAATTTAAATAAGTCATGAAGAAACTAAGGCTCAACAATTAAATGTTAAGGTTAAATATACAGTACGCACTCAGTTATCGCAATCCTCGTTTGACGCAACTCCTAGATTTTTGTAACACTTAAATCGTAACACAGCCTGACTCTATAAGTGCAAATTTTTAAAAGTGCTACCTCGATTAGTGCAACTGATTTGGTTTATCTGTTAAGAAATTTTGAAAAATTTTAATGACTACCAAGAGTAATTGGGATGAGTAGTATAAGTTATCACTATTTACGTTGTCTACAAATATCTTAAGAAAAAGAGAATTGATTTCATCCGTTTCCGAACAGCTTGATGAAATTGCTCTCAACGTTAGCATCCCGAATCAATAATTTCATGATTGACGTTGAGTCCTCTGTTAATTGCGAGGATGTGACAGAAATTAAGAGCACAAATGCAAGTGAAAATGAATTTTTGCTCTGACCTCTCCTTTAATGCAAGCTAAAACAGAGGTTGCAGTTCGATCCTTCAATGTATGTTAACAATGGCCCGAAGAAAATCTGTTCAATAATAACGATTTACCGTGGTTTCAATAATGCGTGTTTTTTTAAACATTGTCGTTACAGAAACTACAATTTTCACCATGATTTTTTATATACAAAAATATGTTCCAGTAAGTGCAACGACCACGGCTATTGCAACTGTCCTAATTTCTATTAGTCGCATAAATTAAGTTTATACTGTATGTGAAAAAAATTGCAGAACGAAATAACGGAATTTCCGAGCATTGCATTGGCATCAACTTTTTAAACTGTAAAGAAGTTAGAGAGAGTAAGCTACTGACGATGCATCCCTATCAACTTCAGTCCGAATTATCCAGAAAAACCACTGATTTCCACTTTCACCACACTGGCTAAGTGTGTACAGTCATATTTTGCTGCTGCTAATTGGACGCTGTGGATATTTTGTGTTACCGCGACGAAGCCATCTTTATCCATCCATTTCTTGATGTCTCTTACTGTGCTGTTGCTATCACAACCATGGAAATTGCTGTTGAGGTCAAAGATTTAATTCCTGGGAAGTACTATCTTTCCAGCATTTTATTTCTTGGGTGATATAGGTTTCAGTATCTAGAAATCCCTTTTAAAATGCATGGTCGCTGAGGTAATGGCAATGGTTTCTTGTCACTGAAGAAAAGTTTGATAGTTTAGGCAGTATTTTGAATACATTGCTCAGTTTTTAAATGATGGAAGTGGTTGCCATCTACTGTTTACCTTGTCTACGATGTGAAAAGTCCGCTGATGTGCTTAATCTGGATTCAAATTGGATCCGTCTCATGCAATCTGTTCAGAACCCTCAGGAGAAATTCTTCTTTTGCTGCTAATTAAGAACCTTGAGCTCTTTATGACAGCTCTGGAAAAACATGGAGTTGATCTCCGTAACAGAAATTGCTCTTATGACCGCTTGAGCGGTCGCCAACATCAATGACCGGACCGTTTTTCTAAGTGCCAGAACGTGCGCCTCAAAAATACTGCTGCAGTGTAAAAGTCTGAATTTCCAGTACATGTTTGTGCCCGCGTTACGTTTGTCTATCTTCGATCCGTCGTTTACTCCACAACTGTCAAGTCTTTTTAATCCCGCCACGACAAACGCACAAAAAAACAAACCATTTTCACGTCCCCAACTTCCCCTTTCGAAACCAGATACTTACAGTCATGGCATTCCAAATACTCCAAAATTATACCGCTCACAACTCCGTGATTGTCAGAAAAGTTTGGCTCTGACCTGGCAAACATTGCAGACGATTTTTTTTCTCAAGTCTTTAATAGAAAATAATCTATCCAAGCTTTTGGATGCCCTTTGGACATCGATGCACAGTGTCATGTAGTCACGGTTCTTTTAGTTCTCAGACATTTTCTTATATTCTTCTACATCGTATTTTTTGGAATTTGAAATTGTCATGGGATTTGGCAGGTTGAATGTGTGTACTATCTAAACAAAATATATTTTCTGATTACGTCTTAATTCCCTTTTAAATCGTAAAGGATTCAATATACTGAAAAGATATTGCTGTTGCACCGATGGCATCTGGGGATCTTTTCCCACTTATCGTCGGTCATTTCCTTCTGCCAAAAATGGGGTGATCTGGATACTTAAGGTTAGCCTTTTAGTACACGTCAGATATAAAAACAAACGGAGTGTTGCTACGGATTTATGTGCCAGAGAAACCAAAAATGCTCATGACACAAAATCTTCCTGCCAACTCTCTTCCTCCATATTTCATATTTTATTTATTGCAAACGCGAAGCATTACTAATTATTTCCCACAAACACACGAGCCGAAAACCCTTGCAGCCTGTGCCAGTAAATACTGTTAGTATCAATCAATATATCATATACTAATAAATAATAATGAATTAATTGTTCAGTTCCACTGAAAAACACAATTTTTATTTTAAATTTTGAAATGATTTGATCTTAAACATGAATTAAAGTGAATTCGAAAAATTCAAATTCACACGGATTGCAAAATACTGAATTTCATTTTGAGTAAATTGAAAATTCGATTTAAATCAACTTTCACTTGAAATGCAGTGATAGTGGGGTGATAATCATCACTTTAAAATATACTTTAAGAATCCCTGAATTGCTTGGATTGAGAATAACTTAAAAAAAATTTCTCTCAGGAATATCTACCAATTAAAATCATGGACTTACCTTATGTCACCTTTAAAATATAATAACACCAACCTGAATTCACAGACTTTTCACTGATCAATTCGCAATACAGATAGCATAAAAAATAACAAAAATAATAATCAAATAGAAAGGTTCTGTGCAGCGGGAAATTATGTCACTTCTTTCATACGTTCAGAAAGCTTAGACTACATTTTTCGTGAATGTGACTGGAGGAAAAAGTCTGCTATGAGCTCCAAAGGCAAGAAGACTTTACACAGACAGGACGTATTATTTGTTGACCTTTAAAGAAATCACCCGTCATTTGACTACAAAGATGTGAATGGAAGAATCGAATGACTTATGCAATAAAAATGTAAGTTGGCAATTTCTAATAGTTTTTTTTTTCATGGCAGACACTGGTTGAAGACTTTGATGCCAGGTTATTAAACCGCATCAGAAGAAAACGCAGTAAAACTGATAAAACCGAACATGACCTCACGCTTTTAAAGTCACCATATTAAATTGAAATTGTTGTAGTTTTAGATTTATCGCAACATTAATGTTTCGCAGATTGTTTTGCAAGTAATCTAAAAAAGAAACACGTGAAATTGTTCTCTTCTAATAATCACAAGTTTTGATTTATACAAAAAAACACAATCATATATTTCATTTATTCATTTATGTGGTAGAAAAACCATTTTAGATGTAAGAACTCTTAAACAAACACATTTTTGAATTAATAAATTTAAAAAGCACGAACAAAAAAAAATAAGAGAGATAAAATAAAATAGAACTATGTCGTTTAGAACACACCAATCAACACATGTTATCTAAGAACTTTGTTCATAATAAATTACAAAAAAAGAAAACTAATAACAGAAACATCCCACCAAATAATAATAAATTAATTATTGTAAAACAAAAACAAGACAACTTAGATTGCAAATTATTCGTTTTAGCTGATATCTTTGTTTTCTCTTCTTTTCTATTTCTTTTTTATCTGAAAAAAGCGTTTTTTATTTAAAACCATGTTAGTCCATTTCCGAAAGTCACCAATCAATTTTGTCTCGTTCCCATCCAACCTACTCTCTACTAATTTCTTCTTGGAACATGACAGTAATGAAAAAATTGTGTAGCAATGTGTCTTCAGATATCAAAAATTATTAAAATAGAACTTATATGATGCGATAAGTTGAATACCAAATTCGGTTTTTCATTCTTTATTAATTTTAATTAAATCTCAAGCGTCAAACCTTTTGCTATACCAGTAACATTTACGTTACTTAAAAAAACCTTTTTTAAATTACATCTACGTGTTTTCTCTAAATCTAGTGCAGCAATTCCTGGAAGCCACTTAAATAAATTAAGAGATCATGGTTGTCACAAAAAAGTTAGCAGCTTAGAGACCATTTTTTTTCCTTCGTTCTATTTTATTCCCAGTCTCGGTACAAAACTGAATTTTGAGGAAAAAATGTCTCCTCACATTAGATGACCCTTAGAATTAATTTCAAATTTCTACACCAAAAAGGTCGAAGACCTGCTGTGTTCAACATAACAACCAGTATTCAGAAATAAAAAAAAAAGTATGAATTGAAATTTCAGTCAGGGATAGACCCTACTTGCCCAATCGCATAGACCAAACTTGATTCATAGTTCATTTCACATGAGTAGACTTACTAGCCTATCCCATCTTTTGAGAAATGAACAGAATCTGAGACCAGTTGTTTGATGAACAAATATATCTGAAATTTTGTTTAAAAAATGCGAAAACAGGTGACTCGAAAGCCTACTGTTTTTACATCAACCAGTAAAGTTTTAACTTCTCTAATTGTCGAAACGCTGTTACTAAGGCATTCCAAATTTTTAAACTTCTCAGACAGATCCATTTATGAAAGCCTCTTTTATCAAGGTCATCCTTAAGAACAAATTAAATAGCTTCTTAAAAACTATTTTTTTAAAACATTTGCTGCACACCAAAAGCGATGAAGACAAACCTACACAACATATTATATGTAAGTATGAAAAAGAAGGAATATTAATAACCATGTCGCTTTTGATAGTCTTAAACGATTATAAATAATTGTGGATGTAATATTGATAGATAAAAAATTAATAAACCAAACAAAAAAATAAATATGCTTAGATTGAATACACTTAAATAGAATATTAGATTTTAGCTAAGCTTAATTTAAGAATATGAATAAAAGAATTGAGGAATTCAATAGAATAAGTACTAAATATTAAAACCAATTTCCAACAACAACAGATTTCTTTTCTCTCCTCCTTCCTTCATTTCCAAAACAAAACAGTTGATATAAAGTTTTCACATATTTTCTTAGTGGTGTTAAGATAACAAATAAAAATTAAAAACCTAACTATCATAAAATAATGAATTAGTTTTTAAGGAAAGGTGAGAATTTGGTTTTTTAAAATAAATATTTACGGCCAGACAAATATGAAAAGTTATTCTATATAAGACAAGATCTATCACCAACTTTGTACATAAGTAAAAAAATAAAATAAATATTAATTCATAAATGTAATAAATTCATATGGAAAATACAAAAAGAAAAAAACACAATTCCATTGAGGATTCCAAGAAAACCAGAAAAAAATATTCATACTATAGTTAATATTTTATGTATGTTTAGTTTACAAATGGAAAAGGGAATAAAATGATGTCATCATAGTGACGAAGATAAATATAACAACCGAAAAGATACAATTGACAAATATAATATTTAAATATTAAAACAAATCAAAGTTGACTTTTTTGTATTGAGTAATTTTTGAACTGCCGCTGTTACTTTGATTAACGCTGCTATGGCGATAAACGAGTCGCGTTTTTCACAAGCTGGAAAAGTGCAATTTGCTGCATATTTTGCATTTCTACCTCAAAACTTTTGGTTTATCACCTTTTTTTTTATTTTGCAATTTATGAGATATTCGAATCACCACAATTTCTGTGCATTGGACAATACTAACCCACACAACGTTTGAGGACTGAAAGGCATTCACAAAAAATCACTGTTATGCCCAGGTTCACAGTGAGTGTTTAACTAAGCCTCAACGAGTTTTTAAGCTTTTCGTTCGATTTCACAATCAAAAATAAACCTCCAGGAGTCTCATCATGTAAGGAGACAATGGCAATATCGTTTGAACGACAGCTGTGCGTTATGTTAGCATAAAAAAACAGGAGGCTATCATTCTCTCCGGTTCACGTAAACCAAGAACTGGGCTCTCATGATCTAACTTTTCAGCTGATGGTCATCGAGACAATTGACTTAATTGACATAATCGTCAAAGGTTTGCACGTAACCTTAACACGACGCCTTGAGCAAAACGTCAGAACAGACAGATATAAATTCAAAGTGGTGAAAGAATTCGTCTACCTAGGATCCGAAGTAAATTCCGCAAATGATACGACCGCGTAGATAAAACGAAGGATAACCCTGGCCAATCGCTGTGTCTTTGGGCTTAGACGGCAGCTGAAAAACAAAGGTCTCTCTCGAAGTACCAAGGTATCTATTTATAAGACCTTGATAGTCCTAGTCCTACTGTATGGCGCAGAAACGTGGACAATTTTAAATGCGGACGAAGAGATTCTTGGTCGCTTCGAGAGGAAAGTTCTTTGGATTATTTTTGGTCCCGTTTGCACAGAGGGAGTTTGGAGGAGAAGGCTAAACGATGAAATCTACGAGCTGTACAGCGACATCGATCTAGTTAAACGAATTCGAGTATCCCGACTGAGATGGCTAGGTCATGTGGAGCGTATGGACACTAACGCTCCGGCTCGTAAAGTCATCGAGTCCAACCCTGATGGACAACGCGGTAGAGGAAGACCTCGCCTCCGGTGGCGTGACCAGTTGGATAGGGACCTAAATCAGCTGGGCGTACGAAACTGGAGGCTGGAGGCGTACGAAACATCAAGACCGCGCTAGATGGCGAGCCATGTTGGCTGAGGCCCAGGTCCACCCCGGACTGTAGGGCGCGCAAAAGAAGAAGAAGAAGAACCCTAACACTATCATCTCGTCTATGGTTAGTACACTAAATGTTTCATTCCTTATGTCAAAATGGCATGCTGGTATTTCCTTCTTTTCCGTAGTAGCTGTGGTGAAGTTTGTATACATGAAAGTTTCTTTTCAAGCTATGAATGAAACTCCAAAGCATCCAAATATCAAATAATTTTCTCACTCATAGATTATACGCTGATTGTTCGAATTTTCACTACGTAATTACGTGAACCGTGCCCATACTACACTTTAAATAAATCTGACACGCGTCCGCTCCGTCAGTGTAAACCCCCCGTCGCAATGATTCATAAAAACAAATAACAAATGCACAATCTCTTATAATTTAGTTTACCATATAATTAAAATATTTACACACATCAACTTAAGAACTAAACGAATAGACAAAAATCTACGTAGGAATGTGGTTGTCGTCGCTGGTCTCGGTCTTCTCATCTATGGAACTATCAGTAATCTTGTCCACGTCACGGGACCCGTGTGACTGAGCGACTGAGTTATCACAATTGCGATTTACAATGCTAATACTGCTAATACTATAGTTTCTATTGTTAATGTTATCACTGTCAGTGCATCTGACGGTTCCTAATTCGGAGTCAACAAAATTTGAGTTTACATAGCCGTTAGAGCGCACGCTGAGCTCCTCATAAGCTGGTGGATGAGGCAGTGCCTGGGGATGAGATGACTAAGTTAGGCACGAAATCTTTAAACATACTTCAAACTTACTTCTGTGGGTCCCTCGTAAGGAGGCGGTGCCTCGGGAAGCGACATCGGAGTCGGTCGTCGATCTCGGTTGTCGTACGAGGGCGGTCGGTCACGCAGACGCGTCAAAACACGGATTTGCATCGACGTGAGTGACGCGCGTAGGTAGTTCGCATAACTCAGGGACTCATTATCGGGATTTAGACCGTTTTGTGCGGCCAACGCTCGCTGCCGGGCGCTGGAAAAAAAAAAACAAAACTTCATTGTAAATTATGTGGACATCGGATAAAGTGGATTTTATATTCGAAATGTACCACTTGTCTCGAATCGATTAAACTCACCTCAGGTACCTTGGTTTTGTGCATAGCCTGTAGACAACCATTGTCAATGCCGCCATTCCCATAATTAACGCTGCGGTAAGGGCGATTTGTGATGCGGTGATGTAGACGGGCGTTTGTGCACTAAAAATTAGTAGAACCAAGTGAGTAAGACTAGGTAGCCCGCATTACATTTTACCTGAAGTACCTGCATGGCATCGCATTCTCAATGCCGTTTTCGCAAACACAGATCCCTGAAAGGTCACATCTCATGTTTTTGGCGCAGCACAACGAGAACTCACATGATTTACCGAAACCTAGAAGAAAGACGAATAAAGTAGACTAAAGAGCTTGAACGTGGCCAATAAAAGCTGAAAGTTAAAGTAGCTTTAAAAGAAATCTAAGTGATTCATTGATGCTTTTGAGGCAGACTCACAGTATTTTTAGCGACAATTCACAGTATTTTTCTTAATTTTTTGCAATGGCAACAAAAATAGGATTTACCTGAAACTAACAGTCCTGACTAATTTTTTACCGCATGTAAAGAAAAGAACACAAATTAGAAAATTCATCACAAGAAACATCTCTCGCTAGGATCTAATAAAATCCGGAATGAGAATGGCTTAGTGCTAAATACTTTATGGTATGATGCAAAAAATCATGTGAAGTTTGAACTAAACAGAAGAAGTAAGAAGTAAGTAGATACGGCTAATAAACTGAGTTAGTTTAGCTTTTTGCACTTTGAAAAGATCATGAACGTTTAAGGAAACTACAATGTTGCGAAATGACGTACACATTTTATTCAATATAAAGTTTGAAATTTAATTTTAGAAGCCACAAAAAAGCACTAAGGAGAAAGAGTTACAATTAAGGTTAAGAAGAGGAAGAGAGAACCCCAAGGCTTTGGGCGTCCTGGTCTATGCAATCGTTCCAGCGCAACCACACAGACCGTGGTGTGTTTCAGCGCAACCACACGGTCTGTGTGGTTGCGCTGGAACGTGTGTCTTGTACCATGAATCTTACTGCAAAGAACTATCCAAGCAGGTGTCCTCTTCGCTCAGATGACCTAGGTGCCTACCCCACTAGAGTCTGTACATATACAGTGCAAAGTATAAAGTCTTGTGTTCTCTATTTGGGGCGTCGCATTTGTTAATACTCGTGAATTCATTTCTTGTCTTCTTTTTTAGGTTTTCGTTCAAAGAAAGTAAAAACGAAACGAATCACTTCATTGTCTGTCTGTCTGTCGATAAGACAAAGTTGCCTATTTATTTAGTTACGTTTATGGAGCTGAGTAGTGTATGAGAATGGAAGAAGAAGCCGATTATATTAGAATTTTCCAATCAGGGTTCTTAAAATATAAATAAAAAAACTTGTCTAAAAAAGCCGAAAGAATATAAATTTGAAACCAGCGAAGTTTTTTTATGTACAACGAAACAAGAAAGTGTGAAGTGTTACAAATTTATCGTAAAAGTGATGAATCATTACATGGAATAAGTTGAAAGTTCGAAGTTTAAAAATGGTGGACTCTGGTTCCCAAATTTATTATTTTATTACGAATAAGCGTAAAACATTCTATTATAAATAAATAAAGGAACTTTTTTTCATACACTGTCCTCTTTTTCTTCGTGGAAGAATTTGGCTTGACTTGTATATTTGTAAGCTTGGTGTGTTGCTAAACTTCTCTAAATCATTTTACCACCAGCTGTTTTCGCTTTTCAAAAAATCTCTTATGACGTGTGTGTGTACCTATATTATCGAACAATTTACGAAAATCAGAATATAATCTCAATTTGCAGTTTTAATCTAATCTAACAATAAGTGTGTTTGCAAAACAACGAGTCGCTGAGCGATCAATTTCAATTGTTAGGAACGTGTTTATTTTCTGAGTTTTTATTGCATTTAATCCAAATTGTTTTTGTTTATTGTATTTTTGATCATTATATTTTATGCCTAGATTTGTTTATCAGAGCTTACTTTGTACTTTAAAGCTGATTGGATAATAAGGAACTTTAGCGCGGTAAACAGAACAGCACTTGAGACTAAGTCCGGGAACTTAGCTCTTCATCAATCGCTTGGGTGTGTCATAACAACAAAACAAACGATTTTGACTCTTGCAGGACTAGAGGATTTTAATTAAAATTTATTTAAGGTATTTTAAGGAGTTTTCGAATTGATCTTCAGTGCATGTGATGATATACCTTTTCGATACTATATGACAAGTAATTCTGATTGCCATTGTCTCCACTTGCATGACGGCGTCTGACATTGCAATGGTGAATCAATATTCTAGTGTTAGATTTCAGTTAGATCACGGGAGTATGCTGCTGTTCTAAAGTCCTTTCGATCAGAAAGATATGATCTACCGAAGAACCTAATCGCGACGGGCCCCCATCGCATTAATTCAGATAAAGTTTATTAAACACCAGTTCGTCTACTCACACTTCCATGCACATTGTCCACTCTACATACAGTGCCTCCAGAAACTATTCACCCACCGACCCATTTAAAGTCAAAAATGAACATAGAAAAGGAACTACAAGCCCTAAAATGTACATGCTTTTACTCTGCGTTAAATACTGAATAAAACGACATAGGCCGAAACACAATATCATAATTTTCAACAAAGTTACCTACAAAAATGTTCATTAACTTTGTGTTTTAAACTCCAAAAAGGCTCACCTTCACAATAGTTCAGTTCTAGATTCCTGGAGCATGTGTTATTGCTCCCAATTTTTTTTATTGCAATGTGTATTGGTCTATTTGAATCCAACAGTTTTGAGCCGTGCCAGATGTTTGTACGGTTTGTAGTTTATTTTCTATGAATATTTTTTCCTTCAAATAGTGAGGGAAGTTTTTGGAGGCACTGTATTATGTTTTTTGAGTAGAAGGAATAAAGACGAATTTTTGGGATTGAGCATTGGAATTGGAAAGAAAGTTTTAGTTGCTAACTTATTACTAACTAATCTTGTTCATCAAATATGCTTTAGATAAATTGAAGTCAACAAAATGCTTCCTTATTGCAAAGTCAGGAGGTTTAAAATGAATATGAGAAAGTTCTAGTGCCGACGATATTCTTGTCGTGTTAATGGCGTGAAATCAAAGAGAACCTTATGTCGATTGTGCTCAAGTGTTCAAAATTGCAACAATGACCGATTTTTTTTCGAGCTATCTGAACTTTCCTAAACTACTTTAAGACTGCTTGCTTCATAAGAACAAAAAATACACGCCTGATGCATGTAAGTTAAAGTCAAATAGAACGCATCAAGAAAAAAATGCATTGCTGGCATCTTACAAAATAATAAATCTATTCTCTATCCAATCCCTGAAAAAAAAGTTCAAGCCTCAAAACTTTCAAATTTGATGGATGATACATTCTGTTAGGCCTGTGAATTTATTTGACAGATAACGCACAAGACGTGTCTTAATATTTTTGTTTTGCATTTTACTATCGAAATAATACTTAGCTCGACACGGAGTCTACAAATTATAAAAATTTGATACGTCAAAAGCAACACGATTAAAGGATTGAATGTGTTATCTGAACAAATAATAATAGAACAAATTGTTACCTTAAAATAAACCATCTTACGGATAAGATTTGAAAGATCTCTTAAAAATATACGTCAACAATGATTCTTTTGTTTGATAATAAAGTTAACCTGATTGAATTGCAATTTTTGTATTTTACATAAAACACAATCAATTTGTAGACTGAGTATTTGATAATACAAATATAAAAGACTTGTCTATAATTTCGTGGTTAGGGCGCGATTTTATAAATCACTAATTAGGTAAAAAGGTAACGTTGCTAAAATGTGTATACATTCCAAGTGCTTACAATATGGTACGACACTGCATAAATATGCATTTTTACATGGATTAAACAATTAAATGACAACTTCTCTATTTTCATTTTTGGAAACCAATATCGTTTATAATAAACCTTTTTCAATTAAACGTCACTTCACTAATCCCCTGCTACGACACCAAAGTGATTCTCTGTCACTCAAAAACACGTCCCCCAGCTATTTTTTTTTTTTTTTTGAATTGCCTCTGCTGTCATAACCAGTTTCGTTTTGGAACTGTTAAATAGCATTAGATATTAAATTTCTCATCGATCAATTGCAAATCCAAAGCTGTCAGAAAAATACTAATAACCAACGATAACAATACCAACAGAAAATAGCTTCAAAAAGTCCTAATAATAATTCTTTACCCAAAAAAAGCCAAGAATAATAGAATAGTTGGTATATTCTATAAATCTTAAAAGAAAGCCAACAGAAAACCGCTATCGTCGTAACGTGTGCATCAGAGGCCAATGTGCCAATGAAATTGAAAAAAGGTGATCGCTCTTCAGTTTTATTTGTTTATTGTTATTATTATCGGTAAAGGTATATATTTCCTCTTTTCCTTTTTTAATTTTTGCCAAATCTTATCTAAGCAAAGCACACAAAAAAAAAAAAACACTTCGTCGTCCATAAAAACTTTTATGGTTTTTAAATTTTAGACTTTTTTTTTCTACGATACGGCAATAACTTAAACGTCAAACTTCACTGCACTATCTGCACAAAATGATCTTGCTGCTGTCGTGTGTAATTAATTAAGTCGAAATACGACGTATTCGGGAGCCATTGTTGCTTTCCAAACGACTCACCTGGACATTTTCTGCAATCTCCACCGTAGCAATATTCGTGGGGATCGCATTCTTCCGCGCACGAAAAAAATAAAGCGTCTGGCATATTTTTGTGGTGTGGCTATTCCTGCACATTGACCGCGTACGTATTTCACCAGAATATACCGTATTTTCGAAGTCCGTGCTTTTGTATGTGTTTCTATGTTATTTTTTCTTTTTACTCAAATTGAGAATCTGTATCTAGAAACATATTTTACACTTGTCTTGAGCGAGGGGGAGTAGGAAACCGCTGTGAGGTGTGCACGGAGCGTTGTTACCTTCGCGGATGTCACTTAAACCGGCACTAAACGTAGGCATACATTTGCAAAAGCAATTAACGAGAAGGTGTATTGTAATCAGTAACTGTTTATCGGTAACTTTTGTTATCTGTGATAATAAGCAGCAGTTGTGTGGTGCTAAGGTACCGAGCAGTAAAGGGAAGTGTGTGAATTTACCCACAGCACAATTGTGCAATCCACCACACGGAACTCTTTTATTCTGATAGGCGGCAATTGAGTTAAAAGTTATTGTGAATTGTGTCAATCCTCTATTGTAGGAGCTTGAAAAGTTAGGCGCAGAGGCCTTCTTCGAATGTATTGCATAAGGTACAAGAAACAAGTTTGTAAAAAGTGCTTTTGAACAGTTGTAATTGTTCATCAGAACGGTGTGTTAGTGCAGCACTATAATATAAGAGTGCGCTGCAATAGATTAAATTAATATACTAGAAAACATTTATTTCGTCAAATGGGAGTTTTACTCACGCTCCGAGTTTTTTGCAGGAAGTGCTTAAACTCATTATATAAACGTGTGCTTTGGTTGCGTGTCGGGCTAGCAAGCTGTGGTAGGCTACTTGTATGCCGGGTTGGCTGGCAGGGCTTGCTAGGTTGTGGTCCCGTCTGGATACCTTGCGGGGCTGGTAAATTGCCAGAGACTTTCGTAGCGAAAATTATATCTTTGACGCATTTAGTGGCATTAGTATCTAAAAGCCCAGCCCAAAAGTGACTCCGAAACGATTAAAAGTCTAGATGATCACATTTAGACCTTAGACTCCGCTTAAACAGTTAAGGCGTTGAAATTCGGTGTGTAGTACACACCGAAAGCAAGCTAAGGAATATGTCTTAATTTGCTCTTCAACTCGAAACTGAGCGCAGACAAAACAACCGACACTCTTAGTTCCTTTCTTCGACACATAAATTTCCCTTCCAAAACGTCGAAATCATGCCAACACTCGCCAATGATATGCCATTGCCCACACCAATAGCTATCCATCTGCTCCATTAAAGCCCAATCAACACGCATTCAAGAAATCGATTCCTTAGAAACCCCAATCACCTGGCCCAAAGAGATCCTTTGCATGTCGCACGTAAAAAGGACCGGCTGCGGTCTATCGTCAATATCCTATTTCATATTCCACTCATTGGGTAATTTGAATTCAATTAGACCCGACGAGAAAGTGCGAAACAGCCCAAAAGGACCTGACTGGAATATTTACTCGTATCTAGCTATCAAGGACACCCAGATGAGTGGATGTTGTCGTTCCCGGTCTTTGTTGAAGGTCTAGGCCGAAGAGAGACACAATGTAAATAGAAAATAGACATTTTCGTTTCAATTTTACCGCGAACACAGAACATTTTAAATTGGAATTGCCCACTCGAAAGGGATATTCATGGACTCTCTACCGCAATGAATGTAAAATGTATATCTACTCCACCCACAGACCTTGTCTCCGTTTAAACTCGTCCTTATTACTGCCAAACTTAATTAGGCAGTTGTATACACGAGCCGCCCAGCAAAGTGAAACAACTGGCCCGGGGGATAAAAATTACATTTCGCTGATTGGAAACGAATTCGACTTTGGCAATCTCATTACCGTTGTTGGTGGTTGACGTGAATTCGATTACATGATGTTGACGCGAATTTGTAGGGTGGGGCGCAATTGTTATGATTTTAATTAGATTTCAACAACAGAGAGCGGTTTGAGTGAATGTGTTTGAAATTTTCCTTGTGGGGGGCTTGTGACGTAGGACTGCGGTAGGATTAGGTAAATTGATTAGTTGTGTTACTTTTTGACAATTCTTTGGAAGGCTTTTGTGGGACATTCGTTAAATTTTCATTTAAAGTATAAAAACTCTTCTAAAGGGACTTTTCAAATCACGTGAAGCCACATCTAAAAACGAGCTGGTTATTACTTTCTCTTTCAAACTGACAGAGAAAGATGCTGTTTAAGACGTTTGCAATTTTGAAAGAAGCGAAATATTAGGTGTACAACTTTGCTTTCGCCGTTTTTTCTAGATTCGAGGCTTTATTGTAATAAAATGTTATACAATTATGATTCAAAGTATTGTCCATCGCTGGCCACTACTTTCTCCCATCTTTCGGGCAGCGTACGAATCCCGCGTTGAAAAAACTGGTCATCTTTTGAAGCCATCCACGAATCGATCCAATTTTTTACTTCTTCATAATACCGGAAGTGTGCCATTGATCGAAACAAGTCATAGTCCTAAGGAGCAATGTCTGGAGAATACGGTGGGTGGGGTAGGTCTTCCCATTTCAACGCTTCCAAGTTGACCACTTTCGCAACATATGGTCGGGCATTTTCATGCTGTAAAATCAATTTACCATGTCTCTCGTTCTATTGCGACCGTTTGTCTTTCAATGCTCGTCTCAAACGCATTAATTGCGTTCGATAACGCAAAACGGCCGGTTTGGCCGTCGACGTGGAAGCATGTCCGGGATATCCCCCCATGATTTTTTGCGCTTGGGATTAGCGTAAAGAACCCATTTTTCGTCCCCGGTCACAATGCAATGCAGAAATTCCTTCCGTCAGCAGCTGCTCACAAACAAACGCCGTTCAACATCCCTCGGCTTCAACTCGTACGGCACCCAATCTACTTGTTTCTGAATCATTCCCATGACTTTCAGGCGTTTTTAAATGGCATGCCTGCTAGTTCTTGTTGCGTTTGACACGAGTCTTAATCAAGTAATCCCTCCAATTTTGCATCTTCGAAAACCTTCTCTATTTCACCGTAATGCCGGTCTTCGACGTCAAAATCACCGTTCTTGAAGTGTTGAAACCGCTCTCGGCACGTTCTTGAGAGCATTCGATGAGGCTCAGCCGCAGATCTCATATTAAAGCAGAAAATTAAAACCTCCCGCAAATGACTAGAATTTGGCGCGTAAGCTGACATGTTTAATCGACAATAACTTTATGATGCGGACACAAATCAACTAATATTTCGATGGCGTTATGTTTACAAATATCTAAGCTTATTGTATGTGTTGCAACGCAACATGCATCGCCGCCGGAAAATCGGGTATTGTACACCGCCGACGGAAAACCCACAAACATCGCACGCAGGAAATCAATTGCCGACGGCTCGACATGCAAAAATTGGGCGATCAGCAATGACCCACATCACGCAGTGGGTGATCATGGGTCAACGACCAAACTTCGTCAAACTCCGCCCACTATGCGATGTTTTTTTTCTTTTGTGCACACGCACTGGATTTATGTGCATACATGCGTGGGTGATTCCGTAGCGACGAGGAAGATGGAATTGGGAGGCGCAGGGTGGAGATCTTTATGGGAAGAATCATCCCACCAAGTCTCAAGGCCCCATAGCTGGATTGTGCAGATGAACGGGCCAGCAATCTGGTCCGAGCAAGAGGTATTTTCTTGGACGACGATGCCGATGACCAGCATTCCCAGTTCGAAGATAGACCCAGTAACACCAAAATAAAATTCAATCAAACAAAAAACTATCGTGTTATTTTTTGTATAGAGTCGTTTTCTTTTTGCCCTTCGGTTTTCCCTCGTCTTCGGAAAGAAGTGCAACCGCTAAAGTTTTTTTTGCACGCATCGTTCGTTTTTTTTTTGCCGACGGGATTTTGATATTACCTTGTACTGTCTTTGGTACGAGACAAGGTCTTTCTATTCGCGACTACTTGGAGACCGCGGTGAATTCTAGATCCTTGTCCGGTTTTGCTATTTGTCCTTGCGACAAAACAGTATGACATCTACGATCTATTTATTTCGACTACCACTTACAGCTACAGCCATCTATTGCAAAACTGCGGATAATAATAAGCAAATAATAGACTGGGATTTACTCTCTGTTTGGAAGTTATTTCTTTTAGTAAAATTACGAAAAAAAAACACCAATAATGTTAGTTATAAATTGTAATAATTTAATATTGATATAAGCTATAAGACTTCAAAACTTTAACACCACTAATCGTAGGTGACAAGAGAATACAACGCGCCTGCGCATTGAACAAATTTGATTTCTACTGGAATAAATAAATAAAAATGCAATAACAAAAAACACCAAAAATATGTTCAAGCAAAAACCAAGAATTTGGCCAAAAATATAAAAACTCAACTTTAAGACGTGGTAGTGGATTGACAATTGTGTCGGGGTGTACAGCCGAATCTGATTTTGAGGTCTTAATTCGCACGAAAATCCCATTTCAATATGGATGTTTGTTACTCTTTGGATGTTTGTTACTCTTTTACGCAAAAACAAGGGAATCGATTTTATTGAAACTTTATAATAATGTGGCTTACATGTGAGAATAACATATAGGTCATAAATTATAAGGCTATTGATTAAATTGGTCAAGATATAGAAAAAAGACTCACGTAAGTCAGATGTCAACTGGATGTTTGTAATTTTTCTCTTTGCTCCCAAACCATGTGACCGATTGGGCTGGAATTTGGAATTTGGTGTTTTAGTGTATTTTTTGTCTAAATGCATTCAGTTTGACATCAATTTAAAGTGCATGCAGCGCATTATAAAACGGACGCTTAATTTTCCATTCGGATCGTATTCCGTACATTTTTTGTTTTTCTGAAGAAAATGGGTTGTAATAGCTTTGTGTTGTGGTTCACAGCAGTCGCCGTAGATATGTATGATTGTTGAACACGTGTGCGCAGTAGCAAAATACTTTGGAATTTATGTAAGCGAGCGCCTGCTATGTGCTGGTGTTGCTTTCTGAGTTGAAGTCAAACTTATTGCCTCCAAAAACAAATTAGTAAACGTAGGATATAAGAAATTTATATTCCAAATTTCATCAAAATCGGTTTAGCCGTTCAAGAGTTAGAAAAAATCCGATAGGCGTTCACATCGGCTCTGGAACTTGAACGTTTGGAACGGATTGACCGTTTTGGTTGAGATTTGGAAGGTAAACTTCTTATCTTACGAACATGGCTTTAGGCTACACTTTACAATACAATACAATCCTTACGAGTTGATGCATCGACAACAACGTAGGTATTCCAAGTACCCTTTTCTGATTTTCTCAATGCGGGATCATTGGTGATCGATCTATCTGTACTTTTTTCCCAGAAGCACATAGGGGCAGATTGAAGTGGAGTCCCAAGAGTTTCCTAGAGATAGTTGTTGGTTAAGTAAAATGAACAAGAACCGATTCGACGATTCACGCAAAGATTAGATAAAGCATTTTTGGTATTTGCCGTTTTTGCATAAGAGTTCTCAAATTGCAATGTTAGGAAAAGCAGTAGTCGTTTTTTCAGAGCACTACCCGAGGCCCCTAATAATAACATAAACAATTTACTAACAAGTCTTAAAATACAAACATTGGGTCAGAAGTATTTGTCAAGTTGTAAATTGTATACATTTTTACGACGAGGCGAGCGAAGTCGTGGGAGCAGCAGCAGCAAAGACACAATTTGCGTAAGGAAAATTTTAGACCAATGACTGTTGACTCTCTGTAATTTTTAACCGACGACTGATGTGTTTATTTAAATTGCTTCAAACTTATTTTCTGTCATCCAACGTAAGGACTGTCCAGGCTATCCATTGTAATATGGAACCAATTGTCATCCCATTATCGGTCACGTACGACCATATGCCATCATCATAGCGCCCCGTCCTCTCTTACAACATAATCAAACATTTTTTCGCATCCATTTTCATAAGGTCCAGCATTCTGTCACACCCACCCAATGGTCTACCTGCCAGGCCGACACAAAGCCCCACCTAGCACACGATTCGTAAATAAAACAAGACGTCAAATAAAACCCGATTAGGTGTCAAACTAACAATGACAATCAAATTCGGATTCAACTCAATAAATCTCTGTACGCGGGCCACCCGCTGCTGCGTGTGTATCCTCCCGAGAGGGATGCTGCTCCCAGACACGACTCCTTCGAAGGGAATCGATAAAAAACAATAAACACTCGCACACGCACACGCACACATCTGATAAAACACACGCAGTGTCTGCAATTACGTGAGTTTCCTCAGCCGTTCAACACTTAAGTGCTCGAATAGAAGCCCGGCACACAGGTCCCGGCAGGAGCAGAGGAACAAGAGCGCGAGAACACATTTATCAAATATTTTTGTGTTGATTTATTGAAACGAACACATCAATCAGCATCAAAGTATGACAGTTATGCTCATCCCTTCCGGCACAGTGTGGTCTTGTGGGAGGGCTACGGGGGCTTTTATCTCAACAAAGCCATATGCGTAGTGGTTCGGGTTTATCCTTCAAGCTCTGCGAAGCACGAGGCTTTGGCTTGATGAAGCCATTTTACTTACTCCTCTCGCCTTTGTGCTCAGCGATCTCGAAGGATTTTCACTCCGACGGCTGTCATTCTTTCTCTCCGTCTGGAGTCCTGTGGGCAGGACGAGGGAGCTAAGCATGTGTTGCGAAATGATGTAAACTAATAGGAGGCCGGATTAGTGGTCTGTACTTCCGCATCGCCACTGAGACTCTCTGGGGAGGTGGGCGGCGTAAGAGCTCTTCCATGTAGTCTGCCACCGGCAACTAATTTGTTAATTTGTTCTGCGGCGGGAACCATTAGCAGATACTTATAATCGATATGAGATAGAGGACAATAGCGGCTGATGGAAATGACATTGTTGGCCCGGAGGATAATGGCTGCTCGAATTAATGAGAATTCTGGAACATTTTTCTATCACAAAACAATGGAGGGTGGATGGCTGCCTAGGCGTAGTGAAATTCCTTTTGACGAGGAAACACGTGCTGAGTTTATTATCAAACAGGATCTACAAGGACAGCGATGATGATGTGTTGGCAAAGTCAGAGGGCGGTGGTGTGATCTGTGGATTGGGATTCAACACCACGCAGCAGCAGGACAATGGCATTTGTATATTGGAGAAGGCTGAGCGAAGTGGGTTGTGTTTGAATTAGGAGCAGATGTTGTATCTGTCGAAGGATGGAAATTCAATTCGATTGGCCGGGTTGAGGGAAGAAGGCGATTGAGGAGTTTTTTTTTCTCTCGTCATCCAACGCGGAGATGAAACGTGGTGAAGTGATGGCACTTTGACAAGGCACTTGATGCGGTGGGAAGTGAAGATAAAGGCGTTCGACATCAATAACCTTGATTGTTAATCCATGCCCTTTAAGGATGAATACCTACATTAAAATTGATGTTTGCGTAGTGTTCCGCATCCAGGCCTACATAGAATCGGGGTTACAGGATCGTTTTTCCTGTAGATATCAGCTTCTAACAAAACGGTTAGTAAAACTGAGGTCAATCATTTAATTAACGCGAGTACTGTGCAGTATTAATGGCTATCGGAGTCGAAATGGGAAATAAAAAGCAAGCTGCTTACTCGCACAGGTCGTCAGAAATCTTTATTTTAATTTCGACTTTTTAATAATCTAAAAGTGAATAATATAGAATTTACTCATTCAGATAAAAGTTGTGAATGTCATTGTTGCGTGGATGACAATCGCAGGCGTGTTGGAACACAACTTGAGGCCTGCCCTCCTCTCTACTGTAAAGGATGCTCCGATTGAGTACATTAAAAATGGGGTTGAAGTAGGATCTTACTCGCTTTCACTGAAAGGTTGAAAAACGGTACCGCGGTCATCTTTTATCTTGGCCATTAACGTGTGGTCATTTTGCGTTTACAGAAGAAAATCTTATAAGCTAGCTGACAAAGACACTTTCTCCAGTTATGCAAAAAGACAAAAGGCTTACTTTAGAAGTAGAGTAGTAGGATATTTAGAGTTTTGATCAAAAATATGTTTTTCGAAACTTAAATCCTGCAAGTCCATTTGTTTCGAATTTACATCCTATTGGGCGGACCACGAAATTCTTTCTATGATAATAGCAGGAATGGTGACAAATGCATGCCACTCAATGGAGAAACCAACCTCGGCCGAATATTAATTAACATTTGCATAGCGTCGGCGACATCCTCTATCTAAATATTCTCAACTTATCCACTAAATTTTTTACCAGTTCTGTAAAATTGTTATTAATTTGTATTTCCTAAAAGATATTTTGTTTAATGCTCCAAGAATCCTTTTAAAATTACAACGCTAATGCAGAAATTGTTTTCATTTTTTAGCTCGAAGTTTTTTGCTTCGAAAACCCTGTACTTTGAGGGGTACAGGTATTCAAATTAAAATAATAGTGAACGTTAGCATTACCGCATCATTCCGGGTCACGATTTTTTCTCTTGACTAATAACTAGTCACACTTATTGCCGACTTCAAAAGATAGGTCGATAGGCCTGAACCTTTCAATTGGAGCGAACGAATGGCAAAAGTGTGTTAGACTAATTAAACGAAAGCAGAAACTACAAAAAATTAACATAAACAAACTTTTGTTACACGGTGTTATTGAACTCATTTTGCTATTTTTTAAAACTAAATAAAGCCTGGAAACATAACTCTCTTAAAGACCAGTATTTTGACTGATTTAGTAAAAATAGGTATATTCAAATAGCTACTAGATCTAGTGTTAATAAGTGTTTCACTTCAAGGCCCAATAAAGTAATTACAACGAAACCCTCTCGGTGTGACTGTAACTTGCACTTGACAGATCTTATTACTTCATAGTCTTACAAAATGTTACTTGTTGCAACACAAAAAACCATATTACTTATTGCATACAAGCGTAATAAAAAACGATTTTAAAAGTTTTTCATTTCGAATGAAAGCATGATCAAGTTTCTTTCAATGCTCAAAGTAGTTATAAAAGTATGCCAGCCGCAGGTTGTTTTGTAAACAAGAATTCGCCTTATAACTTTTTTAAAGTAAAATATCGAAATTTCTTGGGAAAGCTAGCCTATTGGAAAATGCAACTCCAAATCAATTGTATTCTATTATAATTTAATGGTTTTATCATCTTTAAATTTGATGCTCCGCAATAAACATTCCTTCTGTTTGACTGCCTTCATAATTTGTCTGTTGCTTCTTTAAGTGGCTATAAAATGGACAGTTCAGCTATAATACTGCCTCTATATTTTTATTATGGACTTTTATTAGGTACAGAGCCGAAACAGAGTAAAAAAGTATTCTTTTTAACTATAGAGAGATATGGAAACTAGAAAGTTGAAATCGGTTTTGAGAGTGATGTCGAGATTAGTTTACAAGATATTTTTTTAATGTTTGCGAAGGCTTTAAAATGTGTGATTACACCAGTAAATAAATAAATGATTGAATTTCAAAAAATATTGTTACTCAATAAAAACCAAGTTTTTACGAATTGGATGAAGAGAACTTATGTGTTGCCTCATTTTGATGTTGCAAGAGAATTTTGTTGTATCAAGCGATGCCTTTTCAACAAAGAGAAGTAAAATGAGGACACTCAACGTATCCTTTTTGTTTCTGGCAGTAACAGGCATTTCCACTGTTACAAGAAGTCTGCCAAAAAGAACTCAATGAGTGGCAGGTTGTTTTTATGGAGGTTGTCGAAAACCACTCGGATGAGTATGTTGAAAAGCTCTCAATAAGTACCAGACAGTTTTTTTCACTGTTATAAAGGGTCTGTTTACAATGCCAAATGTCACGGGGGTCACCTGTGACAGGAACTGAGTTTGTGCGTAGCGCCACGGAGGTCATCGGCGAAGCCAAGATAATTTAAAAACACATTAACACTTTTAATTTCTTCACATTATAATAAACCTTTTTGCGGGGGGGTTAAGGGAATAATAAGTTTCGAGCAAGCAGAAACCGCGCAAAACGAATTATGAGCGTACGGATATATTTTTAACAAAAAAATCATAGTGAGCCATGGTTCTTTAAAGAAAAAACGTTATTTCGCGCAAAGCAAAGTCGCGCAAATCAAATTTGAGTAGATATTTGAAAATCGCGCCAAGGCACAACCGCGCAAAACGATGGATGAGAGTAGCAAGTAAAATGGTTTGAAGAGTTTAATGCAAAATAGAACACACAAAAATAGCTTCATTCATACATGCATGAATATAGCCTCGAATAAAATATAACGCTTACTGAGAAAATCATTTTGGTTTGACGGGAAAGCTATGTGAAAAGACAGTGGCATTCAACGTGTTTAAAGCACTCAGGCTGTTGTTTTCATTGCTGCAAAAAGTCAGTTAACGAGAATTTAATCAATAACATTGCGATATTGCTACTGTTACAAGAAAATCTGTTAAGAAGCTGTTTTCCCCACTTTTGCAAATAGCACTCAATCCGTAACAGGTTGTTTTCACCTCTGTTAAAAGGAATCTATTAAAATTACTCAATCAGTAGTGTAATGGGGTGGCGTTACAGACCGTTGAAGGCCAACAGCTAGTGAAAATTGTTTGTGGTGTTTGTATTCGAACATAGGTACACTCGCTTAACAGTCCGACGCACTAACCATTAAGCTCAAGGCGCCCCACAATGGCATTCAATCAGTATTAGACAGTTCTTGTCACTGTTATAAAGCGCCTGTAAAAGCACTCAGTCTGAGTTTCTGTTAAGGAACTCTTAATAAATAACAGGGCTATGTTATAAGAAGGCCAATGTTATAAGAAGAACTGTTAAATACGCTGTTTCTCACTTCTGCAAAAAAATTTTTAAAGAGCGCTCAATCAATAACAGGACGCCATTGCCACTGTCAAAAACAGATCTGTTAAAATGCTGTTCTTTCATTTCTGCAAAGAGTCTGTCAAAAGCACTTAATCACTAGCATGTATTTTTTCTCATTTCAGCAAAGAGTCTATAAAAAAAAGAACTCAATCCGTAACAGTTGTCGTTACTGTTACAAGGAGTCTGCAAAATGCACTCAATCACTAACAGGCCGTTCTTTTACAACAAGGAGTATGTAAAAAATAGCTCAATTCTCTTCCTATTTGTAGTGTAAAAAAGTTTTCTAAGCTAATTCTCAAATGTTGCCAACGAGTGAGCATCACTCGTTCTCTCTTCGGCAACAGTTTTCGACACTTATATTTCCATCCATAGAATTTATGTTCCACAAAAAAGAAACCACCCTATTTCAACGAACGAAAGAGAAAAATTTCCCTTTCCGTCTCTCTTCGTAGACCAAGCAAATAAAAAAAGCTTTCTCCTTCAAAGCAAGTCCTTCGAGGAAAGTCTCATCGCTGCTATCATTTCATTGTTTCCACATACAAGCACCTGTTCGATTTCTTTCCACATTCAGTTCCGAATTGTCCTCGAGCGGTAATGGACTAGGACACGCGACTACACACAAATTTTTTCTTCCACCACCAGCTTTCACGATATCGCACCTGTGTCCTTTTTAACGCATTTACAGAAAACAAAAATACAACAAAACAGAATCTTGTATTCTTTTTTTTTGGCACAACTGGCTGTGTTTCCAGGTTTTTTTTTTGTTATTGCTCTCCGGTCAAACGGGATTGATTCGCGGATTCGCGTGAAGTTGCTTGATTGTTTGTTTTGTTTTATTCGCCTTTTATGTGCCGCCCTGACTGAGGGAGTCTGACTGACTGCTAATTTCCCTCGACAGGTCGTGCTGAGTGGTGATTGATTGGAAAATTTATCGTGTGCTGTGTGAATATCCTTGACGATATCCTCACTTTTGTTTTTTATAATTTTTTTGTGATTCAAAAAAAGATAAATTTGTGTTCGCTCTATTTTTGGATTAAGCCCGCGTGTGAAACCATCGTCAGCACATCAGTCGCTAGGAACAGGAGCAGCAGGCACACACAGGAACACCGCATCTCACATATCGGCACGATGTTCTGGATTTTACGGCGAACTGGAGCAGTAAATTTTTTCAATTCGCTGAATAACAACTGCAGCACATCAAAGGCCAACAACAACAATACAAACGGTAAGTCACAGGACTTTGTGAGGTAGTGGGTGAACCTGTAATGCTGGAACTGCACACACATTTGTCTCGAGTGCATTATGAAACGTATTTTAGGGTTTACTTTATGTGCACCGTAGCCTGGCGCATGCAGGTGCGAGGCTGCAGTCGTCCCACAATGGTTCCCGCCTGCTGAAGTGCTCTGCTCTGGCAAGGATGAGGACGCACTGCACACGATGGCAGAGTTAAAATTAAATTATACCGGAAAGTTAGACAAGCTCTGGAGCCAAGTGAACTCCGACCGAGTAGAATTTCATATTCCAATTTGTCAGCGGGCACCCCCAGATGCTGGTTTGTTAAATTAAATATTCAGGAAAATCAAATCAAGAGCAAGATCTTTGCCTCTGCCTCCTTCGGGTGGGCCAATTTGAATGCGAACACCCGGAAGGATGGTAGACCTTCGTTGATTGTGTTCGTCGATTAGGAAGTGACACTCGTTAGTTGGTGGGATAACAATTGCGATGCTTTTTTTTTGTTTTGAGTCGTAAAAGTGAATCCACAGCTGTAGGCTGTAGGATTGTAGAGTGCTGACTGGTTTATTTTTGACGACACCCGTGAGGCTGCTAGTTGTCATAGGTTTGGTTTGGTACAGGAAGCAGTAAGAACCAAAGAAAAACAGTGAAAAACGAGACACAGCAGCAAATTAAAGAAAAAAAGATCCTGCCTATGGTATTCGTGGCTTCTCTCGGGCGGAACGGACTGAAGTCTGTTGGCCCCGCAGCGGCAGCGGCTTTTGCATCTTCAACAATTGAAGCTCTGCACAAAAGTCGGGACAGTGAGGCTGTAGCAGAAATTAATTGGATGCCAAAAACCAGCTCCAAGCATTTTCCTCTTGGACAGAGGTCCTTATGGCGATGCGAACCATTCAGTGCTTCCAATTATGGTCCACGTCCCAAGCAAGTTCTAATAGAATCTTTGTTCGCTTGTGACCAGCTGAAAATTTAATTTCCCTTTCCTGAAGCCTCAAATTTAATTAAATAGTGCACTGTTCCAAAGCTTTTCTTAACAGATAAATAGACCAGGCATCAAAGTGACAGAAAAGTCAATAACAGCAATGGACTCCAAAGGACTTCATCTGCTTCTTGGTTTATGTTATCACAATAGGTCTGGTGTGTACCAAGTCCTCTGCCAGCCACTCCTACCGAGTTTATGTTTCTCAATCAAAGCTACAGATTATCTAAACAGCAAATTGTGTAATAAAAAAGTGTATTAAGTTTACTTGAGCTTAACACTTCTACGTGCATTGCATTGAAAACAAAATTTTGGATCTTCGTGAAACATGTGGTTTTCTAGTTCCCCATTGCCATTAGTTGTAATCAGCAATTCTCTTAAAATCACCTTCAAATTGAAATGCATACCACTTGTGGTATATTTTAAGCATTGCTTTCGTTAAAAAGAAAACTTAAGAATGCAAAAAAACTTTCGAAGGCTTCTAAAGAAATTGTCCTACAGACATTTGAAGATAAAACTATAGCTTTCCATTTCTTTAGAATTCCGGTGGTTTTTCCACGACGGAAAAAAAGTCTGTAGAGTCCTTGGTTGGGACTAAAGTTCCCATACCGTTAAACGCCTAAGTCAGTCCTATAGTGTAAGATATGTAGACTCGTTTAACAACACTGGAAGACTGCTTTCCGGTATCGAGAACCTAGGAGCTGGTGTAATATGCCATTTAAAGTACCGACGCATTTAAGATATTTGAAAGTATTATCCTCCAACCACCTGAGTTTAAAATTGATTGACCACCTTGCCAACTATTCTCATTGCCATTTATTCAATAAATTATCCGAGAAAAACAAAAACAAAGAGTAGTTTTTGGTAGTGCGACTATTTCCCAATAAACCCCGCAACAACTGGTTGAGACACTCCTTCAATTTTGAGATTTCGCAATAATTTTGCTCAGCACATGCTGCAGATGTTTCTGCCAAATAATCAGTGCTAATTTTTAATGCTTCCCATCATCTATAAATCTGTAATTTTTGCTCAATCAAGTAACTAGTAACTATCAACTAACTGGTTGAGACTGGCTATGAATACATTTGAGTTTAGCAATTACTTCACTTCGGAGGCTGTTTACAATGTAACTTAATGCTAATTTATAGTGATTCGTTTAGAAAAAATCTTATTTGCACTCTTATTGATAGTGAAATACAGAAAAATAGGATTTGGAAAAATGTAAAACCCAACTAAAGTGCCAAGCATTGAAAAAACGCGTCAAGCAAGGTTTCCGGTCAGCAAAATACAATAGCTAACCTTATGAAAAGTTGGGCATTTGTTACAAACTATCTAAGTGATCCGGAATATTAGGGATAAAAAAAAGTTTTCGGACAAAAACACTTTCCGACCTCAGAACGACCCATTTTCAGATCAAGATCGAACTCCACAGCCATAACTAGGGAGATCGCGATATTTCGGATGTGGTCATTAATCTAAGGACATAGCCGACACCGAACATCTGCAAAATAAAATTGACTAAAAAACGAACTTAGTCCAACGCAACGTTGTCAGGAAGATCGTCGAAATCATCTGAGATAAAAGAATGGTTGAAGAAAAACTATTTTTTAGATGAAAAACGATTTTGTTTAAATGATGGATTTCGCCATTATTTTCATGATTTGCGAAGCTGTTGTTAAGGCAACGCAACAAGGCGAAGGAGGGATCACAATTTGAGCAGGAATATCTTACAAACATAAAACAAATAATTGTTTCTTTTACTGAAAGGGTAAAAAGGGAGAACAGTATTAAAATCGTAGACAGTACGGCAAATAGAAAAGTTCGGACCCAACCTCATTTTTTTTAACAAAATCCATACAGTTTGAAAAGGAAAAGAGTACTTCCAATGCAATAATCTTTTTGTTTAACATTGGGCTGCAATCGCTCGGTTTGAATATTATTGTAAATATTTCTGAAAGAAGGATTTCAATTTCACACCGTGAGACTGTTTTAACCCTTATTGTGTCAGCATGACCTTATGGCCATACCCAGAAGACCTGCAGAATAATATCATATGCCTTGCAAGCAACCAGTTCAAATAAAAAACAAAACATGTCAAAAAATAATAATACACAATTCGGGTTAAAATGCTATCAAATACCAATAAAAAAATCTGTCCTTAAAGACGATAAAAGAATTGAAAAAATCCTTTCCGCCAACGATAATAGGGATTGTAAGCAATTACACAGGAAGTCAATAAAATAAAAGTAAAAAATAAATAGTCTGCGTAACAGCCCATGAAGGGCCAGAACATAGCTTGTTCGCTAACACAGGAAGCACTCATTGTTAAATACATGAATTTTTTCAAAAGAAATAAAAATTTTACCTTAATTTTTAAAAATTTTTACACTGTCTCAGCTAGTTGTAGTTAAAGAAAAATTGCAAATTTACGGGAACTGACGGGAATCATTCGGTTTGAAATTATATATATTTACATAAAAATTAGCACTGATGATATAACAGTAGCATCTGTAGCACCCTCAAAACCAAATCAACCAATTGTCGCGGGGTATATATCTTGCGGCAACGTCATCTTTTTAATATTCTATTATTTCATTTGAATTTGTGTTTTGTTGTCCAAAATAGTTTCCGAACAAAAACCTCCATCGTTTAAACAAAACTTGTAATTTGTTTTACATACGTTGTTGTTTGATGACACAGACTTCCTGAGACTATGACCTTGTTGTGATAATCTGTTTTGTGCGATAATTACAAATTTGTAATTGTAAATTATAGTTTAGTTAAATATGGCAATGGAACACTGGAATTGATACTTCATACTGTTGCATGATAAGAGATTTTTAATGATCACAATAATACTTTTTGTTGGCGATTCTTCATATATCTTCTTAAACGCAGACATTCAAATGCAGAAGATAAGTTATTTTTTTAAATCAAAGTCTTTTAAATCAAATTCACAAAATATCATTAGCTTTCTTAGTTTTGTTTTTCACAGCCGATTAATTTTATTTACTTAAAAGGTTTCTATCGCTCAATTGAATAGATTATATAATATTTATGTTTGAGGCTTGGTTGAAACGCCAAAGTTATAGATACTCGAAAAACTGTTTTATCAATAAATTTGTTGTCTGCCTGCTTTCTTTAGAAAAAAAGTTCATAACAGTTTCATTCCCGGTGTTCTTAGTGTACATGTGAATTTCTAAAACATAATTTCTTTTTCTGCATCAGACGTTTCTACGAGCAGTAAGGGCATTCTTAATCTTTTACTTGGTTTTTGGTGAAGTGACAAGAATTTTTTTCCTGTATCTGGAATTAGGTGCGGTTATGAAAAGGTTAAATTGGATTATAATACAAATAAATGTAAAGAAAAACTACGTAAAACACACATCAAAGCGTACGACTAAATGCAGTGTATCAGGATTGTTGGCCATAAAACACATGCATCTGCAATCTGTCCATCTTACGAGATAAGCAAAAGCAATTAGTTTAAATTTATGTTTTCACATGCTGTGTCAAAAATGAAACATGTGTGTTGCACTATGAATCAAAAAATATCTTTCAATCAATCTGACTACATTCCCATAACATCGAATGTTTCATTTGCATTAATCACAAGCTGTGGGAACAGTGAACACAGAAGTTATATTTTTCCATAAAAGTTGTACGAAATTTTTATATCACTTGCAGTAAAACAAAGTCCGTTATTGTTACACGAAATTTGTGCTTTTATTTATCATCATTTACTTTAAGGGACAGCCAAGTGATTCTATACGCTTCTCGATTTTGCTGCGATTCAGTAACGAACTTTAGGCTAGGAGTTAGGTTATGTGTGGCATCCATAGGTGGTCTTTTTTGTATTAAACCTCATTGAGATAATTCAAAATATTTGTTTGTGCAAACTTCAGCTTTGGCAATGGAGACAGTATTTACGTGTTGGTTAGATTCAAAAACATTTCCAACAGCTGACCAACAGCGATAACAAAACAGAATAAATTAAAATCACATTGCGCGTTTGAGTCTTTTAGTATCAGGAGCAATGCTAGCCTTTGGCTTGCGTCTTCGATTTAAACGAAGAACATTTATAATATACGACATGTTTGCCTTTTATTGATATCCACTCCTTTTGATGATGCTCCCATCAAAAAAAAAACAACACCTAATCAAAAAACTGTCAAAGAGCGTGAAAAATCACTTTTTAGCATTTTGAAACTTCTGAATTACTTCAAAAAACATCAAAAATGCTTTCGAAACTAATTGCTGTCTTAGGAAAACTTCAAGAGCATTCAATGCTTGATGCACATCTCCTCTTGTTCTTATCTAACAATTTATTTGACAAAACAACTTTTATTTAAAAATCTTTTCCACGATTCTAATGTACAAAAGTTGCTTAAATAGAAACGAATATCCAATAACTTTTTAGTCATTCGATTTTAATAGTGATATACGGGTAAATAGGTTCTGTCCAACCTTACCAAATTCATCATGTTCTATCCATTTTAACAGCAGGATATACATTACGTTCACCTAGTAGCCTTCATTATTCCGGGTAATATGACGGCTTCCCAAAAATTATCAATAGTGTGAATCTCAACAACCTTGGGGCCCGCAGTTAGTCAGAAAATCCTACGCATTACGAATACCGATGATGAAGGAAAACCGTTGTACGCACCACAGAAAAAACCTCACGGGCTTATCGAAAATCTCTCGCCCCACACGACATTCCCTGCAGCAGCACAATACTCCTCTTAATTTGATTAGAACTTCATTGATTGCAAACATACACATCAACTTTTCGCATCCAGCCTCTAGTAATCAATTTTGCTGCCCCGGATTTATCCTCCGCAGGTGTGTGTGTGTGTGTGTGTCTGCGACTGTATGTATGCGTATAAAATTCCAATAATTGATTGGTTACAATTCTCGGAAGTCACAAACGAGAGAATTAGTTACCTAACCGTTGATTGATTCTCTTGTCGTCCTGTAAAGGTCCAAATCTTTGAAAAGGAAGAAAAGCCTCTACCCTGTCACTGGATTAAAGATTAATTCTCCTCACTAGTCCTACGGACCATTGGGCTATTTGTTTTGTTATTTCTTTTTTTCGGATAGGCTTTGTACTCATCCCACTACTCAGAGAGGGGGCTGTGTTCTACCCTTTTTTGCGATCCGTTGGGCATGTCCCACTTAATTGGCCTTGAAAGTCGCACATGTTTTGATATAGCTTCCGAGCGGAGTGTTGTTTACTCGTCCTCCATTAGAAGGCAGTTATGAGTACATCAAGGACATTTAATTTGGAGGATTACCAGAAATTTCTTCATTGCCAAATTCAATTTGGTCCGGCGTCCTGTTAATGGATGAATTTGTAATACAATCTGAGTATTAGATGCGATGCCCCAGATGCGTAGCAACTTGAAAGGAGCAGTAAGGCCGTTTGGAGGAGGAAATGCTGCCAGAGGCCAAGTGTTTATAAGCCAATTATGCAGGACGATGGCGACGACGCTGCGCCGTCTATTTGCTCATGGATTTGTTTACCTTAATTAAGTGGGCTCTGGGGAGGAGTGGCAGAAAGTGTGGAGCGGCTTGTAAATCTATTTTGAGGGGCTGAGGAGAAAAGCCTCTTTCCAAAAGATCTTTTTGTCATAAGTCGACTTTAAGGCACTTGAATTTAATAGATGAAGCGAGAACCTGCCGGAGAATTAACATTTTTGTATGTTCAAGAAACTGACTAAGAAGAAAGGAAAACGTGAGACCAGCATTAGTATTAAGCCCAAATGCTTACAGGCTTATTTCTTTCCATTCTACTTACTAAGCCATACATGTGTTTCCGGATTAAAAGGTATTCATTGTCTTCTTGGAAGACATTTTTTATACACAAAACGCAGTAAAAAATCTCAAGGTATCTGAAATGTTGGGATACAGTCTCGCATGCAACTTCATTGGAGTAAACTGCTGTAAGAAAGTTCTGTAAAATATTAAAACATGTCTCTGTCCAAAGAAGTCCAGCCATCGAAGTTATAGACATTTCTTCAGAGTTGTTGGTTTTGCACTTTCTGTGATTTCGAATAAATAAAAAATTTAAACCAAACTTTCACATTAATCTCAAAATTGTTTGCCAAACGATTAAAAAGTTAAAATTTTGAATATCTACTTAGAATCATCGAAAATTATACCTCTCGCATTGACAGTTGGGTGGATTTTCAACGCTTGACAAGCTTGTGTGTAATGTGTAATTATGGAACAATAACACGGTTGAGCTCCCAATTTGTAGGATCTTTCAATAATATATTTGTTTAATTAATACGGCCGATTGCCACGAGTGCTTTATTACTACTATCTATTACTAAAGGCTGATTTTTTAGCTATTATCTTTTTGGCAACACTGGTTTAAACAGCACGTTTCGTGTTTTGTTTCACTGCCAAACATCTTCAGTTTGGTCTATAATTTAACCATGAATCGTCTTACAAACGAACAACGCTTGCAAATTATTGAATTTTATTATCAAAATGCGTGCTCTGTTAAGAAAATTCATCGCGCGCTTCTTCCATTTTATGGTCAGCTCATTTTGGCATTTTGGCTGGTTACGTAAATAAGCAGAACTGTCGATTTTGAAGTGAATATCAGCCAGAAGCATTGCAAGAGCTACCAATGCATTCAGAAAGAGTCACAGTTTGGTGCGGTTTATGGGCTGGTGGCATCACTGGACCGTACTTCTTCAAAGATGATGCGAATCGTAACGAAACTGTGAATGGTGAGCGCTACCGTAAGATGATATCCAACTTTTTTTCGCCCAAAATGCAAGAGCTTAACTTGCATGACATGCGGTTTCAACAAGACGGTGCCACATGCCACACAGCACGCGCAACAATGGACTTATTTAGAGGCGAGTTCGATGCACATTTTATTTTACGTTCGGGACCGGTCAATTAGCCGCCTAGATCGTGCGATTTAACGCCTTTAGACTATTTTTTGTCGGGCTATGTTAAAGCTCATGTCTATACAGACAAGCCCGCTTCAATTGACGCATTGGAAGACAACATTGAAGCATTTATTCGTGAGATACCGGTCGAAATGTTGGAAAGAGTATGCCAAAATTGGACTAAGCGGATGGACCATTTGAAGCGCAGTCAAGGTCAACATTTGCATGAAATAATCTTCAAACATTAAATTATATGGACCGTACTATCGATTCAAATAAAGATTTCATGCATTTTTCTAAACTTTATGTGTTTTTTTTGAAAAACTTTCCTATAGCTTTTAAAAAATCACCCTTTATTTCTGTGGCAATAAGACAGAGTAGCTTATGTCGAAAAATGCGATTTCGAGAAAAGTTGATTTTTACCATATCGGCTTGTATAACCGTTCAAACAAAAGTGGTTACGAATTTTACGATATCTTTGTAGCAGACAAATCTTTTTAAATAGTAGTAAGACAGAAATGTGGATTTCAAAGTGCCAATAAATGACATAAACTACTCTGTCTCTCTGTCTTATTGCCATAGATTTAATTTAAATTCTATGAAGGATATGGGGAAATGATTTGGGCTGCTTGTTCGGGTGTGTTGGCTGTTTCCTTCTGTCGTTTGCCAGTGGTGCGTTCGTCTGCCGTTGTTAGTCCCGTTCGTCTGTTATGTCACGATTGTCTAGGGTATTTGCTACATTGGCTTGATCCAATACAGATGGGTGTACATCGGAGTTCTTCTTATTTTGGCTGCAATACGATGATGAAAACCTATTATTCGGGGTGGGAAATGCGTGGAGGCATACCAATTATCTCAACAAGCTGTGATTTCCCGGGTCACCAGGCTTCACCGGGTCAAAACCTGGTGAGAAATATTTGCATCTGCGAACCCGTTAGTGAAATATGCTGCCACAGAAGATGAGGACGATGATGATCTGCTTTCTTGTGATTACTCAAACTTTTGGTCATTCATTCGTTCCAACTGTTAAGCTTACGGCAAGGCCACTGCGAAAAATCAAATCAAATGAACAAACATATCTTTAGAAATCAGCAATAAGAGGAATGCTGTGTTAATGCTAACGTTCACTAAGATTTTAATGTGAATAAATAGAACTTAAAAATTAAAACACTTGCTGTATTAGTGTTGCAATTTCAAAAGTATGCTTGGAGCTTTGCCTCAAAAATGCTGAGCTAATATTTAAAGACATAAATTAGGGCTTTTTAGAAAAAAAAAAAAAACAAAATATAATAATATTTTGTAAATAAATTGACAACATGTATTAGGATAGAGGATGTCGTTGAAGCTATACATATCAATTCGATTTTTATGGTGTAAATATGAAGAGTATTAATGTGAGTATGGTACGAGTTTTCAACCCAGATCAAAGATGTCCATATCATGTGCAACGCTTGGTGACCAACAAGAAAAAAATCTGAAGAGCGTACAAGAAAACCTTGAAAATTTCTTTTTTCTGTTTGTGGGATGATCAATACATTGTCTTTTTTTTTACACATAATAAGTCAAGAAAATTTGAAGTAGCATTTTGGTTGATGTATATGTATATACATACGTATATATACATATATTTTTAATTTACAAAGTTGCATAAATGCGCGAAACACGAACTTTGAGATCGAATCCTAAAGCAAAGGCTCATCCTTAAGAGGAACTTTTGGTATTTTTAAATTAGCTGACATACGCAATCATAATAGACAACAAAGGGGGAGGGTTTCGTTCTCTGACCTTGGGAAATCGATGTCCCATAGGGTAGCTATCAGTATGCCAAATTTCATCAAAATCGGTGACCCCAAGTTCGTGCACTCTAATTGTTAGTTGCGGTTGGGTCATACGCGCTAATTATACAGCAAATATATTCGCACTTGAATTGAAAAGATTTGAGAGTGTCATTGAGATACTAGTACTGCGACCTAAAAGATCTATTGTACCGCCTTCCTTGTCTAGGATTAAAAATCTGCCTTTATGAATTTGATTGTCGTTATTTGGGATGTTCTAGAAGTCGGTTTCTGTTGAAATTATTTTGTCGATTGTTTTGAATCTGACTTGTCCAGGTTTTGGTAGTCGGTTAAAAGGTGCAAGTCCCACTACATACAATTTAAAACACACAGGCTTTTTTAATTATTAAATAATTTGTTAACAGAACACAATCCAGTTCAAACCGACCTGCTTTTAATAGAAAACAAATTGAAATAACTGATTTTCTACTCAAACCAAAGGCCTCACGTACTTTCAAGTAGAGCCCAATAGCTCAGTGAAATTAAATTGAAACATTACAAAGGAAACTTCTTGGTACACAACCTTCTTGCGTACACCACTACAAAGCTAACGAGTCACCTAAAAGGACCAATAAAGCAATTTAATTACACTTCACGCCCGCCCACCCGCACCGTGATAATAAATCTCCCATTGTGATCTACTGCAGGAGACATTTCATAATTAAAAAGTTTTAAGGACAATACAAGGATCTTAGTGTCAGGTTTCCCTCGCCCTACCACCCACTCAGTGATACAAAATAATTAGTCGAATTTAAGAGCACAACGAACAAACAAACACCAACATCAGCCACACATTCCCTAACAGGGTGTCATTAAAATTGGTTAATAATATCTTCTGAACAACAGCCAAAGGATGGCTCTCACCCGCAAAGGACAAACAAATACAATCACAGTGCTGGGCTGGTGTAATAAATCATTTCGCGTCCCAGCCCGGCTCCTCCAACACCCACCATCGAGTGTCATTATCCTGGAAACCACTGTAGCCACTGACATGGTTGGGCTGCCACCATCCGTCTTGTTTGGTAATGAGTTGACTGTGGCGGGGTTGCGGGAGTGGATCCGCGCTGAGGAGGCTTTCCAATTTAAATACCCTTGGCTCCGGCATGTTGGACGCCGGGAAGGACACTTTACTGTCAATGATGAGGTATTACGGTCACGAGGATCTGTCTGCTGGCGTCACATGAGGGTGTGCGTGCATGCGATTTGCGAAGGTTTTCGATTTAATTTGTTTTCTTTTTCCTTTTTTTTTGGTTTGTAGATGGACGAGGATATAATTTTTGATTTGGATTGAGAGTGCTTTCCGGACAGGAGCTGGTGCTTCAGCGGCTTTTTTCTCGAATTACAGTGGGTGTTGTTTGATGGAGGGACATTTTGTTGGGACGGTGGATTATTGATAGAAGCAAAGTGAGAGATAGGAATATAAAGGTCTTCAAATTGATATGACGTTAACATGTATCACACCCAGGATCTAGTAATGTTTTACAGCCTTAGAGGCCTGAAATTCGCTACGTCATTACATTAGTTAAGGAACTCTATACAACTGCCCTCAGAAAACATGTGTTTTCAATGCGTTTGATGAATTTTTTTTTTTTTTTTGCTATCACTCTTTATGACAGAGAAGAGTTTTAACTATTCACAGCATAACCAATTTTTTTTACCGAAGCTGTAGATTAAACATTAAATTTTGCTACTCACCTTCTGTTGAGGTCTACAGAATTAAGGTACACAAAAAAAAAAACTTGACTTCCGAAAGTGTATAAGCAATTTAATTTATTTAATGACGAGAACGAATCTTCAATAGAGTTTGACACTTTCAACTGGATGCTTATTGGCTACATCCTTCCCTGCAAGATCGACATCAATGAAATTATAGACGGTTAGACGTAATGCTTAGGACATACATAGGTCCACGTGGAATGGTACAAAATTTGACCTAGTTTTGTCAAAGTGCAATGACAAAAAGCCTCGCCACTGTAGAGAGATTGCAGTAGATTATTTTTTTTGAGGTGTTGTAAATTTGTAGTTCGCATTTACAAGCTAACGACTAATTCGAATTCACCATTCAAGTGCTGAATTACGCTACACATAATGCTCCCTAACCTTAAAAACAATTTGAAGCGGATGCGAGGTGTTCCCAGCACAGTAAGCTGGAATACCATCTAGCAGAAAAAACGTATTTTCTAAGCTGCAACTCAGTGAAAAAAATCAACACAATTTTTAAAATAAAAGGAGAACTGATGGATCTGAATTTCGTTCCACACCGTTCTACCTACCGAGCTCTGTAACGCTTTGTACATAGCCGGAAAATTCAAAAGACAAAAAGGCGGAAGGGAGATATTTGACAACCTTAAATGTTTTCATTTCTAATTGCCAATCTGGTAGACGGCTATACGCCAAAACCATAAAAGGCTTAAGCTATATTTACAACAAATGTAAACCACCTTATCAAACCTTAATTTAAACAAAGCTAAATTTAGCAGCGAATATACGAGGGATGATTCAAAATAAAAAATTTTATATCAACTTCAAACTAACGACCCTTAAATTGACGACTTGATTTTTTCTTTTTATATTTTTTGCTTATTTTTAACAGCTTTAGTTTTGGATTAAGTTCCACACACGCGGTTCAAATCCCACACACAAAAAACAAATTGGCATGGAAACACGTGGAAAAAAATTGTTATTCATGTTGATACGAGAAACTTTGAGAAGGCGATATAATTTTCATTCGCCTTTGAAATACCCTACAATTTATTCAAATAGTTGTCGTTGTATGGTGTTAATCTTTCTAACTCAGGAAAGTTATTGTAAACATAAGAAGTTATGACTATACCTGCTTCGTGCTTCGACAGTGAAATCTAAGATTTTTCAAAAATTGGAGTTAATCAGTCTGTGCACTGAGCGGCTCATATCTTATAATTCGTTAAAAAATAAAAAAAAAAACAGTTTTTTGAATTTTGGTATTGATTGCAATCTAAAACAATAAATTCGTACCTGCAGAACGAAAGTTAAAGCTTGCCAGCTTTCCTTTTTTCATATTCATATTGAAAGATAAAATAAACTGATAATTTCCATTAGTTGGTGGGCAGTAATACGTCATGCAATATTAATTAATTTCTTTTATTTATGATCTGTTGGAATGGAAAGTAGTGAAAAATTAACCTGATGAAATTTGAGTTTATTCCACCCATCCAACACATAAGCTGACAGACTGTTTGACGTTCTCGTTTGCACCTTTTCAATAAAAACGAACGTCCAGCTCGGGGGTTCTTTAAGCCATGAATTTATGAGTTAAGCCCATTCAAAAACACACGTCATCACTGATACCATCTCAAATTGAATCCATCATTAAATCCTTTTTGATATTCTCGTGGTGCTGGTTCTTTTTCCCGGCCCAATGTAACGAGCAGAGAAGAGGATGAAGTGCGCACAAAAAAATGAAAATCGAAGAAAAATTTCCGTGTAATGGTCCTTTAATTCACTTTACAGAGAAAAAAAAATCATTTTCCTTTATCATCATCCCTTTTCATACTTTTCCATGATTTTTAGTTTTTTTTTATCTCTTTTCTTCGTAAATTTTCAATTTAAATTCAATGAAAGTGGATGTCCTTCGGTGAAGTTTTGCTCGCTGGTCCCGTTTTATGTACGCTCATGTCAATAAACACACAGAAGAGTCCTTCATACGTTGATTGATATTTATTTAGCTCGCATGTCCTCCTCTGAGGTCCTTGAGACTAACTTAATCTCCGACGGCTGCTTTTTTTTTTTTCTAAGCGGGCTTAAATGGTCCCTGCCTCTGGTCCAAACCGAAAAAAATTCCGTCCGAAATCCGTGAATAAAGAAATGCCACTTAGAAATCGTGTCCTTTTTTGGACAAGAAATTCCTCACTTCGCAATTTATTTCCATGGAAACGTCCCAAATTAATTTGTCTTCCCTCGAACGAGCAGATCAGGTGAGATGGGATACATTTAGGAGAAAGAGATCCTTCCTCGCGGTCAGTGACTTTTCTGTCGCATCTCACGCGGTGACAATTGACATTTATTGCGTGTCCTTAGAGTTGTAATTCACTTTGGCCCGCGACATTCGATCTGTCCGATGTCCTTTGGGAGTTGGATAATGGCAACGGACACGTCCTTGCTGTTATTATGTGACAGATGTGTATTGGAACCCATTGAATCGGGGGAATCGAAATTCACAGCACGTCCACAATACGTTTTGCCAGTGGCATTAAGTAATAGAAATGTCCTTTCGGAGTGTAGTTCATAAATTGGGATTACAGTGGATACACATTACTTGGGGTTGATTCTTTTTGGTATAATGCATGAGCGGGAACAAAAAAAAAGGGTGGGGAAAAGGAAGAAAATTACAATTGATTGCGGGTTGGGATGAGTTCCTGGAAAGAGGAAAAGGACTTTGGCTGTGTGTATCTCTTTCCGGTGCAGGACAAAAGGAAATGGAATCGCAATTTGAATAACATGCTAACAGGATGACCAAAAGGGAGGTCTGTGTGTTGTGTCGGACATGCTTCTCTGTCATAAAGGAACCTGTTTTGTGTATCCTTTTCGGGGGGGGCAGCATGTCTTAATGGGGGAGGTTGACCGGACAGCCTTTGGCCTTCCGGGAAAGAGGGCGTAATGGTTCTCTTTTTTTCTGATGTCGATAACAAACTGACTTTATTAGTTGGTTGCAAATGATTGCTGCCGTGCTTTAAGATGGCTGTCGTTTAAGATGTTTTGGTTTTAGTGATTCTGCCTTTAGTTTGTAGTTCATAAGGAGCAAGTGCAGTATCAACACCCATGAAGTTTCCATCAGAGACGACGACGCACGTAAAGACACCAAATCACCACGTAAAAGTGCAGTATACGAGCACGTTAAAACAGTTCTCATGTGCTAGTGGGATGAGATTGCCTTAGATGAAACAAGTAATTATGACGGTTGCTGATAAAGAACGACAGTCGTGTTATGGTCAAGGAGAACACTTTTTTTGATGCTCTTTGGGGCTCTAATGATAGACAAACATAAATTACGTACAACTGTAGAAGACCGGCAGTAGTATCACAGCTCACAAATGGGATCTAGTTATTCTTTTAAAAACCAAAAATAAACTCCCAAAACGGTGAATTCATTAATGAATTGGAGATTTTCGTTTCAGTTATTAAAGCTATTCTTCTTAGGTCTGTTTTCTTGGGATTTAGGCTCAGGATTTGCGTGGCAAGTGATTTATTGGAACCTTGATTGTTTCATATTTCTTGCAACTCAACATAAGGCTTGACTGTTGCCCCTTGAGTTGTGTTTTAACGTTCGAAGAATTATTAAAGGTGTTCTAGAATAATCGCTGAATGTTAGCAAGACATTTTCAGGATGTCATCTCTGATAAAAGATTTTTTTTCTACACGTGGAAGCAACAATTTTGTACCTTGTGCACACCATTCGACGATTGAGTCTGAGGCATCTCAGTGCGTTTTCAGAGTTGCAGTTTCAGGATAAATCATAATTTGAATTGTCTTTTCAATTTTCGATATTTCAGAATTTAAAGCGCCTTATTACGACTAAAAACAGCTGTGACTTCACTTTTAGACCACCTCCACGTGTTACAAAGCACACTTAAATGCCAATTAATCACTTTTATTACCATACGAGTAGAAGCCTCAATCACTCACCCACCGACACCACACCTATGAGTCACTTTCGAACACGTGCAGCGTCTATTATTCAATTTCCATGATCCCAGGCTTCATTTCAATTTCGAAAAAGTGCCTATTATCCCAATGCCTGATTTATTGAGTGCTAAAGCGAGTAATGAATCTCTGAAAATTGCCCTACAATCGCACTTTGGCCTTGGACGTCTTGTGCTGGCATACATTTTTTTCTCTCGTTTTTCTACGTGGCCGCCATTTTGAGGAGTCATAACATGCTTTGCAAGAAACAAAAAAAAAAAACGTAAATTTCCAGTTGTGGCAATTTGTCATAAATTCTCTCCCGAAACAAATGCGATTTAATGAGGAATATGACCCGTGTCCCGGAGGAAAGTGAAATTTTATCTACCCACCCAATGACGGGCATAAGACCTCACACGCGAGGGCGTGAATATGTAGTCGTCCCGCATGAGGCCAATTTTCTAGGAGCTCGTGCTTTTTCTTTTGCTGGAATCCTTTTTCTGGCCCCATTATTGGCCATAAAAACTGCCAGCCCGACCATATGGCGAGGGTATTCGATTGCAGTAGTTCATGTGGGGAGTTTTGAAAAGGTTATGGATTAAGGTTGTTCGTTTGGCTCGCTGGTTGGGTGTGGGTGAGGTGGGTGTGGGCTCCGTTGTGGTGGCGAGAAAACCGATAACTGGAACTGACCTTCAGCAAAAAGACGCAGTTGATCCTTGTAGGGCAGTATATTTCACTTTGGGGCTTGTAAATAAATGGCTTGGGCCATAAAATTGCGGCCAAGCACAGGGGTCAACTGATGGTGGTGAACGTGGTGAGGTGGAAGCGATTTAAGAGTAACCGATGGCTTTTTTGCGGCGATGGCTGTTGTGCCGATGAATGGCGTGTGTTAAAGTTAATAGGCAATTCTGGGGGTGAAATGGAATGTGTCGTTAGAATTAAAGTGACGGCGTTGAAGGCCTGCGGGGACGGTTTTAGTGTCTCAGCTACACGGGTCGTTGCGGGTACTCATTCACATTAGGCGACTGTGACTTGAGTCTTGAATGGGAGTCGTTGATTTTGATTTTTAGATTCATGGGCTTTCGAGCGAAGTAAATGCGATGTTGCCCCAGGAGGCGAATTGAGATCACGTCAAAGTGGCCCGGAGACTCTAATTTTTGGGTGATTTGTTTAAAGAGCTTTGACAGAGGGTGATAATGTTGCATGCCTAAGTTAGCAGAGCGTAGCACAATGAGAATAATAGGAAAGAAAATTTAAGCAACACTTTGAGATATGAAATTAATTTTGACTTTCACGTTCACGTTTATGCCCTTATTCAAATGGCGCGGCACATAAAACGCTTGACTGTGCGTTGTTACGACGAAAGTGTCTCAAATGTTGGTATCAATATGAGTGATTAGTAAGCATAAACTAAGGACGACGAAGATCGAAAAAAAATCAAGTGGTGTGAAGCCGAAAAATCGCGGCTGCTCACTTCGAGATGACCCAGACCGCATTTTCAATTCTTCAAAATTTCAATTTTCGTTCAATGTTGATATAGAATTTTAATTACCGGAAGTTCTAAGAAAAGATGGTTTCTCTTCATTTTTGGTGACGACCGTGTAACACTGTAGAGGCTGCGCTTGCTAAAGTTCAAAGATTTGAATGAATTTGAGAAACAATGGTTATTTGATAACCATCTCACTGTTTAGTTTAAAAAAATCAAAGTAACAGCGCCGATGTTCTGATGCGTAATGGAACTAACAATTATTGTTGTACACTAATCCTTCGTTTTGCGCGGTCTCGTTTTACGCGGTTTCTCCTTCGCGCGATTTTCAAGTATCTACCCAAATTAGATTTGCGCAAAATAATGTTTTTTCTTTACAGAATCATGGCCCACGTTGTGTTGAGTTCTTGTCTTTTGCGCACTATACATTAATGATATTCATATTGATTACCTTAAGCTCACAATCCTCTTTCGTGTTACCATGGTGTTTTTAGCAACAAGACAGTAAACCGATTTGCGTGGTAATATGGCCAACTGAATCAAAGTCTACACAGATGGCAGGAAACAGTTTGTGGGAGGAAGGTCTATGATGCTAAAGTAAAAGCTACAAAGTTTGGTACAATTCGAGCATATTTCAGGCTAAATTTTTAGCCATTTAAAAGGGACAGAGATCGCTGCTAATATCGTACTCTAATATCTCTTCCAGAATCAGATAGGTTTATATATATGTAGACAGTCAGGCAGCGTTGAATGACAGAGTCTAAGACGGTTTGAAAATACTACAAGGCATTGCAGCAGCTCTACTTGGTTATCTTTGGTTTCTTGTTGGTTTCCAGAATATCCAAGCACAGAGGGTAACAAAGTAGCGGAAACACTAATAAAGAAAGGTCTGTCTAATTCTTATGAATTTTGGCGCATAGCAATTCTAATTAAACATTTTTTCAGCGAATTTAACGCCAGACTCTTTACAGAGGCTTGTGTTAGTGGGAGCTAGAGCACATCCTGTTACATCATCAAAATTATTTGTTACTTACGTAGACGTTAGGCACCTGCCCAGCGTTAGTGAAGACTTGATTGAAGATGCTGAGGTGAAGTAGCTAGTCTTACACTAACTCAACTCGTAAATTACTCACTTCCATCCAAATTTGTCTGTCTTAGCCGTGGATAACAGGATGTTACAAAGAATAAACTTTGTGACGATGAATAAACTGTGGACCAACACAGGTCTATGTGATTGGCATCCAGTCTTTACCATAACATAACATAATATCCACATGTTTAAAACATTTCAAAACACATATTCAATTTATATTACTCACTTTCTTTAATTAAAAAAAAAACAAAATATATATTATATCAAAGAAAATGCACTAAACTCCCATAGGGAAGTGTAGATAAAATAATTTTTTTAGAAAGCGAAAGGTATATTCTCTTTCCTTTTTCTACTCAAGCTATGTTTACAAACAATTTGTTGGTAGATATTTGAAGACACAAACTGTTTCTTAAAATATAGAGTGCTTTTTCTAGAGATATCGGACTTTGAAGTAAGATAAAACAAAGATGATTTTTTTAAATTGACCTGAAATGTACTTTTTTTCGAAAGATAATCTCCTGGTATTGTAATTTAATTATGATTTCTGTCATATGACCGCCACGATTGGCTCGTAGTCTAATCTGGAGGTCCAATTTTCGATGACTTTCCAACATTTGTGGTCGTATATCGATAATAACGAGGAGAAAGTTGTCCTCCAAATGGACTAGCGACTTCACATGTCCCCACAGAAAATCGCACGATCCTAGAGGCTAATTCTAGGGTAACTTGAAACTATGTCGTTACCAAACGCTTCCTTCAATAAGTCAGTCAATGAAATCACGAGCTGTGTGACATGTTGCACCGTCTCGTTAAAACCACATCTCCCGCACACCAGGGTTGCTCAATTGATAAACGAAAAGGTGAGTAATCATAGCTCTATAGCTGTCACCATTGACTGTAACGTTCTGGCCAGCATTTTCCTCACCGTTACTCTCTACAGCAGCACTTTTTCTTTACGCACTATATGACGTCTCTGTGGATGCGTATTAACATTTTTAATGAACGTGGAAAACGTTCCATAGATAATCGAATTAATTGCTCTGATGTACGATGTATGTTCACCGTAAAATGGAGCGATACGTATTTCGAATAGAACCATGATTTTTAAAATAAATTTGCACAATTTGTTAATTCATGTTTAAATGACAAACCAATCCCACCAGTAACCAACAACCACTTGACAGCTGATAAAATGACTGCCAGTTAAAATAGTGCTGTCAACTTAAAGTTCTATACCTCTGAAAAATACACCCTATACTTATCTTTTAAATTTTTTGTTTGCCTTTTCCTATGTAATTTATTTTCTCTGAGATTCTTTTTTTCATGTTTAACACTTTTCGAACCAAAGTGTCAATCATCGCTTTATTACGCTTACCTTCAGCTTCCAGCGTCACTGATCATAATTCTACCCTAACAATGCATACATTCACTTTAACACTTATACAAAAAAATAATAAAATTAAATTGAATAGTAAAATTTTCCAATGCGTGTAAGCTTCATTTGTAGTATTCAAATCTTTGAAACCCATTTTCTCAGTATTTTGCGTTTGCAAAAAGCCCCCCTCAATTAACCAATCAATGCAGCCAATTGAATGCGCAATTTGCAGAAGTACTAAAGTTGTTTGAAATCGAAATTTAAAGACCTCACTTAACACGACAGCATGCAGTCTCAAAATGAAGTCAAAAAAGGAGGTACAAACCGATCAACTTCGTCTACTAGCAGGATATGTAAACAACCTGGTTATTTCCATAATTCACACAAACGAATGACACATGGGAGACATGGAAATGCAATTACACGCAGGATAGTTACTGCCCAGTGCAGCCATAAAATTGCACGTGTGCTGCGTCACAGTCCTGCTCCTCATGAGGCAGTCGGCAGCCAAGAAATGCATTTATTCATTAAATTAAAAAAAAATATCCACAATTTCTCTATCCTCCGCCAGACACCAGAAGGCAACTGGGTCCTTGTCCTCCTCTGAACCCTGCATTAATTTGCATAGCGCAGTTCCTGTGCTTCCACCGGAAACTTTATAGAATTTTTACATCTCGGTGTTGTCACACAGCAGGAGTCGTGTTTGTGTCTCCTGTCGGCAGCTGTCACCGCCCTGCGATAAACTTTCGGTCGTGTCCCGTCTCGTCTCTTATTTTTGAGAAAATTTCAAGAAAAAATTGTAATACTCGCAGGAGGGATCCCTTCCTTCGGAAAAAAGGACAACCGACTGACTCTTGTCACATATGCTTTCGTCTAAGTGACATCCACCCCACGTGAGAGAAGATGTCTTGAACACAAAGTTATGAAACTTTGACGTTGCGAGCACAAAGGGACTGGCACCGGTTTGCGATGCAATGTCCCCCGCTTAAAATAAAACAAAAACTCCCTCTTCAGGCCATCGTAAGTTGACATGGACATGGCGCTGTAATTTGTTATGAAAAATTCAATTTGCGATACATGTGTGTGGAATGAAAGTGCTCCGCTCCTGGAATCCGCTTTGGAGAAAAAGAAATCATTTACCCAGCCTTCTCCTGGGAGAGGGTCGGGATTGTTTATTTAGGGAATCAATAAATTCCTTGTTGCAATGGATGATGTTGGAACGTACAGCAGAGAGTTCCGAGTTTGGGAATACACCCCGCCCAGGCGAAGCATAAGTTGATTGCTCCGGAACACTCAAATGCAGCACAAGAGGGAACAAGGGGAAGTCGGAAGATGCTCGAAAGAAAGTAATCCCTGTAAGTATGTGCATACATTCGGTTCTGGGGAATTGCGGATAATTGAAATTCCATTTTCCCAAGTGGATGCGATGGGTATTACGGTTGCTTAATGAATTCTGCAAATTTCTAAATGGAATTCCATTCGATTTGTTGTTGTTGATGTTTTTTTTTGTTCTGTTGAATTGCTTCTCGTTTCTGTTTGTGTTGGTGAACAAAAGCGGAATGATAAATAAGTTTATTCGCAGGACGAGCCATGGGTCCTTGTGCATTTCCTCTTCGTGGAGGCGTTTGTTTTGTTAGGATCGATCAAAACGATTAATGGGGTGGGAGGCGGGCAGGCAGAAGTCCCGAGGGTAGAAGTTGAACTTGTTCACGTCAAAAACAACACTTGATGGGTAAGACGCTGTGCGGACGGCACTCTCACGCCCTAGGCACTTAGGCGGAAGATGCAGCCGTGGCGATGTTGATTGAGGGGCTTTCGTCGCCATTGGTAGGCGAAGCAGAGGCGTATCTCTGAAGAAATAGTTCGATGGAGAGAGTGCTTAGGGCCAGAAGCCCTTGAAAGTGGAACAATTGTTTTCACTCGAAGCGTTTTCATTGCCGCGAGTGGTAGTGAAGTTTCGATCAGAAGTGGTCCAGGAAAAACTTCATTTCTCTTAGCAGCGGCAGTTAGAGGTCTTTGAGTCTTGAATCGATATGGGACCAAATTGCATCTAAACCGGTTCAGTAGTTTCGGAGATCAGCCCGGATACGAGATTTTTATATGTGGAGATATAGCAGATGTGATCAACTCCGTCAACGTCAGGTACCATAACCGCTTTCTTTTGGAAACAGTCTGAAGTCACAGGAAGCTTTTGGAAAGTCGCACACTATTCTTCATGAGTTACGACCTAATTACGATTTCATCTCCATCTTCGTTGTAGCATTGGAGTCCAAATAACAGTCGGAAATCTACAATCAATCTAAACTGTCCACAGATGTAAGCTACATTAAATTCTACGAAAAAGCTAGAACAACAGGAAAACATTTAAAACAATTTTCAACCTAAGGAACGTTGTACTATTAAGCATCAACACACGTCAGACACAATCTTTTGAGATTATAAAAAGTGCTCCTTTAAACCTACTCATAAATCCTAATTCTTTACTATGCATTTCTCTAAGCGCGGAGCACGTCCGAAGGTAAAACCCTTTTTTGGAATGTTGGTTTGAATAATATAAAAAGATATAATGGTTGCTACTCTCTGCACCCGCCCCATTATGTGCACCCTAAAACCAACACTATCCAACAAAGGGTCGGCCATTCAGCGAAAAATGTCAGAACTCTGCCGCCCCCACCTATACGCTAAACGCTTTTAAATGCTCCCTACAAACTCTGATTTATTCATTTTTTATTTCAACTGTCACCGATGAATAAATTACAAGTTTTATTCAACATCCGCCTTCCGTTCCAAACAAAACACCTGAGAATGTCGCTTGCGAAAGTGCTCCCAAAGGGGAACCCTAAAATTTAAATTTTTACTTAATCCCTTCGTTGTGTTCTGTTTTTTTTTTTTGTTGGCCTTCCCTTTTCCATCTTCCTTTAATAGAATAATGTAAACTCCTTTATATGGGACACGTGTTTACTAAAATTTTAATATTCCGCTCCACATCGTTCTTTGGCAAACAAATTGAAGGAAGAAAAAAATAAATTTAGATTTTCATGTGACTCTGTTCACTGGAAAACAGTCGAGAAGGGAAGTGTTCTTCGTTTTGGTTCTTTTTTTGTAGTAGGCGTTTTTTATAGATTCATTTAATTCTCATTACACGTCTAAATAAATAGTTTGGCGGAGTACTGCATCACTAAACCGGGTAGATTTTCCGACTCGAATTGGGAATCAAAAGAGAAACTAATACCACAGCCTGTCTTAGCCTGATTAAGGCTTTATATGCATTCGCTTGTATGTTGAGCTTATAGCTCAACAAGTAAATTGCAAATTGTAGGCATCCTGTAGGTTTATAGCTGTCATCACTTTTAGCGATCAAAGAGTTGAAAAAAGGTTAAACCAAACGTTAGCTACTACTCAATATATCGAAAAAAAACTTCTTTATGCAGAAGCTTCCGTTCCGTTTTGTGTCTTCAACTTATGCCCTGACAAAAATAGACTGTTTTCTTCAGTGATCTTTTAAAATTTTTAACATCTTCGTTATGTCTAATTGTGTTGCATACTTTATATAAACTAGAAAAGTTCGGTGAAAAGGATTTAGATGTCCTGTATATTACACATCAGCTGCTTTCCGATACAGAAAAGGAGTTCAAGTAAATATAAATTCGTTGAAGGAACACAGAAAAAATGAAATAAATGGCCGATGGCTTCTTGGTTCAAGCAAAAGTAGTAGATTTTATTCTCTCCCATTTTAAAATTGTATTGTTAAGTTGGATGCCCTAAATGCGGGCTATGTTCAATTAGTGACATTTTTTTTTTTAATTGCATCCAATAGTTAACTTTTCTTAATTTTTTTTTTTTCAAAGTTCAGGATTCACTTATATTTCATCCTATAGACGGTCTAAGGCCTAACGCTTAAACTAGAGGATCTGGCGAACTTCGTCTTGCCCCAATTTAACGCCTTCAGGTTAATTGCCGATCGATATTGAAACATACAGCTGCGGTCAAAATAATAGCAGCGCATAGCAGTAATAGTGTGAGAGAATCTTTTTTTCTTGGAGACTTTGGGAATGTTCTTCTACTTTAGAACAATAACTGAAAGGAGTAAACGATTTTTCAATTACTACAATCATTAGTATGATAATACTCAAGTTGCAAGAAGGTATCCTTTAGAAAGCAGCACTGCTATTATTTTGATCCTAACTGTACATACATTCGATAGTTAAAATTTCAATTGTATTTATTCAAATAGAATCGCCCGAAATAATCAAGATATGAGAAAAAAATGCAAAATTTCATCGACAAAAGAAAATACTAATTGTTCGCGTTTTTCCGGAATTTTCCGGGTTTTCTTTAAGAACTTCGATTTTTCCCTTCTGAAAATCAGTTTTTTGATTTTTCAAATTTCCTGACTTGTCCGGAGAGTCTTCCCTCCGGCAATTATGAACAATTGAAATTAAATTTAAGCCAAATCGGCCCAACCATTCTAAGTTGATTAATTACTATATATTTTTCACTCTATAGATAAAAGTCATATCCAACTATCCATTGAAGAAAGGTTCGTTCGTATCAAGCGATTCAGGAATCAACCAATAGTTGTACATTAAATGGAAAGCAGATAAGTGGAAAATCATTAGTGTTTGTAAAAGCTGTGATAAGTATACGATCTTAAACCCTGAGCTCGCAAAAAACGAAATCTCTTTCGCCTTTCGCAAATTATAACTCTAAACAATTTTTGTCGGGTCTCGATCCTGTAATTGATCCTGAAATTCTAAGTTATACTTCAGATTGAGGATCGGAGCCTTCGAAAAAGGGCTGAAACTTTGGATAAGGAACCACTTTTCGCGATGAGAGTAAGGCTTAATCTTGAATGTCTTTCTTAATAAGCATAAACGGATTAAGAGCCTGTTTGTTTTCTTTTTTCCAACAAAAGATAAATGTAAGGACGTTTTTCTCTCTTTAAAAAAATATAAACTAAAAATCTTCTTTTCTTCTTACTCTTTGATATTATAAGTGGACTTTGCGAATGAAAACAAGATTTTACTCCAATGTCGCTGGGCTTTAGGCTTTTGGCAGTCTGAAGCCCGTCGGATAGCATTCTGGGCTGGAACCACCAGAACCACCAGAGCCAACGCGTACGAGACAAAAGCGGTCGTTTATGTCTCCATATCTTTCTTTGTTTTATATTTTATTCTCTTTCATATTCTCCTTCAAAAGCTTTTACGTGGTTATTAAAAAACGGTGTTTTAATTTTGTGCCGCGTAAGACAGTCTGAACAGCTCCTCATTTTGCTGAGAATACTGAGAATACATCTGGATGAAAATATGGGCGGGTAATAAAAAAGCAAATTGGTTTGTCGTGGAAGGCACTAAACCCATGCCTCATTAAAACCAGTAACAAGAAACCTGCTGTAAGGTCTTAATATTTACGTGTAGACACGATAAGTTCGTGACACTCTTCTAAATAAAAAAAAATTTGTGCATCTTGGATGAGAATGTTCTCTCTCCATCTGCACGATACGTACTCAGACAACACCGAAAACAACTTCATCGCCGAAAACAAACTCAAAATAATTTTCTAAGAGCATGACATGGTACCTACGCCCCCCACTGTACACGGCACTTCACACACTTCTCGCAGTAATTGACGTAAACTTAAATTTGCCGAAACATATTCAAATCCAAAACTTTTCCAACACGACATGATCCCGTCCCCTTTTTCTGCAGTCTCTCGCATGAATCCACTCATCCATGCATATTAACAACGTTCGCCTTTGACAGAGTGTCCTGTGCGTTTACCATCGCTGTGACTAGAATTAAATTACAAAAAAAAGGATATGCTCTGAGAGTTGTGTGGTTGGTTCTGGCAGGCATACTCCGCGTCGTTATTGGCACAGTCAACCGCCGGCTTTTCCAACCTACAAAGCATTCCGTGACATCAAAAGCAGATGACAGCAGCTCTGCGCCATACCGGGAACCGGGGTGACCTTCTGTGTGTTGTGGCGTTTGTGGCTTCGCCTGGAGGTGACAAAAGGCGTGCCGCAGTGTTCGTAACATCATCAGTAAAATGAAACCGAATTGGAAAAGTTCTCTGCTCTACGATTTCGTGTTTCTAAAACATTTAAAATTTTGTTGTTGGGAGTGTTCTCGTCCTGTTTTTTTGACAGAGCAGAGTGTGATGTGAAACATGCGAGAGGCAAATGAAAAATAATTACACCCGACTGTTGTGGAATGTTTACTTCAAGTTTTCACTCAACCGTCGAAAAATTTAAATAAAGTTTGAAGTTTCTCGAAGGTCCTTGCCAGGGATGTACACATGTTGGGACACTAGGGGTGAGTCCTGTAACTAATTCGTGGGATATAGTGAAAGAGTGACATGTGTTTTTTCGGGGATAATTATGATGGAGTTGGGTTGTTTTGTAAATTTGAATGGAACCCCTTTCGGGCGATGAAAAACTTTACGTGAGCTATCTAATTTTGAGTGGACGTTTGAATAGCTGTGGGCGGGGACTTCAGGTCGATTTTTTGGGAATACTAAAACACGACCGAGAGCAGCTGTTAACTACGCCAGAAGGTACTACAATTGCGTCTTAGTAATATGTCAATCAAATCGTTGTCCGTTATATTTTCACCTCGGAATACTGTCTTGAACGAGTGGATTGTTGTTTTTTAAGTCAAAAGTATTTGATTTTTGCAGCTGACTTGGACAAGCACTAAAGTTCGATGACTCCCACCAGTTTTAGGTTGACATCTCACACTAATATTTAACTGAGAGACGTGGCGACATTTTTTTTTTTTTTTTCATTTCGGTCAAAAGAACATTATTAATCATCACCACCCATCACAAGCTTTTTCCTAAGTCAAAGCAAAAACTAAATCATTTGGCGAATCAAACATCTTAGAACTCAAAAGAATTCCCTTCAAAATTAAATGATGTCCCGAATACCCTTCCCAGCATCGAGTCCGCCTCCCATTTCAAACATTTTTAATGACTTTAAAACAAAAGACACCTCCATTAATCACAACCGTCCTGAGAGCGCATACTAAGCTTCATTGAAGAGCCCGGGCTAAAATTCAAATTACCGTCCATCACAATTTCTCCTCAACACCAACGTCATGACTAATAACAGACCATTAGGGCTGTGCATTGAAAAATTGGCCCTCAATAAATATGCCCTAAGAGTAGCTAGTCTCACACCGGTGAACTCGCTCTCGGGGTGGTTAAAGTAAAACCACAACAAAACAGGAGACCTGAAAAGAGCTGGAGGAATTCAATTGGCTTCTGCAAAGAGGGAATCCTTCGTTTTTCTTGGAAAAGAAATCGTCGTTGGACACAATTTTTTGTAACCGTGGTGACGAGCAGCATAGCTTCGGTTTCGTGGTTATCCTTTGATCTTGTAGAATTCTTTGAACTTGTACGTCTACGAGTCTTGGAGTGGTCGGCACGCAGCCAGTTTGTTTTCTTTTTTTAAAGCGGCAGATGGCTCCGGAAGGAATCCCGATAGTGTCACTATGGTGATGCCGTCAAACAGGATTTGAAGAATTTTGTGTAGAAAGAAAGTTTTCGAATTCCTTCTAATGGAGAGTATCCTGGTGAATTGAGGAGATGATCAGAACGGTGGTAAACGTTTACTTTGCTTTTAGTCGAGTAAAAGGGTTTGCTTTATAGAAATTTCAACAGAAGGAATTTGAATTGATGTTAAAGGAGGTCAGCCTTATCATCAGGACCACGAAACTCAACCAGTTTTCAATGTCATTCCATCATGAAGCCGTTGTTTTAATTTAAAGAAAGTTTTATCAGCAGTTGAGATTTTTAGTCGTGTAGCTTAATTCGACAGCCCTCGAAGAAAAGAATGGCAAAATCGGATTAAACGACTAACGATTATTTAAATCGTGTATTCATTTTGCCCAATAACTTAAACCAAATGTGCACGACTTGTGTAATAATATTCACGATGGGGAATTTCTTTAATTTCTGGTAAAAATAAAAGTAAATACGTTTGTATAGTAGACTTTGAAGATTTGTTTTGGAAGTTGTTCAGTTCCATTCAAAGAGGTGGCAACAAATTATAGTGAGATGTTGCCACGTCTGGACCATAGGGTCGATATATCAATAGTTTTTTAACTAAATAAAAAATAAAATAATCTGCGTAACAGCCCATACAGGGCCAGAGCCTAGCTTCTTCGCGCCTCTATTGTGTTGTGCGCGATATATTTTGACACATGTGGAGGGGACCTACTGTTTAATGCCGATTCCGAACGGCGATTTGCGAAAGCTTTCCATGACAGAATTACTCCAGGAAGATTGTCAGTCGTTCGCTGGAGGTGCGGCCGTGAACAATGTTTGTGGTGTTATGTCCTCAAGTCGGACTCGAACCCAGGTACTCTCGCTTAACAGTCCGACGCACTAACAATTAAGCCACGGCACATCTTTTAATGGGTAATGGCGATGTTATGGTAGCAGTTAACGCATTTCATATTTTTTAATTTGAGTAGATATCTTTTAGTTCAAAACTGGAATTTTTCCAGTTGTTTACAGCAGAGTTGAAGATCGATCGTGTAACTAATTGAAAGTAACTCTTGTTGGTGGACGATTGTTTTCTAGCGTCTCACTGCACCTAGTACCACTTTACTCGGAGAATCAGGGTTTCGTAATTTGTGAGGACTCACCATGATTTACGTTTTGATTTTGTAATCTATTTTTCGTTCCTGGTTAAATTTAACTGCGTTTCAATAATACATGAATATTTATTTGGCCTCTCATGTTTTTCGCGTTTCATTCAAGCTGTCCATTGATTTTTTTTTTGTTTTCTGTTTTGAAGAGTCACCGCCCTAAAAGAGATTTAGGTGCACCATTACAACGTGACAGGCACTTATTAAACATTTGTTTTTTTTTAAGAATTCAGTATATCGACTGCCGAATTCACACCAACATAAAGGGTTGTGGGAAAAGCAAAATTTGGATAAATTGCCTTCATATGTACGATAACTTTGGCACCAAAAAATTATGAAGGTCTTTTGTAGAGAAGTCAAAAGCAAGCATTTTTAGTATTGGAGGGGGTGGGGTCTATCTCATTCTGCTAGAGGCAATTTAAGAAAAATCAATTAACATGAAAAAGAAATTATTAAAAAACAAGGGCAACGAAGTACTGTACAAGTTTAAAAGCCCGAAACTTGTTTTTAGTCGTACATTTAAATGTTTTATTGTGTTAATAGTTTTTGAAAAATTCGCATGCAAACGTAAAATTTTTTTTTATCAAAACTTTTTTTTTCATTAAAAAAAAAGTTCACATCAATTTTTTTTTCCAAAATTTGACTATCTGTGGTCGATGCGTATTTTTACTCGGAATCACAAAATAATGTTACAATTTTTCGGCGCCAAAATTATCGTACTCGTGCCGAGACGCATGTGTTTCCGAGTAAAATTGAATAGGATATGTATTTTATTTCTTTAACTCAATTTAAATTAACAATTACAACTTTTAAAAATACAATTTTGGCCTTGGTTTGGAACCATATGCTTGATGATAATTATCTGCGTTTACTAGTTTGTTTTAAAATTAAAATACAAAAGCTTTGCAATCAAAACAAAGCGAAAAGAATACAATATTGTGTTTTTACTTTAAAAAAAAGAAAATATTTTATATCAATTTGAATATTATGTTTATAAATTTCAAATGCAGTTATTTATTAGCAATGGTAATTTATTAAAATTGTGACCTCGTTCGTTCAGCAGCTCATCATTACCAAGTTTGCACTAAAAGGAAACAACTTCTCACCTTTTAGACATCTGTTACACTGTACGTACCCTTCTCCATTTTAAAAGTTACTCGACCCCTACCCAAATTATATAAAAAAAGGCAAGGTCAGAGCATCATTTGAAACTTGAACACGCTCGTGACAGGGACTTTTATCAAACCACGTGCTAAAAACTCTGCTTGTGACACACTTCACCTGGCCGCCCGCCATCGATTTAATGTGACACTTTCAGAGGATGTAGGTTCGACCCACCTGACAGGGAAAACAGAACGGCGGAGGTGGGTGTTGTCAGCTACTTACTGTCGTGTATGTTTTTGTGTGGGTTTTAATAAATTTGGAAACTTCACGTTGACGTAAAGTGCACACAAGACTCTATCCCACTCAATTTTCTCAGCTCGTTTCATGCGTTCCACTCAATCCGCCACCACTTCGATCAATGCCATCGTCGTTAATGCATTTCTCCCCCTAAATTCTTAGATGCAGCACATCGATTTCCATTGCTTCCCAGACGCGCTGTGGTCGTGTGCTATGCAAACGAAAAGGAATCAATTTTGCCAAACGTTGTCCTGCTGTGGATGTGTGTGCCCAACGATTTGCAAATTTGGCATATTTCCATTCAAGTTGTGCGGTATTGCCCCCCACGATGAAATGCTGAAACTGAAAGAGATATTCTTTGAAGTCAGCGACGTTCTGGAGTCTCCCGAGGAAAACAGAAATGTCCTTCGAGAGGAGGACTACGACGGTGGCAATTGACGTGCTGCTCAAGTATGCATCTCAAAATGATGACTGATGACACAAAGGATCTTGTTACTTATGGATGGGTGCTGTTTATTGCATGCGTCCATGTCCAAGGCGGTCGATTTTATTGATGGCCAACGTGCTGCGCTGACGGAATTCATATCTCATCTGGTGTGGGTGTGCGTGCGGCTGATTGATGGGAGTTTGGTTGCTCGATGGCAGGGGGGGAAAGACGTCATGGGGAGCGGACGAAATTGCTTGTCATTTTGGAAACTTGAGGAATTCTAGGATCTCTTCAGAACATACATACACATAGCAGGCTAACTAACTAACGTGAAACTAAATATTTCTATTTTCGATGGTCTTTGGCACAAGAAAGGGCTCTAACGATGAAAAAAGCTTGTTATACCCTTAAGAGGAGAACATTTGATTTAACAAGCAATAAAATCTGTGCTTAAGTGTTTCAGCTTTTCATCACTTTTAGGACACAAAGTGAGTGAATCTTTTTGTCGAGTTTCGTAGTTGATGGAGATATGGTATGAGCCTCTAAGAATATAAAATTAAAAAAAAAATAGTTTCAAGCAAAAGAACATCGCTTTTCTTTTTTTCTTTCGGCGAAGTTAGAATTTCGCTACCATGAATCTTGCTGACTTCACAATCTTAAGCATTTCCAAAGAAAAACTAGTTTACTTTTTCCTTCTAGGAAAGCATTGATTAATAAAATAAGATGGAACACATTTTTGAGAGAACTAAAATGGGGATCGCGGAAAGATTTCGATCAAGAAAAGGGAGGTGAAAAAATCAAGTCCAGACATCGGAAGAGGGCATATCGTTTGTGTGGTGAAAATTGGGAACTTTCTTTTACTGACAGCGAATTTGGTTTACAATCGAGGAATTAAAGAAAATCTACAAGATAAAATGACTAAGAACCTGCAAAGGCAGCATAAACACCTAGACGTCAATACACATCTCAGACGCATTAGTTATGTCCCCATTGATTTTTAGATAGAAACGATACTGTTGAGTAAATACGATTTTCTTAATTCACAAAGAAACCACTTAATTTGTCTGCAAATCCCATAAACCGCAAAATGAAACGATTGAATTAACCAAAGCTTCCACAAAGCCACATGCTACAAAAACACAGTAATTCAACAAAACAAAAGGTTTGGACGCATTTCAAAGACGAAAAGCAATTTAACCCGAAGGACAAGTGTGAAAACCCCAAAAAACAAGTTCAACATTTGCAGTGAGGAACAATTGCTTGCCCCTCCCTCTGTGCAATTCATGAAAACAGATTTAAGAGACAAATGAAACGCATACCTCAGCAAATACACTTTTATTCTCGCAGGATACACACGACATGTGGTCGAAAATGATTCATCTTCTACTCCTGGATTGATGGAACGTCCATGCAGATGTAAAAGATTGTGTACAGTTGAATCACCTAAAGCCGAGATCCTTTTCCAACAAAAACAAACAAAGAAACACATCGATACATCAATCCAATAAAATTCGAAACAAAGTCACAGATGTTCACCCCAACTGATGGATGGATGCCCTGCCTGAGGACATCATCTAAAATGCCAACAGTAAAATACCATCATAAAGGTCAAATCGATTGACACCGCAAAATATTCCATCTCCTGTTGATACAAATAAAAATCACCAGGATATCAATAAAAAAGTCTATCAATTTCTTTTCGGTTTATTTAATTGTCTCTTCGTTGCTGTTCATAAAAACGAAACGACAACGTATTTCAGAAAAAAATAAACTTGAGGGCAAAGATACGAACAGGACAAACACACAAGAATGCTTAAGCCATCACGAGCAAGTGCTTCAATTTTACAATATGAACTTCATTACGGACTTTTATGTCCTTGCAGCCCAGCAATCCACGGACGGGGGAATATTTCTCAATTCCACCACTGCTGCGGTGTCGCATGTCCTGCGATGGCAAAACCTCATCGTAAAAGAACATGTCTTCTCTTCGTGTTGTTGGGCTACGCACAAACACAAATCCTAACCGATAAGCACAACTGAGGTGCTGTAAATGTTTCCGATACATAAATAGACACGAGCCTCCATCCCCTGACGAGCCTGTACGTGGCCTGCAGCAAGGACGTGTACGTATCCCGAGCCAGAAATAACGATTTTTATTCGGTCTTACACACTTTATGCGGACGTGATGCGTAAATGAACTACGAAGAACGTGAGATCCTGAAGTAATTGCCCTTCAAGGACAATTAGAATCGTATTCAACACGAGAATTGCTCGGTCGGATTCGATAAACTCTGAGGAGGCACACTCGCATTCACATTCCCCAGCGTTATCGTAAATAATTCGAGTTAACGAGATCAATGTTGATCTGAGACCGATGTTGGATATATCGACGCGGCGCGCCGGTGGAAAAACAGCACAGGAACAACAAAAAAAGTTTAAATTGAAAGCAAATTCAAATGAAATTTTCAATAACGACCCGCGCCGCCCCCTTCTGTCGTCAACGGACACGTGAGCTGTCAGGACTAATTGGTGTTTGGGGTATGTTCAACTCTGCCATTGTCTCTCTCTCTACCGGGCGTGTGTGTTCTCTCTCTACCGGGCGTTTGAGTTCTCAGAATAGCATTTGAAGTGAAATTGAATTTCCAATCGATGATGACACACACCATTTGACTGGCGCGGTGGCGTGGGCGAGGTCGTTCGCCTTGGAGGCGCAAATGAAATGAAGAAATGCGCCACGGGTACAGCACCATCCGAGCAATTCCAACAATTATTCAATCAACCTATTTCGGGGAATTCATTTTTTTTTCCACGGTCGGTGAGTGCTTCGCATTCTTCGGAACAATGCGTTAACTGAAAATCGTTTTATGGCGAGAATTCGCAAGTCCCTTGGGGTGGACTCCTCATAAAAGACTCTGAGAAGGTCGTGGTGAGCCTTGAGGACATTTTCCATTACGCTTTCGATGCTGGCGGTGCTGAAAGAGGATCGATGTCGGTGTTGCTGTTTAACAGAGCAGAGGCGTGCGGAGAACAGGGACGTGTTTGTCTTCTTGTGCACTCAAGAAGCCACGGGACATCGAAAATGTTTTCCTTCCAATATTGGTAACAAGGCCGCTTTTGCTCAAACGCTAGGCGTTTATGCCGAATTCGCCGCAATGTTCACAAATTTTATGGGAAGGCTATGAAAACGACTGATTTGAATTTTTTTATTTTTAAAAGCGAAACAAATAGATAGGCACAATAGTCCTATATTATATCAAGATATAAAAAATATCAACTTGCAATCTCTAAGCTTTAATACATAACAAAAATTTAGCATTTTGTCCACCCAGGTTGGCGAATTCAACCAATGTGCGTCGTTCTATTTTGTCTTTTCAAAGTTACGTCGTAATTCGATTTGCGTTATGTTTTGAAAAGCGTGTTTGACGCAAAGCAGGGCCTTAATTTTGAGTAAAAGGTCTTCGAAGTTGTGATTGTATTCGTCTTAAATTTTACGTCTTTCTATTTTGCCGTAAAATTATATAGATTCATTCTTTTCGAAAAAAAATTCAAGACAAAAAATCAAAAAAGTTATAAGACAAATGAGAAATGAATATAAATCAATTTTTTAATAAATTGTTTTGGTAGAATTTAAATAAAAATAAGTACACGTCATACTTTTCTATGAGATTTTTAACAACAGAGCGAGCAAAAAAAATGCAAACAAAATATAGCCGAACCCGCTTAACTTAAACACCAATTTGCCACAATTTTTTTTCCACTTAAGCGGTATCCGGAGTTCGGATAGCTGAAAAACAATTCCACTTATCCAGCCTAAAAATTCATAAAGTTCTAACAGCATCATTTTTAATATGCGAATATTTTATTTAAAAAAGACTCAAAATAAAACAAAACTTCAATAACGAAAAAAAAAAGAAAAACGGAAAACAAATATTTTTATGCTTATTCACAGCTCACTTTTAATATGCATTTATATATTTCATTACTTTCAGTTATGCGGAATAGTTTGAGTATAAATTAATAATTTTTGCTGTACATTTTTTTTTTTTCAGTTAAACAAGTTTCTCAAGTTAGGTGGATTTCAGTTAAGCGGAGTTATTTGTATGAAAATTGTGAAAATGCTTTGTGACAAAGTTTGTTTTTAACTTAACCTATTTTTTTAGTAAAGCGTAGTTAAGCTAAGTTAGTTTAGTTAATCGAAGTCAACTGTAATATGATCTTGTTTTAAATAAGAACTCTGCATTTGACATCATTTTGGCGTAGAAACGCGTGAAAACTAGTTTTCGAACTTTGTGTTAAGTTAAAAGTACAACAAAAGCTACATCCTTAAAGCTATAGATTGCAATTTAAAGAATAAATACGCATTCGATTGAAAAGAATAAATTCATGCCATATAAATGAAATTAACAGTTTATCAAAAACATGGTTTTAAGTTTAAAGACTATAAAGTGTTGATTTTAATTAGTTGCTTATAACTAGGCATGCCAGTTTTTGTGTACATTTGATCTATTGGAATCGAAGAGCTAACCTGCTAATTGCATAAACTGAATTTTATTTTTTTTAATTCCGCCCCATATGAGCAGGCGGAAATTTCGAAAATTCACCCGAATTATTTCTATTTTGTTTCGAATTTTTTCACATTGGCATGCATCCTGAACACGACCGAAAATTAGAAGAACCTTTTTTTGAAGTTAGATCACAGAATCAAAATTTTGATTCAAAAAGCTTTAAAAAACTTCATCTCTCATTAATCTCTTGTACATAAAGTCTAAAAATAATTTAAAGAAAAATGCACCCTGTTTGAATTCGTAAGACTGCTAAAATCAAACAGCACGCGCATGTCTGCCTAGAAAGATTCAAAACTTTTGTAGCAAATGTCTGAAATATTTGCTTCCATTGCATTTTTTTGTATTCAAACTTAGAATGCCGACTGACGTTTTGGCACTAGTAGGCTGAAAATTAAATTAAAGGTGTGTTTGTATGAAAACACAATGTTATGTTCTTATTTAAAAAAAACGAAAAGGCCAAAGCCACTCAGCAGGGTTGATTCGGTGCTTTCTGCTTACAAAGCAGATATGAAAATTCACCAAGAAGGTGTTTTAAAAGAAAACCAAACAAACATAAAAGTTTTTCCATACATCCCACCGACCACGTTAACCAAAGCTCCATTAAAACTTCGTTTAAGCGTCTTAAATTTCACATATTTAAAAGCAAGAACCCAAAAAACGAGAACGAAAACGAAATTTCAAAACAGCAAATTACTTTCAACTCTAAGTGAGTTATGCAATCATCAAACTTGTACGAGTTCATTTTTCATTTATCATTTTACATTTTCCATATTTCTTTTTTATTCTGGTTTTGTTATTCAGTTGAATTCATTTTGCCTTCATGTATGTACGTCGCCAACCACATCCGCCATTTGGAGAACACACACCACACTGCTGTGGCAAAAATGAAAATAACACGAAAAAGCAAATACCTCGACGTTGGCATCACTGCCAGAGGGGATTTAAATTAAACACAAAACCAAAAACAATAAAAAAAAATGAAATGAAATCAATTCTTCTGTACACAACTAGCCACGGGGATATATTTTATAATTTACATGTTAACCGCAATGTTGTTATTGCATTATCCGATTCCATTAAGTTACCTTGCTTGTTGGATGGACCCTCTGTTGACTGCAAATGTTTTGTAATCAGAGAGATTGCTGCTCTGCTTTGTTATTACAATTTTACATTTTTCTTTTTTGTGAACGATTATACTTACTGCTGAGCTAGTGGTGGTATTATTGTCAGGTAATTAAATAAATTATCACACATAAAATTGAACAACGCATTAATGGACATTTTCCTGATAATTGTTGACAAAATTTCGTTTTGATGTTGAAGCATTTTAATTAATTATGCAAATTGAAACGAAATTTCCATATGGCCAAGGGACAAATTAAGTTTTCGTTTTGATTAAATTTTCTTTTTGTGGGCTGAAAAGTGATGACAGCTGCAGGCGGCCACTTTTGTTGGTAGTTGGTTTTCGGAATATGATTGAAAAAGCAACCGATTTGTGATAATTAACAAAAGTATTGTTCCACTGAAATGAGGACGAGGAGGATTACATGGACGATGGCTATTCGTTGCAGTGGTAGAGTTAATACCATCGATTCGTCATCGTGTCATAAAGCCTGGTTGTATTCGTCAGTTAAAATGCTGAGGACGTTTAATAGAGTTTGCACTGCTTGGTTTTCAGTGTTTTTGGGAGCATAGTCAGTCTAGTCAGTCATCAATCTGTAGAAGAGTGGGAAATAAGTTTCATGCTATTATTTTGTCATTATAATACATTTTTGACTGTTAACTATTTGACTTCTTGGCTTTCTTTTTTATTGTACTAGTAGTTTAAGAATACTGATAATAAATAAAATAAAATAAAAAATGTCAAAAAGTCATGGATTATTCGGGACGTAACTACCCCTCAAGAAATGTTTTAATTTGCACAGATTGCTAGGTTAAATAAATTCATTGACTACACTTTTAAAAAATAAAAACTAAATTATTATTTCAATAATAATTAAATACTTAACTCTACAGTGAAATATCCACCTAGTTCCGACTTTGTTACCCAAAAAGTTTGTAAACTCAGTGAATTTTGGAGTTTTCCGGGCAGTAAATTAAGTTCAGGGCAGTTCGGATTGAATTAATATTTGAATCAATGTTCCAACCAATATACCGGGCTCAAAGACGTCAATTAACGGCCTCTCAAATAGACAATGTTAAATACAAATAATTTGAATAATTCAGTATTGAATTGAAGAACACAACTTTTGTGTCTGTCCTATGTTTTCTTAATTAGAACGAAATTGAGTTGAAGCATTATTTGCTTCATCTTACTAATTGTCTTCTGTTAAAGGCTTTGTTAATCAGATCATTTCAAATTCTAAGAAGTTTAGTTTTAGATAATACTGCGTTCTTATTCTTCGATTTCATTGTGTCGACTTACAAAACAATTCCAAATGATGATGAATATGAGATATGTTTTAAAACAAGACTCAGTCGATGTATTATATTTTACTTTCTGCTACGACCACAACAAATCTTCTTCGGTCATAGGCTGAAGCCTTAAAAACGTTTTTACTTTTTTAAAGGCGACAATTTGAAGGTGATATAATATAATATAGGTTACTGGGATGATGTTACAGACAGCGAGCAGGTATTGTGAATATATTCTGAACTCTCTTTCTCTGTATATACTTAGATACATACATTGGGCTGCGTAACTGCCCGCTGAGCGCCAGAGCCTAGCTTTTTTCGCTCGTATACACTTGGGTCTTTAAAATCTTGCTTTCATCGTCTTCGATGTTTGTTTAGAAAGTAAGGACTAGCAAAATGCCAATTCGCTAATTTCAGAAAAAAAAGAGGGAACAAGCCACAAGTGAAACATACAAAATATTTCTATGTCAATTAGAAAATTCGAAATGTTTCTTTCGAGTCTTGCAAGCATTTTTGATCTAATCAAGCCATCCTAACCATTTTAAAACGTCGTCATGGTATTTTACAAACAAACAAATTAGTACAATCCAAAATTCAGAATTTTAAACTTTAAAAATTGGCTGTTTTCTTTTATCTAGCAATTTGATGAAAGCGACAACAGTTGTTGCAAACAACTTCGTTTATCTTTTCGGAGTTCTCTTGTCTTTGTTTTTTTTTTGTCTGAGTAAATTTAATATCATAACCAATTTTTGACGTTCTCCTCCCAAATTCAGAAAACTTGGAGTACAATGCATCTCCAGGCGGCTCTTAAAGAATCACGGTCTCTAATCTCCAGTTGTCTGATTTATGAACTCAAACTTCTGAATCACTCCCGGGCTCGTTCAACTAAAAAAGATTTATCCACCAACCTGCTCTAAGGACTGTGAAAATCGGATTGTTGACAAAAAGTTTCCTTAATTTCGTTCCACACTCCTTACCTCATGACTTTCCACGAGGATTGTGACTCACTCGTCTATGCACTAATATCTCCTTCGACTTTCGCTTCTTTGTTTCCTCAAATCGGCTTAGGTTTGCTCCAACAATAGCGAAAGACTTATTCCCTGCTCGTCCTTTCCATCCGTTTGGTTTTTTTTTTTTTTTGGAAAGTTCAAATTACAAAATTCCCAATTCGATGAAGAGGCGAGAGGAATCTTCACCGCAAAACTTTCACCACACGGCAGCCAATCCTTTCCACCTACACACATACAGACAAATAGAAAACCCAAACTAAAATTGCTATTGAAGCGTGCTCAGCGCTTCCGCCGTCCCTCGAAACATCGCTACCTTAAGTGCACACAAAGTATTTAGATACTCCGCCGCCCGGGGAGCTCGAATATGTAATGAGGAAAAGAAAACCAAACAAACCTTGTCTGTGGAGGTCCTTGCCGTCCCGATAAACGAGCCATCGAACGATGTGTACCTCGAGATGCTTTTTCCCATACATCTTCTCGTGAGTACGTTTTACAGGACCTCTCTTTTCGAATATTTAATGGAAAAAGTTGCTCAAGAAGCATCCTGCTTCGTCTTTGTGACCGCCGTTGGCGCGGGACTCTGGCCCGGTCCCGATAGCAAGGGCCAAATCAGTTCAATAATATTTATGCACGATGCTGCTGGTTTGGCTTTTGTCGGCGGCCATTATGTGTTTCTTGCTGGGTAAAGTTTTAATGAGGACGAGTACAAAAATACACAAACATACAACAAAAAGGACGACTAGAGAAGGCCACTTGGTCGTTTCGCTTGTTTAATTAAACGTTCATCATGTGTTCGGGAGAGGTTTTGCGAGTTGTTTACGGACCCGACACCTGCCAGGGGTAACGCTATTAAATTTATCGATGGCGGTTTTAACAAGGTCCTTTCTTTGGTTTCGGTAAAGTTAATGGCTATCAAATTTGTACGAGTTGCGGCGGTTGTATTGAAAAAGTTTTTCGTTTTCGTTTCTTTTTTTTTGAGGAGGAGGATGGAGTGTGGTGGTTTCTTTGATGTAGAAATTTGCTAGAATTTGGTTTGTCGGGTAGTTGACATGAAATTTTGTGACCAAAATTAGTGTTGACACATTGTACGTTTAGAAATTTGTCACTGATACACACGCTGATACACAGGATAAGGTTAACTCTGCAGTAGAGTTGGGGTTGGGTTGGGTTTGTTTTTTTCAGTTGTGAAGTACCTTCTTACTGTTGGCACATGTGGAAGTTTAGTGCTTTAATGAAAAAAAATCTTTCCATTTAGACATCGGAAAGCGACACAAAAATCGATGAATAAAAAAAAATGAAAGTAAATTGTTTTTTTTTTTTTTTTTTTGAGTAACAGTTAAGATAAACAAACAGAAAAATCATCAAAAGTCCAAAATTCAATCGACATTTAAACTTTTATCATACCAAAAGTGGTGAACTAAAAATTTCAATAGGTGATTTTAAGCTTAAGAGTACCTACTTACTTTAACAATTATTCTGCCAGACATAGTACGTACTCAAATGAGTAAGTTTTTCCTCAACATGCATATTCGAAATACTGAAAGTTCCTGTCCCGGTGGGGCAACGCACAGATTGAAGCTCCGCAATTATCGCAGACATCTTAAAATATTTTATTCCAGAACAAATTTTGCTTACTCCACTCAGTTTTTTTTTTACATAAATTAGAAACCTTTAAATTCATTTTGAGCTAAGTTTTGCGTAAGGATTTTGGTTGGATTATACACCACACGTTTGTTCACATTGGTCAACTATTTCATAAAATCAAGACAAGTCAACAACTTTTCGCTGTACCTTCGATTGCGTAAGTGCGGAAAAAGTCCTAAGTTTTATTTAAAATTTTTAGAGATGGAGCTCATTACATTGGGGGCCTGTACACATAGGGTAAAGTTGTTGATCGCACTTAACCTGGCGAGTTGCCAGCATCGATCCCTATAATGTGCAGGTCAAGTTGACATACAGACTACTCTCGGCACCCTCTGGATTGCTTTCCTAACAACCGTTAGGAGGTGAATTAATGTATGCACCTACCGCCCTACGCAAGATTCTCCCAATCCAACCCGACGGCGGTTATTCGGAGGGCTAATGATCCTCCCATGTAAAAGTAACCATTGTTATGGAAGAGTTCATTACATTGCACTCCATTGAATCTTTAAAAAAAATTAAAGCACGAATTTGATGTCGGACTGTTTCTTTTCGTACATGAAAATAACCATAATATTCCGGACAATGAATATCTTTCGGTCTTTGTGTTTCTTTTTTCTAGTACAGTCATAACGACTTCCGAGGCGCGCCTTGAATGTGATTCCATCTGGAAGGCGACCGTTTGGCAGACCCAGGCAGAAATGGTTGGACCAAGTCCAAAGGCTCGCTTGGTTACGCTTGGGCATACCTCCCGATGAGTTGAAGTCGGCGGCGGAGGTAGGGTTGCCTGGATATCTCATCTGCGTGCATTACCTTCGCGCGGTGATATAAAAAATTAACATTGCCATACAAAAAAAAGTTAAAACAATCAGGCAACAATTATGTTTATAATATTTTAATTTCATAGAATTTAAAATCAAAAAACCTTTTTTTTTTTTGGGTATGACGCGGATTTCGGGACCTGCAGAGAGTAAATGATGTGATCGCTAACTAGAAGGACATGGACTGTTATCAGTTGAATCAGAACATGTGCGACGAAGTGAACGCTACAAAAGACCTTCCGCATAAGTCATGTGAATTTACCACTAAGGATTTCGTTTGGTCCAACGCTTATTTCAAAGTTAAAATTAGTTATCAGGTATAGAAGCTAATTTTCAGAATGGACGTAGACAGTTTAAAACACTCTAGTTTAAAAAAAAAACCGTAGAGGTCAAACCATTGATCTCCGACTAGCTTAAACCTCCAGAAGGCGCTAGGCCCCAAGTAATTAACTCGTCACGCTACACTCTGTGGGCACAACTCGTTCATGACAAGTGAACGACTCCCACGTTGCATTAGTTATTTACTTTAAGCCACAAAAATGAATCACCCTGAAAGACCCGCCCGCGATTCTTGAAAACTGTTTCCACGAAAAAGTGTCCCTCCCGGCAACGTTGGCTTAGTGCGTCATTCGTGGGCTTAACTAATCACATGTCTAAAAGGCATCACCTGCTATCCTCAGTCCCGCTGTCAGTTGTTTCAGCACAGGACCCACCCTATCCCTGTTATTTCATCCTTTCCTCTGCTTAATTCGGCCATAAAGTTAATTAATGTCAAGGCAACACTGGCGCGATTGTAAAGACCGCTACACCGATTTCCATTGTTGAGCAAGGATTGACGTCAACTCGTAAACGACCAGATTTCCGTCTGCGTCCTTTTACGCAGGTTTCTCGGGCAATTCCAAAGACTTCCACCGCCCTCCACCGACAGGCTTCAGCGCAACAAGAGAGATATTCATTTCGGTAATGTACTGAAACTGAAACATAATTAATTCCGAAGAGCTATAAATACATCTGACCTTGGATGTCATTAAGGCCTTCGTTGGGCGTTCGTAGGGGTTAGGTTGTTGGCATTTTTAAGTGGCTTTGTTTTTTATTTTTTTTGTTTTTGGGCAAGCGATGGCAGTACTCAAAGTCTTTATTACTTTGAATCTGGCACGTGTTTGGGATGATGTGGGGGTGAATTTCTGGGGTTTTTAAAGATCACCATGTGAGGGAGCAGGTTCGCTTTAAAGTGAACCCCGTGACGATTTTTATTGCGATAACAGAAGTTCGAAGTGGCAATTGAATTGGATGCTCTGAATGGATGGACGATTCGGTTAATAGCCCGGTTTATGCTTGGTGGTAATCTGTATTGAAAGCTTTTAGGTTGAATTGCATAAACTTTTTCTCTTCTCCATTGGCTGTGAGTGGTGTTTAAAGTCCATTCCATGTTGATGAGAAGAAATTTGATTGAATCTTTTACTGCAGTCATCAAATTAAAAATTGGCCCGGACGACTAAGGTTTAATTATGAATTTTTCACATCATTTAACAGAAGGGGCTGTGAATCTAGAAAGTAGATGTGCTGTAATGCAGGACCTTAGACTAAAGATGGCAGTTGTGGCTCTAATGCCATCCCAAATGTTTGAAAATAGAATATTTAAAAGTAAGGAGTCTCTTGTCTTTTCAATGTCTTAGGCAGTTAAAGATCTTAAATGGGGCTTTGCTTAGTTATTCATGAAATAAAGGAGAGAATTATGAGGTTCTATTTTCTTTATAGATATAAAAATCATAGTCTGCTGCATCTATCTCATATTTTAATAGAATTATGCCTGTAAAACTGACGGATAGAATATCAGATAAGCAATTTCAATGTAGGTTACAATTTATATAGCTATCGATTTCTATTTGCTTTTGTTTCGAATTGACCATGCCTAAATAATTTTTATTTTATCTCTTTCAGGTAATTTCCACATTTAAATATTTTACAAAGTAAGTAAATCATCAAAATAAGGGAATAACGAAGTCGTCGAGGGTATACACTTCTTTTGTTGCACTGCTACATCCTAGGATAAGATTTAACTCAATTGAATTACGTCAAAAGGAGATAAGGTTAACAAAAATTAAATAGGGATTTTATCAAGAACATCATACCAGCAAGGCGTAAGAAGAAAGAAATGGAGGACTTGAGTAACAATTAATACTTCAGGTGGAATGAACAATGTTTTTCGATAACATGAACATAAATTGATTGAAATTGATGCGTTAGTTTGCTCGTAATGCTTTTCAATGAAGTGAAGTTGTCCAATGCCAAATGAAGACAGATTTTCATATTTAAATTTGAAATTTCCCTGTAAAAGAAACCGCAAATATGGTGCTTAGTACAATTCAGGTCCCGATAGTTCTTCATTTAACACATAGATTGGCTTTTTTCGAAGAAGCTCCAACTGGATGGAAATTTCTGTCAAAGGCACTTCTTTCTGCAAGTTTCCCGAACCAGCACTAAGAGGGTTTGTATCTGTTTCTCTTCTTCAAAAACAGTTGATTACCAAAGAAAAAATTTCCTTTCACTTTAAACAGAATTCTGAAATAAAAATAGGTTTTTTTTTTTTTAATCAATTCCCTTCACCGCGTCTAATTCATCTATAGCCAATCATAATTACATGCGTTGTGCGATAGATTTCATTAAAAGCCACAAACGTAAATGTCACTACGTACAACGGAAATTACTCGACAAGGATAATACCTTTTTAATTAAATTGGTGTCAATATTGAATCAGCTTAAGCACCACTGGACACCCAGTAACACGAAGCCAATGCCATTAAGCTGACAATTTGCATACGTATTTGCGTGCTGAAATTAAAATCTTCTGACGGCAAAATGGATTTTTTCTCTTTTGCCATATTTCCTTTTTTTCTGTTGGTGTCTTTTGTTCGGGAAAACTCAATTTCCGGCAACTTGGTCGTAAAAAAAAAAGTAAACACACAATTAAAAAGGACACACAATGTAACAAGTGCCATGCAAACAAATTTTCATTTTCACTTGACAATGAAAATGACAACGATGGTATGGGGGAGAACAATGGGCCGTAGTGGTGGGTGGATGGATAAGAAGGCATCTCTTTCAACAAAACAGTTTGTCATCTGCAAAACATTTTAATTTGGCATCATTTTCCAAGTCAATGTGTTTCGTATTGATTGCAGGGTGACGCTGAGAATTTACAAAAAAAGCAAAAACTTATTTTTAGAGTGATGTCATCCTTTTTTGCGAGACGATAAACAAATTTGATGGCTCATTAACGATTCTCCCGCATGTCCTTGTGCAGTTTGCTGACGACATGATAGTGACGCACGAAAAATAAATGGAGTTTTTTGTCACACCCTGTTTTTTTAATGAATGATTGCAGCGATGTCGTTTAATGTTCATGAAGAGAAAGGGAGAAAAAATCATCGACGATTTGAAGGACGACACAATGTGAGGAGGGAGTTGGGTACCAAAGGAATACGACGAAGGACGACGGAACGTGCTTAACGTCCTGGAAGTACTGCTCTGCTGACGTGCAGTAGTCCTTTGTGTTTGAAAATATTTATGGCCTCGAGTTGTGCAGGGGTTGGCTTAGGAACAGCAGGAGACAGGTGTGATGCAGGGAATAAATCTATTTATTTTGTTTTCGTGTAGGGAAAACTGTGCAACGGAGCGAAGTGATGACAGGTCTTGGATTTTCTTCTTGCCTGTTTACTTATTGACTTGGGAGACCGAGTTGGGAATTGCTAAAGAGGCTAACATTCTTTGCATATACAATAAATCGTAAAATAGTTTGTTACAAAGTTGCGAAGTCTAAAAGGTTTGTAAAAGGTAAGAAAGGTAACTATTTAACTTAACGCTCTTGATACTTTTGTTATTTTTTCTAAGCTTCTTTAATAATTAATAATTGGGTGGCGTTGCAGCCCGTTGAGCGCCAGAACCTAGCTTCTTTACACTTTAAGCTTTTTTCGTTGGTGTTTCTTACATGCACACTTAAAAGGCATATCTACCTCAATCAAGAATGTTTTTGAAGAGATAAAATTTCATGAAACTGACTTCTTTAAAGGTCTCAATTTTTTTGACTGAACGTTCAATGTTCAAGGAATTACTAATTTGAAAAATAAGGTAACTCAAAAATCGTTTTAATACTAATCTTAGAATATGACTACCGGTATGCTCTCGTTTGTGTTCTGCATGGCAATGTGATTACTTCTAACCTCTTTTCGTCCTACAAACGAGATAGTTCTGGGCACCTCTTTCTCTTGAAAACTGGAAGGAAAATAAAGAAATCCCTCCTACTGCAATTGCCTGAACTGGCTTTGCTTTGAAAATCTTGAATTTTTATCGCTCTTCGACCCGAAGGCGGAGGATTAAAAAAAGATTTCGGTTTGTTGCTTCCACACCCACACTCGGCGACGACTTTCACATTCAGGGACATCTTGAAATCTGCACCCCATCCAATTGGGTCGTTTTTCGCCACACGTTCCTCAACAAATAACAATTAATGTCGAAAAGAAAATTAAACAACTAACGGGCTAGGAAAGCCCATCAGCGCATTTAAGACTCCGAACCAATTAGCAAAGTTGTTTTGTGCAGAATCTATTTTTTTTTCCTCCATCGCCCCGAGTCCTCTCTTTCCCTTTGAGTAAACTTTGAAGATTGCAAAAAGAAGGACATTCCACATAAAAAAAACAGCCGGCGGGTTATCCTTTCTCTCGACAGCACCATGGCGCAGAGGAACGCGGCGCCTACCCTTTGGGCAATTTTAATGATAAAACTTTAACGCTTCGGAGGCTTTGTGAGAATATCCTTTCGATAGAAAGTTTTCTTTTTTTTTCCATTCATCCTGATTGGGATAATTACGGTCGGTTTGGGTTCCCTCATTTTTTTTTTGTTGTTAATCCGGGTCAAGATACGAAACCCCAAAAGATAATTCTCCCTCAAGCCTGGCAAGGGCAAGTTCTTGAATAAATAAAACAATATCCTTTTTAATAATGAAGAATTAATTGCTTTACATAATTATTTGCTAATAAAATCTGCTGGCTTGTATCGGGCCGATAAGTTTTGCTTTGAAAAGTCAGTTGCGTCGAGTGGCATTTGTCAGCTTCCCGGCGTGTAGTCGTAGGATGAGCAGGACGAGCAGACAGCTACGACGTCGATGGTGAGTACGGCTGTGGCAGCATAAAGGGCCAAAGGCAAATGTTTATTTAAACATTGAGGCGAGATAAATCCATCTTCAAAGACCATTTCGGCAGACACCACTGAGGAGACGAGTGTCGTCCCTTTGGCAGTTGGGAGGCAATGGCCAGACGTGGTGAAAGACCCCTCAGTGGAAAGGGAGGTGTTTTGGTTTATCCTACCTAAACTATTCAGAGGAGATCGAGGGCGGTCGAGTTTAGAAAACGTTTTGTCTTCTTTTTCTCTTGATTTTGGTCAGTGTTTGGGGATTGGAATGGAATTTAATCGCTTTTCGTTTTTACTCAAAGTTGCCACTCGATCTTGGTCAGTTTTGAGGTTAAAAGGGAGTTGCCATGGTCACTGGGAGTCGAGACTGTGTGCTGAGATTGTTTACTAAGTTGCACTAAAAAAGACTGTCTGCAAAGTGAGAGTTGGGATAACTGTGAATCTTGTTGTTGAAAAAAAAAAAAAATATGAGGGCTGGCAAGTGCAGACAAATTACTTTTGCGGTCGTGCAAGAAGGGTCAATGATGATTCTATAAACTTCGTGTTACTTAATTATACCTGAGTTAAACTTTCATCTTTGCTATTGTTAAATTGTTTAAATACTTTAGTTGTTCAGAGTTGACATCCAATGTTTCTGTATTTTTCACTGTTTCTTCGGATAACTTTCTTTCGGAAAATTTTGGTAATTGGCATTTAGTGAATCCAAATATTATTTCATGTTTGATATTGATATTCAAATATAAGGTATTGTGTTTTAAAAACTTATTTAAATAATTAAACAAAAGACACTTGGGGGACTTGACTTGTGAGACTTCTGAATTTTATCAAGTGATTTGAAGTTCCAGTACAGCCATCCTTTCAATAAGAAACTCTTCGCTCTAACCATAAATAAAGAAAAAACTTTAAGTAATTAGAAACGAAGAAAGCACAGCATAAACTTTACTTCACATCTCACTAAAAAAATGCACTTGAAATTACCTTAATATACAAAATTACTTCAACTTTTACGAAAGATTATTTTCAACAAAAGTCAGAGTAATGTAAGAGAAACTTAATAACGCTAGAAGTCAAATTTCATTAAACGTAAAGTTTTCCAAATTCAATTAAACGTTTTAATTTATAGAACAGAACAAAAAGAATCATAACTATAAAACACTCCTATTTGAGCGCTTGTTTTCTTTAACAAATAAAATCTTTAGTGGCAAAGAGTTCATTGCAATTCTAGTCTCTATATAAAAATTATCCTACTCCTCCCAAATTAGTGGGAAGTTTAGCGCAAAGATGTTGGCGTCAAAAGTTGATCATTTGTAGAGCCCTTGATTGAGTTCTCCAAAAAATTTGAAGAAGAGTTGAAAATCATCCTTATCAATGTTACATTTTTCAGTAGGGGCTGGGAAACTAAATCAATCGTGGCTGTTCTGTTTTTTTTTTCCAAACGACAAAAACATGATTGTAGCACTAATAATTTTCACTTTAAATGAATAAATTAAAATTGAAGATATATTGCTATCACTGTGCCCACTTTCACAAAAATGTCATCATTTGTTGGTTACCGTCATAATTCAGTGGCTAAGATATTGTGGTTGGAATACATTACAGATTCTTAATCATTTAACAAATGTACAACCGAAGGGCAACCGAAATTTGTATTTTACTCATCTTTCTAATCTGTAGTTTTTACAAAATCTTTCCTAGTTCTCAACCCTTAGATGAATGGTTTTTCCAAATTTTGAATTAAAATTACCTAGACTAAATGGTGGGTTCAAAAACAATTCCTCATCAATTTTTGATTTTGTCAATTCGTATTTTATTTGTTAAAATATAGTTTGTGCCTAGTTTGGAGTACTAAATATAAAGATTGACCTAACGACTGTTTTAACTCGTTTCTAAAAAAAAAAAAAATACCCTTCAATAGATTCTGAGAGATTTTGAGGCGTGGCAAACCAGAAAGGATGAGTACACAAACCTTTCTACGACACAGATCTACTACCACCATGACCACGAAAGGCGTCGGTCTTGAATTAGTCTCTAATTTAAATTAATCACATTTCAGATAAGTCGCACACAGCTGCAGCTCTCTAACCGTTGCTGCTGCCTTTTTCACATCACGTTCACTCGCTCCCAACGGCCGTATTAACTCGTTCCCATCCCCTAAAGGATTACGACGCCCACAAAAACATCCACAAAGAGCTTCTTGATGCGCACGAAAGGATACGACTGGTGAGGGAGAAGTTAAACCCTCCTCCGCACGCGGTGAAATAACAAATCAATCGCAGCACAGTTTGTCTTTCCCTCCGTTCGTGACGAGCGTGACACTATATATCGGTCCCGGGCGTAATTCGTGATAAAATTTAGCAAAACTCCGCCAAAGTCCTGTCCCGTTTCGCTGGCACTAATCAGAATTAGCACAAAGGACTACGTCACGAACAGGGGACCGTCTCTCTGGCTTCATTGGCCAGTCTCTGCCATTGAAATGCACATCACGGAACTCATTTGCTTTTCTTTTTTTGTCAGTTGCCGCAGTTGTATGCGTGCAGGAACGTTTGCTGTTGTTCCCACAAAGGACCGTGCGAAAATGTCCTTACTGCGTCTGGAATATGGTCAATTTAATTTGTTCGATTGAAAAGCGAAAAGCGCTTCGAAACGTGCGGTCGGTGGCGATGTAAGGCGGGGAGGCATTTACAAGTGACGTTTGTTGATTTGAATCGAAACCGGCAATGAGGGTATCGATGGAGAAAATATAGCGTGTTTACCTGCAGTTGCGCTGGGCGTAAATAAATTCCATCGACAAGGAGCAGAGGTTTTGAAACTTTATTATTTGGCGTCATCATGCGATGGGTGAATGTTCCTCCGGCAAATGGTGGGGAGAGATGCTCAAGGACTTATTCTGTTTACCTTTCTCTGATGATATTTGAGTTTTTGGTGCTGTCGTTTTGGTCTGATGACATGCCCCCGCCTCTAAAGTTTACTCTATAGGAAATTATAAACATGTAGTAAGTGTGCTGTGTAACTGACGTAACTGAGAACAAGTTTATTTTTAGTAGTCGAGTGGAATTGCCAGTTATGAATACCGACTGTAGGCAATGAACGTCGGAACAGAACGAGCCTTAATTTTATGGCAGAATTATTGGAATGAAAAAATGCAGGACTTGAAAAACCAGGCAATCAACAAAACTGTCAATGTGCGATGCTCAAAATGCGAGTTTTAAGTGCGCATCAGGCAGAATCCTTCTATAGGCAGAATCCTTCTATAGGCAGAATCCTTCTATACAACTTGTCGGAAAGCGACCCGAACTCTTTGATTTTTTTCAAAAAAAGCTTAAAAAATAAAACAGCCTGGACAAGAGCCTGAGGGTTCCGAGATCTCTGTCCAACTGAATTGAGACAGATTTTAAAAGACAGGAAACTTTATTAGAAGTCTTCAAGATTCCATTTGACTTTGGGATGTGCTATATTGGAAAAAGGAAATGCAAAGTGCATTTCGAAAAGTTTGTCGTTACAATTTTGTTTTTTTGCAACTGCTATATTTGCGCTTTATAACTGAAAACGAACAATCAACGGCAGCTGGAAGCGAAGTCTAAAGTAACTGTTTTGCCAGATTGTAAAAGCATCTCCTCCTATCTCATCCTATCATCGTTCCTGTGTTCCCAACGACCGCCTTTATCAGCCAACTGATCTTTGGACCCACAATCATGAGGTGGGCAAACTTCTCAATGCCATCCATGGAATTCCTTCGTACCCAATTTTGACGATGGGTCGAGGAAACTTAAGAAAACTGACCCAAAAAACCAGAAACTTGATCGGCAAAAAAATCCTTATCATTGAACGCATTCAATATCCATCCACCCCTTGTTCGAAACATAGTCTCGGCTCCCCTTTCAATGATATGATTCATAAGAGATTACCTTAGGTTGAGAGTTTCCTTCCTTCATTTTCCACTTCAGTAAATGTAAACGAATTGCCATTCACCTCTACCTCATGGGACAAGAGAAGGTAACTTTTTCACTCTCCTATATTTCCGCTCACTGAAAAAAAAAACATTCTTCAGATAATTACAACGATACTAGGAGTGCACTCGGAGTTATCTGCTCCTCTTCATCCACTCAATAATGAACTTTTGAAAACATCCGATGTTGATTTTATCCACTCCCTTCTCTCACCCGGATGAAGGAGCGAACAAAAAAAAAACGCCTCAAAATCAATTCAAGTTTCCCTGCTGTACGAAAAGGAAACCAAGTATAACCAAACGTTGGCACAAAAGCTGAAGGTGAACAAGAAAAGGAAGAAAAACGAACTTGATTTTCGGAAAATATTTTTTGAAACTTTTCTTTCATTTCCTGAATCTTTTTCTTTTTCTTGGTCTTTCGGCGAGAAAGTTTACACACACACACACACCTACAAAAGGTAAAAGGTGCTGCTCCTTGACGAGTAAATCCTCGCCTCAGATCCGATGATTGATTGACAGCTGGCAATGCAATTACACGGAGTTTCCTGTGATAAACCACCCTCGTTTATCCTGGGTGGACAATGCCAACAACAAAGTGGGAAAAGAATAATTTGTCTGCCGTGAAGTGTTTTTGAATGTAAAAAGTTTGACTGGTTGGATGGTGTTTGAGCAAGCAACATAAATCACCGTTCGTCTGGCAGGCGGAGTTGGGTTGGAAATGGACCGTCAGCGGGCAATGACTCTTCACTGCCGGTACTCCGCTTATGTGGTGTAACTTGACTGAGCGATTTTGAAAAATCTGACATTTTCGAGTGTCGATTTAAGGATGTGAGAGACGAATGACCGTGTAGTTAAAGATCCCACACACAGTCCACTTTTAGTTCTTCAAAATGCTGACGCTAAAGAATTGGTAGCATCAAATGGGTTCACATAACTTAAGTCCTTTTAAATATTTAAGTGATCACACTAGTCAGTGTTTGGTAGGTGCATTCTTCACTAAGTGTCTGTCAAGGTTTTAGCCCTATTCATAAACCGACCTCGTGCTTATTGTCAACGAAAGAAAATAAAACTTGTTTATTAAAAAAAAAAAAATTGTCTGTGACAATTGTGACACTGTCAAGTGTCAAAAACTCATAACACAGACAAATCGTAAAGCCAAGTTTGATGTAGTTTATGCCAACGATTTTCATTGAATAAGCGCACTTAAACTTGGCCACACTTCAGCTTGAGACGAACATCACTCAAGACATTCTGTAGAATTAAGTCCAACCGAATGGATCCATAATTTCAAGGTTAAGGGCTGAGGCTTTTTAAAACTCATCGCTTAAAATCTGAATGAAAACTTGTGGGTGAAAAAAAAAATCTCCACTTTCTCAATGTTGAGAATGAACACAATTATGTGGTGCTAAGAAATCTGACTGAAATTTTTTTTTTAAGTATGTATACCGAACTAGAGAAGATTTGGTCGAAAAAAAAGAAACAAAAAGAATTTTCATTTAAATAGTAGAAGACATTTGTCCATTTTTGCCGAAAAAACAACAGCGCCTTGTTTCTTGAATCTCGCTGAATATAAAGCGAAGAACCTCTATTGCAGGAATATTCAAGGTTATAAGCTGTGTTTCAATCCATATCCATTTTTGACCCAACGTCAGCAAACAGGGTACTCATATTTCCTTTGTTTGAATACCATTACTAAACGCTCAAACTCCTGAATGCTGCTCAGCCAAATTCAGTAAGCCACTTGCATGCGATTCGATGTAATTGAATGTCATCATAAAATACTTAAAGCCTTTCATCACTTTCTTTAATATTTTGACTGTTCAAAAAAATAGTTAAACAAAACTCCCACTTTTCCGTTTAAAATAAATTTGAAAAACTGAAAGCTTAACTGAATTAAAAAAAAAATAAACAAATTTATTTAAATTGCTCTAAGAGATTTAAGAAATATTGAAAATCATTGATTTATCAAATTATTTCATCAACTAATAAACTTGTAATTACAAACGTTTTCTCACAAGGTTTGTAACTTTTTTTTATTTTTTCTCCACTTTGTGGGTATTACAAATTTATAGGTGTATTTTACAAATTTGTATAAAATTTCATTTTTTCGTTGCACCAACACTGACTGTTGTGTTGTGATTTACAAGCGAAACTTTTAAAAATTTTACAAATTTGTAAATTTCACCAAAGAATATGATTTTACAGTACTTCACAAGAGAAAGTTTAAGGGTAATTTTTTCTACAAATTTTATTTTCAACCAAAGTAACTAGAAAATGTTTTTTCGGGGAAGACATAGTAAAAGTGATAGTAGTGAAAGTTAGAATGATAATATTAATAAAAGTTTTTCCATTTTAATGAAGGTTCTTTTTTCAGTCGTTGCAAGGCGAAAGAAATTAGTGGAGATCATAAAATGTCCAAAGATTACATTGATAAGCCGGATAAAAATGGGGGGGGGGATTGGCAATTCGCCAAAAACCAATCTAAAAATTCAGACAAGTCATCGAAAATTGGCACTTTAAAATGTCAGCTGTTGTTACATGTAAAATTTTAGAGAAATAGTTTTAGAAGATATGATTTAACAAGCCTTGTGCAGTTCACAAGAATATTTTGCAAAAGAAATTGCACGTCAATTTTTTTTTACAAGTTTGATTTCTAAGCAAAATTATTAATTTCTAAGCCGTTGTTTCTTGTAAAATTTGAGAGAAATAATTTTCCAAATATCTTGCGTTGAAGTATTGAGCGAATTTAGCAGTTTCGAGTGAAACATTTTTATGGCTCTATTTCTTCAGAGGGACTTGCAACATTTTCTTAACTTGTAGAAAGTTTTCAAAACTTGGGATATTAACTTGCTAAAAAGCAGAAGGTGCCCAATGCATAAAAAATCGTAGAAATGTTGGGGTGCGACCACGCAATGACCGACGAGCGGCTGAATATTAAGACATATGAAGTTATATGAAGGTGGCCACGTAGGTATTGAGGTATCTGCGATTTTTCTGAGCGACATAGAAACGTCGCGACGTTCAGAAAAAAATTCTGTGTTGTTTTAAGATCGCTGAGCGACGAAATAGGAAAATTTAAAAAATGAAAGTAGAAAAACTTAGCTGTACAAAGCCGCCCAGTTCTGTGACAGAACGGCCACCACGGACGGACGTCAGTGGAATGAAATAGAAGTTCTTGTCAGCATCACCCACAGCTTCCAGTAAAATAGAAAAAGAATGTAGGTAATGGAAATAACGGGAGAGAGAATGTGTCAGTGTAGCCAAAACCGATTGGAAACTTCCAGTGCCGACAGTAATCAATTCTATCATTTTGCCTGTAGTCGGCTATTGGTATAGGCATACTACATTCGTCTACAAGTTGTTCTCAAATTATATCGTTTGTAAAAATAGCATTCTCATAATTAATGGCTCAGCGGTGACACTCAGTACATGGCCACCTATCAGTCAGGCTTGTCGCTCAGTCGCTCGTCGCTCAAATATTATTATTTAGTTTTGAGAAATAAATGTGAGTAATAGTTCATCTGTTCGTTAATAAAATTGGCCTATCAAGTTGTTTGCGTGTGTTTTTTTCATACTTTTTAAGAATAAAACTCCCAAGGAATATAGCGCGTTGTAATAAGTAAGGATTCCTAGAAAGTCTTCTGTGTGCTCGGCAACCACCACTCACTCCTAAAAGCAAACCACACCGCCCACTTCGACCTTCACTCAATAAAACTGACATCAATACGGACAAATACCCAACAACCCATCCGTACAACCGCAAGACCCTACCTCTCACTTCGGCACCATACCACTGCCAATGCCAATGGCCACCCCACTAATTAGCCGGGCTAAAAGAGGAGAATAAAACAGCGACCAATTGACAACACGCTCATAATTGCGTGTCAATTGCTACGGAATTACTTGCCTTACACGGATGATTGCTTCGAAACAATACCAGAAAGGACATTTGTGAGTTGGTTGACTTTTCGTGGTAATTAGTCTCACTCTGTTGTTTTTTTTTTTCTACCACAGGACGTGTGTGTTTGTGTGTGTGCGACAATGTCCTTGACAATGAATTTGAAAAGTTTTTTGGCTTTCCAAGTGTAACCTTATCCTCATTCAAGAATATTCGTTTGGATTAGACCGATGGCAGCCATAATAATAAAGCGACAGGGGTTTTTGCGGTTGAAGGTGTTTCTGCGTGAATGGGGATTTATGATTCGAATGGGAAAAGTTTCACTCATACGCATGCAGCACACTCGACGGGTGGTGGGTGGGGATTAGTTGTTGTTTATTGTTGAGTTTAATAGTTTTATGTTGGATTGGGTAATGAATTAATTTATTGGATGACGAGAGAATGAGTGCTGATGGGTTTATTCACCGAATGAAAGCGCCGAAGGAATGGATGAGGAAAGTTGCTAAAATATGATATGAGATGTGCATCGCTGATGAATCAAAGATCCTTGTAGTTCTTTTCAATGTTTTTGTGTTCAAGACACAATCTGTAGTCATGTCTGATTATGATATGATACACTTTGGTGTTGTCGGAGTACATAAGTTTGCAATCTACAAATATTTTTATGTCGTCTGTTATTGATCTCCTCTATCGTTCTTAGGGTTTCGTTATTCCTTTTAAAAGAAATCCTAAAGACGATAGAATAGCTTTGGTGTTCGTTTTTTTGTTTGTCTGTGCAGAATGAAACCCTCAGTGTGTGAGCAAAACTCACATTCGACCTTTTTTTTGTTGTTTTATATACAACTCACTGACAAATCAGGGGTTTTTATGAACTCTGTTAACACCTTGCACTGCGCAGTGCCTCCACGGTATTATGCACGCTATAATTTGACACATGTGAAAGTGACCTACAGTTTAATACCAGTTATTTACTTAAGCCTTGTAATGGAATAAAAACATTTTAAAAGGAAAATTGTCTTCTATCTATCTTCTATTCTATCTGTAATTGATCGGCTTCAAGACATGACCTTAAAATGGGAAGGCTCAAAAGTAAAAAGCATTGAAAAAGAAAACGTGTTTTTGCTTTTCCACAAATATTTTATGATGTGATATTGATAGAATACGAAAATGGTATTTTTTTGATATTAGCTGAAACTCCTGGTAGGTAGAGCTTAATTGATTTTTCTTTTATTGATTTAATAATTCATCTATATTTCAATAAAATTTAATAATAATAATAATAATATTTTTTTGATACTGTTAAAAAAAAATTCTACCTTTTTATGGAGCCCAAATTTGAAAGTCTAAGGACTGTTTTTCTGCCGACCAGAAATTAAGATCTGGTTGATTTTAAGCCATTTTTGTTGGACAAGCCATTAGGTGGGTCCATAAGGATTTATGGCTTATGTTTATCGAATATTAATCGAGTGCAATGTATATTTGCTATCCCCATGTACACTGACGATGATTAAATATAAAAAACTGTCCGCCTGTGCTGAAAACTGCACCCGCCGTAATTATAATGAATCCATACAAGGCTAGATATAAAATTAGAAAAAAATCTGAATCAATGTGCTTCAAATAAGTTTTTTTTAAGGCTAAGAGTCGCTGTCGGAAATTTAAAATGAGCAAAGAAAAATGTGAAACTTTAAGAACACTTCTCTTACGCATTTCCGGAGCAAAACTTTCTATCGCAAGTTTAAGTTTTTGTTTTTGATTTGCTAAAATATTGTGCTGCCTGCTTCTTGCCTTCACATTAAGAATTCACCAAAAGCCAACAAAAGACCAAGTAGTTTGCGGCACTAAAAGTTGCGTTCTGGTCGTCTGAGCTGTTACGCAGATTATTTTTGAATAGTTTAGGTATTCTTTGAACATCGTTGGAATTAATTGAAAAATTCGCTTAAATAATATTTGCTTATAACAAGTTGAAGCAAGTATTCTCTCGATTTAACCAAACCAAAGTTCAAAACTTCCAAAATTAGTTTTAAGTCACTAGTATATTATATTCCCGCTTTTATCTATTCCTCCATGACACGCCTACGCCTTATCAAGGTCAACCCACACCAATGTGGTAGACGTAATTGATATCCTTGCAACTCTGCCAAATTTCTTAAAGTTCACTGCGTACCTTGAAACTTCGACACCGCTAAGCAGCGATTTTCGTTTCCAACACAAATCCCGTTGCAAACTTTAACGCCCAAGGACGACCTAAGACTGCCTCAGACAGGTCTGCTCACCCAACAGATTACATTACTATAAAGTTATTCTTTGAATATTTTAATTAAACCGCCAGCACAGAAAACCAGCACACCACCCCATTCAACTTTTTCAAAAACGCAAACACAAATCTCCGTCCGAGCAAGGAAACTCAAAACTTTTTCATTGAGTCTAGAAATTTTCTTCGCTTCGTTAAATTCATTTACCTCGTCACCCAATTTCAACATCAACAAAATAAAAACCAGCTTCAGGGTGCTCATGCAAGCTCTGATTTCTGCCAGGAACTGGCGTGTTTCCTTGTTGCCATTTCCGTGCGCCGCAGCTCGTTAATTAAGAACCACTCCCGACACCTCCTCCTAAAAACGCTGTTGTGCATTTGCGTTGCGCCTTTAATTACTGAACTCGCACGCGGAGCCATTATTTAGAGGACCCACCGTCAATAATGGGGTCGACAAGACGCGTTGACAATTTAAATTGCTTGATGACTCTCCTGGGACCAGCGATGATGTTGTTCTAACCTTCACTACCCTCACGAGTGGTACAAAACACCTGAAAAAAATAAACAAGAAGAAATCATTAAATGAACTACTTGGAGTTCCTGGCGTCTTAAGGATTGTTATAAAACGCGTCAGGCAGAGCATAGGTGCGGCACGGGACGGGACAAGAAAGTCGACACAGCACTGCAACGTGACTTCATTAGAAGCGCTGCCGGGAACTAACGACCAGCGCAGGCGGTGGGGTTCAAGGCAACATTTGAGGAGGCCTTGCTAAGAAAGGCAACCCTTCGCATAAACAATTCTAATTTATGAATGCATGTCACTGGTTGTGACGTAAATGCGGTGTGAGGGGGTCTGAGGGGGGAATAAATTCGCTCCTGGACGGCGAAGAAAAAAGGGACGCCTCGGATGGGTTAACTTGGGAGCTGATCACGCGGGAAGAACTTTTTATTTCTATTTTTTTCGCAATGAATCCGATTTAGAGAAAACGTGCGTGCGCCCTGATTTATCTATTTCGCACGCCCGGCTTGAGTGCTCATTATGTAATCCCATCAGTTACGACCCACGGGCGAGGGAAATTGCGTCATTCTACGTACAGTGGAGCACGTAAATTTGGGACACTTTTCATAAAAAGTGGAGTTGTTTTTGAAGAGAAAAAGCTACGCTATCGCCCTTAAATTCCACGTAATTATTATTATTATTATTTTGAAGAAAATGGAGTAGAATTCAGAAAGTGATTTCATAGCAATTTCAGGGAAATCAGGTTGTGGTTCAACTAGTCCAAGTTTGTAAAGCCTCATTGGTAAGCTGAAAGTTAAGAGTTTCTGAAAAAGCATTTTACAGAATGTTAAGTCTCAGTTTCGTTATTCACTTTAACAGCTCTTATTTCAAATTGAGAAATCTTTTTCCATCTCTGTAAATTTGTATTTTCGTCCAAAGTACTTAAAAGCAATGAAGTAAAATGATTGCTCTTTGGGATATTCCAAGAACTATTTCTAGTTTCTATTTTATATTTTCTCTGGCTATCAGTAAAGAAATTCTTAGAATAGACTTTGATCAAACGAACAAGTAAATAACATTGAATAATAAGAATGGTGCCTTCAGTTTCCTTGATTCAAAGAATTCACTGGCATTCGCATTGGCTTTTGAGGGGTTACTGGAATTCACGTCAGAGAGCTAAATAAATCTTTAGGTTCTTACCAATTTAAGTTTCCGAGTATTCCATTTACACACAAAAATACGAATTTTAGTAGCAGTATAAGATGTGTGCATGTTTGAAATATGAAAACGTCCTTACTGCGGGCAAACGTAGACGTTAACAACAAACCATTTAGACTAACATTAGACAATTTTTTTGAAATCTGATTGCGTCCGCTGCTCAATGTAGCCCTTTTTCCTTAAAATCCTCAGCCTCAGCAAACTTTTTATTCAAAGATTGTCTCCACGAGAAAGTCACATGGGCTCGAAACAGAATGAAAAATCGGATGGAGATGATTTTTGGCTTTTTCCTTTGGAGGAACGCAATAAAGAATAGGCTTAGACTTAATGCTAATAAATACAGTTAACTGTCGATAGTTCGAATTTCAAGGGGCCAGGGAAAAACTTCGAATTACAGAGGCGAATTACGGAGATGTCAGAAAAGAGAATATGGCTCAGTTTTGTCACTTACGCGTCTCAATTCTAGTTTTTGAGGGAAAACAAATAAATTTGACTTCGAATTGAAGAGGTAAAAAAGCCATCATCTTCGAATTAGAGAGTTTCATGTTGTTTAGCACAAAAATAAATTCGAATTGATGAGTTTGCCAAATTGCATAGGTTTTCCTTGATTTACAGATTAAAGGGTTTCGAATTATAGAGAGTATACTGTATGAATGGAACAGAATTCTATTTTCTTTTTCACAGAAATTCTACTTCAACGATGGCCCAAGGCGGTTTTTTCCAGTTTAAGTTTCAAGCTGATGCTCTTCATGTATTACCAGCTTAGCAAGGAAATATAAAATATTTTTATAAGCTGACTTTCAAATAAAAAAAAAGAAACAATTCAAAGACTAAATAACCAAAATAAAAAGGTTTGACTAACTGCAGGAAGATCGTAAAATAAATTTTGAATCTATTAAATTTCTATGCTCTTGAACGGAATCTAGGAAAGATTTTTCTTCTTTAAATTAACTTGTGGAAACCAATTACCTAATGGGTTGCATTACAGAAAGAAAATTAAGAGAAATGAACGATTTTTGTGTCTTGTTTCGACAGTTAATGGACAGAAATGATACCAAATGATGACAATTTACAAAAAAACACACTAAGTTTGGCTATGACTGCGTGTTTGTCATAATGAATTTTTTAAGTAATTGATCTAAGTTATGGCAGAGTAATTGCTAGAATTGTGGCATTGACAGTAGACTAAATAGCACTAAACATAATGCAATTAACCTCTAATCATCGAATTCCTCATTGGAGTTCTGTATCTTCATCTAACGCTAATTGCTATTATACACTAAGTAATACCACAGAATACTTTGAGAATACTTTGATACTTCTAATTGAATACGACTGGTAGAACTAAGAGGCAACCTAATCTTATGAATTATCCATCTGCTCTTGTGAAAATACCATTATGTAGAATGTAGTCCCAAAATGTACACAAGATTTGAAAATACATCAATTTTATTTCGATTAAGTTGGCATTCCGATAAATTACCTTCTTTGCTTTACTGGCTCATAAGCATTGTTCTTCAGGAATTGTGTTGTAAGACAGTTGACTTTCAAATGGAGATTTCGCAGTCAGACTTCGGTATTTCATTGGATTACTAATGATCGTCAATCTAATTGATGAGAATAAAAAAGGATGCTGTTTGCTGGTGAATTTGAATTCTATGTGAATTAAAGTAGGCACAACAGAGAGTGGCTTTCGCGGTGATCGAAACTCAACAAAACTTAAAACAATTTCACAATTTTGCTGGTAAAAATCAAATCAAATACAGTCAGGCACAAAAGTGAGTAAGCACCATAAACTATTCCTGGTATTTTAGTCCTGCTTTTGAGCTGCTTTGTCCATAACTAAAAAGCGCTTTTAATTTCGCTTACTTACTTTTGTGACTGACTGTATGGGAGTTGCTCAAGTCTTCATAATAGAGTCAGGCTTTTACTTTTTAAGAGAATTTTGTTTTCACTCCTCTTCATTGGAAAAATCTCTGGTAATTCAAAAATGAGAATAGAATTAAACACTCTAATGTCTGAACGTGATTTCTTTTTGTTTTATTAATGTTGCCTCCAATGAATGATGACACTCGCCATCAAGTGAACAAAATCTCCATTAGAGATATAAAAAGTTAAGTACTCTTAGCACTGCGATTCGCCATGATGGATGACGACTGTCATATTTCCCGGGCTTATCCAGTTGGCACTTGTAAAGACACGTTGTGTGTCATGCATTGTCTATTGCTTTTTAACTTATGAACTTGTCATTGAAAGATTATCGAAGTATACATTTTTAAAACAGTGCTTAGTTGTCTTACTTAACCTAACAATTAATGTTTTAAAATGTTCTGACATCTTCCACATAGTTCTTTCAGTTCTGCCTTGACTCTCGCTGAAAAGAAAACAAAAGATTCGTAGAACAACTTTTTTTTTTTACATTGCTTCAATTTTCATTCGAGTTACTGTGAAATGGGTATGGTCATGACAGGCAGTCAAATCAAATTATAGCGCCTATTATAAAGAATTTAAAAAGTATAGAGGTGACGAATTGAGGCAGGAACTTTGACACTTAAATATTATTTTTGTGAATTAAGCCTGTAAGTAATAGGCCTTTTTTAACATCAACATCAAGTTGTCTTGTGAACAACATAATACCTTTGAAAACTCAAATTAATTGAACATATTTTCCCACGATGACAAAGTATTGGTTTATGGCAAATAATATCAGAAAGTTTTTGATTTAATTTCTGGAGATTCAAATGTTTCCTTTTCAAAACATTTAAAAATAATTCTTTGCGATTATACTTCGAAGTAGTAAAAAGTGGTAAGCGATCAAACAAATTTTCATTTAAAATAGAAGAAATTATTTCTAATAACACCCTGTATGTTTCGAAATGAAATACACTCGGACTATCTGATCAGAGCTGATGGACTCGACGGCCTATCGTTTTTATGCACAACGATGTCATTTTTTTCTCTTCCGAAATAAAGACAACGACGAGTAATAACAAGTGATTTTTTTATTTGGCCCACCGTCCGTAAAATTCAGCATTTAACATTTAACCATTTACAAAGCTTGATTTCAACTAGAAAACATATTAGTAAAAGGTATAAATTTATATTTTTTTTCAATGAAACATAAATAGCTAAAGCAAAGGCATTCTTCTAGACTCCTTGATTTCTTTGTGTGCACGCGAGCGTTTAACGACTGTGACTTGGCTTTTGCCATTGGTTTATGAGTTTTCAAAAGAACATTGAATGTTTCAGAGAATGATGAAAAGTAGTAGCTATAACTCTTTGACTCTTTGCTTCGCGATTCCAACCAATTGCTCAGGATTTTTTTTTTTTTAACTCTTGGACTGCAACGATGAGTGTTGACTCGCAACAATACGAGCACGAGCACGAGCCACATTCACTGTGCATTAATCGTTTTTCTTTAATCACCAACTTGTAATCACGAATCATAGGAATTTAAGCACATCTTTAAATTTAAATAAATTGGGAAAAAAAATCGCACACAACATAAGTTGAATTTCAGTAACGACGGGAATTTCTCGTTCTTTTCTTTGACTGAAAAATAATCTCTGCGAACTGTTGAACTGCATTCCCTATCGCCCAAAAAGCCCAAATGCAAACCAGAGAATTCGCTCATTCACATTAATGGTAAAAGGATTACCATTAATGTGAAGGTATTGAGGACTGCTCGCTCATTCATAGGACAAGGTACTCACCCACCAGACAAAACTTGATCGATTTCATTCAGAAGCTGCAACTGTATCATAGAATTTTCAAAAACTCCGTCTCCTCGCAATCATAAGACACATTTAACTAAAAATATCTTCTTTATTCATAACTTAACATAAATTTACATCTCTATTTGTTCATGCGCTCTAGCAAAAAAAAAAGGAACCCGCGTTTAAGTGAACTCCTTTTACGACGAACTCGTTCGCAGCTCAGCAATTTCCGTGGACTTCAGCTTGGCATCCGGGTCACAGCAGATCTGGTACCACAGTATTCTCGTGGACGGATCCAGAATCACGAAATACACAAACAGCACGAATCCTTGCAGCGTGGCAGTGATGCAGAACAGATATGAGAACGCTATGCCGGCGTCCACGGCAGCCAGGAGGCCAAAGATCCACGAGAATCCGAACAAGAAGAACATCATGACCATGAGTCGGATCTGCTGGAGGACTTTTTGCTTCTCGTTCCGCTTTGATGCGCTTTCCAGCGTCTGTCGAATGTTCCACAGGACCATGGCGAAAATCACCAGATTCGCGGAGATAATGAGCGCGATGGGAAGTATCACGCCGTAGTTGAGGCCGTCGCCGGCAGGGTAACACATCAGCGAGCTGTCCCGGTTGTAGTAGGGGATGTAGGACGTCCGGTCGACAGCAATGAGAATGGCCGGAGGGATAATTGGCAGTCCCCAGCCGACGAAGGCCGACTTAAGGACGAAGTGTTCGGGCCTGGAGCCGAACACCTGCACGTATCTCTGGAACTGGAGAAAGGCGATGATGAGCATCCACGTGAACTGGACGAGGACGGAGTACTGGAGCAGGGCGCCGATGGCGATGCAGGCACCGTAGTCCTTGTTCTGCATGAGGTAGACGGTCATATCATGGGTGTTGACGAAACAGAAGAGAATCATCTGGAAGGTGATGGCCGTGGAGAGGTGGAGGAGCACTTTGGTCGACGGTCGCGACCGCCAGGACTTGAAGACGAGGCTGGTGATGAAAATGCCGAGCAAGCCCAGAATGGACAGGGTGCACCCGACGAGGGTTATGATATTTAGTGCCCGCATGTGAACCCTAGTGATGACAACATTGTTGGAGAAGTCATTGTAGCGGTAGTCGCCGCCGATGAGGTATGCAAACTGGGTCATGTGATGGGTTCCACATGCGATAAGACCGCCGTTGTCGGCGTAATCCCGGATCACCTCGATGCCGGAAGTGGTCCAGTAGTTGTATTCCCAGTAGCTGCAGCCGATCTTGTTCACGTCTTCGACTTGTTTTGTGTAGTGACTGCGGAAAATGATTGGCAGCAGACCAGGAAAGTATTGGTTCACACCGGGAATAGTCAGAGAGGCGATTTTACTGAACACGGCAGAATTGGTTTGCAGTCTAGGCTCTATGAAGAGCAAATCGTTCGAGTAAACCTTGAGGATGAGCGCAGGTTGCTTCAGGTTACTTGTCAGGTTTATCCATAAGTCGTGGGGAACGAACGTGGCCATTTCGAGGTCATGCTCATCAAGCAAACCATCCACGGTCTGGTTAAAGTACAGCAGACGGTAGTAGAAATCACCAAATGCCTCGCGGAACATTCCTGGTTTGCTCGGGTCGCTGGGCTTGTCGTAGAGAGCGATTCCCGAGACATTTGCGACAGCTGGATTCACGTGAAAGACGCTAAGATTCATCGACAGATGAGCTCGAACGCCCAACTCGCTAAGGAGCACACGTTCAATTTTCTCCTCTTCGGCAATCGCCACCGCGCTGCTTTGGCCAAAAGTCGTATCAACGCACCTTTCAAAATTCTCCAGCAGGCTGTTGGTGGAATTTAAAAACGCCGTCGCTCGCAGAATCTCGCGGTCAGCGTTCATCAGCCGATTCAGGATGCTCAACAGATCAACACACAACTCCTGCGTCCTGTTCTTTGCAACAGCTCGTTCGATTATTCGCGCCGTATAGAACACATCGGTTGGAATTAGCTTGAAATCAGGAGTCTTTCTCAGCGTGTTCTTCAATCGTTTCACTGCCTGCGGGGGCTCAATGGTCTTATTCACGAACGCCTGCTCCTCTAGCTCCACGAGGGTGGTAGTTATCAGCTTCTCTCGCGCCACGGTCACGCAATCGGCCGGGGTTTTTGTAATATTTTCCCAAGATCCTGCCCATACGCCGCCACGTTTAATTTGGGTGTATTCGCACTTTCGCGTCAGAGGCAGACCATTCGGTAAAATGCATAGCTTGTTTGTGACCGCCACCTCTCCCTGCCGCGTTTTGCCCCACAACATCGATGAGTCATCCCCGAAGTACGCTGATGGACAATCTAAAGAAAGATTATTCCTTGGGGTAGTTGTGCGTTGAAACCAGTTGCCACTGCCACTGCCACTTCCACTGATCTGTTCGTCGTCATAGTGTTCAGAGAAATTGTTTTGATTGCAGGCAACTTCACGAGCAACAAATGGAAAAATGAAAGCTCCAAAGTAAATGAATACGCTCGCTTTCGAGCGGCGACACCGATCACGACAGTCGACGATCATCGCGGCCCGCACTCCTATCGAAAACTGAACCGCAAAGCCGGACAACAACTTTGGTTCGCTAGTTATCAGTGTTGGTGTTTGTTTATCAAATTTAAAAAAAAAAATTATGAGTAATATCGAGATTACGGACATGGGTTTGTATTGGCACGATCGTAGCGTCGGCCGGCAATAGGAGGGCCGGTCATGCGGGTAACACTAACGCTTAAAAGCATTCGTCCCACCGGTTATTCTCTTTGATGATGATGCCGTAGACTCTGGCACGCATTTTTTAGACTGTGCCTGAAAGTAAATTGTAAATTAAATTTGATGACGTGAAAAGCTTTGTGCAAGAGACAAGTGACATCATTTCCCACTCCTAGTGAGGCTTTTCTGAGTTTTGAAGTGTCTTGTTTTAAAATGATGGACCATCGTTTCGAAGGATCTTGCCCTTCCTCAGGAGCCCAAACAGGACTCCGAATGCAACAGTTGGCTTTGTAGTCAAACACGGGGTTTTCAACATGAGGTTTTGCAGTCAGACTGTGATGTTTCGTCCATCTAACGTTGCCAATGGCCGTCAAATGGCCGAATTGATGAGAATAAAAAAGAACGCGTTTCCCGGTAAATTTAAGTTCTATGTGATTTGGAGTAGGCACAGCAGAGAGTGGTTTTAATGGGTTTTCTAAGCTCAATACACTTTTATTAATTCCATAATTTTCCTGAGAACAAATCTAATCTGTGAATTGCTCGGAGCACCATAATGTTTTAATGTGACATGAACAGTCTAATGTTTGAATGTGATTTCTATTAGGCTTTAAAATATGGAGTATTCTGACATCTTCGACAGAGTTCTTTTGGTTGAAGCTGTGATAGTCCGAATTGAGAATTGAAATAAAAAAAGACTAGAATCCGTAGAACATTTTTTCTTTTTAAAATGGCTTAAATTTCCACTTCATCAACAGTGAAGTACGTCAGGAAGTAGCTGCTCAACATTAAGCTCCTCGCACCGTCGTGTTTCTCAACTTATCTCCCAACATCAGCACGAAGAAATCTCATCTCGGCAGCTTGTATTCACGATCGTGATCCATTTGGCAGTAAATAGTTTACAAGGCATTGCTTTTCATGAAATTTGTATTTGGATATGTATTTTGCTGCAGTACAAGATACAGTCGGTGGAAAACGATAGCAAAAAGAATTTCTGAATAATCTTTTCATACTTTCTATGAGGAGTTCATGGATGTCGTGGAGTTCAGGGTTTTTTCTTTTTTTTTTTTTTTATAAAACGTACATACATATGTATGCGCTATACAACTACGAATGCAAAAAGATAAATTTGACTTATGAATATGTTTGCAGTTGTTTAAATCAAATGAATTCGAAGCGATAAATTATACCTTTTAATGGTTGTGCACACGGGTTAAGCATGTGATGGGTCAATTGCGTACACCTTCAAATACTGATACTTTTTGTGTAGGTCCATGATGAAGTGATCAATGTCTACATTGACCATATCAAGGTTAGAATTTTCTGCCGATATTATTCGCCTTATTATACTCATACCTCGTTTTACGTGGTTTCACCTTTGCGCGATTTTCAAATATCTACCCGAATTCGATTTGCGCGAAATAACGTTTTTTCTTCAAAGAATCATGGCTCACTATGATTTTTCTGTTAAAAATACATCCTGTATTAGGCGGCGTAACAGGCCGTTGAGAGCCAGAGCCTAGCTTTTTCGCACCTCCGCTGTGTTGTGCGCGTTATAATTTTGACACATTTGGAGGGGACTTACTGTTTAATGCCGGTTCCAAACGGCGAACTGCGAAAGCTTTTCATGACAGAAGTACTCCATGAGGGTTGTCAGTCGTTCGCTGGAGGTGGGGCCGTGAAAAATGTTTGTGGTGTTATTTCCCCGAGCCGGATTCGAACCTAGGTACTCTCGCTTAACAGTCCGACGCACAAACGATTAAACCATGGCACCCACCCATAATAAAGTGTAAAATTTATGTGTGAGCGATTTTTTTTTGTTATTTTTGAGGAACTATAAACTGTCAACTCAAACTGTTTATTTCTTTTACAATATTATTCCCCTTTTTTCATACAACTGGCGGCAAACTCGAAAATTGCGTGATCTATGGAGCACACTTAGTTATTGTAAGTCGAAGAAAGGGTTTTCCAATAACTTTTTTTTTTATATAAAACGCATGTGAGATATTTCAAAAACCTTAGCATCGGCTTGAAGTACAATCAAAACAGTTATGAATCTGTCTGAAACACGAGCGAGGCCGCCAAGCGGCTGGCCCATTTCTTGAGATAACACGCTCATCAAACTTACTCTTCAATAAATCGATTGTAACGTATGCTGTGCAGCTTGTGACACCATATTGAAACCTGATACCCGGCCTAATAAGGCCGCCGGCTTGCAAACCGCACCAAAGATTTATTTTTTGTGATGGTGGAGAACTACCACCGAAAATTAGAGTTAACGCTCCTAAAGTTCCGATCACCGACGCCGAATTTCGGTAGAAAATTTCTATAATTTGCAGACGTTACTTGTACATGTACTTTACCATATTGAAAATGTTGAGTTTACTGCATAAATTGACAGTGACAGCTCGATAATTAGTGAAACGGTGCGTTCACAAATTAAGTTCAAAGTTGTCAAGTCCTTATTGGAAAACCCTTTCTAATCTAATACAGATTTCTTCCCACGAAATAGTTTTCGATGTTAGTTTATGGTTTTATCTAAATGATAAAGCCATCGTGTTTCTTGGAGCCGTTTAGCTCTAAGTCATGCTTTCACATACGCTAGATGTTCTCCTAGCAACCCTTTTTCAGTGCGGACTTTTGCAAATTCAGTTCTTTCAAACTTTGGTGACATGACTGGTGTTACACAGCGTTCTGGTGGCTCAAAGTTAAAACTTTTATCAATTATATTTCATATAATTTTCAGTACCCAGAGCTGTTAAACCCAGAGCGTCGTTGTAGCTAATGGTATATTGGCCCAGTAAAGAGTGATCCGTGTTAATGGCTATCAAGCGGCTGCAATTCACCCTCGTTAGCTTCAAAATTTGTTTCGTTTTTCTTCGGTTTTTATAATTTGCGTAACAGGCCATAGAAGCCAGAGCTTAACTTTTTCGTCCTTCCTCTGTGTTGTGTGAAGAGGACCTACAGTTTATTGCCCGTTCCGAGCAGCAAAAACTTTCCACGACAGAAGTACCTTAAGAGGATTGTCAGTCATTCGATGGAAATGGGGCCGTGAAAATTGTTTGCGGTATTTTTTCCTCGAGCTGAGTTGGAATCCGTGTAACGATTAAACCATGGCGCCCACGGTTATACTTCGGCCAAAATATCTTGGTAACACGACAAGAAATGCCCTGTTTAGCGTCGAAATCACTAAAAAAGTTTTTAATTGGAGTCGCGGTGTGGGCTAACTCCGACGGATTAAACACACCTTTCCTCGCTAGTGCGTCGGCTATTTAATATTCCTTAATATCAATCCCTCAATACCAATACAAATGGCTAAAGCAACATGCAGTATAATAATTAAATACATTTTTAGAATTCATCAGATGTTTGAATTTCTTTTCTCATTTCAATTTCAATCATCTGCAGAAAATACATCAGACCCAGCGGACACAGATTTGCAGAAAACTCATTTCGTTATTTGAACTCCCACCAGAAAGGATGAAAAATATGAAAAAAGGGATTCTACAAAAAAAAAAAAAAACACACCTTCTTTGAAATTTTTTTTTTCTCGTCCTCCGGAAATGCACGTGACTCTCTAGAAAAACGGTTGTCAGCAAACAAAACTTAAACTACGTCGTTAGTTTAAACCCAAGAGTCCACGTTTGTCCGAGGGTAAACATCCCTTTCCGCTTATCCACTTGCAAATAAGACTTCCGGGAAGACCTTGTCACGTGCCCTCGAAACTGGAGTGATTGCGTATTAAAAAAAAAAACAACCCAAAAAAGGATTTGACATCCTTTCTCCCCACACACAAATGTCTTCTTTGTGCAAAAGCTCTTATAAATAACCAATCCATTTCAAATATCCTTTTTTCCCGTCTCCATTATAAGTTCAGCCCATAGCCAATGTTTACTCAAAGAAAAAATAAGTAGAAGAAAACACCACTCCAAAGGACAGAGGAGGGGTGACTTATTATGTGACAAAGCAAATTGAATTCTCACACCATTCACCCTCTTTGCTCCTTATAAGGATTCAATTTTCTCTATTTTCCAGCTAATTTCCGCTCTCACAGGTGCGGAAAAAATTTTAGTTTCTTTCTTTTTTTTCGTAGTTTTCTTGTGCGGAGTGGGCGGATGTAAGCCGAGACATCCCATGAACACTTTTATTTTTGATTTCGCCTACTGACACTGGGGTGAGAGGGTAGATAAATTTTCTTTTTCACTCAGTCGAGCGACCCCTGGGCGGGTAATGAAGCAGAAATGAAATGAACAAATATATTTTGTGGGATGTCTGGTTATCCATATGATTGAGAGTCGTTGGGCGCAATAGGAGTGTGTGTTGGCTTGATGCGGCGAAGGACGGGGCATATAAATTGCGTCGAAAATAGGCCCGAGAGCAGGCAACTTATCGAGGTCGATTGGGTGGAAACTACAATATTTATGAAATATTTCTTTGAAGAAAAACCGAGAAGAGAAAGAAACCGAAAATGATCGCAACTAAATTGTTCTAATTTTGTGGGTGGAATAAATCGAGGGGGCGGCTATTGTCCGCATGACGAATATGAAATGCGGAACGGGTTTCATTGGCATGTGAAGGATTGGAAATTTATTTTCATCAGATTGATGGCATTTACGTGTTTACTTATGCTACGAAGGTCGAGAAAGGTCGGGTACACTTTGCTGAAACGAAATGGTTGCTTTTTATTGGGGACTATGTCCACTAGCTGCAGTACGATTCACTATAATTTTCTTCCAAAGTGATGAGCTTTTTATAATGGGTTCTCTGTCATTGACCTTCAATTTCACGTGTTTTAAACTTCACTTTTTTTTGATTTCACTTTTCTTCGACTTTACTGTGTTTGGCATCATTGTTCTTCAACTTCACTGTTCTCCGACTTCACTGCCTTTGGCATCATTGACCCTTGGCATCCTTGTTTTTCGACTTCACTGACATGGCTTCACTTTTCTTCGATTTCTTTGTCCTCAATCATCATTTAATGTTATCGATTCAGTTAAAGCACGTTAAACTTTATGGAAAATATTCTACATTATGGCTAAGAGGCCTTAGAGCTGTCCTCAAAAGAGCTTTCATCGCCTTCGAAGCCCGCCTGCACAGTCCTCTCATCGACGTTCATCAAACTCGCCGTAAAATAAATCACCCTTTCAGCACTAATTCATTTCCCCTCCCACCAAAGAATAAAACTTCAATTAACGCCCTGCGCTATAACTCGGCGATGTGCATAAACTTCGCCTGTCACGCACACATCACACACCCGAAGAGGTCCAATTCATCAACACCCCGCTCGTCGCTCACTGCAATTGGAGCACATTTAATCAATTAACATGCCAATTTAATTCCCCATTATTGCTCCGAGAACAGACTTAATCAACAGCACAAAAAATATACTTCGCCATGTGCTGCGCATTTGTTGCTGCTGGCGATGAGCCGAAGCCGTGGAGGTTCCTTAATTAATTTTCATTGCCACAACAAAAAAAAAAAAAGAAAAACTGAACCGCCCCAACTGAACTGAACCTTTTAACGCTTGAGGAATTGGAAGGATTAAGCAAATTAATGGACTTGTTTTGACAAATCCAGTTCTTCGGAGAGGATTATAAATAATTGTCCAAATCGAGTTAATTTGTAGCGCCCAGCTGCGTGGATGGAGTTTGAGGGAGCCATCACATTTCTCTGTGAATAAAAAAAACTGATTTCCATTTTAATGCAAGTTGTCAGAATCAATTATTTCCCATCGCTCGACGAATGAAAAACTTGTTGAAACTTTCAATCAAAACACACACCCCCAGAAGTGGGGGAGACAAGCCCAGAAGCTCGCTTGGATGACAACTGCATATCATCAACTGCTGTCGCCAGACATCCTGCAGCGTAGTGAGCTTAAATTGATTTCCCACACAAAGGACAAAAAAAAAGGACATTGTGGCAATATCCTTTTCACTTAATGTTCAATCAGTTTTTGAGAACAACAATAGAACGGACATTATTTTCGCGAACTTACCCCGCAGACCGGGCGGGATGCCTTAATCCGACCGACGACGAGATGGCTTAACACTTTCCATTTTAGCCAGTGGCAGTCTTCAACTTTTCACCCTACCCTAACAGCGGAGGACGTCGGCCAGCGGGTGGGTGGTCGTTGGATTACAAACGCCTTCTGGGGGTTTTCACTTCGTTGCGTTGTGCACTCCCTTCCGCCGTTCATTTGCTCATTCCATTAATAACGATTCAGTTCGTTTTAACACTCTTTCAGATGATTATGGGGCTGAAATTTGACGTCCGCTATGACAGCGGTAATCACCGCAAATTGATTAGTGCCAAGATGGGGGTTTTAGTTTTATGTGCTCGTATATCACCTCGTTGTTGTTTGTTCTGCCTTAATGGCGAATCCTGAGAGCTTTGTCTGCTTTGTGCGATGGAAATCTTCAGCACTGGAACTCGACTTATTCTTTCTTTGATGGGCCGTCTTTTTTCCTCGATACGTGTTTACCTATGGAGCGGCACCAAATAATATTCGTAGTTGGGATGAAAATCGAAGACGAGAGCCCAGAAGACCTGTGCAATTAGATAGAATTTCCATGGCGGGAACGAAAGGAACGAAACGTAAATCTCAACGAGATTTTTACCACATTGCATCTGCAAAGTAGCCTCATCTGTTGCTCAAGAATATTTTATGGTGACTAGTGTATAAAATGATCAAGGAAAAAAGTCTCTTAAATCAGCTTTAATTTCAAAAATAGGGTAGAACTCTAAACTGGCATCTAGGATTTGTAGTTAGAACGAGGCGCATTGACAGTTGCAGGACAAGGGCTCTTCATTTACCGACGTCTAAGAACGGCAAATATAACCAAATGCTAGAAAGCCAATTAAATCTCCTGATAGTTCTAAAGTCTAATTTGAAATTGATGAATTGGTCAGTCAGTTAAAAGACTAGAGTTTATCAAAGAGTAACTCTACATCAAGGCAACTCCAACGAATTTTAATTTGAGAACAGCCTTCATTGCTCATTGGCTTCCATGCTCTGATGGCCTTTAACCTTTATCTGTCCCTCGCATGGTTTATTTTTTGGCCCAGAACCAGTCTTTTTCCCAAACATCTTCTAAAATATAATGTATAGTTTTAAAATTAAGTGACATCATTTTTTGTATAATTAGCACTTTTGGTAAGAAAAAATTACAATGACTACTAGGCTCTTCGCTGTAAAAATCCGTCGAGCTAAAATGACCCGAAGTACGGTTGAAACTTGAACAGGAGATAGGCTCTCTATATTAACACTAAGACTAGGAAATGTCTTGTGAGTCTAAAGGTCTGCGTGCGAGAGTTAGGCCCATTTCAAAGTCATCTCTCGCTTAGCTCCCAAAATAAAATAGAAAACAGAAAGGCAACGTAATTATGTAATTATGAGATACTAGACGCTTCATTCAGTTGAAAAAATATTGTTAATAAAAAGTACTAAATAAGTGTCCTGTCTAAAAATATTATGTACACAAGACGCAGACACGAAGCCATGACTTGAATTTATCTTTTTATGTCATTCTTTACATTATCAACGCATTATCGAAGTTATTTTTAGTAGTCTTGAGGATGAGTCAATTTAAAACTGTTTCCCGATTCATCTTTCGTTTCCCTTGTAAGTTGATTTAAGTCTTACAAATCAGACTAGTGTGATTCACTTTCTGACTTCTTTAGTTTGTTATTTATTTTGTGACTACGACAGACCAGTTGGTGGTTCTTAGAAACCGCCTTCTATCGGGCATCGTATTTTTCAATCTCCACCATTCTTCTCTTCAAATTTGTTTGTTGAAGTTTCTAAGGCTTCTTTCTTTTAAAGTTTGTTCCTTCCTTCAAGTTCATTGAACTTTTGATGATAGCAATTTTCTTCTTTTGCAGCCGTCGTTTAAAGCACCTTTACCTTCAGGCGAGTTTGCCAATTAGCAGGATCTATCCTACCTTTGCGTCAGTCCGGGTCTTTATGTCCACCAAGGAATAGGGAATAAGTTGGGATTTCGCATCCAACATTCACTGGAGTCCAGGCAACAACCTGTCAGCCTACCTACGCCGAGAAAAATAAGTGAATGGTCGACCTGTAAGCCGCTTCCCGCCACCTGAGACTGAGTTCCTTCACTCGACAATCTCCAAATTGCTAGTCGTTAACAAAGTCCCTGGGTCACCATCGTCTACTACATGACACACAAGCCAGAAGGTGAACACCTAGACAACCACGGGACCGGTCCCCCAAGGTTACGACTATTTGCGTTACTCCGAACAGTCTGTCTCTTCCCGCCCGCAGCACTCCCATAGCATCAATTCACTTGGGTACATAAAACCAAGCAAATCATTCCAAAAATATAACTCAAATCAAAACACAAAGTCCACTCACAAATTCAGACAACAAAAAAAAAAAACCTCAACCCAAGGTCGCTCAAAAAGGACCCCCATTTGACATAAAATTGTTGACCGAAAATATGTGTGTCCTTAAAAATCCCATAAATTATAACTGAACATCCAGAAGGGACAGAGGAAACGAAATGGAAACAAAGCGCAAAACTCCGATAAAAAATGGATTCACTTGTGTCAACTTTCATCCCTTCCATTCGGGAGTAATAGCCGCGCTACTAGGGGGCCAATGATTAATACACAGATATGTTTGCTGTGCTCTGAGTCCTGCTCACCCCCTTCCAAGTGTGTACCTATTAATCGAGTCACGGGAGCAACGAAGAGAATGAGACTGAGAAATAAACAACCACTCCGACACAAAGCTGAGGGGGGTAACTAAAATTTATTACAACGTCGTCGTCGTCGTCGGTCTTTGAAACAACGAAGACCGACACTCAACCCCCACAGACAAAGCAAAGGTAAAGTTTAAAAGGACATCGCTGAATTCGCCAGGACTGCGATATTTTCTCAATTTACCTCGGCTATTTTGTTGGGTGTCGTGTTGGTTTACAGAGACTTGCAAAAAGAGCTCCTGTGTGTACACCGAAAGAAACGATTTCGATAAATTCGTGTTATCGATAAAGGATTTCTCTGTTCTCCGACACTCGCCGCAGCCGCCAATAAAAATAAAATAAGAAAACGAAAAAAATTTCTCGATGAATTGAAAATGAGAACAAAGAGCTGGAAGTAGTCGGTAACTCGTTTCTTTTTTTTGCTTTTTTGTTCCTTTGACGGGCGCGTAAAGGTAAAGGATGAAAGGACTTTTTGAGTGGCGGGTGGGTTGGATTTGAAGCGTTTGGCAAATTGCTTTTTTAGTACTTTTCTCTTTGTAGCTCTGGACCCTTCGTAATCGCTGATTGACAGTTAGGCTGTAGTAATTAGGCGATGACCTTATTCATGGGTCGCAGATATCGACGATGTTTTTTTTTTATTTTGTTAATTTCCTTTGGGTAAACGAGTAGGCGTTGTCAGCACTTTATGCGTATCTTCTGTAGGCCGTGGGCGTAAAGTGAGTACTGGCTGTGTGCACTTACAGTGACACAGAAAAGTTATCAGCCACGGCAATAGGCAGTATCTATGATTAAATGGATGCAAATAAGAGTGGCTGTCCATAATAGTCGCCAACTAACAGGACGATTTAGATTTCTTTCGAATCGAGTCAAAAACCTCAAGGACAGAACCAAAAGCCAAAGTTCGGTGCAAACTTTAAATCGGTTTATTGATCCGGACTTTTTTTTAAAACTACGTTTGAGCTATTGTTAATATGTCGCGGATATCTTTACTATTCTTTATAGTTGTAGATTTATTTCATTACAAATGCTGCCAAAGTTTCTCTGAGTTTAAAGAAATCAAAAAGCACAACGTTTTTCTTATATAGCTTCATCCTAAGCTATAACGAAATATTTGTTCAGTAGCTAGAAAGAGAAAACCATAGTTTATTCGGTAGTCGAGCAATAACATGAATGACTGATAGAAGCTCTAAGCAGTCTCTGTACTCGAATACAAAATTAACTCAAATACTTCAATAAACAACAACGGCTGGGAACATAGCAACTCCGGCACAACTTTCTTTCCTCTGACTAAAAATGCAAATGTACCCACCTCATTTGATTAAAATAGGTGAGCTAATTGTATGTTTCTAAGTTCAGAACAGAACAGTTCTTTCTTCGAGTGATTTTCGTGGATGATTGGGTGCAATGTTTTAGCAAATACCCAATGCAATCACTGCATGATGAATATGCTTTTCTTTTATTGTTCATTATCCATTACAAATTGGTATAAAGAAAGGTTCCTGTGAAGCCTAGGCTTTTCTGCAGATGTTTACATTTCTAACACACCACATTATAACCACACCATTTTATAACCGCCGAAGGAATTTCTACACAGTTTCAAGAGAAAGCAGGAGGATTTTAGCTATGCCGGTTCTAATAGGCAACGAAGATTACTTAAAAGAGAATTATGATCGAGGTTTTTTTATTTATGAAATCCACTATTTTATACTTTAAACTTTCAAAAATGAAATTATTTTAAATTTGCTGCAAAAGTTCACTGCGTTAAAAAAAACTACGAGAGCAATTTCATAAGCTAGCGACTTCTCCAACACAGAAAGGAAACTACGATTGCATCCATCAACTACCACCGCCTGGTTATGTACTGCTGTCAAGTTTTGAGTCAACTGCGTCACTTAGTCTATGACTTCGTGGAATTGGGCGAAAGAGTGATGGTCAATGAAGACAATCAGCTCTATTTTGCTATTCATCGGGGGGAATATTTCCCGAATTTTCGCTATTTGCTATTCTGCTATTCATTCGAACCGAATGCGTATTGACAGCAGGAATACCAGCAATGTCGGTAAATTGGTGTGGTGATGGGTGGTGTTCTGCTAGTCATGCGAACTTACAAATCCCATACAATTCAGACCCGCAACTAAATTGTTGCACAGGGATTGGTACGGGATGATGCAGTTCATCCGATGGATAGCAGGATAGCAAAGCGGAGTGAATGGGGATCCAATAGGTGAATCGGATCACCATTCACGTGAATAGCAAAATAGGGCTGAATGTACGGACACTAATGGGTACAGTCACAATGGCAAAACAAAATCTTGGATTACAAACTGCTATCCCAGTTAAAATAGAAACTATTTCCTCTTTACCACAAATATAACTTAAAGCGACAAAAGATAATCACTCAAAGAACTAAAATAACTATACTAATAATTAAGGTAATAAATAATGTACAACCGAAACAAGCTATGGTGACTATTAAAAAATAATGGACGAAAATCCTACACTAAATTAAAAGAATATCAAGTTGAACTAAGTAGAGTACTAAAAGAATATGAAGTTGAATAAAAAAAATTTTTCTTTGTCAAAAAATTCTTTAATCAAAAAAGTAATTGAGACAACCATTAAATACTCAAAACGTTCGGTGCCCGTAAGCGAACAGCATCATCGTTCCTTGCGTCAATCAGTTCCAAGGCCCACAAGTACACTTTAGCAGACTTATCAGGCCACACACGTTGCTGGGTACATTGCGTCAGAACTAAGAAACCTCCCTTCACATGTCGTATACATCTGCTGACCGCGTGCCTACGTAACACTGTGACGTGATTATGAAAATGTCAAATTGCTTTTAAATTCTTAACCATGCGACATTTCAAACTCCATCAACCCGTTCCACTACTCGATGGCTTGTCCACTTGATTTTATTACCTCGCCCAAAGAGGACTCCCAAAGAGACCATCTTTGGAAATTCACTCATTCAAAGAAACACAAATCCATCAATAAAACAAGCCTTGCATGAAATCGACAGCACTCAAATGATCTGAGCATTAAATCCGATGTCCATGAAATCTAATCCTCTCGTGGTCTTTCAGTCCTCCACCCCACCGCCCGGAAAAAGGATATCTACAGATCTGCCACAAGTGTGCACAGAGTATCTTTGATTACGCAAACTTATAATAGCTCCGTAAATCTGATACCTTCTCCCATGAGTAATGGAACCCAATTTATTTTAATTACGCAATCGAATCGAAGACATCTTCTTCCCTTCAACCTCACATACGCAGGCACAGGAGCGAAATTATCATACGGAAAAGTTGAACTTAAATCAAATCCAAAGTACTTCTCTCTATCGATTCGGATTGGCACACATGAACCGCATTACCGTTAAGTATAATAGCTTTACCTGATATCTTAAGGCCTGGCTTATCGAGGACACACGGATGTGTGTGTGTGGGAGTTTGGTATACGTCCACAGTCGATGGCGTCGCCAAAAGGACACAACGATGGCAAAGGAAAAACATGAATAAACCTCATTTGGACTGCAGGCCTTTTATTATGGTAATCAATTGACGTCGTGTTGTCGTCGTGGCCGTGTGGTGTTTTATTTGCGCATAAATCACGCTGAACTGAAACGAAATTGCGAAACTGATTTCATTACTTAAAAGAAGAACCGTTTTTCTTGTCCTTCGGGTGCCAGGCAGGACAAGGGACGATGTTGTCTCGCTTTATATTCACTTTCCTTTGAGCTTTTTTTTTTCTACTTTGACGGAAGAAAAAGTTTTGTGTCTGCTTTTAAAGACACGAGCTACGACGCTTTAAGTGCTGTATTGCACAGGTGAGGTAAAAGTGATATTTTACAAAAGTATGATACTTAGAGGGGTGTTAATGGCTGACAGCGGAGGACAGGAGAATAAATATTGTGAGCAAGTTATATACGGTTTATACTTGCATGTAGCGACGGAGACGGGCGCCGTGCACAAGGATATGCAGAGGGCGATTGAATTGTTTTATAAATGTTGCCGATGAGGTGGTAATTTATTGGGCAGAGTTTACCCTCGCATGGGTTTTGAATTTGTGTGCATACAATACATCACAAAATTGAGCATACAAAAATTAAGTGTTTATATTTTGCTAGAAAATAGTATGTTCAATTACCTTTTTTGTTGTTCTTATTTTTGAATATATTAGGTAAAATACATACGTATCTGCAATGGAACCTACATTTCTGAATCGTCCTTTACTTTTTTTAAAGAAAAGAAACAACTCCATTCACTCTTAAAACCTATTTTCTTATGGCTTAGAAGCATCAACATGATTAGCTGCAATGAAAGAAAGCTTCAAAGCAAGAAAGCGAATTTCATCTACAAACTGTAGCTCCATGGACCTGGTTAACAGGATTAAACTCAAGCAGCTTAAATGGTTGGGACTAGTAAACAGCAGGATTCATAAATTGGCGAGGCTTCAAATCTGCCTCTTTGAGAAGACGAAATTACTTCAAAGCGCGTACGTAAGCGAAAAAGAACTTGAACTAAACAGTTAAACTGAACAGTTAAAAGATCACTGTCATTGATGGAACATCTTGTTGGTTATGGCCCAAGTTTAGTCGCATAAAGAACTTTGCACATTTAATTTATTTGTACAAGCGTAGCATGGAAAAATTGTTCACTCACGAACATATCTACATATGTTTTCGTTAGAATTTAAAAACAATTGTTTTAGGTAAGAAGAGTTGTTATAACAACCGCCGTAAAGTCTACGAATTTCAGACTTATTCTGCGGGTTACTTAGAGTTTTTGATTTGCGATACTGTTCACCTTTACACATACGATGGCGTCATTCCCTCAGTATAAATGACTCAAACCCAGTACAAAGTGCTTTTAATAATGCGATTGTAATTAAATCAGGTCTCCATCAGTGAGTTATAAAAAATGTAATTTACGATATATAAACAAAGTGTAAGATAAATAAATAAATCTTTAAATTGTGACATTAAAATCGCTTTTCTACTTAAGATCATAATTGTCAAGCCAAAATTGAAGTGAATGCATTTTACTTTATCTTATTCTATTTGTATTCTTTTTTCCAACTTTCCGTGCAATTATTCTTGATTTTGTAAGGGAATACATTTTAACATACGTTTGTTGAAAGCAATACCAATATATTTCGTTTTGTTTTGTGTTTCCTTTCTTAGTGTAATACTAACTATAGCTTCAAATTTGATTTTACCTTTCTTAATTTGAATAAGGGACACTTGAAGTGTAACTGCCAAGCAGAATGGATGTCGTCGGAGAATTAAATTTAAAAAAAAAACGAATAATTTTTCATTGTGTCCATCAAAATTTCAACAAATATAAATCAGCTTACGCATTTTGACGAAAGTGCTAAGAGAGAAAACAAAGCTATTAACCTTCACAATGGCTTCCTCTTGACTGAAGCCTTTCCCTTCATTTAATTAAAAATCAATAGAATCCCTATTTCTTCATAACATTTTTTTAAACTTCATTTGAATCACTACATCAGTTGATTGAACGCAATGTGAAACAAATTTTGTGAATGAATTCAAAATAAAAACTCTTTCGGTCTTAACCCTCTTTTGGTGCACAGAAATTTCAGATAACCTGCTAAATGTGTGTGAGAGATAAGCACTTATCGACACCCGTTTATTGTTTCTGTTTTTCACAAAATTATGATGTGTCGCTCGACATGATTAACACCCAATGAATCACTTGCAAGGTCTTTGACAAAACTCATCGCACATCTGGTTGATGTGTGTGTCTAAGGTGCTAATGTTTAGATAGTTCCAAGATACATTTTAAGTAAACATCAACAAAGGCTACACGTCATTGATTGTCTGGGAAAAACAACCAACCACTCTGTCCGGTCGAACTACATGAACGATTTGTAAGCGGAACAAACTCGCAAAACATTAATCGCGACGTTTTGATGTTCGAATTATCGCTAATCTCAGTGTAAGTGCTTGTTTAAAACTTTTCATAAGAAAAAGAGCTTGGTATGTAGACACAATTTTGATACACTGGAGGTGAAAAGTTTGTCGACGAAAATATTTTGCTGGTCGCTGTAACTAAATTTCCTGCAACAATTGGGAGCATAAGTTTTATTATCTTCCATCATTTTCCGCGTGGATAAGGAGACGTAGAATTTTGCTCGACCAGCTGGCTTCAGATTAAAGAAAATACGGTCATCTGTAAAAAGAAGAAAATGATGGAAGATGATGCCACTTATGACCCCAACTGTTGTAAGAAATTTAGTTACATTTCCTCAAACTCACAATTTACATATGTTCGTATAAAGTGTCTACAGGAATTGTGCAGTTCTAGGAAAAATAAAACGTAAAGAAATGAGAAACTTAACGAAATGAATATGGAAGCATTGATCGTATTCTACGATGTTCTTAAAAGGCAAACGAATTGTGTAAATTGGTGGTAATCTAAAAGTTGAGCTAAAATAGAACGATTTGTTTGGTGAAGAAAACTGTCCACTTCCTTTCACAAAAGATTTGTAGTCTAAGTATCTCAACTTGGTTTCTTGGAGAAATGAAAAAGGTATGTTTGGAATTCGGAATTGGAGAAAAATAAAATATGGTATTCACCCTTGCTGTAATTCAAAAAAAAAAACTTGTGCTGGATTTGTTCCCACCATTCACTTATATCATACGATTGACTTTACCTAAAATCACAAGTGCATGGCGCACAGCTATCGAGGGCTTAGTCAAAATATGAAAAACTCAATTATCTATAGTTCCTTACTCTCAGTGAATTCGTAAAAGAGTTTCGTTCTTCGACCGCCATTGAAAATCCGACCACTGTTGTGTAATCATTTCCAAAAGAAAATGTAGTTCCTGTTTGTGAGTTCTCGTTCACTTATCCAAAATCCGATGAAACTAAGGCGACGCGTGCTCAGGAGATACCCAAACATTTTTCCATCATTCATAGTCAGTGAGAGAAATGAGAAACTCACAAGTAAAATCACTACTATTCTTGGAGGAGGGAAAACATAAGCTTGGCAGGCTATCGACTGTGACAGACAGGTAAAAGCACTCTCTGCCGTCAGGAAAACGTCTGCGAAACAGAATTTACCAAAAACATTAAGAAGATGTCTAACATTCCATTCAAGGACTCTCACTGCACGTGGAATGTTAAAAAAAATAGTCTTTGGCGATGCGATGGCAACAGCAATTCCGAGAAACGTACAAAATCAGTCCAGCGCCTTGTCCGTGTCGAGTGCATGACGGGGAATTGGTTCTCGGTTCAATTCAAAGAGGGACTGCTTTGTACTGTCATTTCACACGTCAACCAAAATTCCAGGAGAGCTGCGAATGAATTTTCCAAAGAAATACAAAAGGTGAGCAAGTACCTTTGTTGAACCATACCATTTCTATCAAATTTGACATTTGAATGAATATTGCTCAACGAGTCCGCGATTACACCACGTACATCAGTTGTTTGTCTCTGAATCTTTCCGAATTGCGAATTGTGAACTCCTACACGAGCGTGATAAACTCCGCACATCAAAAATTCATCCGACGAGTCATTCGAAAACTCTTCAAAAAGTCAGATGGATAAACATCTTTCACGCACCGTAAAACATTCAAATCATCCACTTTCGCCCTTCCAGCGAGTGAAAATATTCCACCCCCAGCACACACACGAATAGAATCTATCCAAGGTAACCTATAAACAACACGTTTCCTTCTCAAGGACACAACCGACAGAACAATTGATAACAAAGTAACGAGTCACACAGCAGAGCACAATGCCCATTAGACGAACAGAAAGAAGCACAGAAATTCGTTGACATTCCAAAAATAAAACACACAACATTCCCGGGGGGAAGAGCACTCATCAAAGTCACAGCAAATTAGGCGGAATAGTCCTCGTGTGTGTGTGTGTAGACGGGCACGCGTTCTGGTGGAGGAATGCCACGAAATCTCTGGCTATTTCTCAAAAGCGGAGGACATGTCATTTCTAGTTCGGTTCTGTGTCACATCCCCCTAATCATGTGCTGGCAATTTGTCCAAATTAATAAATGTCACAAGGATATGGGATGCGAGCCGAGTCTTTACGGCCGCGTGGGTGGCCATCGACAGTAGTCAGCTTTTAATTATCCTTGCGAGTAATTTACTGCGAACGAACGTCGCCTGCAGACGCAGTGTGCGTCATCAAAGAGCGCCAAGTGATTAAGTGGCATTAGGCTGGTCCAGGCAGATGCACGAGGAATTGTCCTGTCCTCTGTGCAGCCCCGTATTTTCATCTACGCCGCCCTTTTGAACATTTCATCCGTCATTCATTGTCCTTTAATCTGTGGTAGGCTGTGCGGTACCGCAGAGAGTCCGGAATGGTGTGGGGATAATGTCCGATGACAGGCGGTTCTTGGGTCGATGTTTTGACGGCTTTGTCGTTGACGGCTGGTAAATTATGGGAATGTGGCAGACGGAATAGGCGATGAGTACCAATTCAGGGACTTAGTGTCGGCCGTTTGGAGAAACCTTGGACTCGAGAAATTGGATTTGTGAATTCCTGAATCCTGTCATTTTGCGTGCTCATAAATTCAGCTTTCACTTTGAAGTCGCTGAAGACATGGATTAGACCAAAAGTCGGTGTAATATTAGACCTTAAGGACCTTTTTTTTGCAGACTTTTATATTTATACGAGTGAGACAACTACAGAAATGTTTGCCGTAGTGGAAAAGTCATTTCAGACGTCGCTGTAAAACTGCTGCCCATAGAAATTCTACAGCCGCACCCAGGCTCCGAATTTCTCTTCATTTATTTATGTAAAATCTTTTGTAATGGGCTACAAGGCCTGCAACAATTTGTAAAAGTTATTTAATAAAGTTTGCAATTGCTATACAAAAAAACTCTTTCTTGAGATCTTTTTACTCGAAAAATTCTGAGTCAGACTCTGAATGTGACTGCTGGAATCAATGCTGGAAAATTTAGAACACCCACTGGAACTTTAAAGAACTGCATCTTTTTATGGCTTGTAACAAGTTCTTAAGCTTCTGAATTAATGTAGATGGGCTTTCAATTCTCCATTAAGAATTACCTCCATTGCAGATCAGTTTCAAAAATTTTCATATTTCACAAGGATGTTGAGCAAATGGGTGTCTGTCTGAGTCACTGTCGAGGTGATGTTATAGAGACTTGGTGTTGACAAAAAAGGAGTGATTGGATTATTTATATGAGTTTTCCACAAATCCTGCTAATGTTATAAAACAAAAGCTGCAATTTTTAGCTAGGTTTCTTTAAGACCAAAGTAGCTATTCATAAGTCGCTTAAAACTCGGCAAGAAAAGTAAATTTACTTTGCACTGCAGTGTTACAGATTTAAAGAATTTGGCTCGGGCTTACACTCCGATCAGTTTCAACAAATTTTTTTTATAGTGTAAAATAACATCCTGCACACGAAAAAATAATAATTCAATGGAGAAGTTAGTATTTTTCGAGTTTGAAGTTCGTTTTTGATCAGTTTTTTTAGTGGCAATTAAAACAAACACTTAAGAAGGGTAGGAATGATGAACAACATTTTTAAAAATTAACGAAAAATACTTGGTTTTGTTTGAAGATCCTTAAGGAATCAATTTACCAGAAATTAAAAAAAAAAAAAAACAAAGAAACGAAAACACTTATACCAAACTTATTTACAATATATGATGTTGAACTTTGGCATTCTATATAATGGTGTTATTTGATCTCACTCAATCAGTCGTCATTGAATTAAGTACGTGAAACACGTAAATTATAAATAACGAAAACATTAATCTATTATTTTCCTTCATTCCTCACTAAAATAAGTTTGTATTAATTTTTTTTAGATTTAATATTACTTATTCATTAAAAAATGCTTGGACTGCAAGATACATTTTCTGCGATTTAAAAATTCTTTTTTTTTTTTTAAATAATTAAAGTAGGAAAATATAAAGTACATTTCTTATTGGATCTATTGTTATAATTATTGTTGTTGCTATTGGATCTATCATTGTAATTCTTTTTACTTCTCTTAGAGAATGAATAAACCTTTCCAAAATTAAAAAGAGTTCCAACCTCAAAGCACCAGAACCTATGTTATGAGTCCTTTTTTTAAACGCCAAAAACTTATTTTGGGCTTTTGTAATTTTAAAGCCTTCGGGCTAAATAAAAGAAATGGATAAATTCAAGAGAAATTCTATTACACAAATAATTTATTAACCCCCTTTAAATTTTTCGTTCATAGTTTTTGCAAATATAAATCAAATTTACTTCTTTTTTATTAAACCACATAAACAAATTGCTGTCCGTAGATTGACAGATCGTACAGATAATCCGCAAGAATTTTTTTTAAGCTGAGATAAAACTGCTTTTTATGCAAAATGTTTAATTAAATGATTATAAATTTATGCTTTTTTAGTAATGTTATATAATAGATCTCTAGTATTTTTCATTTTGGACGAAAATTTGGAAAGCAGAAATCTTTCGTCCAATCTGTTTCAAGCTGAATCGTGTCTGCATGCGACTTGACGTCACCCACTTAAATTTAGCACTGTGCTGCGCATAATAGCTCATAAACTAAGGCAAAGAAGACTAAAGTTGTTGAAACAGTATCTTGCTTTAAGTCTCTGGTTTCGTTACAATCATCACAATCCCGTTTTAGTGGTCAACAAAAATGCTCCTTATGAACCCCGTCAAAGGTCGCTTACGTGGCAAAGTGGATAAGCTCCTGCCCACTCCATTGATCCAATGAAAGTCCCAAACAAGTCGACATGTCCCTTATAACAACACAACTCTAAAAAGCAATTTCCAGATAACAAAAACCCTTTTCACCGACCGACAGATGTACCCCAGCGGCATCATCGCATCATTGTCATCCCCAAGGCAATGATGCTCATCCCTTGGATACATAAAGAAACAAAAATCCAAAAGCGACACAAAGTACCCATCACAAGTGTGAGAAGCACATACTTCACCGTGTTTGGAGAGTGGTGGGCATCCTCCCTCCTTTACTTGACAAATTTCTAGGTTAAGCGCTTGACAATTGCACTTCGGTGCAAAAATTCTGTGTCTTTCGCACCCGGGTAGAGGAGAGAGGTTCATTGACATGATTTTCCCGCCGGCGTTCCACTTTCTGTGGGTGTCGGGTGGCTGAGACAGAGCATGCCCAAGGATAAGTGGTCCTGTCGTCCTATGAAACACACCGCGTGCCGCAGGCGGAGAGCAGTTAATTGAATACCCTCACCGGGTGCTCATTTTCATACGAGGACTCATTATTAATCACATTACCGGGGGCGGGAGACGAATGGAGCTCCCGCGGGCTCGACTGCAGGAGAGAGGTAATGCAATTAATTTGCTCCTGCCACTGCTGGCAAAGACTCTCGCAAGCAGCAAAGCCAAACAGGACGAAATGTTTTAAAATATTTATGCATGCGTTAAGTGCTGCACGAAAAAGGTTCACTAATTACATTTCACCTCCCAGCATCAGCGCCGGTGTGCAGTGCGGCGTGAGTCACTAGGAGCTTGCGGAGGGAAGGTACCGCGAGCATCCAGCCCCGCCCTTCCATTACTCGAAAATATTCCATTAATGGTCGTGCACGGTAAGGAGAATTTAATTTCTTTGTTATTCGGATAAATTCTTTGGCAGATACGTGGAGATATTTTTCTTTGAAGGCAATAGAAACATAACAACTGAAAAATACTTGAAAAAGATTAAAAAGTACTTCATTCCCTTTAAGTCATCGTTTTCCAATGCATCATACACCGATCGATGTACAAGACATAGCGGCATGCGGCCTTGCGTTGTCATAAAAAGAGGAAAATTAAATTGAAAAAGTATCTCATCGTATCTCAGTATCTCACTGTTGATTTCATTTTGACTTTCTAGCAGTGTAATCGGAAGGGGATATTCGTGAGATGAATTCAAGTGAGAGTCCTTTCAAATCATCCATCAGAGTTGTCTATAAAAGTGTGAGTCGGGGACGGGAAGTGAGTCATTCATCATCGGGAAATAGAATGTCCGACAAGAAGGAGCACGGCCTTCAAAAAACTCGTGTAGTACGTGGCTAGGCACGTTGTTGTTGACATCGACACGACGAAGCGAAGGCGACTTTATTAATGTTGCCTGTCAGGATTTGCGCTGTCATTTACGGCAATGTTATGGTCTGCGAAGTTGCTGTATTGGGCGTGATTCTGGATCGTGATGTTACATCGCAATTAATCACCACACGCCGGGGAGTTCGCAGGACTGCTTATTCGGTAATAGGTGCAAGTGTACATTGAGAAGCATGATGGGCGTAAAAGTGTAGCAAGCACTGATCTTTTAAAATTAATCGAGACCTACGCTGACGGAATAAAATCTTCGTAAAAAGTCATTAACTCCGTGTGAACCTTTTTGAACAGAAGGGCAGAGCTGATTGGAGAGTGTTGCTTGTTTTGAAATCGGCAGGCTAACTTCTGCTATGCCTTTAAATCATAACAAATTTATGGATGAGGGATTTTCGTCTAGTTTTTTATTGGGACAGAAGTCTTTTAGTATTAAAATTTTATCCTTGCTGTTCACGTTAAATAAAGAATTTATACGCATATTCTGACCTGATTTATTGGGTCTTATTTTTTAAAAGTATACAGCTTTAAGCAGCTTACTATTTAAATAAATACACGACTGCTGCTCTGTTTAATCCGAACACTTAAATTTTTGACAGCATTTTGAGTCTAGAGCGGCGTCAATGATGGCTTGGTTATTTACAATGGTTTTCAAAGCTCTGGCACCTGGTAGCTAATTCCTTCTGTCGCTATTTAACATTTATTCCATCAGAGACCTTGTTAGAGGTAGGAGGGAGCCCGGGAAAAGTATCGCCACAAGAAACTCACCATATTTTAAAGCTTCGATTTAAAAGAAAAGACGGAGCGATAGAAAAAGGTACATTTTATTGAGACCACGTTTTTATCACAACTGACAGGCTTCTTGATGTAGTTCAGTTCTTTTTTAGTATTTTGAAGTGTTCGTTACTGATACGGATGAGACTTCACAACAGACCTTTTGAAATTGGTTTACCATCATACACACTTTTACTGCCATAAATACAAGCTTTTTTCAGTACTGTACTGTACTTCAGTACTGAGACAGAGTTAGGAGGAATTTTAGTGTTCTGGCATTGATTGAAAATAGCTGTGAGAAAGAGCTCTAAGAAGAGCAAGAGGCTACGCCAACATTTTCAGAGGGTCCGAGTGAAAATGGAGGAAATTTATATAGCGTATCAGAACTTTTGAACTAGTTATGAAATTATGAAACACTTCAAAAGAAATAAATCAAATGCAAGTCGTTGACACAGACGTTGGCTTTGGACCTAAATTTATTACGAAGTGTAAGCCAAGTCGGCTAAGGACTTCTAAACTTCTTCTCTTGATTTTACATGATGTTCCTAGTTTCTTAAATAAATCAATTTGTTACCCCTTTGATTTTCGCCTGAGAATATAATTTCAACAACTCTCTAGGATTCTGACAGCCAAAGAGGCATTTGAGACCATCAAATTCATTTCTGTTCCTCCGCACGCCCCAAAGTTCATTGGTCCCATTGAGCCTGTATGCAGTCTACTCGTGTAGGAAAGAGTGCTAAGTTTTAGGCAAATAGATCACAACTTTCTACATCTGCCAAATGTACTTAAAGTTGAAAACAAAACATGTACCAAACTTTTCGAAGGAGGTACATTGTATTCCCATCCGGAACAGCCAAACATCCTTCCGACAAAATCTGTGTTTCCTCTGTGTACCTTCATGCTCGACCAAATCCATAGACAACGTGTACTGCACGTTAACTATTTTTATATTCTTCACATTGAATCGCTGCAGTAAACCAAATCGCGTGCAGTAAAAGTTTATAACAAAAAAAAAAAAAAAGAAGGATAGAACTTTCCCTGGGTGGTTTCGAACACGTAAAGGAGCCGCAGCGTCTACTACGCCAGACCGCATGCACACCAACAACACTGTTGTCCTCCTTTAATGGCTTAACGTGATGTTAGCATTTTGCGAATAAAAATGGATAAAAATCTGAAGTCACGTTGTGGCAATAACCTGTTACATTTTAGCATTTAAGGTTATGAGGTGCTATAAAACAATTATGGCACTACAACTCATTCGATAAATGGACTCAATTTGTTCAAACAAATTTATTTATGCACTCATGGACGCGAAATGAAAATATATGCGTGTCCTGTGAGCTGAAGACTGTGGTGATTCACGTAGAGTAAACTGGGGAATACGGTCTGTGAGTCTGTTTAACATTTCAGTCGATGTTTTGAGGTACTGCTCAGAGTTGTTTTCGAAGCTTATGAAATATTGAAACTTCACCTACGTCCTCTATAGATTGCTAAGCACGCTAATTTTTGGATTCTATGATATAAAATTATTGAGTAAATCTTGTGTACCACGAAAGCTTTTTCGAGCCTTTCCTAACCCAGTACCTTTGCCAATGGGTCCCCACAGTAATTATTTAACAAATGATTCGACAGTAAAAAGTTGCTAGATAACATTTTGACCTGCATCAACTAGATATCTAACCTTTCAATTTCTTTAATCAGTCCCGATTTAACAACTTGTTCAAAGGTTTTCAATAAACCTGTCTTTGGTGGCATGCTTTTAAAATAACTCTGCAGAAAGACAACCTAAATCACACAAACGAAAATAAAAATGAAAAACTAAGCCATGATACCACACCAGCCGACTGTGAGCGTTTGTGCAAAAAGGATTAAAATAATCGCAAGGATATTGCAAAATACTCTCAGTGAAGTTACACCCCTATAATGTCGTGCTTATTACGACTGAAAAGATGTGTCTATTCAGGGAAATGAACAATTTTCAAACAAGCACTCGCGAACAGCTCCCATTCATGTCGTGGAAGATGTCGCTGAATTCAGCGTTAAAAGTCTTTTGAATTCTGTCGTGGGCGTAGAAGGAATGTCGGGGAGGTGGAAATATTTTACGAGTAGGTGTGAAGGTCCGAAAGGAAATTGGGACGGGGTTGTAAAGTCGGTTCGGGATGATTAGGCGGGTGGGAGAGAGAATCATGTGATAAGGAAGACGGTTGGAAATGAAGAAGAGAGCTTTTGAACAGGAAGTCAGATCGATCTGATGACTATCTGGTGGAAGCAAAACATTGGCTTCGTTAATGGAAAGTAAAGGTCAGGTGGGGAGATCGAACGTATTTTTTTACAGACATATTTCATTAAAATTCACAATGTTGTTTGCTATTAATGGTTGTCAAGCATAAACTTAAGATTCAGCCATTTATAAATATATGGGTCGGAAGCAACCAAGTGTGTCCTCATCTAAACGCATTTCAAGTTTTAATTTTTTATGTTTCCTAACTTACATTTTCCATCATAAAATCGAAAACTTGTTTTTTTTTTTAGCTCCACCGTCATTAAATGCGCGACGTCAAAGACTTTCCTTATGCACAGCAAGGAAAAATATATCCTACTTAAAGAAAATTATATACAAAAAAATTAATGCTCAAAAGTGAGAGTGAGTTGTTGCTTATGTTAAAATCATTTTTCTTCTAAAAGTTGACACTTTGCTTTGTTAAGAACTATATTAAAAACGTGTTTTACTATTGAAAGAATTTACATAATCTGCTAGTGGGCTATGCTTATACAAATCAATTTAATACCCAAACACTTAAACATCAATATTAAATTAAGAAAATAATTGACACACTTTTGATTTCCACATCGTACAATATTCACTTATCCCCTATCACAGTAAAAAAAACTTTGAAACATTGACTAAAATGTTTTTTCTGTTCTTGAAAATTAAAAAATGCGCTTACTTTAATTACAGATAACTTTAAGTTTCGAAATGTGCCCTATGAAAAAAAAAGGTGAAAGAAAATACTCACATTTTCCATTTTTGTCGTATGTGAAAAAAATATTAACGTAGATGAACCAGATTAGTAGTTATAACAGTTATGAACTTTGCAGAAAGCAAAGATGGAATACAAAATTTCAGTGAATAAGTTCTAGTACTGTATGATAGATAATTAAAGAAATAATTTAAGTCTCAGAATACAATACTGAAGCAAAAACATTAACTTGTCTAAAAGAACAGCAACGCTTGCATTTGTCACATTTTTTTCTACAAATACAAGCGCAGTCTTCTGCAACGTGTGTTTCTTCATTTTGCACAAAATTTTTCATTTTTGTCTTAAGTAAGAAAAATACAATTTGTTGACGCTCCAGGCTGTGGTAAAAATGTTTTTCCAGCAACTATTTAAAGGTTCTAATTTAAAATTTATCAAATGCAAACTTCGGAAAAAAGTCAGAGTGTTGTAAAAATATACAAAGAATTCAAAAAATTACCGTCCAAAGTTCTGCAGATCTACTGCATTTGGAAACAAATTGGCAGCTCTTACAGGACCTCGAAAAGCAGAAATAACCAGAACTTCAGAACTCTTATACTGACGCTTCAAGGACTAGAGTTCACAGACTATTAAGATAAGATAATTCTCGACGTTACAAAAATTAGATGGTGAAAGACCATCATCTTAAAGAACTTAGCCAAAAAGCAGTATCAAAAGCAGTATTTTATTTTATAAACCAAACACAGAGGGTCGCCTGGCATTGTATAGGCAGCTCTGACGACAATAAATCCTACGTCCCAACGTCCAACATTCCAATCACTTCCTGGCCTTAAAAAGAAGACATCTGATTCAAATTTAAATAAAAACTCGTTTAAAAAAATCCCTTTCACCACATGCCAACGAATTAAAATGCAAATGTTGACCACTTAACAACCCAAAAAAAAAAAAAAAATCTCCAAAATGCTAAGCCTAAAAGCTGATCCGCTCAACGATTGTCCCTTCCAACTAAGACCAATTTAACTATCCAAAATATATCAACCGCCCAAATGGGCCGGGTCCCACTTTGAATATCGATTTTCGCAGCCAATGTTTACACACTTCCCTCGCAGCCCACGGCGTGGAAGGATAATCAGATTAAGGCTGCCATTCGCATATCCTCGTGCATTTATCCACTTCGACTTGATGTGCTGATTATTTGTGGACCATGGACTACGGACCATGATCGAGCACCACCACAGACCAGGCGAGTGCTTTTCAGCGTTGGTTTTTTCCTCTTTTTTTTTTTTTTTTCTTGTGGGGCGGCAGACGCGCCTCATTCATATTCCGGCTCTGTTCAAGCTAATGGAATGCAATTGAATCGAAATGAGAGAAGACTCCAAAGCTGGTGGAAGGAGGGCCAACCGCGGAATCAGTTTTCGGTGCGTTTTTGTGAAATTTCCCTTCGGACCGAGACTCTGTTCATCCGTGCGAGTGAAATCGAGTTGACTGAATGCAGATGGCTTGGGTGGGCGATGTCAAAAAGGCGGTGAAAAGTGGTTATGACGGGAACTATGCAGGAAGTCCTAAAGTTTGCTCAAAAGCATTTCTGCAAATAAGTGGCCGGAGATTTTGGAAGTGGTGTTGTTTGCTTCATTGGATGCGGAAGAGTTTTGTGAGGAGGATATGTGAATTGGGGGGTAAATGTCAAGGATATTTGAATCTAAAATGGGTGGAATTTATACGGTGAAAGGTAGCACGTAGATTTACAACTTTGCCATTAGTTGACTAGAAAGAAATCAAAGTCTATAATTGTAAAGCAGCCGTTCACTGTCCTAAGCTCTCGCAATGGCATAAAGCCGATTAGTTTGATTTTGAAACAAAAAGCCATTTTACATTACCTCCCTTTCAGCTCTAACAATGTCAGCATTTTGGATAGACTTCAAACTACCTTTCGGTAGGTGAAATGTAGGCTCATCTGGGAGAATATCGTTGTCTATAAAAATAGGACGTCAAGGAAGAGCTTTGCACACGTTTATGGTTCATACTAATGAAATTTTAGGGCCTCCATTTATGTTCATCTTTAGATCGTAAAGGAAAATTGAATCTCATAGCAATCCCAAACCAAACCTCAACAATATTAATAAGACAGAGAAACGCATAAAAGCCAAAGCTCACGGGAAGCCTTTGTCGATGTGTATGATGAACACCCGAAGTGCCGCCACACACTAAAGACCCCTTTAATTGCAGAAAGCAAACGGGGATTACATTTGGCGGCAAAATTAATTAGACCCCAATCGTTAAACACCGAGTAGCCCCTATAAATCTCCGCCGCGAGTGTACTTGACACATGAGGAGCACCCTTTCACCCGTCTCCATGGCGATAAAGGGCAAACCTGGTGACAAAATTATTACTAATTCCGACAAATTACATGCGCTCGCTAAAAGATCTGACAGCGCGCCGGAAGCGCGTCACGCTAAACGTCGAAAATTATCGATTCCTGCGAGACTATTCTCTGGCCGCCCACCCGGGGAACGTCAGCCATGAATTAGTTAAAGACCCGACTGGTAACACTCGAGCGGCTTTAAGAGCATGTGGAGCATGTGGAGATAACTTTATGACTGTTCCGCATAATTTGTCGTGACATTGATGGCAGCTCTGTGGCGCAATGAATTTCGCTTTGAAATGTCAACAAATTTGCGGGGAGTGTTCGGGCTGTTGAATTTGCATTTTGTCCTTTGTTGCCAATTGCGTTACCGGTCGGGTGTCCTGGGACCCAAGGAGGAGGAGTATGTGCCACCCGAGACAATGGAAAAATTCAAAGAAGACGACTGGAGGCGTAGGCGACACCTAGAGTTTTGTATTTCTTGAGTGACTTGCGAAGCGTGAATTATGTGTACTCAAAGCGCTACGTGGCTATTTATAATTTATCGCGCTTCTTGCGGGAGATTTTGTAACGTTTGGCGCATAACTGAGTTTACGACGGAACATCAAGCGAAGATGGAATACTTTACTTCGTCCATTGGGCTGTCGCTCGGGGTGAGTAACTATTTGAGAGCCGGCTTAGTGAGGCACGACAATGAAAGGGAGTTGTTTTGGGTTTTTATCTCCTCGAAACAGGCGTATAAAACTGTTTATTGTGCTGGCACATGGCGGGAGTGTGTCAAACTTGGTGCAGACAGTCGCTAAGGCTGGATGGGTTTTTAAAGGCGACATGCCTTTGAAATCATAAAATTCTTAGGTTTAAAGAAAAAATGCCTTTAAAAAGCGAAAAAATTTGCAACCAAAATTTCCGTAAATTGTAGTTTCAATGAAGCATTTTCCTGATAATCGATTTTTAGTAGAACATTTTGTAAAATTAGAATGCAATGTTTGTTAAATGCAAGAGGAGAGTGATTGACACAAATCGTTCAAGTTCTGGGAATATTTACAACTTTCATTTTCACTGTGCATCCACTGGTGGGTTACTAAAGGACGTATTGTAACGAAAAGGTACAAAGATCCTTAAAGTTTCGATAGAAATATTTTTTAAACGACCTCGTAAGCTACAATCGCGTTCGCATCCGCCAAACCCGTAAATCAGAGTACAATGAGCTCATGACTCGAAATTCTACGTAGTTTTAACGAGAATATTTTAAATTTTATCTGTTCGAATGGTACTTGCAGTTTATTTGAGTGAAGTTTTAGAAGGAACTGAAGTTTAATGTTGATCTACTTTTTTTCAGACAGTTTTTTTTTTATCACCCAGCCTAAGTTTCTTAAGGCGTAAATCGAAATTTTAATGACTTAAATTATATACTTGTAGACTACGAAACTTCTCCTTCATCTCTCATTCTCTCATTGAATTCATCCTCCTTATTTAGGTCTTTAAATTTTGCTCTGTTATTGGTGGTTCGTATTTAATTTGTACTTGAAATGTGTTGGCAGCACTTCTTGGACTTACTATATTAATTCACTTAGCATTTTATTCAAAACCACATTTTTATTGTCGGAATTTTGAAAAATATATTTGATATACACAAGGTGTATAAGTCTACACTCTTTTCATCATTTGATTGTTGATCAATTAAAATTTAAGAACAATTTGAAAAGTAATTCTCAGACTTTATATATTAGGTTGTCAAATATCTCCCTTCCGCCTTTTTGTCTTTTGAATTTTCCGGCTATATCTTGAATTTTTGTAAAAATTAGGCATTTTGTTTCGTCTTATTATAATTTTGACAATCGTGGTGTGTTTTTCATTAAAAATGTTGGCACAAAGAAAGGAAATATGCGTAAACGTCAAAGCTACCGCCAAATAGCTAAAACTGGAAAAGCGTGGACAACAAGTGGGAACAGTTGTAACAAATTTTAAGAGGAAAGGGAGTTATAGCTTCCTAGCCAAGATCTGGTTGACCTTCTAAATTAACCGCAAGGGAAGCAAGTAGTATTGTGTCGGTGTTGTGTTTTTAAAAAAAATCCTAAAAAAAACTACGTTATAAATAACTTAAAATATTTAACAAATTTTCCTAAAGAAAATAAGTGCTTCCACAGAACGAATCATGTTCGAAATGCTCGAAAAAAAGTACATTTCTTGTAAAAAATGTATTGCATTTGGAAATCGGTACGTGAAGATGCCTCCAGAGTTTTCGCAGATAGTCTTATTTTCTAACAAAACCCAGCTCTGCGTATTTGGCATCAAGGAATGGAAAATTGTATGGAGAAAATCTGGTGCAGCAATAGGCAAAGATAATCTCGTATCTACAGTTAAACAAGGTGTTGCAGGAGTAATGATGTGGGGGTGTATGACAGATGGTGGGGTCGGGAATTTCGAGTTTATTGAATATGCTATGAAAAGGTTCGCATATTTAGACATATTAAAAAGCAATCTACGACAAATTGTTGGGGCTGCAAAGTTAGTATTAATTTCAACAAGACAACGACGCCAAACAGACGGCCGAAGTTGTCAGATTGTGGCTTCTTTACAGACTTGGGACAGTTGTAGTCATATGATAACCAAACTATTTTTTAACACTAATTTTATAAGTCTTTGGACTTGCTCAATAACTTTGACTTCAAAACTAAAGCCACCAAAACTAAAATCAAATTGGATATTTTGACTAATAAGTCACTACTCTAGTCAGTGGACTGTAAGTTAAATGACTTCAGTGTTTTTAGAATTGTGTTAGTGTTTTTAGTTAGTCAGTCTTCATAGTCATAGCTCTCAACCAAGCACTATTAAGCAATGAAGAGCCAGACAATAAATCATATGCAGAAGGTTTTGCATGAGGTGTCCTGGTCATCTGCATGTTTTGCCTGTTAATGGTATGAAATAAAACAAATAAAAATTGTTTTATGTTTTTTGATTACAATAAAACCAATTTTTTATTTATCTTACTTTAAATTAATTAAGCTGATTCATTACCACTAGAATGAAGTTTTTTGAAAACAAAATTAACAGCGTCATTAAAATGTATTGGTCGTATTATAAACTTGCTTTTTATTGCACACCCATGGATTCTAAGTATTTAAATGGATTCATTGTCAACAACCTCAATTAGGTACTTTCACCTTAATATTGCTTTCAAACCTTCGGCAGTTTTGAAGTTGCTGTGTGTGTCCTTTCTGTCAGATTCTTCTCCGCTTCTTTTTTATGAACAATCAAACAATAAAATTTTCACAAACGCCGTCGTTTTCTCTATCGTTTCAGATAAATATGTGAAACGACCACCACGCAAGGCATACGGCAGACTAAGTGTCGACTCCGACGATGGGTCATCGATGAAGAATAATATCGATGATCCCTTCGATGATCTGGATAACTTCGAGATGATTTCATCGAAGGAGAATGGTGGCGCCGCAAACTGCCATCCGGCGTCCGGCGGTGGTCCACATCACGATATGCAGGGTAACTTTGTGGAAAACGACTCCGATTTAGAGCTCGACGGACCGTCGAAGAACTCCAGCCGACGTCAAAAGGAGATTAATGCAAATACCATAAGCCGCTTACAAGCGATGGCAATGTCTGACGATGAGGATTACGGTATGAAACAGTGTGTTACATAAAAAAAAGTGGAAAAAAGAAATTAAAACAAAAAATTGAAAATGTGAGCCCAATGGAGGTGCGGGTGGTTGCGAGCACTTTCCGCGGAGATTATCTTTGGTTTGCTCCTCTTCCAGAGGGATTACCTTTTTTCGTTTTAATTTCTTTTTTCCATTTAATTTTTTTTCGCGTTTTCGAATCAAGTGTTTTAACGGAAGCGACCGCTTTTCTCCTTTCAGATGAATCATTGACGTGTAACGTGTGTGATAGAGCCTTCCATTGTCACAGGCAGTTGGCGTCACATCAGCAGAAAAAAAGGCATTTCGGGTAAGTCGCGTATAAGGGGTTTGTTCTGTTGGGGGTAAATTGATTTTTCTTTCCGTGTTCGAATCGGCTTTGGGGAATGGCTGGGTGGGTGATTGGAAATCCTTCAGCCTTTTCCTTTTGTGCTCGAAAATGTTTGTCATTAATTATGGAAAAATCGTAAGAATTTCCTGAGTTGCTAGGCGAAATTATGCCTCAGTCCTAAATCATTCGAAATATTTGATCACGCATATTAATGTGTGCCTGGTGACGGGAGTCAACGGAGACGCTTGCCATGTGCTCAGTGAGTGTGAAAGGGGGAAATGTCAATTTTGGGTGATTGGCTTAGAGTTTGAAATTAGGAATGTTGACGAACATATATTAAACTCTTTTGTTGTGCTGGATGTCATTCAGTTTTGTGTGAAAAATGGAATTAAGTGCTCAAAAACACTTGAAATGTTGACAGTGGCATACGATGAGTGTACTCTGAGTCAAAAAAATATTTACAAGTGGTACAAGCTTTTCAAAGAAGGTCGAGAAGATGTGAATGACGACGCTCGCGCTGGACGCCCCAGCACATCAACAACCGATGAAAATGTTGAAAAGTGAAGACAATTTTTATGGAAAATCGTCGAATCACTATTAGAGAAGTTGCTGAAGATGTCGCCATATCGGTTGGCTTATTTCATACAATTTTTTTGGAAATTTTGGGCGTGAAGCGTGCAGCAGCGGAGTTCGTTCCAAAATTTCTGAATTTTGACCAAAAAAACTACGAACAAGCGTAATTTTTTGGCCAAAAACAACACCGTAATCATGCCTCAGCCACCGTATTCACTAGATTTGCCCCCCTGCGACTTTTTTGCTGTTCCCAAGTTTGAAAATATTTTAATTTTATTTTAAATTAAAATATTTTCAATTTAAATAGAAGATTCTATAGACTATTACGTCGTTAAACTTGAAACAGTTGCCTCTCAAGCTAATAAACCCGCTGAAACATTTTCGAGTGGCTTCTAATTCACTCTTAATTTTTTAGACAACGATGGCGTATAGGCAATTTGCTTGTTTATTTTGATTTTCAAACAAAGTCACCTTAAAAGTGTTTAGTATCACTGAACCATAAACTATTCTTAGCAGTGATTTAGGTATAAAAGACTCCCATAAGTTTCGGTGGACAATTTCACGCAACGTGAAAAAAAGGGAAACAGCTTTCCTCCCCTGAATATTATCACCCCTTGTGCTCAACTGCCAGCGCCTGGGAGAGCTTTTTACTTTTTATCTTTTTGAAGTGCCAGTTGCACTACCTTGGTATACGCGCACACAACTGCCGGCCTCCGTATGAACAATTGCGCTGCTTATTCCTTGTGTTTTTGGTTGGGGTCCAAAAAATCAGCTTTTAATCTAAAAATAGTTAGACACTTAAGATGCTTTCTTGTTTCATTTAATGCATATATTTGAAGTCTACTTTAAAAAGAGTAACATGCAGACGTCTACCAGTGACGTAACATTACAGTGCAAAAAAAGTTTTTTAACAAAAAAATATTAATCCTTGTAACTCGAATTTTCCAAAACTCCCTCTAACTTGAACTAATTTTGATAGCCTGTGAAAATTCGACTTAGGAGGATTCGACTGTATTTATTAATTACTTGTTTTCTTATTTACGCGACTGCAGAATATTCCTCAAATAAGTCCGGGGTATTCCTCCGCTCACAGACCATAACCAATCATCTCCGACGATCCCAAAAAAATATTTCAGGCAGCGACTTCTTTTCATCGCACCCAATAACAGAACTTGAAAAAAAATTAAAAACAAATTTATTTTTCATGACCCATTCAGGCAACAAACTGTGCAGTTCGCATACAATATTCGCAAAAAAAAAGTAGAATTGACTTTTATCCATTTTTTTCCATTTTCATTCGTTTCTTTTTCCTCTTTGTTTAACGATAAATTTGACAGCTTTTGTCAGGTTGCTTGGGGACGTCCAATCAAAATGAAAGGAAAAAAAATCTTAACAAATCGATTGGGAAATTCATTTCTCTGATTGTTTGTGCGAAAATAAAAATGAAAAACAAAAAAAGCGATGCACGATTGCGTGGCAATCTCGCAAACAGAGTCTATTGATTCACTACATTGAAAAGTATTTTTTTTTTGAGGAAATAGTTGATACTGGCAGCGGGTGAATTTCCGTTTAAGAAAAGAAGGCGATGAAGGCCATGAATTTTTACTCATTTCTGTGAGAGGAGATGTTAGTTATCCTGACAAACAATTAAAATGATTCTTATGCAATAAATGCTCAACGATGGTACTTGCCATGCAACGAAAGCGACAGCGTGCACAAACGATTTGAGAAAGGTTTTAGTTTTCACAGAGGTGGGGTAAATTGAGCACAGAAATCGCGTGATTTGATTTTATTAGACGTTTTGTAACCTGAATTTTCCTATTCACGTCAAGTTAAATTCGGCGAATCAAATCCTACTGATTAATAGACATTTTCTTAACGTGAAGACATCATTTAAAATTGGTTCTTTATCAGGATCCATTTTGCTTTCATGGAAAAAAAAAACTGAGCTAATGTGTGTATATAATTAATGCAGCTTTCGCCTACTCTGGAACTTAGTAATACACTTTTTTGACTGTCTATAAGCTTAAACGAAGAAGCGTGAACGCCTCACCTCTACGCATTAAAACACACTCCACTCGGCCTGGCAGACAGACTAAGAACTCATCCCAAAATATACCCATTAAAAGATTGCGAGAATTCGAAGTACCGACGAATCATCAAGGTCACTTTCTCATCCACAACCACAAGCCCCACATTTCAGCCTCCATTAGAGCGGCCATCGATCATCTGTCGATTAGCGCACTTTAACCAAAACGAAACATCCCAGCAAATTCCCTTTGTAATGTCCTATTTGAGTGAGTTCCTTTTATTTTCGAACTGAACCGACCCAATCCGGCCGTTTCATTTGAATTTGAATAGATGACATCGTATTTAACTACCCCCACCCCAGTGGGAGAGGATGCTTTGCATAATCCTCAAACAAACGATGTCGAAATGAATGAATCCATGACCATGCAAATTTATTTGTTAGAGAATTATTTATGCGAGGCATACTGAGCTCAACTGGAATTACTCTCTTTAGCACTCAGATACTTAGGCAGACAACGACGACAACAAAAAACAGAAAAAAGTAAAACAAATTTGCAGGAGCACTGGTATCTCATTTGTACTGTAAACGCCCCGAGTGAGGTTGCATTATTCAAATTATTCGAGTCGTGTTCATCTTCAGGTTGACCTTATGTCGTGTCGCTCCTGGGGGTTGGCGGAGTAATGAGATTCATGTGAAGCTGTCAGAGCTTGGGCTTCTCATTTTTTATGGTGCTTCGTTTCGGGTGGGACATCCTCAAGCGGTTGTCAACGAGAACCTAATGATTTCCAATTATTTTGAAAATATCTTTTGTTGTGCTTTAAATTTTACGATATTGTGTTTGTTTTTGCTTGGGGTGCTTTATCGAAAGCCTGTCAATGGAAGAAGGACGACGATATGAGTGGGTAAGCATTGGATCGAAATATCTTTCAAAATATTGCTGGAGGACAAAAAGAAAAATAGCAGGAAGTTTAGGAACGAAAAAAACACACACATCTGTCATACAACGCTCGACTTTCCACTTGGACTTTTTTCAGATGAGTTTTCGTGATGGAAGTTCAGTTTTAAATGTTTTTTGTTTTAAATCGTTAACGATTTTGGGTCAGCATTGGTAGGAATTGGGTTTAAAGATTTTCATCTTGATCTTCACTATCAAGATCGATCGATCACGTCGATATATAACAAAAGCAACATTTGCTCTCTCTAGAGAGCAACCGCTGGATATTAAATCTTTGAAGTGTTGATTGCTCTTACATGTGTCGAAATTACAACAGATACAACACAGTGGAGGTGCGGAAGGCTACGCTCTAGCCCTTCGTGGGCTGTTGGTCACTACTGATGATTGTCGTCAAAATACACGTTTGAATTATAAAGAAAGCGTTTTCGGAAATCCTATACGTCGCTTGGCGATTACATCATGCCACACTTTTTGTCACAAATAAGTAAATTGTTCAAATTTTGGAACCTTAACCGAAGAGTTTCGTTTTTACTTAAGAATTTTGTAGATCAGGCTTAACTTGTTGAGTTGGAAGCAATAGGTCACCCTCGTTCGTTTCAGAATTCAACAAACTATTGGAATTTGTTGTTCGGAACAGTAGACAAAGTAATTTGTGTTATGAGTTATGAATTGAATTGAATTGAAAAAAATGCAACGCCACTTGTCTTTGACAGCATTCCTAGATGGGATGTCCGCGAAGTCATCCTTGTTACGCATGTTTGCTAAAAATATTGAATATGAATAAGTCAGTCTTGCGCAACTGCTTAGTAAGTGTACCGTAGTCCCTTTAGCCTAGTCACAATGTCTGCAAATTTCTATGCTGATGAGACTTATGTACATATATTGTGAAGCTAGTAATTGGATGCTCTATATCGTGAATTTAACACGCTCAGGCCAGCTTAGTTGGTTATAAAACTTTCTCAGCTCGGTTGGGGGTTGTGGTTCAAATTCATGAATTTGCCAGAATGTTCAATTCCTTCCTGGTTGTTCCAGAACTGATTGCTTGTCTAATAATGCAGGTACATGCTGGTTTGTATTTGTATTAATGAATCTATGGAGAGGGACGGAGTTTGGGCCCCTTCTTGGCTAATAAGTCCGCATTGATTGCCTCATAGTTTTCATGCCCTGTCGCCCAAATCAAACTCAGTCTGTTGTTTTCCGGTAGCATATTTAGGTTTTATTGTGTATTTCCAAGTAGCCTAGATTTTAGGAAACTTTTTATGTTTACCTTGAATACACAGAAGTTAAGTAAATAACTTCAATACTTAGACGATGTCATGCCTAGTCACAAATTTATTGAAAAACCGCAGTTTATAGTCCTTTGTTTGTACGCAGAATATTTTGTGACGTCGGTTAGTGAAATTACCTTTGCTACCTAACCGCAACAATTACAGATTTGCTGTGACAGATGATTTGCCTCAACATTCGACCAGTGACACTCACAAACATTGACAAGTACTAAACCAATTTCCTGTCAAGCGCATTAGTTCCAAATTAATTCACTGAACTGAACGAGGCTAATTGAAATTTCGAAATCGAATTACCCTGCAAGGAATCTAAAGCTTAAGCTGTTCTAGGAATGCATTATAAATACGAAGACTAGGATAGCAACTAAAACCGCAAATTGATTTGGGATTGATTTGAAGGAAGTGTGGAGCGTATTGTTGAGCAATAGTGGTTCACTGATATTGCTTGAAAAGTGTGTCGGACAGCTTAATGTAAGAAGTCTGGGAAAATAAGTTCTTGTTCAGAAGTATAGTAATGCCTTTTTTCTTCGTTAGTAAATAACTATTTTTCAGCGACAAAGTTAAGAACTCCGAGCAGGTTATGTTGAGTCAGTAATGAAATTTAGATATTGGTGTGATGACAACGAAAAAGAATCGTCTTATGGTTCAACAAAAGTTTTCCACTTTACGAAGAGCTCGTTGAGAACCAGAGCCTAGCTTTTCGCGCCTCCACTGTGCTGTGTGCGTTATAATTTTGACACATGTGGAGCTCATTCCAACACCTTGTCATTAATAGTTGAGAGTAATTTTGAAAAATTGAAAAAGTTTTACCTTTTGTCAAGTCATACAAATCAAAGAGCACTCAGTCTATTCTTAGACACCGTTTGATGGCAATTTGTTTCAAAACTTTCTCAATTGAAACTGTAGTCATTCTGAGGCAAAGTCAGCCGCCTCTGAACTTAAGCACCACTATGGCGTTCATTACAGTGATTATAAACAGGTGGCACTGTTTAGTGTTAAGAACTCTGACCTTTTATGCAACATGAAGCGGGTTTTTTGTTCGCATTTCATACCAGGTGCAATTTGCAAAAGTCCTTTCCACGTATAACTACAGATAATTTGCCTCGCATGTGTTTACAGTGGATGATGGGGCTCCAATTAGTCTGCAAAATGCAAGCAACTAAGCACCACTTAGAGAGTGCAATTCGGAAGTCTGCTTAAACGGACAACTCCATCACCCACATAAGGCCCCTTTACGAGCCAAGAGTCAAAAGCCTATTCGTTTAATGAAACTCTCATGAGTAAATGGAATCGGTTTCAATGGGCCCCACATGCGTCTGCATCAGGAGACTGCAAAGCAGAGAAGCCAAGAACAAAGCATTTCCTGGTCTGTTGCTCTTCACATGCTCATTTCACACCGTATTAAGTGATTTGTCTCGGCTTGTTCCATTGGAAGTTTATAGCCTGCATTACGAACGTTGAATTTGCATTTGAATTTCTCCATTTCGTGGAATGGCAGCCGGCGGCTATCGCTTTTTTACTTTAATTACGCACAACTGATGGAATACACATCGAGTGACAACAATCGATTATGTTAACGAGGCTTTCAATGAAATGCATGCAGATTTTTTTTATGCAAATGAATTCTGAATAGTGCGACTCCTGAAAGTCATTTCGGTTTAATGTTGCTTTGTTTGTGTACAACTTTATGGCTGCAAACGAAAATGAGTGAAGCACTCCATGGATTCGAATGGATTTCAGCGAGTGGGTGATTAATCAATTTTAATCAATTAGAAAAACACTATGCAAGAGATTTCAATTAAATAACACTGAAATTTATGCGAATGAAACTGTTTAATTTTAGCATTTGTCAGATTGCGTGCGATTTTCCTAGAGTCCATGTACACTGTGTTGGTGATGAACTTTTGAATAAAAAAGCTTTTGGATCCACGAATTATTCGAACAAAAAGTATGTTTTGTCAGTCCTTTTATTCGAAGGCGATTTCATAGTCGTAGATAGAAAAGTCTGTTTCTGCCCCTAGCCGACATTGAAAAGAATGTATGCCACCATTTCTATTGTTTTATTGTTTGAAAATGATTCTTAGTCTTGCAACATCTTATTATAATTTGCCATAACCGACTGAACAATAAATTTGACAAATGTCGCTAAAACAATATGACCTCCATAAGAATTATAGAATACGAGATCACGCCGTCGTGTATTTCGCTCTCCCTCTACGTCGTACGATACCCTAAAAGAGACCCAAAATTCATAAAATGAAGTGGAATCGAGTCAAGAAAATTGGGTCTCTTATGACGTAGACGCAGAACAAAGGGAGCGTCGGTGTAACCTATATTCTATCATTCTTGTGGCCGCTATGTTCTCATTGGAAAAATTTTAAATAATTTCATGCCCTCTCTCAGCTTAAGGCTTAAGGCTTTTTATGTAATGAAAAACTTTTCAGACAATCAATGTCGTAAGATAATTAAAATATTCAAAGGCCACCACAACATCAAAGGACTGCGGCCGCAGTACATCGTCCACCTGCTACCAGCACTTCCCTTTAACATTCAAACAAAGCATTAAAAAAAAAGTTTCTGAGTTGTTGCAACCCTGCGTCCCTCAACCCTCCTATCTGCAACAAAATCCCATTTAGTTCGTCCTCTTTTCAGTCGCTAACAAATAGAAATCCCATTTTCATTTCCCTACAAAATCTTAATGACTGATGTGACACACAATTTAAGAAAATGAATATTGTAACCTTTTCCCGAAGCTCACCCTCGCGCTGCTTTACCACGGGCGTGTTAAAATAAATTTTACAACGATGTAATTCTGTCTGCGGGTATATCCAACCTTTCACCGCTAACGTGACAAATGAAAAAAAGTTAAAAAAAAAAAACTCACAAAGACAGTTTGCACTCCCTCTTCCAGAAACCACCTCAACACAAACGAGCCTACCCCCGTGCAAACTTTGTTTCGTATTTCTTATGAAACAACTCGAAGAAAGACAAAGTCACAATTACTTCCGTGGCATTGCGTACACCCAACCCCACCTTAATCCTGTTTTGAAAGCCAAATAGGCTTAAATCGGATGAGGACCGGTAGTCTATGACACAGGGTGGTTTGTTGTTTTTGTGCGGAAAATTCGGTTGCTTTGTTTTATAAGGCTTAGTTAAAAAGAAGGAAATTATAGGCGATGGCAGTATTGGAACAGGTGCCTTAGAGACTTGTGAGATGTTTTACAGAACTTGCCGCTGCTCTTTCAGACTTTCATATGTGATTTGGCGAGTTAAAGATTACCAACATTTTTTTTTTCGTTTTCTTACACGCAAGCATGGATATTGCTGTAAATGACTTTCTCAAAACAAATCTTATTCCTTATTATTTCCTCCTTATTGGACATGATGGGACGGTTAAGCAAAAGTACGCGGGTTGAAATCCAGTCCGGGGAAATAACACCGCAAACATTTTTAACGGCCGCACCTCCAGCGACCGACTGACAATCCTCCTGGAGTACTTCTGTCATGGAAGGCTTTCGCAATTCGCAGTCCGGAACCGGCATTAAACAGTAGGTTCCTTCCACATGTGTGGAATTAATTTAACGCACCTATCGCAGTGGAGGCGCGCTAGGCTCCGGCCCTCAACGCCCCCTGTGACGCCGCCAAATGCAAAGGAATGCAGATTGAAGCGTGAAGGTATCGTGGCCGGACTGTCAAACAGAGGAACACAGAGCAGAAGAATATTGGAGTTAGGTTGTTCCGCTTTTTTTCCTTTCCATGGCTTCACCAAAACCATAAAAACTTCTAAATTTATCAAAATATTAACCTCACCTAAAATGAAACGTGGCCCGACCACCCTATTTCACCTGCGATTCAAAAACAATGACAACTCCCACACATATACATAAAAATAAACCTCCTCAGGTTCCTTATTTTCATTTTTTTTCTTTTGTCGAACTGACACCAGCCCAAGAAAAGCAAATATTCAAAACAGAACACCTCCCAGCACAACCTAAATCGGGAACCTTTATACGGGTGATGACAATGCGGATTCCACAATACATACTCCTCGAAGAAGACATCGCTTCTCGTTAAGCGCCGTAAGATGTAAGAGCGTTAGGTGTCTTGGCGTTTTGGCGTGAGACGGAGGGAGGCATTTTTCAACCTTACACCGTTGATGTCAGCGGTTTCTCTTTTTTCTTTCCAGCGTTTTTTTTTTTTTTTATTTTTGGTTTTAAATGAAACTCCGCAGGGGAATAATAACTTAAATGTGTTTTAATAAATTTTATCGTTCGTAAAGTGGTGTTGAAGAAAAGAAATGGTGGAATGGCATGTCGGCCGCTACTGTTTGCAGACGTTAATGAAGTTCAGGCTTTGAGCGATGTAATCTAATTCTGTGCCACAGAGATAGAGACGCACATATGTAGTCCTTGTCTCAGCAAAAAGACGTGTGTGGATCTACCAGGAGCTAATTTTCTCAGGAAATTACTGCAGAATTAAGGACTAATTTTTCTCTCTCTGTAAAAACAAAGCGCTAATTCGGCGTAGCAATTATGTTCTAATGAAAAGATAAAGCTCTTAATACAAGTGGAGGATGGAGCAAGTCAGCTTTGGTGAAAAACTGCTGTAGAATTTAATCACATGTGGCGGAAAATCCCAAGTGACTCGGTGGAGTTAATTAGTCGCTTGAGGGGAGAGAGAGGCAGTCTTTTTTTTTTCCCTGAAAAGGAAGTGTGTCGGCAGTTTGTGATTTTTGCTTTTTAAAAAGTCATTTAATTTTGTTATTTAATTGAAAATAAATTGGGTCGGTAAAATTCATGAAAACAAACTTCTGTAAGCTTGTGGACGTTAAAGACGTACGTATAGGAATTGGGACAGATTGACGTTGTAGTTGAATAAGTAACGATGAAATTAAGTGCTTTATTTCCAGACTTTGAAGGTAGTCAAAACATAGTAAATTGCAGCCTGATTGCCACTGCAATTACTGCTATTTGGAATAGGGGTTGAAATGAATGTGAAAAACATCAACGACGCTTGCGTCAATTTCAGCCAGAATTTTGTGGATTCAAAAGATCATTTAATCGGTGATTCCTTAGATTTCGCCCACTATTCGATATTTTTATGCTTATTATTATAACCTTTTTGACAATGAGATCTACGAAGCTCCGTTTTTGGATCACCTATTGACGTTTTATCATTTTTGGCTAAAGCTCCAAGACTATTGGAGCCAGAATGATGCAGTTAAATTTTTTTTAATGTACTCATCGAACCCGATTTCTTTGGAATTTCTTTCAGACTTTTTGACATAGCGGTGTAGAAATTACAGAGGGGATTAGCTTTTAAACTTTTTACGGAACCATAAGAACGGTTATTGTGAGTTTAGCTTAACAAAAATTTGATTAGAACTTCTTGAGCTGATCAATTCCCATGCACAATTTTTTTTGTATAACCGTTCAAGCAGCGCCCGCCCTCGAAGCTTTTTACTTCTCGAATTTATTCACAAATCTCATTATACCGCTAGCATGCTGTGTCGAAATATTCCAAAAATGTAGCCTATGTTCAGCGCAGATAGTCCACAATACTACTGGTGAAAGCCGCATGAAAATCCGTCCAGTAGTTTCTGAGATTATCCTCCACAAACATCAAATTGAACTTTAATAATAAAAATATTTAATTGTAAGAAAAGAAAGAAAGAAGAAGATTGATTTTATGAGTTGTTACTATTTTTTCCATAATTCTTCATAATGGATATCCAAAAAAAAGTTATTGTTTGATTGTCTCCCAGCACTTTCAAAACAAAGTCCAGTTAATTTTTGATTTCAAACTAACGCTCTCGAAAAAACCTCCTGCTGTCAAATACTCTGACTACAGCGCCTTCCTTGAAGGCCACTCGCACAGCGGTCATCCAAAAGTCACCTCTCCAAAAAGTCTTGTAAAACAAAACTTTTTCAATAATCAATTACCAATTCTGTTTTCTTGAAAGCTCAATTTACTGGCTAAAAATGTTTTGTTTATTCACCACAAAGTCCTCGATGCGTAGGTGCTGCGATGCTTCTCGAAGAGAGAAGGGGAGCAATTTTTTTCTCTGTTTCACTTTTTTAATTCATTTCAACTTTTAACAAAGTCTGTACGTGGCACGAACAAAAACCAAAAGGAAAATTCATTTTAAAAATTCACAAAGAACATAAAACAAAGTTAAGTTGAAACTCACCTCATCGTTTTCATCACACGGCGTAGTAGTTGTGTACTTTAAAAATAAAATTCTTTTGGTCACTCTTTACTGCAGGGGGAATGAATAAAATTAGGAAAATTGCTGTCATGAAATGCGACTGGGGGTGGTAGGTTGATTTCCTTGTTGTCCGTAATCAGCGCTGTAAGTGGGCTTCAGGGAGACCGAATTCGGCTAGTCCCGATGGAAGAGGCAAGAATAAGTAATTTGAAAATTCGTAACTAAGTTCCGTGACAACTTCGTATTGGACCGGTTGATTGAATCGACAATATAATTAACCAAGTTAATGATAAGGAGTTCTGTCGAGCATTTTAAAAGGCAATTCGAGGCAATTTTCTGCTGATGACGGTTGTTTCGATGGGTCTTTAAATGAGTAAAATGGCATGTCGTTTAAAATTAAATCGTTAAATAAATTAAAAAATATTCTTACAGCAGACAAATGAGCACATCCTTTGTCGTTTGCACCTCCTCTTCATTTCAAGCTCAATACAACTCCCATATTTTCTGTAAGTCTCCAACCGAAATGTCAAAAGTCAACTAAATAGAAACCGAACAAACCAAAACGTCATTCAAACTTGGTCAAGTGACAAAGTTTGTCGATTGAGGACAATTTGACAGTTGTGGTTGGTTGACACATCTTATATACGACCTTTGACTGCCCGGCATTAATTACTTACAAGAGCCTGTTTCTGAAATGTCATTCTGTTGTCAAAGACAAAAAAAAACAAACACAAGACAAAAAAAACATCTTCTTCCGCAAACAACACATCGACACAAACAAAAATGCCACTTTTTCATTCCCAACATACACATGACTGACACAAAATAATTTGGCAACAAAGTACCAGTCGGGTGCATTCATTTTTCAGGGAATTATTAAAAGAGAGTTCCTGAAACTGATGGTTTGTCACAATACTTCTTGTGCAGCCTGTATGAAGGTTGAAATAAATTTGCGGTGTAATTTCAGAGAACAACCACAAGTGCACCGCAACAAAAACCTTTTGAATGTCATAAAGCAAAAATTTTATGAATGCTGGTTGAAAAAATAAAAGAAATTCAATTAAAATTAAATTGCAAAAAAAAAAATACTTCGTAATATGATTACTCAAACTATTTTAATTTTAAAGTTTTTATAAGTTTTCGTGGGGACTAAATTCCGGTAAAGTTTGTCGTTCTACGTTGGGGTTGGTAGGGTGCGTTGGTGGGGATTTGGCAGTTCCCTCTCATAATGGTTCTAGATAATCCATAATATATGAACTTGGAAGAAGTTTTATATTGGCTTGGCTAAAGGGCACATCCTAAGTCTGTCGCAATTGATATGAGGGCAGTGAATGTGATTGATTTGTTGGGTCTTGTTGTTTTAAGAGAATGAATATGGAATGTGGCTTGTTGAGCTATTTGATGCGCGTTACTTGCCTTAGAATTTAAGGAAAATAGTAACGAAAACTAGAGTAGACAGTCAATCGTATGATGGCCAAGCTCCCGAAACTAAAACTATGGAAAACAATTGAATTACTTCAGTTTGGTTCTGAAATCTCTTTAATTCCATTGCATTATCGTTAACTTTAATTGGAGGTTCAGAAGCCAACTTATATTGAATCTTAAAATCGAAAAGTGAGTACCCTAACCGCTAAATTATCGCGACAAAATGAATTTTCGTAGGATAAGCTTTTTTTTGTTTTTTGTCTGAGCCAAAAAAAAATTTAAATGATGATGCAGAAAGACGTGTAATAGAATAAACTACCGAAATGCATTATTAACTTATTTGTGCTTAAAATGTCGCTTACGATAATTTGGCGGTTGGGGCGCGATATGCCTGAATATTAAAAATTCTCAAAAGAGTTGAAGCCTACAAACTGTGAGATACAACAGACCTGGTGACAGACCTTCATCTTCAATAAATGCCTACGGTTTCAAGACTATATATAATCCGAACTAATATTCTCTTATATAGTTTAATAACTGCCATTTGACATTTATCAGCAGAAATTTTATGGCGTCATTGACCCCACAGCGAACATGAGACAAACGGCCACCAAATAGATCTAGGGTGTAATAGTATCTATTTGTAAACGTTAAAGTATTGTTGAGTTGGCCAAGCACTACAACTTCGTTGACAAAAGTCCTAACGAAATTTAAGAGAAAAACTCGAACTTTGAAAAATAATTGAAGCCAATACTTGTCAATCATAAAATGACAATGCATTCTCTTTCTAGAAAAAAAATACAAACGACCTTTATTTTCAATTGCCCATAATTTTGCCAACAAATTTAAACTTAAAACTGTAACCTCAAAGAACAAGTACAAAGTAAACAAAAAGATGAAAGATTACAAAACGAGAAAAAAAATACATCAACCTCGAAATCGCTTAGTCTGGAAATTTTTTTAATCTTTTGAAGCAAAGTGGGTTAATTCGTACGACGCTTTCGCTTTAAGTTTGTCTCGTCGTGCCAAATCCTGACACCCACTTCGACTAACATAAATACATGATAGAAAAAGAGATCCCCAACCACACTTCAGAGAACAGTGAAGGCAATTTAAAGCTAATCATTCCATTAAACCACCAGCAGCCGGAGGGTGAATGTATCTGGAGCACAAGCCACCAACTGCACTATAGATGGATGCACAGAATTTCGGGAATTCTAGTCTTTGAATCGGTTTGAGAGCAAACCATTGAGATTCAGTGATGTGTGTTTGTAATGGGAAATTTGAAACTCCCACAATTGCTTAAGAAATTCACCTCCACGACAACTTGAACTCATTTATCCAGCCCAACCACCCAGACACATCACTTAGACTCAATCGACACAATTTTGTAGCAATTCTCCGTACATCATCCCTGAGGGCGAATCCTTTTTGCGATTCAAACCCAAGGCATTCATGTGGCTCTGTTCAGAGGATTCTCACTCAGATTGCCTCTCTTAACGTTCCACATACGTCTAAGTGATTCGCCCTAATGAAGCAATTTATCTTCCAGAACTCAGTCATTAGCCGTTATTATCGTCGAAAGAAATTAAACCAACGGCTGATCGTCGGCTAAACGTGTACGTTCAAGGACACCCACAAACAGAAAGGGTGGTGGAAGAGACTTTACAGCCCATTGACCAACCTAATCCCACCTGGGACACACAACATATGCGACAAAGTTGATTGTTACATGTAACTGAGAACAAGCACGCAACCCCTGTGAGTAAATATTTGAGATACAGTGACTCAGGGCAAACACATTTCATATTCGGGTTCGATGACAGACGCCTTTTTCAGGATTCCCGAGGACACACCTACTCCAATAAATCCCAGAGAACAAGGCGGGAAAGTTTTTTTTGACTGTGTGCTTGTGCGATGGACGACACACGGCGGAGAAAACAAAAACAACGTTAGGGTGCTCTGTTTACCGGGTGTGTGTTCGCCAAATTGATGGGTGTAAATACATTCCAGATGCCGTGATAGTTCATGGTAAATATTTATGGAAGCGAGGATTTTCTTTCGCACTGCATTAACTGGGATCGTTTTGAAGGTGGATGGTGGGCCATCCAATGCCCTAAGAATGATGTGGTCAAGTGATTGTGTCTGGTGATTATTTTGAGAAATTCTGACAAATACTCTTGGGTTTTTTTCTTCTTTTTTTTACCATTTCTGTGGTCAGGTTATTTCCAAATAGATTGCGTAAATGCGTAAATAGAAATGTTGAATATATTTTGTAATGGGCATCATTTCTACTAGGTCTGTTAAAAAATAAGGCGAATTTTCAAATGTCGCGGTGTACGTACATTGGATTATCGATTTTTGTTTTATTTGGTTATGTTAGTAGACTCGTCTCGAACATATGTTTACTGTTTCAGCTATATAGCATATTTATTTTGTTTATGAAAGACGTAAAAGTTAGACGTGTTTTGCATGTTCGGCGAATTCCTGCTGTCGAATAGTATTTGTTCAAAGATGTTGGATGTTTGTCACTCCTGAATATTTTATTTCAAGAGAAGAATGGTTTTTTTGAAATGCTCTTTTGCAATTCCAACAAACGTTTTAATTTTTTTTTTTAATATTTTGGCATTTTGCTCTCAATTCACCCCTATTAATCTCCTTCAAGTATTTTTTTCTTATTGGTATTATTTGACTACTTCATTGAATCGCTAGAGCTAAGCAAATACTGGCTAAAAATGGATTCGCCTTATTCAGCCGATAAATAAGTTTATCTTTTCTGATTGCGGTTTTTCTCTTTCGAGTTTTTCTTTTGGAATTTTTCATGCTACCTGGTTTCGAGTAATTTTTTTTTTACTGTCAGAATGTAGACGGACGTTAGTACGCAGGACAATACGAACGCACTCGTGCCAACAAGCACAGACGAACGAAACGAAAGGACGAAGGTAGAGAATAGACGAGGAAAAGAAAGAAGTTTATTTTGGAATTGAATTTTTAAGTTCTTTTGTTTAAACAATAAATGTAAAACTCTGTAAATAATAATACAAAATAAATAATAACAAATAAATTAAAGAATGCCTTACGGGGATTCGTAAAAAAAACCGGAAGGCTCGGCCTCCCCCCAACCGTGCGACTTACACGTCAAATAAGAGAGTTTTTGTTTTAATTGTTTATTGATTCCGACCGAAAGATTACAATTCCAAACTAGAGCTCAACTTAAGGCTATTTAGTAGTACTCTACGATTACGAACTTCCTTAATTCCGGTATGCAGTTCTTATTTTTCCCATTTCGTTAAATAATATTTATTAAACACGTTAACTAAGATAATACAACAGAACAAATATGCTATCCGATAAAAAATTTATCGGAAAATAAAACCCAAATTCCAGTGTTTCCAATTCCAAAAAGTTTTAATAAAAAATTCGCGACAAATTTGAGTGATCAAAATAATATGCAAAAGGAGGAGTAATGTTAGCTGCGTTTATCTTGAGCACAACGTGTGTAAGGCAAATAAGAAAAAGTAATTAGTTTTTCACCACTACATACTAAACATGGACTCTTTAATAAAAGTCGGCTAGTTGTCCAATGTTCGCAGCTAGTGTGAGAATTTCACTCGTGTTCAATAATTTAAATATTCATCGACATGTTCGTATTTCTTCATAGAACATTATTTCAGGATGCTTGAATGCCAACAATTGGATGCATCAATTCGCCATTCATGAATGCACATCAATGAATCTTGCTTCATGTAATTCATTCTAATTGGTCACTCCAACCGAAAAGTCTTTTGCCAGTAGAATTAAGAAACCTTATAAGTAAGTGTCATAATAATATCCCATGTATGATGATTATACGCTTTCATTCCACTAAAACTGATGTTTTTGGCTTTCCGAGTCAATCCGAGTCAATGCAAAAGGAGTCGTCTTGGCAATTTAAATAAATACTTGATTAAATCATGAATTTTATCTATTATAAGAAACAAATAGAGCCATGCGCACTCTACATAACCAAATTAACTGCATTTCATTTCAAATGAAAAATATTCCAATACACAGGTTCACAATACAGGTTCAATAAAACGAACAAGGTTCTTATGCTCAAAAAATTACGAAACCAAATTCAATTCACAGTTTTGAGTAAGAGTTTTAATTTGAAATATTGAAAAGTAAAATGAAAATTCTTTTATCTTCAATTAGGTGTTTATGCCACATACAAAACGGCAATATCGTCCATTTTCACTCCTCTGTCGCAAGACCAGTGAGTTCCACTATTAGATATTCTTATAAAAGTTAAGACTCTGTACAATTTAAAAACCCATCCATGCTGAAGCGTCAAAAAACGAGGCCTTGGCTACAACCAACACACTTTTAATTTAAAATTAACAGCAGCTCGTCCACTGTGAAAGAAAGAAAAAATTGATGGTATTTTGTTTTTTAATTTTGTCTTTTTTTTTTGTGTTATCCTTTGTTCATCTACAGTCTTCTCTCGCCTACACATAAAACTATAAAATAGACAAGCAGTGACTTATTAGCCATCGTGAAGATGTGTAAAGACTCGGTTCCTCATATTTAAAATAACATAAAGCTAATTTTAAAGGAAAAGGGATGCTTCTATAAATATTATATGTAAAATGAATGCATCATTGCGCCAGCACACAAAGGGGGAGGTAATCAACATTCCATCTCGTCCACTACTCACACCGATGAGGTAGAGGGTGCGCGTGAGTGTACATTACGCGCGTGGTCATGTTGCATGAGATGATGAGTCCTCCGGGCCGGGGCACAGTGAATACTTAATTATGTAGTTGAGGTAATTTACACTCCGGAATAACCCTTTCACATGGTGGTTTCCCATTCAGGACGAGTCCTCTTCCGTGCAACTGCACAGTGTCACACCGAGTCCTGGGCACTGGGCGGGAGAGTATTGAAAGGGATTTGCATTTTTCTTCTTTTTGTTTTGTCGGTCTTGTTTTTGCGCACGAATATGTAATTAGATCCGTTCACATACTGTCGGGATGTTTATGTGCAACGTTGCAAGACCTGCTTCAGTTATAATTACACATTTGCCCCTGGTTAAGATTGCATCAACGTAACGTAAAGGGATGTGATTAACGTGCGCACATACGCATATCGACATCCTGATGATCAATATTATCTCTTGTCGGCAGGGCACTGAGGGATAATTATTATTTAGCGTGATTAATTAACGTATTTTCATATATGTAGAGAGTAAGTCGGGATTTCACCGACAAATTGGCATATGATATGGGATTTAATCATAAATAATTGCGATGTGATGTTTGTGTAACTTAATTATCTTTAGGTGTTTGTTGAAAATCGGAAAGGGAATGTACTGAAATTAGGTAGTTGAGCTTGTGCTGGTGGTTTAGTTTAACACGTGAGTGCGTTAGATTCGGTATAAAATCTCGTGCTGTCGTTGGAAATGAACATGAACTTTATACAATCATGGCCACGCCCTTTTGGAAGTACTGTAGTGGCTAAGTGCATGGCAGCGGTCTGAGACTACAGCATGAGAACTATAGAGACGGTTTTTGACTTGCATGCAATGTATTTTGCAAGCCGCATAACAAAGATGCAATAAACACCCTTGTCTGAGGCATTGAAGTGATGCTTTTGTACGTACATACCTTGCATAAAACATATATATGAAAAAAAACAAGATCGATTTCACCATGACTTGATGGTTAAGCGAGCGTTCCCGCGTTCGAATCCATGTCGGAGAAAAAACACCACAAATAAATTTCAAAGCCCCACCTCCAGCGAACGACTCATAATCCTCCTAGAGTACTTCTCTCATAAAAAGCTTTCGCAATTCGCCGTCCGGAACTGGCATTAAAGAGTAGGCCCCGTCCAAATTTGTCAAATAATGGAGGCCCGCGGTAACGCGGTCTCATCATATTGCTACTCACTAGTAGGTAAACTTATTACTTGAAGTAAATGTAACTTGTTGAAAGAAGAAAAACTGCGGCCCAAAAAATGGACAATATGCCTACATTGCCTAGCCCAGAACAAATTAACTAACCCAGTTTTAATTTAATCATTTTCTTGACTATTTACGAAAACGTGAACTAATTACCTTTAAATTTACTTTCAGATGTGGCGGATGTGATAGTTTATTCCCATCCTTGATGCTCCTCGAGCATCATAAAGAGGAATTCGAACACTGGAGCGATGATGAAATAAGTCGGCGGATATGTTGCCGCCGAAATCGAGGCGACGACTACTTCACAGACACCGACTCGTTCACCAGCGAAGCGGAGAGTGAAGATCTCGAAAGACTATTATAAGAACACAACACATAATATCCACTCCAAATATGCATTGTATATATTTACAAGATATTTTTTGTTTTTAGAATATGTATAACTGCATGTAGCATATACCTAAATAGACATCCTTCCATTGAAAAGTCCATATTTCAAATCAAAAAAGAAAAAAACACAAAATAGTATTCAAATGAACCAAAAGGAAAACAAAAATATTTTTGTACAATTTGTAATATTTTTAGTAAGATGAGAAAAAAAAATTTAGCCCTAAAAAAAGCAAATTTATTTTCATTTATTTTCATTTATTTATTTATATATTTTTTTGACAATGTGAATCCCAAATGTATTGTAGAATAACTTAAAACTTAAGCTTAAGTACATGATAATTGTTAGAATGTTGTTCATTGTGAGTCCTAGATGTAACCAATTGGAGCTTATATCTCTGAAAAAAAAAACAAAAATAAACAACTATATCATATCAATGCATATTAATAAAAAACCAAACACATATTTAAAAATGAAATTCAACCGCCAGAACTAAAGCGGGGCATGAGCAATTTCGTATCGTGCGTTTTTCACTGAAGCATGGTGGAGAATTTTTAATTTGTTTTTCGATTTAATGTAAAATCCATCGAAAAATGTATGTACAAATGTAAACCCTTATATCATTTTGGTATATCTTATCTACTGTGTAAAAAAATGTATGAACTAAAAAGAAATGATAGATAAAATGAAGAGAGGAAGATGTGTAGTGGTCGATGAATGAAGATATGGTAATAAAAAATCAAAGTAAAGTAATTGTTTTATAGTCGTTTTCCTTTTTTTTCAATTAGTCTTCTGTGGAGCTTAATTAAACGACACAAGTCTAAAGCCAATCTTGTTCAAAGGAGAACCACAATCATGGAAACATTCGCAGTAGACAGAGTTTAAGAAACATAAATGCAGAGCCGTTTTTAAGAGCGAACCAAATTATCTGCGATTCTGAAATTTTGATGTTTTACATTTAGGAACTTAGCTCGAATGCAGCACATTTTTAGGGATTGCCACTGTGCATACGCCAAAAATGTCGGCTATTGGAACACTAGAGCAGTGTCCAATGTTAGTAAGACCATGCAATCACATCTTGAAATTATTGGAGGAGGTACCAGACGTAAGACCACACCAACTCGTAACTGCGCTTTGGAATCCAGGTCCTTGTCTCTAAGAGGAGATCGACTAAAAGCTTTCCCTGAGATGATGGATAGAACCCGAGGTCTTTGTGATTGAGCAATCAGACTTCATCTAGCCCAACATAAACACTGGTTCCAGACTTGACAGTTTGGTTATGAAGTAAAATGAAAAAGTTGCAAATCCTCGACCGTGTTTTTGAAGACATTCTGTGCACTCACTACACTATCAAAATCCAAAAACATTCTGCACATATTTCAAAAAAAAGAATGAATGTTTTGTCTGACAAATTTATTGGATTGGATTTGGATCCTAAGTGCATCCAAATTGTTACTTTCATGTTTATGCTTAGGCGTCTAAAAAGTAAAATGTCTATTTTCACATAGTTTAACCAATTGATTTTGAAGTCATTTCCATAAATTCGCCACATACAAAGTTTGTGCGGACTGAAAACCTTTTACGATTCTCAAAACAAAGTCCAACCATTAGCACTGACTGTCCTGGTCCAATGCACAAATCCAATGTATTACGCTGACATTAAATATTATTCATCCTTCCGCCCAGCGCCTGATCTTTTGTGCGGAATAAATAGAAAGGAATCACATAAGTAATGCTGTATTGAAAATTTACAAAGTAAAGTGGAAGTTCCTTTTGTGGACTTTGCTCAACCGGAAGATGGAGATTTCGCAAAGGCCAGGCGAAATATTTATGTCGGAAAAGAGATATGTCTATTTTAAGAATAACAATGTTTGGAAGAAGTTTCTTCCTTTTTGTTATGCCATACAAGTGATTTATACGTTGTTGGTAAAATTTTAAAAAACTCAATCTAGATTTTATTTTAAATGAATTAACTGGTGAAAAGGAATCACGTTCGTCAATAAGCCAAATTGGCTCTGAGGAAATATACAAAAAGAATTAAAGAATCCTCATGAATTCATGTCCCAGAGCTCGTCTATGAAAAGCACTTCGTCGCGTGATATCGATTTCATGTCCATTCTTTTTTTTTTGTGCTACTTGTAGAAATTACCACAGAAAGAGCTACAAGAGAATGCCTTTTGGGGTGTTCTATTTCTGCAGTTTCACATTTTAAAGGCTAGGCTTGAATCTTTAAACAAACAGCCATCGTAGTGACAAGCTTTGAAAAACAATTCAGAGAAATGCTGCTAATGAAAAATCGGATGTGCCGCAATATACTCACTTTAGGAAACCATACCTATGTTTATCTGAAGCTGGTTTGTAATCCACATGTGGTTATTATTTGAAATTCCACTTTTCTCCCATTTTTTTCAAATTCATTCGAATTAAATATTCCAGGAATCAACTTTACAGCTGCCGCGATATGAATTGATTAGTCTACGCATTGATTTCAAATTACCGTCCATTCGCTTAAAAACAGTTATCGAATATTGACCGATTGCAGTACGTTTTATATTTCGAGTGAGAAATGTATAAACAATTTTAAGACAGAAAAGTATTTTCGGACGAGAATAAAGCATTAAGTGCAGAGATTGTTTTTTGATTAAAATCAACTTAAGTGAGCTTTTTAAGTTTAACAATAGTTTTTTTTCCTCGTGATTTCTTTAGCAAAACAAAATCAAAGTGTTTAACAACACTGAACCCAAGTGACCCAATTTAAAATGAAACGACGAAATCTAAGCTAAGACCTGCCTATGTTCTGGCATAGTTTTGTGATTTGAAAAAAAAAAAGAACAAGAAAAAAGTCTAATGAGATCGATTCGTCCGAGCTTTCTGGCCAATTCAAGCCACCTCCAACCAATGTGCAATATCCACTGTTCTTGTGCAATATCCACTGTAACGTTCGTTATGTGACACGGACCACCATTGTGCTAAAACTTTATATCACCTACGTCCATATCGCTCAATTGCAGAATTCATGTCTTATTAATCTGTGGCTCGTATTTGATGATGACTGTAAAAACTTTTTCCAAAAAACAAATCACGGTCGAATGCAAGTTTTACTCACATGCTGAGGATTTCGTTCTTTCGCCAACAGATTAGTAACAGTGAAAATGGCCCACCCTAAACATACTCATAATTTAATGCATAAAAATTAAAAATGCAGCTAAATACAAAAAGTTAATTAGTCTAAGTAAATTATTGTATTAGTAATTCAATCAATACAAAACATTTAGTATTGCAACTACAACAACAATATAAAAACAAATAACAAAAAAGAACATTTCATACAGTGAAATCACAGTGAAAATAGCCCATATATAAAAATAAGAAAAAAAAACTATTAATTTTTTTTTTGGTATAAATTTTGTTTAATGATGCATTTTAAATGAAATCCGAAAGTTTTGAGCCATGCGAAATGTTATTTGTTACCATTCATTACACCCATCCGTTGGCCCCATTCATTAAACCAATCCATTCAGCCAATCTCATGTTTTTTCTTGCATTTTGCTCGGAAATGTCTCAAAATTTTGGATTAGACTTCTATTTGATGCTTCCAGTAGTGTTCCATCCATTTGATGGTTTTTGTAAGTAGTCACATTTGAGTATTCTAGGATATATGACTGGGATCGTTATGTTAAATGCAAATGCATTGGCTTTAAAACCCTTTTGACCTGCACTAGGGGCGTGTCTTAAGAATGTTTCTTTAGTCTTTGTAGTCCTTCACGCTATCCATAAAGCGCACTTTCCTACTCATACAACCTTACACTAGCAAACTACCTGTCCCATAACTCAATGTTAGCTTAAGGGGTTTTTTCTCCGTGTTACAGGTTTGTAGTCATCCTTGCTATAAGACAACTACTTAAACCACAAATGAATAAAATATGCTGTTTTTTTATCACATAAATTTTATTCTATAATTCAAATGGAATAAACATAATATAGCGTTTTTTCTCATTGGTATGCAAAGTAGAGCAACAAATAGCCAATCAGGAATCAGAATTCAGTTGATTCACATTTAAAATACTCTATCTGAGATAAAACAAAAATAAACACTTAAATATTTGTTCATTTTTATTTTTTCAGGAAACCGAACTACCACAGATCAGATAGAAATGAGTTCGACTGCTGGCTTTAAGCTGCTCCTCGTCTTTATGCTTTCTATATCATCCGCACTCGCCATAAACAAGACTACGGACTTACGTCTGAACGACCCGCAAACGAGAGTCAAGAGAGACCTTTTGAACGACTTCTTAGATGCTGCGAAATCATTTTTTGGGAAAGGCCGGACCATCTTCAACAATGTTATGTATAAATACAACGTTAACAAACTGAAAGTCTACCAATTGAAAGATGGCGAGAATATTTGCCGAAGTCTTGGCGTACCCATGAACAAATATGACACCCTGTGTGTCCAAAACTTACCATGGTCTCTTTTTCTTAGTACCATAGGCAGCGGCATGAATTTAATTGACGATAAGAGAACACACACACACAACACCGCCACAACCCGAAAAGGTCGCAAGACGACCGCGGGACCTAAGGGTACTGTCAACATCGATGTTGTGTTTGCGCTCAAGCCAACCACGCCTGCCCTATCAACGACCACTCAGAAACTAATCGACTGGCCGAAGCTAATGGTGGATGTGGTAGGAAACTTTTCACATGCAATCCAAAATCTCGGAGAGATTTTTCAATCGCAGATCGAAGAGTCGTTCAACAACGACTCGGCCAAATCGGAAAACGATGAAGTGCTAAGACATTTGGATGAGAGCATCATCTCCATAAATGACAAAATAGATGAAACAGCAGAAGCCTTAGATGAACTAAATAAAAACGTCAAAACCAACATAGACGCGATGCAGGATATAGCAGAAGCAAAAAAAAACATGTCCGTAGTCGTGGGCACCGGTCTGAAAGCCATAAGTAGGTCGGTGATCGAAGCTGCAGATATGATGCGGGGACTGCACGATAAAAGCTACGAGGTCCTTGTACAGTCCGTGAAGGAAGTATCAGACGTTCTGGAAAATATAACTGAGATCCTAGAAATCCACTCGCAGCATCTTTCGCAACTGAATAGGACGGATGATCTCATGGTGCATAATGAAATATTTAAGAGCATTCAGCAAATACTAGAACGCTTACCAGATACAGAAGATCAAGAAAAGAAAAAACCGGAAGACAAAGACGGCCAAGATACAAAAATCAAAAAAGACGAGGAAAAAGTAAAGGAGAAGGAAGACACTGTTACAAAAGTCACGACCACAGAAGGATACAAATATTCGGACGTAATAGACGTGGACGAAAAAGGCGAGGATGGACAAAATGTGGTCACAGAAGAAGTCGTGGACGTGGACGAAGAAAACGTGAACGAAGAAGACGTGGGCATAGACGACGTGAACGAAGAAGACGATGGAGAAAGTGTGGTCGAAGAAAACGTGGACGAAGATGACCTGGACATAGACGACGTGAACAAAGAAGACGATGGCGAAAGTGTGGGCGAAGAAGACGTTGCCGAAGAAGACGTGGTCGAAGAAGACGTGGCCGAAGACGACGTGGCCGAAGACGACGTGGCTGAAGAAGACGTTGCCGAAGAAGACGTGGCCGAAGAAGACGTTGCCGAAGAAGACGTAGCCGAAGAAGACGTGGTCGAAGAAGACGTGGTCGAAGAAGACGTGGCCGAAGAAGACGTGGCTGAAGAAGACGTTGCCGAAGATGACGACGACGAAGACGACGAGGACGAAGACGACGAGGGCGAAGAAGCCGTAGCCGAAGAAGACGGGGACGAAGACGACGTGGACGAAGATGACGAGGGCGAAGAAGACGAGGTCGAAGAAGACGTGGCCGAAGAAGACGTGGCCGAAGAAGACGTGGCCGAAGAAGATGTGGCCGAAGAAGACGTGGCCGAAGAAGGCGAGGATAAAGGAAAAAAGAACGAAGACGCTGATCATTTGCCTGTGACAACGAGCTCGCCAATATCGATACCGGGAAACTTCACGACAAGCCCGGAATCACCGATACTAGAAAATTTCACGACAAGCCCAGGAAATGCCACGACGAGCCCACAAACGACACCGAAAAGTAAGGGCAAGGGTAAGGGTAAGGGTAAGGGTAAAGGTAAGGGTAAGGGTAAGGGTAAGGGTAAGGGTAAGGGCAAGGGTAAGGGTAAGGGTAAGGGTAAGGGTAAGGGTAAGGGTAAAGGTAAAGGTAAAGGTAAGGATAAGGATAAGGATAAGGATAAGGATAAGGATAAGGATAAGGATAAGGATAAGGATAAGGATAAGGATAAGGATAAGGATAAGGATAAGGATAAGGATAAGGATAAGGATAAGGATAAGGATAAGGATAAGGATAAGGATAAGGATAAGGATAAGGATAAGGATAAGGATAAGGATAAGGATAAGGATAAGGATAAGGATAAGGATAAGGATAAGGATAAGGATAAGGATAAGGATAAGGATAAGGATAAGGATAAGGATAAGGATAAGGGTAAGGGTAAGGGTAAGGATAAGGATAAGGATAAGGATAAGGATAAGGATAAGGATAAGGATAAGGATAAGGATAAGGATAAGGATAAGGATAAGGATAAGGATAAGGATAAGGGTAAGGGTAAGGATAAGGGTAAGGGCAAGGATAAGGATAAGGATAAGGATAAGGATAAGGATGAGGATAAGGATAAGGATAAGGATGAGGATAAGGATAAGGATAAGGATAAGGATAAGGATAAGGATAAGGATAAGGATAAGGATAAGGATAAGGATAAGGATAAGGATAAGGATAAGAATAAGGATAAGGATAAGGATAAGGATAAGGATAAGGATAAGGATAAGGATAAGGATAAGGATAAGGATAAGGATAAGGATAAGGATAAGGATAAGGATAAGGATAAGGATAAGGATAAGGGTAAGGGTAAGGATAAGGGTAAGGGCAAGGGGAAGGGCAAGAGTAAGCGGAAGGTAAGGCTAAGTCGGGGTCATGCTAATACCACAACGAGTCCACCAAAAATAATGAAACGAGAAAGAGCCAAAGAAAGAAGAGCGAGAGAAAAACAAAGATATGTGGAAACCAAACCACGAAAAGTCAGGGTAAGGCTAATACCACGAAGAGCCCACAAAAAACGACACCGAAAAAGAGCACAACAGCAAAGAAATTGGGAAACAAAACCACGAAGAGCCAGGGTAAGGCTAATGCCACGAAGAGCCCACAAAAAACGACACCGAAAAACAGCCCAACAGCAAAGAAACTGGGAAACAAAACCACGAAGAGCCAGGGTAAGGCTAATGCCGCGAAGAGCCCACAAAAAACTACGAGGCCAACAACAAAGAAATCAGGACACAAGACCACGAAGAGTCAGGGTAAGAGGAAGACAAAAAAGAGACAGGCAGATCCGTATGAAAAAGACACGTTCAAAGAAGACCTCAAAGATCCCATTAAAAAAAAACCCATGACAAAGAAAACGCTGCCAAGGATATAATTGAAAGGAACATGAAAGAGTACGAAGATGACATTGATTGGAAAATTTTGTCGTAACGATTCCGAAAACCGTAAGCAGCCTCGAAGCCTGATATAACATCACGGATATCGTTAACTAGATTAGTGAACTTCTCATTTCCAGACAAAGTCAAATTAAGTTTTTCCAGACAAAGTCATGCTTGTTTTCTCAGTTAGAGACGCCTTCGAATACATGAACTTGCAGACGAGAAAGCAGTATCAGGGAACAGGCCTTCTGAATCAGTTAATCAACAAAAATAACTTTTAAGCTGGGCAACTAAAATAAATTGTTTACTACAATAACAATTAGACTACATATTTTAGTAATAACATCAAATTTTGGATAGTCTGAAAATTTAACTTAATAAATACTTATTTACATTGAAGATATACAGGGCTTTCCAATAAGGTGTGTTATATTGATATTAAAAGAAATTGATTTTTTTGAGATAGATGATCGGATGTTTATTTCAATGTAAAGAAGAAGGTATGCCATTAATAATGGAAAACAATATCAGTCAAATGGCCGCCTAAGCTACGCCTACAGAACCGTATCCTTTTCGTGAAATTCGCTATCAGCAAATCGCAAAGTGGCTGGTGTATAGCCTCAATAGCTCCACGACTTCCATCTTCGAGGTCTTGAATCGACGCTGGGCTGTTGCCGTAGACCTTCTCTTTCACGTAGCCCAAAAGGAAGAAGTCGCAAGGTGTTAAATCACAAGATCTCGGTAGCCAATTGTGATCACTCCTTCGAGAGATAACGTGGTCCGGAAACTTCTCCCTTTAAAATCGATGCTTGTGTGGCATGTAGCGTCGGCCGTCTTGTTGAAAGTAAACGTTGTTCAGATCAATACCATCGAATTCCTTCCAAAAATAATTATTAATCATTTCTCGATAGGGCAATCCATTCATGGATTCACGGGGTCCAATGACCCCGCCGGACCAAACAGTTACACTTTGAGGATGGAAAGGTTTTTCAACAATAAATCTTGGGTTTTCCGAGTCCCAGTTGCGACAATTTTGCCTATTGACGTAGTCACCGAGGTGGAAATAGGCCTCATCAGTCAAGATGTTTTTTTGATGAAATTCCGGATTATTTTCATGCTTTCCTTGGACCCAATCAGCAAAGATTGTGTTAACTGAAATGCAGAACGATTCGGATGCCTGGCGAGTTCATCAGCGCGGCAATTACCTAGAATGTCACTTCGCCCTGGCACCCATATGAGGTGAATATTGAAATGCTGGGCCCTCTCCTCTAGAGATTGGCGGCACTTTAGGGAGGTCTTAGAGGTAAAGGTGACATAGTCGAGGGATTTAATGGCAGCTTGACTATCAGTACAGATGCTTAATATCCCATTGTGTTTTAGCCAAGCTAACGCTTCCTTAATCGCCAAGATCTCAGCCTGAAAGTAGCTACAGTGATCAGGAAGGCGTAAACAAAATTTCTATATTAAGGTCACTAGAATACACCCCTGTTCGACTCCAGACTCAGTTTTGGATCGTTCTTTAAAGAATTTTAGTGAACCCAATTCCAAAGAACGACGAGGAATGGACAAACCTGGGTTTTCTCCAACTCTCCAACTTTGGGTTACAGCAATAATATACTCAGTTGTTCTTGAGCGACGTACACGGAGGAGGTACCAGACGTAAGACCACACCAGCTCGTAACTACGTTTTGGCATCCAAGTCCTTGTGTCTAAGAGGAGATCGACTACAAGCTTTCTCTGAGATGATGGATAGAACCCGAGGTCTTTGTGATTGAGCAATCAGACTTCATCTAGCCTAACATAAACACTGGTTCCAGAAATGACAGTTTGGTTATGACGTAAAATGAAAAAGTTGCAAATCCTCGACCGTGTTTTGAAGACATTCTGACTATCCAAATCCAAAACCTTTCTGCACATATTCCAAAAAAAAGTATGAATGTTTTCTCTGACAAATTGATTGGATTGGATTTGGATCCTAAGTGCATCCAAACTGTTACTTTCATGTTTATGCTTAGGCGTCTAAAATGTAAAATGTCTATTTTCACATAATTTAACCAATTGACTTTGAAGTCATTTCCATAAAATCACCACATTCGTGCGGACTGAAAGCTTTTTACGATTCTCAAAACAACGTCGACATCCATTACGTGCGTAAGTTGTTAAAACCGCATTTTTTTTACCACTCTCCCCAAGGATAAAAGTTTTCACAGTTAAATCAAAAAATGCAAAAACCACCTCTCATTTAGCATACGACCACCACGACTAGCACGTTAACCGACTTCTTCTGTAAATATTATGCACCATCAGCACTGTCCTGGTCCAATGCACAAATCCAATGTATTACGCTGACATTAAATATTATTCATCCTTCCGCCCAGCGCCTGATCTTTTGTGCGGAATAAATAGAAAGGAATCACATAAGTAATGCTGTATTGAAAATTTACAAAGTAAAGTGGAAGTTCCTTTTGTGGACTTTGCTCAACCGGAAGATGGAGATTTCGCAAAGGCCAGGCGAAATATTTATGTCGGAAAAGAGATATGTCTATTTTAAGAATAACAATGTTTGGAAGAAGTTTCTTCCTTTTTGTTATGCCATACAAGTGATTTATACGTTGTTGGTAAAATTTTAAAAAACTCAATCTAGATTTTATTTTAAATGAATTAACTGGTGAAAAGGAATCACGTTCGTCAATAAGCCAAATTGGCTCTGAGGAAATATACAAAAAGAATTAAAGAATCCTCATGAATTCATGTCCCAGAGCTCGCCTATGAAAAGCACTTCGTCGCGTGATATCGATTTCATGTCCATTCTTTTTTTTTGTGCTACTTGTAGAAATTACCACAGAAAGAGCTTCAAAAGAATGCCTTTTGGGGTGTTCTATTTCTGCAGTTTCACATTTTAAGGGCTAGGCTTGAATCTTTAAACAAACAGCCATCGTAGTGACAAGCTTTGAAAAACAATTCAGAGAAATGCTGCTAATGAAAAATCGGATGTGCCGCAATATACTCACTTTAGGAAACCATACCTATGTTTATCTGAAGCTGGTTTGTAATCCACATGTGGTTATTATTTGAAATTCTACTTTTCCCCCATTTTTTTCAAATTCATTCGAATTAAATATTCCAGGAATCGACTTTACAGCTGCCGCGATATGAATTGATTAGTCTACGCATTGATTTCAAATTACCGTCCATTCGCTTAAAAACCGTTATCGAATATTGACCGATTGTAGTACATTTTATATTTCGAGTGAGAAATGTATAAACAATTTTAAGATAGAAAAGTATTTTCGCACGAGAATAAAGCATTAAGTGCAGAGATTGTTTTTTGACTAAAATCAACTTAAGTGAGCTTTTTAAGTTTAACAATAGTTTTTTTTCCTCGTGATTTCTTTAGCAAAACAAAATCAAAGTGTTTAACAACACTGAACCCAAGTGACCCAATTTAAAATGAAACGACGAAATCTAAGCTAAGACCTGCCTATGTTCTGGCATAGTTTTGTGATTTGAAAAAAAAAAAGAACAAGAAAAAAGTCTAATGAGATCGATTCGTCCGAGCTTTCTGGCCAATTCAAGCCACCTCCAACCAATGTGCAATATCCACTGTTCTTGTGCAATATCCACTGTAACGTTCGTTATGTGACACGGACCACCATTGTGCTAAAACTTTATATCACCTACGTCCATATCGCTCAATTGCAGAATTCATGTCTTATTAATCTGTGGCTCGTATTTGATGATGACTGTAAAAACTTTTTCCAAAAAACAAATCACGGTCGAATGCAAGTTTTACTCACATGCTGAGGATTTCGTTCTTTCGCCAACGGATTAGTAACAGTGAAAATGGCCCACCCTAAACATACTCATTATTTAATGCATAAAAATTAAAAAACGGATGCAGCTAAATACAAAAAGTTAATTAGTCTAAGTAAACCATTTCTTGGGATAACACGCTTATCAAACTTACTCTTCAATAAATCGATTGTAAAGTGTGCGGCTTGTGGCATCATCCTGCTGAAACTACATGTCGTCCAAGTCCATATCTTCCAATTTGGACCAAAAATAATCAGCAATCAAGGCGCGATAACGTTGGCCATTCACAGTAACGTAACGATCGATATCGTCGACGAAAGATGTGGCCCAATAACGCCGCCGGCATGCAAACCGCACCATGATTTTGCTTTCATCATCTTGGTGCATCTTCTCCAAAGCCCAATCGGAGAACGTACGTTGCTTCAAATGGTCCATTGGTTTTAGTTCTTGAGTCAACTTGATCTTGTATGGCTGTAAATCAAGATCCTTATGCAAAATCCGCCATAATGTGGTCTGAGTGATTCCCAATTCTTGAGAACGCCGTGGAATTGACTCATTTGGATCGTTTGCTACGGACGCCTCAACGGCAACAATATTTTCGATACTTCGACCAACTCGTTGTCTCACTGACACGGCAACATGACACAACGAATATGTAGACTCAAGTTTTTGTACTAATCTTGTTATTGTCTGTCTACTAGAGCGAGACCGAAAATTGGAGTAAACGCTCTTAAGGCAGTTCGATGATTAATGAAAGGGTGCATTCACAAATTGAATTCAAAATTGTCAAGTCCCTATTGGAAAACTCTTTAAATAAATATACAAATATTTTGTTAAAGAAAACGTAAAAATGACTTTTAGAAATGAGATGTTATGGTTGTTGCACAGAACTTTTGATTGATTTGTGATGTAAGAATGTTTCTTTTAGTATCTTGGGGCTGTTAAACATTATAAAATAAACAAGAGCAGCAGCAATAAGTTCAATATTTTTTCTCAAACACAACGAAAATTACATTTAACTTGCAAAACTTCCAAACAATTAAACTGAGGGGAGGTGAATTAAGTCAAATTAGTGATTTATTAATCAACCCATTGACATTGAAATAAATTTCCTAGTTTTAAGAAGGGAACATTTAGGTGATTCACGTGTGTCGACTCTGTAGCTATTGGACTACAGTTTTCAATTAAGTGCTTTAAACAGCTGACTTCAACTTGACTTTAATGCATTTCTCTACATTTATTGCGCTGGCTTCATTTTGATTGTTTGTTGGTCGTCTGTGGGAACAATTTGTGCAAATAGTCTCCGCAACAGAGTTTTGGTCGACATTGGTCTCTTCTTTTAAAGCTCAGCCGGCGAATATTATCAATGTCAGGGCATCTTCCACAAATCATCCAACACAAAATTAACCAACAAAACACCACACGGATTGACTCCACCCCAACTCCAACAAAAAGTCAAATTCTGTGCTAGTTGTAGGAAAAACACGTTCTAAGCAAATCGAGCAAAAACTTAGAAGTGCCAACTAGATTTCTGAAAGATAACTCTGACGAGACTCCATCTCCCCTAATCCCGTCATTTGCATTAATGATCGACTCTGTCGGAAACCGCCTTACCCATTCCCATTCCAACCCCACCCACCTCATATTTGCCCATTCATTAACTCGTCCGTCCAAATGACTCCTAGCAAGCCCTTTCGCCACTGACGTGTCAAGAGCATCGTTCAATAACCCGACACATCTTCACCTCCTGCCACCCCGACAGCATTTTCCAATAACAATATAAAAACAAACTTAATAAATTTAATTTTTTTTATTTAAAAAATATAACATATATATAAACATCCGAAAGTTTTGAGCCATGCGAAATGTTATTTGCTACCATTCACTACACCCATCCGTTGGCCCCATTCATTAAACCAATCCGTTCAGCCAATCTCATGTTTTTCTTGCATTTTGCTCGGAAATGTCTCAAAATTTTGGATTAGACTTCTATTTGATGCTTCCAGTAGTGTTCCATCCATTTGATGGTATTTGTAAGTAGTCACTTGAGTATTCTAGGATATATGCCTGGGATCGTTCTGTTAAATGCAAATGCATTGGCTTTAAAACCCTTTTGACCTGCATTAGGGGCGGAATCAGAATTCAGTTGACTCACATTTAAAATACTCTAATTGAGATAAAACAAAAATAAACACTTAAACATTTGTTCATTTTTATTTTTTCAGGAAACCGAACTACCACAGATCAGATAGAAATGAGTTCGACTGCTGGCTTTAAGCTGCTCCTCGTCTTTATGCTTTCTATATCATCCGCACTCGCCATAAACAAGACTACGGACTTACGTCTGAACGACCCGCAAACGAGAGTCAAGAGAGACCTTTTGAACGACTTCGTAGATGCTGCGAAATCCATTTTTGGGAAAGGGCGAACCATCTTCAACAATGCTAAGTATAAATACAACGTTAACAAACTGAAAGTCTACCAATTGAAAGATGGCGAGAATATTTGCCGAAGTCTTGGCGTACCCATGAACAAATATGACACCCTGTGTGTCCAAAACTTACAATGGTCTCTTTTTCTTAGTACCATAGGCAGCGGCATGGATTTAATTGACGATAAGAGAACACACACACACAACACCGCCACAACCCCAAAAGGTCGCAAGACGACCTCGGGACCCAATGGTACTGTCAACATCGATGTCGTGTTTGCGCTCAAGCCAACCACGCCTGCCCTATCAACGACCACTCAGAAACCAATCGACTGGCCAAAGCTAATGGTGGATGTGGTAGGAAACTTTTCACATGCAATCCAAAATCTCGGAGAGATTTTTCAATCGCAGATCGAAGAGTCGTTCAACAACGACTCGGCCAAATCGGAAAACGATGAAGTGCTAAGACATTTGGATGAGAGCATCATCTCCATAAATGACAAAATAGATGAAACAGCAGAAGCCTTAGATGAACTAAATAAAAACGTCAAAACCAACATAGACGCGATGCAGGATATAGCAGAAGCAAAAAAAAACATGTCCGTAGTCGTGGGCACCGGTCTGAAAGCCATAAGTAGGTCGGTGATCGAAGCTGCAGATATGATGCGGGGACTGCACGATAAAAGCTACGAGGTCCTTGTACAGTCCGTGAAGGAAGTATCAGACGTTCTGGAAAATATAACTGAGATCCTAGAAATCCACTCGCAGCATCTTTCGCAACTGAATAGGACGGATGATCTCATGGTGCATAATGAAATATTTAAGAGCATTCAGCAAATACTAGAACGCTTACCAGATACAGAAGACCAAGAAAAGAAAAAACCGGAAGACAAAGACGACCAAGATACAAAAATCAAAAAAGACGAGGAAAAAGTAAAGGAGAAGGAAGACGCTGTTACAAAACTTACGACCACAGAAGGATACAAATATTCGGACGTAATAGACGTGGACGAAAAAGGCGAGGATGGACAAAATGTGGTCACAGAAGAAGTCGTGGACGTGGACGAAGAAAACGTGAACGAAGAAGACATGGGCATAGACGACGTGAACGAAGAAGACGATGGAGAAAGTGTGGTCGAAGAAAACGTGGACGAAGATGACCTGGGCATAGACGACGTGAACAAAGAAGACGATGGCGAAAGTGTGGGCGAAGAAGACGTTGCCGAAGAAGACGTGGTCGAAGAAGACGTGGCCGAAGACGACGTGGCCGAAGACGACGTGGCTGAAGAAGACGTTGCCGAAGAAGACGTGGCCGAAGAAGACGTTGCCGAAGAAGACGTAGCCGAAGAAGACGTGGTCGAAGAAGACGTGGTCGAAGAAGACGTGGCCGAAGAAGACGTGGCTGAAGAAGACGTTGCCGAAGAAGACGTGGCCGAAGAAGACGTGGTCGAAGAAGACGTGGCCGAGGAAGACGTGGTCGAAGAAGACGTGGTCGAAGAAGAGGTTGCCGAAGAAGATGTGGCCGAAGAAGATGTGGCCGAAGAAGATGTGGCCGAAGAAGATGTGGCCGAAGAAGACGTGGCCGAAGAAGACGTGGCCGAAGAAGACGTGGCTGAAGAAGACGTGGCCGAAGAAGACGAGGACGAAGACGACGAGGACGAAGACGACGAGGGCGAAGAAGACGTGGCCGAAGAAGACGTGGCTGAAGAAGACGTTGCCGAAGAAGACGAGGACGAAGACAACGAGGACGAAGAAGACGTGGCCGAAGAAGACGTGGCCGAAGAAGGCGAGGACAAAGGAAAAAAGAACGAAGACGCTGATCATTTGCCTGTGACAACGAGCTCGCCAATATCGATACCGGGAAACTTCACGACAAGCCCAGGAAATGCCACAACGAGCCCACAAACGACACCGAAAAGTAAGGGCAAGGGTAAGGGTAAGGGTAAGGGTAAGGGTAAGGGTAAGGGTAAGGGTAAGGGTAAGGGTAAGGGTAAGGGTAAGGGTAAGGGTAAGGGTAAGGGTAAGGGTAAGGGTAAGGGCAAGGGCAAGGGTAAGGGTAAGGGTAAGGGTAAGGGTAAGGGCAAGGGCAAGGGTAAGGGTAAGGGTAAGGGTAAGGGTAAGGGTAAGGGTAAGGGTAAAGGTAAAGGTAAAGGTAAAGGTAAAGGTAAAGGTAAAGGTAAAGGTAAAGGTAAAGGTAAAGGTAAGGGTAAGGGTGAGGGTAAGGGCAAGGGTAAGGGTAAGGGTAAGGGCAAGGGTAGGGGTAAGGGCAAGAGTAAGCGCAATGTAAGGCTAAGTTGGGGTCAGGCTAATACCACAACGAGCCCACCAAAAATTAAGAAACAAGAAAGAGCCAAAGAAAGAAGAGCGAGAGAAACACAAAGATATGTGGAAACCAAACCACGGGTAAGGCTAATACCACGAAGAGCCTACAAAAAACAACACCGAAAAAGAGCCCAACAGCAAAGAAATTGGGAAACAAAACCACGAAGAGCCAGGGTAAGGCTAATGACACGAAGAGCCCACAAAAAACGACACCGAAAAACAGCCCAACAGCAAAGAAATTGGGAAACAAAACCACGGAGAGCCAGGTTAAGGCTAATGCCGCGAAGAGTCCATAAAAACCGACGAGGCCAACAACAAAGAAATCAGGACACAAGACCACGAAGAGTCAGGGTAAGAGGAACACAAAAAAGAGACAGGCAGATCCGTATGAAAAAGACACGTTCAAAGAAGACCTCAAAGATCCCGTTAAAAAAAAACCCATGACAAAGAAAACGCTGCCAAGGATATAATTGAAAGGAACATGAAAGAGTGCGAAGATGACATTGATTGGAAAATGTTGTCGTAATGATTCCGAAAACCGTAAGCAGCCTCGAAGCCCGATATAATATCACGGATGTCGTTAACTAGATTAGTGAACTTCTTATTTCCAGACAAAGTCATGCTTTTTTTCTCAGTTAGAGACGCCTTCGAATACATGAACTTGCAGACGAGAAAGCAGTATCAGGGAACAGGCCTTCTGAATCAGTTAATCAACAAAAATAACTTTTAAGCTGGGCAACAAAAAAAAATTGTTTACTACAATAACAATTAGACTACATATTTTAGTAATAAGACCAAATTTTGGATAGTCTGAAAATTTAACTTAATAAATACTTATTTACATTGAAGATATGCAGGGCTTTCCAATAAGGTGTGTTATATTGATATTAAAAGAAATTGATTTTTTTGAGATAGATGATCGGATGTTTATTTCAATGTAAAGAAGAAGGTATGCCATTAATAATGGAAAACAATATCAGTCAAATGGACGCCTCGGCTACGCCTACAGAACCGTATCCTTTTCGTGAAATTCGCTATCTGCAAATCGCAACGTGGCTGGTGTATAGCCTCAATAGCTCCACGACTTCCATCTTCGAGGTCTTGAATCGACGCTGGGCTGTTGCCGTAGACCTTATCTTTCACGTAGCCCAAAAGGAAGAAGTCGCAAGGTGTTGAATCGCAAGATCTCGGTGGCCAATTGTGATCACTCCTTTGAGAGATAACGTGGTCCGGAAACTTTTCCCTTTAAAATCGATGGTTTCGTTGCTTGTGCGGCACGTAGCGCCGTCCGTCTTGTTGAAAGTAAACGTTGTTCAGATCAATACCATCGAATTCCGGCCAAAAGAAATTATTAATCATCTCTCGATAGGGCAATCCATTCATCGTAACTGTTGCTCCAGCCTCATTTACAAAAAAGTAAAGTCCAATGACCCTGCCGGACCATTAGCCGCACCAAACAGTTACACGTTGAGGATGGAGAGGCTTTTCAACAATAAATCTAGGGTTTTCCGAGTCCCGGTTGCGACAATTTTGCCTATTGACGTAGTCACCGAAGTGGAAATAGGCCTCATCAGTCAAGATGTTTTTTTGATGAAATTCCGTATTATTTTCATGCTTTCCTTGGACCCAATCAGCAAAAAATACGTCGTTGTTCTTGTGTTAACTGAAATGCAGAACGATTCGGATGCCTGGCGAGTTCATCAGCGCGGCAATTACCTAGAATGTCACTTCGCCCTGGCACCCATATGAGGTGAATATTGAAATGCTGGGCCATCTCCTCTAGAGATTGGCGGCACTTTAGGGAGGTCTTAGAGGTAAAGGTGACATAGTCGAGGGATTTAATGGCAGCTTGACTATCAGTACAGATGCTTAATATCCCATTGTGTTTTAGCCAAGCTAACGCTTCCTTAATCGCCAAGATCTCCGCCTGAAAGTAGCTACAGTGATCAGGAAGGCGTAAAAAAATTTCAATATTAAGGTCACTAGAACACACCCCTGTTCGACTCCAGATTCAGTTTTGGATCCGTCTGTAAAGAATTTTAGTGAACCCAATTCCAAAGAACGACGAGGAGCGACGTGCACGGGTTTTATTCTACACATGACTAACTTGTCCCAACAGCCCGAATTTTCTTTCCAATTTCTGTATTGCGGTCCGACAAAGTACTTCATGACAACCCAAAAATGTTTTACGATCCGTTTCTGACAAATGTTCACCATGTTTATAGTGAATTTTAATAATTTCAGTGCGTTGTTGAACCGTGTTTGGTTCCATTTTTATTATGGCGCAGTGTCTACTTGTCAAATATCAAAAAATTACAGCTTCAAAAATGACATACAATACCAAAATAGCGAGCTATTTAAAATAACACCTCTTATTAGAAAGCCCTATAGACTTTTTAATAAATCGGCGGCATAATTTGTTGCTATTAACTGCCATTACATCTATTTTGGGCTGTCACCAACATCTTCTCTGCTGAATAATTCGCTGTGGTTATGTACCTTAAATTTTTAAATTTTCTTTGTAATAATGTAAAGCTGAAAGCCAGTCACACCTTTAGACATTTGTATTGAAAAGAGATCTCAAATTGGAAAAGGAAAGGAAAAGCAGAAGTCGTTTTATCACTACCCCAAGCTCCCAGTAATAGCTCCTAACATAAACAATTAACTAACAAGGTTTCAAATACAGATATTGTTCAGAAATATTTTTAAACTTTTAAATTGTATAATTTTTTATGACGAGGCGGACGAAGTCGCGGGAGCCGCTAGTAAGAAATAATTTCGTTCTTCTCCAAACTGCTAAGCATAATCATGATTCATAACAGGAAGTCGTGAACCATAAGCTCTGTTTTTCTTTTATCTTTAATAGTTTTTCTTTCTTTTTGAAATAAAAAGCACATATACGACAGCTGTTTTCACGTGCAAAGTAGGGTATGTTTCGTTATACAATAGAGTCCGGCAACCATAGTTGTTTTATTATACCGACGCCCAGACTAAAGCAACCTTATCAGTTGGGATAGTTTTCAATTCTATATGCAGTCGGTAAAAAAAGTATTTGCACACTCAGATTTTTTTATTATTTCTCGGTAAAATGGAAAGGATGTATGGAATGTTTTATATAACAAGAAAGAGCAGGAAAAAAACCGTTCTTGATTGTTGCATTTATCTTTGACACGTTTTTGCACCGATTCATGTGCTAAGTTGGCTGGAAACACCGATTCTCAGCAATTACTCGAATTCGTCTTTACTTACGCTAACGCTGCCTTCCAACGTTGACGGTCTCGGGCATACTGCTTCCAGACCAAGCTGTCTTGCACCCGCCATCGCTTGATCTCGGAGGCTCGGTCTTCCTCTTCAGCCCAAATCGCAACGGCGCGTTCGGTCGATCTGACTTTGATATCTGAAGTAGAACACACGTAAAAGCATTATACAAATCGAAATAACGCGATAGGGTGTTGCAACTTCCCAGACCCCTTGGCATATTATATATGGCCTGCTAGTCTTATGTCACTTTCATACATTGTCTGCGCGAGATTTTGTTCCAACATCTCAAGCGGCATAGCAGTAAAGTGGCGATTTGTGAGTAACAGTTGGCTACTAACAGTCCATATATAATATGTCAATGGGTGAGGAGAAATAGCAGCTGCCCAAATTGTTGTCTATATTGGATTGTCTATGCTTTTTGCTTCAGCTTGTGGAAGTTTCATCGCATTTTTCAAAATATTGAGAGCTTACGAATATTGGCTGATAATGTACTCCAGTAAAATGAATACATGAATGCTAATAGTTGAATAAATTTGTAAAATTGTATGGCCTTCATAAACGTATCTGCCAAACATAATTACATATAAGTTAAAACATATTGCTCTCTGTGGAACCGAAAACTACACCGAATTGATAAAAGCAAAAGTTTGTAATTTTACTTTCGTGCTATCACTTGCGAACACACCCGCCAACTTGTTTTTAACCGCCTCGGACATCCCTGCACAAAAAGAAAACACTTCGCCAAATGTCAAATTCAAAACGGAGAAACTCATAGTCAATAATTTTCCTACATCTGTCGTGCAGTTTAGTTCTAGAATCTTTTGTAGTCTGATTTTGTTAGCCGCAGTTGTAAAAAGAAGTAACAATAAATAAACAAGCCCATCGCCAAGTGGAGTAAAAATTTTAAAGAAATTTCAAGTACCCTTCACCAAAAATGGATGATAAAGAGGAGAATCAATTCATTGTCGATGATGTAAGCAAAATCATCAAAGAAGCAATCGAGCAAACCATCGGCGGTAACGCCTACCAGCACGACAAAGTCAACAACTGGACCAGCCTGGTGGTAGAGAATTGCCTGAGTATCTTGACAAAGGAGCAGAAACCCTACAAGTACATCGTCACCTCGATGATAATGCAAAAGAACGGCGCCGGACTGCACACAGCGAGCTCTTGCTTCTGGAACAACGACACCGATGGATCCTGCACCGTGCGCTGGGAGAACAAGACAATGTACTGCATTGTCTCCGTCTTCGGCCTGGCCGTCTAACTCTCTTCAACCACATATCCCCACACCTTCCCCCTAACCCTTTTATTATGTATTACTTAAAATTAACTCTTGGTTTTGTTTGAGGAGTTCCAGCACCCTGTTACCTGGATTTATTCATCAAGCTCATCGCGATTAGCGAGTATTGACTATAAAATTGACTCAAAACGTAGCCAACCGCTTGTAGACAAATGAAGTTGCCTTTATTTCGTGTCGATATTATTATTAAAATAAATGCAATTAAATTTAAACAAAAACAAAAAAAAACAAAAAACCTTTCGTTAAAATTGAATAAAGTATTGAAATGCTAATCGGTGCAAAGGAAGTGTGTTTCGTATTTTTTTATGCAAATATTCGTGTCGTTGAGTCATCGATTTTTGTGCTGTGACTTTTTTTTTCGTGCTTTATTGTTTTGGCCGCTTGCAATATTTGTGTTAACCTTGGACGATTCTCTTTGAGATGAGCGGGCTGCTGAGGAGAAAGTGCGGCTTGGAGTGCTAATCCACTTATTGCTTTATTCTGCTCTCCTGAGCGTGCAAGTGGGTTTCGTGACGTGGGCTGGCGTGACGATTGGGTTATATTGTTGCAAAGTGGGTTATTGACGTTGATACTGCATTGCACTACATGTATTACGTAGTTTGGAATTTTAATTGGAGTGTAGTCTTGGGTGGGGGTCAAACGGCAGAGGGTGAGTTCTTAGGTTGGCAGTTGTTACAAAAAGGCTGAGTGGATTCTTGTCTTTTTGCCTACAAGAAGTAGAGTGGCTTCCTTTTGACCTTTGGGTCAACACTGTCGGTGAATCAATCACAAAGTGGGATTTAAGATAAACTCTCTGTCAGTTTGCAATTTTGCTGCCAGGAATTTTGTAAACTCAAAGAACCCTTTGTATTTAAGGCTCTTCATCTGGAGACTTACCCCAACACGGAGATTCGTTGGAGAAAGAACGTATCCACGTCTCGGATCAGTCTTCAGCACAATCAAATAGAAGTTCGTGTGTTTAAGTACGACAAACAAACATTCTTTCTGTTGATCAATTACAACTTATGAGGGCAAAAATTGGGTTGGCTGCAGTTGCTTATCTTCAGATGATATAGAAGGACGCTAAACTATTCCGCAAAAATTCGACAGAAAAGACTTTCTCGCTATAGAACTGAAAGATGGGCTCTTTCAACTTGTACAGTAAGCAATTCAGTAAAAAAATCAAATTCGCCCGTATTTCTATTCCCTTATTTTAGATCCGTCCGCATAATTTCATAAGACAAATGAATAAAAGTAGCATGAACGATGTAGGATGTAAGACTACTCAAGCCTGTTCTTGCTATAGAGCTCTTTTTCTGCTCCTATGTGTGTTGCACAAACTTTGAGTATCAAAGAAAGCAGTGTAAAAAAACGTCGTGGTCTAGCATTTTGTGGGCAATGGCTAAATAGGTTTATTTGAATCTGTTCTAGCTTGTAGCATGAGATTGTTAAGTGAACGTACTCAGATTCGATCCAGATTGGGGAAAAACATAAGCAATTTTCATGGCGATCGATTAACAATTCGCTTCTGTCATGGAAAGCTTTCATAGTTCGTCCTTCAGATTCGGCAATAAACCGTAGGTCTCTTCCACATGTGCGCAAGGTATTACGCAAAGTATTCCTAGTTTTCTTCATTACTTCTTGTTTGTACCATAAGTTGCTTCATCGCTTCACTGGCGAAAAGGTTCAGCACACTAGGGTAAGATACCAACAAAAAAACTTTTGCGCATATTTTTTAACAAAACTATACAGTAATCACTGTGGGCGCCATTCGTCGGACTGTTGAGCAAAAGTACCCGGGTTCGAATCCAGCTCGGCAGAAAAAAAAAAACACCACGAACATTTTTCGCGACCTCACCTCCAGCGAACGACTGACAATCCTCCTGGAGTACTTCTATCATGGAAACCATTCGCAATTCGCCGTTTAGAGCCGGCATTAAACAGTAGGTCCCCTTCACATGTGTCAAAATTATAACGCGCACAACGCAGTGGATGCGCGAAAAGCTAGGCTCTGGCTCTCAACGGCTGTTAGGCCACCCAATGTATACAGTCATCCTCATTCCGTCAGGCGATCTGTAAAACTTAGGTTTTTATTGACAAATATCACAATGATTTGCTTGTTCACAAAATTTCAAAAGCCAGGTTGTGGAAAACCTTTAAAAAATGTGAGATTATAATGATTGTTACGAACTTGGAGTACCTCAAAAAAAAATTTATAATTGATTGACGGAACAAAATCGTTCTTCGGCTAAAGATTTTTCAAGACGATACCAAGAAGTGGAAGAAAGTAGAACTTAATTCTTTGAACCCTCCAGGTCGAATTAAAAGACTGGCAGAAATTTAATACAAAAATTAAATTAGTTGATGTCTTCTATTGTATAATAGGTGTGCAAGCCTACTTTGATGCAAAATTTATGGAAACGCAAAAACTGTTGAACAATGAGAAGTAGCTGGAAATGATTGGAGGGTGTCCATTTTGGTAAAAAAAAAACATATATTCATATCTAACTGTCCGACAACTGTCTTTTTTGTCAAAAAGAAGCCTATTAATAATTTTAATAAATATAAAAGAACGACAAGCCTTCGCAATCGCTATCTTGCGAAGCCACAAACATTCTAGTTAGCCTTGATTTGGTCCGATAAGTGCTAGTTCGAGTTAAAATAACAAGAAAAAGGAAGCGCGTGCGGTGCAGACCATCGGAAATGCTCAGTCAAAGGTGTCTTCAACAGACCGTAGAACTTGGATGCAGGTGAATTATGGTCGGGAGTTGTTGCTTCTTCGACAGCGTCTGTTGTCCGCAGCGTAAACGTAGGAATCACTGGTTCAAAAAATGAAAATCGTTGAAAAGAAAAGCAACTGCCACTTGCTTTCGAATGTGATTTTATTTTCTATTAAAAATAAAGAAAATAGTTAACAAATGAAAAAATAAAAGAAAGAAAATTCATAGCTTACAAATGTGACCAATCCAAAACTGCGAACAATGCTGTGTGATGAAATTCCTTTTTTCCTTTTGGTACAACCAACAAAGTACCGCTGTTTTGTTTCAAAGCAGAAAAAATGTTCTAGAACTATCTTTGCTCAATTAGCTCAGATAAAAGATGGCGAAAGGAAAATTCACCACAGCACTGCCAGCAATAAAATTAACAAACATTAAATAATATAAAGATTAAATTATATAATATAAAGAAGATAAAAAATGAAATTCATGGCTCGACGACATCCCCCCGCCCGTCTGAAGCTCTAGATGAAGACTCAAGATCCAAAACAGCGAGCCTTCCGACCGATCTCTTCGACAGTAATGTTCCAGTTGACAGTTGAACATCGGCTGTACGCACAACTCCATCCGGCCCCGGATATATTTTAGTCACCTTACCCAATCTCCAAGCAGAACGAACTTCTCCAGGTTCAATCACAAGGACGATGCTGCCTTCTATCACCGGATTTGTTTGTTTATACCATTTGGATCGTCGAGTTATTTCCGGAAGGTACTCCTTATACCAGCGACGAGTAAATTCTTTCATAAGATGCTGAGATCGTCGACAATACAGCTTACTCCATTGGTCCCTTTCCGAAAAAACACCAGGCGCAGTGACATCTCGATTTGCATCACCAAAGAGAATTAAATTCGGAGTAAGTGGTTCTGGGTCCTCCGGATCGACCGGAATATGAGTTAATGGCCGTCTGTTTATCTGTCCTTGGGCTTCCAACAACGCATTAAGTAGAACATCCTCTCGGGGTATTACTCCTCTTAAAATGAAATTGATGCTGTTCTTGATGGACGCAATCAACCTTTCCCATGCTCCACCCATCCATGGAGAATACGCTGGGATGAACCGCCACACTATTCCCTCGTATTTCGCACAGTACTCACTCAAAGCTCTCTCCAACTCCTTCACGTCTTTCTCCAAATTGTTTTTTGTGCCAACAAAGTTTAAACCATTGTCACTGTAGATGAATTTCGTGACTACTCTATTAATAAGAAAACGCCGAACTGCCATTGTACATTGATCCAAACTTAGGTCGTTGAGCATTTCAATATGCACTGCTCGAAAACTCAAGCATGTAAATATCATTCCATATCGCTTAACTGTGCTCCTGCCACATTTGACGTACATTGGCCCGAAACAATCAACCCCAACATGTGTAAAGGGCCTCAAATCAAATGCTAACCGCCCTTCTGGAAGCTGACCCATGATTGGCATGGCCGGCCTCGCCTTGAGCTTCTTACACATGAAGCATTTGGATGACACACGCTCTACAGCCACGCGGATAGATATAATCCATGCTTTCTCCCTTATGTCCGAAATGGTGGTTGCTGTGCCTAGATGGAGATTGGCTTCATGATGGTGTTGAATCAATAAATCGACCAAAACATGGGATTTTGGCAAAATAGCTGGATTGCGTGCCGCATAAGAAACATTCGCTTTTTGCGCTCTAGAACTCAAACGCAGCGTGCCTTCTTGGTCCAAAATCGGAGAGAGACTCAACAAAGAACTTGAGCTACTTAAATTCTTCTTCTTTTCCAAGCACTCGATTTCATACGAATAAGTTTCATGCTGGATCTTCCTAAATAACCAGTTTTCTGAGCGACAAATCTCTGACGGAGTGACAAACGGTTCAGTTTCATGGTCTTTATTTCTTAGGATGTCCTTGAAGCGAAGCAAGAAAGCAATAACTCTTATTGCCGAATACCATTTTGAACGAAATCTTGGCTTCAGCTCGTCAAAAATTCCATATGAAGTATTTCGCTGGTGAATGTTAACAGAAAAATTTGTTTTTATATCAAATTCGAATACCTCTTTAATAGAAGATTTTCCAGGTGTTATGGGCCAGTCGCATCGAGGAAGTTTCAAAAATTCAGGACCGGTAAACCATCTCTTGCTGCTGATATTCTCGGACACATCATTCCATCTGGTACCATCGTCGGCAACGTTATCCGCAGATTTCACAAACCACCACTTCTCCGGATCGGAAGCCTCCAAGATTTCACCTACACGAACTGCAACAAATGAAGGGAACTTAAAAGTTCTAGAGTTGATCCACGAGAGGACCGTCCTGGAGTCGGATAGAAAAATCACTTCATCAGGCTGAATCGAGTGTGATTTCTTCACAGTTTCAGCTATCCGAACACCAAGAACGGCGGCCTGTAACTCCAACCGAGGTATCGACAGCGACTTTACTGGGGCTACCTTCGCCTTAGCCATCGCTAACGTCACTTCAGTCAGGCCCCCAAAATCAAAACGCCAGTACGATGCAGCAGCAAAAGCCTTCTCTGAAGCGTCCACGAAAATCACCAAACTTTTTGTAGTGGAATCTGGATTCCATGAAGTGTACGGTCGAGGAATTCTAATTTCTTCAATCCTTCTTAAATACTTCATAAAGGCAATCCATTCAGCTCTTAAAACTCCAGATATGGGCTCATCCCAACTGCATCCTTCTCGCCAAATTTCCTGCAAAATCACTCTTCCTCGAATGACAAAACAGGAAATCAAACCAATAGGGTCGAAAATGCTCATGATGGTTTTTAAAATCTGTCGCTTCGTAAATTCACCCTGTGGATCCGACATCTTTAGCAGGAACTCTTCATCATTCAACTTAAACAGCAAGTTATCCGAAGAAGGTTGCCAAAACATTCCAAGAACTTTCGTGACATAGCTTTCGCTCTCACAAGTATCCATGCTGACTAAGTTTTGCTTAACACTCGCCTCTGGCATCTGATCTAAAAACTCACGGTTATTGGATTGGAACCCTACCAAATCGAAGTTCATTGATTTGCAGATTCGAATGGTATCCTTGCTAACAGCTACAGCTTGATCAACGGTGTCATGGCTATTGAAATAATCATCAACATACGTACGATTAATAAGTCCATCTACTGCTTCAGGACACTCTTCTTGAAATAAACTTGCGTGATGATTTTTCACGAATTGTGCTGAAGATGGGGAACAGCGAGGTCCAAACATCATTACCTGCATTATATAAACCACCGGTTTTTTAGAACTCTCTCCATCTCTCCAGAGGAAGCGCTGGCATTGCTGATCCACTTCTGTAATTCTTATGCGATGAAACATCTCACGAACGTCAGCATTTACGGCTACTTGCCGCTCACGAAACTTGAAGAGTCCAGCATGGAGTGGCACAAGATTGTCTGGCCCTTTCAATAAATGAGAATTTAGAGCGACTCCATTCACTTTCGCAGCAACGTCAGAAACATCTCGTGGTTTTGGTGGCAATTTGTTTCTGTTGAACACGATGAAAGTTGGAGCATACCACACTCTTGGCCAAGATCGATTCAAATCATCTTCGGTGGCTACTCTAGCATAACCCTTATCAACTAACTCACGGACATGCTTATTTTTCCACTCTAGTAAATCAGGATTTTTAAACAAAGATTTCTCAAGACTTACCAACCGTTTCTCTGCCAGGGGGTAGCTATCTGGCAGCTTCACATCATCTGAGTCCCAAATCAAACCGATTTCATATTGGTGACCCACTTTCTTAAGAGTTCGCTTCATCACATCTAAAGCTCGGCAATCTTGCTGACTCACGAATGTTCCCTTCGGAGGGCGCACGCCAAACTCTTCTGTTGAAAAGTGAAGTTTAACTAAATCATGAAGTTCCTGATCCTGTTTAACAACGTCGTGGAAATATAGTTGACAAGGTCCTTTTCTCGATAGATTGCATGAAATTTTCAAATCCAAATTTGACTTGCCAAAAACTGTCCAACCGAGAATTGTCTTAATAGCCTGTGGCTCTTCATCTTTTCCTGTCCGCTTGCAAGTGCCCACAAGAAACTTGGCTTGATCTAATCCTAACAAAATTGTAGGTTTTGCCTCACGAAGATCTGGTAGCGGTAGACCTTTAAGATGAGAGTGCATTTCCTTTAAGACTACAGAATCAACGCTCTGAAATGGCAGTTCCAAACCCTTAACTGTATACACGTCTTTCAACACATGCCGCTTGCGTTTGTCTACGGCTGAAACATATAAATTAGTTCTGATGGAATCTTCGACTCTTGAGACACCCTTTGTCCACTGGAGAGTAAGCTGCTCCGGTTCTCCATCTAACTCGAGTTCGTCAAAAATATCCTTCTCGATCATAGAGACGGAAGAACCATCGTCCAAAAAGGCAAAGGTATCTAATGATTTATGGTTATTTCCATAGAGGCGAATGGGAACAACTTTAAATATAACAGCAGGCTTTATTGCTAAATGAGATGAATGTATCTGCGGTGGAAGACAAGACGGCTTAGCTGATTTTTCAACTGTTGTGGGATGAAGTAACTGGTGGTGTTGTTTCAAACATCCACTAACACCGCAAGTTTTTCCTTTGGAACAGTCTTTCCACTTGTGGGGGACAACGCTTAAGCACCTGAAGCAGATCGATTTCTCTTTTGCGAAAGCAAAGCGTTGATGGCTATTCAAATCTTTGAAAACTTTGCAACTAATCAAAGTATGACCAACATCACCACACGCAGGACATTTACTAGAATCAGTAGTTGGATGATGTGTTAACACTCTTCGGCTTGAGATCGCGCCTGGCATCTTCTCAACAGTGTATTTCGAAGGTTTGGACAACTCAGGTGGTAAATCATATAATTTTTCAGTAATAAATGCAGCGAAATCTTCAAGATTGGGAAACGGTTTGATGGTCTTTCGCTTCTGCCAACCCTGATAAAGAGATTGAGGCAACTTACCGGTCAGATCGGTGAGAACGTAGTTGTTATCAAGTTCTCTATCCAGATGTAGTGATTTGATATCTGCAATAAATCCGTTGAGTGTAACAGCCCAGTGACGAAGCTTAATATCATTTCCCGAAGTTAAAGATGGTAGCCTCAGCAAATTCGATGTAAGATTATGGACCAGAACGTCGGATCGGCCATAAATTGCTCGCAGAGAGTCCATGATAGCATCAGCATCCGACGAATACCTCAGACGTTCATTCACCAGCTGTTGAGCTTCGCCGATTAACGCCTTTCTCAACCGACCAACGTTCTCCTTGTTACTGTAACCTCCTTCAAAGGTAGTAGATTTGAACACAGATTCAAAATAAGGCCATTCCTTTTTATCCTGGCCTGAAAACATTGGCAAATCTTGAACTTGGTTCCGATTCAAAATTGTTAGAAGTCTCTCCATATCTGATGGTTGACAGGAACTGGATGAAGAGTTTTCATTATTCGGGGTTTTTAATGTCATTTGAGTTTTATTTAAATCTTCTACACTAGATGGAACTGGAGTGGAGTGAGGAGCTGGAGCAGAGCTTGACAAAATTTGATGATGTTTGCTTCGAACTTGCTGAAGAATTTCTCTTCGATCGTTCAAAGACTTCGCATCACGGGAACACACATCTTTGTTGATTTGTTGAACTGAAGGCGGAGTAACTGCTTCCAATTGGGATTTGAGATTGTTCATCTCTTCCCTTAGCATAGCAATTTCCTTATCACGAAAATCCAAAGTTGACTGCGCTGTTCTCGCAGCGTCAATAAGTTCATCCATCGCTGCTTGACTTCTTGGATCACAATCTTTCAGGGCACAGAACCAAGGAGTCACGGTATCACAAGAGTCAGGATCGAAGTTGGCACATGCGTAATGAAACCAACGTCTGCATGTATCACAGCCAACCATATTATCCTCCTCATCGGGCAACTGGCAACCTGGCACAGCACAGGAACGCAACAAGCTTTCTTCCATTCTTATAAGAACAAAAAAAATCAATTTAAAATAAAATAATGTTGTCCGCAGCGTAAACGTAGGAATCACTGGTTCAAAAAATGAAAATCGTTGAAAAGAAAAGCAACTGCCACTTGCTTTCGAATGTGATTTTATTTTCTATTAAAAATAAAGAAAATAGTTAACAAATGAAAAAATAAAAGAAAGAAAATTCATAGCTTACAAATGTGACCAATCCAAAACTGCGAACAATGCTGTGTGATGAAATTCCTTTTTTCCTTTTGGTACAACCAACAAAGTACCGCTGTTTTGTTTCAAAGCAGAAAAAATGTTCTAGAACTATCTTTGCTCAATTAGCTCAGATAAAAGATGGCGAAAGGAAAATTCACCACAGCACTGCCAGCAATAAAATTAACAAACATTAAATAATATAAAGATTAAATTATATAATATAAAGAAGATAAAAAATGAAATTCATGGCTCGACGACAGCGTCGTCAAAATCGACACCAAAATGACAGGCTCAGCTTACGTCAGAGTTATAGGTGATTTAGCATCTTCTGCTTCAAAACTATTTTGGGAAAAAGAAAACAAGCCAAAGCATATAAAGAAAGTAGCAAAGCAGTTTCTCAAAATTGTTTATGTGTTAAAGTTGCCACCTCAGTTTTCAGACCTTGACCCAATCGAGAACCTTTTGGTCATTCTGAGTGATTGAATCCAACTAGAGGAGAGTCGCAACCCACATCCTTTTTGAGAAAGCTTGAGAAATGAGTGGGACAAAATCGCAGGAGAAACTTTGATTAACCTGGTTTCTAGCATGCGAAGCGCGTTGCTGTTGTAACTAATAATAAAGAAGAATTCACAACGCACGTAATTTTTCTACCAATCAATAGAATTTTCATGGTTTCACTTCATCAAAAAATAAGTAGGTAATAAAATTTGCAGTGATACTGAATAAATATTATAGCGCTCTTAAGTTAAAAAGTACAAACTGTTTAATATTGTGTTGCACTTTATTTAATCCGACGGTCATAAGTAGACACCAGATTATATGCATTTGTGTATTTGCATATTCATTATGCAATGGTATTCTGGCTATTCTACCCAGTTATTCTGGTATTCTGCCCATTTTACCCAGTTATTGCATATTTTTAAATATTATAGTGAAAATCTAGTTGTGATTCATATTTTAGAGCCTTCTCCTTTATATTTTTTGGCCAGCAAAGAGTTGGACAATTCCAATTAGAATAATTGTCAGATTTGTAAATGTTGTGAATGGATGCTGCGTCCTATATAATCAATGCAGCCAAGGTTCTTTAAGTGTAAAGAGGTACGAGTAACATTTGATAATGTAAATAGGCATTACATTACCTATGAGCCGCTAATAACTCGATGGCGATCGTGAATTCAGGGGGTTATTTTGTATCACTTTCGGATGCGGAAATCAAATCCGATCCTGAAGTCAATTCATATTTTGTATCACTATCGGATTTGGATGCAATGATGGTAATCCTTCATCAAAGACTTCCGAAAGTTAAACTGTCAAATCCAAGCAATTCTTCTTACTGCCAGTTGCAAACAAGCAAGATTATTTAACTGTAATAAATTATAGAAAATATCAAATACAAAGAATATTGTTGCGGTGTGATATGAGTTGTGAAGTGTTCCAAAAAGAGTTAGGAAGTTGCTTTGATGTATTAGAACAATGCTGAAATTGGTGTATAATAAAAGCTATATTAGCTTTGTGAAAAACTATCGATTATCAGGTCAAGTTACACAGACTGGAGGCAATATAAAGAATCTTCCAAGTGCAACAAAAACTATAGGCTACTTCTCCTTGAAATTTTTTGCGCAAGGAAGTCAGTGCCCAGTTTTATAAGACAAATTACAAAACCTTACCAAATTACATTTATCGGTGTACATGCCTTAAAGATTTTCAATTTCAATTGAACATATTTTTGCTCACGCATAAACTCCTGTGTTGTTGAGCTTCATTAAAAATGAAAATAATTAAACAATGAATGAAGATGTTATATTAAACATTTAATTTAATTAAAATGGTCTATTATTATAATGCCACTTTATGCAAAATAAAGAAGTATATGATCATAACAAACGCAATCTGACAACAAAAGTGTTATCGAATGAAAATCCGCAAGAGGCAGCGATTTTGTCAATCTCTTTCGACATACAAAATACGAAATATCCGTAAATGAGTTGATAGCATATTTGATTCCTGAAAGTGGATTAGGGGCATTTCCTATAGAGGTACAAAATACGAATTTCCGATTTTCGAATAGATTTCGTAATACAAAATGTGCTATTTTACATTGAAGATATCGAGGCCACCAAAGATGTAATTGCAGACTTCGATTGCACTGCATCTATAGCAATTCGTCAATCCAAGGAAGCATTTAAGGAGTCTACCTTAAAAGATAGACATATGCTGTCGCGGACCTTTTTTGAAACTTTTTGAGATGATCAATTCCCCGACATATTATTTTTTTGTCTGTTTAGACAGCGCTCACCTTAAAAGCTTGCAACTTCTCGACTTTATTCACAAATCTCATTCTGTGTTTAACCTGTATTATTTATTTATTTATAAAAGCACTAGCAACCCGTCCTGGCTTCGCGCAGGCAGCACTATATCTAAAGTTTTTTAGTATTCGAGCAATGGAATACCAGAAAGTGTTATTGAATTTAGAAATAATTTGGGGTAATGCACCGCTTCTTCTACATCTAAAGCGCGGTCAGTTAAATAAGCATAGACTTTGCTTTCAGTGAAGCATAGACTTTGCTTTAGTGCGTCTTGTTAGACGTTTTGTCGAGCATTGAAGTCTCGTCCTAAGCTACTGAACTACAATCCATCGTCAATTTACCAGTATTACTCTACTTGAAAACATGGCAAGCACTTGAAACATCGGTACTACAAAATTTTAATGGAAGTTTAAAAGCAGAGTTAGCAGAGTTAGTTCCTGCGCCATCTAAAATTGTGGGTTCAATTCCAGACGATGCCACAGCAAAAGCAGTCTTCCGGCTGCCTCCAGAAAGAAAATATTCCCCTTGTTATTGTAGACTAATAACATAATTAAATCATTCTTCAATAAGTCAGTAATGATCATAGTTTTTTTCTCGCATGTATTCTGCATGGTTTGATGTTATATGGCTACTTGAAATACAATTCCACAGAACATACAGTCGAATTCCTCTAAGTCGAAAATCCTTCTTACCCGAATACATTCTTTCCAGCCTTAGTCTACTTTCAATACCTCTAAGTGCAGTGTCCTAATTGTTATTTACCTATGCAAAAAAGAGAGAGCAGACAAAGTTCACAGCAAAAATGAGAAAAATTGGAAGTTTACTTTAAAAGAGAAACATAAAGACGTCTGTCAGTATAATTCCAATTGTAAATATTACAGTCCAAAATAAAGGATTTTCAACACAAAAAAAAAGAAATATGAAACACTCTAACTTGAATTTCCATAACTGCCTCTAACCCGTGAAAATTCGACTTAGAATGATTCGATTGTATGCACTTTGATCAATGTTCCCATAATCGGATGACAGTTGTTGTTGTCTGCGGTACAACATATCTTCAATCAAATTTTGCGGTAATTTTGCCATGGCAAGAAGGGTTCAGTAATTTTACACAACGAAATTATTAAAGTAAATAAGTGTCCTTGTTATTTTCCTGTAGAACAGAACACGCATCAGATATGTTATTTTCCCATTGGTTATCATATCCCACAAAAAAATACCACGTTCTTTCATCGCTGCCTGTATTTCTGATGTGTACATTTATGTAAACCTATACACATACATATATCCATTTTTCACATTTCATATGCCTCTATCCGTACAACACCGTTTCCGCGCGATCATCGTCATGCCAGCTGTGTGCAAATTTGAGTTTAGCAAATAGGGTTTGAAATGAACATAGAAAACACCACTGAGACTCGCATCGATTTCAGCCAGAATTTTATAGATTAAAAAAATCTTTTAATCAACGATTTCTCGGATTTCGCCAACTAATCTATATTTTTATAGCTATTATTTCTTAGTGCTTGCTCCGAGATCTATAAAACTGCGTTTTTAGATTTTTGTAATTTGCATATTCACGTTTTATCGTTTTTGGCCAAAAGCTCCAAAAGTATTGGGGCTAGAATGTTGAAATTATTTTTTTTTAATGTACTCATGGAAACCGATTTTTTGTGATTTTTTCAGATTTTTTGACAAAGCGGTGTGGAGATTACAGGACGGATTATCTTTTCGAATTTTTACAGAACCATAAAATTTGTTATTGTGAGTCTACCTTAAAAGATAGACATATGCCATCGGTGACTTTTTTTTAGAACTTTTTGAGACGATCAATTCCCCAGTACATTATTTTTTCGTATCTTTAACTGTTTAGACAGCGCCCGCCTTAGAAGCTTGCCAGTTCTTGACTTTTTTTTTACATATTTCAATATACCGTTAACTTGTTGTGCCAAAATATCTATAAAATATAGTCCATACCCATAATAGATACTCAACAATACTACTGGTGAAAACCGCTTGGAAATCCGTTCAGTACTTCCTGAGATTAGACTCCCCAAACATTTTTTTAGACTTTGTTTTATAATATTTATAGATAATTTACAACTGAAATTATAAATTAGCTAAAAAACCAGAGCGAAAGAGCCTTAGGCTTAACCTGTATTAAAATCTCTAAATAATATAGCCAAAAGCCTTTTCAAAAAACCTACAATACTATTAAAAAGTGCATGAAAATCGTTTCAGTAGTTCCTGAGATTAGGGTATCCAAACAAACAAACTTGTTACCTTTTTAGTATTAGTATAGACATAGATAATAAGCCAAACAAGACCCTATATCTTCTTGTGAGTTAACGTCGATTACCTTTTTTGAGTCACTTTTTTCTTGCTACAGAATATACCTACTGGAGATATTCGACGCTTATGCTCAGCTCACACGGAGCAACTGAAAAAAACTGATCAGCGATGCAAATTGGCACCTAGTTTGGTTTGAGTCATATCCTGTGTAATCAAATGGAACGTCGCACACGGCGCTACTCGTTGAAAACTCATTTGCGATTCATAAAAAACAATTTGTAAGTAGACGGCTGTTTATTTTAGTTTCTAGTTTGGGAAATTTTGCGAACAATAGACCAATCTGTTGCTAGATTTTTAACTAGCACTAGAGATTGCGATTAGTGATGGAGTTTCCACGTGTGTGGCGTTAAGTTACCACTGAGTCCTCAACCCGAGTTGCAAATCGGTTTAGTTTTTTTTTTTTCAGGTGCTCCGCGTGTATTGGGCCTTACGAAAAGTTCACAATCACCCTTTTTTAGGTGAACATGAGTTTTTGAGCTTAAGTTTTTAAGTTTACGAATACGAATGGCGCAAACCTTTGTTAGGTCGTCGGAGATATTTAATAACCTGCAACCCCACGCGGACTTCAGTCTATTACTTGCATGTTGACTCCCTCTCTAAGGCGTTTTCCAACGTTAGTCGCTTATACGTCAAGCGACACTTGGAAGATTCTTAAGCATGATTAAAAATTAGATTGTTTGAGAATGGAAACACCGCAGAAGGATCGTTCACTGCTTTGTCCGACATAAATCCCTGCTCTCCTCTCCACGCACTGATAAAATATCAAAACATTATTTTTGTTTTCTTTTATTTTTATTTTTTTGCTCTATTCCCGACAAATTTAAAGCTCATCGGCTTTATAGAGCTTGGGAGCTTGAGCGCTAAGATGTTTGTGCGTGACTTTAGCTTGGCGTTAACCAAGTGCCCGAACTCGAGGATTTTCTTTTTCGCTGTCTTCAACTCGAGTGAGAGAACGTTTATGTCCAACTCGTAATTGTCACTGAGCAAAAAGGCCAGCACCAAAAAGTGGCAGAGAGCCTTTTCATTTGAGAAACTCGTTCGCAAGCTAAAAACAAAAAAGGAACATCCATGAGATCTTCGAGCACCCGATAATTAGATTTAACTTACTTGTTGGTGGAATTTTCATCGGTAAATCTCTGACGAATGTCGTTCTCAACCTTCTCGGTGATCTTGGACAGCTCCACTCGCTTTAGGGACTTGGCTTTGGTCTTGATCAGCGCCTGCAATCCGTCCATGTAGATGATGACCTTCAGCTTCAGTAGCGTTTGACTGGACTGCGGTTTACTTTTCAGCGACTTGATTGCGCTCTGCAGGAATTCAGATGCAATCCTGGAAGAAAAAAAAAACCATGGTAATGGAAAAGCTCCGAAACGCCCCACAAATCAGATCCTACGGGATTTCCTCAACGTCTGTGGTCATTAGGGCGGTCGCTTCTTCGTCGAGGCGATCGATAAGCTCGAGTGGAATGACATCGTAGAGATTGAAGACGTTGTCGAGGCTTGTCGCCTCCTTGTTGAACGGCGGGCGTATCCGCTCCACGTTGTGCTCGGCAGAGATGACGGGCTCTGACGTGTCCAGCAAATGGGACTCATCCACAGTGCTGTCAAGCTGGTCCTTCACCACGTCAATACTGACTTGATTACGCTGCTGATTGGCCAAGTATCGCATATCCCTTCGTCCGCCGAAGTTTCGGATCATCGTCCGGAAGGAGTTCTCCTTTGTGAGTGAGCCAAACTTGGTCTTCTCCTTCTCCTCGTACACGTGATTGATCAGCTTCACTTGGTCGACGGGAACGATGCGAACCTAAAAACAGGCTTTTTGTAAGTCAGTCCATTTTGCAACTCGGCGGGTGGTTAATCGTTTACCTTATTCGTGTCCTTGTTCCGCACGCAGATGTAAGTGTCTGTGAGTTCGTCCGCTTGACTACCGCCGATCGCTCCCGAGTAGACGTTGCTGCTCGCGATAACCACCGCCCGCTTCTTTTTGTCCTCATCGCTTTGCACTTGGAAGTAAAGCGTGCTGTTCTTGTGGGTCGTTGTCAGGTCTCCGTTTTGGAACTTCACTAAACGAAAGCGGCAATTAGGAAAAAACATCTTTAGAGAAAGTGATAACTTACACAAGACGGGTGTGGATTGTTCTTTGGATCGGGTGACCACTTCTTCAACCACCAATTTCTCTTTCGTCATAATGAAGTTCTTTAAAAGTAAATTAAAACTTGTTAAAAGTTTAACTAAATAAAACAAAAATACCCTCCAAAGGCAACGTGCTCGAAACAATTGTCAAACTCAGCTGTTCAAAAACCATGATGGCCGACGTTCGATTACGTGCGAAGTTGGTTGTGCTTTTGCAAAAGTGGCTATGTTCAACTTCGAACAACATTTCCTTGTCTAAATGATGTGTGCTTGCAATAAAAACTTTAACATTTTCAATATTTTAATGATTTTTTTTACACCTTTTGTTTTAAAAAGTAAACGGCAGAAAATAGATAAGATAGATAAGATTTTTTTTATAGAGTTAGGGCTCGCACGCAATGGCGCGAGAAAGCGATGCGAAATGTGTGAGAAGCAAGAAAGCTGTTGATACATGCAGGGTGGGCCAAGTATAAGTTTCAAATTAAAAAATCAACAAAATGAACAAACTTATTTTTCTTCTCACATTCGCTGCGCTGTTTTTCTGTCTATTATAAAAGAAAATGTTGTGACTTCGGAATAATTGTTGAATAAATTGCAAAGTCATAGGCTGCGGAAGATTTGCACTTTGCTTAAAACTATGCAATTAGTTCAAAAATTATTCTGGCGCCTTTCATAATGGATAAATAGTTCTTTTCCCTATTTCTATTATGGCTCTAGTAGGATGCTTAATAGAACACAACTAATTGTGGAACATAACGTCGTTCAATTGGCTGCTACTGCGAGTAACGCTTTCTACCACTCAGAATTTCCAACACCTTGTTGGCGGTTTCAGGCGTAGCTCACGGATTGCTTCGATGATATTGGCCTTAAATGCTTGAATCGTTTCCAGATTATTGGCATAGCATCGGTTGTCTATGCTTCCCCACAAAATATCGATTGCTGCATTATCCGTGGGTCTTGGCGCATGAACAAGAAGCCGTCCAAGTCCATATCTGTAAAAAAAAAGTGGCTTTATAACGCCCCCGGCTGACCGAAACATTGTTCCCAGCCTCATTTTCGAAGAAAGATTATCCAATGATGTCACCACTCCGCAATCTCCATCAAACTAACATTCCCCGTGGATGTATTCGCTTTTAGATTGCCAGGTTTCCCGAGTCTCAGATGTGGCAATTTTATGTGTTAAGGTAGCCGCCGAGATGAAAATGCGCTTCGTCAGAGAATACGGTTTTTCGCAAGAAATCATTGTCCAATTCAAGCTGCTCTAAGGCCCAAACTCCGAGCTGATAGCAAAAAGGATGGTCAATTGTTAAGTCGATTCAACCTTGCATCCTTGCATCGATTCGAGATCTTTATGCAGAATTCTCTTCAGGCACTACGCGGCTCAACCAATTGCGCATTAAGAAACACAATTGAAATTTAATGACTAGATTATGTAATTCATTACAGTTTATATAACAATTACTTGCAATTGTAATTTAAATTCTTGCAATTACAATTATTTTTAATTTTTGTTGAAATAATTTCAATCAACCATTACAAATAATTGAAAAAATTAACTAATTTTCAAAGTAATTAAAGAAAAACACAGCTTCCATTATTTTTTATGTAATAATGTTCTGAAATGTAATCTATTAGGCATGTGTAATGTGTTAAAAAAATAATAGGTTTGGGAACAATAACAGCAAATAAAAACAATCCTTCAACAGGCGCTAATGATGTCAACGGAGTATTTGATCTGACACTAGCGGATGGTTTAAGCTTCAATAAACCATTTCTAATAGACGGTGGACTTTCTTTCTAATCACTTTAACAGAACTTCTCTTATGATAGACAATTCTACGGCCCCCAGAAATAACAGCCTAATTCTTCTTTTCATGTTTCGTGTTTTTGAAAGACATTAATATATTTTTATTTAAGGATATTTAACTGAAAACTTGTATGAAAATTAGGAAGTAACAACAATTGTATTGAATAAACCAGAGCCTCCTATTTCACGTGTAATCGTGTACACGTAGTATACGTGTAATGAAATTAGGCGTGTAGGAACACATGTACAGACATTAGTCGGCGTTATTGACCGTGGAGGGCCAGAGCCCCTTTTTTTTGTGCCACATTTGTATGTACACGTGTATTTATACTTATAGGCGTATTAAGTGAAACATGTGTAGACAGTACAAAATATTATAAGTTAAGATGAAACAATTGTTGTAACTACTGTGTTATTCTTTGATTTCTTTATTATTTAACTAGCATATGCTTCTCTAACAACTTATGCATGAATGCCGATGAGTCTTCATTACTCACAATGTTTATGGGTGGATGGATAAGGATGTGCATGGGTTTAAGTACCTTTACGAGTTCTTCGAAAGGTAAGATGTTCTGAATTTTTTTAGGCATTGCATAAGTCGTGAAACATAGTTAAATACAGATGTACCCGTGCTTAAATGAACTATACGTGTACGCGTGCTTAAGATGTAATACGACACACATGTCATATGTATATAATTAAACTCTGAAGTTCTAGAATAAACATTCATTGAATTTCCTTCAAAGTGTGTTTAGATTCTAAGACGTTAAAACCGAAACAATCTCAGTTTTGTTTTAACTCAATTAAGGTGGTTATTCTTTGCTTCCACAGAATTGTGCATAATCAAACCAATTCTTTTTTTAAATTATTATTAGTTTTTAATAAAACTGTAAAAAAACGTCTATCTTTGTAAAGCATTTTATTATACTATCGCCTACAAATGCACTATTTTTAGATGAATTTGGGTAAATAAATGATTAAGTTATTGTGTTTTTTGTAAATAATGTTACAAACATAGTAATGTCTTGATTATAAATGTTACAAGACACTCCAGCGTTAAAAACAATAACTTATAAGTAGCTTTATGATGGCAAACCATAAGAGTTAGATCAACCCGATCTAGAACCAGATTGTTATTAAAGGTTTTTCAATAAGGATAAATGATATCGAAACATAAACAAACCTGAGTTTTTATTTGCAAGACTCATGCATTTTATAGTTTATGAGCAATGAGGTAATTCTTAGTCATAATTGGTTTATATTTTATATTATTTAGCGAAATTAATTTTTTTTTTTTCAAAAAATTTTCTTATACGCATTTTCTATATCGAAGAGCAGCTATGGCGAGGTTGTAAATGACATCTCAGCCCTTTTCACCATCGAGGATCGTCAGAGTTTCTTTTTGATCACAGGTATGCTTCCCATAAACCATACAACGTATTTCTTTCAAAATTGGACAGGCTGCAAGAAAATGGAATATATCCTCCCTAGTTTTAAGGTTGCAGAGGTCGCAAATTATTGACAGATCACTTCGAAGGGGTACATAATTTAAGTGGATTAGTTCACCTCTCATTTTGTAAATAGAACTCAATTTTGCGTTGAATAGTAATCCAAGAAGTATGTACGCTCATCCAGAGAACAGCTTAGCTTGCTGTAGTAACTTCTGTACATAAACAATCGGGCTTTTTTAATGTATCCGTTGTACAGAGATCTGCCTAGGCTTCAACCACTGATCGAAATTTACACCTGAGAGACATCGGTTTCTCGTTTTGCAGAATGATTACATTGGAGCCGCAGTCTGCAGCTATTTTCCTCCAGTCATCGCAGGTGCTGCCAGTAGGTTTTAGCATGCTTTTAAGACATTTAATGCTTTTTATATAATGCACAATTTATTACGTGGTCCATCGTGTTTAATTAATGACTGTGATCATGGAGGAGGAGAGAAGCGCTCGATTGGATGACATCGTTCTTTTCTGATCTCGTCACTTATACTTAGTAGCACCGTGTATCCGCCTCTATTCCCAGCCCATTTCTCTTCTGCTTACGAGATCCCAAACTTCATTACGCCGCTAATCACAGACGGGAAGGTAAACAAAACAAATTACCAAGGCAGCACGCAAAGTTAGCACCTAGCAGCACCTAATCTATTCGCAACGCACTCGACCTCAACATATAGGTAAATGGCATAATTCGAGACGCTTAGCCGGCGTGGTTGTCATCGCGTTACGCATCATATCGCCCGCTTGCAGCGAGCGGCGCCTGCAACAACGAACTGTTTCCTCAGTTTACTTCAGACGCATCAGAATGCAGTTCGTACTCCGTATCGTGTTGATCGCGTCGGCCTGCGTCGATCAGTGTCTCAGTGAGTGGGTGAAAATATCGCAGACATCCGCTGATAATAGAACCGCAGGTGAAAAATCGGATACTGGACGGGAGCCCACCTATCCTAGTCCTGAGTGGATCGAGTATCAGAAAGAGCGGTTTGGAGGTACCAAAAGCTTGCAAAGCCTCGTGATCTCGGGCGAAAATCACCTCAGGACTAGTGCGGAGGTTGTAGTGCCAGCGGTAACCACCTTTGACCGAAGCAAAATAATTCAGACGAAAACAAAGCTATCCTTCGACAGCCGATCCGACGAAATACGGACGACTTCTGAGGCCCCTGCACCAGCACCAGCCCCCACGCCCAAATCCAAATCTGAGTCCAAGCCCAAGCCTGAACCAACTGTGGATACTCCTTCCGATGGTGACCTTAGACTTCCCTCGTTCATGGGCTTCCTTAACTTCCTGGCATCCCTGCAAAGCACCCTGCTGACAAAGACGTCGTTCGGGATCATAGACAAGATCAAGAGGCTTAAGAGCATACGCGATCAGTTAATGCTCAATATCGGTTCGATGGATGAGATGGTTGGTGAGATGTGATCTTTAATTCTTCTCGCTCTTTCAGAGGATCGCTTTGGCTTGCTTTTCCCGAAGAGTCGCCAGAAACGAGGGCTCACCGACGAGTCAAGCTTTCAGTTTCCATCGGAAGCCGCACTGATGAGCATCAGCTTTCTTACTTTCTCCGTATTCCTAATCAAATTGGTTCTGGTGAGTGTCTCTGCGTAGATTCGTATCTGATAATAAATGAGACTTCGCGAATTCTCTTTCAGCAAGTAATACACATAATCAAAAGCAAACACTACACTTACACGGGCATGGCGATGAGAAACATGAGCGCAATGGCAATGAATGCACGCAACTTCGGTGAAAGTCCCGAGGACTTGGAGACGCTGACGAAAGTATCTGCTGCAATTCAATTGAAACCGTGATAAGCATTAAGTGATTGTTGTTGACTTAGATGATTGTGTTCAATTGTTTGGAAAGAGAGTAAAAAAGAAAATCCCAACGAATTGTAAATGTTTTCTTTCTAAAGTTGCACTGTAGATGCCTTTGGTTCGAGGCTTTGACAACATTAAAAGGCCTCGGAAAAAATGTCATTGAGTTCTTATGGGCAAATTTTTTTGGCGTTTCAAGGTTGATGACTTTTATGTTGTAGACAATGAACGAAGACATAGTTTGATGAAGATGATTCGTAAAAACATAGCATAATGAACAAACGACCAGTAAGATATTTACAAAATTCAGTAGCTGAACCACATGATTTACTGACAAATTAAAAAGCACAATGATTAAAATAAAGGAAGTCGTTTTTGCACTGTATCGTTCCTGGCGATGAAAAATGGATTGTATTTAAGAATTTCGTGAATTGATTTTGGGAATGGTTACTGATTTTTCCTTCATCAATTGAACAACAATGATGCGCAGAAGCTGTGTTTTCAACAAGGCGGTGCAACATGTCACACAGCTCGTGCAACAATTAATTTGTTGAAGGGAACGTTTGGTAACCGCCAAGTTTCAAGTTCCGGATCTGTAAATTGGCTTCCAAGATAGTGCGATTTAACACCGCTTGACTTTTTTTCTGTGGGGATATGTGAATCCGCTAGTCTACGCCGAAAGATTGGCTACTTGGAGGACAACATTCGCCGCGTTATTGCCGATATACCGCCACAAATGTTGGAAAAAGTCATTGAAAATTGTACCCCCAGATTAGACTACGTCCAGGACAGACGTGGCTGTCATATGCCAAAAATCATACTTAAATTATTACGCCTGAAGATTATCTTTCGAATAAGTTTTGTTTTATTCCATTTCAAAGTTCTATACCTTTAAAAAAAATACGCCATATTAGATGAAATACGTGCGATCGAAGCTACATTTTTATTTTACCCATAAAGTACATTTTTTGAGACAAAAAAATTAATAGCTTAACAGCTGTTAAGGTTTATTATTCCACTGTTCAACCAAGGATATATAAGGACCAACGGATATACTGTTGATTTCATCACATCCATTCCATCCAGCAGCATAGAAATTATCACTTGTTTTTACCTTTTTTGTGTCGTAGAGAAAGAGATGACATTAACGAAGGGACGGGCTGACTTTTTTAGGGAAAGGAAAGGAATAATGAAACCATTATAGAATCACTTCGGTGTCCGTCCGTCTGCCAATCGCCTTTACACATTTTACATACATTCTAAAACTTTTTGTTTGTTTTATTTCCATAAAAGAAAAACAAAAAAAATTGTTTTTATTTCTGTCATTGAGATTCTGTCATTGAAACTAGATTTACTAGACATCGATCCACAAGCCGAGTGCTAATAATTAGGCACTTATTGTCAAGAACGTACTAGCGAGTACTAAGCGAATTAACGCTATAGACTTTTAACTTTGGAAAATTATTATTTATTATTTTAAAACTTTACCTAGTAGATACATTTTAAAGCAGCAAGCAAGATGACTGATTACTGAACGATCGCTTAAACTGCTCTGGACTTGTGGTAATCGTATGGATACTCCCAATATGATTACTGCAAACCGAAATTATCCGTAAACAAGTTCTGCATACCTTGTTACATTTTCAACATATGCGTGTGAAGCAAGATCATGATTTTAAAAGCTAAAAAAAAACATATTAATAAGAAATAAATAATTTGTGTAACATTATTACAATTTTTTCGCGTTTTGTGTGCCTTATAATTTTGACACATCTAAAAATTTAAGTTTGGTATAAATAAAAAAGATTTCTGATCAAATATGCACTAACCAAAACCATTTCAAAAATCACAGGAAAAATGAGGAGTGGATTGTAGTCAGTAGAGTTTGTCGCTCATTCAAAAATGTGTGTTGTCCTACTGAAAAAGACAATTTACTGAGATCACATGAGTATTTGTAACTTTAAATATGAAATGTGTGGAATTTAAAACATTTTTAAAACGGGTTCCAATTGGTCTTACCGCGAAGTAATTTGCAAAGTGAGATTTGAAGGTGCTGAGAGTAATTTGAGACATAGGCCCAGCAACAGAACAATATTAGGCTTTTACCATGGAAATAAATATATAAAGTTTTTTAAAACGCCATCGACTATGCGGAACTCTGAAGAAAACAAATTTTATACAGAAATGTATGAAATCTGTTTAATTTCTACTTATATTCTATCTTTTCCTTAAGTAAAATGAGTCTCAGAAAATTCGTTATTCATGTAAATCGCCCGCTCTAATAGTCGTGCAATTTCATTAAATTTCTTTTTAACCGATACAAGGGATGAAGCTTAGTTTTCAATGTTGCTTTAAGCCAATTCCAGGAAAACTTGAAAATAAGGTGATTTCGGTTGTCGATTTGCTCTTATGACGTACAATTATCAATTGTCCACATCAGAAGAGATTTATATTATATAATTTTTGTTTGGCAGCAGAGAAAGCAAACAAACTCGATGAAAAGTGTTTGAAGAGTTCTTCTTTTTTCAACAACTATCTCCGAAAAATTGGCACTTTCCCTTTCCAATCCATTTGCATAAACACACTATCATCACTCTTCGAATACTCGAAAGCAAATAAAAAGAACCTGCATTACTTCACACTTCCGCCTTCATTAGCACCGTCAAATATTGCGCCGGCAACTTTTGGGATGGCTTAAGTAAATTTGCGGTAACTTGCCGAAATATGATGGCATTCTAACGCGTTCGAAAGTGGTATTTAAGTTCATTCCGGCGCTAAGCTAGCGTCAGTATTATACGCAATCATGCGTCTGACACTTGTTTTGATCCTCGCAGTGCTGGCGGTTGGAGGGACCGAATCTGCCAGTCTACGATCGCATATTCGGGACTTTGTGGATCTTCTACCCAAGGGGCGCGTCGCATTTTTGACCGGGCGTCATTTTCTCTTCGACCCCAGTTTTCGGGCCGCGTTTAGTTATCTGCGATCGCAGGATTTTGAAGTTTTAATGCGCGATCAAATTTCAACCAACCAGGACGTCAAGGATGTCATCACCTACTTGGGACGGAATATTGATTTAAACACGATCCCGAGGATTATCCGGAAAATTGTGATTCGTGTGCGATCAGCTCAGGAATATGGACGTGTCCGGACGGTTACGAGTTTTATTCAGGAGATTGTCAATATTTTGCCAAATGATAAGATAAAGAGTCTGATTCGGGAAAAGAACGCCGCTGACCCGGAGTTTGCTGCGTTGACGACAAAGATCAATAATCCACAGTTTAAGACGCTGGTATTTAAAGCGAGGGTGAGTTGGCTAAGATTTTGAAAACAATGTACTGGGTCGCTTAAATTTCTTTTGTTTTATTGCAGAATTCCAAAAGTTTAAGCGGGGCATTCAGGACACTCCGGAACAACCAAGTGGATGTGGACCAAATCCTGCAGATAGCTTTTCAACAAATCGACAAATGGAGGGAGTAGTTTTAGTTTGGCGTCAAATAAAATTATGTTAGTTCTAGTCAAGAGGCTGTGAGTGTTGATTTCAAAAGTTTGCTTTTTATTTGTCTTGACTGGACCACGTACAGTTTTCACTTGTCGAGACTTAGTTCTATTCCACGCGATCTATTTATTTCCTCAAACTCAACTGTATGAATCCTTCACTCCCATTGCCTCTCTTAGGCAAATAAAGCTCCTTGTTTCTGCTAGTTATTATCAGAAAATTAGTATCGGTGTTGCGTTTTTATCATTTGCTCCAAACAAACACTGGGTAGATTTGGTCGCAGCAAAATATTGAAAAAGTGTGATCAATATGAATTATATTTCGTTGAAAAATTGTAAGTTCAGGACATTTTTAAACCTAACTCGTTTCTTCTCTTAATATTCAATAAAAAACCAAAGGAATACATTTCCACTTTAAATTTTAAAAATTCACATTTATTTACAGAAATAAAATATAGGTATATATTGGTAGGTGTTTTGTATAATATTCGTTTATCTATTTCAAAAACAGATAGAAAGAGATTGAGTCAGGAAAATATATGTAAATGTATGAAAGTCCACAACAAATAGATGTTTTATTATGTTTTAACTTCTCCGATCTTTTTTTCCGTCATCTTCTTTTTCTTTTCTCTTAAAACCTAACACTTAGAATTGCATGTCATATTATTTTTTTTAAATCTTCTTTTTCACAAATAGTTTTCTCTATAAATATTTATTTTGTCTTTGTTTTAATTTATATTTTTGTAAATAAATATTTTTGCGATATATTTATTTTTCTTTTAAATACACATGTATAGTTTTATAAAAAAAACATTGTATTTGAGCTGAATTTCATTTGACACGAAAGTTTTTGGCTGAGGCGTTAGGAAATTTAGTTATATACTTTTTTTTTTATTTGAATCATTTAAAGATTTTTTGTAAATTTATTTGTTCATTATTTTTGAAAATGTGTAATGGCAGAGGAAGTAATTGAATTCGAGACAAAGTGCTATTATAAATATAAAAAGTTGATAATTCGAGGTCGTGAGGTGTAGAACAAAGAGTGTCTAAATTATTGGAGAGAGGTTTTGGAAGGGTTTAAAGAAACTAGTAGTGGATGCTGTTATTGGCATGCAGGCGTTTACGCTATCTGATGTGTTTTTTTGTGTTGAAGACTTAAAGAAACTAGATAAGAGGCAGAGGCCAAACAGTTTATAATTGTAGAAAGAACGTGGAGGAGAGGATCCGGGGTTTCAACTGATCATTATCTGATTGTCTTTAACTCTTTTTTTTTTAAGTCTACACATCAAAATAATTTGTCGAAATTTATTTATCAGAGGGGCCAAATGTCCAACGACCTTCCTAATGTATGCAAATACTGCTATTCTCCCACCTCGCTGAATTAGAGGATATTCAAAATCACATAATTATTATGGGCCAAAATTCTATTAGTGCAACAATCACTGACTCCGATGTCCTATGACAGCGTTAGCTTAATTTTAAACTGCCACCAAAAGAATCAGCTACTGTTCACAAACGACACATGATCTATTGAATTTCCAAGAGCTACTCATCATTTTTCTTCCTCCAAACCGTTCATAAAAAAATCAAATCCTCCCAGCCATTGGCACATTGGAACAAAAAAATAAAAATCAAAAACAGTCGAAATCAAAACAAAGAATTTGTTTAAACATTTGAGTATTTTTTTTTTGTATTCTCTAAGATTTGTGTTAAGGATGTTTTTTCTTCGCGTTTTCTAGAAGCATCATTTAGCAGTTAACTATGAATAAATGTATAAAACTATCGCGTTAGCAGACTCTAGCTAACAATGAATAAGCTCTATTGGAAGGACATTGATCAAAATGTACAACTCAATTCTCAGGAAAATCAGAAAAAAAAAAACAGAAAAAAAAAAAACAATTTGACTAACAAACTACCTACTAGCTATGATTATTTGAGAGTTAAATTTGTTCGTTAGAATGTTGATGTTGCTTTCTTTTTGTCTTGAATTTAATTCTTTTTTTTTTTTTATTTAACATGGCGACAGAAGCGACCGCGTACCCATTTAAGTGCTTTATCACTGATCGCCTCGTATTTTGGTGTTCCCGGTAGGCTGGAGCAGCTGCAACTGTCAACACGACGTCTAGACGACGGCTCAGGTCAAAGATCACCGCTGCTGGCCCATCTAACGTCGTCGGCTTCATGCGTTAAGTAGCGCGTGCCAACTTGGGCTTCGAGGCCACGCAAGTCATGGTAGGTCTGCTTATCCTGGAGCCAGTAGTGCTGGAGGCTTTTGTCGACTGTGTAACGCTTCCGTTGCTTCACTTGGAGGAGATTGTTGATCAGATCGATTGCTGAAAACCAAGTTAGGCTCTTAGTCTGACGTTCTTAGATAGCCATTACACTTACCATTCGATGAGATCTCTTTCCAGGGATTGGGTGGATACATAAATGCAGCGTTCTGGATTTGATCATTGATGTCCTCCTCCTCGTTGAACGGGAATGTTCCACTGAGACTCACGTAAATTATCACGCCCACACTCCACATGTCCAGAGACCGATTGTAGCCTTTGTTTCGAAGGACCTCAGGCGCTATAATGAAAAGTGGTCATTAGATATCTTGTCTCTGATGTCTTGCTCCTTCTCACCTAAGTACGCAGGGGTACCGACAACGGATCGTCGGAAGGACTTCTCACCGATGATCCTCGCGTAACCAAAGTCGCAAAGCTTTACCTGCGGAAACTCAGCGTCTGACGAGAGGAGAACGTTTTCTGGCTTCAAATCGCAGTGGACGATATTCTTGCTGTGCAAATGCTTGAGTGCGATGAGAATCTGCGTGATGAGAAACTTCGTGACACGCTCTGTGAGTCGACCACGTTCACTGGATAGGATCATCTCCAACATGTCGCCCTTCAGCTTCTCCATAACAACAAATATCCTTTCCGGAGTTTCAAACATCCTTTCGAGATTCACCACACCACAGTGCGATATGTTCTATTAGAGATCAGAGTGAGTGACTTTGGAGAAATTATGAATGCGGTTTTGACTCACCTGCAGAATCGCGACTTCGTTTTTGAGTTGAGCTTCTTGCTTGGTGGGAAATCTAAGCTTGTCTATAACTTTGATTGCGACTTCTCGTCGAGTCTTCTTATGGACACCGCCGTAGACGACACCGAATTGACCAGATCCCAGGACTTCGTCGGGAAAGATTTGATATAGTTGGCCCATGTCCTGAACATTTTCTTCCGACTCACAGCATTCTAGGAGAATAAAATGCAAATGGAAAAAATAAGGCTTAGGATGAACATATTAAAACTGAGTTTGTTGAACTTTCTGTCAGTCCTATTAAGGCCAGATTCAAATCAGCGACAGTATTCGTTCAGCAGAATCAGAATATTGAATACAAGTAGCTTTGATAACAATCTAAAGAGATTTTTTGCAACAGCTCAATTGTAGTCGAGGACGGCTAATTGTTTGTTGTCAGAAAAATATTTAAACGAATTAGATTGTAAAAAATATAATATACACGCCATATTGAATCCTACATAGTAACCGTAGAGAATTTAATTAAATACACCTTCAATTAAATTGACCAAATTGAATCAAATAAATTCTCTCGAAAATTCGCCGAGCCTTTAAAGAAGGTAATATTAAAATGTATTCGAGGGTAAATACGATAGCTCATATAGCTTTTATAATGAATATTGATTTGAACAAAAGTTTCACTTCGATGACCGGAGGGGCACTCATCATCAATTTTTATGAAGAGGAGTGGAAGTGTTTCAAATTTTGACTTAAATAAAGAGTCAGAGTTGGCAAAAAACAAGTACCAATTAAAAATATAATAAACAATCACGAAAACATAATATCTGTTTAAAAAAAATCAGTTAAATTTCTATTGAAATTATCTGGAATTTAACTACACTTCCAAATGTAAATCATTTCTCTCAATTATTCTGTTTATTTCCTGAATGCTTTAATTTCATTTTAATTGATTTGGAAATATGTATGTAAAATACAAATAATTTATGTATTCTGAATAATAGCTTCCTTATGAAAAGCTATTCTGGCGTCGCCTTATTCATGTCCATTTATTAAATTGGGGTGAGGTTTGTAAGGAAAAGGAACCACTTGATTTAATGCCAGCATCCACTCGAATTTGGTTCTTTTCATAAGCTGAACCGTGTAGCGGCTATATTAGGGACATGACTTGACAGTGCTTCCGAGGCTCTTAACGTTCCACTAATCGTTTCCGTATGACTAGCCACCAAAGCACGCAGTAGATTCGAAGCAAAATGAATTTAATAAACGGAAATAGAAGAAGCCATGTCAAAGACTCACGCCTTTAGAATGATGGCGAAGCTTTGGTAACATTATCTATTTTTCAGCAAATTTCGAGTTCAATGAAACGTCTTCGTTGAGTGGATTCGTCTGCGACTGGGTTCTTGTGAAAAAGTCGATTACTATGTTCAATGGAAAGAATCAATTAATACGAATCAACTTCTGTGGTGAATGAGATAAGGGTGATTCTGTGTGTCAGAAGACGATAAAAAGAGGAGGATGAAATTCTATTTCCCGATTGATATTGGCTGGATTTGAAGAGAGAAGTAACAAGCAGAAAGGATTTGGGGCCAAATATTGGAAGTGGATGTAGCCGATGTAACCGATGTCATGACAATTGACTCAAAGGCTTGCAAAAGACGTGAGGTGAGAGCATTGTGCCGCTGGCAATGCAAAACAATTCTTTGTTGAAAAACTTTGTTCCTCTTGCAAAATAGTAAAGTGTGACGTCTGCCGTATGGTATAATTTCGAATAACAAAAACCTCAAAATTGTATTAAATTAAAGTTGTACGGACTGCTAGGGTTTCTTTTTGGTGTCGTACAGTCGCTGATAGGGCTTTGATTCAGGATGAAGCTCATTAGAAAACCTGGTATATGTATTGCCAAGTTTACATTCCACTCCGAATTTTGTATTTAATTAGCTTCTGAAGCAGAACGAGGAAAGGATATTTTTCAAACGCTTTGTAAAGACTTACGAATACTGTGGTGTATGCGGAATACAAATTCATGAACATGAACGAATAGAAAACTTGATTTTGCAGCTTGTGAGTAAAATACACAATATCTTTTAGTGCATTTTAGTTTACAAATGTAGTAAATGTTTAAGTTCTTTTAATTATGGGAAACAAATAATGCTTTCACATCCAACGATAGCTGTTGTTTCAATTGATTCCGAAGAATCAAATACAACTTTGCACGCAATGTTCCGCCATTAGTCTTATTTTTTTTTTAATTACTTCGCAATATTCTTCTTCTATTTGATCTGTAGGAAAATTATGAATTTTTTGACATGACAACGAAATCACCGCACTGTGTTGAATATTTTTGACTAGCTGATAGTTCATAAAGAACCTCACAAGAGAAGCGTCACAAATTTCGCCTCATTGGCATTTGTGAGTTGTGACTCCATCACAACCAAAATAGGTGCATAAGTATAAAGAATAGTAAACGGAGCGGAGTTAGTGCTAGAGCGTATAAATTTGATCGATATATCAACTTTTGAGAGTTCCAGTCACAGTGAGTCAAAATCTGCACCGTTTATTTGTCGCTTAACCATCATCGGTCCCTTATTTTAGGAAACTTTGAAAGTTCCTTGTAGGTCAAACATGCCCGAGTTTATATTTTGATCTATGAATGAAATTCAGACGGTTTTCTAATTGAAAATTGTTTATTATTCAAGGCTTTATCTACAGAAGTAGAAAAATCGAGTTTCGGATTAATATTAATAAAAAAAAGCCTAAGCATTGGAAAAAAATCAAATTCAATGCAATCCGTTTACTGGTGCACATTTAGGCATTTCTTAAGTAGTCTGAATGACAAACATGTAGAGACACCATTAGATCTAAAAGAACTGACTGTTTGTTCTTTATGGGTTGGTGGAATAATTGGTCTTTAAAAACGATGCTGACCAGAACCTTACAGTCAATGGACTGCAATAGAGCCATGATTACTGACTTTTTCGTTCATCAATTGAACAACCATGATGTGCAGGAGCTGTGGCGATGCAACATGTCACACAGCTCGTGCCACGTTATAGATCCGTAAATTGGCCTCCAAAATCGTGCGAATACACGTCCACAGAAAACGATACACAAGAACCTATTAGAGAAAATTTTTTACAGCTTATTATCGATATTATACACCATTTTTACCTTGGGCCAAAATCCTAGCTCGATTTGACGGAATAAAGGCATAACAATCTCAACTTGAACTCCAAAAGCGTGCCAAATTGATTATCCGAATTGATGGAATTTTGGCTTAAGAATCTTTTGTGCTACACCTTATCTTAACTATTCATATCAAATACGTTATGGCCTTCTAAAATAATACACGACGAGATGCTGTTAATAGAACTACATGAAGCCCAACTGCCTTGAGATCTTCATAGCATCATTCAATCCAAGCCGTGTGCATTTAGTAAGTTGTTTAGAATAGAGTCAAAAATGTCCTTCGCCATTCCGCTGAGATCAACCCATTTTTATACCCAACGAACGCATAGTAAAAGATTGTTTAAATAAAAATGGCTGTCATTATCCCGAGACTTCATTCAAAGCACTGAGGGTGATTTAAAATGAGCTTTAAAAAAAAACAATAGAATTTAATTTTCCTGCTTCTCGCGAAGAAATCACAAACAAACATGTAACGTATATTTCCATGTCAAGTTTAATTTTTAACCCCCCACCAAGGAAGCCTTCGTCAGAGTAATTAAATTTTATTTTTAACTGCAAAGGCTTAAAACCGCGTGAAATTACTCATTCGTAACTTTAAAGCCAGCAACATTCCCATTCAGGATGCCAGTTGTTGAGTCACGTGCGGGATTTACGAGTGAATCTAGCGACACGCAAAAGACGATAAGACGATCAAAAAGCCGGAGTTACATCCGCGTGGCGGGAACAAACAATAGCTGAAAGGACTCTTTCATAGTCAACCGTAAATAGTGGCACTTTGAGTTTTATGTGAGGACTCGTACGGGGTTTTGAATGTTTCTCTTAAACTCTGCGGTGGGATTAAGGCATAAAAGGCGTATTATAGCCTGTTTAATGCTGGCATTTTTACTGTAATCAGGATGCCCGTGTTTGTGTCAGACAAAAGCAGGGTTCACCAAAAAAATCATTTGTACTTACGTGTATTGGTTACATGCATCAGCGCCTGCTTAAGAGCGGTTTCCCAGCTCTTGGCCACGTCCGTTCCGATGCCACTGTCGACCGGCGGTAACCGGACAGGCTCGTTCTGGCTGCCGACCAGCGGATCTTGTCCCACGAAGTAGTCCACATTGGCGGTCCTTATCTCGAAACAGAAGTTGCGGCTGCTGTTCACGCTGCGGTTGCTGTCGATTGAGAGGATCTCGTTCACGGGAATCTCCTTGTGGTACTTGCTGCCCTGCTCCGAAATGAACAGCGTGATTGTTTTCGCCTCCAGACGCCAGAAGTACCGCTTCACAGTCTTGTCTAGGTTGGTAAAGTGTACCATCCAGCCCTCCTTAATCGCCTGTCCGCCACGCTTCTTCGTGTGCTTGACGGACTGCACGATTCGCATCAGCGGAATGTTTGCGCTCGGCGAGGACGACGAGCTCGACTGTGACTGTGCGTCGATGAGCGCCGGGTCCCTGGGCTCACCTCCTACGCCGCCCATGCCGCTGCTGCCACCACCACCGCCGTCTGACGGCGGCGGACCCATGTAGCCGTTCAGTTCGGGCGCCTGAGTATTGTTGTTTCGTTGTCGTCGTATGTTGTAGTTGTTCCTGCTGAAGTCTGTCGTGGGATTGTCATCGAAATCACTGTCGTCGAATTCGTCGCGGAAGAACATGTCCCGCTCCTTGCTGCCGCTGCTGTTCTCGGCTTCATTGAACTCCGCCGGGAGATTCGGTTGCAGGCCTTCGCCTGTGCAGTCTTGCGGCACCTTGTCCATGCACTTTTTGTGGGCATTGTACTGACAGTCCTTGCACTGGAGGCCTTGCTTGAAGAGGCCCCGCAGGAGCTTCTTGCAGTATTGGCAAACGGTCGGAATGCCGTACGTGTGGACCATGAAGGTGTGAGGAATGCGAATCTTTTCCTGGTACGGGTGGCCCGGATAGAAGGTGTTGCCAACCACTGTCGTCGAGCGGCCACTGCCCGAGGGTGAGCGGTTATTTCGGTTTGGAATGTTCTAGAAGAGAAATTTGGAAATGAACGATCACTAAGGGGAGTCTTAATGGAACGACCTCAAAGGGAAAACTTGGTCCTAATGTATGCAGCGAATTGTGGAAAAAAAATCGGATAAGGCGTCGGTAGATAAAACTTGTGGGTCTATTTCCAAAATGAAAGTAGTACAGAGATGACTAAATGTAGACAAAGCGTGGGAATCCTTGTTTCAGTTGATAAAAAATTGTATTCTTCTATCATTCAGAACTTTACGTCAGCCTATTAGGATACGTCGAAGAATTTTTAGAAAAATATTTTTGTTTTTAGTTGGTTAAAACTGCAGCTCACAGTGACTACGAATGCAAATTTAACTAATGTGTGGAAATATTGCTTGGTAAATAGCTCTCAACTCTTCTGTACAGACGAATTAATAAAATTTGAGCCTAAAAACGGGAGTGGTTTTCGGAGAAGAGGGTTGAACAACTAGGCGACTTGCCACCTGCAGCAAGCTCGCATTTTAGAAAGATTGTATGTAAACGAGTATAGAATAAAAAATCAACTAACTAAATACAATGAATCCATGCACTGTAACAAAAAAATTAATCCGTAAATGGAAAAACAGTCTTTACAGTCCGTGGGCAGATGCCACTGTCCTTTTCCGCTGACTGTCATCCCTAACGAGAGTTCATTTCCTCCTTCTCTGTAACGATGGTCACTTAAATGAACAATAAAAATCACAATTCATGGACAGGAAAAAAAAGTAAAAGCAAAATAAAAAGGCGACCGTAATGTTATAATTTATGGCGAAATTCTCGTAAAATGATTTTTACTCCCGGAGCGGAAATTACTTCGAAATGTTGATTGTTGCTCTGATTGTTTATAGAAGGACTAATCGTACGAGCATACGCTTTTCATTTTTATGGGAAACACGAAACACTAAGGAAACTATAACTTTGATGGGATCTGGTTTAGGGAAAACAAAAACAACAAAAACAAATTCACATTTTGTATGGAAAGTAACAAAAAATATTTTTATTGGCAAACAAAATGGTGCGTACAAATGTGAAAAAATACAAAAGACAAAAAAGAAATTTAATTAATTAAAGTGAATTTAAATTTAACAAATAAAATTAAAATTGAATTGAGATTAAAAAAACAAAGCTTAAGAACTAAACCAGATCTCATGTATGGAGTACAAAATAATTTTGATTTGGACTTATGGATGAGTTGGAGATTTTGTTTTCAATTTCGATCACAGAGAGATAGGAATGTTTTACGAGAAAAGCTTCTAGCTTCCATTCAAAGTCAGCAAGTTTCTTTGATACATTGTGCAAGCTTATCATTTGGTCTTTTGAGAGTTTCAATTGAAGTAGAGTTCCATGGGAAACGCTTCTAATACTCCACATTGTTTTTTTGGCGGGTTTTAATACACATCTCGGCCAAGAGTATAAGAGCCGATATCACTGAAAGTTTAAGTTATCTCACTTGTGACCAAAATGTATGGAAGTGGATTGTAACTAAATGGAAAGTCAGGCTTTATCGTAACTAAGTTAGAAGCTACTGCTTTTAAGTCTTACATAGACCATTGTCCGTGATTTGTGTTATTTTTTTTTCTTCTCAAAAACCCCTAATCCATTTGACATTTTAGCATTGAGACTAGGTTTCCCACGACGGGTTAATACCCGTCATTGTCATTTTAGCGCTAATGCGCTAAATTTGTTTCCGTCGCTTCTAATATCTTAGTATACAACCTTTCGTCTTTAGAATTTATGCTCTTTGACAATCTCTGATATAGTAGAAGCTGAAGTCTTTTTTTCAACCATCTGACTATCTTCTAGATACATTCTTTTTTATAGCTCGAAAGAAAAAATGCTTCTGATAAGGCACATGGACTTGAGATGGAGCACTAGCATTCTTAACTTACAATAAGTTTGACTCTGTTTCGTCAATTGTGGAAAGCTCACCTAATGAACCACGTCTGAAGGAAAAAAAACATAAAAGAGTTTCCGTCATTACTCAGTCTGAGAGATTTGGAACCACATAAAACTAAAGCTGAACCGGAAGTTGCCAACCAGCAAAATTTTTCAGACAGCGTCCGTGGAAATTGATGAAAATCTTTGTGAGCATGAAGAGCAGAAAGTAATTAAAGCAGAAATACATTTTTTCAAATTCGAGAATCTTAAGTGCTTCCTGTCATCCGCCTTTACTCCACTTTAACTGCTTCAAAGAGTATCTTCTTCAGCAAACGTCCGTCCTTCTCCCTCGTTAGACACCAAATCTAACGAATACCAAAACGAGCAGACATAATTTTATTAAATTTTCTGCTTTTCAAAATTTTGGGTGAAACTATTCCCAAGTAACTGCCCCATCAATCCCTCGATTTGCTTGCAAATTAATAACTTTCACTGTCGACAGGCAACCAGCTGAATTCATGACCCATTTCTCTCACTTTCTCTCTGTGTAATGGGAAATCCTGAATCTACTCTCATCACATCCATTAATCCGCCTCCCACCACCCTCACCTCACACAGGATCTTGAGTTATATTAACAAAGAAACGTCTAAGGATATACGTATAGAATGTATAAAATATCATTAAGGATGGATAAGCACAAAAAAAAAAATACGGAGGAAAAAATAATAATAATAATAAACGTAAGCGCAAACGAAACGAAACGTAACGCAATTAATTCTTAATTATGTCATTCATTAGGTCAGACATCCTCTTTACCAGCGATGTCCCCGAATCGTTCTTTCCCGCATCGTCAGATATCAGAGAGGTGGTGGAGCCACCGGATGGACTACGCGGTGGCTGAAGGGTCGATGAGCGTCGTGATGAGTTTGCGTCATTTGGGCGGCTGCAATTGTTTGGTATCTTCACCACGCATCGCTTGTGATAATTTTGGCTACATCCTGTCAAAGGAAAAAAAAAAACAAAAAAACAGGAATTGAGTTCTTTCGGATATCCGGAGGGAATAAAACCACACAACTCACCATCACATTTGAGTCCCTGCCGGACCAGGCCGAAGAGCATTTCGCCGCAGAAATCACAGAACGTCGGCGCCTTGTACGAGTGCACGTTGAGTGAGTGCGGCTTCAGTGTGGGTACATCGGCGCTGGGGTACCGGAGAGCTAAAAGGAAAAAAGAAAACACTAATTGTTAACACGTTTCCACACCACTAAATCGACACACACTCACGGCTGGCTGTCAGGACGATTTCCACAAGCGTTTCGTCGACAATCTCCGCAGCAGAGTTCACTATGTGCAGGACATTCGGACTGTTGTAATCGTGCCTGAAGAGTAGAATCCGCTCTGGTAAGTATGTCAAGCCGTTGCCCGGTACCTGAAAAGACGAACAGAAATGGTAAGAGTTCGGGAGGACAATTAAAACATGTCGTCTACTCTGTCGCCAGGACAATTAGAGAAGAAGACACATGGCGGGAACCTCAATTGACTTGAACTTTGTCAATAGCTATGCGCACCCCTTGAAGGATTACACCAAACTGCGTAGATGCCTCGCCGCAAATTAAATTTGCAGTGCACTTACCTCTCTGTGCTGCCAATGGCAATTACCCGCATAACCCGTTGGGTAATTGCAGGTTTCAGAGTAATTACATTTTAGCAGCTTCGTTACTCGGCAAAAGGGGGAATTAAAATCACAATTTGAATTGTCGTCGACGAAAATAATTAATTGTCGTTAATGCGATTAATGGCTTATGGTGGTGGCGATTGAAATTTTGTTACAAATTCATGTTTGTGCATGAGACTCACTCAGGGCGAATCTGCGCAAAGAAAATCATTTCGTCTGCGTTAACCCACAGGGTGGCCCTGGTGGAGAAGAGTCTGGCATCTTGTTAATGTCCTTAATTGGACTAATGTAATTAACGGCAGCGGTTGTGTGGTGAAGATGAAAAAAAAGTCGGAAACTAATTCTCTGTATTGATTTGTCGATTGATCGTTACACTCACACGTCAGGAATGTTTTTTGTAGGTGGAGCAGAGGTGAACTCAATTAGGGGCTGCCATCGGAATGTGGATGGATTAGCAGGTTTTGCATGACCAACGATGTTGCTAATTTTACTTTATTTTTAGAAAACTATTTTTAGCGAAGAAGTGTATTTCGGGTTATGTGTAGAAGGAGAATAGAGTGGGGTTAAATTTCAGAGAAAATTCTTTATATCAATAGCGCCGCCTTGGTTTGGAAAATTGACTTGGAGTCGTACTCAACTTAAAGCCTACGTGTGGCTGTACTAGGTTAGGTTATGTGGTATCGGCTAATCACATTTCCTATAGACCAATAGGTCAATAGTGTCAACTCAAAGTACTTCCAATATTGAACACTCAGTTATCCCCGGTACAGACAGAAGGACTTACGATAAAAGTTGACTTGCTTTGAGGCTAATCGCTTCACTTCACAGCGAATTGTGGAAGTGGATGCCCAACGTCTTAACTCTACACTGCGCAACTTTTTTTTTACTAAAAAAATATAATTTCTTGTATACTCTATGGCTGCAGAACAATAATTAAAAAAACCATTAGTCTACGTAATTTTGCATGATTATTCCCTTTAAAATATATAAAGCATGTCATCTGCAGAGCAAAATTGTGATCCATAGTTTATGAACGAAGTAAGAATTGAGTTGTATTAGATCTGGTACACTGCGCAGTGTAAGGTTAAACCTAGTTTTGGCTAGTGCTGGGCAAGCTCTAGCGCTTTGGTAGTGGATAAGTCCCTACAGTTCCTGCAGGTGTCCGAAGGGATTAAGCTCAACCTAAGAGCGTGAAGGCCCAGTGAGCAATTCCTACACCATCAGCCTGTTTCGAACCATCTGCGTAAACATTGATACAATAGGACTCCTTTTGGCCCATTGGCTTCTAACTGGAATAATCAGTGAAAACTTACGATCAAAGAAGGTCGTGAGCTTTAGGTAATTAGTGTTGATGTCATCAATATCCAAAAAGCTACCGTGCCTGATGAATTTGAGCCTGAAGCTGTTGGCCTCTTTTAGCCTCAGAGCCGACTTAAAGACGACACTCCTAGCAAAAAGATCTATTTGGAGGAGACTTGGGATCAGTTTAAGTGACGAGGCTGTTGTTATTTTCAAAGCCCCCGTGATTGCAATACAAATCAGGGTTTGAAAGCCTTTCCAAGTGCAAAACAGTCGATTTGTTATTTAGAGCGGTCCACCATACCACTATTCCGTAAAGTAAGATCGGTCTTATTATGGAAATTAGATCCAGTGGGTCACTTTTGGTTGTAGACCCCACTTCGTTCCTAGCATTGTTTTACAAGAATAGAATGCAATTTGCACCTTTTCTATGCGTTCCTGGACATTGAGCTTCCAAATGAACTTCCTATCGAATATGAGACCCAGAAATTTGGTATGAGACGTTATTTGCAGCACTGGTTGTGCTATGTAATGCCATTTTTTTGTTTAAATTTCTTTCATTTTTCTTTATACAATTCTCAAAAAATTTCTTTTATTACTGATTATAGCAATTGAAATGCATTTTAAATGTGTAACTGCCAAAAGTATCAAACTGTCAGACTAATAGTTCCACTACAAAATGTCATTGTTTCAACCACATTTGAATTTTAGTTTATTTACCCTTTTCAAAAGCTTTCCAGAAGCCCAGGACGGGCACATGCCACATACGTAATCCCCGTCAATTTAAACCTCTTTTCTTTACATCTGTGTCAGGCACTTTTCCCCAGTATACCCCAATCGAAAACTGTCAAACATGTATCATTGACAACAGCATATCGTATACCTCTCTAATTTCAATTGGACTACATTTTCAGGTGCGCAAATGGTAACTGCCAAACGTTACCAAATCGCTGAAATCAAAAATTCGAAAACAGACTCCTCCAATTATAAATTCAATCCCACTTTTAAAGTAGGCGTCGTCTCACCTAACAGCTTTGTATCATTTCATCTCTTGCTTCAAACTTCAATTGAAAAACGTAACCACCTGTCACCGGGCAACCACCATCAAGGGAAAACAAAAAAACCAAAAACCATCCATTGTTCGACGTCCCACGTAGGTAAGAATCATTAATCTCCGGATTAAGGTAATGGAAGTACTTTAAAGAAAATATTTCATTACCCGAGCAACAAGTGATAGTAATAACTCAACAAGAAAACGTATTTTCCCTCCTGCGTACGTGACGGATATTAACGTAAGCACCTTACTGCACTCAGTCATGACGAGCGTTATTAAAGTTTGGTGCAACTTCTGCCATTCCCCGTGGTCCTTTCCTCTTCTGTTTTCTGAAAGTAATCAAACTTTAATGAAGTAACTACGCTTGTAAGGCGAAAACAAGATGTTTCAAAGTTGCCATTGTAAACGACAACAACACAAGATTATTCGCAGGAGACCCACTCGGCGGAATGAAATGACACAAGGAGGCAGTTTAAATGGACATTTTATACGGCTCATTATTTTAAAGACTTATGACGGGCCTGCGGTATTGCGTCGGAGAAATGAATTCTTATTAGGATCGTTATTCTTAAGTTATTCATAGAGCTGTCAGAGTGGCTCGGCTTCGATTTTATTCCGCTGTCAGTTGGTAATTTGACGTTGGTAATTTGTTATGAAGAAAAGGTACCCTGTGAGAGGAGAGGTAAATAAAACGAGCCCTTACTAGACAGACAGATACACCCTGTTCAAGGATCTCCGTCGGGTGTCGTTGAGAAATTATGACGCACCAATTAAATTGAGATTTGTGAATACAAAAAAAAAAAAAAACAAAACCTTAAGAACGCTCGAGGATGTTGAGACACTTTTTTCTTGCTTCCCCTTTCGAACTCATCCACCCGAGCGCGTTACCGTCGCTCGAGAGTCCTTGTACGTCGCACAACCTGCTTCCTTTCGATTCTCAGCAAATAACAACCCGCTAATACATATTTTATTCGCAAATGAGTGAGCACGTGCAATTTGCAAGTCAATTTAAAGCGATAAGGATGAAATTTCAGGCTTTCAAGCTTTGGGGGAGCGTTTTTTTGTGTTTTTTTTTTATGTTTTTGTGACGCGGCCGCAGCACTTAGACGTGTCGTTAGAACGTAATAAATCATTGAGGCTTATTGGAGTTTGCGTGACTTTTTTTTTGCTTCTATGAATAGGAGGAGGGTAGAAGCAGGCAATAATTTCGGGTCTGGTATCAGAAGTGCTCGGAGTTAGCATCTGGCCGTATTCTGATAGCCTCGGGCGTAGGAGCTGGAGAGCATTGCTTATCTTTGCACTCGCTGTTCCATTAATCATAATTGTTGTAGTGCTGTGCTGATGTGACGGTATTTGTCATAGGGACGGGACACAAAGCAACGATTGTGTGAGGGTGAGTTTGATGAGTTCACGTGGCATGTCTCCTAGGAGTTCATTTCACGATGACTCGGGGGTAATGGAGAAACGGTGTAGTCATCAAAGGAAATTGACTTCCAGGAAGAAATATGTGTAGGAGGCGGGTTTTTATTTGAATGCCAACAACCTGGGGCCGGTTTGCAAGCAAGTGGAAAGTCCTTTGTGGGCCCTATTCGCTACATCTGCTCGAGGTGTGTTGTGAGGGTATCATTAATGGCGCAGGACTTTCCCAGTAACCAATGCATTGTCCTTAATGCGGGGGATAAAAAGCCTAAGGACATCAAAAGGCTGATGCGAATTGCGTGGTAGTAGCTCAGAACAAAGGTTACTAAAATTGAGAAAAGTCTACAAGTGAGCATGTCTCTAGAGTAGAAGGATCCTTCCAGCAATGATTTTGGTTTAGCTATGAGCTTTTTTACGTTTTTAGACCAACGAACAATAATCCCATATTTTTTTAAATTTTATAATTCCTGAGCGATGAAAAATTGATACTCATTAGTTAAATGTGCACCACTCAAGCCTAAAGTTCGAGGTCTAGTGAATGCTTATTACACGCAAAAAGTATTTTTCATCGACTTCTTACTGGAAGTACTGACCGCTATTTGATAGCGTAAAGAAGGAATGTTGGTTCATAACTAAACGACCAATCCCGAACCCACTCTAATAATAAAAAATCTTGTTGACGTTTTGATGAACAAATTAAGTATGCCCGGCATTTTTGAGAAAATCGCATAGAAAACTCTTCTCCGTTTTCTATTGCTAAGAGTTTTACAGAATTCATTGAAAAAATGATAAAAAGTGCTGTGCGGAGAAGTTGCTTTAGATGATTTCCTAATTTTCATCTATTCCAATTTTTGCGGTAGTTAGATCGTTGGTGCATCGAACTGTCAAGCGAGAGTACCCGGGTTCGAATCCAGCTAGGGTAAACTACACTACAAACATTTTTCACGGCCCCACCTCCAGCGAACGATTGACAATCCTTCATGAGTACTTTTTGTCATAAAAAAGCTTTTGCTAGTCGTCGTTTAAAACCCTCGTTAAAACAGCAGTTCCGCGCAGCAGTGCGCACAAAATAATGGAGGCGCGAAAAGCTAAGCTCTGGCCGTCAACGGGCTGTTACGCCACCCAATATATGTGTAAGCCCGAATAGCTGGCATATTTGCGGCATATTAGTTGCGATCCAAAACAATATTTAAACACTGAACGCTTTTTTAGTGCAATGTCTTCTTAGTCTTTTTTTTTAACTTTGGTGTTTTTTTAATTTTTGACAGGGCGAAAAGGACACGTCGCTTATTACCGCTTTCACGTCACAAATTGGGAGAAACTTTTTCGTTACAAGTTGAGACACATCTTCCACTCATGAAGTGGGTGCTTGGTGCTCTTGTCTAGAAAAATGGCACGTGAACGAAATGCCAAAATTGCAAATTTCTCAATTTGCTATTCATGTAAATTGCATCTTTCGTTTCTCTTTTGCAAGGACTTGCTCTCCATAACCCTTAACTGTGTGCCCACCAACCCTACTGACAGTATCCTCCAGATTATATCTCCACCCACCATCGACGCGTGTCTTCAACTTTCAATAAACACGAATTCGGTTTCATTTATTTACACTCTTTTTTTGCTGGCGCCTGTCCCTGATCCCTATTCCACTGTGACCGTTAAATTAAAAGGATAATTCCCTAATCCCACCCATGTGGAAAGTCTATTTGGGAAAACATTTCACGACGCCTTAATAAATAATCGCATATTTAAGCAGGACTCAAGCCACACAAAACTACACACGCTCGACTGTGGGGGCCCTGCAGATGAATTATTGATATTCCGAGCATGAACGGAGTTGATTACGATTTTACTGCGATCCTTTGGCTGTGCGGGCTGGGCGCGAAAGATGATGGCGGATCTTAATTAAAGGCATTCCCTTCGCATGTTCATCATACAGTGGGCGGATGGGTTGTGTAGCGTTTTTCGTCAAGGACATGCTCCCTCGTTCGTCTTGTCATTTCCACTCCCAGTTTTCCTAAAATTTTCTGAGGAATTTTTATTGAATTGCTCCGAATGGCTAATGAGCAAAAGGGTGTTGGGCGTGGGTAGTCTGATGGTGATTGATTTCCATTTTTATTGACTAATGCCCTGTTAGATAGGTAATAATACATCGATTGACGTGTTTTTCTCGATTGGGAAGGGGCGGATAATTGGCATTTTTAACGGGACAATCAACGATTTAGGACAAGCGACTTTCTGTGGGAAATTGGCTTGGAAGTGAAAGTAGGAGCCGTGGAATTTTGTGACCACAAAACTGATTGCTGTGTTTCCAAAGCCCGAACATGATGGAGGTCGAATGTCGATAGACATTAAAAGTACTACGATTTACTTTTAAATGGTACAACTTTATTTTTAAAAATGAGTGTTCGTTGTTGATAGCGATGCTTGAATTATACAGAAGACGCGGTGGCCTTTTCTATGAAGTTTCATCTGTTTCAAGATGAATTCTCAATAAGTATTAAGGCAAGGAAATCCAGAACGTATAATATCCGGTTCGCGAAATTGCGCTAGAGAATTTGAGGTAGTTAAGTCTTCGCATGCACATTCAGCTTAAGATCTTGTGCCATTTTCAAGTATTTTTTCCAAGACAACAGGTTGATTATATATTCAGTGCCCAGAAGATCTTTCTCTGCACATCAGCCCAGGTACTTCACCTCATCATCCAAACCAACCCCAAGAACCTTGCTTCTCCGTTTTTTTCTCAAATCGCGTCCTCTTCGGAGCATCTCAATATTAAATCCCCTTCTCTATGCTGTAACCCACCGCCACCCACCTAGAAATAAACGATAAAAGCATAAGCGAGTCAGGAAATTTATGCTTTCGCATTTTATTTGCGCCGGGAGCAGCAGACAAAAGGAGAGTAAAAAGCACAAGTAATGGCTACACCCTGCCGAAGGGGAGCTCCATTCCCATTTAGTGTCGTTAAAATGCTTTTGTCCGTTTCATTTCTTTAAGAGACATACCTTCGCACAAATAAAGAAGCGAAACAAATACTCATAAAACTCCGATTTATTTAAGTCCTTCCGGTCAGTCTTAGTCCACGAAAAAAGAATGAGAGTCTACGTCACAACAAAGAAGGACATTTGTCAATGTCTAAATGAAGAAACGAAAAAAACACACGAATAACAATTCAACCTTCATCTTCAAGGAGTTATTTTTCATTAGTTCGTGTGCTTTGGCTAACGGTGTAGAGAAAAATAAATTTGGATTCTTTCGCATTCAAACGAAAATTCATAATTCACTAAGCTGCTCTACTGCTGTTTGTTCAGCTGTTAAGCGGAAACTAGGGTCATCAAATATTTTCCTATCCACTTTGGCAGATAGCACTTCTTTTCAGTTTTCCTGGGAATGTTTCTTTTTTCGCTCGTTTCTAATCCTTTCGCGGACAAGTTGAGTTAAAAGAACTAACGTTTGCTTGTTGCTCACAGAGCGAATAGATTTTTCCTTTTTTTTTGGGTGGCTCTAGACTTCTTAAGTGCTTTGGTTTATGAAGGATGCTTTGTAATTTTTTGGTTTGAACCAACGCCGGCGAAGACGAAGCAATTGTTCTGGCTGAAGGACCTTTTGTTTGGATATAAAAAAATGGTCTCGTCGTGTCTTTATGTCGTTGTTAAAGTCTACTCCTTTGGAAAATAAATGGTCCTTTTTAACTACTTCGCCACGGCCATGGGTGTTTTATCGTAAACAAGGTTATTTTTGTTTTTTGAGAGGCTGCGAACTAGGACTTCAAAGGACATTGGAATAATATATAGGTCGATTTCGTTTTTTAATCCACCCTGCTTATTTTCAAGTAACAAACAAATAATTATTATCTTATATTTCATACCACCTGCATTTTTGTTTCAAAATAACTAGTAATGGCCGTTCAATGAGCTCTTTTTGGATGCACAAATTATAACCAATTTTTCAGTGATATAATTTTTATCTAATGATTGAATATCTTGAGGTCTGATGTATTATCGTTGGATTAAAACTAGTAGGTTGCTGCTTCCGTGGAGAACGATTATTGCCGTAAAGGTAGTTCCTAATAAAACCAAACTATCAGAAGCCAATTTAAGGTCCAAAAACTTTTTTGAAATGTGAACTTTGCTCCACAATTTTTATGATCAGGACTGTCTCTGTACACACCTTCACCTGTACACTGTAAATTGGCTTGGGACTTTTTTGTTAAACTAAACTAAAATTAATCGAAGTGTAAGCTCTGTAAAAAATGTGAAAGATTATATTTTAGTCACCAGAACGTTTCTAAATTTTGTGATTGCATGCGAAGTCAAGTTTTTTTATGCAGATAAAAAACGTATGCTGGAAGACACTAAATTTCGATCGGTTTGAAATGTTGTCTCTTTCTTTAAACAATTGTCACGCAATCGGCCGCTTCCTTCCATTTTGCCATTTGGTCGCTGTCAGAGGTTAGGGATAAAGTTTTGATGTGTTCATTTCTTCGTTTACACTTATTCCCGTGGGACCGTGAACATTTTTTGTGGTGTTCTTTCCCCGGGCTGTGTACATTTTGCATAAAGTTCTAGTTTTCCTCATCAAAATCTTTAAATCGACGACAACCACCTTGTGGTCCAACAGAGACACTACTAAAATTAAAATTCAAAAGTAGTGTCCTTGCCGCAATTCTCCATACTTTGCATTGTTCTTACCCTTTGTTCTCGACTTTTTTTTTCTAAATCTAGACCTTTACATATCAATAAACACATTCACTGAACAGAACATAAATCAAAAGGTTTCCTTGGCAACGCTACCCCGTCCCGACAGCCTTCACTGGTAACTCGAGTCGAGCTTTTTTCGTGGTAATAACAATTCCTAGAATCTATAACACCCTTTATCTGATTCATTAGATACAAGAGAAACAAAGGAAGACATCCGGCTCACAGTTCCTTACAACGAAGGGGTTGAATGAAAATCAAACAAACCCATCCGCCCCGCTCGAAACATTCAGTCAGAAGAACTACATCCTATTTGAAGGTAATCACCGAACGCCGGTGCCAGATGCGAGATCTCATTGAATAATGAAATACAATAAAGCAAAAGTTTAATACGCCCCCGTCCCTCCCATGTTTATCTTGTAAAGCGAACACAGAGCACAGGTGAAGCTCGTGCCTAGGAGATAGGATGTCGTATTCACAAATCAAATGTAATTCATGGGACTCATAGCATTCGTATGCGACATATTCATTGATTGGGATCTCTTGACATCCGAAAGAAAACACGAAGAGAGAGAGTTTATTCCCAACAACGATGAAGGCAGCAAGGGACACCAGGAAATCGAAGGGTAAGTTCTATCAACAAAACCACCCCCTGTAGAGGGACAAAAAGGACATCAATAGGTGTATTTATTTATGTTTTCTCTTTTTTATTTTCTTTCAGATAAACCTGCAGCCTTTGAGGGCACTTCAGTACGAGCGCCTGTCTGTGGCTGTTTAAGAATTGATGAGGATACAGAGCGAACGAAAGGCAAATGACTAACAAAGGAACACAGCAGCCTTTTGAATAATCGGTGCGTAATCCTTGGGATCCGATTAGAAAGTTAGATTTGGTCTAAGATGAAGGTGAGAGAGTAACGAAATTGTGCACGTAATGGGGATGCAGATAAACGAAGCGGTGGTTGGGGTAATTTGAGAGCGGTAAATGAACTCTGACAGCGGTGCGGAGCTTAAGTCGGCAGACAAACGGTAGTCCATCCTTTAGTCTTATAGAGAGCTGAAATTTTAAAGAGGTAGCTTGTACGCCACGAGTGTCTGCTGGAGAAGAGCACTTCACTCCTTGTCACAAGGTTCAGGAAGATCTGACATTTTGGTCATTAACTAACTGTCTTAAAGTGGGAGGACTAGCTGAGAAGGGGAATTTATGGAGGACAAATCAAAGACCATGGATTTTTGCAGTCATTCTATGTTCGCTGGGGCGCCCAAAACTTATTTTACGTCAATTCAAGATGAGATGAAACTATCTTATTTCTAATTTGACATCTGCAAGTGATTCAAGTGTTACCCACGCAGCGGCAATTGTTATACGATAATAATATGATAATACTAAAAGGAATTATATGTGGTACGTCACACAAATCAATTTCGGAATAGAAGGTCCAAAAGACTGAGTAGTATGTAGGAAACCACTTTAAGTTGTTGAATTTCCTCGTAACCGAAACCAGCAAAATCATGTCAATCTCAATCAATCTCAAATAACATTTTCAACAAGCTATGATTTTCACAAACAGCATGAGATCATGGAAACATCTCAAAAATCCAATACAACTTCAAATACGTAAAATCATTTTCCTCAACATCTTTTAAGTCCTTGTTGTTTGCTTAAGGTCATGCCACTTGGGTATCAAGTTTCATAACCAGTCACCTATCCTCAACATTACGCATAATTCTTGAACTTTTCGGTGCCAAGAGGAAATTCCCCATCCACAACAAAACCCACAAATTCCCAAACTCCGCTTTTCAAATTCCCACCAAAAAGGACTTTCGAAGAATAAACAATCTCCACCCATATTGACATCGAATTTCGTCAATAACTGCTGAAGAGCTTATCCCTAATAATTTTCTTCACGTGCATGGCATACAAATGTGTCAAATGTCAACAAACAAGAACACATAAAGCCAAAACGTCAGTTGAAACTAATCTTTCACTTTGATTTTCACTCACCCTGCGTGTTTACACAAGTTGATGTGACAAACCTGGAAGTAGGCTACATGCTCACACGAGTCGGAAAACTCCGTACAGGGAATGAGGATGTGGGTGTGTGGAAAAACAAAACAAAAAAATAAACACATTGGATATTGATTCAATGAAATCAAAAAAAAATTCTGTTAGTTTCTTCTTTCTTTAGACACCAAGATTATTTTTTTGCCATTCAATTAAGTCGAGAAAACTTAATTCTCAAACATCACCAACAGACCAGGTGATTGCCCTAAAGCCACGACTCTAAGCCGCCTAAAAGCAACTCAACAACTTGACATCTCCACTTGAGGAGTATCGGCCAAAGACAAACAATCCCCGAAATCACATCACACGCCGTACACTCGACTAATTGTGCGCAAACACAATTCATGTCCTGTGTGATCCTAATCGCAAGTAAATAAAATTTCCTTCCAATTTACTGAACGGAATTGGTTATCCTCTGTGGCGTCGTCGGTGGTGTGGCATCACTTTCATTCCACCCACTTGAGTTCCGTCGATCAAACGAAGCTCGAGTGAATTTCTAATTTGTGCTTCGTCGAGAGATTTTCCTCTCTTTGTCTTAAAAATAAAACAATAATCACTTGGGACCGGAAGACGTTAATTTTCCGGCAATGTAACGTAACGCAGAATGCCTCAGTGCTTGAGGTGAGTTTTGGGAGGTGAAATTTGCTGCTGGCATCTGGATTTTGTCTCTCTCGGCGGCGTTCTATCAAGTGATTAATTTTTTTTTTTTTTTTTTTTCTTTTATTGCCGTGTTTTATGGCGCTGAAAGCATCAGTCGGATCGATAGATGCCCGCGAGATCCCATCCATTCAAATTGTGCCTGATTGCGTGGACGTGTGTAATTAAATGGCCCGATTAATTGGGTAGTTTTCGTCGCTATTACAAATAACCAATTGACGGAGGAATTAATTGCATAACATTCGGATTGTATTTATCGACGAATTCGCTGACAGTCAGTTCTGTATCTTTGGGTGTGTGTTGGAGAAGATCAGAGGATGTAACACAAATTAAGACCGAATGATAAGGAGTTGTACGAGTGGTTGATCGATGACTCGAACGGCAATCATGTTGATAACTAGACGAGTATTTTCATTAAAGCCACAGCCATGTAATTTAAGTATCCGAATGATTTTTAAAACTTTTTCATTAATCATCACTGTAGCACGCTCCGAAGTTCAGCCAACGAAATATTTTTGAACTCAGCTGAATTTTGTCAGGTGCAGGTACAGTTCTGCTGCAAAATTTCCATTGAGCTCCAAGGTAACGCGTATGCTCTTCTGCCGCAAAACTCAAAGGGAGCTGTTCAATTGGACAACAGGGAAAACTCCACAAGAATTGCACGAAATAAATAAAAAAGTAAAGCAAAACAAAAACTCTGCAGAATTCTACAACACAGACTCTAGGAACACCCAAATTTAGTTGAGTTTTTCGTGTTTTATCAAGTGCAGTAAAAACTACTAAGTTTTTACGAGTTTTTAATTTTGCATTTGATACACTAAACGTATTTTCTTTACACACATTCCTGACAACAAGGGACAAAGCTGAACGAAACTCAAATGCAATTTAGCACCACAAGAACTTCTTTTTGGTTTTCACAGAACAATATTTATTAATTTTTTTCATTTGTGTTTTTTAGTCTTTTATAATTTATTACTATTTCGACCAACGACTTACAGTTTACAGCCTTGTAGTAGGAATAGTAGTAGAATAGTTTAGAGCATGAAATTTACTTCAGTTATCCCCCCGCCTCATTTGACACTTGATGAGGTTTTAATTGCTGCCATTTGAGATTGCGTTAGATTGTTAGGTATTTTTGTTGGAAATGTATCCAATTGTATGCAATTATTTTCCACCTAAAAGTTCGTTCGTTGTTGCATCCATGTTGTTTTATCGATGGTTTTAAAAACTGAAATTCTTGCTAGGTCTGAGCGCCTATGAGGGCTTTTAATAAATATTTACAATAAAAACACGTTCATTTGTTGAAGATATGTTAAAATCATAAAAATATTTGAATCGATGATTGTTAAAATAACATAAGTGACATTTCTATTTTTTTTACAGGAGAGACAAAAAATAGTATTTTTCGTTGAACAAAATATACTGTTGATGATGATTTCGCATTAAAATTTGAATGTTTTTTAAGTATCCAATTATATCTTTTTGCTGTCAATGCAAAGCTTTGCACGTAATAAAAGTGACTTCGAAAAATGTGTTACTTATGTCGTTCTAACAATGAACTTGTCATTTTGTTTTAGAATTGATTTGCATATTCTGCAGTGGATCCAGCTGCAATTTCCCTCCTCCGGTTAAGTTTTTTTTTTTAATGTCGTGTGTGAGTTAGAGGGAGGAATAAAGCTATTTTTATTTTTGTAATCTATTTCGTTAATTGCTAATTTAATTTTATTAAAAAATGCGTGTGTTGTTTATTCTCCACAAAAAACAAAAGAAAAAAATAAATAATTTTTTTTTGTAGGCCTGTGATTCTTCAAATACAAACTTATGTTAAGTCAAATTGTAATTTTAATATTTGTATTGTATATTTTTGCACATAGTTGCAGTAATTACACATTTTTTTTTTTATTCAAAATATGAGACCTGTATTGTCTAATAATTTATTCTTTTCTTTTGCAACAAACTTTTATATTAAATCGCCAATTTGCTGATACATAGAAACCCAAAAGAGGAAGTGCAAGCGTTTGATTGTCACTTCCTCATGCAACAAGTTCCTAATGAATCTTTACATTCAAATTATTCTTGAGGACATTCATGTTTTTTTTATTTTTGCCTTTAATTGAATATTTCTTAAAAGTAGGTAAGCATACATATTCGCCCCTGATCTGCATTCCATTTTTTGTGAATTCAATCCACAAAAGTGAATTATCTTATCTCTTCTGCCCCAAAGTGAGGGCAATTTGATAGTTCAGCGTTTTTTAAATAAAGGTCATTTTTTTTTGGCAAATAGGCACTTTGTATTTCTACATTATTTACTTTTATGTATTGAAAACATTTAGTTCAGTTTTTGTTCTTCCTTGCAAAAAATAGGATTACCACAAAGCTCGGAATATACTCATTCGTTTTAGCAAGGACCTCGTCATCACTCGACCCAAATCCATTATTACCCGAAACTTTTTTTTTTTAAGTTTCGGAACAAGAGATAGACGAAGGGGATTAAGTCTTGAGAATATCCTGGATAAATTGGCAGTTTATAGCTCAATTTATGGTCTGGTGGTAGGACACGTGTACACAAGCCTTGTCGGGAGATCTAGTTGTAAATGACTTTCAAAAGCAAGACTTAATAAAAACGTTTAACTAAAGGTCGACCTGCATAGATCTACCACCGGATGTGATGTAGTTGATGGCAGTCGTGTGGGAAAAAAAGGGCACTGACTTTTTAAACCAAGTCACTAAGTCAGCAGCTGCTAAAAATTAAGAGGGCTTTCGTTAACATTGTTCCACTTACACCAAAGCACTATAAGTGCAGTACAATTTAATATCCCTTGAGCCATTTAACACGGCATACCTTTCGGCGAGTCATACTTTGTTGTGCCGCCATTTAACTTGACCAACACTCCTCGGGGCGTCCATTAATTTGTACTTCGGTCACCCGGCAAATGAATTAATAAGTGCACAAGCAGCCGTATCCCGCCCCCCGCAACACAACAGTTTAATTAGCTAGTAGCCAATTAACGCTTAATGCTGCCCGAAGATAATATCATCGTCGTCATTGGCGTCACATTTCGACAGACCTCGTGGGGCATGCCAATGTCAAACAAATGTAGTTTTCCTTTCGACGCACATGATGCGGTCGATTAAAGTTTTTTTTCGGCTCTCGTATTTCCATCCACACGCACACAGGAACACAGAGAAACCCAATCTCTGCACGAGGATTACGGTCTGCTGGTCCTGTGACAGCAGATCCTCATTTTTGGCGCCTTTTGTTTCCTACTCAAATTGAATTGATGTGTGTTTTGTCCTCGAACGTGCGGACGGATGAAACGTGTGTGTATCTCTCACCGCCCCCCACTGTCGAAGGACACATGTGCCTTGTAGTAAAAATGAAGTCATGGTGCAGAATAGAGTTTTAAAATTTCAACCCAAATCGATATTAGTGGGCATCAAGTTGTGTGCACGATAAAAGGAGCAAGAAAAAGAGAAAAGGATATTGGTTCATTTGATGGGACGACCACACATCGCACACAATGGACACCGGCAGGAGAAGGATTCTCCCTCGAAATGCGCTTGGGTCGATTTTATAGCCCCATCCAAGTGATGGGTACACACCCAAACACGCGTCAAGGATACACTCGTCTGGCGTAATGCGACACATTGGGCAGTAAAGATGCGGCACTTAAAGGCGCTCATACGTGCCCGCCGCCGAGCGGGGTGGTGATTGCCGGAGGTGTGATAAAACGGAATTCAATTGCTCGAAAGGAAGCCGTGTAATGGCTCGGCGAAGGCGTTTGCGGTAATATAACACAAAAAATTATCGGATTCACTTGAAGAAAAGTCAATTTGGCGGATGTTTTAATGGGACCTCAGCAGCTGTTTGGTGTGGGGGTGGTTTTTATGCCCGACGGGTGATGCCTCTGTAATTTGCATATTAATGTGCGTCTGAAGTGAACTCGGTCTATGCTAATTTTGTGTTCTCTTGAATCTATGGAACGCTGTTTGCAGCTGCCTTCAATTTAATCGGCTGGAAAAAATCGTTGCCATCAGATGGAGGGTTGTTTTTCACAACCTGGCGGAGCCTGTATCGTTGGGGGAGACTTTGTTGGCAATTAATTCTGCAAGGATCGCAATAACAATTAAGGACGGAAGCTTTTAAACTTTTCTTGGGGAGCGATGTTGCGGCGTCAGCTGGAGTTGTTGACTTTTGTGTGTGTTGGGATATTTTACGGAATTGTTTTGAATAAGTGGGTCAGTTTTCTGAGTTGTTCGTTAATTGGGTGATTGGGGAGAAGTGAGGACCTTTGCAATTAGAGAGTTCAAACGAAATAGTTTGAATAAAATCTTGGGGAGAGCATACCATTTGTGTTGTGGCTGAGAAGTACCATCAGTTTGAGGCGGGATGTCGAATGGAACAAGAAATTTCAGGGTTTTAGTATCTTTTGGTTAGAAGACTGTTGACAACTGTGCTCATACAGAGCGCTACAGACCTCGTATCTGGCAATACATCATTTGAAAGGTCTTGACATAACCTACAAAACGACGCTATGCATGATTAATATGGATACGAGCTCTGTAGCGCTTTGTACATAGCCGGAAAATTCAAAGGCAAAAAGGCGGAAGGGAGATATTTGACAACCTAATATTTTGTTATCAAATCGCCGTGGCATTGAGGTTTGCGTATTTTTCTCCTCAATAACTGGACACACTTATTCATGTAAAATTAAAAGATTTGAAAGTGGCAATCCTAGCAGTATTCTGCTATTCATCGGGGGGAATATTTCCCGAATTTTTGCTATTTGCTATTCTTGCTAACTGAATTGTTGCGGATTTGTGAATTTTTTGCTCTGTTTCTTTGCATTTGTTTGTAATTTGTTTAATTCTCCCGTTCTCTGTGTAATGTGCAGCATAATATTCGAATATTTATTTTTAAACTAGCTGTACCCGGCGCGCTTTGCTACGCATAAAATAAATCAAATTTAAAAAAAGTCACAGGGTGCACCCTTTTTACAACTTTGAAGCTTCATATCTTTTCAACGATACTTTTCATTGACAAAACCCGAAAGAAAGTTCAAAAAAATTGGTACCAAAATCTTTTTGACAGAATTCTGAACAAAGTTGCCAAATACATCAACCTCAACCTCTCACTATTTAGAAGTCTATAAAGGACAAACAAACATTAAGTTCTATATAAAGAGATAATACAAAATTCAAAACTTTGTGGGTCGATGAAAGGAGCTACATTTCATCCGGCAATTCTATAATGTAGGAAAAACAAAAAAAAAAAAATATGACACTTGGCATAATCGTGTGGGCAGCTTGAATAAGATCATCCCATCATCCCATTGTATCCCATTGTATCGCGATTCAAAATACAATAAAATTTGTAAAAGATAACGAACGCGTTTTATTTACTCCTTCAACGCCCATCAATTCGTCCTACAGCTTAGCGCACAACCAAATCTTTTTGATCGTCTTGTGTCCTTGAACTTCACCGTATGAGAAATCCCTTATTCTGGTGTAAAGAAGCGGAGTGAAAAGTTCAATGCTATTCGCACTTGTCAGTACTGAATTTAAAATTTAAAATAGCCAGCTAAAATAAATTGAATAATTTTAATAATATGAATTGAAACTTTTTTAAATTTGCATAAGCACAAGAAACAGCTGTTTGCGTGAATGTCTGATTAGTTCGGGATAATACAGTTCATCCGACGGATAGCAGAATGCGAAAGTAGATCCGATAGGTAAATCGGATCCACAATCCGGATATGTCACGTCAAGTAGTAAAATTCAGTTACTTTCCTTGATGGTGATGGTGTTTCCTTTTTTTGAACCATTGCCATAGCTTTAATTTTTCATCATTTTGCTGCCGATGAGCACAGTCCTAAAACTATTTCCGTAAGTTGGTGTCTCTAAAATTTTACAAATATCTAATGCTAATCTGATAATTTTGGGTGCTTACTAATTTCACTTTAAATTACCTAAGTCTGCTGAAATTGGCAAAAAAAACGTATTTATCGTAACAACTCCATTCCTATTGAAATCAAAACTCGAACCATCGAACGACCATGAAAGATTTCAAAATCTCATGCCCACTCAACAACAGTCACTAAAAAAATAGAAAATTATTGAAATTCAGCCTCCACACAATAGAGTAAATAAAAATCAGATTTTCGATAAGAGCTGCACGTTCGTTCGAATACCCCAGTCCTGATTGCCTGTAACACATAGACAGCCACTTCGTGGGCTTGTTCGTTTACATTGCTTCGAGCTTCTTTCCAGAAACATTCTTTGAAGCTTGCGCTGAACATCTGAGAGCGCTTTACACTCACAGTGTCTTCAGTGTATCGTTTCCTTTAAATTAATTCCTGTCACATTCAGTAAGCGGTTAACAGAGGGTTGGGTGTTTGTTTACCTCCCCAGGATACCTTTTTATTTCAACGTCTCTCTGCCAACAACTGAATGCGTCGTCAGCGCAAAGTTTCCCACACAATCGACCACCTTTGCCTATCATCGGATCTGCCAGTCCGCTTTCTCAGTCCACACAGCTTGTGAGAGAAGAAAACACAGGACTGAAGGTCGAGTCCTTGTGTATAATTGGTCCCCCATGTATGTTGTTCCTGTTGATTAATGCTGCTGTTTTGTATTCCTCTTGAATTGGATTCGATTCGGAATAAATGAATACACTCTCTGTGTTCTGAAGTGTTCTCACTCTCTGTGGTGAAATCAACAAACAAACGTATTGGGTCCTTTTGTGTCAGGATAAAAGCTATTTTCGCTGCTATTTCCCTCGAAGGATGTATTACAAAAGGATACTCCATACATCCATCGACTCGTGATGAAAACACAAACATCGCTTATAAAATATCCCTCCGGATGGATGTTTGTGGGCGTGCCAGACCACCTCAAACGTTGGTCGACTTAGTATAATCGTAAAGCCACACAACGAATTTAAACTGTGGACTAAGCCAGGACGAAGAATGTAATTTAAATGTGAGAGATAAAACCGTAAAATATGCATCCTAACGACCGTCAGAAAAAAAGAATCGGATTAACGTGGCATGCTCTGGATGGTGGTGGAGACTGACATGAGGTTGAAATATGCGGTAGCCGTTAAAAAAGTGGAAGGACACCTTTTAGGCACTTTGCGTGTGGGCAACGGCGCTTAACACGGTGTTTCGGTTAAATTTATGGGCGAACTCGTGGATGCTAAAAGGTCTGAAGAGGAGATAAAATTTGATGGGCCGGTGTTTTCATTGTTTTTTCTTTCTAATACACACGTCTGTGCTTGGGGCTACTTGTCGACTAAATTGACTTTTGCCTCTGTTGAGTGGAAAATCTTTGCACACAAAGGTTTGAGCCACGTGCAAACACTAAAGGGCAGATGAAAGTGTTTCGATAATTTTTTTGGGAAGGTGGGGATTAAGAAGTACCTTGATGGGAACGGTGTTTCAGCGAAAAGCTTTAGGCAGTAGAGCTCTATACGACCATGTATCGGTGTTGATGCTTTTGAAATCATGCTTTTGCCTCAGATTGAAAATCCAATGAGAGGTTTGTTATTCCGGAGGCTTGTTTTTCCCACGCTGTGCCGAAGGCTCGGGGGGACAAAACGACTTCATAGATAAGCAATAATTAAAATTTTTAATTTCATGCCTCTAGACAATGAAATTAAATTCGTAAGCAACTCTACGTGAATGTACCTAAGATCCTTAGGCCACCAATCAAAAAGATTGAGATTGATTTTTTAAAGAGACAAGTTTTACCTAATCTAGTTGGCAGACTAAGTAATTGAAATGGCAAAAATACGATTTAATACAAAATCGAATCAAAAATAATCATATAAAGGAATATGTAAGGCAAGATTATATTATAGTTACGTCAACCATTTTTTTGTTGTCTAGTAAATATTTTGCAAAAAGTTATAAATTAACTTTCGAATATTCCCTCCCACACTCGCTCAACATCAAAGGCTGAGAGTGCATATATTGCTTTCCAGCTCTAATCGGCTTATCAACCCTGCCTTTCAGGACTCATATGAGGGCGAATAAGAACTGTTGCATCATAAATGTTTGCTCAATGAAGCCAAAGAAATTCAAGTAAAATGGCTGGGTCAGTGGAGCTCTTTTGTGTGTAAATGTTAATTGGCTCGAAGGCTTTTATTAAACCTTCAATGTAGGAAAATAATAAAGTCATTTGAACAAATTTTACGTTTGCATAGTGAAATAGTAAACTCATTTCAAAATTTTTTTTTTTTTTTCCTTAAGAATTATAGTTTAAAGAGATTCGAATTTCAATAAAATATGGAAAGATACTCTGAACCTCACCCAATTGATTCACATCATGTGTTTGATCTTTAGGTTAGCTTAAGAGAGGCATATAGAAACACTGTTATAAAAACTTTCCTTAAATATTCAGCCTCATAAATGTTCTTTATTCTGAAATACCCAAAGTCGACGTCTTTACAAGTTTTTTTTATTATTTTTTATTAGATTATTTTCATTTTTTTTTATTATTACAATCGTTGAAAGAGGCAATACAAAGTCTGTCCTGTTGACATTCTTACCGAACCGACCTCGATGTCAGTCGAATTCAAAATATTTTTCCATTATTGATTTCTTTCACCGTATCTTAGGTTTTCAACGTCATTTTTTGCGAGATTTTCACATACTGCGCCAGAGCAATTAGGACGATGTGAAAACAGTTTTGCTAGCTCTGTTATACTGAAATGTGTACTGAGAATTGTTGGCGGAAATTCTTGGAAACGCCTTCGAATACAAGGCGAAAGATATATTTTCCCCATGTTTTTAAACATTTTTCGATTCACATTTACCATCCATAAAATTTTGGAAAAATAAAACAAATTCTATATTCGAAATGATATTGCCTCACAAAATTTAAATGTCTCTTGAAGTGTGAAATGCGGATGAAAAATTAGATGCTACAAAAAACAATGCCATAAGAATTAAATATCAAAACATCTCAATAATACTTAACTAGCTTATAAAGCCACGTTCATAGGATTAGAAGCAAAAGACATTAATAAGTTCTTTCCTGGAAAAGGAAGAATAAGTGCAAAAATTTGCGTAGTTCCTTAAAATAGCTCCTCAGCAGCTGTGGGAATTCGTTTCGCTTACAACACACGGGCAGACTTCGTGCAGAAGTTCTTTGAGTGGTCAAAGGAATTAAACTGGGTGACGGAGGTAAACGAGAGAATGACGCATTTCCTCTGGGAAGTATTTCTACGAAAATCCTTCTACTTCCCGAAGGTATATGAAATCGAGTGGAAAATAGAACTCCAGCCAAACCTTAAACGGTTCACAGAAACATGAACATCTTAAAAATAGACCAGTCTTTACATACAAAGCAGCCCACACCGGAACCCAAAAAAAAACCCTGATTGTTTTTGAATTTGAACGGATCATCAGACAAATACACGCCCACTCCTGAGCCACGACAGTCTGTTTGAAATATGATTTCTCAAAACTTTTCGCCTACTTCAAATTTTCTCAACATCAAGTTGTTACTTCCTTGTTTTTGTTTCAAAACCCACAACACGAAACGTCAATTCAAAATGAATTCAATTATCTAAAAAAATAAAAAACAAACAAAAAAAGTTCAAAAAAAGTGCTGACTTTTCCCGAGAAAGAACACGTTGCCAGGGAGTTCTTTGAAAAATTAGAGGAAGGAGTTTCGCTGCCTGAATTGTTATCCTTTTAACCCGAGCGGGTTAGCGACGTGCGTAGTCGGAATTACAAAACTTTGTTCAAAGTTCTGTCTGAATTTAAATGCACAACCAAAGAACGTAAGTCCTCGAAAATGTTTAATTCACAAGAGTTGGTCATTAAAATTTGTTTTCTACACATTTTTTTTTCTTTGGGAATAATTATCAGGAGAAACTCTTCTGTTCCTCTTTTGCTGCTGTAAGGCTTTTTTGTTTAACTTTTCAACTCTAATTTACGAAAACTGAAAAAGACGAAAACAATTTTCACGTTGTTCGTACAATCTCAAAGTATAAATTTCCACAAAATCCCCTGTAGGCCTTACGTGTGGTAAGAGATGCTGAGGCGAGAGATTTTCGAATTTAACTTGGCTAACTTCTCAGAAGTCGGTCGTGATTTTCTATGCAAATGAACTAATGATACACACATACGCTTGACGGTGTGTAATCCCTGAGCAATCTGTCGCCTCCTTGGAGTTTCACTTTACCATTCACCAACGTCACCATCCCCGATTAAGGGCGACCGAAAGAAATTTCGAGGGAAAATCCGACGAGACGGAGGGTAACCTTTTAAAGCACGAGCTTCAAAAGTGAGCTAAAGGAATTCTGAAAATTCATTAAATCGGTGATTCACTTGTGTGTCGTCGTTGCGCGAGGTAGTCTGCTTTAAGGCTTAAAGCGATTGGAAAGGGTGGGATTTGGGTGGGGCACGATCGATCGGATACAGTGGTTTCAGTTTGAGGATTAGTGGTTGTGGATGTGTTTCGCCACAGGTCAAGTGATGGAGTGATAAGAGGCTGTGAGTCCTTCGGTTTTTCCTTTTAAAACTCATTATCTATGAGTTGTGTCTCTTGGGTTGTCTTTGAATACACATCGATGTCGCTTTAAATTTCCGAGACTTTTCCTTGAAAATCTTAAAAAAAAATTTCATTAAGTTCTTCGGGTTTCAAAGTCTTTTTTTGATTGATTGGGGTTCATGGATTTCTGTTCACCTCAGACCGTCTTCGAGTTTTTAGACTTAAAAAAAATTATGATGTAATCAAATGACTAAAGAAATTGTAGTTAAATAGAAAAATTTAGTTGGATGCAATTTAACTAAAATGAATTGAATACGTTTTACATAATTATATGTTATTTTTTTCAATAAAGATAATGTCGAGCTCTTTCATAACTCCTCCTCATCCTTGTTGCTTAGACAAGCAGTGTTTTGCGGATGGGTGTGTGCTTCTGTTTACAATTGCTTACAATTTGGAGGTCGCAATAATTGGTCTCTAACTCGTGCTATTCCGAGTTCATTTAGTGATAGCTCCTCTATAGGATATGAATTTTCCTTTTTCTAGAAAATATATCAAGTTAGAACATTGAATTTCCAAAGTGGCGATAACCTAGTGGGTAGGATCACGGCTGTCAACCAGGGAATTCTGGGTTCAATCCTCGACTGTGTCGCGGTTTGCATTTTTTGCCATGATCTGGCGGTCTTAATGTCCGATTTTAATGAGCAATAACTTGGGCAGTGTTTGAATACTGACATTAAAAACAATGAATGCATATAAACGGATACTTTTAGTTTATTATCCTATAATAAACCGTTCTAATCGTAATAGAAAAAAAAAACTAACAGCCCTCAAATTTTTTAATTTGCCTCAATTTTATTCAACATCTTTTTGTTCGCTTAAAAAAAAAGCATTTCGTTATAACGTATTTTTTTTTTTTTACAAACGACGGTATTTAACCTAAGCCCAAAAACAAGAGACCCAAAAAAAGAAGGATATTAAAGTAAATTGAGTATTTAAGTAGCCATTCTTCCCATGCGCTTTACCATCCTCTTTCATACATATTTCGGCGACGTGCGTTCACAAAAGAGCACATCGATCGTTCGGTATGTGTGACCTCCCTTCATTACAGCCTCCATTTAAATAAGAAAAATCGAATTTTAAAAAGCGTCCCATTTCAACTCTGATAGAATTCAATTCTGCTGATTGTTACTCACGCCCCCGGACTGAAAATTAAGGTAGGGAAAGAACCTCAACCAAGCCACCCTCTCAAAGAAAAATTAATAATTCCAATCTATAGAATATCCTAGTCCAAAATGGCCAAAGGCAAAAGCTTTTCCATCCCAATCCCCCAAAATGTACAATAAGCTTACCTTTGAATTGATGAATTCACATGCCATGTCCTTGAGCGACTTCAGCGTTAACGACGTCGACGGCACGGAAATTCCATCGCGTATATTTCCGAATTGAAAGAGGAACGTAACTTCCGGCCCCTCCATGATGACGGGCACCGTATTAAATCGTTTCGCCAGCGCAACAGATTTTACTCCTTCCGGATATGAAAAGTCCTTTTCTTTTCCCACCCGAAAAAAAGGTACAGGAAAACGGAAATCGAATGGTAAAATTCTCCTTCTTCACTCGAAACCAGAAACTTTTTCACTTATCGACACCGAGCGTAGACCGTGGACCGTTGATGATAATCAGCCAAGGGAGGAGGGATCTGAAAGAAAGAAAAATTTTAATTAGTTACAGGACGATGGCTGGTTATGGATTTCAGATAAATTATGAAAACAATTCCAAGCGGAGTGTACACGAATTAATTATGACAGCAGCCGCAGCCAGCGGCGGCGGGTAAAACTTGTCAGAGAACGAAAACAAGAGTGGTTTGCTTAAAGTATCAAAATAAATGGCAGGCTCAAGGGGAGCCTCCTGGGTCGGAAGATTAAATACCCTGGGAAACTCTAAGTACGCCAATGAGGGCACACACACCCATACCACGCGGGTAATTACGCCGTCGGCGTGCGATGTCACAACAACGGAGGAGACATGTGGGAGTCGCTTTGTGTTGCACGCGAGACAGACGTGCTGAGAGGGTGGTTTATCGCACAACTCCCCCATGTTTTATAGTTGCTCCTCTACGAAAAGTTTTATTTGTCAACAGAGCCTCGAGTATTTACGTCTGTTTTGAAGTTGTACGTGCAGAAGATTTGATTATCACTTCCGAGGTCAAGGACTCAGCGTTTTTTTTTTGTTTTGTTGTGTGCGTGTGCAGAAAACCGTGAAATTGATATCGGATACTCGTACAAGGGCTGATAACGCGCTGCTTACACGTCTGCTTCGGCAGCACGCAATGACGGTGATTGGCGCAGTACGAGCTGGAGATAGTCTCGGGCGTAATTTATTGGGCCTACACTTTGGCGGATATGGTTTGCGGTAAGTGATTTATCGCTCGTGAAACTATTTTGCAGACGGGGTGGAATTATTTTGGGAATCTGAATTCCAGATGTTTACTTGACAAAAGTGGGGATAAGTTTCCTCTTGACAGATCGTTGATAAGGGTACGGGTGAGTGGCCCGCACATGGTAATGGAGGGACTACATACGTTTACATGCTCTTTGCTTGTAGATCAGACGGATTGCTTGCTGGTCCTAAAGAGGGCGAAAGAATTTGATTGCGGTAGGCTTGCTGTCACATTTCAGTAAATATTTGGCAGCATTGAAACGAAACTAATGGTTAAAAAGGGGGAGTGAAAGGTCTTTAAAGGATAATGGAAAGTGTTCCAGGAGATCCTAAGACTATTCTAAGGAATGCCACTAAAAATAAAAGCTCTGGAGATAATATGAATATTCTAAGAAATGCCACTTAGAAATGATAACTCTGCACAAGGAGATCCAAAGACTATTCTAAGAAATGCCACTCAGAAATTTTCAGAGCACGTTAAATCGATTTTAGCAAGAACTTTGAGCTTAGAGCTTGACGTTAATACTTTACGGCAGCCATGTTGTTTTCAATTAAATTTGTTGTTTCTTTTTCAGGTGCTGATGCCAAATCACCATGGATAGCAAAAAAAACTAAGCAAATGTGCCAATTGAAAAGCGCGACAATAACGCGACCTTCATTTCAATTTGGGGTATTTTGCGTCAGCTCAAATCAGGGATCAAGAATCTTTAAGACAATATAATTTGCTACGCAAGATACTTGCTGCGTTTTCTACAGTGGCAGGTCTATTTCCATTGATCCGAAGTGATTGATGCACTAAAAGCCCACATAGACCAGGCCGTCGATCAAATTCAGGTAGAACATTGTGGCAGAGTTATTTAAAGGTTGGAGCTATCTCATTTGTTTTGCCGTGAGAAGCTATTTGAATGATGTGTTATTTCATACACAGATGTATACAGATACATAAATATATTAAATAAAATAATAGTTTCACTGATATTCCACACATAGTTTATTTTCTTCATTGTCCGCCTTAGTTAGAAGACTCTTTCTAAGCTCTGTTGTAAAAAAAAAAGCGGTACTGCAAACATTTTGAAAAGTATTAGGACTACAACTTGAAAGACGATTTATTTGAATATGAAAATAAAACTTGTGTATACTTTGACAGATGGAATTAACTAGATTTTTGGACGCTCTTTAACATACAATAGCTGTCACTGTCAAAAAAAATAGCTTCTGCAAATGCATATCAGATTACCTCTTATATCATAAAATGCGGTGAAAAAAGAATAAATTCGCATTCTTTTGAAAAAGTTACAAAGAATAGTTTACCCGATCGGATTTCTTGCAACCACCGTACTATCTGTGCTTCTTTGAACATTTAACCGATTTCAACGGACAGAGCGACAAAAAGTTTTCCCAAAGCAAAAAGGACTGCTAGTCTCAATCGAGCTCACCAAGACTCACAGATATCGTAGTTCTCAGCTTCCACAAACTACAAACTTTATTCATATCCACCCAAAAAGAAAGTCTACAATTTGTCACGCCACATCGTGGAGGGTGATTTCTACTTCTCAAACACACTCTTCTTATTCATCCTCAAGCCAAATTCACACCACCATCAACGCCATCATCTCCATCTCCATCTTCATCACCAGAAAAGTGTAAAGCCCTCGGTGTGATGGATCTATGAAATCTCGTTTATTTTGTTGACGGAAGTTGCTCTGGCATTTCATTATGCAAAAATGTTGACGGAATAAATCGCTGTAAGTATGCCCCAAAAGTCGAAATCACACAGAATTACCGTCACGCGTCTAATAAAATGGCAAAACTAAAAGTGATTCATTCGTAATAAATTTTCGAGATATACTTTTGTGAATGAGATCACTTTTGGTTTGGAGAAGTTTTTTTTCTTTGAGATTTTTCTTCTCGTTATTTTATTTGCTAACGGTTTTATGACGACTTCTCTTATAAGCAAATTTGCATTTAGCTAGAGAAAATATTTAAGTTTCATGATAATCCTTCTTTTGTCACTTTGAATTGCAAATTGAGGGTGATAAAGATGGGAGCTCATAAGAAAAATAGCGGAGATCTTACGTTTTGACCTTGTTGGCCATCGAATACGAGTGAGAGAGTTGGTGAAATAAGTTGACGTTACTTGGGGGAGGTGGCTGCATGATGACTTCGAGGAGGAACCAGCTGCTTCCTACATTCCTCGATAGCTAAGACATCATGAGAACCATCAAGACGACCGTTTATAGGGCTTTTAATGGTCGGAATCCGTCTCTGCCAAATAGTCGTATTTTTTTTTATTGAAATCTTTAGTAGCTACTTAAAGAAATCACACTATTTCTTGCTATTGAACATTGAACTGGCGACTCGAAATCATTGCTATTTCAAGACGCAGTTCACTAAAAAATAGATGAACAATGATGAAATGAATAGAGAAACCTACCAACGGCGGTTATTGAATGGAAGACATTGATGAAATGGATGACATGAAGAAGAATTCGTTGTAGCCGTTGTAAATTTTCGAAGGGTTCCCCTTACCTAGGGGAGAACGAAGACACATTTAGACTTTTAAGGCCTTTCCCAGGCATGGTTTGGTTAAGCTTGGAGATCGACAAATTCAGTTTTTAAATCTTTCTCCACGACCTTGTTTGCACAGTTTTTTCTTTGCTTGGTTAAGGTGTTTTGTTCGTTTTGCAGAGTGCCTAAGTTCGCTCCTTTGCAAAAGTAACTTTTTTTTATACAATTCCAGCATTTGAAGCGCTTTAAATTGGCACATTTGTTTGACAGTCGGAGGACAACACTGAAAGAATGAAAATGTGTCCCTTGACAATCTAATCGTTATTAAAGTTCAGAAGAACGCAACTAGATTTAGTTCAGATTCCCAAAATGTGAAGCACAGAGTCTTACAGTGACGTGCAAAACAATCCAGCCAAACATAGTTGAATGAAAATCGCATTTAATAAGAAAATATTTTCATGTTTCATAAAAAAATAATACTTTGGGTAACAGCCCTTTGCGTAACAAGGCCAGAGCTCAGCGCCTCCGGTTCCGAACGGCGGATTGCGAAAGGTTTCCATGACAAAGGTTAATCCAGGAGGTTTATCAGTCGTTCGCTGGAGATTTTCATATTTTGTTTAGTATAAAATAAAGTTTATTTCATATAAATAAAAATAAACAAACAAAAGCATTTGTAATTCATAAATAATTAAGATTTTTAGTTCAATTTTCCTTAATCAAATGGATCAATAGCAAGCCGATTTGTTTTGCCCGGTTCTTTTGCACGCCACTGACTTATAAATGCCAAACATGCAAACATTTGCTTATTTTTGAGTTATAGAAAGAGAAAACTCGTCTCTTGGTCTTTTACATTTGTTCAGAAGGTTTTCACTTTGAGTTGCTTAGAAATAAAAGACTTTAAAAACCCTAATTTCAAGTTAGAAACCATGTAGTCCAGCTTAGTTTTTTATTTTGAAAGACCAGTAAGGGGCATTCCAAAAAGACTGTCGAAATGATATCTCCTGCAACTCCCGTCTGACTGATGAATAACGTCGCTGAACTGAAGCAGGACTAGTTAGCAAAAAATGTAAAGATTTGTTTTTGGACTTCAACTGTGGTGAACACCTACTTCAGTTGGCCTGCGGTCACACCAACCGCAATCGGAAAATAATTCCACCACCGAAAGAGCAACACACGCTAAAAACATGGACGGGAAATTTATTTGCTGTCGGCCTTAATTAACTCGTTAGTGGTGATTTTATTCCAAAATTGCGGAAAATGGATTCCACATTGGAGGCACTGCGTATTTAGATATCGGTCAGTAGGCTTGGTTGTTGGCCGCATGCCTATAGCTTGAACGATGGTTATTTGGTTGCTTTCGGAACTCTCGTGTTCAAATTTTGACAATTTGCACTACGCGTCTATTCATTTAAAAAAATAAGATGTGGAAGTTTTCTCAAAGTTTTTTTTTTTGTGAAAAGTTAACCCGATTGCTAAGTGTATTCAATTTCTTAGTCATTTGAGAGATGAATTTCGCGAGCACTGAATGTTATAAGGATTATAGAAACCGCTGGAAAAAAGTAACGGTTATTAATACGATAGGCGAACAATCTACGGAAAAGATACAAACGTCTTGCAGTTGAGCACTGGCAAAGACATTCTTCGTAAATGAGATGGTCACACATTCCATATGAACTACATCCCAAACGTAAAAAAATATTTTTTTTTCTTAAGTTTTTTTTTCAATTTATCTACTGACTAGCTTCATGGTTAGTAAATGATCGCAAATTCGTGCAATCTGAAAAAGGAAAAACGTACGTAAAGTTCTAAGAACTGCACTAAAGTACTACCGCAAAAAAAAAACAAAAACATAAAAGTGCATTCAAACTTTTCCATCGAAACTCATTCGCTACCGCATTGATGTGAAATTTTAGATGGAAGTCAGTCAGACGGCTAGGAGTTTGCTTTATCTATATTTTGAAACCTGATTTTTAAGAGCACTGAAAAGTTTTCTTTATCTCCCAAGTTGGAAACGTGCAAGCTCAAGAGTGTCATTGTTCGTACAGGAAAAAGGAAATTGAAAAACTCTCGACCAGATAACTCGAGTGTCAGGTAAAGTTTGGAGAGTAGCTTATGGTGAAGTTTATTAGAATGGAAAGAAAAGCATTTTGTTGAAATGGGAATACCAAGAAATTATTTGAAGTTGTCAAACGAAATTCGCGACTTCTAAGGGATTTATTCCTAGGAATTAAATAGTTCGATAGCAACGTAGCTGGTGCTTAATAAATATCCAAGAACATTGTGCAGTTGCGCCAGCATTTGACGTTAAAGCTGTTGTTTTTTGGTTGGTGAAAAAAGGCTGTATAAAACAGGTCACCTCTATTTTAAGGATGTCACCATGAAACAACCTGACAGCGCCTAAAAAAGAATAAGTTGCTGTGCAGGCAACAAAGTACATTTACTTCACTGATACTTTTACGTTTATATTTCGACAAAGGACTGTAAGGGAAAGGACAAAGGTCAAAGTGAAGAACTGAAAGCCACTTATTTTGTAGGCTCTCTTTGTGAGCGTCTGCCTGATTTACCCGATCCCTGAACTTGTTTTAAAAATTCTTTTCCAGTTACTTAGTTGTGTTTTAAGAAAGAATATGAACTTATATGGCTGCATATTCTTTGATTTTAGTGATTGGTTTAACACGACCTAAGATTTCAATATAATTCAGCACTCCTTTGTATTCGTAACAATAAAGAGTGTGACCTGACTACTAATGATTTTGATCCAAAGAAATATGAATACCAACACAAGAAAACTGAGCAGTTAGAAATATATGAAAATAAAGGCGCTTGACGTATGTGAAAAACTCGAAATTTAACGATAACAGTTAGAGCTAACCTTCTCGAACCCAAAGCATTTGTTTTTTAAAACCAACTAGTTTTTGAATTGCTTATGAGTGTCCTTAAATAATCATTCTTTGTTCGTGACAAGCAACTACGACGATAGTTGGGAAGTAATAACTCTAATTTTGCTTGAAAATCCATCAGTAGCCAATCACTTTCATTTATCACAATTTATAACGTCATTAGTACTGCTAAAGACAAACAAAGTGTCTTTGGAATAAAGTTGTTATTACTTTGGAGCTTTTAATTTAAGAAAAAAAATTTAAGAAAATCTATTTGTATTTCATTTTTTGTCAATAAATAAATATGTAAGGAACTTTGCATTAAATGATAAATAAGATTAAAAATTAATGAAGTTTATTAAAGCGATGTCCAAATAATACTTATTACTTAATTGAATTTTGGGCAATTATAAATTTTTTTAACTTTTATTACAAGCAAATGAAATCATTTAATGTTTCATTACTTATTACTTGTAGGTTTACTCAAACTCGTAGTTAATTTTTAAGAGTCGTTTTTACTTTCCAACTCTCTTTAGGGCCATTTTAAAAAGTTTAACTGGTAGTTTCAACTTAAGTAGATCGAGTGAAAACTGACTGGAATTTGACAGAATTTATATCTGATGGATGTTTAACTAAGCACCCTCTGGAGCATAGCAATGACTGTGATACAAGATCTTCATGCCTTTTTTAAGACTTTTGTTAATTCGCCAAAATGGAATTAACTTAACTTGTAAAACTAAACATAAGGTATAAAAACACGAAGTTTTAAGTAGCGTATCGAGGCGTAATGACAATTGTAAGATTATTGTGTTTAAAGCAAATTTTTACAAACGATTTATAGTGTCTTTGACGCTTGACATTAATGCCCCCTTTTGGTATGTATTAGAGAATTTATAATATTATGTTTTATCTGTACATTTACATTTTATATTAATTTGAGAGTTAAAATGTTATACATTCTATTTTCCATACGTTTTACATCAATGATTTGTTGGAACACCAACCAGCTATCAAAAGATTTGGCAGAAGCCTTTCAGCACCTATGGTAGAACTAGATGTGACCTGATCTTTTATACAGCAGACCAAAAAGGGAAGGGTCGTATTTTTCTGCTTTTAACGAAATCTGATAAGCTTCTCATTTGACTTTTCATTTGAACTAAGACTGATTAAAAACAATCTGTGGATATTCTCAAAAACAAACAACTGCTTCCATTACATGTATTATTTTTTTTTCTATTCGCTCACTCGTTGCCCCAAATTAGAACCCTGATTGCCACTAAAACCTGCTCGTTGCCCTTTCACAAGAACTTTCCACTAACCGCCCACTCGTTGAACAGCTCAAAGCAGATCGACCTAATCCTGTCACAATTTGCACTCCACTCGAAACGCCCCCAGCACACCCCGTCAAACAAACTTTTCGAACTGAGGGAAAAACTTTTTCCCGTAATTTCCCTTTCCATCCGATACGCGAAGCGGAAGAACGCGGTCGAAACAAATTTCAAATTTTAATCCTCCAAGTGAATGGAACGCTTTCATAGACTCTGCTGCATCCCTTAATCCGGGGCATCCGCCTGCCAGAATCTTGTATCCAATTTCATTGCTGGTGAGCAACCCTTCTTTCAAATTTTAAACCCATTCCAATTTCAATGGCGTAACAAAGACACTATCCATTACCAGTCATTTCAAAGCATTGAATGCACCTGGCCACCGGAAACCTCCGTTGGGCTTCAGCCAATAGGGCGGTAGTCAATAGACGACTCCCTCATGCATTTGGAAGGAACGAGTCGAGGGAGTCTCTAACTTTCGTAATAAAAACCGAGAGAGTTTATGAAACTTCGCGGGAGTCTAAACTTTTTAAGTGGCTCCTAAACTGCTCCCGCCACCTGGCAATTAAATCCCTGCTCTGAATAACTTAAGAGTTGAATAGCTAAATTTCTTTATTTTCACGACTGTCATTTTTCGTTTACAAGCTGCTAAATGGGCCAGCACAGCTCTTCAAGATCTTCATTCGCCGATAAGCGACTGTCTGCTGTCACCGTCAAACGACTTGCAATGACGTCTATTTCTAATCTGTCAATTATCGCGGACTCACCACACTCCGCGGCGGCTGTGGGGCCGCCCGCTGGCCGGCCCGTGTCGATTATCTTGATGAAGACGTCGCGCTACTGTGGCCGGCGTATTATTGGGCCTGGACTATGGAACTCACTCGAACGTAAACACGCGACAAAATTTGCAAAGGAAATACGAGCCCTCTCTCGCCACCATCGTGCGGCGATAAGAAAATTGTTTATTTTCGTAAAGCCGAGTGGGATGACCTTGGCATTTGCCTAGAAATTGACCTGGCGCACATGCACACGGAGTGATGTGTCTGTGTTTGTGTCAGGGGAGATGGCGAACGGATAGCGTTTCAATTCGGCGCCATGGTGTTCCTATTCACGTGGTTTCTGGCGATCTGTAAGTGGAGAACGTGCCTTCGACTTAAGGTTATCTCTGTAATGAGGCTCTGGGTTGATAAATGGTGACGTGGGAGTGAAGAAAATTATATTGGCTATGGCAACACTCTCAGTTGTCGTTGACACTGGAACGCGAGATAGACGTCATCGGTCAAGGTTTCGTTTCCGTTCGTGGAATTCATTCTGATAACGTGCCAGGCGATGAATGAGAAGAGGATGATGTAAACGAGCGGAGTTTTTAATTAAAGTGCTAATTCCACTCTCACAAAAAAAAAACCAAGTTGATGAGAGGGGCACTGCTGTAATTGGAGAGAGTTTTCTTTTCTGTATTTGTCTTTCCCGGAAAAGTTACACTGTCGTTTCGGGTTCGAAGAACTTTTTTTGAACTGTGGGCAATACTAATGAGCTCGTTTGATGAATTTAGTTTATTCTATGTGCTAATGGTCAAGTTGGACAGAGCTTCCCAACTGCTGTGAACAAAGTCGAGAGGGTTTTTATGTTTCGGTCGTTGTGTTGCTGCACTTACAGTGGTTCGAATTAATAATGGGACAATCAAAAATCTGAAGAATATGACCTATTTTCTATTAACTCTTCAATGTAAAATAAAATATTTTAATGCAGTTTGAAAGTATGAACAATTAACTTATAAAAATACAAAAATCAGAAATTTTCATCAGTATAAGAGCTAAAAACTATTGTTTTTTTTTTCTAACTTTTTGCCGTGGCCGACCATTGTTGTTTCAAATCCGAAACTGATGGAAACAGGAAACAATTTGGTCTATCAAACGACTTTTATTGCTTCTATTACTTGGACAACGATAATAAACATAAGGCCTGTAATATTTGAAATGGGCTAGTTTACAACCATGTACACGAAACTTCACCGGAATCGCTGGGTCTAATAGTAATTGGTCATTTGTATTAAATGAGAAGAACACATAATTGCCAAATTTGTAAGGAAAATGACCAAGCTGCAGTCCAGAAGGATGCCTGGGACAAATTTTGTCAGATGACAGTCAGAAACTTGTGAAATCCATGCCAAATCGTTTGAAAGTAGCTAAATAGTAAGAGGAACTATCAATAAAATTCTTGATTTTAGACAATTTAACTTAGATTTCTTTATATATATTTTGAGTTTTTATGTCGTGTCCCATTATTTCTTTGAGATTTTAGAAAATTTTTATTATAATCGAGAAGTTCCATTTTCTTATGATATCGTGTTTACGTTCAGAAATACGAAGGAACATCGTTGACGCCGTCACACAGGAAGTGTTGTACAGAAATCTAGTTCTCTGTCTTTTGACTTTATTGTGTATAAATCAGTTGTGACTCGATAATGCCGCCGGCTTGCAAACCGCACCAAACAGTTATTTTTTGTGGAAGAAGTGGTGATTCATGAAGCATATGTGGATTTTCACAACGACCAAAATACTTATTGACGAACCCATTGAGCCAAAAATGAGCTTTGTCACTGAAGATGATGTTGCTCTTAAAGTTGCGTTCACTGGCGCCAAATTTCGTTAGACAATTTTTATAATTTGTAGATATTGCTCGTTCGTGTACTTTACCATGATGAAAATATTGAGCTTACTGAATAATAAATTGACAATGATAATTCGATGATTAGTGAAACGGTTCACAAATTAAATTCAAAGTTGTCAAGTCCCTATTGGAAAATCCTTTAGTAATGTTTTGTCAACAAAAAGACACTTTGCTGACAGTTGAGGGCTGAGTGTAAATTACATAGTAAAAACTTTAACAATATTCTAAGTATGCCAGCAAAGCCCTGCACGTTATTTTTCGGAAGTGTCCTCAGACATTAATCTGTCTATAATCTTAAAATGTTGAAATACCAAGAAGAATTTAAATTGTTTTTTTGTGAAGTTCAGAAAATTTTGAAAAGCTGCTATCGAAATTCTTTCTCATTCCGTCTCATCCTTAAAATTTAAACATTCATTGTAATATTAGTACTAGAGAGTCTATGAGTACGGAGTTAATAAATGTGATTCAGACTATACATTGCTGAAGGTTAAAACACTAGTCAAAGTACCAAAAAATCGTATCTATCAGTACTTTAGCTCGTAATAAGCCAAAACCAATCTTGGGCCAAAATCTTTGCCGTAGACTCATTTAAAACTAAAACAAGATTAAATTCGAGAAAGAATATTACCCTCTGTTCAAAGCCTGTTTATCATTCGGAGCTTCTTCAGATGGGCTTTAAACAAATTTAGAGATCATTCAAATTAATTATTGATTAATTTTGTATAGTTTTTTTTATCAAACGCAATGGATAGAAGATCCATCCAGATGGTAGAAATAAATTAAAAACCCAGGATACATTTACCACAACCTCGAAAATGCATAATCAAGGTTATTGCAACGAGAAGAGCCATCCGCTTGGTATGGACGTGGCCGGTAATGAACCTACACATAAATTGAAACCACCATGAAATTTCCAACCACAGCACTGACCACCATCGGAAATAGCTGCCATCCCCGAATGCAATTTTATACAATTCATTGTTTGAAGCTGTCCATCGAATGGCTTTGCTCCCCGCATAGTGCTTCCGATCACCCCTGCCGTTGTCTTCGTCTGTAGAGTAAGCTCCACGGAGTTTGCCTGAAATGCTTTGTAAACGAAAACCGTCGTTAATAATTAATTTCTACTGAAACAATTTTTCGTTCCGTTGACTGCTTCCGCATATTTCTCAGAGACGCCCCCCGCACCGGCATCCGTTTCATAAAACTTTTTAGCTTCAAGAATCCTAAAATCCTTTCTCGGTGTCCGGATACATTTTTATAAGGTTTAATTATAAAAGTTCCGCCGCCATGGCCACGAGCAACAAGCCACCGCCGGGCACCGGACACGTTGCTATGCTAACCCAGTTAATTTATTTAAAGAGAAAAAAAAAATATATTTCCTCCTCCTCTGTTTCCTTCGCATATCCGTGCATGTTCGCCTGCAATTATGTCGGGACGTAAAACTAAATTAAGTACGTTTCAGGATAAAATCTCATGACTTCCGAATAAAACCTTACACCGGTTGCTCATAAACCGTCGTGTGATGTTCGACGGAAGAGGACCAGGAAGTGGGTGGTTCAGTGGAGGAATGCAAAATATTCAAAACGTCAGAGGAGAGGAGAGAAACGTAAGAAGACCCCACAGGATGCCCTGCAAAAGTAATAAAAGTTTCTGGTTGATTGGGTGCTACTTTATGCTGACGGTGGTCAATTCGGGGCAATCAACTTGACTAAGTAATGTCGTGGAACCGAACGGAAGAATGCGAAAGTTCTCAATGACAAAAAAGCAATCAGAAAATTGACTTGCAATTAGAAGTGCTCGATGGGAGGATGGTTACCTCCCCAGTCCTTTGAGTTTTCGGGGCTTCGAAAAGCAGGTGAGGAAGTATCCTCGTTTCACAGCACGTTGGATGGCAAGGAGGTGGAACGAGAGTTACGTCTCGATGCAACTCATGGAATTTCTGTTTTAAAAAGCGATTTCATGTTTCTTTGTATGTGGTCTCTTTGTGCGCTTATTTCGTATCCGAAACGAATAACAATAGACACGATCTCAACCAAGAAGAATTTGCAAATTTGCTGCGTTTGCTTTGACATTTTTTTTCTTACCGTCTGAAACTTTTTGACGGATATTCCAATCTGATTAAAAGTTTCCAACTGCTTGTGGATGGAGAGAAAAAGTTCCTTTTAGCCAAGAGAAGAAAATGCATTCTTCAATTTTTGAGGAAAAATTAGGGGAGGATTCTGTTATTCTTTATACATACACAGTTTTCGTGTAGTCGAAGCTGAAGGAAGAAAATGGTTCTAATCCGGCTATACAGAATGCAAAAAAAAAAAAATACAATAGACTAAGATCGAGTTTAATGATGACAGGAGGAAGCTTGTGGCCCATTCTTCTCGACAGTTCAGGTTATTAGCTTTACTCCAAAATGTTTTCTGATTAATGATCCTTGTGGTTCATTAGAACATACAAATCAAATTTAAACGAATTCGAAAGCGAACAATAAAAACAGCTATAAAGCACAAAATAATTTAGATCTAAATTCTATTCTATTGCAATCAATTCCTTCTCAATTTAAGGATAAAAGAAAGAACAAAAGTCTCTCGAGACCAATGCCGGATACTCTAAAAGTTCAGTGAACAATCCTCCCTCCACTAGACCATTAACAGAAGATGAACATGCAAAACTGTTCCAAAAATATCGTGGAGAAAATAGAACACGAACAGATAAATTTTAAAATTGCGCCAAATATTCAAAGTATCCGCGTAATTTCAGCTCTGCCATTATTCCCCGCAGCGCTTGGTCCTGAAAAATGAAAAAGTATCTCCAAAAGTTCCAGCAAAATGACGCCTGCCGGGGATTGAGAGTTGGCTTTTGTTGGCGGAAATTGATTGAAAGTCACCAGAGCATTAAAATCCGGTCGGTGTGGGGCAGTCAGGGTTATTTTAAGACTGTGGCGAACGGTTTACAAATCTTGAATAGTCAAGAATCCTATGTATACTGGATGAGTTAAGAGCTTCTAGTCTAGTTGGTTTCGTACAAACGACAGTCGGCGCATCATTTTCGCCATCATTATAATCAGCACCTCATCGATCAACTCGCCCCTAATCGCACCTCTCATTCGCCAAAGTAGTTGTGACTAAAAATAAATTTCCCTTTTCCTAAAATTACTGTCCACCTCTTGCGCCATCCAATCCTCCCCCACACCCACTCATTGCCAAATCACTTTCCCATTCCCGTGGCGGTTCCTCAGAAGTGCGACTAACTTTAGGTGTGAATGTATCTGAGAGTGCGATAAATCACCACGCCACACCCGCACTTGGGGAAAAACGCAGATTTACGAGCCTCCCGAGACTAACCAAAAAAACAAAAAGACTGTTGCAGACAAAATTTTCCCTTTTTTCGGCCTTAATCGCCTTCATTCCGATGTGGTCTTTAAATATATTTACAACTTGTTGCTGCGATAATTTTTGCCCACAGTACAAAGCCGATAAACAATTTTCCTCTAAACTCGTTTCGTTTCGTTACACAATTTGTTGGCAATTAGTTCCTTTGGAGTAGACCATTATGTGTGTAACGGTATCATGTTTTGAGGCTGTGGCCAGGTGGGCGTGTCGGGTGCGAGAAATCGATACTAATGCAAGTGGGATGCAAAAACTGAAGTGAAACGATGCGAGAATTCTGCAAATTGGATGTCTGTAAACCGTTGAAAGGGAGAGTGAACGTGAAAAGTTTTTGGACGGGTTTTTGAATGGGTATGGAGTTAGGGATGGGAGGGGGATAAAATAACATAGACTCCTTTTGGTCCACCGTACGAATGTAGTGTTTGAAAGGTTGTAGTGAATTTTTATGGAAATATGTTAAAAAATGTAAATATTTCTTACGTAGGGAAAAGTTTTGTCCAAGTGAGTTCACGTTGAGTTTAGCTGTGGGGAAGAATTCATTAAATTTTCTTTTTTTTGCATACAATTAATTTGGACCCATCGGGCAATGTTTTTTTCTCCCAATACTGTGCCGCTTAATATCCCGATAAAGCGATGTCTGAACAAAGCGGAATTCACTGTAAAACAAATCAAAACCTTGTATTAGATTCAAATGAAGTTGATTCAGTATAAACAACTATGGAGAAAAATCTCAGATGACGGTGGTCAAATTTAATTTCAATCAAAAGATTCTGAAATTCAAATATTAAAAACAAACCCTTGGAAGGATTTCGAAGCCATGTGGCTTCGCAAAATACACATATACTATTGTATTGAAAATCCACATGTGCTTCATGAATCAGCACTTCATCCACAAATAATAACTGTTTGGTGCGGTTTGCATGCCGGCGGGGTTATTGGGCCATACATTTTCATCGACGATAACGATCGTCGCGTTACTTTGAGTGGCTAGCGTTAACGCGCCATGGTTACCGACTATTTTTGGCCCGAATTGGAAGATATGGATTTGGGCGACATGTGGTTTCAACAGAATTGTGCCACAAGCCATACAGCACACGTAACAATCGATTTATTGAAAAGCAAGTTTGATGAGCGTATGTCAGAATGGGCCGGTCGATTGGCTTAAGCCAACAAGCCGACAATGTTGGAAGAGCTCAGAGCCAACATTGAATACGAAATAGTGGCCGTTTCAGCCGAAATGTGTGGCAGAGTAATCGAAAATTGGCTCCAACGAATCGGCCGCTACAAACGTGCCCGCGGTGGCCATATGAACGAAGTCGAGTTTCATTCCTAAATGTTTTTATTGTACTTCAAGCCGATAATAAGGTTTTTGAAATATCTCAAATGGTTTGTGTTTCATTTAAAAAAAAAATTCCCAAGTCCTTATTGGAAAACCCTTTATTAGGACAGATAGTTTGATATTGACACATCAGACTTTTGAACGACTTCATTTCTGGTAGGTGACTCATGATTTTTTAAAACATACATTGAGTGGCATAACAGTTGAGAGCCAGACCCTATCTTTTCGCGCCTCCACTGTATTGTGCGCGTTATAATTTTGACACATGTGTTGACCTACTGTTTAATGCCGGTTTCAAATGGCGAATCGTGAAAGCTTTTAATAACAGAAGTACTCCAGGAGGATTGTTAGTCGTTGGCCGAAGGTGGGGCCGTGAAAATTTTTTGTGGTGTTATTTCCCCGAGCTGGATTTAAACCTGGGTAGTCTCGCTTACAGTCCGACGCACTAACCGATCGAGCCAAGTGTGCCTACGGTGATTTTCTAAGAGCAACTTCTAAATTCTAGTAAATATTTCGCTGTGAAATGAACAGTAAATCAAATGTAACGTGTGTGCCAAATGTAATTCACGCAGAATGCAGTGGTTGGCAAAAATTTAGACTCTGACATGGCTTCTTAGGCCAAATATTACTAACAGGTCTACTGATTCTTTTTGCTGCTTCTAGTGTCTTGCAAGAGATTTTTCGATGTCAAATAGAAAACTAAATTAAAGTAGAAATTAAATGCCTACAATTCATTTAAAATTATCTTAAATAAAAACGTTTATTCCCAAAGTCCATTTACTTGATAAAACAAATTTATTTCCAAAAATAATCGGCAGTGCTATTACAGTTAAAGCAGTACTATTCTTTTAAGACTACACAGATGAACTTAAGACTTCAGTTTATGACTACAGCCGACTCAATTACAAACAGCCTTTAACTTCTTTATAAATTCTTAAATTCAGCTAGCATATTCTTATTTTAAATAATTTTTAAATTGCTAGCCAAAGGACATAGCCAGGCGTACTTTAAACCAAAAAGCAATAAAAGCCAAAAGACCAAAACACGTTGACAAACAATGCCTCACACCCACCACTAAAGGAACGCGCACGAGTTTTCCACTTGAAAATCCGGAAAAGCCTCCTGTGGTGTCACAGCAACCGCAACTTAAATGCTTAACCACTCAAAAAACAATCTCTCTGTCGACGACGTTATTTCCGCGTTAAGGTGTTGAGTCCCGAACAACCCGAAAAATATTCACGGACCGTCGACTTTCCAGATTCACTGTGCAAACCACGAGAGACACTGCTCTGAATTTACAGCCCGAGTTCACAGAGTTTATTTCAGGCCACAGCAAAACAGGTCGTCTGTAGTTTCACACCAAAGCACACCATCACCCGACAGAGACCAACAAAAAAAACACCAACCAACAAAAATAAAAAAAACACCCATACGCCCCAGTGACACCAGTTGGTTTCTGGTACCGGCAAATTAATTAAATTCCACACGACTTCGTATGAATCATGCATTTCGATTCCATCGATCACAAATGTTGTCAGGACAGGAGGAACGGGAGCAAAAAAATCGTACACCACCCGCCCTCCACACACACCGAACCTGATCCGATGAAAGGATACTGTGCTTGATGCACGCTCTTCTCCACGATACGCCTCGATGGTGCTGCTACGCATTGTGGTCCTGGTTTACATGAAACTAGAAAATGACAGATCGCATTCAGAAATAACAACAGCGCGCCTCGTAGGATAAACTTTCCAATTCGATTTGAGATTCAATCTTTCATCGGAAGTTTTAAATGACAATACACAGACACACAGACACACAACCTCACAGAGATACAGACATTGTGCTCCGTTTGGGGGTTGGGAACGAGTAGCAGCCTAAGCCAATTTATCTGGATATTTGTCGGGCAAATCGGATGAGTTTAAACTTTTGCTTAAATTTCTTGAATTTTCACGGGAATGGAATTCAATTACTCTGTGCGTCGAGCAGAGAGAGAGAGAGCGTATCTCTGGCATGCTGCTTTTTTTTGTCTTTAGACTGTTAAATGACAATTGGTGTTGTTTTTCGTCGACTTTTCGAGCAAATACACGCTTCCTTTCACATCATGAATCACTAATTAAGTGAAATGTCGTGAACAACTTGAGCAGATATGGCGGGCGGCTGCTACGACGGCGCTTTGTTTGCTCTGCAAGAGTGAATTCAATTCTCGAATGATAATCTTTGCCCACAACGAGAGATACGGCAGCATGGTGGGTCGTTGATTGTGTGAGCTGCTTGCCGAGATGCTAATGAGTTGTGAGAGTGAGTTTGTGCTTAGGGCATGTTAACTAACACGCATGGGCTTGCGGGCGGGAATATGGGGCGCGGAATCCAGTGAAGTTTAAGAGGATTTTGTTCGCTTTGTTTGCAATTAGAGAGAGAAGTTTTGCTGAGAACGCAAGTGAAAGTTTATGACATGGGAAGCTCTGCAGTAACTGACACATAATTATTTACATAATTTAGGCAAAAATGTTTAGTAAGTTTTCTTCCCTTGAATTGAAAGACCTTTGCAGTAGTCTTAAGGTTCTCGTACCTTAATTTGTTGTCAGAACACAAAGTTTTCTCTTTTTCGCTACATTTATAAATCCGAAAGGCGGCTAACAGCTGCCAATTTGTACTCAAAATCTAATAGGTAAATTTTTCTTCAACACCATTTTGGCCATATTTTTTGAAGTCCTTTAGGACTATTAGTAATATTTACTTAACTTAACCTCTTTGACTAATAAAACTTAGACTTGGACAATTTTGGTAAGAATTTTATTGTTCAATCTCTTGTTCTACATTTCTTCTTTCTTTATTGAATACTTCAATCGCATTCAGCTACTTGACGAAAATATTTGCTGAATATCAGTCAAAAGGACACTAAAAAGCCAAACTAAGCTCAATTGATAACCGCTGAATCCGTTAAAACTCCATGGAATTTGTGACGAAATAGAGTTGGACACTTGGCCACAGAAATAAAATGTTAATCAAAATATTTATCCAGCAAAGAAAAGTACAAGAATTAACGAAACCCAATTCCGTAAGCCAACATCTGAACTCGTTGAAAGAATTCCGTTTTCTTGCTCTGGGAGCTGAGCTTTTCTCATTAAAGTTCAATTCATTATTACCGACAGAGTTCAATTATATGCAGTACAATGTTCAGCAAATTCTTGTCGTGTTTTTTTTTATGGAGTTTTTACAATATAATAGCATTCTGAACACGAGTAGAGTATGACTATTTCAGAACTAATGCCAAATTTCATTGCAAAAAAGAACTGTGCAAATGTTATAAACCAACAAAAGAGCTGACTTCTTTGTAAGCAACTAGCAGGCTATTTTTTGAAAAAAATGTCTACAAAAAAAAAATTTTTAATGCAAATGTTTACGAGAAATTGAAGTTTAAACAAAAAAACCGCTGGTATTTGCCAATGGCAATGGTATCATTTTTTTAAAAGCAACCGCTGAACCAATTTGACCTCCTTTTTTGCGCTGTTTTCGTAGAATTTTGGTGACGCAAATACCACCATTCTAGTTCACTTCTAAAAGAACCTTCACCTCACTGTAATTTCAAAACTTAACCGCAGAATTAATTTTAATCAGCTTATCGGCTCAATTTCGGAGAGCTTCTGCCTCTTTTTCAGAAATTTAAAATAATTACCAGAACAGATCATTAAATTGCCAAAGGACTCTCATACCCAAAGGCGATTAAAATATATTATGCTGATTGAATGTGAACGAAACCTCTCACCTTCAGCGAAAACTGTAATTAAAAACTAACACACCCACTGTGAAACTATTTCTTAGGACCTTCAGATACTGTTTCAGGGGATCCCCATATCTCGGTTCATTTATTCATCGTTGTTTGCTATAAAATTAAATTAAATTTACATGTCTTCTGTAGTAATTGAATGACATGAAAATTTACACCAACCTGCCAGCGTTTTGATCATTAAAAATTCCCTTTGATGGAATTTACAAAATACGTATAGATGTATGCCTGCCACTGCGCCACCCTTTTCCACTCTACAACACACCTCTTCTCATGTAAGGGCGGCTATAAGCTCGCGTCACTGTGTTTGTGTATCTAGCGAAAGCCTGCATCTGTTTTGTGCTAGACCGAATCGGTGTTTGCATTGAAATTTTGCCCCATCTATCTCTCCCAAAAAATTCCTCTACATTATTCAGATACACCGGCGTAAATTGAATGATGTGCAAACTCACACTCGATATTTAACTTAATTTGTTTTAAAATAAAGTTCTTTTTGAAAAAAAAAACTCATGCGTCGTGTTTTGAATTTTTTCAGAGGGAATGTGAAAAATGAAACGTGCCGCCACGTTGTGATGGCTGAATGAAAACAAATAATGTATTGGCCTATTTTTTACGTTTGTAATCGGGAGTCAGCGTTCTACTTACTAAGCGTGCTGCTCTTCATTAACTTCACATAACTTCGACTTTGCGTAGAGTAGTTCATTCAGCTTTCGACGTGGTTGGAGTGGTCGTATCTTCGTCCTTTGAGAGTTATCAAAGGCGAACTTCATTCCGTAATCTAAAAAAGAAAATATCTGCAGGCCAGAAACCTCATTCACATGAGAAGAGTTAAGAGTACTCGTATGAAATGGGGTTTATATTTTTTTCCTCTCTTTTAATAAGTTTCAAAGAACAAGTAGCAATGTTCGGGACGGGTTCTTAGAAAACTTTAAAGCCACTCAATTTCCATATCAACAGGAGATAATATTCGAAAGTGTTTTTTTCAAGGATACATAGTCGTAGCAGAAGCTAAAATGTTTGGTAGCGGAACTGTGTTCGCCGTTCATTTACGGGTGGTTAACATGCAACTGATAGTTAAATAAAAAAAAATCACTTCTTTAAATTCAATCGAGAGTTTTGCGAAAAAAGCAACCTGAACTTTTATCAACTTCAGAAACAAAATTTTCAATTCTCAGAAAAACCGACCGATAATTTTATATTTTAAAATTCAGCTCATGTTGGGACGAGTTAATTGGAAGTACAATTTTAATTGCAAATCTTTTGGCATATCAAACAAGACCATATTTATTTTCTGAAATATTTACCAAAACTTATTGAAAAAGTTCAAAAGCAGTTTACCAAGTACAGTCGCTCACAGCTTATTTAACCCAAACTATTTTTACAACTTTTAAGGCGTATAGCTCGTAAACACGAAAAGCTATCAAAGAAGTAAAAACGCAAAAAGATTTGTTTAAACTTTAAGAAAACACCTAGGCTTGTTATTTTAAACTAAAAATTACACAAAAAAAATTAGTCAAAAAGAAAGAAACTCACAAACTCAATGTCACAGCTTATTTAACCCACTTTTAAAATAAAGAAAATGAAAAAGAATAACAAATATTTTTATCAATATTGATACTTGGTATGTCCCTCCAATTGTTCTAAAGCAGTTTTAAGCCGCCTGCGATATAATTCCACTAATTTAGCCCACTAATTTAGCTAGCCTTTTCATAAGGTTTTCATGACCCTTTTTTATTTTATCTGCCGTTGGGTGGTTTTTACCGAAAATCTTACGTTTATGAGTACCTGCATCCAAAATGGACCCCAGATTTTCAATCTTATTAAGACATGGAGACTGTCAACGAATTCAGAACGTGCGAAAAATTGTAAACAAGTCGAAATTGGACAAAACCCGACGTATTTTTCGATTCATTCTCTTGATAGTCCCGAAAACGGTCTCCTATTATTGATTCCCATGCCGCCAATCAGACCCACATACTTACTTTTCGATTTAGACGGCTCTGATTCCCTGTTAAAGTATCGTTTAGAATGACTCTTAATATAGCACAAGGCTAGACATTCATTGTTGATAGGTTGGATTTAAGTGGCCTTGGTTTTCACATGACCAATTCTATGTTGCACCTAAATCTGAATCAAGTCAAATAAAGCCAAGAAGAACATCCCATCTGCCAATATTTCACCAAATGGCTTACATCATCTATAAAGAATGATTCGGATTTGGATAATTGCCGGGGCGAAGCCAGGACGGGACACAAGTAAATAAATAAATAAAAGTGGTTTACTGTCAAAACTCTCGGCCGCAAGTAGTAGTAAATGTAAATTGCATTTCGCAGTATTAAAACAAGTTTATTATTCCAAAACAAAAGCTTAAATGAGTTTATGATGAAACTACTAATTGTAAATTTGGTCATCATAAAACCATGTTCCAGGGCAACGTTGGTTAGTAGTGTATACAGAACGTGTTTTTGACAGTTAATTCTATCCACCACTATTTCTCCTTTTTGACAGCTGACATCTGATTTGTGTTGTGGTTTATTTTAGTGGGTTATTTTTAGGGGTGACCTTAAATTTACTTAAATACAATAAAAACCTCTGCATAGCATAAGTGAAAAAAATATTTAATGTACATACACTTATGGAAAAAACTATTGGCACAAATACGACTCCTGAATATAACATTAAATTTGAAACGACGATAATTATATTCTAAGTTTTTCTGAGAGATCTGAGAGGTATTTTCGTCTCTCGTTATTAATTAAAAAATTAATAAACAAAACTTTTCTTGCTAAAACGGAAACATACCGTTCCGGAATAGGTCTAAAACCGGAAGCACTTGCTTTTTTTCATGTGTGTATATACAGTTGCGGTCAAAATAATAACAGTGCTGCTTTCTGAAGGATACCTTTTTGCAACTTGAGTAATATCATGCTAATGATTGGAGTAATTGAAAAATCATTTGCTCCTTTCAGTTATTGTTCCTAAGTAGAAGAACATTCACAAAGTCTCCAAGAAAAAAATATTCTTTCACACTATTACTGCTATGCACTGTAATTTTTTTCACCGCAGGTGTATGTAAAAATGGTAGCAAGTTTCCTAGAAAACAAACTGTCAACTCGTCGTCTTTGTGGATGGGATTTTCTAAGAACTGGGGATATAATTTCACCTTTCATAACATATCTGCGGTTCCCAAGGCTACCTACAAAGGTATGAGCATACATCCTCATCAGCTCAGCAACTATAAGCAGTCACTTCCTTTGTCTGCATTCTGAGAAAAGGTCAATACAGCCCACATCAAAAGATCCAACTGTCATCCTTAAGCTCACATTCCCCGCAACGGCGGACATACACAGTTCTGGGTCAAAGACAATTCTGACAGCTAAGAGTATATTCGTCTCCATTTCACTTCACCACCCGTTACATTACGACCACTTCACCGCAACGATAGATAAAAATAAAAATAGAAAATCACTTGACAGATGTACACGAGTGTAATCTAAAAGTTAAGATGTCATACAGAGACGCAACAAAAACCAGAAGAGTTCATCTTCAGCAAAAACCACAAATGGCTCTGTTCATGTGTTCGTGTGTACAGAGTAAGAGATGGAGTACATTTAACGGAAAGCTAAATGCAACAGCATGTGAGTGCCCCACAACCAGACAACATAAGGCAACCGTAATGGGTAACAGTTGTGGTAAAATGGACTGTCGTGTGAAGAGAGCTGTGAAATCGAGTAAAAAAAAAGAAATCTAACTGTACGAGTTTAAAGCGACAGGAGTAAAAAACGAATTCTTCCAAAGTGGGATGAAAAAAAGGCACACGGAAAACGCTTAAAAAGGGGACCCAACGACATCTTGAAACTCATCCGATGACAGCACGTATTCGCGCTACGTGACGCGATATGTGTCAGAAACCTCGTGAGATAATCCATTCTCCATTTCACAAGCGACAAAATGCTGCGAAGGAATGAAGACCCACTATAAGCGGAGCGATAAAGGATTCGGGAAAGGACTTTCCCTTTAATTTTTCTATTTTCTGGTCTCAAAGGCTCACAATGTACCACTTTGTGTGGTTGTACACATACACACACACACATATGTCGAAGGTTTTTCGGTGAGGACTGCAGTGGAACGTAAATGTACATCGACGTCAAGTGAAATACGGAAGCCGTGTTCTAATTCAAACGAAAATTCCAAAAAACTGTGACCTTTCGCTCGGAACAAATTTCCTTTTAGCGAGTTAATTTTTTTTTTTCCACCATAAAGGACTTCGAGGAATTTTTAACTCAGAAGGAGAAAAATAAAACTTTCAAAATATGAACGGGGCAGAGATAAATATCTGAAATTCAATTCTTTAAATTTTTTGACGGGTGTAAGTGACAGCTTTCTGTTCGAGTTGACATTTGATATTTGAAGAATATGGTCGTGACCTAGGAAATTAGCTGCTCCTGGGGAAATGAAACAATGAATTGAAGTAATTTAAGAAAATGGATTTCTTTTGCTTTTTGTTTACCGTCATTAGCAAATTACGTGAAGCCTTGTGAAGTGAAATAGAAGAATATTGTGATTGAGTTGAGGGGGATGCCTTCATGTGACATTTGACAGATTGACCTGCTTTGTGGAGGGTTTCTGAGAAAGTCATAAACGAGTGAATGAGAAGCAAAAAAAAAAAAAAGAAATTGATTTCAACGACTTTTTCTTTTCTGGCAAATGACGGACAGGTTAATTGAGGAGGCGGTTAGATGGGCATGGGAGAATTATTTCGTCAAAATTCTGACGAAAGCTGGGATGGAAATAGAACTGAAGATGAATATGTACGTCGTGTCATATTCAGCTCTTTGGTACGTTTTATATATCCCACTGGCGGTCAATGAATGAAGTTCTGTGTGAACATATTTCTGACCCAATACATTTTTTTTGTCGCTATTTGTAAGGCGAAAGCCTAACAAAAAAAAGTACTAAATTACTTGCTTTAACGTTATAAAACTGAATTGTAGCTGGCAGCACACCGGGCCTAGTTTGGCCTGAGTGTACAAAGTAGTCAAAATGTCAACAGAAGAAGGTTTTGTAGCGTTTAAACGGTGGCTTTCTTTTGAGTATTCCCAATTTATGCATTCGCAGCGGTTAAATTTCAAGAATATAACAGATTGGGGTATCTGTTCGTTTTCCAATTTCCAATTTTTTTCTATCGTGATTATACACGTATGAACTCGTGCATATTGATGAAATAACATTGGTTTCCTTGCCAAATGCGGTTTTTTCTGCTTCAATTCATCAAATCGCATATCAAATTGTCCAAAAGTTGCACTCTTCTTAACGTAGCTGATGTGCATGACACAACCTACATTTCAAAAAACTTTGGACTGGAGTTTGAATTTCCTTGGTAGGCATTCACCCAAAGAAACCCATTGCCTTGATTGTGTCTAATACATTACCAAGTGGTTGAGGCTTCATTTTTCTTGCTTAACATATTTGTTCAAGGATTGTAAAAGTTTTTATATCTTCCTGCAATTACGTGCATAGTTCTAATTCATTTTAAAAGGTAACGTAGGCTCTCGTTCGCAATGTGGCATCACCATGGGTCTGAATCCGGGCTAAATGCGACTCTAGTTAAGCTTCTTATTAGTTTTAATGAACTTTGAATGCAGAAAGTATGGTGTCACAATTATGCAAACCAGGCCTTAGTGTGGCTGCGGATCTCCTACCGCCAGCCACTAGGTCGTAATCCGACCTAACCCGCTCAACTCTTGGCGAGAAACTACGTGAAATCTGACTAAGTTCGACTTATCTCATATTGCTGCAATTTGTTTAGTCTTGTTTTAATGGCAAGAAAATACTTTTACTGGGAAAAATCACGGATTGAGGATGATTTCAGGTTCAGAGTTAATGCTGATTTCTGGCGAGCGCAAATTGGGATATAAATTAATTTCTTTTTATTTGAACGAACATTTGGTAATGTTTCATTATTTCTTAAATAAGCAAATAAGTCTACTCTTTTCGCATTTTATCATCATCATCTTCTTTGCCCGCATGTTCCACTAAAGGGGTTGCGGGGGCAGTGCACGCAAAAGAGATCTCCAGGCATCCCGATCCTCCGCCGCCGACTCTAACTCCTCGGCGGTATGCCCAAGCGTAACCAGGCGAGCTTTTGGACTTGATCCAACCATCTCATCCTGGGTCTACCGAGCGGTCGCCTACCTGACGGAGTCACATTCAAGGCACGCCTTGGAAGTCGTACTGCAGGGGACATTCGTGCCACGTGGCCATACCATCGAAGTATGGATCTTTCCGTTCGGAGAAGAAGCTGCTCAACGTTTAGCTCTCCCCGTACTGTCGTGTCTCTCACCCTATCACGGCGAGTAACTCCTACAACAGCACGCAGAAATCTCATCTCGGTAGCTTGTATTCGCGATTTTATTCTTTCGGTCATTACCCAAATTTCATGACCATAGGTGAGAGTTGGAACAAATACCAAATTGAACACCGAAAACTTGGCTTTCACCCCAAGCTCGGCCTTCCTGATGACAGACCTTCCAAGCTGATTCAAAATTGACCCAGCTTGGCCAATCCTACAGGAAAGCTCAGTATTGCTCCTCCCATCACTCGTGAAAAAGACCCCGAGATACTTAAACTTCTCCACCTGTTTCAATGGAACTCCGCTGACCTGCAGAGTGCATTACACAGGCGTTCTAGAAATGACCATCACCTCGGATTTGTCCACGTTAACCTTCATCCCAGCATCAGTACAGACGGCCACAAACCTATCTAGCGCACGTTGGAGTTTCGTCTGTGAGGATGTGAGGATAACTAAGTCATCTGCAAAAAGCAGGTGACTTGCCCTCAGCTCCCCCAGTGTCAAACATTCTTCACCACGGCTGCGTTGTAACATCCAATCCATGTATATAATGAAAAGAAGAGGTGACAAGACGCACCCTTGGCGAAGTCCAACGCCCACAGTAAAAGGTGTTGATTTTATGCCGTTAATCCGAACACAGCTGCTACAGTTTGTGTATAGGGACTGAATGGCCCTCAACAGAGACCCATTAATCCCATACTCCTGCAGAACACTCCAGAGTTTTCCTCGAGGAACTCGGTCATAGGCCTTTTCCAGGTCAACAAAGCAACTGTAGACCGGTTTGGCATATTCCCACGCCTTCTCGAGTACCATTCTTAGAGTGAAAAGCTGGTCGGTAGTACTTCTGCCGGGTCGAAAGCCGCACTGTTCGTCCCCCAACCTAGATTCGACCATAGCTCTAGAACGCGCCTCTAACACCTTCGCATAGACTTTACCGGGGAGACTTAAGAGAGATATGCCCCTATAATTCGAGCAGTCTCTCTTATCCCCCTTTTTAAAAAGAGGGAGAATCACCCCAGTTTGCCAATCACCCGGCGTCTCGCCACATTCCCAGGCCACCTTAATGACACGAGAGAGCCATAGAACTCCCTCTCTACCCATCGCCTTCAGCATTTCTGGCCGGATTTCATCCACACCGGCGGATTTGCCGACTTTAAGCGACTCAATCGCCAAAGTGACTTCCTCCACCGTTGGACAATTCTCCGCCCTACTCACGACGACAGGTCTGCCACCTTCAGTGCCCTGTTCGGGATTGAGCAACTCCGAAAAGTGCTCGCTCCATCTGCGTAAGATGTCTGCCTCATTGGAAAGCAACACCCCATCTTTGGATTTAACTCCTTCGATGATGTTGAATTTCCTTCCTCTGAGGCGGCGGATGGTTTGCCAGAACACCTTATTTGCAGATCTATGATCGCTTTTCGCATTTAGGAAAAGTAATTTAAATTTGTCTAAAAAATAAATCGAAATTTGGCAAGCTCGAAATATTTTCCCTTGCCCGAATCGTGCTATAGTTATTTTTTTGAAATAGTCTACTCTTGTTTGTTTTTAATGGAAAGATTTGATTATATGGCATTACTTTCAAATTCTTTTTGGTGTGACCATACACACTGGGACAATTAGGGTTAAAGCAAATTTATGTGTCAAGACTTCAAAAGCCTTATTTCAAAAGTCGCTATTCAAGAAATTCCCATGAAATTTCATTCTGCTTGCACTCTTACAACACCTCATGACCGTTTCCAGTCTAGAAAGTTTTCGAAAGTTTTTCCATTTCTCTGGTCATTATCCTCCACTTAAACGTTTTCCGGAAATAAAATTCCCGTGCTCCTTTATTTCTTATAGTAATTTGTTTTAGAGCCCTCTAGGAATCGCGTAATTTCTTATCTCCGGGTAAACAGACGCCACTTCGCACGCAATGCAATCCCATCGCCGCACCTGGCGTGGACTCACAAAATAGACACAAAAATTATTCCACTATTTGTCCGTCCAAAAATAGAATTTCTCATCACTCCTTCTTCGATGGATTCATCTAGCTCGAAATCGCTATCATTTTCTGAGTAAGCGTAACGCCCCACAGCACGCCAGTCACCTTTGACGGAAATCGAATTTTCTTAATGGTCTTCAAGGACTTCGAATAAACGACACTTAAAATGCGTAACCCCCTTACTGCTCAAACTTGTCAAATTTACGAAACGACAAAAGACAAACACAGAAAGGATACACGCACACGCACGCACGCAGCACGTAGGCGAACACGGTCGTTACTGTCAGAACTCATTCGATCCACTTAATCCTCAGCTCAGCTGCTCTAGTCCTCCGAGGTGTTCCCTTGTAATTCATCACCCAGAATTGACACATTCCGAGGCCAAAAACGAGGACTCTTATGCATAATTGGCTCAGACCAAAAAAAATTTGTTTTGAGATATCGCCCGATTCTGTAAAGTGCCCCCACCCCACGGAAGAACAGCGCCGGACAAAAAGTATTCAAAAATTTAATTCATCGGGTTGACGACTTTTATTTCGGCCCTCTTTAAGCACACGCACACACCGATACACGATTCATCCGCTCGACTGAGTTTGGTGAATTCGAACCTCGGTCATGTCTGCGCCGCAAACCCCTCGCCCACCCACTCGGCGTAGTTGTCGTCGTCATGTCGGTGATTTTCATTCCATTGACCACTTTTGCGATTCGTTGGGAACAATAACCCGACGGACGTCGATACAGTCCCGTCCGTAGAGTCTGGTCAAACCGCAGGGGTATTTATTGATGGCTTGTCTTTTCGGTAGAGAAGAGGGGGAGGTTCAGCCGGGAATGGTCTTGTTGGCTTTTAGCTCCCAGTCGTCGCCCCACGCCTACCGGCACACCGACTCCTCGTCTGTGTCTGTTTTCATAGCGCTGGTGGTTTGATTCATGAGGAAAAAGTGCACGGCGGAGTGTGGTCACGAAGAAAAGCAGGTGTGCCGTTATGAAAAGATACTTTCATTCTTTGTCTGAAGCTGAGTATTCTTTTTGAAGGCAAAAAGAATGTGACTAAGCGGCAGAGTGGGGGCGGAAGAAGCCAGCAGTGAACAAAGACACACACCACGACCAGGTAACAGGTTTTACCAGTATCTATGTGACTCACAAAACAAGAGACCGAGAGAGAGAGAGAGAGAATTGCGGATGCCTTTAGTTCGCATTGCCCAGTGTTGCAGTGGGACTCGTTTCTTTTTTCTGTGTAAGCAGCAGAATGAGGAGGAGGTAGGAATGTGCACCCCCCTTCCTTTGGGTGAGTGAGCGCATTTAGCTGACCTTTATGTCTGCATCCGTTGGGAAATATCGTGAATTTTTGCGTCGTAAAATGGCGCAATAAACACGTTTCTTCGATTTAATGGGTATTTTCTTTTGCTTAGCGTTGCATAAGACGACTGCACGGCTCTCGTGAGATCTTGTCTTTGGATGCGGGAATGTGCGAACTCTGTCGGAAGCGTGCTGTGATGTTGCTTTTCTACTGTGCGTCATTCATTTTGACAGCTGTCATTTTGTAGATACTGCTCTTTGGCGGTGATTAGTCATTTTTAGTTTTTTTTTTGGCAACGGGACGGCAAATGTTGGTCGAGGGAAATTAAAGGAAATCGAATCGATTGAATCTTTGTAAGTGCGAATACGATTCAGAGGAAAATATTCAAAGGTTCGGAGAAAGTCTTGCAAGTTAATCTGACAGATAAGTGTGAGAGGTCTACCTTCGGTGAGGAAATCGTGATGACTGTGGGTGTATTTCGTTTTCTCTTAAGAAAAGAGCGAAAGAAATTTATGAGTTTGGCCTGCCACGACTAAGGAGCAAGAGTTCACGTACAAAAGTCAATTACTGTGTCTGCCGGAGTCCATTCTAAGTCTGATTGATGTAGAACACGAAAAGTCGACCTAAATATGATTTTCACACGAAATATGCTTTCTGATAGGAAACTGAAGCCTTGAATGTCTGTCGAATAAGAGAACAAGCATGAAGCCTTCTGTCTTCTGTCTTCTGTCTTCTGTCTTCTGTCTTCTGTCTTCTGTCTTCTGTCTTCTGTCTTCTGTCTTCTGTCTTCTGTCTTCTGTCTTCTGTCTTCTGTCTTCTGTCTTCTGTCTTCTGTCTTCTGTCTTCTGTCTTCTGTCTTCTGTCTTCTGTCTTCTGTCTTCTGTCTTCTGTCTTCTGTCTTCTGTCTTCTGTCTTCTGTCTTCTGTCTTCTGTCTTCTGTCTTCTGTCTTCTGTCTTCTGTCTTCTGTCTTCTGTCTTCTGTCTTCTGTCTTCTGTCTTCTGTCTTCTGTCTTCTGTCTTCTGTCTTCTGTCTTCTGTCTTCTGTCTTCTGTCTTCTGTCTTCTGTCTTCTGTCTTCTGTCTTCTGTCTTCTGTCTTCTGTCTTCTGTCTTCTGTCTTCTGTCTTCTGTCTTCTGTCTTCTGTCTTCTGTCTTCTGTCTTCTGTCTTCTGTCTTCTGTCTTCTGTCTTCTGTCTTCTGTCTTCTGTCTTCTGTCTTCTGTCTTCTGTCTTCTGTCTTCTGTCTTCTGTCTTCTGTCTTCTGTCTTCTGTCTTCTGTCTTCTGTCTTCTGTCTTCTGTCTTCTGTCTTCTGTCTTCTGTCTTCTGTCTTCTGTCTTCTGTCTTCTGTCTTCTGCCTCCTTTTTTCGATCACCAAAATGACAATTCAGTTAATTTTTATGGAACTGAAATCTGACATAAAGTGGAAAATGCAGTTTCCATAAAAATTTAAATTGGCATCACTCCTCTATCTCTGTCAAACATTTTCGTAAAATAAATTATAGAACAAAAACATTCGCGTGAGTGATAAAGCTGTGTTCCCTTTCAATGACGTACAAAAACCGATCGATTACGTCCCTTCTCCACCTCCTCCACCTTTCCAATTTGTCACATTTTCCTTGTTTCACGACTCTCATTTGTCACCAACTTCCCGAAAAAGCACTTACCGCTAGACTGTGAATCGTTGTTTATGTTCCGTCAACTAAAACCCAACGACCGTTATCAAAAATACCTGACAGACATTTGGCAACTTTACTAATGGAAAATTATACGGTCTCTGCGACCTAAATTGAATTATCCATTTCAATTTCATTTTTTTGTGTTCCTGCAGTGGAAATGAATATCCGTATATTCATCATCAATTTCAACATTTTAATTATTCAAAAAACCATCAAACAAAATTGCCCCACTGGCTCTGGACATTCGTTCCCTTAAGCACCACCAAAAACTAACAACGAAATTGAAATGCATAACCTTTTTTTATGGATACGTACACGTCTCCGTATTATCCCGAGCTCGCCGGGGGGTGGACTCTAAAATTTATGTTGTGAAGTTTATTAAACTTCATGACAGATACGGAAAAATAAAATGAACCTCTGACCCAAAAGTATTGATTTCTTTTTTTTTTATTCAATTGTAATCCCTAGTGGATTCAGTTTTGCGGATAAATAAGAATTGCGTCTGACTACATGACATCGCAGTAAATTGAGACCAGTAGGCTGTGAAATTTGCAAGGACTTTGTTGATAGTCTGAACTGAGTTTCTCAGTGTTCTGATTTATGAGTTCGAATTTTGAGCTTCAATTTCGTCCCGTGCCCTGACATCAGTTGGCTTGAATCGATTGTGGAGGGTCAAGTCCCTTCACGTTCCTTTGTGTACATTTTTTGTTGGCGATGGAATCTGAAAGAGTTTTTTTTCTCCTTACGACAACACGTCCATTAAGTAGAGTCGTGCCGATCATGTTTCAGTGCTGCCAATGTCCGTCCTTTGAAGTGACAGACTGCAAGACGACAGGAAAAATGTCGAAGACACTAATTTCATTGTGATTAAAGAGGACGAAAGAACTCTAAAGGGGAAAGTTGTGGTAACTTGCTTTGAAACCCTTTTAAAGTGACTTTTATGGAGATGACCCCTCTGCGGGAGTTGAAAGCTGTTGGTTTGCTGTAATGAATAAAGAAGAGCGACTGATGGAGTTATTGTGCACAAAAAAAGTTTCATTAGTTTTGTTTAAGTAGAAAGAAAGATTGAAAGATTGAAGAAAAAACATCAAAGTGTTACCACAGGATTGGTTTTGTTTGTTTATTGACTAACGCATGACATGAAATAGTAAATGGCTTTTTAATAATAGGCCCAACGGGCTGTAACGCCACCCAATTATTTTTAATTATTATTAATATTATTACGTTTACACCCGGACGCTTCTCTACTCGAGAACTGCCGAAAGCTAAGATTTGCTGTCTAGTTTTTCGTGTCCTAAAAAGTTTTATCACACAAAAACCCCACAGTAAAACATCATGCCTGATTCATGGAAAAGTGAGGAAAAAAATATGAATCTGAATAAATTTCTCTACAACCCCCCTTTGCAAGCCTTCACCAGACTTAACCGTCGACCAGCTACCACAAACTTTAATTTAAAAATATTTTTACCTTTCCAACGTCATTAAAACGAAACGAACTCTCAGATACGTTTCCTCAACCATAACTCCAATTAGCAAAATGTGTTCTGCAAAAAAAAAAAACACACCCCATAAGCGTCCATCAAAAAAACTAAGGGCGAAAGGTCCACCAAGAAGCATAATTGAATAGAAAACCTCTGACCACCGGCCATCTCTGGTCGACATACACCGCCTCCACTCCTTTTCTGAATTAAGCCAAACAGAATGCTTGGATTTATTTATTTCTTCTTATTTTTTACTCGCCATTATGTGGGAATGAATCTCTTCGCTATCTCAAAAAACTTTTTTTTTACATTTTTTGGTTGAAGAAAAACGGTTTCCGGTACAGTGCACAGTTTAAAAAAGTTCTTTATCGTTATTAACACCTTTCCAGATTTTCCTTTTGTTCTAAATTTAGAAGAATAAACGAAAAAAAAAAAACGAAAGGAAAGCAAAAACGCAGAGGGCAAAAAACAAAAAAAAGTAATTCTGTGAGTTTTGATACATAATCTTAAAGTCAATAACTTTGGGTCTATGATACCTCAGCAGGTGTGTTAAGGGCAATTTTTGTTTATCATACGGATGACCTGTGAGTGGATACTGAACTTTAGGCGAATTTCTAAAGTCTTGTGGTGATGCAAAACGGATATCGAAGTAGGAGATTGTGATTGAGGAGGTTCTGCTGGGGAATTATTTTAGAAGTAATGTAAGGCCAAGGGATTTATGAAGTTGTTTCACTATTTGAATTGCATTCAATGGAGGGAAATGGGAGACACACAGTTGCACAGTCTCGATTTGAAATTAATTGTATTTCAAAAAGTGAAATTAAAAATTTGGATAAAAATATTTCCTTAGTACGAAAAAACTCTTTTATTTTGGGTAAAAATAATTAATAAAATTGCTTCAACAAATAATGTTACTAGGATGTACTGTAACTATCGCCACATTCTTATTCGTATAAAGCATGCTTTCAAAGTCTATAACCTTACTGTACGAGTACGATTCGATTGACTGTAAGTCATGAAAGAACGCATTTATATCATCGGAATATTTAAGACACCTTCGTTGTTCTTGCTCTCCTGCTGAGGTGTAGCTTGAGTGCCAGTCTTGATAAAGAAAGTTGGCCTTTTTCTTTAAAAAAAACTCAAGAAAATTCACAGTAAGGTCACAGTAAGCCTGTCAAAAACTTAAGCAAACAACGCTTAGAGATAAGTTCAATGACAGTCAAATTGTATGGAATCCACATCTGAAATAAAGACAATTAAGTCAACCCAATGAAAATAAAAAATTGGTATCACTTTTCTACAACAGTTAAAGCCTTACTAGCGTTTAAAGTCTTGTCAGAAGAATACAAAATTAGGTCAAATACTTAAGTATCTCTTAAGTATCTATCTCCCGACAATACTCATTTTAAAATATTCCAACCACATTCCAGCTTAATTTTATACAACTGAACTTATTTTTCAAGAAAGGTGCATTCAAAGTTACTTAATCTCATCGATTTAAAGCAACCTCTTCAAAACAAATGTTAGGGGGTGATTGCTTAGGCTTATGCTTCTCTTATAGAACTTATAACGAAATTGCGTCCATTTTGCATATTTCACAAGTTCATATTAAGAAATAAGCCTTTACAGCTATTTCATTGAAGCAAGAAAGAAAAATTAGAATACCAAATAAAATGGATTATTTCAAAAACAATAAAAACCACAGATCGAATTAAAATTCCGCTGAATACAAACCTGCCTTATCTCAAATCAACTTAAAAAAAAAAACACCCGCAAAAGTTTGAAAATCGTTGCCATCATAAACAAAATTTTCTCCAAACTTTACCAGAAGGTCAATCACAAAAATCGTGAACCCTTTTGACAGCCAAAAGCGAGCAAAGTTTGTGAAACTTAAAGTTCACGTACTGCGCCAAAGAGTAAATCACCTCAAACAAACTCCGGCAATCAGTCGAGAGGATAGAAAAGTTGGCCAAGTCAGTCGGGAGCACGAACGGCAGGGCACGTATTTTTGTTACTTTCGTTCAGCTTATCTCTGCCTTAACTCTCCACAGACTCGCATAATCGTGGTAAACTGTCAAAGGGCTGCCAGAGGTGGCCGGGATTACACAGACGGTCATTAGGCGACCAGTAGTCTTCCCTCAGGCAACTAATCAATATTCCAAAGAGCTCCCAGCTATCACTGAAAGAGGAGAATCTTTAACCAAATTCGCCCCCCACTAATGGCTGCGGTCTTACCCTAATCTCCAAAGCTGTTGACACCCATCGCCTGTGCGCCTTTCAGCAAACGCATGACGTGTGAGTCTTTTCAACTCTCATCAGGATTCCTCTCTTGTGCCAACATCCCCAACCCTCCACCCAGGCGCCTGCAAAGTCAACAAAGCACGCCACACTAAAGAAACCAAAACGAAAAAAAAAACGAGGAGGCAAAGAAAAACCTCACCGCCACCTAAGTGCACTGCACTCAAACGCAATTATAAATTCCGAATGAGTAAAACACTCGTCGCCAGCTCTCCAGAGGTCCCTGCATTCATCCATTCCTCGACAGGAGAACTACGAAAAAATTCCATTTCCCATCTGGCGTGAGTTCACGGAATTAAATGTGCCATTTGATTTAATTGTCCTAAAGCACACTAAAATTCTTTGTCAAATGGCTTATTCATTTACGCTAGGAGCCCCTTGGACGTAAGCCCTGTGTAAACTGACAAAAAAACAAAAATACCGCCACAAATTCAGCAACCACTCTACGGCCATAATTCGTGGCAAGAGTAATCAAATGAGTAAGTTGATAAACAAAAGACCGAGGGGAGGCCACAGGAACTCACCAACACTTGCAACTTGTTGTTCAAACAATTGGCCTTCGGAGCGACACCCTCGAATTGGGATTAACAACACGAGACGCCACACACCCCCACCCCGGTTGTGGACGTGGAAGTAGAAGTGTAAGTGTAAGTGGAAAAGCGGCTAAAGCCGCTTGCCGTTTGTTGTTTAGCGCCCTCTCGGCAGCGGTAATATCTGTTGTGCGCCGCTCTTCCATTTGGCAGATAATTTGCGCGCTGGCCTTCCATTGACAGCAGGCCCATGTGGTCGTTGCCAGAGTGCCACTGTTGTTCATTAAGACCGAAAGCACTTAAACTATAAAATTGCATTCAGTGTTGCCAATACATGGGCTTTCATGTAGGCGGGTGGATGATTGAATTGGGGGAAAATGTTTTGGTTGAAGCGATGGACGCAAGGGTGAATGATTTCAACAATCGTTGAGACGAGTGGATAAGGGCACTTTGTTGATAACGAAAAAAAGTGTCAATGAAACAAGCCAAAAGGGAAAAGGGCCAGGAGGAAGAGAGTGCGTCATGTGAGAGCATGTCACAGTCAAGAGCTTCGCAAAAAAGTTGAACTTTACGGAGACATGTGGGGCCAGAGTTGATCTGTTATACCAACTGACAAATAACTCATTCGAGATGTGACTGTTTTCCATCGGAGAGGTTTATGAGAAAAAGTAGCAAGACCAACATGCAAGCCAGCACCGTCGCCACACAGTGCAAAATGTTGAGACATCCTTATTCGACAAGTAAATCACCTACCCTTAAATCATTCGACCATTTCATGAATACCCAATAGATTGAGGTATTAAAAATACCGAAGACAATCTTAAATAATCGATTTGGAACAATTCATAGAAATTTGACAGCTCATGGCGGCCTTGTTTTAAGAGGATACATTTTACGTGTAGCCATTTTATCAATATCAAGTCATTATTATAAGTGAAATAGATAAATTAATCATAAAGTTTGAACGGTGCATATACAACTGGTCAAAAAATAGGTGTGAATAATTTATTTTGAAAACTAATATTGTTACAACACTTTCTTTGGAAAGTTATAACTTTTCTTAAAGAAATAATATAAATGAACATAAATTAATAAATTTGGCAACTTAATGGATTAAAAAAAATAATTTGAAAAAACTTTAGCTCTTGCAAAAAATAAATGGCTGTGTCTTCCTAAAATATCAATAATTATGGTTTTTATTAAATTTTTTTTCTTAAAATCTTCACCTTAAATGAAGTATAAGATGCCTAATATTCTTATTGCACAAAGAAATGTCTGATGCAGAAGTAAATCCACTGAGAATTCGTTTTAGAATTAATTTTAAGTGCTATTCCGGCAATATTTTTGTTTTGCCAGGAGACGAAACTCAATACTAGGCACTTTCAACTGCTTCCCATAATTGCTCCTTGTTTGCAAAATTCTGAACGCCTAATTTTCTCTTTCTAACTTGGGCCTTAGTATAACAGACACTTTGGCCATGAAACTTATGTTTCACAAGGCCCGCTGTATATTTTAGATCGTTATCCTGATGCAAGTGGCATGGGAGGGGTATGTTTACCTCGGAAAATGGAACTATGACATTTGACAAAAATTTCTCTATAGATATCCATATATAGTCGAAGTATCAGTAATAATAAATATAGACCTGATACCATACAACGAAAAACTGCCCCATACCACGCTATTTTCTTTTCCATGATTTACGGTATTCATGGTGTGTGGTTGGTGTTCCTTTTCTTTTGGTCTCTAACATTACGTCCACACACCGAGAAGGACAACTTTAGTTTCGACACTTCCAAGAATGCTATGCCATATTTTTCACTCCTTTAAGTCTGCTCCAAATGTGATGATCTGTGGCAAACAAAAGGCACATCTATTTTTGGCCAGCTATGTAGGTTTACTTAATTAAATAGAACGAAATAACTCTAGAGGCTTCATTGTTGCCTAAACACCGTTTATCTTCTTTTGAGGAGTTCACTTTTTCTTAGCCAAATTGATTCAGAAAACAAAATCGTAATTTTAAGTTTGAACATAGAATATTCGGAGACATACTTTTTAATGTGCCCTAAAGTTAAGCAGCATCTACAGTCTTGAATTTTTTTCTTTTAAAAAATCTCTTTTCAAATCTTTTTTTCTGTAAAGTTTTGTTTAGATTTAGGCCGACGAAATTCCTTTGATCACAATTAACAACCAACTAAGTTATATTTTTACATTTTCAAGCGAGACAATTTAAACTTTCAGATCTTTCTACAAGCTCCTGTGAAATTGTATTGAATAAATATTACTTTAATTTTCTTTACAATTTGTTTAAGGTAGTGCAATTATTTCAGATTTTATGACTTAAAAACTAAAACAATCTCCATTTTGTCTTAGCTCGACTTAAGCGGTTACTCCTTGAGGACAGAGATTTATTTTTAATTTCCTAGACTACGACAGACTGAGGCCAAGGATTTAGCGAGTGCTTAAAGCTCAAGTGACAACCACAACATATGCCCAGCAAAGTTTAAGAACATTTTCTGTTGTTGTAGTTTTGTTAAGTCAGAGTTTAGAATAAAAAAAACTAGACTGCTTTTGTTTAAATTGCCATTAAAAATTTGGAAATGAGAGGTGTGCGAAGCCTCATTATTAATTTTATGGAATTTATAAACGTAAACGCAACCCCTTTAGTGGAACATGTGGCAGAAAATGAATGAAAATAGAAAATGAAAAAATGAATGAGGACCATTGACCATGATCGATTTCGCTGTCTTTCTGTAACCTGCAAATTGCATGCGACCACGCTCATTTTCCATGTTATTTGTTATTCCTTGAATTTAATAAATTTTAAGCCGATTGTAAGCCAACTTGCATACATAAAAAATACAAAACCAGGTCGAACGCATTAACTTTAGCGCCGTAGCCAAAAGCTTGTTCGTACCACCGATTGGGAATGCAATGTATCTTGGATTTCAAGTCTAACAGAAATATGCCTTGGGGATCAGAAACAGCTTTACTGAGACGCTAACCATTTTTCGATGGGCAGTTTGCCTAGCGAAAACTTTCTGAAGGTCAAACCTTATGAAATATTCCTAAGAGTTTCATTGATAGACTTATATTTATTGTAATAGAAGATTGCGAACGTAAGCAAATTTGAAGCACCGACAAGGAAATGTCTTGGATGCTTATTGGTTTTAAGTCGATTACTTTCGATCTTAGCCGATTACCTAATACGAATTCGCATTACAAGAAGTGCATCCTTTTGTAGCAACTATACACTCTTTTCTCTTCATTATCCCTTGTTCTATCTTGAATATTTCCTGGATCGCAGTAATAAGTGAGGCATACACAAAGTAAATTAATTCTACAAACAAATATAGGAGAATTGTTTTAGGTGAAATATCATAAGTTTCCCCCGGAAAAAAAGTTCCCGTTACCGATTTTTTTCCCGGGAACAGTTTTTCCCTTTTTCGAACTTGTTTACGATAAGAAACTGTCATAAACGGAAAATATTCCGGGGGTAATTTTATGCCCGATAAATCTAATTAAATGAAGACATATCTTTGAACTATCGTTCTCCCCTCATTCTCTCTTTCTAATGTGCTATCATCTAAATTTCTTTTTTGTCTCGTTTTTTACAAAAAAAAAAAACTGCTGTTGAGAACTCGAAATTTCTATTGAAGCGATTTTATCCTGAGTTCTCAGTTTCGTTGACTTGTACAACAAATGTAATACTCTATAAAAAAAAACACCAGCGGGAAACTTAAAACTTCCTGGCATAATGCAACTAAATTCATTAAAAAATAGCTTTCGCTAAAAGTTCTAATCTGCGTTTTCGTTTCTGAAAATTTGAAAGTAATTAGAAGAATTTATAAATAAATATTGAATTGAATCTAAGAATTTGGGGAGTGTCATTAAGTCACTTGTAGCCACTTTTGATAGTACTGAATCTGACTATGTACAAGATTGGGCAATTAGTGAAAAGTTCTATGGGTTCCGTGGCTTGGACACAGAGTCTACAGATTTCAGAGCTACTAAGACCTCTTTTGTGAAAGTGGTAGTTACACGCTCCATGACCCGCAAGTGCTTCGCATAGCACTCTCAAATCAGCTTTGTTCATTTTTAGAGCTTCTTTGATTCGTTCAGGGTTGTGTGTACGAATAAATATAAAAGGGAAATCTATCAAGGTGGAATTCTTTAAGAGTATGTTGCAAATTAGAGAATAAGTTAAGACTAACAAAATATTGTCACATTTTAATAAGTATTCAAAAACACGGTAAAGTCTTGCTTGGTAGCACTTGAATTAATCAATTGAAAAAACAATTCATTGCAATCGTCTTAGCTGTCGACATCTACAATCTCACTATTTCAGCTGGATCATCTTCAATGCAAACCACCCTTCGAATAAATTAATCGACCAGATGATGAATCGATAAAATTTATGGCGACTGTCAAGAGGCCAGATCGCAGTCACGGAGGCTCCCGTAAAGCTACGCATTGAGAATACACAACCCATTCTAGAATGCGAACTTTACAAACGAACGACCGACCTCCGAAGGTGTAAAACGATCGTGTAACAAGTTAGTCAGACTATTTGCGTCACAGAAATCACCGAGTGCATGATGACTGCAAAAGTGAGATCATCGATGGAAACGATTTCGATCTTGGGTTTTTTTGAAAGTACACATTTCCTTTTGACAGCTGTCAAAGGAAAGAATTGCAACAGCTCGCACAGTGGCAACACTGACCAAGACCACCAGACTAGACCCACTCAACCGTATCTATCTCTGAGTATAAAATTACATACCATTTAGGCGAACAATGTAAAGGTGTACACCTTTCTTTTCATGTCGCGCCTGCGGTGGGCCCACCTGTGGAAGCCCCAGCACTAAACAACCCCTAAAACAGAAACAAGTCTGCGACCAACCCCCCCATTCAGCTTAGTGGGCTGAAGTTCGAATAGATAGAAGGGAAATATTAACGGGTGCCATAATCCGAAGAGTGAACACCACAACCACCAGATACACTTAGGGTAATGAGTTAAGCGTGAGTTAACCCATTCAGATGCCGTTGAACGGAAAAAAAAGAAAAGTATATGTGCTTCTACACGACTATATCAACACAAACCTCTGAGACCGCCGCTCTGCTGCTATGCTGGTCTGTCTGGTGACGGTGATACGTGCGGCTCCAGGTATTTTGTTGTATCCGAAGTAACAATCTCTCTCGCGGTGTATCTCGATGATGTAGGTTAATAAGTATTCCAGTTTCTACTCCGTTGTTCTTTTTTTGTTTTTGTTGTTTTGTGCTGTGTGGCTGCGTGTTAATTCTTCGTATGCAGCACAAGATACGTGTGTGAGAGAGCATGGATTAGAAAATAACAAACTAAATACGCAAGTGACACTCTGAGATTCTAGAGTTTCTCGCTGAAAGATGAAATTTCACAAATCTCCCTCTTTCTCTGTCTGTCTCACACTCGTCTCGTCGTTGGCTGGCTGTTGACCGTTTCACTTAACAACTCTGCAAATATTTTGGCGTTCACTTTGAAACTTCTTCTTTTTTAGGAGATACTTTTATGTATATACCCGCCGAATCATTGCTAATTACTTCTTAATTATTTCGGGACACACGCACACAAATGCACACCTTCCTTTTATTTTTTATTATACAACTTTCACTGCGGCAAAAAGAACGCGTTTGTATTTGCGACATTCACCTTAAAAACCAAAAAAACCAAAAGCCCAACAAGAACAAAAACAAACAGGAAATTAAAGAAAAATAAAAAAATAAAAAAAAATCCGGGGAATGGAAAGTTGACAGAAACACACGCCGCGTTCAAAACACCAGACACACGGAGAAACGTTTAAACGTCCACGACAGCAGTGTCTCACTGGTTAGCTGGGCTCGAGCTACTGGTCGATCCACCAGCGACGTGCATCTTGAAAAGCTCCATCCGCGCTCGGTCCGCTCGCTTCATCCACGGGAGATGATGTGTGTGAGAGTCCCCACATCGGAGGGGGTGAGGGTATGCTGTCTGCTACCATTGGCAGCACCAGCAGCAGCAGCGGCGGCGACGGCGTTAGCAGCAACAGAGTGTGCTGGTGGCTTATCCCACCACAGCGCCGTGGTGAGATTTGTGGTACTACGAGTTGGCGCACGACGACGGTTTACTCTCTGTTGTCGTTTCCAGTGCGGGAGACGCTTTCCAGTGACGGGGGGCGAATGAGTGAGAATTTTTGTTTACCGCGCCAATGAGTGACAGCGGCTGTGGGCCAACGAAAGGCCCTCTAATGGGATTCAGTTATTGTTGTCCTAGTGGATGTGGTTTTTGTTGAAGAATTGTGGCACACACCTGGAATGGAATTTCAATATCATTGCCAAATGAGTACTTTTCTTTTAATGCACACCGGGCTTTTCTATGCCATTGTACAATAATCTGAGCGTCTTACGTCAGAGGCAAAAACAAAAAAAAACAAAAAAACGGATGCGAGTGTGGCCGTTGTTGGGGAAATTTGCAGGTTATTCAAATCTTGCGGATGTCTTGACCAGGCAGGTATGTCAATGTGGGTTTTTAGATTAATTATCTTGGATGCAATATCCGGGGGAAATTTAAATAGATCAGACTGATTGGTGGAATATATCACTGTTCGAATGTCGTGCAAGTTCTCAGATCAAAGAATTCGACCAAGCTGTTATGTTTTTGCCACAAAAAAAGAATATTGTTCTTCATGTTCTTTATATATTTATAAGCTGACATGCCTTCTGAAATTCCCTGAGCTCAAAGATTTTTTTGAAAAATAACCACAATGATTGAGACAATTTGAGGTACTAACGTGGCATAGTGCTTAAAAAAAAAAGAGAAGAATGGCGATCATTTCATTTGCCGCCAATATGCTTCATAGTCTGCAAAAATTGAGAATATGGCCTAGCAATTTTTCTATCGAAATATGTTCCAACAAAACTCTGAGCTCCTCATGCCACTTTCACAACGAGGACCTCTGAAAAAGGCGGCTTGTCTATGGTTATATGCAGTCGAAAATAACATATCACTGAGCTTACAAATTCAAAACTTCTTTCATTTAATTTGTCAATTTATGAAATTGTAATTCACATAGATGGGGTGTTGCTTTTGTTAGCGTTTTAATCGAATCTATGCAACAACGCAGCGTCTTACAGTAGTAAGACAAATAATATTTCTAAATCAAGTTCACTTTATTTGAAAGCTATTGATAAATAAACAACAATCGCTATAAAAGGTCTACGTGTGGACTGTTTGCGTATTCTTTTTTCTTACACCATTTTAGTGACTTGGAACACACAACAGTTCGATGACTTCAACATACCACACAACTTACCGCCTAGATTACCGAATCGTACGTGCCTAGTTTCTAAATGAATAGACAAAATCTCACGCGTCGTTGACACCCACACGTCACGTCGGGTTCTGAAGTTTGTTATGCGTTTTGGAGAGCACTTGACAGTGGAACTGTCGTTTGAAACCTGTAAAGCTGTTTTTTTTTAATTTCGACTAATCCAAGTTCATTTTATGAAGTTAATGAAAAGGTAATAACCTCTCTTATAGTTTGGTAAAAGCAGACCGCAGTCTAAACATTCTAAGCTATTCTTTTTCGCTGAGAAGAAGTTCTTGTCTACCTGTTGTGAATGTCTGCAAGCCCTATGGAGCACTTCACATTCCAGTGCCCAATAAAGTTCGGCCAACGTAATGTTTCTTAATGCCGTCCTTAATTTCGGACGCAGCTGGAACTTAGATTAATATGGTGAAAGTTTAAGTCCGCCGATTAAACCACCTTAAGCAAAATTAAACAAAAATCGTCCAATGAGGCGTTGAAGTTGGCAACGCAAATGCCAACATTGGACTCAGATTCTGTATAAAAGGCAGCCATGTTTTTAGCTGCACTGCGGTGTTTGTAGACCTAAAGTTTGTGGATGAAGAATTACCATTAGTTTTAGTCTACCTTAGTTGGTTTAAAGCAGATTTTTTTTTAGTTTGTCCAAGCTGTGAAGTTGTAAATTTTATAAGGATTATGTTCAGGCACGACGAAAGACGAAGTTCTTAGTGCATTTTAGGCTGATAAGATAGTTGAGTTAGTTAGTAAGTTTTAAGTTAGTGAATCTAGCTTTAAGCATATTTTCCTTTCAGTCAAGTCTAAATGGAATTAAAAAAAAATGGATCAAAAACAAAAAAGGAAAACTAAGGATCTTTCTACATTTTGCAGGACATCTACCAGAAGTCTGAATGTGTGGCTTCCACATGATTGAATTGAACCAAAACTTCTCTTTGCGTCGTTAGTTAGGACCAGAAAAATATGAAGCAAATCGAATGTATTTTCCTATGTATTAGGAATAATTCCCATCTATCGTAGTTTTGTGAATTTCGAAACGATGCAACATCGAGACGACGCAAATAAGAACAGCGTAAACTGATGTTTGGGTGTCAATTAATATTTTTTGTTTTGTTGTTTTGTTCACAATCTTCTCTAATTTAATGTGCTTATTGTTGTTGACAAACGAAATCCAGCCAGTTTTTAAACATCTGTAGCCAGTTAAGCTTTTTTGAGTTTAGACTGTCCATTGCAGGCATTTAGCACAGACAGGACTTAAATAACTAAACAATGAAGGGAAATTTTTGTATCCAGATTCCCCGAATACTGTTCGAGCTTTTTCAAAGTTGTCTCTTCACTTCTTCTTCTTGAAAGCTGTGCTTTTATGAGTTTTTATGCTTGCATCAGTGACGTTGTTCCGGTTGGGTTGAATATTAGAAAACGAAGTGGCGCAATCTTTTGGGTTTTAAGCAAATGCAAAGGGCATAGTTTGAAAAACATAACGTTTAGAAATAAAAGGACATAGTGGACTAAGAGAACAAAGGTTTTGGGAGTACTTTTTGATTTATGCGTTTTTTTAATGCTTTCATGTCCAGTGTTGTTCCTGTACAACATACATTTTACAACTCAAAAATATTGGCATTCATTCCAGTAAATATGTCTTAAGTTCATTATAAAACCTAGTTTCAGTTTATTCTTTTACTATACCAAACGTCTCTTGCAGTGCAAAAAGAATAGTCGAGATGTATTACTGCGTTTTTGGTAAAGTGACAAAATATTTTTCCTGGAATTGGAATTACCGTCAGAGTAAAAGTGTACACCCATGTTTCGAACATTCAGAGACTCATAAAACAAGTCCTGTTGCTCCTATTTTAGAACTTTTATTAGCTTTGAGAAGGTTTATTTATTCTCTAAAAGTGGTAAAATTAATTATCAGATCTAAGAACAAAAAAATTGATAGTAGGATCCCTCCATTTTTTTAGGGTCGGAAGAAAGTGTACACTTTAATAACAAAACCAACAACTCAAACCCACCACTATACATATTCTCTTTTTTTGTTAAAAATTGCTTTAAAATCTCTAAGCCTTGACTCTACTATCTTTTTAGACTACCCGGCAAGAATTTTGTGCCAATCATCCACTAAAAACAACTTCAATAACATTTCTCTTGTGTCTGTCATTTACAGACCTGCACATCAAAATATTCACTTAAATTACCAATCAGATAAAAGCCCAGTTAGAGCAGATGAGAGAGTGTTCTTAAGGGTCTAAAAAAGTAACCATACCTTATCAATATTCGTTGTGTTCTCTGGATTGTTGTTGTTTAGATTTAGACCAGATTCTTATTACTGACCGTAGATTCGGTCATGAAAGAACAAAATGAATAAGCATAACAATCAAAGAACTCTTGTTTTGCTGACTACATCTTAAAAAAAAAAAAATTCATGTTTTCACACGTTCGAGGAGTCCATATAATTTTGGGCTTTTACATGATAATTCTTAGCCAGGCTAGCCAGTCATCGACTCGAACAACAAATCGATTTTCTTAAAACTTTTGCAGCATGTCACCAAACATTGTGATTCAAAGAAATAGCTTAGGCGCGTTTCGGCTCGTATTTGGGTAATTTTTCTCGTATTGATTGAATTGATTATTCAATTATTTTTATCTTCGTCAGTCAGATATTATAACGCCATTTTAGCCACAATTTTTTTTTGGACTGTAGATAACAATTCATCCCTTAATCTCATCTATTAATTTAAAATTGTTTACAAATATCATCTAAGCTTCGATTAATAATCTTGAGCTGATGGTTAAGTTGCTACTAAATATTTTAATGATTAACGACTTGATCTCATAAGATATAGGAAATCGTCAAAGAAACCAAATCAACAAATTCTTCGGCGACCATTTTCTTCGTTGCAAACGTAGACGTCTTCTTTAATAATTTTTTGCTTTTGCCCACTTGCCTTTTCAAGCTTTTGATCGGTCTTTCAGAGATAGGCCATGTGTCTTTTTTCTTCTGGACTGATATTATACATACCGCTCCAGGCGAATTTTTAAACGCCATTTTAAAGGTTTCAAAAACTGACTTTGATGTTTTAGCAACGGCACACAACACGCCTCGACTTGTTTCTTTCACTATAAACAGCAGAAATCTTCTCAGGGTGCTCTACGAATTTCATTTACCTCTCTGAAAATCGCCCAAAATCAAATTTCCTTTCACAGAAAAGTTGAAGCGCAGTGCAAACTTAAGCAGCGCACTACATTCTCACAAATTAATTAGTTTTTGTTTAACTCGGCTTCATTTGAGTCATGACCGAAAAAATTAAGCAGCCTTCAACATCCCAGCGCACAATAAACTCACGACTGAATGCAACTCATCATCAAACTCCACCTCTTACAAGGAAACGCCACAAAACACGGCGAAGCGCCTTTATCCTCCGACAGTCAACAAAAGGACCCGTTGTGTGGGAGTTTCTCCAAAACACAAAAACCCCCTTTTATTGCATAGACCCTTGCGGCAGTCCTAGTCATCGTCGTCGTCGTCGTCGTTGCTCCGCCATCTGCAACAATGCCACGTCATGTGTTTCAGCTCTTCGTGCACCTGCAGCTGGCAGACAACGCCTTGTGTCAGCGTTTAATTTGATTTTATTACAAAGCCCAAACTTTCCTACACATCTGCAATCGTAATTCAATTAAAAGTTGGAGCACAGCGGGCGCTGGAGCATCACCATCAGCATCAGCATCATCACCGTCTCCGCATGGATCTCAGTTTAGTGCCACACTCAGCGGCAGGCCAGTGGTCATGCGGCGTCCGGGAGGCCACAGATTTCTAGAAACGTAAACAGTTCAGTTGTTAAGTGAATTATCGTAATCCCGGCCGGTGGCGGATGGGTGGGTTAGGACTCAATAAAAGTGCCACTGCCCCAGCGGACCGCATCCGAGAGAGCTGACGAGGAGCGCGTTCTGTAAACAGTCAGACGCTGGGGCAGCGCCCAACTCGCGACTAATTGACGCAGTGTTTTGACAGTAATCGCGTCGATAGGGACAGTTCAATGAGGGACGAGCGTGCACACGTCCGCGCCTCTTGAGGCACTTGGTAGTCGTAAATCCATTCCCACATTGTTGTATCGACCTGGTGGATGTTCATTTTATGCATTTCTGAAGTGGCCAGTACAAAAATTGAGTGCAGGAGTGCTTCACCGGAGGTCCAAGGATCTGAAGGACTTTTATGGTCGTTACAATGGAATTAACACAATGGAACTGTTTTGTTGCGAGTTGCACTTTTGTTTTGCGGACAGGGTTGTAGCTGAATTGTGTTAGGGATGTTTGTGGATGGTTCTCAGCCTTTTGATGAACTGCTGTGTGTTTACGATTTTAGACACAGTAGGGCTGCTTTATGCAAAGTAAATGAGCGACTGCTTTTGAGCAAAAGATATGTGTCACTCACTTCGCTTCTCAGTTTGTTGATTTAAATTTGGTCGTCATATCCTGTCATGAGCCCAAACAATTAGAAACAGTTAGACATTCTTAGGTTTTTGTGGATTACATGCATTAATGTTTCCAACCCGTTCTGGTATCGGCCAAACTTCCTTTTATATCAAAATCTTTGAACACAGAAACAAAAAAAAAGGTTCTAAAATTAGAGCACCAGAAACTATTGCATGAGCCTTTGAATATTCGAAACATAGGCTTACACTTTCTTTTGACTCTGACTACATACTTTGAAAAAAATCCTTCCTTTTCGACTGAGCTCTTTTTTCGGCAGCGTTATATTTTTAAGGAAATGTATATTATCATCATTTTGAAAACTATGGAATATCTACTAACCACCGCCCAAGCCGGGACTGAATCAGACTCAAAATAATAAACAAAACGAATGTAAAAGCGACTGCCTTCGAGGATAACCCATCTAGGAACATTTTTAAACTCATGAAGGCAGCTTTAAAGCCCTAGATCAAAGAAGGGGGTACAATAGATCTTTAGATCGCAGTACAGGTGGCTTGGTGACACTCCCTATTCCATCATAATCATAATCCTCTTGTTGGAATAAAATCATTGTGATTGAGTTCTGTCGATGTAAATACTAACCATTTTGCTTTAGAGCTGGCCTAAACTAAGTACATAGGATTATCTTTGTGTGTAAAAAAGAAACAAAACTTAACAAACTTCTGAATCTCTTAGGTTTTTTTCAAATGCCAGTCTATTGTTGTTACCACCGCTGTAATTTTTCAGAACATAAACTCTATTTTCCTTACAGTAGTGATATAAATATGGGGAGACACTTGCAGTTTTTACTACCGCAAACTGGTAGACGTCAGATGTAAGGAAACATCACGCTAACTTTAAAGTCTGTTGTTAAATTTCGCTTTTATTTATAGTGATTGCATTACCCCTTATTAACTCCAGCGTAGAGCGCTGTGACTTACACCAATTATTTGAAAACTAAATTTATACGACTCGGACAGATTATGGTTTTTAAGAAAAGACATCGTCCCCTAACCGACAAATTATCGTAAGCAAAAATGAGTTAGTGTGGGTGCCGTGGCTTAATCGTTAGTGTGTCGGACTGTTAAGCGAGAGTACCCAGGTTCGAATCCGGCTCGGGGAAATAACACCACAAACATTTTTCACGGCCCCACCTCCAGCGAACGACTGACAACCCTCCTGGAGTACTTCTGTCATGAAAAGCTTTCGCAATTCGCCGTTCGGAACCGGCATTAAACAGTAGGTCCCCTCCACATGTGTCAAAATTATAACGCGCACAACACAGTGGAGGTGCGAAAAAGCTAGGGTCTGGCTCTCAACGGGCTGTTACGCCGCCTAATAATAATAATAATAAAAATGAGTTAGTACTATACATACACAGATAGTCAAAAAAATAAGTGTAAACATTTTACATTAAAAAATCTAAAATTTCGCCTCCATCGTTTACGATTCTCATGGTATGGCATAACATCCTCGGAGTGACGAAACTTAAATTAATTTGTTCTCTTTGGACTCTGAACGTAATGTTAGGCCACCAAAAACAAAGCAACACCACCTACACCATAACATGAGAATCGTAAAAGATCGTAGTGTAGGGCTATTTTTCGTGATATGTTTTCCTCTTTATATTTTTCATATTATTGACACCAGGACAAAATATTGATATCGGATGATTTTAAAAATGGCATGCTTGTGTTTGTCGGGCAAGCGCCTCCGATAAACTTGGACAACGATCCAAAACATAGATCGAGTGTCTTGTGAAAGATTGATTTCGTGACCAAAAAGTGCCTATGATTCTATGGTCAAGTCAACCCCCAGATCTTAGTTCCTTTGAGACCTTGTAGGATGAACTAAAAAAAAATTTAGGTCATCGGTATCTGTCAAACAAGGACAAAAATTGTCATTCCATATCTTCGACAATATGCAATAAGTTAATAGTCTCAATGCCACGTGGAAACTAAAAAAGTTTTGGCACTAAGGTTATAAGAGTAAGGATAACTTAAAACTACATTTATGCAAAAATATAAACAACGGCCATACTGTAGCAGGAACTGAATTCAAACACTCAGTAGGCTTCAAATTCAAACATTCTTCCAAGAATTAGACGTAATATTGCAAGGGACTACCGGGTTGAAAGTTAAGAGTAATTTCAAGTATGTATGATTCATTCGATTGTGATTCTTCAAAGTGGCCAGACGTTGGTTAATAAATTGTGAAAATTGAATTTGTGTGAGCGTTTTATTTTTAAAATAACGAGTGTTACAATACCTACTTATTGATATTTAAGGAAGACATACCTATTTTTCTGACCAAGTGTGGAAGGGGGTAAGCTGCAATTTTTCGAAGTATTTTTTTTCTTTTAATCTATCTATGGACAATTAAGTATGTGATATGTGTTCTTTTTATGTTATTGCATTCAAAAAATTATAACTTTTTTAAGAAAGTACCACAAAAATTTTAGTTTTATAAAATAAATTTTTTACACCTATTTTTTTTATGACTAGCTGTGTAGATCGCTATTTTTTTTCGATTGCGCGTCTTTCTGTTCTGCATCAGTGATTTTTTTTTAATAAACCATTCCAGATGTAAATAACAGAGAAAACAGAATTTATCGTAAGCGACGTTTACATGTTTTTTAGTGCAGACTAAAAACAAAAAAAAAACTTCTCCTGTAAAATCTTCATTTTGTTGCTTACGATAATTTGGCGGTTAGGGCGCGATATGAAACTTTGGAAATCGTTGACGTCACTTTTAGACCACGCTAGCATTCTGTGGTTTTTGGTTAAGAGTAGAGTGACAATCTTAGAATGATAGAGTGCACTCTGTTGTACTAAGATTGACTATATAACAAAACGCTAATTTGTGGTTTGTTAATTTATAAACAACTTGATCTCATTATAATTTGTGAGGCGTGCACAGACGGTTGACGTGTTTTTTGATAAGCCTATTAGAAACACAGATAATTTTCTAGAAATTTAACACAGAAATTGCCAGAGATGTAAAAGATTGCAATCTGCGAAATAGACTGCGGCATTGAAGTCTCTCATTCTTTTTAAAGTCTTGACTGGAGCAATCTTTACGACCAATCAATTGATTGCAAATCAACTGAATGCAAATCTTTAGACTAACATATTTGGGGCTTCAAAAATTTTCGTTGCAGTTTTTGGGATTGAAGGATTTTTTGGACAAAGTCTTTGGGATTGCAAAATTGTTCGTTGAATAAAGGTTGCAGTCTTTTACAACTCTGAAAATTGCCTTACGCCTTCCTGATTAGCGTCTGGGCACAGTGTCACCTCGGGTAATTGCCGCGGTAACGAACACGACAGGCACTTCCTCTGCTTTTCTCCCACGGGAAATGTTGGCAGTGCCCATCGTTACAGCGGGACTAGCCATTAGACTGAATTCACTTAAGTCTATCAGTCTTATGCGGCAAAATGTCACAACGTTTGTGTACATGAAATAATTATGGCCGTCACTGAATGTCAAACAGACAATGCGCCATCTGTGGTTGAGCAGATCAGCGATCAGACCCAAAATAAGTGTCATTACAAAAAAAAAAAAATCGGCAGACATGCCAGCAGACTAGGAGTCTCTGCTAATGATTTTTATCGAAGTTGCAGAGATGAAGAAGAGGAGAAATCTATTTCCAGGCTTCGTTAATCAGGCGTTGCCTTAGTAGAGAAAACGTTTCTGCAAATATTTGCTTGAAAGCCTGTCCGATCTGTGGGCGCAGCTTGAGTGGTAATTACGTCGGACCTTGGTCCGGGTCTGGGGTGGGCAATTTCGTAGTAATACCGACTCGAGGGCACGTTGCAAAGGGTAATGAGCTCGGGCAATGGCCTCATTTTCGGGGCTTACTACGATAACAGCATGTAGCACGAGCGGGTACGCCTTAACGGCTTTATCCCCCAAGGAGCATTCCTCTACTGAAAGAGAGAGAGCTCCCTCGTGGCATGCTTCAGAATAGTTCAATTCGGGTATCAGCCATGATTCATCAAGACTTATTTCTAAAGATCTTGTGGTATTTTCGTCAAAAGGTCGTCGTAGCAGGACAAATTGCGTCCTGCCAAAGTTTCTCATTGCAAAAAAAAATGTTTTATTGTTCGTATGCCTCTTAAACATGTCGATTTACTTATTTTTGCTGCTTGTCTCTCCTTGAAAAGAATTTATGATTGATTGTTTTTCAGTCATTGTTGTCCGCTCTATTGAATCAACCCCTAAAAAGAAACTTTGGAACCTCAACCCTCCAATGTCACTTCTCCGATTCATCTTCGGCGCCATCCCTCACTTCGTTAAATCGAACACCGCCACAAGGCTAAGCACCCTAAAAGCCAACTTCAACTGCCGCTTAAGTCAATATCTTTATTTGATATCAAAAAGTCACTACTACAACCATTTCCCCTAGCCCCGCCCCACACCAGGACAACGCTGAATTAATGGTTATCGCCGCCGTGCTCTCCCACTAATCCTTATCCTCCTCGCCACCTGTCAATTTCAGAACCCGCATCGTTTCCATGTACAACCGCTTTGCCAGTTCCTTGTCCTTTGCCAGCTCCGATGGTGTCGCAATCTCACAATCACTGCAATCCAAAAAAGGAGAGGATAAACATGAAAAAAAGGAAGAAAATTATAATTAAATTTCAAGAGAGTCCTTTGACGAAGAGCGAAAGAAATTTAGAGACAGAGCAGAAGAGAGAGGAAGAAGAGCGCTTACTTGAAGTATTCCCCTGAGACTTGCTTCAGTTGCGGATCGGTCGCCAGACGTATGGCGCACTGAGCGCCCTCCTGCGGGTTTTTCATGAATAACCACATCCAAGGATATGTCATAAGCTTAACGCACATAGCCGACATCAAAGGTGAGCTAAATTTGCGGTTTAAATATACAACAGGATACGTGTATTCAATAAATTCTGAATATACCATATTACATAATTAATAATAATTTGAATTTATATTCCTCTGCTAGCTAACGGTAATTAAAGACGTCCGGACTGCGGAGTTGTCAGGAGCCAGCCCTGGCAGCAGTGTTCAGTGTTCATTGTTATTAAATTTGTTGCGTGCCAAAAATATTCTCAGAGCTAATGAGTTTTCCATTCGCCCTGAAATTAATTAAGGACTCAAGGAGGGTTTATCGGGACTTAGTTTTCGCGCGAGTGGATGGGCTGGGGTTGGTTGGTCTGGTGCAGTTTTAGGGCTGAACAAAGGGTTAGTGTGGGCGGAGTTTACAGAGAGCGACGTGATGTGTTGTTGTTGAAAAGTTTTCCACTCTTTCGAAGGGCGACATTTAGTCTTTTGTTCAGTTTGTATTTTCGTTAGTGTCTCTTGGAGTTTGCATAGCGGATATTTAACGGCGTGGCACAGTTTGTGAAGGATGTCGGGAATAAGGAAAATTTGAAGGATGTAATGGGTCGGTCGTATTTGATTTAAGTAAGTTTTTCTGGCTTGTAAAGTTTTAAAGATCCTTGCAATGGGGCACAGTACTATTAAAAGATCTCCTAATGTTCGTCACATCTAAGAAAGTTTCTGAGTAATTGTGCATGTGGCTAAATTCTGATTGCATTCCAAAATAGGACGTTTCTGGTACTAACCACAGATTCCGGAACGATCTGACAGCATGCCAGATTTTCCAATAAAACAAATTTGCCAAAAGGACCGCGACTGGAACTAAAGAACGAAAAACGAAGAGTAAAAATTAGTTTGACGGACCTACCGAGATAAATTTGATTGAATATTAGAAAATCAAAATTTAGGCTACAATTGGTAACATGTTGGGTAAATGTCTTTCTAGAGCATCGTTTGTATTTTTCAGACATTGCTTCTTCCGACTAACCTCTGAGTTCTCTACGTCTTAAAGAGAGGCCAAAGGTTGGGACGACCATCTCAAAAAGCAAATAAGTTTTTCGATCTAGAAGAGGGTCTAGAACAGTTAGCGTCGTTTCAGAATCAGGCTGCGTTTATGGTCAAGCGAACTCGCGTCGGGCAATGCGATGAGATTTGGGCGATTTCAAACGAATCACAACTAGCGAGTCCGCTGGCGATTGAGTGTTATGGCGGAGCCATTCCGGTAGCATGTTTGTTTGATAGTGTTTTGATACTGAACAAGAAAGTAATATAAGTACTCAAGGGAGGGAATTATTGTCAATGTCAACAGAAAAGCTTAGTAATTGCTTAAAAAATGAAAAAATACAAAATACATCCAAAAAAAAAATAATAAAATAAGATGACTGGTTTTCGATTGCTACTACTACTACATCCAATAATTGTGCGTAAACTTTATGAGTATTTTCCCACTTACATAAACGACTATAAAAGTTTCCAGAAATATTTGAAGAATACTATCGTTTGGAGAGGGAAGCATTTGAATACATCTTGGCAGCAGAACAACACTAGGTTTTAAAAATACGAAATAAACCAAAAGAAAAGCGTTCATTGATATTCATGGAGTTTTTTCTTTTTTTTCATTTTATTTATATTAGTATTAATTTCATGTACAAAATTTCAAAAAAGTAAAATGTACAAAATTTCAAAAAAGTAAAACCTATGATGATGAATGATTCAGTATGAAAGCTCTTGTAATTTGAGACAACATTTAAATTTCTGGGGTTTTTAAAATTGGTTTTTATTTTTGTTTACTTACCCTCTAAATTGCATTTTAACCAACTTCTTACCAACACCTACTTTGCCTTATCTTATTCTGATAATTGGGGTGGCGAAAATCCCAAAAACATTGACTTTCCTGCACAAATTCATTGAACATTTCAAAAATACACGAGCTAAGCGAATCGCTCCACCAAAAACATTCAGCGGATTCTCTGACTATGTTTGATATCGCACAAAAGTCGAATCAAATCGAATCGCGCGAGACGACTTCGCTTGACCATAAACGCAACATTAAGTCTTAAAACTACAGTTACTAGTGACCTTATATATTCTGGATTTTATAAAATAAGTATTTTTGGTAAATTAATCACAGTATTCAGAGTTGACTTCATTTCAGCAACAACAAAAACATCAATAAAAAGAGTTGTCACAAACAGAACTAGAGATATCTGTGTTTGCATATTTTTGACGATGAGTCTACACATAAAACATTTCATTCCAGTTGTCAATCATGAATTTTTTTTTTTATGAAAAACCAAATGCTCCGTGAAATGCAAAGCTTTTCTTTTAATGGGTACAAAACATAAACCAAATGAAGCAGGTTCAACAATTGATGGTAGTCTATAAAAATATGGGATTTGATGGCAGTAGTATTGTCGTTGAAGCCTTTATATATGGAAAATTGAGAAATTTGATGACTTCTTTAACTGCCCTTATAACGTCGCAAGTGGCTGTTTGGTACAAGATGAAGGACTCTTACTTCTCTATTTTAAAGCAGTTTGTTCACAACAGTCGCTCACAATTCCTGGAACCTTATTAAACTAAAGTTAATTACGATGTGCTACATCAGGTAGCATCGTCCAGCCCGCTCTTATAACCCAACCTAATCTATGCTTTTTTGGGATTGAAAATTGCGGTTGAGTTTCTTGGTAATATTTTCGAACACCAATACTCCTTGGGAAAAGTATTGGCTTAAATATATATATATAGACTTCCAATTATTTGTAGTCTTATTTAGTTTCGCTCTCTATATGCCGCCTTTTTGAGCCGACATTAATTAATACGGAACAAATTTGTTCATTATTACTTGTGCTTAGGAGTAAAATGGTCTAGTGTAGTGAAATTAAAGTTGAGCTTTTATTTTAGGGGCAATGTGCAAATCGAAATCCTTTTATGCTATCCGTTTTTGTACAAACATCTTTTGGGTGGTTACTTCAGACGAAATATCGCCCCCAATCACTAAATTATCGTAAGCAACGAAATGAAAATTTTACAGGAGAGGCTTTTTTTGTATTTTTTTTTTTTTTCTGAGATAAAAAACGTGTAAATGTCGCTTACAATACATTTGGTTTCCTCTGTTATTGATAACTGGAGTGTAGTGCTCTGTGTTATTACAGGGCTCTGCACTATCGGCAGACATGCCAGCAGGCTAGGAGTCCCTGCTAATGATTTTTGTAGAAGTTACAGAGTTGAAGAGGAGGACGAATAAATTTCCCACCTTCTTTGGTTGTGCGATGCCTTAGCGCTTCGTAGAAGAACAGATCTCGGCAAGTACTTCTTTGATAGTCTGCTCGATTTAAGCTGCGTCAGCATCGGACGGCTCCACAGGTTCGTACAAAGTTCCACCTGGTTCAACGGGTAATGTGGAGTCTTTCGCAATGTGGCATCGCATTGGGCCTAATCTGACCTAAGTGCTTCTGTCTGGTATTTGCTGCCGCCGGCCACATCAACCTAATCTAACGTATTTGTAACTGGAATGTTTTATTAAAAAAAATTAATGTTGCAGAAAGACAATCGAATAAACTAACCAACGAACGTTTTAAGCAGTCTAAAGAAATGTGCGCTATTTCTGAAAATGCTGTGTAAAGTCACACCATAAACAAAAAGAACTGCTATACCAATAGTTTCACAAAAGCACTTTTCGAAACATCACATCGCTTGATCCTTCCAACTTATAGACCAAACAAGATAAAAATTCCAACCTCCACTATCGTCTGTCCACCATCGAAAAAAAAGGAATTCGTCCTCTTTCATGACAAGAAAAGTTTTCGGTTGGAGATTGGATATCCTTCTTTCTGCATTTCCTGTCATCATCACTTTGGGATTCCCCCCAAAACGAAGGACTATCGGACGGAATCTATTAAAGGTTTCGTCCGAAATCTTATTACAAGACAATCGAGGAGCTGTTTAGCGACAACGCCCAACCCTGATGACAGTGCGAGTGCCCCCACCCCATGAGCGGAGGGGCTTTATTATTATTCTCCTCAGGGATACAGAGGCTGGGGAAGGAGGAAGATTACTTCATCACCGCGTGGAATGAAGACAAAGCAGAGTAAGCGACAGCCTTTGGGACAAAAGAACTTAAAACCTCGGGGAAAAAAAAAAGAAATTCCATTAACACTCCGCCACCCGCTGTCATGCCGTGTCTGATTGTTTGCATGCCGTGCCCCATATGCGGTAGTACTTTGCGGCTCCACTTTCAGTGCGACGTGTGCGTTGTAATAAGAATCCCATTACATACTCCCCATCACCAGGTGTGGAAATCTGATGACAGGTGTGCGTCTTCCGTGGCACAACTCCCACCGGCTGTCGTTTTCGATCCTGTGGCCGCTTTCATTTAGCTCCGCGGTCGACCACAGCGATTCATTAATTCGAACAGTGACCTAACGAGATTTAAAAACCACATAACGAACGGGTGACAGCGACCCCTGTTAATCGAATCATGCAGCTGCCAGTGTAGGATTTGCATAATGAACCAGAACTCAGCGGCTTTGACGCAACGCGGTGTGTGATTGGGCGGCCCAGGATCATCCCTTGTACTGTGCAATTGCTTTGCAGGATTTATGAGGTCTCTTCCCTCTCATTAACTGCGGAGATAAAGTTACAATTTCATCGCATAGATCAGCGATTGCGACTTAACTCAGCGGGAGCGCGATGCAAAAGTTTCGGTTTTAGCCACTCTTACTTTAATGGCAGAGTTAACGAGTTTTCTCGTTTGTGTTAATGCTACGAAGGATGTTTTAAGAAAGGAGGACGGGAGACATTAAACGTGGATGCTCGTGTTCTTATCAAGTTGGGATGTATAATATCTTCCTGTGAAGATAGTGGCTGGCAGCAATGTGCAGGTGCAGATGCACACAAGCCAAGATGAGAAAGAACTTAAAATGCCATTCAGACAAATTAAGTCATCCGCACTCCGAACGAGTGCCTCGTTTACTGCAATCTAGGAGTAATGAACGCATTCACAGTCATAGAAAATCGGGTCTGAATTCACCCTTTTTAATAACCTTGTGGCGGCGAAAATGTCTTGGTTCGGAGCGGGATAACGCTGTCGGCTACAGTATCTACAGTCTGGATTCCTCTAGTGCTGATTGGCTATTTTAACTCTTCCATTTTTTTTCGAAAAGATTTGCAGAATAACAAGTGTGACGAAATGCGGATCAAAGATGAAATCATTTCGAAATCGGAAGAAATATATAATAAATGTTTCATTGCCATTTTCTTAAAACCTCCCCTTTTTCTTACAATCTTTAAAATGAATCATTTATCCACGTTATGTAATGTTCAGTCAGTTCACGATATATTGAAGCAACTAGTAATTGGTAAGAGCCAAGTTGTGTAAGTCAGCCGCACGACGTAAAACTTCCAGCTAAGTACTTTCAACCTGCTGTCAATTGTTAGACACTTCAGCAGGTTTTAATAGCTCATAAACAACACATTCCACATCTTCCTTTTTGATTTTTTTTTTGCGGCTGTCCATGTTGTTTGTGTGCAACGAAGTTACCAGTTTTAAAAAGTATTTTGCGATGATACATATTTAAACTTTACCAAGTAATCGGTAGGATTCAGCAACAGTTTTGTGTTGAAATGAAAGCAAAAACAAAATTAATGGTGTTCGTGAATGTTCTTTTCTTTTGAATTAAAGCCAACAGCACGATTATGTGAACATTTTATCAATTTATCACTTGAAGGCGTCTGACGCTTGTTGATGACTTAACAAAAAATCGCACTGCTAACATTATTTATCGCTAGAGCACGTTTTTGAGTTTGACTTTATTGTAATTCACTATTTCTGCTTTTGGTCACGTGAAAATGGAAAAGAAGTGGAAGCTAACACATCGCCCATCGTTAACTTCGTTAAGTCTCGTTGATCTGGTAAAGTCTCGTCTTTGAAAAATACAGTGCGTATCCGTTCATCGATCAATTGGGGTTTATTTTTTGTTTGCTTTCTTGGATCCTCATTTTGAGAGTCCACGCAGAGCAAAATATTAGAAGCAGCTTACGCTGCTTGTATTTGTTAGGCACGCTCTCAACCTAAGCTTAAGTAGCAATCAGAAGAATTTTGTCTCATGAAAAAGTATCTCGTCCAGCGCAAATTCAGATATCAATTCTCGTAAGATCAAATTCTGCTCTTTAAGAAGTCGAGGCAAATAACAGAACACTAAAATTTGTATTCGTCAGGCATTCGGTTACCCAGGAACAGACTTGGTGGTATAAAGAAGTAAAAAACATCAACCTTTGTGAAATGAAAAAGTCCAGCCGAGTCTAAAAGTGATCAAGTCTTTTTTTTATAATTCCACTACAAAGTATCTTAAAATTGCAAACTCCTGACAAACTCTGTTTAAAATCGAATATTTAATTTCAACAGAACAATTATCCCCAAACTTCTACAGCCAATTTCATTCCGCCATTCCCTTCCCTGGCAAAAACGATTCGCCACGAACCTTCTTCACACGATGCTGAGACCCGAGAAGACCTCATAACCAACGTCATCTCACGCCCGCCGTTGAGTTACCAGTTTTTGTTTACACCTTGCACCTTTCCAATTACCCCCAACAGCAGCGGCATCCCACGACAGCACGTATTTATCTTTTCCCCTTTCGAGGTGTTCATTTGAGACCGAATCTCCCACCCTGCCACGGGAACAGCTTCAGCCAAAGTTTTCGCAAAAATAAACTCCCATCTCCAGTGAAGCTCCTCCGAGGTATGCAACTCAGTCGCATCGGATGCCTCCGCGGATGTGAACCTCTCCAATTAATTTTCATTGCCACCCACTGTACAACCAACTTCCCTTCCGCACGTTTCTTATCATTCGACACGGCACAGGATCCCACTTCCTCGAGTAATGCCATCCTTGCACGTGAATGTCCTGGTAATTTGCCACCCACCGCCTGGAAGCGCATATTTATTGGCACAAATAGTGTGTTAAGGCTGAAACGCAATACCATTTGCATTTATTATCCTGAACACAAAGAATGCTTCCACATATTGGATTCCTACGGCAAACACTCGCACAGACACGAAAGGAAATTTGTCCTTATCCCCAAACGGGTTACTGTTAGGGAAACAAGGACACAATTCTGTTCTCTCATTCGCACTCAAACAAATGCAAAGTGAGTCAAATTACAGGGGTGTTCAAATAAAATGTTGCGAAGTAAGAAAAAGGACGAACACAAGTGAGTCCTGTTTCAAGGATGTTAGATGCTCGTGTTGAGAGGAAGCTTACAAACGCCATTCGTAACATGTGAACCGATCTGCTAATTAAACTGCCAAGGGGGGACTTAAACATCCCAACATTGTTCATCAAATGCCCACTGACACATCATCGCATCTCGTCAGGACGAGTGGCTGAGTTCCTGAGCCAATATTTGGCAGCGAAACTTCGGAGGATTCAACAAATTAAAGAAAAACAGAACCAGTGAATACGAAAAGTCGGACATGAGACGGCAGCGAGCGCGCTCTTAGCGACTTGTCGTCTTGACTTTTAACGTCGTCGTCCTTGTGGAGAGAACTTCTTGCCGCTCCGCGCTACACGACCTAAGCCAACACAATCGAAGTTCATTTTGTACACGACCAACGGCACCGGGAGCCACTCATCTGTAGAGCCTACTGCTGCTTCTGTTTCTTGTTTTGTGTTAGCCCTTTTTTTGTTTACTTACGGTTGGTGAACTCGGCACAAACGGCAAATTGCAAAAACCCAGTTGGGAGATGACAGTTGGGATCACAGGAAAAGTTATTTTGGTTATCCTTTGGTTTAAATGCAATTAAAAGACTGTAAAAGTAGCCAGGTTTGCTGCAGAAAGGCATCTAATAAGTTGGCTCTTAAATTAAATTTTGAAATAGAAGGTGTAATTGTATTTCACTAATTAGAGAGCATTTGACTCTGTATCCGTGAAATAATTTAAAACACGTCCTGGTAGATTGGAAAAAGATTGCCAGGGTCGAAATACCAGAAAGATAGAGACCGCTAAATACAGAAGGGGATGATTTAATTACGGATAATTCTTGTTTTAGTATCACTCAAAGTGCTGAAGATATGAAGATTGGAGTGGCGATATGGAGAAAATAAAAATTGGAATTTCCAGCATTTGTTTTAATTTTGCAGCAAATAAAAAAATGATTCAGAAAACTCACAGCTGAACAATTGTTAAAGCTATGTAAACCAAAAGATGGTTGGCAGCACAATGGGCCTAGTTTTGGCCTAAGTGTAGCAAAATTTCAAAATGTGTTTAATACAAGTTTTTTCAATTGAACTTGTACTATTCTAAAAAACGTTTTATCAGTTACAATACAACAATTCATTCGACACGCATCAATTGAGGGTGGTTTTGAAATAGTAACTAAAAAATGATCATTAAATAATTCGCAGCGAAAACAATGTGCGTTGAGTCTTATTAAAATTTAGGATCGCAAAAAAAAAAGCAAATTGCAGCAAATCATTGCCGTTGATGCTACAGAAAATTAAAGTTTTTGTTTAAATCTTCATTTTGAAGCCATTTAAACAAGAACAGTAATCAGCCAGGCGTAGGTCAATTATCTCTCTTTTAATAACACAAAGAACAGATGTTAAGTGCTGTGGAACTTTAAATAAAATGTATTAATACTCAATGCAGTTTTACGCTTACGTTGTGCTGTCTTTGGCATTAGGAAAGTTGTGAGAAATTTCGCAATTGAACCAGTCTTTAGAAGACATTTATTGTGGTTTCTTATTGGTCATACAGAAGGGCTGTAAGAAGCTAAAAATTCCGAATTTTTAACACAGTATCCTACTTGATTGAAGTTTACCACTAAAAAGCCATTTTAGGCGATTGTGTTCTATTTAGAAGTTTTTTTTTGCTTTGATCTTTCTTGATTTGTACTCCGACAATAAACAGGAGATATTAAGTGAGCCATACTTCGACGTCAATGTGTTCGAATCTCTTATTCTGCTTATGGGGAGTCTTTGTAAGACGCTACCACCCCAGTTAACTCTAGTTGAAGTAGTTGTTTTGTTATTTTTCGTTGACAAAATAATCAATTTCATCAATTAGGAAAATTAAAAGTCGTTGGTGGCTTGGCTGTTAGACGTCTGCTAAAAAGTTAATTTAGTTAAAGTCGCTCAATGGCAGACTCCAAAATTGAGGTCCTTCAAGATGTCGATCGTCACATATGTTGCGTACCTTGCACTGTACTCAGACAACCCATCCTACCTTGCCGTACATACTTTGTAACGAGGCTAAATTACCCATCTGAGCGGTGAGTTTGCAGTTCTTTTCTTTCTCTATATAGCTTTCGCAAAACTTTTAAAGGGTAGCAAATACTTCCACAAAATTGCACACACGCGAGAAAGATAACCAAAAAAATAATAATAATATCATATGTATCACTCAAAGGAGTAACACTTTATGATTCTTTTCATCCTGCAATTAAGGACGAAATGTGAAAAATGGACACTCACACTGAGTGGCAAGTAAATTTGTTCGTCTATCCGCGCTGTGTTAAGAGAGAAGCGAAGTGAAATTCATTCGACCGTCGGCTGTAATGAGCCCGAGTTATTTACCCCCCCAAGTCCCAATCCCTTAAACAGAAACACATCTCGTGTCGTTGTGTGTATCCTTTTCTTTGCGCTCCAGGAAGGGAAAGTAATATACAGGCATGTGCACGAGGCAACGCCATCATCGGGCCAGGAAGGAGTCGGGTAGTTTCGTACTCAATGAGTTCGGTGTCCTGAAGTGAATGGCGGAGCTATACTTCGTTATCTTGATAAAAATTCCTTCAAGCTCTCTCTCTCTCTGGTTGGATGCCAGGAAGGACGAACTACATCCGTAATGGGTTTTAAGATGTCAGAACACATCAACGGAGATGCGTGTGCATGAATCTTTTACGTCGGAGAAGTTCCGTCGGTTATCGAGCTGTGTGAGGGGGAGTGAGGTGGGTTGCGATAGATTTAGCAGAGATAGTGGGTGACAAATTGTGTTACTTTAAGGTGATGAATTGTTTAATGAATTTTTTTGTTTGCTTCTTTGACATAACAGAAGGTTCTGGGCTTAAGGCAATAGTCTGGAGGTGGAGGAAGCGTGATCCAGAGAAAGAAGTCTGGAAAGATGCATAGTGCGTTCTACGAGACGAAGGGGTGCTAATTGTGCTCCAGAGGAGGACTCATCAGGTGAAGCAGAATGATAATTCAACGACATTCACACAAAGTCGATAAGGAAGTCACAACAGGAAAATTAATTTATCGTTCAAGGGTATTCTAACTGGAACCATTCATCAAGCCTCAGAATTGCGTTTCTACGCTAAGTCAAATCGGTCATTGTCATTGCTTAAGGCCGCCGCTTTTCTTTCTATGGATGAATTATGAGACAAACATTAGCCCAAAAAGTTTGACAAAGTCAAAAATGTTTGACTAAACTGACTAAGTCTTCTGATGGATCTCTTACATCGAGTATTTGACGTCTTATTCTATACACAGTATATTGAAATTGTGATGTGATGTGAGCCACTTAAAAAACTATGCCCTTACTTTAGAAGTGCAGTAGGCTGTAAAAGATGAATGTTTCGGAAAAAGTTTTCGCAAATCTTAAAATAAAGTTGCCCCCTTTTAACAACAAAAGGTTGAAAAAATAGACAAGAATTAGAACAAATGGAATCTTAAAGCTGACTTTAGGTCGACTCCATTAGACTTTTTTATAGAATTTGATATGAGCGGACAACAAAGATGAGATAAACTTGAGTTAGCAATCAAGATAATTAAAATCGTTGCCACTTTAGAAACGCTGTAACAAATACATCGTTCTTCAAAGATTACTTTTCTGGCGAACATTTTACTAGCAATAACACGTAGTAATCGGTCATTAATGCTGAGTCTGGCTATAAGGTGGATTCAAGGAAAGTCCTTCAGCCGACCTTAAATGCTCCTCATGAATGTTGCTATGGCGAGAAACCAGGCAAGGGCTCATAATAACATTTTAAATTGTTGTTTTGAAAAAATACCAAGCAAACGCTAAAACTAAAACCACAAAAAAACCCACAGCAAACTTTTCAAAACTCAGGAAAATTTAAATGCTCACTCCACTGGAAGAAGGATATTCACTTCTCTACAGGACATGAAACACTCTTAGCAAAAAAAGAATGACAACCAATAAACCGTCATTCTCGTTATTTATTATTTACTCAAATCCAAGGAGCTTACAGTGCGCTGTTTTCTTGCCCCTTGTCGGTGACTTGTATGTGCACCTCTGCAGTATACGAAGAAGAGACACACCGGGGAATCCTTTGATATTGCTCAACTTTCCTCCAGGATATAAGTGCATGCTTCAACCATGAACAGACAGAGGTCGTTAGGACTCTTGGAATTCAATGAATAGTTTTACATTAAATTTCAGCGCGAAAGCCCAGCCGGCTGAATGGCGTTGTACAATGGCGGAAAGAAACGATGGAATTTCATGTTCATTCTTTTCTGAGGAAACTATTTTATTTTATTTTAACGAGTTCTTTTATTTTTCTCTTTTTTTTTTTTTCTTATTTTGGATCTCTGGACTAACGTTCGTGGGCTTAGAAAAACAACATTGGCTGGCAATTAGATTCAAGAATATTGATTCGTAATTGAATTTTGAAGTGGTTGTTTGTTACGAACGGCGCGCTGTGGATTTATTTAACGATTTTTCGATAAATTTGCATGAATAGAAACGAGATTCTTCTTTGCATTTTATTTTGACGACAGCAAGGACTTCAATTCAACTGTCATACATATATCTCATTTGAAGGGTAGTATCTTTGGACGAATCTCTCGCTGAGTGAAAACTCTGAAGTGGTTTCTGAAGCCGTCCGAGTTCACTTTAACAAACAAAGGCAAGAGCAAAAGAAAGAGCGAAAACTAGGGGGACAAGGACCATTGTCATAGTAAATAATCTTCTGTTTGTTGTGGTTTTTTTTTATGTTGTCAAACCATCGGTTTCCTCCACCTCCTCGACTGGGGGTGGATGAAACCTGAGATATTATTTGGAATGTGATTCTGTGAAGTTGTTCCTTTTTGTTGTCTTGCAATTAAGGGGATTGTCCCTCGTTGGTTGGAGGTTGTGGGCCCTAAGAGGCTTTCATCAAAAGGATGTGTAATTCTACACGGTGGGTTGGTTGGTCGTGGCTATGCGTGTTTGATGAGTAGCCACAAAAATGAAAGAAGTTATCCAGAGGAAAGTTTGGAAGTCCATCAGAAGGGCGAAACAGAGCAGATTTTTAAAACCCTAGTCAGGAAAAAAGGAAGTAAAGGTATTTCTCTGTGCCAGCGTCAATCCTTGCATAGTTTAGATTTTAAAAAAATTGAACCCACAATGGACGCTCTTAGACCTTCTCTTGCTTTGAAGTAAATAAGAGAAAAATATATTTAGAAATCAAAAACTCTTTCGGGACTTCTATAGACTTTTATAAGGTGCCACAAGGGTTTCAAAAACTCCCACGATTTCTCAGAGAGCTTCTTCGAGACTTTGAACATTTTTCCCAAAACCTTAGGAAATTTCTTCGAGATCTTTGAAGACTTTAGCGAAGCCTTTAAGGTAAAAGGTTTGACACTTTTTCAAAGCAGCACCGAGGCTGCAAATCCTCTAGAGAGACAAATTTGGTTGGGATCTAAATCAAGCAACAGTCTTCTTTGGATTTGTCTTCCGCCGAGTTACTCAAAAAAGCCGACACCGATTGCAGACAGGTTTTGAAGACTTTTCAAGATCCGAATGTTTGTTTCCGAATTATGTAGTATCTTGATCATCTAAGCATAAACACGCCTCTCAAAATGTTGCTCCACGTTTTTTCGTACGACAAAAATCGTGTAAAGTCGCCGCCTTAGGTATCGCCACAAAACAAAAAGTTTTTTATTTTTAAAACAGTCCACCAACCCTCAGTCCCTCAAAACAATCGATTTGAATTCTTTGACATTTTTCTTTCCAAAAATCCCCCCTCGGCGCAAATCCTACACCGGCCAACTCAACTTTCCGCATCGGATCTCATTCAAATTACGTAAAGAACTTTCAAAACTTTCTCCCCCCTCAGTACACGGTTATGTTTTTATACACGTCTAAGTGTTACGGAATTGTTTTCAACTTCTTTTTTTTTTGTTTTTCTACTCTCCCTCACGTCCCTTTAATTGAATAAAGTACCAGCCAACCAGTAAAAGTGCCACTCAATTTTCTTTTCCAACCAATTTAACTTTTCTATATTCGTTTGTGACTAAACCACCAACCCCACCCACTGCCGCCCATTTGGGCTTATCCATCCTTAGAGGGAAGTTGAAATGAAAAACTGCTCACGCCGCCGTAACCGTTCAGTTTTATCGACAACGACAACGACGACGCCGCGAAATGGAAAACTGTCGATGATTAAATTTCCACGTTCTCCAACCACCACCACCACCGAAAACATTTCCCCAGAGAAGGATACCGAACCCGAACCCGAACTCGAGTAAATAGGAACTGTGTTTACCTCCTTAAGTGGGACGTTCCCCTCACAAGTCCGGGAGTACAGGCGTTCACCGTCACCGTGGAACCTAAAAAAACAAAAAATAAACAAACCAGGCAGTTAAAACGAGGACGTGTAAGGATAACAAAACCAACCTTTCAGTTCTCTCGCCAGCCATTTTGTGGCTAAAATGACGGCCAATTTCGAGTGCGAGAACGCATCACGTGCATGGAACTTCACCGACCAAGTGCCAACGTTGAGGGGGTCGTCAAAGTCCATTTTGGCCGCGGCGTGTGCATGAGCGGACACATTGACCACGCGGCCGTTATCGGATTTCTTCAATTGCGGCATCAGCAGTTGTGTTAACAGGAACGGTGACAGGTAGTTAACTTGCAGATGCATTTCGAATCCGTCGACGGACTTCGCTTCCGGGTGAAAGATAACACCGGCGTTGTTAATGAGGATGTCCACCCGTTCGAATTCGGCCCGGATGTTCCGGGCGAAGCGTCGCACACTGTCAAAGGACCTCAGGTCTAGGCACCGCGCCTCGATGAAGTATTCGCCAGGCGCCTGACAGCGCAGCTCGCGCTTGAGGATAGCCACCACTCGCTCAGCCTTTGTCGGGTCCCGGCACGCCATGATGATGTGTCCGCCGCGAGCAGCCAGCGCCTTGGTTATCTCCATGCCGATGCCGCTGTTGCCGCCGGTCACGATTACAATCTGCCTTTCGATTTGGTTCACATTCGGACAGCGCTTACCGCCCATCAGCGTCCTGCAATGAAAGAGAACGGGATAAAATTTTTAATTTAAGTCTCAACCACAGTCCTTTGGTTTGCATGTCCTGCAAAGCGGGGCGCCTTTGCGAGAGCCGCCCGCATACTAATTGCAAACTTTCTGTTGTCTGTTTACTCGACACGGGTGAGGGATGCTTGATTTTCTCGGTTGATCCTTTTGCGTTGCGTTTACTTTGATGGGTGGGCTCGGGGAGAAACTTTGCGGCAAAGTCGAGATATGATTAATGAGGCGAAGAAAATTCAAATTGAATTAATGAGTTGCAATCCCGGGCGGTGGGGGTTCTTCTTCTGTTGTTGTTGTTTGGTGGTGTTGTCTGGCGTGTTATGACAGCGGCGTTTGCATTAATTGAAAGCAGTTAAGCGGGTTTTTAAAGGCAACAAATTGTTTTTGTTTTTTTTTGTGTTCAGTTAATTTCAAGGCAAGTTTATAGGTAATTGATAGTTTTCGACGGCGAAAGTGCAAGTGGACGATTAGGGTCAAAGTTGGGATACCTGCGTGCGGACCGGGCTGCCTCAATTCAAAAGAAAGTGTCATGGAATATAATTGAAGGGAAATTTTAGAACTTATATGATTGATACAATTTTTTGAATTGACTCTGAATCAAGCTTCATACAGCTAATGCAAAGCTACAATTTAACCCTCTAGTGCCTCGTGATTCTTATATGAATCGTTAGGCTTTTTTAACGACATTTTGTAAGATTCTTGCCAGAGTTTAAACAGTTTTCTATTTTGTAATCCTTGAATTGTTCTTCATTTGTTTTTATTATTTTCAATTTCTCCGTACACAGATTAATTTGTATTCTATAGCAAGCGCAAGGTGCATGTGGTGTGAGTAGATGAATAAAATGTAGGGGGCAAGGCCGCGTAGGCCAGGGGAGTTCATCTCCCAAGTCCGTCCGTACGTGATGAAGAATCACACCCTGCACGAGGTGCCCCTGCTTTAAACAGAATACGGCGGAACTAGAGGGGAACAACTCGATAAAACCCGTAATCCCAGGTGTTATACAACCGTGCCTAGGGATGAGTGGCACTACGTTACTGTGTCTGGTAACGGTGAACTCTGGATACCTGGGGCAATCCAGTTTCAGTTAAGTCCCCTTCGCTGCATACAGGGGGTGAGTGCAGCGCGACCTTCCCTTCCCCCTTACTCGTGGGATTCAAAATTTCAGAACAAATTAACAAACTTTCAGGAAGGCCTGGTACAAATGAGTCGGGTACCGGGGTCCTTCATAAAACCGACTCTGACTACACCACGGAAAGGATGATGACGGACGAGGAAGAAAATCTCCTCTTAGGTTGTCCGTCACCAATCAAAGTCTCTTCGGCGAGCAGTGATGCGACTGAGGACTTCGCTCTGGGAAACTTATTCCGCAGGGAGGACGACTCCATGTCCATCGCCAGCACGTCACGATTTTCGATATCGTCTGCAGCCTCGATCAGCAGTAGAATCTCCAACTGCAAGCAGACGATACGTAGGCTAGGAGATAAGAAGGATTTAGGAGAGAGAGAGCAGTGGAGGCTCCAGAACGCGAAGGACTTCCTGAAGTCGCAGTCGATTGAATATGTGCCATTGGCCCATCAGCAAAAGGCGACGACTGTGGAGGTCCCAAGCAACGAGACCTCGATGCGACCACCGACCGTGTTGCGCACAAGCCCAGCTCAGGTCACCATCGCAGAGAGTCCTGGAGGTACCACACTAGCGAAACCAGTGCTGGAGAGTTCCCCCGCTAAGGACGCCACCGGCGTTCCTGTCAAGGATTCGAGCTCTCCACAAAAGATGATGATTGTGTCATCAGGCATTGGGGTGGCTAGTCACGTCTCGCCTGAGGGGAACAATTCCACCCTCAATAGCACCTGCACGGTCATCGCTGCCGGAGAGAAGATTCTCCCGGAGGCAGCTACGGCAGACGTTAGGGTAGCTAAAGATAGGGAACCTCTCAAACAACGTGAGCTCGCAAGACGTCTCCTAAAAAGGATGCGGAAACGCGAGGAGTCCTCCTTAACGGAGCAAGAGAGGGCTGAAATTACTAGGGCGAGAGCAACGATGAAGGCCACCAACCATGCTTGGCGAGATTCGCTCAAGCAGAGGAGGGTAGCCATCGTAGGTGCAAGAGATGCGACCGACGCAGTGAAACAGAGCCTGGCTCTGAGTTCCCCGTCCGAGGTCAAGTCTGCAGGTCCATGTGGCAAGGGCAAGGCCAACACCGAGCCTGAACCCACCCCTGGATGTTCCCGAGACGTTGTGTTGACCGCCAGGAAGATAGGGACAGCTAGGATGCCTGCCCCCACGAAGGTAAGTGAGGGATTACCCAGCGCGAAGAAACGCGGCACTGGCCGCGGATCTTCAGCGATGGCTAAGACCACACAACCTGTAACCACCACGGCCAAGGACAAAAATCCGGAAGCCGGGGCCGTTGCAGGTACCTCCAAAAGGGGTAGGCTTGATGACACCATCTCTCCCCTCTCCAACGTTAGGCAGGAGGCAAAAAGGCCTAAATACTCTGAGCAGGTCAAAGAGAGCCTGCGTGTCGCTATTGCCGATTTCGGCAAGTCTGACCACAGACTCTCTGATGACCAGTGGAAGCTGCTGGAAATACGCATTCGGCACGGGATCGACGACGCCATTAGGAACAAGAAGGAGTTCGTTCCCTTCTTCGGGCGGTTGACCTCCGTGATGGGCTACAAGCTCATCGAATGCGAGAACATAAGGTCCCTTGAGTGGTTGAAGGACTTCCTCGCCACGACGGTAGCGCCATGGAAGGCAGCCGACCTACGATTAGTAGAGAAGAGGGACGTTTTGGAAATGTCAAGACCTAAGGGCCGCATCTTTGTCCAGGGGCCATACTTCCCGAAGGACATGATCGAGCGTAGCCTGCAGCACCTTAATCCTGAGCTCGATAGCAAGGAATGGAGGGTTACTGGGGTTGGGGAGCACACCGCATTGGGTATGGATGTGGATGTGCTTCTCAGTCACAGTTCCCTTCCTCTGCTAAAGAAACAGGATTATCAGGTGCGGGTTGGTCTTAACCTGAGTAAGGTGAAAATCCTGTCTGTGCCCGGGTGGCACAGACGTAGAGAACCTGGTCGCAATGATGAAGGTAATCCAAATAAACCTTCATCACAGTAAGGCGGCCAGCGCCAACCTGCTTCACCTGTTAACAACAGGGGTGGCTGACATTGCCCTCGTACAAGAACCCTGGTTTTCCGGGGGACGAGTATGTGGGGTAATGAACAAGAATTTGGTGGTGTATAACACCACAGCAGCGCTTGATGGTAGGATTAGATCGTGTGTTGTAGCTAGGAAGGGCCTAAATTTAAACCTCCTCTCTCCCTACAGCAGCAGAGACGTCACGACGGTGAAGCTGGAGCGGGAAGGCTCCTGCCCCCTCATTGTAGCATCTGTCTACCTCCCCTTTGATGCTACCTCACCCCCCCCGGACAACGTGACCAGACAGCTGGTGGCTTACGCGAGGAAGCGGAGATGGGACCTCATCCTAGGATGCGACGCCAACGCCCATCATACGGTTTGGGGCAGCAAGGACATCAACAATCGAGGTGAGTCTTTGTATGACTATATTATATTGGAAAGCTTAGGAATAGTTAATAGAGGTAGGGATCCAACCTTTGTTACTAGGAATAGGCAGGAAGTTATCGACGTTACGCTAACGAGTCTATACTCACCTCTGAGCGTTGATAACTGGCAAGTTGAAGATATACCCTCTTTCTCGGATCATCGGATCATAACCTTCACGGTTAACATAGCGGTCGAGGACAAGGTTAAATTTAGGGATCCCAGGAAAACGAACTGGGAAAAGTTTAGGACAATTGTAGGCAAAGGAGCAAAACTGCTAAGCGCCGATAATGCGGACTCCCCCGAAAAGGTGGACCAGATGGCGGCGGTGCTCAACAATGTCTTCAAGGAGGCGTATAAGAAATCTTGTCCTCTACGGACTGTAAGGGACAGGAAAGGTCCACGCTGGTGGAACAGAACCCTAAGTGAATTAAAGAGGAATTCAAGATTCCTTTTCAATATCGCGAAGGAAACTAGGGAGAGCTCGGACTGGGACCTTTTCAAGGCCAGTCAAAGGGAGTTCAAGAAGGCGGTGACCAGTGCAAAACGCTCCTCGTGGCGCGCCTTCTGCGACAACATAATGAATACCAAGGAATCGGCTCGGCTTCGTAAGCTACTCTCCAAAGAGCCGATCATCCCGGGCTTCTTGAAAGACAGCAGTGGCAAATGGACGGAGTCTTCCTCGGAAACGCTCAGACTTCTCCTTGATACTCATTTTCCGGGATGCGTAGAAACACCCCCAATAGGCGAGGAGGAGGTTCCTAGAGCTAGTGTATCCTATACTCCAAGTCATGCCATTAGTCACGACAAAATCAGCTGGGCTATTGATTCGTTCTCCCCGTACAAATCCCCTGGAGAGGACGGCATCTTCCCTGTAATGCTGCAAAAGACAAAGGACATAATAGTCCCTATTTTGAATACCCTGTTTAGTGGTTGTCTGTCCTGCGGCTACATTCCAACGGCGTGGAGGGAAGTCAAGGTGATCTTCATTCCCAAGGCCGGTAAGCCCAGTCACACGACGGCCAAGGACTTCAGACCAATAAGTCTGACCACATTCGTCCTAAAGACTTTTGAGAAGCTCTTAAATATCCACATTAGAAATTCGCTCCCTCGCGGGGCTATATCTGAGTCACAGCACGCCTATATGAAGGGCAGAAGCGTTGACACAGCTCTTCACAGCGTTGTCAGGGTAGCTGAGAAATCACTGCTCGACAAAGAATATACCTTAGCGGCTTTTCTGGATATTGAAGGAGCATTCAACAATGTGACGACCACGGCGGTAAAGACTGCGCTTGAAAACTCGGAAGTAGAACAACCCATTACCAACCTGTTGGTTAGCTTGTTAAACAGAAGAGTAATCAATGCAAAAATAGGCAACAGCAGCCTCAAGGTTATTGCCTCAAGAGGAACTCCACAGGGCGGAGTCATCTCCCCTCTTCTATGGGTGCTGGTTATAAATGAGGCTTTAGAGAGTATCGGACAACTGGGAACAAAGACCGTTGCGTACGCTGATGACGTAGTCATCCTAGCAACAGGTAAATTCCTAACAACAGTTGCAGACATTATGCAGAACTCCCTGGACAGCTTAGTTCGGTGGACCAAGAAATGCGGACTAGGAATTAACCCCCAAAAGACTGAACTTGTACTGTTCACGAATAAGAGGTTAATCCCACAATTTAGGATCCCAGCTATAGATGGCACGCCGCTAACACTAGCGGAGAGTGCAAGATATCTAGGGGTGATCCTAGACAGGAGACTGAACTGGTCAAAAAATGTTCAGGAGAGAATTAAAAAGGCTGCGAATGCGTTCTACACCTGCGCCAGGTTGTTCGGGAGGAAATGGGGACCAAAACCCAAAGTAATCCTTTGGATGTACACGGCCATCGTTAGACCCATTCTAACTTACGGTAATATAGTCTGGTGGCAAGCTCTGGAAAAGGCTACACACTGTAAGGCTATGACGAAAATTCAGAGGTTGGCATGCATGGGTGCGACTGGTGCATTCCGCACAACTCCCACCGCGGGGCTCGAAACCATACTGCACCTGCTACCTCTAGACTTATTTGTGCTTGAGTCTGCCTCCGCATGTGCACTAAGGATCAATAGCATAGGCCATTGGAAATCCGGCACTACAGGACACTCGAACATTTTGAGAAAGATGGCTGTCACAGGCATAAAGTGCGACTACACGTTGCCACTTACCGACTTTGACAGACCCTTTGTTTGCTCCTTCCCCTCAAGAGAGGAGTGGGAGGAGATGGCACCCATCAACAATTCGGCAGTTGCGGTGTATACCGACGGTTCGAAGATGGAGGAAGGAACAGGCGCGGGCATATACTCCGAAGCGTTGGACATGCGAAGATCAATCAGACTTCCGGATTGTAGCAGTGTCTTTCAGGCGGAGGTCCTGGCAGTCAGGGAATCGGCCAGAATGATATCAATGTTGGCGATACCACCGGCTGATATCACCATTTTTATTGACAGTCAGGCGGCCATAAAAGCGATTTCCGCTACGGAAATCAAGTCTAGGCTGGTCCTGAGCTGTCGCGAAGAGCTTAGGGCTCTTGGCTCGCAGCATAGGATAAATCTCTGCTGGGTCCCTGGTCATAGGAACATACCTGGCAATGAGGAAGCTGACAGGCTTGCGAGGGAAGGATCCAAACTAGGGCTGGAACAGGCGATAGTAGGGATCGATCCACCGATCTGCCTCCTTAAGAAGCGGATTGGGGATAAGATAATTAGATTAGCGAACGACAGATGGAAAGCGCTATCTACATGTGAAACAACGAGGACTATGTGGCCAGAATATGACTACGCCAAAACGAAAGTGCTGCTCTTGCATGACAAAAGGTCTCTCGCAAGAGCGGTGGGCGTAATCACGGGTCACAATAGTCTCAAAGACCACTTATTTAAGATAGGACTACTCGGTGACAATATCTGCAGGGGCTGTGCTGATGAGGAGGAGCGGGAAGATACCCAACACTTCCTCTGTCACTGCCCCAGCCTTTGTCACCTGAGGCACAGAACATTAGGAAGCTACTTCTTCCAAGACCTTAATGAGATAAACTCTTTACCTCTAAAGAATCTTTTCAGGTATTTGAGCTGGGCCAAATGGACCGATGATGCACTGGGATAGGACACCTGCGAGTGAGGAGGGGGACACCTTACCACCCCCAACGGGTAACACAAGGGGTCCACAAGGACCTAAGTGAGGCGGTATATCCGCCGGCCCACCAACCTAACCTAACCTAGATGAATAAAACAATTCTGGCAATGAAAAAACGAAATAATTTTTTTTAAAGGAAGTTGGAAAAAGTATTTTCATATTCTCTGGGTTTTGGACAAATGATTTACTTTTATATTTTATAGATTGAGAATAATTTATATGAGTCAGAGTGGCAGTTAAAGCATGGTGGTTTGCGTTTTTTGACTAACCTTCTAAACCACAAATCTGTGAATTTTGCTAGAACAAGCTTTGTTTTCGAATCAATTTCCTTTCCAGAAATATTTAGTTCTTTTGAAAATCAAAAATCATAAATTTGTTATGTTATGTTATGTATAGGTTGCGGCGAAACGCCAATCACATAGACCAGTGATGGTCCATAGTGTTGGCACCGTGACAGAAAATAGGAATTATAGCATCCCCCTACCCCTCGCTTAGACAGAAAGCTTTGGAATTTTACTAAATGAGTTAAGTTAAGACTAGCTGCCTCATTCAGCGACTTGATGAAGTAGCTACCCAGTGTAGTAAATCTTGTCTTTGCTAGCGCAGGACATATGCACAGCACATGCTCCAATGTTTCGCTAACCGACAAGTCCCTGCAGTATCTACAGGTGGACACCTTCAGGCCTTGAGGTCGGAGAATTAATATAATAATGTTTTAGGAATCGATTAAAATTTAGTCCGAAGTGCGAAAACGATGGCCAAACCAGATTAGATTAGCAGCCAACTGCTATCCGTATATCGGATGTTCATTGTTAAAAATCATTGAAAGTTTCGCCCATTGACAGAGCTCTCTGGATTGATGCACAATACAAACATCATAAGCCTTTATGCTTTACAAACTAATAAAGGAAATAAGAAATTCTAAAATGTGTATCGAAGTCCATTGTAAAAAAGTTTATGAACAGAAGTTCTTCAAGAATATTTTAAGACAGTGCCGTACACGTAATTTTAAAATTATCTTTTTTTTTTGTTTTATCATAACTTTTCATACACTTTTCACCTTAGAAAGGTTATTTTCGGTTTTTATTGTAGCTACAGATTACACCTATTAGAAGACGTTGGGTCTTGAGTCATTCCACAGAAATTCTTTTTGAAATGAAAAATCTATAAGACAGCAATAAGTTTGAATAAACTATTTTTTTTTTGTATGAAAAATTGTTGAAAACAGACCTTTTTTCCCCATGTAATCCATTAAGAGAAGAAGCAACTGAAGTATTATGTCGCGAGAAAGATTGAAGCCACCAAAACCTCTTAGGGGAAAACTCTTAACATCACACCGATGCTAGTGCCTGGGAAATGATCGAAAACCTCATTATTGCAAGTTGACTTTTATTAGACTGACTGGATGAATACTATAAGATTTCTTCTTTTTGCTGTTATCTCTGAAACTTGTTTTTATCGCTTGTTATGGTTTTTTCCAAAGGAAACAATGAAACCCTTATTTTAAATTCATAATATTCTGAGATAGGATAAGAAATAACACCACAAACATTTTTCACGGCCTCACCTCCAGCGAACGACTTACAATCCTCCTGGAGTACTTCTGTCAAGGAAGCTTTCGCAATTCGCCGTTCGGAACCGGCATTGAACAGTAGGTCCCCTCCACATGTGTCAAAATATATCGCGCACCACACAGTGGAGGCGTTTTTTTAATATTCTGAGATCTGATCTGCCAACCAGATTTCAAATGTCGATTCCAGCAATTAGTGGTGTTAGTTTTAGGACTTAACATAAACTTTCTATTAATTTTTATTGTTTGAAGACTGTCGAAACCGATCCGAAGTAGGTAGTAGTAAGCCTGCTCGTATTTATTTTATTAATTTTCTTTAAAGAGACCTCCCTCCCTCCCTTCATTGCTCTACTGATCGAAATTAAGGTCTTGCATATTTAGCGATTGGAAATAAGGAAATTAACAACATTAAAACAAAACTTTCTTTGTGATAGAATTACGTCACTTAATTTTAGTTTTGCTTGATTTATTAAAAATTGTTTAAAAAGATATGCATACACAATCAAACTCGACGGCAATCCTCCATATCCATTGGCTTCCTAATCGGATGAGGTCAGGATAGATTTTTTTTTTTTAATGTAGTCTTCACTTCACCCAATTTGGTGTCAGTGCTTCAACCACTGCATCAATTTATTTTGATTAACTAAATCCAGAATCACTTTTACGCTGTTTAATTGTTGGTCGGGAAACACCCAAAACTAATTTTCAAGGTAGAAACCAAACTCTCTCACAAAAAATAGAATAAAACCCAAGCCACAAAATTACCGTTAAAACCATCAAACAATTTATTTTCTGGCCATAAAATATCTCTCACCTGATGGTAACAATAATCCCAACGCCAACGGCCGCGATGAATGGCCACCAACTTTTTAACGGATCCGCATCCTCAAAAATTGACATAACACTTTCCATTAGAACGACCGGATGACCACCAGGTGATTTGGGAAATGTAATTTCGTGTCTATAAATATTTTTTGTGCGATTTTTCTTTTTTTTTTTGTACGAAATTACACTACGATGACACTTTGGTTATATATGTGTTTTGGCAAATTGCAACATGCCGTCACTTCAATTTTAGGAAACTGCCGAGCAGGCATACAACTTGTCAACTGGACACTACAACATGACACACAGACCAGACACGATCGCAATTGTCAACTGTATGGTCTAAATTGGAGGAGGGAACACAAAAAAGATATTTACAACTCTTTGTTGGCTGGCGGCATTTACGTGAGCGATGAACTTTATGAGAGAGATTTAATTTTGAGAGGCTTTTGAATTTGTCTTTCTTTTTTTTGTTTTTGGAAGTTAGTGCCTTCGCACAGTCCAAAATACTGCGTTTTGGTAGCAAAATGTTATTGAGCTAAATCTGATGAGTGAGATGATTCTCATTGATTACCAAACCCATTCTTAGTCATTTAAGGCTTAGAGAAATTCGGAAACGTTTTATTTTACTTTTTCTTAATCTTAGACGGGGTTACTTTAGGAACGCAAGAAGAAGCCAAAGTCATTTAATGCTTAAATTAATCAGTGATTGTTAAAACAACGAAAGTTGCATTATTTTTTTTTTACAGGAAAAACGAACCTCTATAATTTAAATAGAACCATTCTCACAGTCGCTCTGTAAAAATCTCTGTAAACCGAAGAAATCTTATGCAATTTCGTTTCGTCGTTAATTCGAATTTATTTTTGTGCAAAACAACACGAAAACTTCTGTAATTCGAAAACGATGGCTTGCTTGCTGATGGCTTGTCAAGTTTACTTTTTTTCTTCAGCAACCGTTAGTGTAAATGTGTACGTGACGAAAGTGAGCAATGTTTATTTTTCCGTAACTCGAAAAACTCTGTTTTTCTGGTCCCATGAAATACGAATACAAAGTTAATTTTTTTATAAATGTTTTCAACAATTTTGTTACCTTTTTCACTATTTAATTGAGTTTACTTTAAGAGCCTCAATTATGTGAGGCATTGGTCTGTATCCTGCATTTGTGGATGGTGATTCCACAAGTGAATTATTTTTTCCATAAGTTTAGATCTTATTTCAACTTCATCTTTAGCCACTTCCGTCTATATCAGCACCCAAACCTTATCAATTGAGTTCAAGTCATGGCCCTCAAATAAGTTTTTATAGGCCGGGCTGCTTGACATGGATCTGACCTGAAGCACCAACCGTTTCAATAAAAACAAAAATCTGCAGGGTGTCAAGTAATTTGGCCAGGAACTGAAAGCCTATGTCATAGTTACGGCTCAGAATGTCTGCTTGATTGCAACATTGAAGATGCATTTCCGCTTTGCATGGCAGGTTAAAGCTTAACAGTATTTTTCAATGCGCAGCTTATGTAACGTCATTTGCATTCTCAAATAGAAAAAAATAGCCATTGTGAATGTTATCCAATCCACTCGTTTTCAGTCATCTGTTGGCTGTTCATAGTCTTCTCTAAAACTGCCACTCGACTTAAACCCGAAGAAATAACATACAATTCAAAATCTTCAATGGCTTGTCTTAACTTCCTCTTCTGTTCTCCACTTCCACCTACCTCGACACCAAAATATGCGTCCTAATATCACCCAACCTGCAAACAACAAGCGAAACTAAGATCCGCGCCTTGCGACGCGAAAAGGCACTCAAAACCCCGCTGGCGCGCAACAACATTCATCATCGTCTCACTCTCCCCCTGCCGGTAAAACAGATACGAGCACAACAAATCCTTGTGTCACGTTTATTTACATAAACAAAATTTTCGATAATAAATCCTTGCACATCAATCCTTGCTGTGCTCCTCTGCCGCGATGCCAAGCAAACACTTTGCGAACCGCACACCATTTCCTCGCGCACATGGTTAAGCTGAGAAGTAAATACCCTCGAGAGCTATCGGATTTGCTTTTCTGTATCCGGAAATTCAATTTAAATCTCAGCCTCTCCACACACACACTCACACATGCATAGATAAATTTTCTGGGAGTTTGTCAACCGATAGATGGTCCCGGCAGGGGGTGCGTTCCCATAAATTAACGTATTAACATGCAGAACTACTCCCGCTTGCAGAGGGGAACACTCAATTACGTGTAGCCATTCATTTGGACGCGCGGGTGGGTGTGCCTGCGCGTCTCTGTTGCTGCTGCTGGCGGTCGGGGTTCATAAACATTTAACAAAATTCTGCAGTAAGTTGGTGATGCAGGTTGTTGTTGTTCTGGGTGCTGAGAGCTCAAGGCTCAGAGCTCACAGCTCGGTACTCAACGCCAGTGAGGCTGCCTGGCCGCTGCTAAATGCCCGCATGAGATGCTCTCCCATCCGTAAGCGATTACTGCGAGAGTGCAGACGACACGGTCGGAAGGTCCTCGTCAGCGGCTCCTTGGTCGACCGGCTTGAATAGATTCGCCCGCTGGTAAATGTTTCCTTGTTGACGATGTGGGGCCGGTTCGTTAACCGAACTGCTGCCGGAACTGTGAGCCCCGCACTCTTGCTGCGCGATTAATCATTTCAGGGCGAGTTGCTACCACGACGACGATGACTACGGCGGAGTCGACTTCGAGGAACATGGCATTTTATGGCAGTTCATTTTCGTCGGCTAAGCGGCTGCCTTCAAGAGCCAATTCATATGGAAACGGCGCCATTTGGAGCAATTGACTGAGGGGGGCTTGCGGCAAAATGGAACCGGATGTGTGAAAAGGTCTTTTGGACGGGTGGACTGTGACTGGTGGTTAATGAGGTTTCGATTGGAAACACGAGGGTTGTGTTGTAATTCAAGAAATCCTGCAAAAAAAAAAAAACGAAGGGACGTGGGGGTGACCCCACGTGGAATCCCGCACACATGTGCGTTTTCTATTTCGATCGGAAAGTATGTACTTGCCCGCGATGTTGATGAGAGTTTAATCGAAGAAATTCGACTCGAATTGAAGAAAGAACCATAAAATCGATTTCGTCGCGCTTCTGTGTGTAGCTTAGGATTACATTTGTATGCGAGTGGCATGTAATGAGCTTACAGAGGAATGGAAAATACAATTTCCATTCCAACAGCGACTTTAATTGACTTACAGATATTTAGGATTGGTAATGCCGGTGGCAGGAGGACGACCTGACTGCTGATTGTGGCTGCTTTTCACTGTCTTGAGGTCAAATTAAGTGACAGTTGAGTAATTGAAATGATTCCCGAACAAAGATATTTGTCGTAGTCACCGTCTACCGCCTCCTTCGAATGAGTTTTTTTTTAAGTGCTCCGAATGTGTGTTGGTCGTTAATCGAGTATCAAGGAAAGGTAAGTATCCATGTTTTTTTTTATAAAACAACTCTAACGGGCTTGAATAAGGCGTGCATTTGGTTTATGTTGCGGAGTAATTTGTGTTGACGAACAGAGAAATCATTTGCTTGGGCGGAATAATTGTTTAATTTCGTTCTTACAGGAAGGAAGAAGAAATACTTTTTTTCCAGCGCAGTTCTACTTTTGAGGAAACGTTTTAATCTAAGCTTAGTAGAAGAGAAGAAGAAGAAATACTTTTTTTACAGTGCAGTTCTACTTTTGAGGAAACGTACAATCTAAGCTTAGTAAAAAATTAGCACTACGCAAAAAAAAAACAATTTGTTTATTTTTTTTCAAAGAACAAGAACATGATTAATGTGTAAAATAAATGTGAGGCAAACATTTAACGTTAAAACGAACTGCGCGCTCTCGCGCTACAGAATGAAGAATATTCTGCAAATACTAAAAGTTTGACTTGACAATTTCATGCAAAAATTGGTCAATTCTCAGCAGAATAATTGATATTAAGAAACAGCATATTAATTCAGGTGTCTAAACATGTTTGATTTATTTTGACGCACACCTTTTTAGAACTTTCGTAATAACGCAATACTATATGGAACAAAATATTAGCTCGTTTAATAAACCCGTGCCGACTTGCACATCATGTCGAAATGCTGTGCGACCTGTAACTGCAGATTTAATTTTTCAATTCCTCGTGATTTTCAAGTTTATCTTTATCAGTTATCAGTTATCAGTTTTCAGATAACAGATGAAATATCTAATTTCCTTCTTAATAACTTAGATCGTAGTACACTTAACAGGCTAGCAGAGCGGCAATTATCGTGTTATAAGCATCAATAATTTCTTCATAACAAATAAGAAAATATCTTATTTTCGGCATCTCTTTCACCACGTATACAAACACACACATACCTAGTTAGAGCCATTTATTTTCATCGGATCAGATTTGTTACAGCGATCCTTACGTGTAATGGATTGCCAAGATTAACAACCAGATAATTCAAGGACACACATCCTCTTTTAAAATTGATGGATCACCTACCGACCACGGCACATGTGTGTGTATGGTGCCTGTCACCTGAATAAAAGCCAAGAACGAGGCTAACAAAATTACCACCACCAGAGGAAAAATCCAAATCCATTAGAATGACAATCGACACCACCCCACCACCGCACCACCATCAAACAACGACACGGTTTAATGCATCCCTCCGTATCCTACCTTTTCCGAATACAAATGACCTGCGATGTCGAAGGCGTTGACATGTTTTCAAATAATGAATCCTGATTGATGATACACCTCGTCGGGCATATGGCACGACACGCATGTGCCCCACCCCAGTCGATGTCCTGAAATTTGATTTTTATGATGAGAATTTGATGAATTGCGGTCCTTCTGTGCGTGGCTATTGTTTCTGTTGGTCGTCCTCGCCCGCGCCAGCACGTGATTCACACGCTGCCACGTAACCACGAGTGTCCTTGCTGCTTGCTAATGGCGATGGTTTGCATAAATTGCAGAAAATTGATTTTATGCAACGACCGCATAATAAAATAATTCATTTCGCAAAGTGGCGTGCGTTTGCTGGTCGATGCACACACAATCGGCCAGCTCGGCCGGATGATCCTGCTAATTGATTGTCCAGAGCAGAGAGCTTTGTCCTCAAACTGCGGGTTATTACAACCAAATGAGCGTCGAATTCGATTAAATTATGCATGGTAATCAGGACGAGCACCTTTTATGTGGGTGTGGGGATTGGTAACAGCGGGGGATAGTTTTCACTTGCACTCCATTTGTCTCGAAGTGTAATCGAAGTACAAGGGTCGATGCACAAATTTATGCTGAGTGGCTAAGTGGGTCTGTTTTTTTATCTCTTTTTTTGTACGTCCTCTCAAAGGATATTCCGGTCTTTTGATTTATTGAAGAATGACGACTGCAAGGATATTTGCTCTCGCCGAGAGGAGTCAATGGGAAATGGTGCAACGGTATAAAATATTGATGCGAAGAAACAAATCACGAAAGCGGACGACGAAAAAGAAGAGGGGATTAATGAGTTTCTTTTTCTTTTTGTTTCCTTTCCGTCGCGTCGTCCTTCGTGCGCTCCTCCGTCGGGCGCGTCCTTTTAGGTGTGTTCGACAGCAGACGATGCATAAAATTGATTTTAAATCCTTCAAGTGGAAAACTGGATAATTGGAGCAATAATTTTCCAGCTCTTGACGGATTTCGCCCGTAGAAAGGTGTGAAGGATCCAGTGGAGCTGGAGGTTAAGAACATAAGGGGTTCCATTTTTTTTTTCTTTTTGCATTAGGTGCCAGGAAGTTGAAAGGGTCTTTATTTTTTTTTCTTAAGTTTAACGACAAAGACGAGGACGTGACCATTTGAATTGGGCTTCTTTCTTATTAGTGACCATGATGGCCGGAGAAAGGACGAATTTGGGGGAACCGGATACTTCCGGCAATTAGGTGCGCTTGGTTGAAGGGATTCAGGAAGAACTGGCAGCTGAATGAATCTTCATCTCGACTGTATTGAAGTCCTGTCCGTTTGGTGCGCCTGATTAAGAATCTAAGGATAACAATTTTCGGTTTTCTCGGTCGTCCTTTTTTACCTTGAACTTCCGTTTGGAAGAACTCAGCTGAAAGCTATAAAAAGTGCTGACGACATTCGAAGGATCCAAAACTCAGAGTCAGGGAATAAAGTTTGCGAGGTTCTAGTCAGTCGACACAACATTTTGCAATTTTTTTCCTTCTGAACATTTTATATACTTACTTCATTTTCACCAAACACTTGAGAGTCAAACTAAGAGCTAGTTTTGCTACTTGAGAATTAGCATTCAGAACATTTCCACATTCTTCAAAAATTAAGTTTCGTCTATTTGCCCTGGCTTTTGGGCTTAAGAAAACTCGACGAATTTAACATTTTTAGAATTGAGTGCGAATTTTTTGTCGGATGAAAATCCATAAATCAAACGCAGAAAGCGGAAAGATTGAAAAGTTCGATATTTTTTTAATTAAGTCCAAGGTTTAGATCGATAACTATTTGGGTAAGTTTCTTTTTAACACATTAAAAGAGGTCCTTAGAATTACCGTTTCGATTTTGGGGGAGTAAAGAGCCCAAATCATTGCTGCCACAATGTGATTTCCCCTACTTACAGCTCACGCTAGGAACCCGAGTTTGCGAGAAAACTTAACATACTCTTGTCTGAGCTAGCTGTGATTTTGTCTGCCTAAATGACGATGACGTGTACTGACTAGCACAAATGAGCCAATACAGATACCCAACTTCTTCTCTTGCCCCTAAATTTTATTTGACAGATTTTTTTATAACATTTTGTGTCTGTGAATACGAGTAAGAGCTTTGAACAACGAATCAAACAAATGGGCGTAAAAATGATGAGCTAGTGATTCCTGAATTAGCGTCCAAATGCTTCCTGTATTTCAGCTACATTCGTGAATTATTGTCAAGTTCATCGATGGGCGAGGAGAAATAGCAACTGCCAATATTGGGTTGCCTGTGCTGACCAGGCAATTGCAGTAGAACAATATGTATTTTAATGTCTCTTCGGTTTCGTTACACATTCAGCAGACATCATCTTGCGTTATGCCCATCGCTTTTAGGTATTTGATAACTGGGCAGTGTCCAATTAAAAAGTCTGTGAAAATTCGAATCTGACTCCCAGTTAGCTTTAGGGTTTACTTCGTTCTGATAATGAAATTAGCTGGCGGAAATACTTTGGCTTGTCTGTTACCTTCTGTTTGTGTCCTCTGATGAAACCAATTTTCACGAACCACTTCTGTTGCGACTGTCATCGACATCAATTTTAATTTTACTATTTGGTGTACAACTTTGCTTGCGCCATTTTGCATTAGATGGCGGTAAGTGGTAGTCGAAATAAATAAATCGTAGATGTCATACAATAAGCTTAGCTACATATTTGTAAACATGACGCCATCAAAATATTAGTCCATTTATGTCGGCATCATAAGGTTATTCTCAATTAAACATGTCCGCTTACGAGCCAAATTCTCGTCATTTGCGGAAGGTTTCAATTTTCTGCGTAAATATAAAGAAATCTGCGGATGACGCTCTCAAATACCTATGGTGCGGTCGCTATTAGCGAAAGAAAGAACTAAATTCCTATTGAATATATCTCCTTAAACAATTGACGATCGTTTCAGTTTTCAATTTTCGATATTCGATTTATACAGTTCTAACGGTAGAATAAGTTTTAGTCAATTTTGACTTTAATATACCAAACCACAAAAATTAAAACCACATTTTTATTATTATTGAAAATTTGTATATGTTTATTTGTTTCAACAACTAAAAAACTTAAACAAAAAATGAGTAAAACAAAAAATAAACCTGATGATCTATATGGACTTTTGCATAATTACATAGTCGTCCTTCTTCTTCAACTCATACATAAGCAGCACATACTTTCATTTTGTGTGTGTATATATATCATTTTTGCTAACTAGTTTTTAACAGATCTTATGACTGTATATAATGCAAAAAACCAACAAAAAAAAGAAAAACTTAAACATAATTTTCAATTTTATTTTCTATAAATTTGTTCCTTTCATTGCCACTAGATGGAAGTGGTGTCTTATGTATGTATATAAATATTTTTTTTTTCTTTCTTATTTATTTTTTTTTTTTTTAATTTTAACATAAAATCTACAAGATGAGATAAAGTGTGAGAGTTTTGCTTTGTTTAGTAAAATTTTCATTTTCATTTTTTTTTTTATTATCTGAATATGTTGAGTGATATTTTTTGTTCTTCTTTTCGTCTAGAGGTGTGATTCTTAAATATCTAGAAAAACAAATTAAATGACTTTGAAGGTGGTTTTATGCAGCAATTTAAACATAAATACGACTCTAACTCGAGTATTAAACAATGTTTTGGGGTTCGGGTGAAAGGTGAATCTATCTATTTACATTCTTTTGTTTTTCTATAAATCTTATTTGGTAACGTTTTGCGACACAGAAATCACAGATTTGAAAATGTGCAACAATTAATTTGTTTTTTTTTTTTGTTTCGTATATAATGTTTATTTACTAATATATATTCTATAAGAATCTAATACAATTAAACAGTAAACAATAAAACTAAAATATTAAATTAACAATTCTCTTCATTTTTCTATTTAAATTTAATGAATGTCTCTAACTTGGTTGGTTTCCTTTTTTTTTTTAATTACATTTCATTTTTTTGTTTTGTTAAATTGCTTAAATATTAATGTTCAATTATTAAAATTAGTATCACTAATAAGCTTGTTGCATCTTAATCTTAAAATTTAAATTTATTCTTTATTCTTCTGTTTTTCATTTTAATGATAATGATTTTTTTTTTGTTTTCTTTGTTAAGTAGTATATTTAAAAAAATTTATTGGTCGACTTGATCGAGTAAATGTACGTGAGGATTTCTTTTATTTTTGTTTGTTTTTAGTAGTGGGTTTTATACATTATTTAACTTTATTCTTTTCTTCAGTGATTTCAAATTGAAATTATTTTTCTAAAAATTGTTTTTAGGCTCACAGGGTTGGTCTAAAAGGCAGGTTGGGGTGTAATGGAAAATAAAAACTTTTCAAATACGAATTTGAGATAATAGTGGAACCTTATTATCGGTGGTCCTTCTATAAATCAATGCGTGATAAATGAACTACTCTTGTAGATTGAACTAAATGGAGTCCTACATTTTGGGCAACTTGCCATCTTCGAACTCTAGTGTAATTCTTATCAATGCCAAAGTTAGCAAGGTATTATTGTGTTATTGTGTTTCACCAACCAAAGCATTGGTTTGTAGACGCTTAAGACGTAGTGCAAATCATCAGTTTATGAAGACAGAGAACTCTTCCTTCGACTAAAATTGAGCGCTCTGAACTTTACTCATTGATATCAAAAAAATTAAAAATCGGTGGACTGTGCTCTTAACTGTTTTCAAAAATAGAGAAACAAAAAAGTTCTTTATTGTTATTTACATTTTTAATTTTTTTATGAATTCTGAACATTTTTTTTTATTACAGTGATCCTGACTCTCCAGAGCTAAGCTTTGCTAACATTTTTACGAATTAAAGAACGGAAAAAGGCAAAAGAGTTCATAACTCTCAAAAATTAAACACTATCGAAACACTTAAAAAAATTATTCCACAAACCCCGACACGACTTTACTATCACCACCCTGTGAAATTTGTTTTAACGGCTGTTTCTTTATGACTGAACTTTTTTTTAGACGTTCCCATCGTAATGCGATTTTAATATTCTATTTAATATTATATTCAAATTTATTCTTCACTATTATTTATATTTATTTATTTATGAAATAACAAGGCAATGGAATTTTGCTTAACTATTTGTCTCTAGGCTTTCGAGTTGCTTACTTAAAGTATTTTAACCTTTTTTTTTTATTTTGTGGTTCATATCTTTTTACGAGGTGAAAATAACTTACTGTGTGTCTGTGTGTCTGTGGTTTTTGTGTTCGGCGTCCTGCAAATGATTTCGTAAAATAATTTTGCCAGCTCAACGGCTATGAATTTTGAATTTATGTCTCTGCTCTGTTTGTGAACGCTTATTGGATGTTCGACACACTCAAAAACACAGAAAATAAAGGATTTATGTTAATAAAAATATATGTAGCATGTAGTTGCTGCTGTATTCGTCCTTATTGCTGTTGCTGAATGTGGGGGTTGTGAATAACGTTGTTGGTGATTTCTATTTGTTACTTTTTGGTTCCAATCGTTTATGAATACTTTTGGCTGTGTGAGTTTGTGAACATCTGAAATAACAAAAAAATTGAGAGCGAGTTATTAGCAAATGTTGTGATTTTAGGGGAGGGTAATTAAATTTGTTTCAATATTGATTCGATGTGATGCCACGTTTGTGAATAATAATTTGGGAGCAGTATAAATTATATCCAGGTCGGGAATAGAAAATTAATTAAAATTTGCTGAAATTGACAGTTTTTGAGAGCCACCGTTTAATCTGAGCACAAAAATTTTGTGGGGTTTCACAGAAATACAAAAGTTAATTCAAAATGTAAACTATCGGCTTTTATACATTTTTCTTGCCTTTTAAACATGTTAGTAAAATCTTTTCCTTTTCAAGACTTAAGCCTTAGACTTAAGCCTAGTGCAGTAGTTTGTTTCTTTCATTTTCTTTTTATTTTTCTTTATTTTTTTTTCTTTCTTGCTGTGCTATTATTATTTATTATTTTATTTAATTTAATTTTTTTATTTTAACCTTACCGTTTCAAGTTATTTAATTGATGAAAGTGCGTACTTTACCTAAAGAAAGTTATTATAACATATATGTACGAGTACGTGTTCTTGTATGAAATTCTAAGGACCAAAAGCAGGCTCTGAATTTCGAAACAAAATTTTGACCATCTTGTGAACACGCCAGCAAAGTTTGTTCAGTCAAGGACTCTTCGTCCATCGTTAGTCAAGCTTTGCATTGATTTTCGGTTTTTCATTCTGAAGTGGTTCATCAATTCGATTCGCCTTGACGTATCGGCTTTGCTCACGCATCGTTGATTAATAGCTGTGCTATTATTATTTATTATTTTATTTAATTTAATTTTTTTATTTTAACCTTACCGTTTCAAGTTATTTAATTGATGAAAGTGCGTACTTTACCTAAAGAAAGTTATTATAACATATATGTACGAGTACGTGTTCTTGTATGAAATTCTAAGGACCAAAAGCAGGCTCTGAATTTCGAAACAAAATTTTGACCATCTTGTGAACACGCCAGCAAAGTTTGTTCAGTCAAGGACTCTTCGTCCATCGTTAGTCAAGCTTTGCATTGATTTTCGGTTTTTCATTCTGAAGTGGTTCATCAATTCGATTCGCCTTGACGTATCGGCTTTGCTCACGCATCGTTGATTAATAGCAGGTGATGATTGCCACTTAGCACCATTTTAAAATTGACTCATCGCATACACAGCACAGCACGATCCATTTTCCCCTTCCAAAGAGACTTAAACCAAATTCATTTACTTTCACGCATTCACGGATCAAAAGAGGAAATCTGGCATATCAGTGACGTTTCCCCCTGCTATCAAATTTCATTCAGCACCCAAAAGTGGAGTGAAGTCAATCAAGCATTATCATTCAGTTCACCGACCTCCACCCTAGCACACCAATCCGCCCTCCTTGAACACAACAAGTTCCACGAAATGTATTTCCAATCAAGTTCCATTCTATCCTCAATTATTTAGATCCAGCTTCACAGAAATCCTCCTCGCAACGTACACACATGCATACGTGAAGGTCCAGAGAGTGGACATAGTCATTAACACCCGAATTCGCAACGCTCCGGTTTTGTGTGCGTCCGAAGGTCTGAGGATAATTTTGTTTAGCAACGAGGTGTACACACCACTTGGGAAGTTAATTTAAATGCCCCTCGCCACAGCACAGGCATTGGAAGCACGAGGAGTACAGCAGCCCATTGCATATTCATGAATTGCAGGAACAGAGAGCTCTGTTGCAATGCGAAAATATCCTTATTTTCAATAAATCATTGCGAACACAGGCAAAGGCACAAGCATCCATGTATCCGTGCAAGGATTAATAGGGATTCGTAGAATCCATGCTGAAGTGCTAAGCGATATCGAGTGTAAAAGTTTCGAATGAATTGATGAATTGAAGCTCACTGGGGCATTGATTTGTTATAAAATTTCTGGAACTAGTTAGATTGGTTTAATTTGAGCAGAAGAAGATAAGTCTTTTGTTAGATTTGAACCAATTTTTCTGCTTCCCTAAGAATAGGGAAAGTTATCTTCACACGTACAGATTTTGGATCAGTTTTAGAATTTGGCAGAAGCTAACGCTGAGCAGCCAAAAAGATAAAATCGTCGGCTATATTTTGACTAGTGCCACATGACCTTAAATATCAAGACTCCTCCCATATTTCTGACTATTTGTGGCTAAGGTATCCGACATTGTTAAACTTTGCATTGATCTTCTGTCGGTTTTTCAACAGCAGCAGCCATCTTCCTGCGGTAACGGCTGTCGAATTGGTACCATATAACGATATTTGAATAATACACAGTGGTTCCACCGTAGGTCATTAGCCGAAAAATTTATGCGAACCGTTTGTACTAAAAACCACTAGAATATGTTGGAAATAATGTATTACCACGATTAATAGAAATGAGAAAAAAATTGTTTCTTATCAAAACCATTTTTTCTTAGCCCGTAAGATGGCCTCATTTGATATATTATACTTATCAAGTGATAAGCAAGAAAATTAAGAAATCTGTGCTTTTATGGGTCTTAAAATTTCCTTCAAAGCGAAACGGATTTCCATGCGGTTTTCACCAGTAGTATTGCTGATAATGTACGGGGGAATTGGTCATCCCAAAAAGGTCTAAAAAAAAGTCGGCGATGGCATATGTCTATTTTTTAAAGTAGAAAAATTCGAAAAGCTAAACCCCCCTGTAATTTGCAAGCCGCTTTGTCAAAAAATCGGAAAAAATTACAAAAAATCGTCTTCGATGAGTACATTTAAAAAAAACTAGTTAATATTAAAGATGGAAATCATAGTAGATGGTAAGAACTTTATTTTTTTTAGTTTTTCTAGTAGCAATAAACGTCAAATGTGTGGGTTTAATATCATATTGATAAATTAGTATTAATTAGTATATAAATTAGTATTTCTTGTTTTGTGCTAAACTTTTAACCTCAAAGAGTCTGGCAATATAAGACTGAAAAAGAAAGATGTTTTTTTTTTCTTTTAGAAACAGATTTAACTATCTTCGGAAACTTGATTTGGATTCAGTTTTAATTTAGTGCTAAGTGATAGCACCTCTCAAAGTTACTCGTTGAATAAAATAGAATACCAGTGCTATAATCTGCGAAAATACCTGTGGATCAATCCCTAAAGCCCTTATATATAGTACAGATATTATTATCCATTCAATTTTTCCAAATGGAGAACTGTTAGAGGAAGCTGCCGAGGCAACAACAAGAGCTTCAAACCATTTCGAAACGAGCAATCATAAACACCGATTTAATGTATCAATTATCATTCAATTCAGATCTACTTATAGCAAATATAACACATTTGAAAAACTAAAAATGCTTTTCCAGCCGAAGTTTTCAACTTATTAAAATAATAAATGTGTTATTCTAATAATTATTTGCACATAGTATCTTTTTATTACTGGTTAGTATTTCTCTATTCTCCAGCAAAGTCTTTACGTGGTGGTTTTAATAAATCTACATGTATACAGATAGGGCTCGATAAAAAATATATTTTGGTGCTTTACTTGAAAACTCAATAGTGTAAAAGAAAATTGAAGGCATTTTTCTAATCATTGCATTGACATTGCAATGTCTACATACATAAAATGGCGTGAACTGATTTTTCAATTAAAACATAATTTTGTTCATATCTCAAACTTGTTTTATTGCATTTTAACATCGCCAAGTGTCTGTAATATTTCATAATTTAAGTATCTATTGAAATCGAAGTTCGGCTATTCTTCCTTTTGTACTGAAATTTCTTTTCAAATGCTAGTACCTATCTTTCGTTTTCACATTTAAAGGCTTTTTGCAAAAAAAATTTCTTATTGGCCAATAGATCGATATCGAACAAGACACCTTTTCTAATTTTTCAGTTGCAAAGCTTCGAGAGTTGAAATTCAGTCCAAAAGAGCTATCATTAAAAGAAATGTGTTAATATTGATCTAATTTCTCCAACGCCATTTTCAACGATTCTTCTATTGCTAAATAACAAAACATCAAACACATCCTGTGGCATTTTCACGTGTTTAATCCTTGTCATATGTTCCAAGCCCCCCTTGTTTTTCGCGGGGCGCCTCATTTATTTTGTCATCTACGCAAATCCTCCGGCACACCTACTAACACTGGATTAGGACCCCACCGCTTCGTCTTTTTTAAACACTGTCACTTCACCGAAAATTCAACATTTGTCGTCCTAATTCTCTTCCCCATGTGTGCTTTTTTTGTGGAGGAGGCGCATATATAAATTTTCATCCAAAGACGATTTACTTTTCCCGCATTGAGCGTCTGAAAGGATTAAATTTATAATCTTCCTCAAATCCCGTCTTTCACATGGCACGGCACACAAAGGATTCCGTCGCCATTGTTGCCGTCTTCTCTGCGAGAGCACAGTCAACTCGCATCCTTGTCCGTCGATATTTGAATTAATTTCTTTTTTCTCATCCCCTTGTCCTCCTCCGCCCGTTCTCTTTTAACGTATCCTTTCGTAGAATTGCCACTGCCACCGCCCCCTGACACCGTGTGGCAAGTAGGTTTCCATTTGGTAACGACCCCGTCAATTTTTCATGTCAGTCTCCTAAGAAAGGGGACTTTTTTTTCCTTCGATTTTTCCACCCACTCCGCAGGATCAACCTGACAGACACTGTCCCAGAAGAGACGGCATTGGCGAGGAAGAAATGTGTATCCAATTATTTTCACACTTCGAGTATGATGGTGAATGACATAATGAAAGTGATGTGTCCTTCGGGGTGCCAAGGCCATGAGCTCCACCGCTCACTTGTTACACGGAGAAAGGACACACAAATATTTCAAAAGGACGGCACTGAGTCTTGATTTAAAAATTATTGACCGTTAATCAAAAGGCGACGTTTCTGACTGATTTGATGGCGGTTCCTGGTGTCTGCTTTTGAGTTTTTCTTTTCGTCCTTTTTCGAGGACGGGGATGAGACGATTTTTGATGCAGGACACACGACTGGCGGAGACGTGCGACTCGTGGTGGTTTGATGAAAATTATTTGACGAGGATTCTTGGTTTTAATTGGAGGGCGCTGGGTTTTCTTTTTGTGCCGTGGGTTTTGATTTTTTATTCAATTTTGCGGGCGGGCGGTCTGCTGGGAATCAAAAAATTGCGTTTTGAATCTTACCTTCAGAAATAGTACGTTTCACGATTGATGAGCATTGTTTTTTTATTGAGAGCGGTCGTCATGGGGTTTCTGGTTTATCTCGGTTACTTCTAGCAGCCTTAAGTATTAGATTGTGGCTATAGTGGGCCATCTAACTCCAGCCTAGCTTTCTTAATCGCACTTGAGTCCCACGATTTGATGGGACTAAATTGGTTTGTTGTGACGTGTAGACTCTAGGACGTTCATCATTCCCACATTCCAAAACGTAACTATTAGGACGCCGTACGCCGAATGATTTTGAAAATACTAAAAGCTCCACCACTCCTAATATAATGGAGCTAGGAGGTTAAAACTCAGCTCAAAAATAGTGCTGATGGATCCCGTTATGTCGATGTATTAAAGTATGTCGATGTTATAAAGTATAATATGCCCAAGGGGAGAAAGGGGAATTTAAATTTTTTAAGATTTCCGGAACCTTATTTTTTAAAAATGTCCAACAGAATTTTTTTAAACTTGACCTAAAAACAGCGCTAGGTCTGTTGTTGGTCCTCTCGATTCGGCAGAACGATCAGACAACTACAAGGCCAATTTTTCGCGTTTTCTATATTTCATGTTGAGTTGAAATGAGATCAATAAATTGAAAACCTTACTAATTACAAATTCCCTAAAACCTATTTGTATTTGGTTTCTGTTCGTTATCATTCTGCGATAAATTGTTGTCAAAATTGTGGGTCTTTAAAGTGATAATATTACATTCTTTTATACAGCGAAGTGATGCATCAACCTTAAAACATATTACTTCGATTACAAAAGCATCAACGTCGGCGTTGTAATTTTTACCCTCCCCAAAATGTCACGTCATTTTTCCGTAGCACAAAAAGAGAGGAGTAAAAGAGATATTCGATCGAAAATAATGCGAAAAGGATTCCTTAACCTTCATCCAACAACAAATCCTGTGCCTGCGGGTTGACTCTTGAAGGAAATAAAGTTATGAGTCTATCATTTCACACGGAAAAGGCAAGAAATCTCAGAAAGTGGTGGTGAAGATCTTCAGAAATTGTTTGAAACTATTGTATCATACATATCACAAAAGAAAACAGCAATGGCACTAAAAAGAAGCTACAGAAAAGGTAAAAAAAGAAAGAAGTGGAAACATTGGACAGGTTTACTGCGAGTTTTAGGCAGCATTAGGAGAAATACCAACTGATGTTCAGTTATTATCTTCTTTAGATTTTATAGATATATAATATATTTTATGATTACAATTATTAAGCACAGCTTGCACAGAGATATGATAGAACACTGAAAAAAAAAATTATCTTCTTTAGTATTTCAGATATTTCAATTTCCAATTGGCTTATGCTTATACAAGAAATTATTAAAGCTGTCATTTTCATCAGTCGCTGATAAAGAAGCATTTGGTAAGTCAAGCTAGCTCACAATGTTTAGCCCATTAAACCGAATACATCTTTTTCAATAGGCTAGCAAAGTTTCCCAAACATTTTCCCGATGTAAACTGGGTATCGAATCAAACAACAAGCACGGTACATTTTTACAATATGTAACATATTTATTAGCAAATTACAAAACTACAATTTTTTCACAATTGTTTGCTTTGTTCAAACCAAAAGGAATTAAGTCAAATAAAGATTTATTTGAATTAAAAAACTTTGCAGTTAAAAAAAAACAGAAGGACTGTAGTAAAACTTTGTTTTAGGGACGTGGGAGTTCTAATACTGTTGTACCATATCCCATCAAAACAAATGGTTTCAAACAACTGCAGTGTTCCATGTTCATTGAGATCAAAAACGTCATGAGTTTTAAAAGTGATTTAGTAAAAATGACTGCCAGTTAATTGAATGCAGTTAAAAGGCTTACTGACTAAATCAAAACCTTTTCTGGTCCTTTTAACTTTTGACTAAAAGTAAGCAGTCCAGCTAAAAGTACTGCAGTTAATTAACTGCTTTTACTAACTGCCAAGTTAATGATTTAGTACTAACTGCTGACTAACTCTTTTGCAGTTAGGTACTTTTCGCAGTATATTGATTTGCATTTAAAAGATTTTTCAATTCAATTCATTTTTATTAAATTGCCAGTTCCTTATGTTTAAACCATTCAAAAGATAATTTAACTAGCTGTGAATATATTGACTGCAGTATTAATTGATAGCATTCTGTTACAAATCTTTTGTGTGTATACGTATAATTGTGCTTTAACAAATTTGCTAGTCCTATGCTGCTAGAAGGAATAGATAAATTGGAATCAATCAGTACTATGTTTATTAGTGCGTGGATATCGTTCGTTGAAAAGTTGAAAAATAGTGTTTTTAATAGAAAAAAGTAAATAATACTTTCGGTAATGGCTGAAAAGAAAAATTGTATGTTTCTTTACTCCAAGATGAGCAGAAAACACATCCCGTCCCAACCGCAAAATTTTCGTAAGCGACATTTTCCGCAAAAATGAGTTAATGATGCAATTCGATAGTTTGATCGATTGCGTGTCTTTTTGCATCTTTTGTTTTTTAATAAATTATTCCAGCTATAAATGACAGAGAATACTAAAAATTAAGAATCCAATTTTTTAAACAACAAACAACATAAAAAAGACTCTCCTGTAAAAATGTCATTTTGTCGCTTACAATAATTTGGCGGTTAGGGAGCGACATTTGCAATCCGTAAACTGTCATCATAATGTTAAAATGGTTCCGACTAACACATAATTGTGTCTTCCGTAACGAGCAATGAATTTATATTTTCACTTCCGAAAACTGATTTTTTTATTGAAACATACCCACGAAGTTCACTTCCGAAAAAAAATAAACAAGATGCAAATGACTTTTTGTATGAAATGCACTATTGACACTACATATGCATAGAAATAAACGCAAGTGTATTAATAATACATAATAATCGCAATAACAATCGTCATATATATAGGAACATACGTTTTTTTCCAAAATAAAGTCAGAGAATTCCAGAAGTTATAAATGATTTATAGTGATTCTTGAAAAAATAAGAAAAACTGTAATGCTTGCACCATTTTCTACGCAAGGGTTACATAAAGGCTAATAGATTCAAAAGCAGCCTTTGCGCTAAATCTTCTAACGTTGACATTAACATTGAGGCTTGCTTCAGCATTTCAAAAAACTTCGAACAAATTAAACTAATTGTATCATGAACGAATGGCTCAGCTAAGTACGGATGTGAAAACCATTGGTAATGTAGACAGAAGGAAAGAAAATCAATGAAAAGCATTTCTCGCATAAATACTGAGCTGATTTATCCAAATATAAGCCGAATTATCCAAAATTAACAATCCGACGAGTCGAAGCAGTATTTAGTGTATTTTCTTTATAAAATAAAAAAGCATATTTTGTTTTGGTTTGAAAAATAGACAAAAGTAGACAAAAAAATTGCATTACCTGAACTGGTGTGAACCAACACAGTCGTTTTATAATTCCTTCAAGTTAGCTATGACTATCCACAACAGTTGTGCACTCATTTTGATAAATTACACTTAAAAGCAAGCTTGTAGAACACACAATTATCGATTGTCAGTATGGGAGGCCTTATTTATTTGCGATCAGAACAGAATGAATACTAGTTTTATTCCAATACTTACATTCTATTTCATAAATTTTTCCTTTCTTTCCACAGTCAAACTCGGTAAAGCTTAGTGGACGCCCCCTGCGCCAGATTGATTAAAATTGCCTGTTCAGCCACGTGAAAGAACGCCAACACACTCCCCACTGTACAACTCTACTCCCACGCAGCCAACCGCGAAAATTCACCCGAAAAACAACACAACTTGACAACTGAATGACAGACTGCATCTCATTATGATACCCCTTCGACGGTAGCCCCCCAAAAAAAAAGAGAAAAACAAAACCCATTGCGCCAACAACACGACGATGATAAATACGTCGAGTCGAAAATACTTCCGCCATGCCACTTTCTCTACCGTCAACCCCCCGGCCCCGGTGTCCTAATTAAACTTTTTCTAGGCAGATGCCAACGAAGTCGCAACACAACCAACCAGCCAAGAAAGGAGTCGCCCGCCGCAGAACAATCGCGTGGAAATAACCGGGCTTGACTTAACTCGAGCAACATTATGATTATGATGAATGTTCCCCTGCCCTGGTGCCGTGTATCCGGCGTCGTGGGTCCTGTGGCCCGCCTCCCTCATCTAATATTCAGCGCTGTTCCACGTGCTCACAGGTAGGCGAGGGCAGAGTCAAAAATAGTTGCAGGGTGGTGCTTTAATTCGCTTTAAGAAAAATAGCGTTCATCCCAGTGAGCCGACTGCGGAGGGCGTGGCGGCTTTGTGTAGGGTTGCATGTCACCGCGGCGCCGATAAAGGGGCACACGATACGTAATCGCAGCTAGTAACACTCTAAGCCTAATGAGAGTTTAATGATGGGATTAGAAGTTCCCCACCCCCGTGCACAGTAATGATCTACCCCACCGATGGTGATGACGGTGCTGCCAGGTCTGATGGCATACGATTGCGTATCAGGTGCAGCAAAAGCGGGATGTGTGTAATTTCCTGCCACTGAAAACATTCGAATATGTTGCCTTCGTTAACGATGCCAATGAGGCGTCGTCGTCATCGTCGTCGAGTCGTCGGGTAGGGTGGTGTTAATGAAGCCGTGACTAGCACGTCCTCGTAGTCGTCCTCATCTGAATCGTGCATCCCAGGGAGATCATTTGTCTTCGCTCTGCGGGTTGAAGGTTTTTGTTACCCAACAATTTGTTTTCCTATTATGTTCAACAATATGGCAGGCGTCTTAGCATTATGATTAATAGAGCGTCGAAGATCCTGTATTCGGGTTAAAGAAGGAACGTGCCGGTGCCCGTTTAAATTGCACGCCATCGCCGGTGCTGCAGAGACTGGGAGTGTTTAGGTTATTTTTGATAAATTGAAATGTCGGCAGGTTAAAGCGGAGGAGGACGCTGAATCGCAGTAATTATTTCTTAGCCCCGGTGTGCAGGACACTGAATGGTCTGGGGGCTTGTCAAGGTGTGCTGGGAAATGGTGAATTGTGGGCGACAGGGCAAACGAGAATTAATAGTTTAAAAAATGGGGGGTAAAAGAAGTCTTAGCAGGGTGCTACTATTGATTCAACAAGTAAGACGGTGCGTCGGTTGAGTGCAGGGAACATGAAGTAGTCAATGAATTCAGAACGCAACCAAACGTATTTATTTTCTACGCTAAATTCCAAAATGTAAACTTTTGTTTTCACACTGCGAAAATTTAGCGAGGCCATTTTATATATAATAATTTCTAAACTTCAAGCAGACGAGAAAACAAAAAATCTCAACCGATTATACTAGCAAAATAATTATTCGTTGGCTATGATCCGACAACGGACAGTCTTTCCTAGACAACGTCTGGAGAAAATGTCTGCAAATGAAAAAGAGTTTAAAGAGACTTAGGGTAAAGTTGAAACTTTATGGCCCAATTGTCAGTGCCACCTGTAAAAACTGACAGGTACAGCTTCCTAAAGTCTCTTGTCCTTCCCCATAAAAGAAGCAAATAACCCCTATTACCTATATACAAAACACCATCCTCAAAATAAACGATTCACGGCCTCACAACGCGCCCTTATTTCAGAATTTTGTAATTTCTAAGGTGTTTTCCAGGTGTCTCTACCGCTGCCGTGTCTTTGGCATAATTAAAAACACTAAAAAGCTACACTGTCTACAAATAAATATCTAATAAGGGTTATGCTGTCTATTTTGAAGTCATTTAACTCTACTCAGTGAATCTGTTTAAATAATAAACGAACAAGGAGGCTGTTGGAATATTTTTCCTTGTTCTCGGAGCCATTTTGCTGCTCCTTTCTCGAGAGCGTCTATCCCCCTTAAATTACGTCAATTTATGTAAGGGGATAAGCTCAAGATAGAGAGACGATGAGACTGGGAGAGTCATTTTTGCAAAAGACCAAATTTATTTTGATGAAATGACATCCGATACTGCATTTGGCAGCACCACAAAGTACGGGGGCGTGTCGGTGTCATTCTGACATTAAATACACCGTCATTAGCTTTGCGTGTTCGGTTTTTTTTTTTTTTGCCAGGAGGGGTTGGGGGCGAATCGATTTTGTTAAATTTCGCGGAACCAAAAATAACATAAATCAATTAATGAGCGTTGGGTAACATTGTCGTAAAAGTTATATTACCTTGGGGTGGTGATTGAGGCTCTTTCGGTTACGACGCACGACGACCTTAAGTAAGAAGTATCAGATTTTGAAGCTCTTTTCAGTGTAGATTGATATCGATTTCAATTTTAGCTTTTCGTATCTATTGTTTTGTGGTTCCTTTGGTTTTCTTTGAAATCACTTTCAAAGCCGGTGGAGATGAAGGTGCGGTTCAGAGTCGTGCTGCAAATAGAAATGGGAGAGATGGCTGCCGACGATTGCAAAGAAGTTGTTTTCTGGTTGTGGAGTTTGTGGTTCACAGCCACCGTAACTTTTAAACTTATAGATATAATGCTTCTCAGTATCCTTATCTGACTCGCAGAAGATAGTTTTAAACTTAATATAATTCTTCTTCGTGTTCTGACGCGAGTCGACTTAATATTTTCCATTCCAATGAATTTTTTTCAAAAGAAAACGACGTGCATTAAAGTCAACAGTTCTAATCGGTTCAACGAGATCTCATATCATTATCTATCATTTCTTATGTCCAGCGAAGGTGTTCGGATAAGACGATGCCAAGGAAATCCCACCCGCTCAAATTGGAGTCTTTCAAAACTCGATTCGTAGGAAATAGGACAAAAATGGGTTATTAACTGTGCGACAATGTGTAGGATTAAAATGAAATTCCTCATTTTCCATGCCCTCTACTGTCTGCATTTTCTCACTCAACCACTCAAAATCCACACCAACCTCACTCAGTTGTCTCCCAATCATAGCACCCAATCAACTGGGGTGTGTCAACCTCAGCAAATCACTCTGACACGTTCTCTTAGCCAACCACTGTTGGTGGAAAATTTAATTTGAGCTTTCGCAGTCACCCGAATAAAACACGAACATCCAAAAACTTCCGTAATCCTTGCGATCCTATTATCAAGTCCACTTCCCACTTCTATTCACAAACCTCTCTAATCCTGGATTTGCACATTCAGATAAAGAAATTAAAAAAAAAAAAAAAAGAACATTGAAAAAAAAACATTTGAACCCATTAAAAGTACTGAGCCATGAGGAAGGAGTAATCCCAACAATAGCCAGTCGAGTCCTTTTTCCCTCTCTCACTCTGTAAATGGATTCATGACAAGCTAAGTCCGTGCTGTGAGATTTGTCCCCAGCTCCACTCGAACTGGTTAAATAATGCATCCGAGCGAATTTTGCGTGTGTGCTTCCACTCCCGACACGATGATTTTCGATTTCACACGGATGGCAACCTCTGGCTGTGGTCGGAAGGTCATCCGTCACCTCTGTCTATTTGAATGGTTCAATTAGGGACCCATATTTACCTGGTCCTTTTGAAAAATGAATAAATGAAAAAAAAGGAGATAAACTTTTAAACTAAATTAACTGGTGGTTGGGCGTGTGTGGGTTAATTAACTTGAATGGAGCACGCTGGAGCGAGTCCCCGAACGTGCTGAAATCTGATGAAGTGTGGTACTTGATACGTTAATTAATAAAAGCGGGTGCGGGGTAACGACGTGCGAGCTAAAACTCAAAATACCACCAACTCGATGATGAGTTTGTGAAGGTCCCGCGGATATAGTAAAGTTGGTTTTTAATTTCAATTTTTTTGTACAGCAAAACAGTTTGAAAATAGGATCAAATTTAGTGAACTTTTAATAACATTTCATCAGCTTTTCATTTTCTCTGTTCCAGGAACGTGGTCCAATAATAATAAGCAATCTATTTTTTTGTTTTCTAAATAATAATAATTGGGTGGCGTTGCACCCTGTTGAACGCCAGAGCCTGACGCCTCCACAATGTTGTACGCGGTATGTTTTAACACATGTGGACAAACCCTACTGTTTAAGCCAGTGGCGAATGGCAAATTGCGTAACCGTTTTTAATACCAGAAAGTAGGACGCAGTAGGAGGATGTCAGTCATTCGATGGAGGTTTTGTTTGTTCCCGAGCTGGATTCGAATCCGGGTACTCTCACATCCGACACACGGCTATCAAATCACCACCACTCTCTCTAACATTGAAATATTACAAATTTGTTATCTTGCGAAGTAGATTTTTGGAATTTCTTTAAATATGTTTTTCAAATTACGTTGTTTTAGCGGATTTTGACTAATCTTTTAATTATTATTTAGTCACTAATGTCCAAACTGTAAGAACAGCTCGAACTCTATCTGATTTTTTTTTTCAATTGAAAGATGTAAGTAATACTTTAAATATGTGATGTGTAATGCTTTTAACATGTGAATATTATTTTTTATTATTGTTGGGGCTAAATGTAAACCACACAGACCTGTGTCCATAGAATTTATTCTTTTTAAAATTCAGTTAGGACAGAAGGTATTCTATGGAAGTGGATAATTTACGAGTTAAGTTGGTTTAGGATTAGCTGCTTTACTCAACAATTTAATGAAGTAGCTTCCCAGCATCTTGAATCAAGTTTTGGCTGTCGCTGGGCAGGTGCAAGTTTGCTGGTCTGGTCTGATCAGGTCAGACATAGTTTAAAGGCGTAACAGAACCTATGAAGAAAGCTACTATTGGATTCAGGTACCTCCAAAATGCGTTCCATCCTGCTAGTAGTTCAAAGTCATAATGGGGATATATTCCAGACTTTTGCTTGACCCATTATAATCCCGTCAAAGGTTTTGATAATGCGAAATTGCCGTAATTCCACCTGACAGCAACCTCTGTGGCATCGCCTGTGAAAAATGTTGGAAGAACAGTCAAGGTAGCGGAGCACGAATTTGAAATCGTGCAATCCTTCAGTTACCTAGGGTCAGTAGTAACCGCGGATAATAACATGGAAGAGGAAATACGCGGACGGTTACTTAAAGCCAACAGAACCTACTTTCAAATTCAAGAATCTTACCATGAATTCAAAACTGCTGCTATACAAGACACGTGTATTACCAGTACACACATATGCATCCGAGACTTGTATGCAACGCCTAAGGCACTCTGACTTCTTAGCCGCATTCGAGAGAAAAATTTTACGGAGAATTATTGGCCCCATACGTGAGGAAGGACAATTCCGGGGACGGTACAACATTGTATGAAATCTACCTCGAAGCAGATGTCATAACGAAAATAAAGCTCGGTAGACTCCGGCGGACTGGATACCTAGCTCGTATGAGCGAAGAGGACCCCGCTCGGAAAGTCCTTTGCGGTACAATTCATGGTACAAGACAACAACGCAGATAGCGCTTACGCTGGAGGAATGGCATAGACCAGAACGCCCAGGACGCACCAGGTGCCCAACTAGATGGCGTCAACAAGCGATAGGGATAGGTGGAAGTGCTTGCTGCAGAAGGCCGAACACCGGTTATTGCGCCGATGATGATGATGATGAAGTAATTAATTGGACTGCGGGTGTTAAAAGAATTTAGCACACCTTCCCTTGCTAGTGTAACCAAGTTCGAACTGCTGTAATGCTTTGCAGTATTTTCAAAATTTCTTAGACTTGATTGTTCTACTACTGGTCCACTTAACGCTACCTTACCATCCACATAGCCACCTTTGTGGGTCTGCGAAAGATACTAGAGTAGATCGCAAAAATCTCCCTCGCTTTTTGAGTGGCTAACAATTCAGTCAGAAGCATGCCATTGTACCAAAGTTTGTAGCTTTAAAGCAGGTTGTGAGTTGCGTCAAAGCCTCCTCCACTTTCTCCCCTAGTTTCAGACCGCTTTTATAGGCATTGACGCCGTTGGCCATATTAGGTCGCCGATCGGTCTATTAATACAGAGGTCAAAATGAAGTCAGAAGTACAGAATCATTAATCATTGTAAATTTTTGGGAAAAAAATAAGAAAACAGGCAGCGTTTGCATATTTTTCTGCTCAAGGTTAAGTGCTAATGCTGCATTCGCTTGTCTAATTTTACAATCGACTTTGCAGAAGAACCCGAAGCAGTAAATACTTCGCAATATATAAAAATAAATAAATAGAAGTCTTGTCTGAAGCCTTAACTTTGTGAAAATCGCAAATTGGACGTCGAAATTTTTTTTGCAATATTTATGTAAGTCTAAGAACATAGCACTAGCTGCAAAGGCTTTCAGCTCTAAAAGCAAAACTTTTCGAAACTATTGAAACTCACATAACTTTTTTATAGAATGAAAAATTTCCTAAATTTAATGATAAAGGAATCCAATTGATGGTGTATGTAATGGTTGACAACGTTGACATTCTTCTTCCCCATTGTTTTTTAATTAAAATAACCTTATTGGTTTACTGTGAGATCTGTTCCATAAAGTAAGCTAATCTTCTTGAACTTGACAGAACCAGGAGACGTTCTTCTCTTTAATCAGTCTTAACTGCACACATCTGCAATCCCAACAACTGCGTCCATCCATCGATCCAATCACAGTCGTCTGCCATCCTCGCCCACCAGCGCCCTGCACGGTCTCACTTGAAAAGCAATTAGTCACCGATTGGTCTCAAATTAATCTCCTCCTTCCGCTCTCTCTCTTACAAGTGAAATGTTTACCCACTCGAAACTAGGCCACAATTCAGTGTTTTGTGTCAAGCATCATATCCCGGCCCACACACTTCGTTCTCCGCATTAATATATCCCGGCACTTTGTAAAGTGCCACAACAAAGGACCACAAAGCTTCCGCTGCACTCCACCCACACAGCCCTCGAACGGAATGTAGGTCAGAGCAGAAAAAAGGGAGAAATCGATTCCGATTCTGATTCCGATTCCTAAGCTCCTTTCCACAATTTCATTTCGTCCAAAGAACCGGGGGAAAAAAAGAAAACTTTAATTTTTCATTTTCAACCGCCGACAGAACGAACGCAGGACACATTCCTTCGGCAAAGTTTTTCGTATAATCATGCCCAGGACGATGTCGTTGTCGACGTTGTCGTCATCGCAACCCCATTTCCCCTGCCGACTCTCGGTCGGGCTGAAAGAACTCGAAACAATCTGAAAATGAACCTAAAATCATTTTCGCTTTAATGCACTTTGTAATTGTGATGAAAGTGGAACACCAGATGTGGTCCTCCCTCCCTCTGTAGCTCTGTTGGTGCTTCAGCATCCACCCCCCGACCCCGAGCGGTGCTCCACTTAGAATGTAATTACTAACCTTGCGGTTGGCCAAGGGCAGCAGCACATCTCGCCCCTTGCCGTGCCGTGATATCGATTTTGATTGAGAATCTGTGAGTGGGAGCCGCGGGGCGACGAGAGCGCTCCTGGACAGCGCAACTTTCCCTTTTTTCACATCGTAAGCAGTGTTGCTTTTTAATTTTGAAATTTATTCAAATGAATACCTTAATTCATGGATGACGACCGCTGCCGGCGGAGGAGGGACGCCGAAAAAGGTGCGATGTTATTTTTCAATTTAGCTGCGAACCCGCACCGCGTCCCGGGCACGGGCTTCAATTAAATTTAGGAATTTATAGCCCGAGTTGCGGAACGCTTGAGAAGATAATGAAATTAAGTGAGCTCTCTGGAGATCGATAGGACTGATTAAGTTGTGCTGCTGGAATGCGCTGTAAGCTTCAATCTGACGTTCGATGTCTCTTTTTTGTTTTTGTTTTGCGTCGTCCTGACCGTGCTCTCATTTATCTTTGGGGTGATTTACATTCGTGGAGATTGATTGCTTTCGAAGAAATCGTTAATCAATGTGAATTCAATTCGCAGGTGAAGCGAAAAAGTTGTGGCGCTTGGCGAACGGGTGGGGTGTGGGTCATGCAAATCACTGCAATTTGATTTATTGAAAGTCAGCGGTTGGGTTCAATAAAAGTGAGATAAGGAGATTAATGAGTCCCTGAAGGGGATAGAGGTAGCTTAAACGAAAATCGGCTTTAAGTTTCACAATACAAAAGCTTCTTCCATTTGACTTCTATATCAATTTGAAGGGTACCTGTCAAAACTGATATAAGTCCTCCGCAAATGTAACTTTCCGCTTGAACAACCCCTTTCGACCTTCACACAATGAAAAAACTCAATGTAATTCGAAAATACAAAAAAAAAATACATACATTCTCAGCTGTCACTTGTTGTGAATTGAAATGCATATTGGCACAGCTCGTGGCATTGTAAAGGGCGGTACAGTTGAGAGAAATTACAATTCGGTGAGTGGAATGATACATGACACAAGTTGCCCCGTTCTATTGAGCATCTGGCAGGCAATCGTTCAAAAACCAATTCACATTGTTTGAGATTTCGATTCAATAGAGGGAGCTACTTGACATTCTTTGTTTCAATTTTATGTGTCAAAAACTGAAGAGGGTAAGAAGAGAGACAGGCAAAAAGGCAGAGCTGTCTTATTATTATTTCGAGATGAATGTCGGATGTTTGGAATCGGAAGCTTATGTACTTTCTGACAGAGCACTTTTGCCACTGGAATAGAAAGGAAACTAACCGAGATCAGTGCGTGTGTAGGTCATGTTGAAAAATTGTGTCATGGCCAAGCTTGCTCCGGACCAACAGTTTAGGCAACATTATACGACAAACTTATTGGTAGAGGGCACACAATAAACATCATTCAAAAATGATCTTTCTTGTGACGCTGGAATTTGATGTATAAAATTATGAGATTACTTTTCTGTGCTTACTTAAATATAAACAATATGCTCTAGCAAATACTCTTGCATTTGCTTAGTGTGTGCTAAAAATGCCTTAGCATCTTACATTTTCTAGAGCATATTTCTCCAAGTACTTCGTATTAAGTTTTGTTAACTCTTTGATATATTTCAATATTGTACTTCCAAAATTAGCTCGGATTGTCTGAAATTATCAATCAATATCAAAACGCATAAAATCGTTTGTATTCTTCTTTTTCCAATACTCTTGAATTTGTTTGAACCTTCTTTTTGATCACCTAAAACTGATCAGGAACTTAATTAGCTCTTTGATCTCCATTACATGAAAGCATGAAAATCAGTGATACTCATAAATTTAGCTGGCGTCTTTCTAGGAAGCGTTCTGTGGAAACGTAAATGATATTGTTGAAGAAGCAGCCAATTTTTTTCCTGTAGTCTGATAATTCTCCACCGTTCTGTGATTAGCCGATATTCACGAAAAATTCTACTCCGACGGACTACGCTGCGATTCTATTTGATTGATTACGTACAAAGTCACAACATGTGCCATCATGTGCACCTAGATATCGAGTGCACATGTCAAAATTCAAAATTTTAAAGAATTTAAATTTGGAAACAGAAAAGGTATCTTTTGAGATTCTACTTGTTTTTGTCTTATTAGTCCACAAGACTGCGATGTATTGTTGTTCGTTTTGAATTTTGTTTGAACATTGTTTGAACATTGAATATGTTTTTCCCTTTTTAAGAATTCCCGTTCTTCTTCATTTAAAAGTATTAAAAGTATATAAGGATTGAGGGTATTGAGTGTTTTCGTTAGCGAAATATTCTGTAACACATAATTTATAATATTTGCTTTTTTGGCAAGCTACGAAACTGTTCAAAAAATTTAAAACTAAATCTTTTATATTTTGCATATTAGGTAGGCGAAGGCCTTTGTTGCTCTGGCTTTAAGTTTAAATTAACTTAAATAAAGGGTTTTCCTTAAAGTCCAATCAAAACATTTATGAAAGAAACTCGATTTCGTTCAAATGCCACCGCGGGCACATTTGCAGCGGCCGATTTGTTGGATCCAATTTTCGATGACTCGGCCACAAATTTCGGCCGAAACGGCCGCTATTTCGTATTCAATGTGGCTATGAGCTCTTCCAACATTGTCGGCTTATTGGCTTAAACCAATGGCTTAACGTAGCCACAAAGAAAATAGTCTGGAGGCGTTAAATCATACGAGCGAGGCCGCCAATCGACTGGCCCATTTCTTGAGATAACACGCTTATCAAACTTACTCTTCAATAAATCAATTGTAAAGTGCGCTATGCGGCTTGTGGCATTATCCTGCTGAAACTACATGTCGTCCAAGTCCATATCTTCCAATTTGGACCAAAAATAATCGGTAATCAACGCGCGATAACATTTTGTTAAAGAAAACGTATGTTACGGTTGTTGCACAGAACTTTTGATTGATTTGTGATGTAAGAATGTTTCTTTTAGTGTCTTGGGGCTGTTAAACATTATAAAATAAATAAGAGCAGCAGCAATAAGTTCAATATTTTTCATCAAACACAACGAAAATTACCTTTAACTTGCAAAACTTCCAAACAATTAAACTGAGAGGAGCTGAATTAAGTCAAATTAGTCTAATAAATCAACCCATTGACATTGAAATAAATTTCCTAGTTTTAAGAAGGGAACATTTAGGTGATTCACGTGTGTCGGCTCTGTAGCTATTGGACTACAGTTTTCAATTAAGTGCTTTAAACAGCTGACTTCAACTTGACTTTAATGCATTTCTCTACATTTATTGCGCTGGCTTCATTTTGATTGTTTGTTGGTCGTCTGTGGGAACAATTTGTGCAAATAGTCTCCGCAACAGAGTTTTGGTTGACATTGGTCTCTTCTTTCAAAGCTCAGCCGGCGAATATTATCAATGTCAGGGCATCTTCCACAAAACATCCAATACAAAATTAACCAACAAAAACTCTGCGAAAAGCACTTAAAAGGGCACCACACGGATTGAATCCACCTCAACTCCAACAAAAAGTCAAATTCTGTTCTAGTTGCAGGAAAAACACGTTCTAAGCAAATCGAGCAAAAACTTAGAAGTGCCAACTAGATTTCTGAAAGATAACTCTGACGAGACTCCATCTCCCCTAATCCCGTCATTTGCATTCATGATCGACTCTGTCGGAAACCGCCTTACCCATTCCCATTCTAACTCCACCCACCTCATATTTGCCCATTCATTAGCTCGTCCGTCCAAATGACTCCTAGCAAGCCCTTTCGCCACTGACGTGTCAAGAGCATCGTTCAATAACCCGACACCTCTTCACCTCCTGCCACCCCGACAGCATTTTCCATTTTCACCCAAGACCCAATCAAGAAAACGAATTAATATTGAAAGCCACTTACAACCAATATGAGAGCTCCAGACAATTACAACATCAATTCATTAGTTCCCTGGTGGACACATCTACAAACAGAAACAAAAAAAAAACTGAAGAGAAACCCAAACCCCAAGTGTAACCAGGACACGTTCGCACTCTCTACCTCATTGCTAAACATGTATTGCAATTTAATTTCTTTTGTCTACGGAGTGCCGCACACACACTCGATCGATCGACGGCGATGGCAGCAAACCAATCGAACTGAAAGGACACGTCCCAACAAATTTTCCCCACCTCCCCTGTTGAGTAAGGAATGAGTAAGAGTACTCATGCCAAACGTAACCGTTATTGCTCTTCAGTGCCACTTTCAGATGCCACAAAAACACGAGCATCCTTACGCGAGTGAAAATGAGCAAATGTGTTGTTCTTCCTTCAAAAATGAGCTTCAATATGTTTTCACTTTTCCCCCAAACACAAACAAAGAAAAAAAAATAACCCTCCAAACAAAAAGCTGAGATTTTTCTGTATGTCCTTAATTTCATTTGTGAAATCCTTCTCATCCTGAATTCCATCCACGCCACATGGGGACACGCCACTCCAGCTCTCATCCCTCACACATGAGTTGCACACGAATAATCCTCGATGATGTGTGTTCGACGCCAGGACGTGGAACGGGCTGCCAGCGAGAGCTTCTATGCCAGTGTCCTTCTCGGGTAGGGCTTATATTAGGCGCAAGGACATGCCATTTGGATAACGTGTCTAGTCAAGGAATTGTAAGTTTCAAAAGATTATTTTCTCACTTCAGACACAGGCACAGACGACGCCAAGGACCGAAGACGAGGACGAGCGCCCGCATTGAAGTTCGCAGACACTTCCTCAAAAGAGTTCTTAAAAAGCGTCTGACGCAGCCAACGACCGTCTGTGTATGTGTGAATTGCCGGCATTTTCTTTTTTTCTGTGTGACAGCCGAAAACCTACGAGGACGAAATAATTGCCTTTGGCCGGATATTCCCTCGTTGGTAAATCCTTGTGGAATACAATCGTGCAAAAGAGGTTCGCAAGGACGAAGGATGGAGATTTACTTCGACGCATATTGGGTTTTATGTGACTTTACAGGGAGACGCGTCACATAGAAAACGAAAGAGAGAAAGAGAGGATACAAAAGGAAATAAAAGGACATAAAGTTTATGATTGAATTAAACTTTTATTACGTAAATAAGTCCTGGCAAGGTTACGGTTGTGGGCGTTTATTTGCCTGTGTGCGTCGACATCGGGGATAATAACCAACAAGTTGATCCTTTCCTTTCGAATAAATAAATTGCGTGCACACATATATCAGAGGCGGCCTTAACTGCAATTGAGTTGAGCATTTAATTAGAAATATGGTGATAAAGAAGACAAGAGCGCGGGTGGATACAGTGTGTGGTGCTGGGTGGATTGCTGTGTTTCTGTGGCTTGAAATTGCTGACGGTTTTTTCAGGAAGATCCAGAATAGGTGACCTTAGACTGGGCATTCAATAGAAATGATTTACTTTCTACCTTTTGTTTTTACCTCCAAGTACTTTACCTCCTAGTACTTGCGATAGCTATAACTTCGAGGTAGTTAAGAAGTTTGGATACCACGAGACGAGAACTCCATGAATGATATCAAAGTAGGGATTCGTCGTAGAATCACCGTTGGCTACCGCTGCTACTTCGGTCTGTCAAAACAGCTAGAGTCGAAACTCCTAACTCGAAGAACTATGCTCTACAAGACCCTTCTCCTGCTGATCTTTAGCTCCTTCCAGAGAAAATCTCTGCAATAAATACTCGGCCCTGTCTGCGAGGAAGGCGAATGGAGAAGACATAACCACGAACAAAGCTAAAAAGATGGTACCTCGAAGGGTCTTCAAATACGAGCCTCCTAATTCGAGGCATAGGGGAAGACTTAACATTCGGAACAGAGATCAAGAATTGGCGGATGCAAGACGGCTTGGACTTTAAACAGCACGCCGGGACCATACACGTTGGAATCTTCAGCTCTGGCAGAGACCCTCCAAGGATTTACTGTCTGATAAGGAAGCAAGTAAAGAGCCTGCTACAGTGAGAGTAAATTAATTAGCGTAGGACACACAAAAACAATCAAATGCTACGAACTGCAGACATTAGCCAATGACGATCCGAGCTGGGTACTCAACAATTGAAGGAGATAGATAATTTTTCCATTTATAAGAGTATTCGTTCCGTTCTAGAACACGGTACGAACTCTATTAACGCAATCTTTGATTTGCACAGCTCTAAAGACACAAGAACAAGGAAGTGACTTTAGAGCAAGGAAGTTTAATTAAACTATAGAATGGAGCCCTCATCACGGAATCCATGCTGGTCAATGGTGCCAGCATTATTCCACGAAAAGTCGAATTTTCGATCAGACTGATCAGAATCTATGAAACCCAAAAAGTACCTAAGTACGGCTACCAAGTTAAAATATTCTACCACGCATTTGCACTTTTGTGTCGCGAATATGCAGTCAATTACAAAGTGGCCTTTGTACGCATGGAAAAACAAGTTCAAAATATCCTTCACGAAAAAAACCCTGACGTTGGAATATAATATAATAATTTTATAACCAGTTGCATATTTCTAGGCTGCTTGAAGCTTTTTGTTTTGGAACTTATTACAGAACTTAAAATATATTAGAAACAAACTCACCGGCTTTTTCGCAGTAAACTTTAGGCAATCGGCAAACCTTTTACCACTCACACACAGCGAACGTAGCAAGTGGTTGGCGAGTTAGCCGAGCCTAGTTTACCAACAACAAAATGGTTGGATGGAAGAATTTATAAGTTTGATTCTGATAACTTTATCAATTTTATGGTCCAAAGTTTTTTGGTTTTCGAGTCAAGACAAAATTGAGATTTTTTTGAGTGTTACGGCAGAAAAACTACACTATTTTTACCATATTAAGCAAATTTATAATTTATCATAATAATTTTCACTACTTTCTGATTTACATAGAAGTTTCTACCCTACAATCCTTCTTTTTGAAAACGCACAAACAAATTATTCACAGCTTTCCCCATCTTCGAGCTAAGAGGCTTAGGATTCTCATAAGAACTGCTGCGTTCGACTCATGGTCGGCTTCAGAGCGGTAACACGGCTATCACTTTCGAGCTAAGGTTCCACTTTTTTACTTAAAATGTTCTTTTGTATTATTACAACTTTGTTCCCTTCCATTCACTCTTTAGATCATTCGTGTTTGGTGACATTTCAAAAACAAAAATGTCCATTTTGTGTTATTTTATTTTGGAAGTGATTGGGACTTACCAGCGGATTATAATGTCTTGTTTGGGATTGTACAAATTACCTAATAGGAATTTTGTAAATTTGACAGTTTACAACGCTTATATCTCTCATCCCTCGCTGCGCGGTGGTTAGGGGGATGAAAAGTTTCGTGCAAACCGAAACCGAAAGAAAAACCCTAGTGGGTCATGATTTTTTAAAGAAAAAACGTAATTTCGCAGAGAAACAGCGTAAAACGAGACCGCGCAAAATGAGGATGAGTGGGTTCGAAAACAAAAATTCACAATTATACTCAGACCTTTATCAGTCAAAACCAAAAAGGGATTACAAGTCGAATTTGTATTTATGAAATTCTGTTTCAATTATAAGTGTAATTGTAATTTTATAATCTTTTGGGTTCTTCACTAGTGGAATCTACAATACTATCCACACCTTTTCAAAACTTGAAAAATTAATAAATGGTTAGTCAGAAATATTTGACAACTTTGAGAGTAAAGACATTCGTGCATATCAATGTTTTAGAGTGAAAAAATGAAGCTGTCATATTTTTGAAGGATGATTTCTTCCAACTCGACCGCTTTCTTTATTAAAACTAACTTACTCTTATAAACGATATCTTTGCATGCAAAACAAGCGATTTGTATGTCCAGCTACGTCGTAAGTCCCCAATCGCAACTAAAACAATTCCCCAAACACCAGTGCCAACATTAACACTTGTCCTGCAACAAATGCCCGCTCATCACCCCAGCAACACACAACAAATACAACAAAGCCCCGTGAACCGATGACCCACCAGCCACCCGAATAAAGGGACTGTAATTATTTTACAAAAGTAAAATCAACAAGCTTGACAGCTTAAACAAATTGTCAAACTATTAAGTCCATCAATCCACCCAATCACCCCTAGCCCGTCCGTTTTCCTTCGCAGCACACTGTAACCCCACGACCTAATAAGCCAACATCAGGATAAACTTAATTGAGACAAAGGACGAAATGCTAAATTCATTTGCCTAACACTCCAATATACATTAACAGCAAGGGACACTTTGCGTGATCCAGCACCCACTCAATGGCACAGCGCAGCGCCCCGTACCGCCCGCCGTCCGCTGTCGGTTGTCGGTCGTCGGCCGTCTCTGTGTCACCCGTTAACGACGACAACAACCTTTTTTCTCGAAAAGTCAATGCCAATGTGGGGAACTTCCTTAATGGCCACCGGGATGGAAATACTGATACCCAAGGATACCACCCTCACCCCATCTGCCCGACGAACGGTAAAAGGCCGAATTGTTTGCTTTTAATTGTCTGTGCTGGCGCTGGGTATTGACTTTGGCGCCCTTGCTCTTTTTGTTGGGGGTTGGCTGCCACCCCTTCCCACACACATCATCGCTGTCGTGTTTTTTTTTTCATCCGAGCGTTTTAACAAATCGATTCGCATTCAAGAATCTATTGATTTACGAGCAATGACGGCGCAAAGTAAGGCATTCAAATCGTGACGACCGTCGTTAGGCTTAAGTGTCAGTAGCAGGGTACAAGACAACAAAAAAAGGAAACGAAGGCGGCCGCCTGACGCTCAGTGGCTAAAATAAACATTTCCAGGAGAGATGGAAGCAATTTTTCTTTGTTCCGCTTGGTGTTTTCTTTTATTGACCGTGGAGCCTCATTATCGACGACCGAAGGCAGCCCCGGCGAGCAGCACGTGTGGCCATCTTTTTTAAGGCTGGTCAGTCGTTCCTGTTTCGTAATCCTTTTCGTGACGATGACAGGTTTTCAACTGCAACGGCGGGAGGGTGGATATGAGGTGCTACATTAATTCCTATCCCTCTGTGGTTGAGGTTGGGGGTTGGAAACGATGCCGAAGCATGTGCGCGGGTAATTCCGGATATCGTTACCGGGATCGAGAGGATATCATCGGAGGGGAAACGTATTCTTGTTTTTATTTTGCAATTACAATTTTTCTAGCTGCTCGATTGGGACAATTAAAGTGGGGAGTGTCAGCGCATTAACAGGATTACGATCGACAGTGTGGGATGGGCGGGGGGCATTATCGGAGTTTAATGGGGAGCCGTAAACAGAGAGAGGAGGCGGATTACTCTGCACATGGGGGGACGATGAGTGTTGTAATGGATTAGAGGGTGTTAGCGCAACGAGGGAGAAGGAGCTGGCTTCTTAAAGAGGGATTACAGCATTCGGAAGAAGTTATTCGGATTTAATTGTAAGTGCGTTGAACGAACGATGTGCTTACCAAATCGACAGAGGGTGGGAGATAAGAAGGGGATTAGGTTTCAAATTACTTGTTGTTCGATTTTCGTTTGTAAACTGAAATAAGTGGCTTTGCAATGGAGCCACATGACTTGAAAGTTTTTTTTGTAGGGGCAGTAGAAAATGGTTGCACAAAATTCAAGTATCAAGTGGAGGGCTGAAAAAGCTGTATGGTCTTATTCATAAAGAAGGTACCTATATTATAGAGTGGGTTGGACTATTACGCGTTCGTTCGAGTCCAGGCCGGGGAAAAACACCAGAAACCATTTTTAATGTCCCACCTCCATCGAACGACTAACAGTCCTTCTGAGCTCGACGAGATCGAGGGGGTCGAGTAAATGGAGAAGATCGAGGAGAACGAGAAGATCATGAAGATCAACAATATCGAGGATGACAGAAAATATTGGGGAGATCACAACGATCGAGGAGACTTCTAAGATCGAGAAAGTCATGAAGGTCGATGATATCGATGGCATGACAAAATTTCAGAAGATCATGGATCAAAATCGTGGAGAGTGTATGCCTAATATTGAGGAAATTTAAAAGCTGACTGGCTAAGTCCGACAAAATGTAAAGATCGTTCATCGAATAGAGTAAAAGCATTTAAGTGTCTAGTCCATACGACTTTGTCATTTGTCTAGTCAATGATGGATTTGAATCGTAATAATAACTGCACGCTTTATTTCCCAATTTGAGTAGATATTTAATAAGACCTTCTCTGAAAAAGTCTTCATGAATCTGTATGTTGATCTGAACATTCGCTAGCTCACGTTTACTTTGACGTATGAAGAGCCCGGCCCTAAAGGACCTGTAAATAGCCTGCACAATATATTTCACATGAAATATGAATTCTTAAAGCCACTCCACTGTCTGCCGTCTCTGCAGAAAGCCCCTTAAGAACCACCCAGCCGGTCGCCGCTAAAATTTTCAACAAACTTTTCTCTTAAACTCCCCTCCCCAGCACTTAGCGACTAAAATCACCAGCACGCCGTCGTCCACTTCAACTTATGGACTCTCTGAGTACCTTTCAAACCCTAAAGTACCTCATTAACTCACATGACCTCTTACGGTTAATGTGGTTCCCTCCAAATGACCCTAAAAGCATGTCAAGAGCCCCACAACCCCACCTGCTCCGTGCGTAATTACACTGCCCTGTTCAGCCTCACAGCAACGACCACAATCAATCACCTGCTAAAAGCCATTTAATCCACATTTCAAACACGCCAAAGTAGTTGTTCAGTGCCATCAATGTATCTCTAATAACCGTGATTACCCCGCCAAAGTGATCGGAAAACTTTTTCCCGTTTCGCCAATCAGGTCAAACTCAAACTCGGAGTGAAGCACACATCTTTTTTTGTGTTTGGTTCGTCCTTCGCCAGAAGGAAGTTTCATGAAATTAAAATCACCCGTCAGCTTGAGCACTCTTAACGAGAGAGCAAGGCAGAGAACCCCTCAGTCTCAGTCTGAGTCTGCCTCCCCAAGCCCCAACGACGTCCGTCATTAGTCAATTAGAAAAATTGTATAAAAACCAAAGTATAAATATTTATTATTAACTCTGTGGGCTCAAAGAGTCTTTGTCGAGACCCGCAAAATCAAATCACTTGAAACATGACTCCATTTTAACGTCACCACCGACGCCTCGACGACTGCCACACCGGCGGAGGTATCTCCTGGTGATGTGTCATATAAAGTTTCACTATTCACACCTACACCACGCGGCGGCTAGGAGGTGACAGGGAGAACAAAAGGCAAGATGACAAGGTTAACTAAAACACACCACCCACGTCCAAGTACTTCCAGGACCTTTGTCAGGATGACACTATGTTGGAGCAAAGTGCCAGCACACGAAGAGGGAGAAGATGACGTGAAAAAGGATGAAAAGGATTGTGGATGTACTGCGCGGTTGACGACGGCTACAATGGAAGCATAGTTTTCACTACTTCTCGTTCTACCTCGTCTTCGGTCGCGTATATTTTTATAATGTTTTTGCATAAAATGTTTAATGGGAGTCATCGTAAAAACATCGTTCCCTTTAGGATTAATATTTTGACAGATGGATACATTGTGGCTTTTCTGGATGCATTTATTCCGGGCTTGTTTACATGGCATGGGCTTTATGAACCTGCAAGTTGGCGGTGGACAATGAGGATGCCAATCTGTGAGAGGTTATGATGATGTTCATTTATTGAGATGAACTTTTTAAGGATTCGCATTTGTCTGTCATTTGTAAAAAGTTTAAGGATCAACTGAATTTTAAGGTTGAAGTTTAAGTAGTTATCCGAAGATTTTATTGACTTGATTTATTAGTAACTAACTGTAGAATAACTCTAGGGAGAACGAATTCCAACTGGAGAGATTTATACTTACTTCGTCCTCTGTCATTTTTAGGCACATACCTTGCACTTTCATAGGCATTTCTGCATGTTCTATTCGTTGGATTTAAGTGCGAAAATTTATTGTTCAATATTTGCCCAGACTTTGAATTTGTAATAACATAAAAGATTCATAAAAGAGGATGCCAAAAACCTAAAAGAAGTCAATGTTTCATTTCCAAAGGCTTCAATAAATTCGTAAGGATCAGTTAATAGAAATGGTTTCCTTAATTTTCAGATAAAGTCAACATTTGCCTTTAAAGCGACAAATCGTGTCAAAAATTCAATGGACAACCGACAGGAACAATGATTGAGAGAGTCGCAACTAGGGCTCTTTGTTTTTCCCAAGTAATACACATTTTTCCAGTCTACCGAGTACTCGGGTATCAAGAGCTGTAGTCACAAAGATACTTAGTCCGCCCTGTTTTTTTTTTTTAGATCTAGATGGTGCTGCTGCTACTAATCTGATTATGTGAAACGAGTTTGAAAAGTGACGTCAGACAGCTGTGCAATTTGTAGCTCGTCTTGAAAGTTACAATCTTGTGACATTTTATTTAAACTTCAAAGGTTTTTCATTAGTGACAGCGTGTAGCAGACATGTTGTTTTAGCGGTGTTTGTTATATATGCTGTTTCTACTCAGTCAGTATAATACCAAATGATGAGAAATTAAAAGACGTCTGAATGATTTTACTGTTGATAATTCTGTGGTCATAAGGAATAACCACCTAAGTGAAGCCTAAGACTTTCTGGAAACTCATGTAAATATTGCTGTAAAAGAATAATTAGAAAGTGTGAAATATTCCTAAGAATAGAATAATGCACTTGATTACATCAATCATGTGCTTGTCTTTTAAAATATAATTTCCTTTTCTTTCTTTGGTGACCGGCTTGTATTTTTAGTTCACTGCTTGGCTCGCTTTATTTTATTAAATATCAGGAATGAATAAACGTTAGTTTAATTTCTTTCACAATTTGTTTAAGATAGTAAAATCATTTCGGATTCTATGACGTAAAAACCGAAACAATCTCAATTTTATTTTAACTCAACTCCGGCGGTTATTCTTTGTGGCCACAGAACTGTCATAATTATTTTAGGTTAAACATAGAAGCCCCTCAGTTCCAACGATTAAAAGCCAAGAGTCTAAAGCAATAAGAAACCAATCAGCTAACACGCATAATTCTTAAGAACGCAAGATCATTCAAGTACCTCGCCACTCTCGGCAAAAGTGTATACGAGTAGATTTGTTGCCTTGAAGAACTCGGCTTTTAGCAGACTAAAACTTGCCAAATTTTACGTCAGTTCTTGAATGGACCCTTGCAGAAGATCCAATTAATTTATCAGTTTAAAAATAAAGCCGTTTATTCGTTGACTGGACTTCAAATTTGAAAGACGTTACCCTTTGGTGAGGATTTTGAAACAAAGATGTCTTTCGACAAGGACGTGGGAGAGAGAACTGCGGATCAATGAATAACTATTACTATTTACCTAAATTACGGATGAAATGAGGCTTAGCAGCACGGTGTTTGGACAGTTTAAGCTATTTAAAGGTCGGATTATCCCTCGTGGAAAAGCCGTCAAGTCATTGTCTATTTAAATTAGCCCCGAAAAAGCGATGCATATCTCCAATTTCGCTGAGTCGGTACAGAAGCGTGATTGAAAATTGGATCAAAACCGAGCCACCTTAGCATGGACCCGCTCGTATGAAAATCTCCTATTGCACAAATTACTGCGGGGTTCTCCTGTTCAACCCTATTCCTTAACCACCGCTAGCTCCTAGACTTTGTTACCCTATCCCTTAACCACAGGCCGCCATAACGACAAATGTTGTTTTTACTCCCTTATATTATTTCCCTAGCACTGAAACCCTTAAGATCATCTTTTTCAACTTTTTAAATCACCCCGGGCTCCACAGACACCAAGCTCTTTATGGATCCCCCCTCTCTGCCATGTCACATCCAAGACAGCACTTGCGAGCGTTTGAAACTCTCCAACGCCATTTATTATCACAGCGCGTAACATATGCCATATTTAAAAAGTGAACCTACGAGTTAAATTGCCCAACTGCATAGTTAGCACGTTCTCCCGGCATCGCTCTGCGTGAGTCCGTGGAGGTCTTTCCACGCGCCCACCCACCGCCAGCCGCTCATCGCTCTTTTTCAAAAGCAATAAATCAGAACGTGTTCCCTTTTTTCCCCCGGTTTGAAGGAGTGGCATGTGTGCGAAATGTGTATATCCTGCATGGAGAGACGGAAAAGAGCAAACTCCTGATTCCTGCTTTTTTTTTTTTCTCCCTCAAAGATGTTGAAATGTTGCCGGCTGATTTGTCAGGAAGCAGCACATGCTGCACACAAAGAGAAACACAAAAATTCGGGACGTATTTTCCAGATCAAAATGGAAACAATATTTCGAATGCCACATTCGGGGGCTTAGGTTATCGAATTCATTACGGCAATTTCATTCAAAAATATGAGGTAAGCAACTCGTTTCCGGTGGCAGAGAGTCGTTCTCAGTCTCTGTGACTGTGTACTCATATCTAACAAATGAAAGATATTGTATCTGATTATTTTATGAATATTTTATGTGCATAACGGTTTTGTTGGGTGTGATGAGAGGAATCCGGATGCTATGAAACGATTTTCAGATTTGATTATTTATGCCCTCAATTCTTGGGAGACTGAGTTGGAGTGTCTTACAAATGCAAAGACTTTCGAAATACCTCCTTAATGTTTAATGAAAATTTTGTGGCACAAAGGAAAGGCTTACCACGTGTTTTATTAGCTCATTGTGGTTGGGCCTTTTGGGCATTTAACTGAAGATAAGGATTCTGAAATCATCAATATCAGTTATACAGGTTTGATGTATTTTCTAGTGGGGCAGATGTCGAAAACTGTGTCTGTTACTGTCGTGTGAGAAACACGATCGGAGAGAAGACAAATAATATCGTTTCAAATAGGCAGAAAATATACCAGGAAATCCATGTAATTAGGAAACTGGTTGCAGGTGAGCTTTTACAAAGATTTTAATCAGGAGCCGGAAAAAGTATTAAATTCTGAACTTCGATAAATAAGCGTTTGCTGTCGTTTACGGTGTGGGAACTCATGTTTAACAAAGCCAATCATCCAAAAATGTTATGGTTAAATATGATTTTATGATCGAAATCGGAATTCTTTTCCAAATATTAAGAACCCACGTAAGCAAAGAAACTTCGTTGTCCATTTATAGGTGCAGGCCCAAGTCATGGCAAAAAATTTGCCGACATGAAATCTGCGAAAGGCTTTGTGCAAGGCGAGGAATCGATGGCCCTGAATTCTCCTGTACACTTTTCATCAGCGGATAAATCTACCAGAGTAACATAGTCACTACAGACTATCAAAGCGACCTGTTCAGATTGGAAACCATTTTTTTCACTTCCCAGTGTCCCGCGATTGAAGAAAGGACGTTTAAAAAAAACAAACGTGTGGAGTTTTATTCGGAAAAATTATAAAACAATTTTTTAATAAATACTTCACTTTTATAAACTAAGAAAATGATTTAAATTAATTAATGGCAATTAATAGGCAACCGGGGAGGAGCGTAACACAGAATCGAATGTATAATATTAAAAGTACTGCTTACAAAAGTATTATAGGATAATTGTACAAACTAAAAATAGCCTTCACGAAAAAGCCTTAATCGCAGTTTTATTCGAAAATTCAATAGCTATTACAAGCAAACATTTCGCAGACTGCTGACAAACCACTATTCTGTTCACTCTTTTGTTAACCGTTAAGCGGACTGGGAAAAATGCTGTACAAATTCCACTTATGCATCTATTTTAAGCTTTGCTACTTCCGTTGAACACTTTTCAACACAAGACTTCCGTCATTATTTAAAGTAATCATTATGTTGAATTAAAATGTTCGAACACTGGTATCTGATCATTAGACAAAATCTTTCTCTACTGAGCTAAATATGTTTTTTTCATCAAAACCACGTCGAAAACAGGTCTCTGTGATTCGTCGTTTTGATTTCAAAATGTTAGGACCAATTGGTCTTAAATTGAAACAAATAAAATCTTCGACTGACTTAATTTGTTCTTCACATCATTTTAAAAGACGAAGTTCCATCTCTGCAGTAACCCTCTCCAACTTAAATCTTTTAAGCTACACAAAAAAAAAAACACGACTTTTGATTTCACTCAGAAGGTATCTGATCATTAGACAAAATCTTTCTCTACTGAGCTACATATGTTTTTTTCTTCAAAACCACGTCGAAAACAGGTCTCTGTGATTCGTCGTTTTGATTTCAAAATGTTAGGACCAATTGGTCTTAAATTGAAACAAATAAAATCTTCGACTGACTTAATTTGTTCTTCACATCATTTTAAAAGACGAAGTTCCATCTCTGCAGTAACCCTCTCCAACTTAAATCTTTTAAGCTACACAGAAAAAAAAACACGACTTTTGATTTCACTCAGACGGTTGTTTGTCCACCCAGCGTCGACATCCTGCTAAAAGCAATCACATAAAGTAAAATACAGCCAGCAATTCCAACCACAAAGCACCGTTATTCGAAAAGATGCGCAAGAATAACCCGAATTTTTTATTTACACACACACCGCTTTATTCATTAGGTTTGTTTTTCTAACACTCCCAAGCGTCACATTACTCGCAACACTGACGCAACTGGATTCCATCATCCTGCATGGCGCAAAACATTATTCAATTTCTTTTGGTTTCCTTCTACGTAATGCTGTCGCGTCAAAGGACGACAAGCAGAACGCTCTCACAAGGACATATCGTTGTCTAACATATGTGTCATTTTAGTCGCATGAGCATGTGTGTGCTTTTTTCTTGTAACTGCAAGTATTTTACGGTCTACAGAGCGGGTGAAGTGTTATTTTTTTTATTCTTTTTTATTTTTTTCACTCATTGGGTCAATTGCTCTCGTTTCTCCTTGCAGAGAAGTCAAAAAGGACAACACAGTGAACCGAAACTGGGACAATAAAGAAAATATTTACATGACACGAAATTGCTTGTTGTCCCAGAGAGTTGTGTATGCGTGGGTGTGTATTATGGTTTCGAATTTTTAATTAAAACTGTGTGGGTGTGTGCCGGGGCAGGATACCTTTGGGTCAGGTGGAAACAACTTTTACTTTGAAGCCCCAGTTTCGGTGTTAATTTGAATTTGTTTGGACCTTTTTTTTGTGTTTTTGCTTAAATTATAACAATTTTTGGCTGGTGCGGGTGGTTAAAACAAATGAAGGATGACAAGCGAGCTGGATTTCCACTCAGTTTGCATTATTGCACGTATAAGACAGCAAAAACTTGACCAAAAATTCCGGCAAAAGTTTAAGTCAGCGGTATTACTGCTGCCAACTTTAATACACAGGACACGAACTGAGTTTTTTTTGTAAATGGAAATGTAACTCTAAAGTTTCATAGACTTGAAGTCCTACAGATGTAAGAACGACAATTATTCCTAGTCGACCATAATAGTTCAGTGAAGCAGAACGAATAAAAACGAGGAAAGTTAACACTTCTACTAATCTGGCAGGAATGAAGTGAGAATAGTCGAAATAAAGTTTAAATGGTCAGTTAAATGAATGGCTTTGTAGATGAAATGTTGAATATAAGGAGAAACTGTTTATAGAGAATTGTATAGTCTTTTTCTTTTACTTCTGTGCAAATCAAATACTAACCGCCCTGTTCTGCATTTCGAGTGAAAACGGATTCAAAACGAATTTCAATTCCACAGATGAGCAGCCACTTCTCCTAACGGAAAGACCCATACTTCACTTACTTGCACTTTGATCTTTCCTATTAATTCATTTGAACTCGAAAAGAAATCTTTTGTCATGAGTTTTTAGTAGCAACTGTTGCATTGCATCCTCTCATACAAAATCAGAAAAGTCATAGCACCATAAACTAGAAAAAAGAAAATGTATTTTCTTTTTGTAATAAATGTTTCAGCCACTTTTTGATTTTACTAAAATTGCATTTTAGCTCAGCTGTTATAAGCAAAATCATATTCATTAAGCAGGTACTGAAAGTGGAAGCAAAACCGTCTTCTGCTCCTCTTTATCAACAAAACTCTCAGAGAAACCACTGAAATGCAACTCAATTCCATTGGTATTATTAACAACACCACGGCGTGCTCTGTGTTGTCATTGCTCATCAGAATCACGGTGGGCCAACCGACCAAATGATGCTGCAAGTCATTATCTCACTTACCCACAATTCATTGGTACTTGGATTCATCGGTGGTGAGAATTGTAAATTCATACAAATGGCATTTCAATATTCAATTGAATGGAAACAGACAAGCTGAGTTATTGAATTCGACGTAAATCGGCTTAACAGTGAAGTGTTAATTGCCAAGCAATCAGAAAAGACTACCTTCAGTAACATGTCAATAGTTTGAGAGTAAAATGAGTCTTATTTAAACCTTTAATGCCCGATGTTGTCTATAGGCAACATTACATACGTGTTTGAGCTGCTTCTCGTAATTTTGATTTTTCTCTAAGGAAGTTTATTTTTTTCAAAATAGCTTGATATATTGTGCAAGGTTATGGCAAATATTTTATTATAAGTATTGCTAATGATTACTTTGTAGATAATATGAGCTCAATATACAATCAAATAACCGTCACTCAAGGGTTAATAAAGTTAAAGTTCGTCGACTCTGCTGGAAGACTTTTTAAAAATTGTTACACCCCAATGAGGGCCGTGTGTTACACTTAAATTGTGAAATAACACAATAAGGGCCGTGTGTTACACTTTAGTGTTTCATTTGTAGAGTTCTCTGAACCGCTCTCTCTACCTGCTTATAAAACGGCAACGCGAGCATTTTTCTCATAGTCTTAGCGACTCGAGCATTATTAATTAAAAAAAAAATCACACGGACTAGTGCCTGTTTTGAAATAGGTCAAAAAACGCATTTTTCGCGATAATTTTAAAGTTCTGTGGCTTCCTGGTTTCGTACAACATTTAAGCCGCCCAGTGCACAGATTGATTAATTCCAGTTTTTGAAAAAAAAAAAAATAGATTTGTGATAGTATCAGGAATGCGAAAACATCCAGGAATAAGCTCCACTGGAAAAAAAAAAACGAACCCATACCAATCATTGCGAGTGGTCAGGCAGGTTCCATTATGAGAACTGTGCTCTTTGTAAAGCTGGCCCCTTTAAAGTGAAGCAGGACAAGAGCTTAGAGTGTACCATTTTTTTTTCTCATCAGAATAAAGGAGCTTAAATGTTTCTTGAACGTTTTTTAATTGGTCCATTTCATCATCAAGTCCTAAGATTTCTCATCAACCTCGTTACTTCCTTTCACAATCACCTTCCCTACCTACTATCTTCCCTAAAGCTTTTCATAAAGATTCAATATTCATAGATCTAAAGATTGCCACAGCTAATCTCTCTGTTCACATGCCAGTTCATCAGAAAAACATTCGCCCCTTTTCCGGACTGAAGGACACCTGTCAAATAACGTTGACTGCTTTGTTTGTCCTCTGCTCTTTGCCTCACTGTCTTCCTTTATTACAACAATTTCGTTAACTACTATGTAGATGTTTCAGAGAGAAGCTTTCCAAATTGAAAATCCCTCCCCGGCAGGAGTTGAAGCGGCTAGGATGAACAACAAATAACAACGACCCTCTCAATTGAAAGATGAAACATTGGCATCCTCTTAACTTCAACTCAATTGTCCTCGTCCCTGTGCCCTGAGATTATTGACCTCTCATTCGATATTTATTGGATATCATTGTTCCGATAAGATCGCCTCTTCAAGTGCTTAAATCTCCTGTCAATGTCAGCGGTTAATTACACGTCAGTCAAAGGTCGTCCTTTACTTTTCCTTGGTGTCGTCGTGTCTTAACGCAAAAAAAAAAATAAGATATCGAACAAAAGAAAAACAATGTGAACGATTTTCTTGTCTTTCAAAACGTGTTATGAGACGATATTTTGTAAGCACAGGGTGTCGCATCGTTAAGTAACTCTTCTCAATGGAGATATTATTTTTTGGTGAGGAAAAGCAGAACACGAAGACGTTCGATATCCCTTTTAGCTGACAGAGGATTTTTTAATCCACTGGAATGAGGGTCATGTCGCTCTGAATACCCACCGACGTGGTTATAACCACCCAACAGATTTGCTTTTTTTTCATTTTTGTGTATGAAAACATTCTTAAACTGAAAAATAAAAATAGTCCTTAAGTGCGGACCTAATTCTACTACAAAATTCGGTGAAAAAAGCAATTTAGCTATTTCCGTAAAGTTGACGGCAAACCGACAGATGAAGAATTCGATTTTGGTTAACGAACTAAAAATATTTGTCCACGGCAGATTTCAAACTGCTACTGAACTGATAAAATGTTGGCAGTGTCAATTTGCGAATGATTAAGGCCTTTCCTGATTAATTTTAAGAACTCATGCGCCAGACGTTTAACTAAAACAACCATCACTTCAGGTCTAAGAAAATAACTGCAGTTGACTGACTGAAGATTTCTTTAGCGTTTGCATTTCCTTCGAACTAAAAATACTTAATTTTTACCTACAACTTCTTTTAAATTGCATGTCTGTTAAAAGAAACCTACAGAGTTGGAAAAAAGCGAAATCGGGAAGAAGAGAAGCGGTGATACAACGAAGATTATTGAATCAGTTGGAAGTAAACATCTTTCAATTCAGCTCAATTTAATTTATACGGTATGGAAGTAAGATACGAAGAATCTGTTATAGCACAAAAATTGGTGTTATAAAATACAATTCAGCGACCATTTTTTTTAAAAAGAGACAAGTTGCACAATCTAGCGACTTGTACGTAAAATAGATGGGACAAATTCAAATAAATTATTGTAGGAGTGGTGAGATTGCAAGTCCGGAAGACTGCGCGAATTGAACTACTTCATACAAATGGAAATTTATATGCGTGTTAAAAATAAAATTAAATACAACCGCTTGTATTTAAGAAACCCTTTAGGTGGGTCCCAGCAACAAAACGGTGATATGAAATATACATATCGCGCCCTAACCGCGAAATTAACGTAAGCGACAAAATGAAAATTTTACAGAGAGTCTTTTTTTACTTTTTGTCTGAACTAAAAAATATGATTCTCAGTTTTTAGTATTCTGTTGTTATAACTGGAGTGCTTTATTAAAAAACTAATGACGCAGAAAAACGCGCAATCGAACAGCAACATTAGCTCGTTTTTGCTTAAAATGTCGTTTAAAATAATTTGGCGGTTAGGGTGCGATATGTATAGTAGGCTGAACCTTAAATTTTAACTTGGATCTATTTTGACGCATGTCGTTAGTGCGTCGGACTGTTAAGCGAGACTACCTGGGTTCGAATCCAGCTCGGGGAAATAACACCACAAACATTCTTCACGGCCCCACCTCCAGCGAACGACTGACAATCCTCCTGGAGTACTTCTGTCATGGAAAGCTTTCGCAATTCGCCGTTCGGAACCGGCATTAAACAGTAGGTCCCCTCCACATGTGTCAGAGTATTAGGTTGTCAAATATCTCCCTTTCTCCTTTTTGTATTTTGAATCTTCCGCCTATGTACAAAGCGCTACAGAGTTCGTATCCAAACTAATCATACATAGCGTCGTTTTGTAGGTTATGTCAAGACCTTTCAAATGATGGATACGAGCTTCGTAGCGTTTTGTACATAGCCGAAAAATTCAAAAGACAAAAAGGCGGAAGGGAGATATTTGACAACCTAATATATCGCGCACAACACAGTGGAGGCGCGAAGAAGATAGGCTCTGGCCCTGTATGGGCTGTTACGCTGATTATTTAAAATTTTTTTATCTATTTTGACGCATACCTTCTTAAAGCTTTTGAAACAACCTAACTTTGCCTAGAAAATATTAATCTTAATCTAATCATTCTTTATGAACTTTAACCCGAGATGATTTGCGATTTAAATATGTACGAGGTCTGTTCAAAAAGTAGGGTGAATTTTCAAATTTCGCGGGCTGAGTACATTCGATTATCTATTTTTTTAATTTATTATGTTGGTACACTCGTCTCGAACATATGTTTACAGTTTCAGCTATATAGTATATTTATTTTGTTTGTGAGAGGCATAAAAGTTAATGTGATTTGTGTGTGCGGCGTTTTCCTGCTGTCGAAAAAAATGGATCAAAGAATTCGCATTCAATTTTGTGTGAAAAATGATTTAAGTCTTCAAAAACATTTGAAATGTTGACAGTGGCATACGGTGAGTGTACTCTAAATCAAAAAAAAGTTTACAAGTGGTACAAGCTTTTCAAAGAAGGTCGAGAAGATGTGAATGACGACGCTCGCCCTGGACGCCCCAGCACACCAACAGCCCATGAAAATGTTGAGAAAGTGAAGAAAATTGTCATGGAGAATAATCAAATCAGTATTAGAGAAGTTGCTGAAAATGTCGGCATATAGGTTGGCTCATGCCATGCAATTTTTTCGGAAATTTTAGGCATGAAGCGTGTGGCAACGAAATTCGTTCCAAAATTACTAAATTTTAACCAAAAAACTGTTGCTTGTTCGTAATTTTTTGGCCAAAAACAGCACAGCAGCAAAGTTAATTTATTTACCGAATTTGACAACTTTTGTATACAAAACATGAAATTACGCTGAGTGATATTCTTTTGCCTCGTTTGTCTTAACCGAATTTCAGATTAGTTCACAGGCGAACTCTTCTCATAAGACTCAAGCGATAAACTAGGAATACCATATCAATCGAGAGTCTACCACTTGAAGACCAAGTAACCACATGCCAATCCGATGATCTACCAGCTGCAGTAAGACCAGAACGCTCGGCTTCAATTTTTCAAAATCGCTTATAGAAAAATATCCATCCTTAAGCCACACTAACTTATCCATTGTTCGAAAGTTTCCTTCTGCCCATTATGAGTCGATAGTAGAAAAATATGATGGCCAAGCACCACCTATCCAGCTAAATTGACAGTAAGCTTCATAATTCTTTATAAATATTTTCCCCAATTCCAAATAGCAAGTAAAACTTTTCCTGATCTCGAAGAACTCCATTGCTTGATTCCAAATGACAATAAATTCTATCCGATCAAGGACACATTGCCACACCCTGTGACGGCATGTGTTGAATCTCAGAGAGTTTTACCGGACCTCCTTCTCTTGACAGAAAAAAGAAAAACAAGAACAGAGTTACATCACCGTGACACATGATACACCAGTGTATAGGAAATGATGACAATATTTCATTTCGTTGGGGTTAATTAAAGCACCCCCGCCGGGCGTAGCACACCGCCCCAAAAAGAGAGAGCCAGCTTAGGGTGCGGTTCTGTGTCTCCATCTAAGAGTCTATGGAAATCATCTAATATGTGGCGGCAATCAACAATTGTCAAGGATATGATGCCATTTCCACCGAATGGATTTCTATTTTTGTTTGCTTTTGTCACGAGAGGACGACATAATGACCGTTATACGAGTATGCGAGGATTGGGGATAACATTTTTCATTTTGCCATGTCAAACGATGATGGCAACGGCAAAGTCTTCAATGTGCTTGTGAATGTTCTCCCTTCTTTCCTATTTTTTTTTTAATTAAAAGAAAAATCCTAGATGAGAAGGAAGGACGGCAATTAGCTTGAAATATGACGGACTAGGGCTTGTCCATCGGTGTGAGTGTGTGGCGGTGGAGGCTTTTTGAGTGATTTCTGAGGAAAATTGGTTTCGCAAGCGAAACCGAACACGAAACAAAAACACAACAGAAATAAAATGCAATTAAAGTGTAATTACGTTTTCTTGCTCACAACAAAAAATAGGCCTCTAATTATGTGTCCTTGAGTATGGGGAAGGAAGTGCGTAAGCGAGAAGAACTCGACAAGCCACAAAAGACTTTTCTGGTCTTTTGTTCTCGTTGCCATGGTTTTTGTGCAGAAAGCGTGACTGAACTGAAACAGCAAAAGGGGAAAAATAGAAAACAAGAACACATCTTACCGTTTCAGAGGACACGACACCTTTGGGAATGAATAATTAAATGCACTCGATGTGGTTGCAGTTGATTAATGCCTAATTAAGTTTGAGGCTTCCTAATTGAAGACCAAAGTTGGGCGACGAAAATCTGCCAATAAACTGTCAGCTTTGGGAGTTGATTGTGATGTGTTTATCACACTATGATTTCCCGTGGGAGCTGACGGGTTTGTTGTGTGACATGCAACGATGTTCGGGGAGTTGAGAGTCGGGCATCAGCCACCCCCTTAAGTGTTTTCGAAATATTCATTGTTCTGAGAGGACTTGAATGGACTTTAAGTGCTGAAGATACTCTCCCACTATGAGCTGTTATCCATCAGCTCCTTTACTGGAGTGTCACAGTATCACCACCTTCGAGACTTGGGAATCACATGAACAGGTGGTGCGAATCACAGGCAGCCATGTGAGTTGGCGTTGGAATTGTGATTTGAAAACTTTCGGAGTCAAAGTTGTGAGACAATTAATGCCAATGTTGTCAGGGTTTCCTGTGAATTAAAAGTGACTAGATTTGTTTGATTTTCAGAATTTTCCTCCCAGGAATATTTTCGGTCGTTTGAAGTCGGCCCGGAGATATCCCTCGACGTCTCGGGTAGAATGTTGAAGTTCATTTTCATTATTTAGAGATCCTTTGGCAGGGTAGAACCCCTAAGCAACTTTGAAAGGGTCTTTTCACTTAATAACCACAAATCAGTTTGAACAGATGGGAATCTCAAAAAAATTCTGACAAAGAAACCGACATCAACATTTCTTCGACCGGACTCAGAGCACATTCAGTAAATTCCGAGATAGACCCGCCCTCGACCGGTTTATCTCCAAGAACTCACTCTCGCCAGCTCATGTGTGCAACACGGACAAATCTCAAATGGACTTGTTATCCTTTTGTCAACCTCTTTCACTCGAATTTAAATTCTTTAAATCTCTTCAGACCTCCCAAAGCGTGTAACGCGCTTAGAGGAGGTCCTTTATCAAACACATCAAAAGAATAATTTTTTTTTCTCTCTCTCATCTCCTCATCCTTTTCCATTCTCATTTTCAACGATTTTAAATGTATTTGACCCTCCTACCGAAATCCCTGCCTAAACTTATTTAATATCCACCATTTAACCAACAACAACAAAAAGGAAGAATCTAATTTCTTTTTTTTTTTTCATCTGTCCCGATCGCATGTTTGTCCTGTCCACAAAAAGGATACACGCCCAGGTTCCCCAGCAGTTGCTAAGTTACCACTAAGAAGTAAACACTGAGAAAGTTTCTTTTGTGTTGTGGTGGCGGTGTCCTCCCGACAAAAAAAAAAATGCGAAAAAAACTTTCAAAAAAGGACACTAATAAATTTTAAAACCTCCCACCCCGTGGCCGTGGTGGCACATAACCCTTTTGCATACAAAAAAAAGAGCAGAAAAAAACATTCCAACGCAAAGGACACCAGCATCATTCAGTCGGTGGTCCCTTTTCTGTCCTTATCTCTGAAATTTTGGCACAAAGTCCAGTCCACAACACAACAATGGCGGAATGAAAACGCGAAACCTTCTGCTCGGCCTTGTCCTTCCTTCCACCGATGGGCGGGACGTATCCTGTGCATTCTACTGTGCCTTATTATGAACTGCTGATATCAGCAGGAGGAATCAGGAAATCAAAAGAAAAAAAACAAAGAAAGGACCGGTGGCAGGACGAGACCGAGCCGAAGTGTATTCAAACGGAATCGGAATATTATTTCGAATTTCTTCATAGGGGCAAAGTAGGGCGGCTGTCGATTTTGGCTCGCGTATACCGAGCGGTTAATCCGTATTTTGGTTCGTTATTTCGATACAAAATGGGAAATGAAGGACCACGTTGCTAGGATCACCGCACGGACAATTGGAGCGTAGAAGAGATAAAAGGATATTGAGCCGGCACATGGCGGCGTTTTTTTGGGTTTAAATTAATCTGCAGAAAAGAAGAGCGAAGCATTAGGGGCATTAGGCATTAGGCATCTGCAGGTTGGAGAGATGCCCAGCAGGAAAATGTGCGCTTCAGGATGAACTCTGTTGAACAGGGGATTAGGATTTGATATTTTGTTTCACAGACGACATCGATATCCCTTGCATGGGTCAACTGTCTGGCTTCAAATTTTGTGTAAATTAAACCAATGCCTAAAGTGAACCAGACTGAGATTGCAGCATATCTTATTCACAATCAGACTTTATATTATTCTCCGTGGGTGTACAGAATTACAAAAAGCCTTAAATTGCTGTAATTAAGAAACCAGAAACCGTTTATGAGGACGAATGGTTCCCTTTTGGTTTCAATTTTGGATTCAAATTAATAAACATAAAATAGAGGAAAAAAAATTTATTTTAAATTTTATCCAAAGTTCCAAAAATTACAATTACCCTAGTCCACTGGTATTTGTAACTTTGACAAAAGAGGTTCTAATAAAAGATGATCAGGTAGTATATACATATAGTTTTTGTTCCATAAAAAAAATTTAACACTCTTTTGGACTTAGAATCGACAGAGATTCTGCAAAAATTAAGAAAACACAATCGCAACAACCAACGTTCAAGAAGTTACAGAAATTATTCGTATTGGGCATCGTCAGCGAGCCAAACCAGCCTATTTTAGGGTTGGCATTATCCCTTGCCTCTATTTAAAAATATGATACCGTATAAAATAGGCTGACAGAAGAATTCAGCAACGTCAACCACTGATAATGCCATAAGTTTGATGATTGAAAACAACGAACAATGGCTGAAAATCTGTATTTTAGCCCAAAAAAAATATCTTGTTAGATGAAAATCTTAATTTCTCAGCGAACACAATTCACTTAAACATCCATTTAATTAAAACTAATTGACTGGTGGGTTTCACACCATGGTGGCATCTTCGTTTCTTTCGAAATGAGAGAGGACAGGCAAAAGGCTAAGGTTTTAACCAATTTTTGGTTTTTATGTCAATGAATTTGCTATGTGCCGCTGTTGCGGTCAAAGTCATTGCACCCAAGAACAAAATAGTTAACGTTTTAGTGTAGGACATAAGAATTTTATATTCCAAATTTCATCGAAATCAGTTCAGACGTTCAAGAGTTAGAAAAAATCCTATAGGTTTTCAAATTGGCTCGATTAATGTTTGGAATTTGTAAATTTGGAACGGGTTGACTGATCTGGCTGAAATTTGAAAGGTAAACTCCTTGCAAACATAGCTTTAAACTACATTTCTATGCGATGCATTGAGTTTGACTACGGCTAAGGAAGTTTTACTTCAATTGTGTAGTCTAAAGCACACTCTTTTTCTTAGTAAGCTAAGCCAACTACATTTAATTTTTTTTTAACTTTTAAGAGTTCCGAGAAAATAAACATTGTGTTCTAGATTTTTGCTTGTCCCATTCTAACTTTGAGCTACTGTAATTATTATTTCTCTAGGCTGCGTCAAAACTTTAGTCTACGCATATAAACCAATTACTTTGAACGACTTTGCGGCTAACATTTAAGGCGCTATTGATGAAGTTTCGCCGTAGGTATGAGACGAAAACTGAACCGACTGTTTGCGGCTCTGCTTAGATTGCTATTTAAACGTTGTTCCATACAAAATATAAAATGGCATAATAGGAGCTTCTAAACAAAATCAATGGGCAGTAGTAGATTTGAAAGCATGAACGAGGCAGCGGTGGCAAGCCAGGTGGGATGCTGAAACTAGAGGAAGATGGACAGCGCAGCTGATCAAAGATGTTGCTGCATGGACAGAGCGAAGATGTGAACTTCTACGTCACTCAACTTCTATCTGGACATGGCTCTTTCAACAGGTACCTCTACAAAGTGAGCAAGAAAGCGAGTGCTGCCTGCCAGTACGGAGATTCTGAAGAAGACGACGCCTACCATACCTTCTTCGAATGTAGCAGATTGGCAATGCAGAGGACCAGGTTTGAAACGGAGACAGGCAGCATATCGCCTGACAGCGTCGTTGAAAAGATGTTATCCAGCAGCAGCCTCTGGACCAAAATACGTTGAAGTAGTGCTGAAATACAAAAGGAGAGAAGATGGAGATAATTCGCCCCCAAAACCGAAGAACGATTACAGCCTTACCGGCAATTAACCTGATGAAGAAAATTAAAAAGCTGCACCCTCTAAGGGGAAGAAAACGACACCACTCTGAAGTAATGCGAAAGCCATCCCAATGTGAATCAAAATCAATTTGTGCTAATATTTTATTGGTTGTCTTATATTTTTTAAGCCAATCAGTTGGTCTTCAAAAACGATTTTGCATAAGACTTAGAAGTTTCGGTGACTTAGAAGTTTCGGTGACTTTGTCTAAAAGACAAACGATAAGCCATCATTAACAGTAACAACAACCTACATATTTCAGTACTTTTTGACCGATTGTCCTTATGTGGGCGCCATGTCTTGGTGGTTAATGCGTCGAACTGCTAAGCGAGCTTAGCCATGCTTGAATCTAGCCTGTTAAATACCACCACAAATAAATTTCACGGCCCTACCTCCAGAAAGCGACTGGCAATCCTACTGGGGTACTTCTGTCATGAAAAGCTTCCGCAGTTCGCCTTTCGGAACCGGCATTAAACAGTAGGTCGCTTCCAAATGTGTCAAAGTACACTAAGCACAACTCTAGGCCTAATAATGCCAGGCCTCTAATAATGCCATCCAATTACAGTGAACTCTCGAGAATTCGAATTTCATAGGATCGGCGAACAATTTTGAATTACAGAGGTTTCAGAAATAAAAACATGGCTTGCTTTCATCACGAACGCATTTACACTAGGGATTGTCGAAGAGAAACAAAACAACCATTATTTTCTATTTAGAGAGCTTTTCATGTTCTTTTGCACAAAAATAAATACGAATTAACAAGGGGACCAAATTGCATAGGTTTTCCTCGATTTACAGAGTTTTTTTTTAGGGTTCCCTCCGAGATTTGGTTTTTACAAATCAAAATTCTACGTCCTAAATGTTGAGAGTTTTTTAAAAGGTAACAGATGTTTTCCAGCTAATCTACAAATTAGGTAACCGTCATCCAATTAATTGTGTAAATCATAAGAAAATCTGAAATTGCTTGAATTTCGCTTAAGTGTAGCCAACTCTTTAAAGACTAAAAAAGTAGTTTTCACTGAATTAGATGAGATACATTATTCCGAGCAACTAATCTACATTAAAAAGTGTATTACTCAAGTATTAACAAATTCATTTTTTGTATGAAACGCGAACAAGAAGCAACAAAAGATGATATGAGCGCCATATTTTGCCGATAACCTAAAATTTTATTAAATTAAATGCATTTACCTTATCATTTTACAAAACTCTTGCCTACCCTTTAGGCGTTCACAATAGTACTCACCTAAAAAGAAAAAGAAATGAAAAGAGAAACATTAACAATTGGCAACCCTTAGCATGAAGCTCTTAGATAAATGAAACTTAACGGTTACAACCCCAATTCAACCCAACAATTATACCAAATTCTCCCCCGTTCCAATTCCCAATCTCGGAAATGTCAACTAATGGATTTTATTTTCCAAGTTTTCCTTAACAGAGAGATTCAATCTGAATTTTATTAAAAAAAAGAAAGACCTCATAAAGCGTGATATTCCCCCCGATAAGTTTAGTCCCTTTTTTCACAAAAAAAAAGGGCGATCTAGAACCATTAACCCCATTACCCCAACAAACCCTGCTTATGACTCAATTCAGACACCCCACAAGTCGCCATCAGGCATAAATATACACGGAAAGTCGTTCACATAAAGCTCGCTACCCACCACCGCCATATATCAATTTGCTTCACAAAAAAATTCTTCAAAAAGCAACAAAAACACAACAACACATCAATCTCCAAGTAAATTTTCGAAACAAAAGCCATTTTTACTTCATAACATGTAAAACAGGGAAAAAAAAGAGAAAAGAGACACGAAATTTCTGAATTTATCGCTCAGAATTTTATGGGCAATTTACCAGCATGGAATCGGCCTGGCTATCAGGAGAATCTTCAATTTACCCAACCCCGACCCTAACGCCCGTGGCCTGATCAGGACTAATCAACCCAAAGCAACTGTGACCGAGCCAGAGCGATAGGCAAGGACGGCAACGACAAGGGCAGGATATAGCCCTGCCCTACCTTGGGTTTCATCAAAATTTATGAGAATGCGTAAGGCCTCATGACAATTACGTATCCCGAAATTCAATCCCCCCATGTCCAATGGCAAAGTAATAACCCGCAAAGCTTAGCACGTATTAAGGAAGAAGAAGGATTTCAATGTCGATGCTGAAGCCGATTCCAGAACCCCGCGTCGCTGTAACTAAATGAGAACCAAAGCCGACCGTCAGCCAAAAGTGACAGCCGCCTCAAAGTCACACACACACACAGCGCCACTTAAATAATTGAATAGATTACGAGAAGAATCCATTCAAATATTATTATGTCAGTGTCACCCTATTCTGGGGTGGGACCGAGTTGGCAGCGGTTTCTAGATCAACAGATGATTACACAGGAGAAGGGAGAACAGAGGCAAATAAGAAGGGAAAGCGAGAAAAAACCGACACCCCATCATCCTTGGAGTCGAATTAAAAACATCCTTCCGAAAGGGGCACCCCCGCAATCGTGCGGGAAACAAGAATGTCTTACAAAACCTTTCGGGTGAATATGGTGGGAGAGAACAGTGAGTAAAGCAAGAAAATGGTATTTGTGAAAAGAAAATCGTCCTTTCGTTCCTATTTAACCTCGAATTCGACTTAGACTGAGACTGTGACAAGGACTTAGACGTAGACTGAGACATGTTAAGAGTCACAAAAACTTTACCCTTAAACACCAATAGCATTCAAAATCGAAACTTGTCTATTCTATTTCATTTCGATGCAAATCGCAGACAATTCACCCATACCACCAATAAAGTTATGCAAAGCGCTCGCCCAGCTGCCCTACATCCTGCGCATCGTTGAAATAACTTCTTGCAACTGCAAACAACGTCTATTGGCGTACTCCCAGACATTTGGTCCGCGCTGCCAAAAGTGTCTGCGTTCCCCGTGTGTGGGTGGCCATGTGCATCGCAAACACACAATTCAACAACTTTTCAATCCAGCATACCCCAGCAACAAACTCACAAATTGAATCAGGCAAATAAAGGATCAAAAAAAAAAAACATGACTCCCCAAGACCCAGCTTAAGTGCCTTTCTGCAATTACAGCAGAAATTTATTTACTTGCTGTGCATTATAATTTCCATCTTCAAATGAAAGCGCCCACCTCCCGGAAGGAGACGAAAGGGAAAAAGTACCCATGTGGCAGACGGCGACGCCGCCGACGTGCAACATACCCCGAGACTGTAACGAATGGAGATAGAAATCGAACCGAAGAGGATAAGAAAAGCAACACATAAAAAATCTGCGTCACGCTCAACATGAAAACCAAAGCAACCAAGACGCCACACCTCTGCCTCGCCGACGTTTCATTTCCGTCCCGATAGGGTGGTGCTGTCTTCGTCCTGTTTCCTCCCCTCCTTCTCCGACGACAACCAGGACGAAGATGTTCGCTCGGCGACAGAAATCCCATGCGAGTTGATTGACCTTTTGAAAGGATTTTTATTCGATTTTTATTTGCATTTAATACCAGCTGGACTTATTCTCATTGTGAATAAGTCATAAAAATTACGGAAGCCATTTTGTTTCTGTGTACCGTTGCGTGTGTTGCAGGAGGGGGGCGAAAAATTCCTACTCCGTTTTATTGCCGAAAAAAGGCACACATCCACAGATCAGGTAGGATACACTTCCACACAATTTAAAATCCTTGGCGTCAGGATACCGGCCAGGGATGCGACACAGGAATCTGCCGTTAGACAATGAAGTTGTTTATGGAGTCACCGAGAGAGAGACGAGCTCAGCCTGTCAAAGGGATGCCAGGCATGGAGAAAAAAAAGGCAGAAAACAAATTCTGGGTCACGCAAGTTAAGTGGGAGGAAGACATTCCTGAAATAAATCCGCAGATCCTTTTGCACGTGGAAATCGTTTCCATCCATCCACCTACCCTCCGTCCGAAGAGAAGGACACGGCATGGTCGACTTTATTGGATAAAGTTAAGGCGGAAGAGGAAGTGCGTAAGGATGACGATGGAAGGGGGAAAGCGCAAAAAATTTATTAAAGCATCTCGGATTTATTTCCCAGCGACACAGGACGAGTGCGAGCGACAGACAGTCCTTCGGTTAATTTGATTTGTCCAATTCAATGAACTTTATGGTGCAGCTGCAGAGTGCAATGGGATTAGCAACGGGGAAGGATGTCTAACTTTACTTCTTTTTTTGTGAATGGAGGACGGTTTACGAGGACTTAGCCTTAGAAAGGGATCATTTTAAGGAGGAGAGCAATAATAAATGGAGGATAATGCTGGCGTAGTTAAAGGATCAACGGTTTAATGTAGTGTTTCTCATACTGAAGACTGCATGGTGGTCAAGGACTGAGTGCAACGATGTTACCGGACGATGCGGTGGATGGGATAGTCTTCTAGCTGAGAAGTTTGGATGGAGGGGTTTTATTGAGCGAGTGGATATCGTAAATGTGTGTTCTTAGCCGATTAAGCAGCGGGCATTGGACTAAGCTGGACATGACGAAGTGGATCTGTGCATGGTTGGAAGAATGGATGTACTCTAAATTTATGATTCTTGTGATGGCATTGATCCGGACGAGAGGACGACGCATGCAAAGCTCTGTGGGTACTTAGTTTTCATAATTCAGTTCGTTCATGCATTTTTTTCTTCATAGACAGACTTACTTGTGTTACACCAAGTCAAAGTACTTACAATATTAAAACACCGCTGGTATAGAGAGACGAACTGGGATGTGATAACATAGTTTAAAAGTTGACTAGCTTTGAGGTTATTCGCATCACTCAACGAGTTGAAGTGGGTGCCCAACGTCTTCAATTTAGTTCTGGCTAGTGCCGGGCAAGTGCAGTACGAGACAGAGTTGTGTGCTCTGGCTAGTGCCAGGCAGGCGCAGAGTACGTGATCCAGCGTTTCGCTAGTCGATGAATCCCTACAGTTCCTGCAGGTGTCCGAAGGGTTTATACCCAACCTAAAAGCCTGATAGCTTTGATGGCAACCAACCAACTGCAACTAGCCCTGGGAAGCTTTAAAATTCATTGACAGTAAGACGGGAGTTAATTTAAATTGTTAAAAGAAGGGCAACTGAAGATTTTTCTGTAAATTAAAATTGCGGGTATAAACTGAAGAAGTAAAAGAAACTGAGAGCTTAAGTTATAAATTGCTAATGATAACTTTATTTCACTTCTTGCTTGGAAAGGAATTGGTCTGTTACATTTGATGAATTTTGACATTTGATTTTATGCAATTTGTAGTTTGGAAAAATGAGGTTTGTTTGTTTGCGTAAATTTGGTTGTACATCGAACAGAAACTGATCATTGCATTCTGTATAAAGTCGATACACTTGCTCAGCCTAAAGATCCAGTTGAAACAATTTCCAGTGTCCAGAAGCTCTTCGGTCTAGACCTCCGAGTTAAAATGCCAGATAAGTCGACGAAAGCATGACTATGAATCGATATTTTCTTGGGCAAGATAAGGCGCTTGAAGGAAGTATTGCAGCTGCGTTTGGTATCCTCCAGACTCATTTATTCAACAGTAAACATATAGAATGGACAGAAGATGATGATATGAATGTTTTCGCATTCAAAGCACATTCTATTACCTTAAACCACCAGAATCACTCTTCTTGTCATACACACTGTCTGCCGCTGAGTCATGAAACCGCATCGCCTGCGGCTTCGGAATAAATTTCTCGTTCGTCCTCCATTTTCTTCTCACCTCGCCACACTTCAATTTCACCAACGTTCGAGAGATTTTTCTTTATAGCCAAGGATAAGGCACAAAAACCCATTCATTCAAACCGGTGGCTTCCCGGCTGCATGTAAGTAAGTGTTCCTCCCATCTAACCATCCGTCGATTCTACGGTTCACTGGTGTATGAAGCACTAAAGCGCGCCTCTGGAAAATTTTCATTTCATAACACAACAACGATTTTGTTGGCTCATTTTAATATTGAAACTCAAACGAGTATTGCGTGCTCGTGTGTGTATGGGTAACATAAACACCTCGTCACAGGATCAATACGTATTGCGTTTGTGATACCATGGTCTGAGGCGATATCCGGCGTCTGATACTGAATAAATACTTTCCACATTTGTGGGTTGCATGAGCACAGGCACACACACAAACAAACGCGAAGTCCTGCGTGTATCCTTTGGGGTGGATGTTCTCCTCCAGGTGGACAACCACCTTTCGTGGTGTGCATGTCGGCAGGGAACCGCATTTGCATAAAATTCCACTGTGATTCTATTTTCAGTTAAGTAATACATTTCCAATTCAATAACATGGAAGAGATTTTACCAGCGGGGTAAGTTTCCCACCCCAACACCACGTCTATGGATCCAGGTGTGCACGAGCCAGGCACGATGTCGTACCCGACGCCCCAGTCACTCGCTGGCAGGACTGCCATTCTGTGGTTGATGTGGCAGTTAACACACTTGAGTGAAACAAAAACGTTATCCTTTGTGTGTCCTTAGATGTGAACTGTCGCTCTGCGGTTACGTAGGTGCTATGACATGTATGTGTGGGTGGGTGGAATGATGGGCAGGATCCTGTAGTCCTGGGCTTTGTTGTTTTACGGAATAAAGTGGAGCTTTTAGGGCAGTATCATGGTGAAATCCTTGTAATCAGATCTTTTTTGGGACAGGATTTAACGACGCAATCGATGGTTAAATTCGTCTTTCTAAGGGAACGATGAAAGGACAACCACTCAAGTTAGGATTTTGTGTTTACAACGTCAACTGCAAGACTGCAGGACTCTTCAAATTCTGATTGAATGACTTCGCCAATCAAGGAAGGACGAAAAACAAGTCAGAGTAATGAAAACTTGGTTGAGGAATGTTTCTTTGATTCGAGGTTGGAGAGTGAGCAAAAAAAAAATTGTAAAAGAGTGTTAGACTCACGCCTCACTACATCGACTAAATGCAACATCAATCTACCGACGACAAATCGCGTCAAAGTGGCCCTAAAAGAGAACAAAAGGAGAGCAGCAAAACGTTTCTCCTCAATAGGTTCCTTTCACGCATCCCTTCACCACTAATTGCTTATCCCACTTCCACGTCGTGTGCCTTTGGGACAATTTAGTAGCTTTTCCCTACACTTGCCTCCACCAGCTACACCTCCACCTTCCGCCACCGCCTAATCCCAGGCAAGTTCATGCTTTCGCAAAGTTTCATCAGCAGCACTTCCCATTCCCGGAAGTTACTCTGGCTTTTCGGTTTCCTTTTTTTTGTATTCTTGCTCAGCGGAAAAGGATTCGAGTCTGTTTCATTTGGATTTACATTGTCGCGACTATTTGCTTCCGCCCACTTTTTGATTAGCACGCGAAAAGAGCGGATAGGGAATAAGCTTCGCTTTGACATTCAAGTGTTTTCATGATGGCGACGGGGGTTTTTGTAGCGGCAACGCGGTTATCAATCGAAATGGGTCTTCAAAGAGCGGATATTGTCGCAGTTGTTATGTTGCGGAGTTTGTCTATTTGTTGGAGTAATTATCGCACTGTCAGGATACTGCGATGCCATTAGATTGCAGTTTAATTGACTGTAGAACCTTGCAAGGACTCGAAAAACGTTCTGTCAAAGCTTCTGCGGCTTAAAGACGTGCTGCCAGGTGTATGGACTCGAAAAGGCGACTCGAATGATGTTCTGTTAAATTTTCTACAGCTTCAACTTCCATTTCGACACATAGGGTTCAGCTTACATTCTCCTTTTCAAAGCAAAATTTAAAACCTATGAAGCAAACTGTGTGTAATGTATCAAGGAAACTTTTATTTTACTTGAAATGCCCTTACTTGCCATTTTATTTTACGTACCTCATTATACAAATCGATGATTCGCATGTTGGCATAGCTCGGTGACTTAAGTTCTGTTGACTGTGAGGACATCCAATCACATGATCTAAGCCAATTTACTTCTGTTATCTGTGAGACACATACAACTCGTTCCCTTTTGGTGTTCTCTTCGTGGCAAGTACCTCCGATTTGTTGGAATCACATATCATTCACATCTGTATCTTCATTTCGATGCAAAAGACATTGACTATCATTGATCTGTAACGCTTGGTAACTTAAGTCTTTTAAAAGTACTCCGTCCAGGAGAAGGACTTCGAGAAACTTAAAACTAACAATTTTTAGCAACCGAAAATGCATAGTATTTCACTAATTGCCTAATGCTGAGCTTTAATTTTTCAAAATTTTGGATAAATACTAAAAAACAAGAAAGCAAGTTGACAGGTGTCAAATTCCAGCGCTTCCAACTTCTAGAAAACATAAAGCAGTCGCACAAGGTCATAATTTCATTGATTCAAAAGATGCACATTCCTGCATGAGAAGGCAAACTAAAGGCCACCACATCCTTTGGACAGTCTAAAGCAGTCAAAGAAAAAATTAAACTCTGCTTCTGATCCACTCGAATTTGGCCCATTTCCCCGCGCTGACTTCCACTTCGACTTTCATCTCCCGACTCTTTCACAGTCCGCATTTTAGATCCCCATCTGTTCTTTCGTTTTTTTTATTTCTAGCGAAAAAGTCATAAATAACTCGACATCATCCATCATAAACGAATTGAAATTAATTAAATCATCAAAAGAATCTGAGATTACAAACATCAAGGAGAAAAGTTGTGCCACAAATGGATTTTGCTCTTTTCAGATGAAATTGTTATTAAAATCATCGTCGAAGGGATGGACAAGCTTACGATACAACTCTCCAGTCTCCACTTGACGAAAGGAGATGTGTAATTGACTTAAAAAGTTAATACAACAAAAATTGTATTTACAGGGTGGTGAAGAAGTTTGGTTTTGGATAATATAAATGGAAGGGGTTAATGGATTTGAATTGAAAGCGAGAGGGATGTTATGGAAGTGAATGATATTTTGTGTGAGTGCCAAATTGACCTCAACTAATCAGACGTAGAGATATCAAGTTTTGAAAACACAAATTATGATGAGGAGTTGAAGCATGCAGATTGCTGCGCTAGATTTTCACTACAATAAGTTAAGATAATGAAAACTGGACGTTATAGCGATTTGATGATACACACAACAACACTCACCAACGTGCGTCGTTAAAGGATAAGTAATTGTTACAGGAAAAGTGCTCAGAATACTTGACTAAAAACGTATACCAATCACACCTTCGTGACCAGACAAAACACTAAAAGCGAACAGTCAAAAATAAAATGTTTTCATGTCATGGTATGGGCCTGTATGTTAGCAGAGGGGTTCGTAAAGCCACTGTTTCTTGAACGTACAATAAGTACAATGTTCTTTCTTATCATATTAAAGGACATCATGCCCCAAAGTGATTATAAGAGACCCTTTTCGAGATTACCAAGAAAATGAACCGAAAAATATATCAGGTTTTGTCAAAATTCAGCTTATTTACAATTGCCCACACCTTCCGAATTCGCCGGCATAGTTTTCAGCTCTTAATGTGATTGAAAATCTGGGGCCATTTCCGATGCAAGTGCACTAACCCCTCGTTTTGCGCGGTCTCGTTTCACGCAGTTTCACCTTTGCGCGATTTTCAAATATTTACCCGAATTCGATTTGCGCGACTTTGCCCTGCGCGAAATAACGTTTTTTCTTCAAATAATCATGGCTTACTATGGTTTGTCTGTTAAAAATCATCCATGGACGCTCATAAATCGTTTTGCGCGGTCTCGATTTGCGCGAAACTTTTCATTCGCCTAACCCCCGCACAAAGCGAGGGAAGAGTGTACACGCAAACGCAAGATTTTGAGTAAAAACCATCTAAAAACTGCTGAATTGAAGAATGAGCAAGAAAACCGTATACAAAGGAAATAAAAGCTAGTAGAAATATATTGCAGGCGGCTTAAAACTACCTTAAAACAATTGGAGGGGTAATCAAATAGCAATATCTTTCTTAAAAATGTTGTTTTTTCTTTTATTATAGAAGTGGGGCAAATTGAATTTGTGTTTTGCTTTCTATTTGCCTCATTTCTTTTCTTTCTTTATGGCTGATTGCTTTGTGTAATTTTGAATTTGAGTTAATCCTCAAATATAGGTAAAGTTTAAAACTCAAAGCTAAAAGTTAAGAACTCAACAAATCTTTCTGCATTTTTTCTTTTTTTAATAACTGTCTTCATTTAGGAGATACCTATGCTCGTTTAAGGCTGTAAACATGAAGTGGGTCGCTTATTGCTTAAAGCGACTGTGCGTTCTTAGATGAGACTCAAAATTCAATTTTCAACGAAAAGTTCTTCATCTGTTGTCTGCGATTCTACCACTTCACAAAGGGTTCAAATTTGCTCAATTTATTGTGCTCTCAGCCATACTACCCAACAATTTGTCCAGTAACCTTTAGAATTCATTTCTACGCTCACTTTCTACGGAGAGAATTACAGGTTTCGTTCGAATTTCTATGCACGTTACTTCTCCAAATCAGAATGTATTTGGCTTTTCCTCAATTCAAGGAATTGTGTGCTGACTGGGTTAAAGGAGAAAGAATGTACCCATGAAAGCGGTTAGACGCAAATCTAGGTTTGAATTCCAATGAAGCAGGAATTTTGAAACATTTTGAGAGCACTTTTCCTATTTTTCCTCTTCAGAGCTTATTTCATTTGAATTCTGTTACTGACAAAGTTTCGTTTTTCTTTGACTGCTAAGCGACCTGAGATATTGTTCATTCGAGTCTTTTGAATGTTTCGCAAATAAGTCTCCTTTTTCCTACACGGGAATTTTACATTTTTTTTTCTATGAAATGCTTGACCGAAAATTATTAATATTATTATTATTATTAAACTTTATTGAAATATAAACAAATTATAAAAACAGTAAAAGAGATTAAGCTCTACCTGCCAGCGATTTCTGCGAAAAATTATTGATATAATTTCCAGTACAATTTGGTTTCAAGTTCGAAAATTATTTTTATAAAAAATGTAAACTGATTACGAAAGTTACTCTAAAAACCATTTCGAATACAGACGCCCCTGCTCTGTATTTCGAGTGAAAGTAAATTCAAAACGAATTCAAACTCGATGTTTTTTAATCCGTGTGAATTCGAATTTTACGGATCCACGTGGAATTTTTGTCTATGATAAAAGAAAAAATTTTTTGACTAAACGCTTTGTCAAAACCAACACATGTCCGCCATCTGATGTCTTATGATTCTACTCCTTTCCTTTAACTTAATTACGGTTCGCGCTGGTACGTATTTTCTGGAGGAATTGTGGATTCTGACCTCACTTAATTATACCAAGATATTTGGTGGTTTTCGAGAACCTCAGTTCTTCAAATTTGAAACTCAGTGGGTTCAATGAAGGAACTCGGATTTTTTTGTGAACAGAATTACCTCTGCTTTCGACTGGATTATGTTAAATTCAACCTTATCCTGTGGGAAATGTAATGGCTATATTGTGTGCATAAGCAATTGGCTTACAGCCTGCTAAGATGAGCTCCAGAGGAATATCACGCAAATGCAAATTCAAAAATACCTGTTTTATTTTGATAAACATAGCATTCCAGGAGTAATATTTAGCTTGTTTGGATGATACACATTTTCGAATTACCAAGCCCCTTGAGAACACCAATCTATTTTTTAATATGCAATGACAGAATACAAAGGTAAATGAATTCAATTTATATAAAAATGACGGATTGTGGATTGTCGAACACCCGATTCCATGTTCGAAAATCGAATTCGCTCTAACGATTTCGGGGGAAAACCAGGACCACTTATTATTTAGTTTCGAACATACACCAAACATAATTTCGTTCAAAATGTAGAAAATATTCTAAAAATATGATTGTTATATGGGTTTTGATTAAATTCACAAAAAGTGGAATACAGCCCAGCGGTGAAAGTAAATTTTGATCAGAACATTTTTTAAGATTGCTTTATTCATAATTTTAATGTCAAATGCAAAAAATATGATCTTGTCTTAACTAAGAACTCTGCCATTTGATACGGAAATGCTTTAAAATTTTGCACCCCAGCCATCAAGTTAATAGTTAACTTTACTCGAGATCTTAACAATTAAACCCGGGGAGGTTCAATAATGGTGTGGGGTAGTTAATCTAAAGTGTTCATCAAATCAAATAAGGTTTTTTTAATGCTCCATTCTCACGGCAAGGAGTGCGTGAATTGCGTCAAGTAAGTTGTGTGATGAATGCCCAAATGTATCAGGAAATACTGAATAATTATATGCCTTTACATTTGCGGGCGAATATGAATAAGCCCAGCTTATGACAATGAGCAGAAACACACTAGCCGCTTGGTAAGAAGCCTCTTGATCTCAATAGATTGCGTGTCGCTCTTGTTATAAAAGAGTACGCATATCTCTTAACCTAAGTTTCTTACTCCCGGAAAAACATAAATTTGAAAGAGATTGCCCATTCTAAAATGCTCACGGCTCCAAGTCGATGTAAATTCTAAAAAAAAAAATCAAGACGAATTTCGCTTAGAAAAAATTAACATGACAGATGACTCTTACACCCATCATCAAGTTCTTCCAGTTCCGCCTAAGTGGTCAATTAGCTTAACAACACCCCCGTCCCGTTCTTACTCCGCTGACACTCGGACATCATCCTCAACCTTGAAACACGTAAACGCGATAATCTCTTAATACCGTTCCACAAATTCGGCACCACCCTGTGGAACCAATTCATCATTCACGGTGATGAATACCAATCGTTGCCATAACCACAAAGCACTTTGGAGTTTTTAATTTTTTCAACATTTTTTTTGTTTCCGCTGAGTCTCGAATGTACGTCAATTCTTGGAAGTTCCCCCCCGCCGAAAAAAATACTTCGCATGTCCTGAAATTTAATCCATCACAGTACGTGGGTAAACAGGAAAATGCTACGCCCGCTCGTGTTCTCTTCTTCGAGAGCCACTTTTCATTACTGTATCCAGGGAAAATATTTTAATTTACATTCCACTCCGGTGCTTCACTACTTTCGAAGCCATAATGCGGTAAATTAAAGCGTCTTCCCCAACACCCCCGCCATAATGACATGCAAAACACAAAATTCCGCCTCTGAATGGATCGATCGATTTTTGTTTTTTAAGGTTTTCCAAAAAAAGAGCCTCCCCTGTCCTTCGTCCTGTTAACGAAGCACAACTTTCAATCTGCTCATCTTGGGGTATACAAAGCGCAATCACCCGCCTGGAGCGAATATAAGTTCCTCTAAACAAGTTCAATCACTCAAAAACAAAAACCAAAAAAACCAAAAAAACGAAAAAACAAAACGAAGCTGGTCGTGAAAAACCACCACAACTCCCGCCGCTTGACACTCAATTTGACAGAGCGCCGGCGAATTTATTTGATTCGCCATGTCCCTATGATGGCTGAAATCATTACATCATGGAAATTTGTTTTTCTTTCTTTTCTCAGATTTGACAAAGGGAGGGAGGTGTGCCTCACCAGGGAAAAAAATGAATAAAAGAAAAATGCAAATTACAAGGAGATGCCATGCTCATAGATAAGCACCAATCCCCCGACCCTCTTGTGGTCTTCGGATGCGATGGGGGGAGAGAGAGTCTCCACCGAAAGATGAACAAGTTCGACTCTATTTTTGGACGAAATGTAAAATTATGGTAAAAGGATGTCAAAAGAATTCCATATCTTATCTACTTTAAGATTTCTTTTTTTCTATTTTATTTTTGTTTTGTGTTTTGGTTGAGTGCACGACTCTCGTTCGACTGAATGCCACAAAAGGAGGAGGACTTGGGCATTGTGGGGCGATATGTTTGTCCTTGACAAATGGTTCAAGATCCATAAATGCAGTATAGATGGAAAAAGAACATTTGAAAGTGTTCAGAACCTGTGGGGGTGAACAAAGCTTTTCGGAATTTATAGTTCCACGACTTTCAAGTTTTAAAGGCATGCAAATAACAGCGTGGTCGTGGGCACATCAGTCTTCTAATACAAAAATTGAATTAATTTGGACAAACATAATTCGGATACGCGAAGTTCCCGAGAAGTCCTTACGATAGTAAACGGTCCTGATTCCAAACAGGTAGAAACATAAAGGCCATTTTCAAAAATATATGCAACACTTTGAAAACTTTTGTGTTGTTTTCATATTTGATGTTCTTTATACGTTTCTTACTCAATATTTTGTTAAAAAAAATTAAGTTTTATTAGCAGTATTAGAAGCAGGTAGTTGCCAAAACTCTGAAGAGTGTTTTTAAGAGCTTATGGATTTGAAATTTACTTAAAACCAAAGCCATAAGAAAAGCGCATCAATGTTTTTATTGCAAGGACAATTTTATGACATCAATGGAAAGGATACAAAATAATTTCGATCATGTGAGCCCACAGCATCTGTGAATATCCATCCAAATGGTCTCATTTTCAAGCAATTCCTTGAACAATTGAATGCGGAAGTCACGAATGCTAAGAACACATGTTTTTGTTCATACTTGATATATTGCTATTGGTGGTTAAAATATTCAAAACAGATTCCTTGAAATTTAAGGGAACTTATGGTTTTTACAACAGTTCAGTTGTAAAAACAGTTTTTAAAAATAAAGTCTGATGGACAACTTATTGCAGAATAATGCGGAAGGTTTGGTTAAATAAGAAAACTTTTTGAAGTTAAGGCTGCGACTCCGAATCCGTAACTCGTTATTAATTCTATCAGATGGCTAAGCCAGAGTTTAGAGATAGAGCTAAGCAGACTTAATTCTGGAAGTTGAGGCTTATAGAATTCTGCCCTACAGTTTTAAAAATCTAAATTAAATTATAAAAATATGCTAATAAGTATGTAATAATACATTTAACTTTTATTATATACGCTACAATCTTTCTGTAAAAATTTAAGTAAAAATTTGATTTAATTTAACACTTAATTAAAATTAAATTCATTAAGCTTTAAATTTTTCCCAATACAATTTTAAAGACATTTTCTTTCGAGACTCAACTTTTATTGATTAAATTAAAAGCATGCCACAATTCCAAAGAAATACCTAGCTTTTAACAAAAACCAAGAAACCAACTTAAAAGCGAAAGTAAGGGTTAAAAGAAACATCAACAGGGTGATTTCTTAGAAAATTCTGAAGTCTCTTTCAACACAATGGCGTCATAGTGGACTGGGGGTGTTAGCAGTCAGAGTATTTGGTCCTCAAACTCACCCTTATAATTGTAATTTAGTTCCCACTACTTACGAAGGGATGAATGACCATCCCCACCATCCACTTAATTAAACCGAAGAAAACCACTCCCGACACCATTTCCCGACCACATCCGCTGGCTTGGGTCACAAAAATCCGAAAAGCTAAGTGGCATCATGACTCCACCTCGAAGGCAAACAACCGGCTTCACTGAACCAATAATACCGAGTAAACTAATCAAACACATCACCCGAAAACTTGATCTTCTTTAAACAATTCCGCACCCTGTGCACCGGACGGGGAGGCAGCATTGGGTGGGATAATTAAGTAAATTTACCCAAGCAATCCATGCGGTGTGGCGCACCTTTGTGTGCGTTCAATCAACACGAAGATTTTGATCGGTGTTGCAATCTCATTCCATTCCGTTTCCATGCATGCAATTCGACCAGGATAAGGCAACAGGATAAAGATGGAAACATTCATTCGTGCACTTGGAATTGTTGCTCATTAAAACTTCACACGGGATCTTGCGACTTCTTTTTTTTTTGCCTTTCGAACGACGCGTTGTCCATTGTTGCCCACTTGGTGGCAGAGGAAAAGTCACGTTTGAGGTCAGCAATAAAAAGTGGCGAAAGCGTCTAAATTGTGAAAAGGGGATATGTATGTGCGGAGTCGAAAGAGGACGTTGAAAGTAGTGTGTGCAGGAAAAGAATTGAGTGAGTCAGGTGGTGAGAGCTTTTGAATTTGTTCTGGGAAACAAAACAACATTGAAATCTAGCCTGGTCACCTATTGGATATAAAAAAAAGATTCCTTTTTATCTTGGACAGCATAATCGAATGTCACAACGTGTCAGAAAGAATCCCCATTCAAAATAGGGAGAACAATAAATATTTAACAAGCGAATCAACAACTTGGAACTACATCAAATCTGAGCCAATCTTCTAACGACAAACAAGACCCCAGTGTTTATATAAAAAAGCTCAAGTCATTAAGTGCGACCCTTTCTAACCTCAATTACATTATATTAGATTAGATTTAGATTCATTGCTTGTTTTCTTGTTTATAATACAAAATTATGTTACAAAAATTGAGCGTGGCTTTGTCGTGTGGCTGATTGACGTGTAATTAAATATGTAACAAGCTTGTATTAAAGGATGTATATTCAATTCTTGAATTTAAAAGGAATTAAATATATGTACAGAGAAAACAAACAAATAAAAAAAAAAGGGTATAAAAAAAATAAATTTAAAAGTTAAGATTTAAAAAAAAGTCTAGCGACCCCGTCAGTGGATCACGCGGTCAAGAAGATGATGCTGATGGTGGTTAAAAATTCTCAGTAATATTTTTCCTACAATAACTAATTGCTGATTTGTAGAAGTAAAAAAGTTGTTTTAGATCGATTTCGCAATTTAGCAGGACTGTGACTTGTTGCTCCTATTTTTTTGTCGTGTTCTAGAAAATATCTTTGCAATATAAATCTTAAAACCCACCTTACCTAACCTATTATTTTAAGTTGCACGAATTAGATTATGAATAGGCACAGGAACTCATACCAGTGAAAGAAAACTACATTAAATTCATTTTCGCTTATTATTCCATCAAAATAATCTTATCTACTTACTACACTGATATTGGTTCGAGCTAAGAAAATGATCGCAATAGAATAATCGTAAAGGTTTGTCGTAAGCAAGTCAAAGACAAATTTGAATCAACTATCGAAGCACTTTATCGTTGCAGAATGAAAATCAATAAGCTTGGCTACAAAATTAATTTTGTTTTGTAATACTATTCAACTAAAATCACATCTCAGCGGAATATCAGTGACTTGTTGAGGTCATAAATACCAACTACAAAGCCTCTCTTCAAGATGAAGAAGTTGAATAAAAAAAAAGAAGAACTAAGAAGTTGTGGAAAAAGTTCTTGTTCTCATGGTGAAAGAAAAGTTGTTTCCGATAAGCAACTTTAAAAAGTGAATTGTTTAAGTGCCAGTGATAAAATTAAACTTGGAAAAAAAAAATTAGTTCGTTACTATTTTTTTTTTTTATTTCCAGACGAACCTCCGACAAGAAATTTTATGATTTGCCCTAGAAGAAAAGGGCCTTGTGGCGAGAACATTTTGCCAAGTCTGGATAGAAGTAAAAGTAAACTATAAAAATAACAATGTCCGAGTTAAGCCTTTTCACGTCCATTATTTCACGAGAAGAAGCAGGGATAAACTACTAACAACTAATAAAGGGATACATCTGGATAAATCCCTGAATACAATAGAAGTTTGTAATTCAGTATGGCATAATGAAAAATATTTGGACAAAAAAATCGTATAAAGTTACCAATTAAGTACCCGTAACTTTGACAAACTGTTTTTCCTATTTTCAAATTACTTTCTTACGAAGTCTTTTTATTGGAACAAAAACTGAATAAAGGACTTCGACCTGAAGAAGGATTAATTAGAGGATGTTGATTTTTGTATTTTTTATTCGTTCTATTTCTGTGCAAACTTCTTGTTATATCGATATTTGAGGGGTTTTTGCCATGAAAGTACGTTAGCTTCCTAATCGACGATAATCTAAGGCTTCTGGTTATCTTTGCGATGATAGTAAAAGGTGTCACGAAACCTGATGTTCAAAAAAAAAATGGTAGTTTGCACCTTATTATCACTGACTTTGAAACAGTTTCTCGGTTTTTTCTAAAAAGCTTTACATTGAGACCCTGTCTCAACAAACCGACCACCATTAAGTGATCAACTATGTGATTGCTCCGAAAAAGTTCGACGGCGTTACAAATGCTTCAAAGTGCTTACATCCTTTATAAACCAACCTAACAAGTGGAGCAAAAGGTACAAAAAGCAAAAGACGGACTTAAGCACGACACCTGCCTGGCACACTGTACTGGAACTCGAACAGCCACACGTCTATTCTCTCCTTCCGTAACAACAACAAACAAAAGTGTAACTGAGTACGAAACAACAAAACAACAAAACTGCTACCACTTTATGGCTTTCCGCCACCCGCATACCACGCACAATGAGATATCTGCTAAGGACACGCAAAAGGAGTGCTGCCGGCCCCGCAAGCCTTCGATAAACCAACTGCCACCGCATGAATATTATAGAATCAATAAAGCATCCCAGGACCCACACGGAATTTGAATGAAACCGCCCACCGCCGCCGCATTCGTCCCTTTGTCTATTTCGTAACGTGTGGTGTGCCACTCCTGGCCTACATCCATCCACACGACGACACACAACGACACACTCATGCATCGCCGTGTATCTGCGTGCCGACGTGCGGGTGTGTATCCCGTCCACATGTGCGCCTGTATGTATGTCGGAATGAAATATTTATGAGCCCCATAAAAGCTCTGCCCAAGCATCATCGGATTTACACACACCAGAGTTAGATCCAGAGCTCCAGAGCCATCTAACCAACCGACCGCCACACCCAACCGTAAAGGGAGCAATTTTATTGCCACGGAATTATACTAAACTCCAAGTCATGTGTTAATTTTTTGGCCACTTTTTATCCGGCCCCAGAGAATTCGGACGCACAAAGCGTCTAACCGTGTCCCCATTTCCATGGTAATATCCATCGGTTCCGCATTTGGTCGATACAATCGGCCTGATTGGAGGGGACGCCGCTGAGATTGGGGGTGGTAGCGGCCGTGGACATGTCAAGGAGAGCGGGTGGCGTGGGTAAAGTTTTGCAATCTTGGTTGGTTGGTGGCAAAAATTAAAAATGCATTCACCACGAACAAAGGATATTTGCGGGGGGCGTTTGTTTTCTTTGCGTCATCTGCTAAGGAAAACCGCCCCTGGCCTGATAGGTTCTTTCACCCTCTCCCACACTATCTCTCTCTCTCTCTGTGTTGGTTTGTTTGGTGGCATAAAATCCGGGGATTGAAGTAAAAGTGCCGGCGAAGTTTATTACTGTCAAATAAAAAAGGTTTTACGCGCACACTAGCAGCGGAAGCATCCGAAGGATCCTTGCGAGTATTCGATGTTGGACCAGGACCGGGTGCTCTCGTTCGAGTGGACGGGAAAAAGAGGAAGTGGAAACTTTCAGAAATATGGCTGAATAGAGCCGGCTCAGTGCTGATTAAGTTTGTCCTAGGGGTAGTCCTTTTGATTGTGCGATGGACGGGGAAGGGGCTGAAAAAGTTGGAGTGCATGTGAAATTTTTGATTCCACTTGGGTGGCTCCGCGCAGTGGACACTGGGTCGAGAATTTGTCTGGTGGTTAGTTTGGTCGTGGCAGGGCTAAACTTTAATAGCGATACTTAAGCAATGTGCCATCAGCTTTGCAGCTGCATCAGAGTAAGTTTAATGAGACATTTTGAGCAGAAATGATGCGACAGATGACCTGCAGATGCTTATATGCGATCTATGGAGAACAACTCGTGGCTGCACTTTTTAAGCACGAAAATTACATGAAGAGGACGAAGTTTTTACGATCAGTGAAGACTTTTACGTCAATTTCACTGTGAAATAAATGAGTACCATGAATGCAAGTTTAATAAGGCGGTTTAATAGAGTTGCAGAGTTATAACATCGGACACACGGGTGCTGTAAAAGATTTACAATTGTGGAATAATTTAATGACTTACTCGAAAGACTGATGGAGTCCCGGTTAAGCTCCAGACTAGACTTTCATTGCCGAAACGAAAAGGAAGTTTCAATGTTTATTTAGTCACCACCTGAAAGTGGGGTATAATATTGACGCTATTCGATAAGTCAATATTATACCCCAAATGCTTTAATGGGTTTCGTAGTTTTTTTTTTTTTTCTAATAAAAAAATATACTCATTACGAAAAAAATATGCTTAATACTTCGCTTCTTATATTAATTAGCAGATCTTAGGATATGGCAGAACAGTCGAGCCGCACGTTTACGAAAAAGAACTTATGTACTAGGAACTGCCGCTTGCTTGAAATATAAGCCAGAAACAAAAAATAAAAACACAACAAAGTTCCATCAAAGAAGAATTCTGTGGGCGAGTTCTGGAGGAGGGCGAATGGAGGAAAAACTGTAGCAAGATGTGGATATAGTCCGGAAAGCAAAAACCCATTGACTGTAATGGCTCGGTGACATTAATTGTCATCGGCTCATTTCAAACCGAACCATCACAGACAAAAAACGCCATGAGCCAATACCATCGCTCTGAGCTCTAGTTTCTTCGTTGTGAAGTCAGGCGTAAAATGTCCACTTCTTCGTCACTAGAATAATAACAATGAAAAATTTGCGTGGTTCCTTATCTGCCGACACAATGCAACTGAAACCGATTTGGACAGGTTGGTTACAGAACTTGAGACAGATTTATTATCAGCCAATTCAACCTATTGCAAAATTTCAACTTGGCAAATTTCATGTCGAAGCTTGTATTGGGTCAAAAATGCCATCTTCTGTTTATTATAAGGTTTCTGAGTGTTCCCAGCTAGACGTTCCCAGGTTATGTATGTTTATTACTTTTAATTACATTTTTTCTAACCAGATGCATTTTTAGATATAGAAAGGTAAACAGGCAAAACTTTTGTCTATGAAACTCAAGACAAGGCTAAATTCAGAAAAACCTTGTGTTTCCTGCTGATTATGGAACAGATGACATGTGATTTCAGGTCTTCGGCGGTATGTGTCACAATGAAAACTCCTCATGAACAACATTATGGTAAAGTTTGTAAACTAGCAAAAAAAAACTATCCGATTTGCGGTGGAACTACAGGAGTCAACATACATCAACCAATTTAAATAGGAAAGTAAAGTCTAAATAAAATAGCATAACGTGTCTTTTTGATAGAAATCTTTTGCCGATTTGGGGTATGTTTAGAACTTTGGTGATTATATCCGGGTTAATGCATCAAAGAGATCCAAAATTCTATTTTTAGCGAGTTGCGAATACGTTCGGCATCAAGTTCTGTTGGGTCATCTGGGTTATATGAAAAATCTGCGCAGAAACTACCAAGAGATACCGGAAACATCGTATGATAGTTTGGAAATATCTAAAACGAGGAAGCAACACAAAGAAACTCGATGTTTTGGTGTCACATCAACTTACACAAAGAAATTTTACTGACCGAATAAACAACGCTACTGAAACTTAAATTTAACCAATTTTGGAGCAAGTCATTACGGCCGGTGAAAAATGGTTTAAATACAAGCGATCATGGTCAACGATCAATGACCGAATGCAAATAATTTCAAAGCCTGGATTGCAAAACTAGGTTGGTTATCTTAAGTGTTTGGTGGCATCGGAAGGGAATTGTCTATTATGAGCTGCTAGAACGTGGCCGTTCAATTCGATCCCCTATTATGCACAACTCAACTGCTTGAATGAAGCAATCAAGAAAGAGTGACTTGAATTAGCCAACAGAAAGGGTGCTGTCTTTCATCAGACAATTTTGATGACTTGAAACAAATTGACGGAGCTTGGCTGGGAAGTTTTGATACATTCACCGTATAGCCCGGACCGTACACTCTATGATTACGATTTGTTTTGGTCCATGTAAAACTTAGGTGGTAAAAAATTAGTCGACCAAAGAGTTCTACACCAATGAAATTATGAAGCTACCCGGAAAATGGCAAAAAGTCTTGGATAATAAAGGCCAATATGTGCTTGATTTAAATTGATTTTGAATAAAGACATTTTTTTTAAATGTATCAAAAAAGCGCTGACATTATACGACCTGTATTTTCATCGTTGGCTGTATCCATAACTACACTGATTTGAAATCATACTTTAAACATCATGCATTTTCAAATCGGAAAGCTAGAACAGTAAGAGGAAAAGGAAAATGAGTTTAACACATTTAAAGGAAAGAATTTAAAAGCATTGACACATGAATATACGAACTCGTAGTACACGTAACAATGTCTAAGTGGATATCAAAAAAAGATCTGGAATAAATTTGTGTTATCAATTGAAACGGTATAGCTAAAACAAAAATCAAAAATGTTAACGAAAATAGGGAAATATCTCGCAGACTGGTTGCGATGCATGATTTCTGTTCAACATATTCAACAAAAACCCAATGCTGTTGTGACATTGATAAAATGTAGTCAAAATTTTCTTTCCGATGAATATAAATGTCTCGTTTGAGCCAATTAAAAATCAAATAGAGGGGAATACATTGTCTCGACCTCGATCAGACAGCCACTGCGTTTAAAGAACTAGTGGCTGCAAACCCTCTCACGGTGGTCTAAAGCGCTGTATTTTGCTACCTGATTAAATTTAAAATTCAGTTCGGTAATTTATACATCGTATGCTTTACTTTAATAGAAAATTAGGAAATTGAATTAATGAAAATAGAAAATAGAAACTCAACACAAACACTCGTAGCTCTTTCCAAAATGAAAAGAATGAGAATTCTTTGCGGATGCTCACGACGATTTTTGCTGAAGGAAAAATTTGAAGATAGAAAGAAAATCTATCTGTTAAGAAAACAACAAGTTTTTCTCTCTTGCAAGTTAAACTCTAATTGACCCACAGTTAAACAAGCTTAACATTCTAAAAGCGTCCTGGTCTTTTTAAATTATCCTTCTCTGTTGCATTTGCTCTGTCTATTTGCATTTGATGTAAGCTAAGATTGGATTCCCATAGTGCGATGTACAGAAGCCTAAGAACCTAAAAAAACCTGAGACACCCAAAGCGTATTTATACTGCAGGAATAGTCGAGTACGTTTAACACACACAAACAACAAGTTTAGTAGACATAAAACGATTGCGGCTATCTTCTCTTCCTTGGACTTCTGTCGTCGGCCTTCCAAAAAAAATTTAAACTTGCCGTTCATTCTCCAAAAATCCACTTCATATAAATTTCTCCAGAAAAAATCGCTTGAAAATTGTTTCGTGGCATTGCATGCGATTTGTTCCTTCGGAATTTTGCTGTTCGGGTAAAATAATGTCGCCGTAATGTAACGTCAATAAATTTGGATTTCTCTTTTATTTTTCCGCTATAAATCGACAACTTTTACAGATGTATCAATGTAAAGATGTACAGATGTTCCATTTTTTTTGCGGAATTTCGTTTAAAACGAATACACATGGTTGTGTGGAATGTCTGTTGTCTGTTGGTTGTTGTACACCCTTTCATGGAGTAGAGAAAAATGGTCTCATTGATATACGGTTACTGCCGAAATACATTTATAATTATGTAGGAGTGTGTGCTCATGGAATGTATTTGAAGTGCTCTGACTCTCCTTATCTGTTGAGGCAGTCCTTCGACAACAATTTGTTCTTTTTCCGGGGGGTTTAGGTTTTTAGCTTCATTTGATGTGAGAAGATTTTTGGTTGTTTTTTTACGCGGGCATTTTTCGACGGAGCACAAACGGATCGATGTTTTAGTTGTCATTTTGATTTGGAGCTCGAAATTTACGCCAAAAATGGAGGAACTCGTTCAAAAGGGTTACGAAAGGATAACGAAAAAAAAAACAGGTGTTATAAAAGATTCTAGAACCCAAAAGCAAGATGTAGGAATAGCGGCACTCGTTTTATATCTTCTTAAGGGTCAGAAATCGAGAAGCCATAGGCCACATTCCACACTTTTATGTCTTTGGAGATTCAAGATCAAGAAGTCAACAAAAGAAAACTAAAAAGGGTTTCTTGGCCACAATTTTATCTTCTTTGAGGCTCTAGATTAAAGACCAGAAGCAAAAAAATAAGGAATGTGTTTCATCATGCTATTATGTATTTTTGAGGCAACATGTTAAAGAATACTTTTTTCCACTTCTGTTTTGACGATATCGAATTTGGATTCTAGGATTGAGCGTCATTGCCATTAACAAAATTGGTGAAAATGTAAGCCTTTAAAAACTGGTCAAAAAGGTTCTCAATTTTGTTGACACAGCTACCCAAGAACGTCAACTGTGGTTCAGAGTGATTTAATGAAACCTATCGCGGTCACTTCTGGAGATTAAGGACACTGTTCTGCCCGTCATCTTGTGTGTAACTCTTCCACAAAATGACTATCCTATTTATCACGAAGCCACAACAAAATTGAGTAAATATATCAACGCTGTAAACCCAAAAGGTTTGCACACCTGGAATTCGGTTTCACTGAGCATACGGACTAAGCCAAACCTTTGCCATTGTGGTTCCAAGAAATGGAACCCATTTACCGACAATCCCCTACCTTTTGACGAAGGTCCTTTCTGTTCCGCAACATACGTAATGCCAGAAGCAAATAAAAGACCTTTTTATTCTTCACATCAGAAAACTCGTGTTAAACTCAGATCTAACTTTTAATTGCAAAATTTATAACTCCACTCACCACTCCCACCATCACTCAAACTCAATTCCAGAAACAACATGTTATCCTGCCAAGAGGCATCCTTCGACGACGCAAAGATATGCGAAGCAATTTAATGACATAATCCTGGACAAAAGGAAAATGAGACTCACAAACGAAAAGCAGAGAGGCCAAAAGAATCAACAACAAGAGACGAGCAAACTCGTAGATAAACTTACAAATCTCGAAATGCGTACAAATTCGATGGAGGAGGAGGGGGAGGAGAAGATCCTCGTCGTTCGGCTAAGTATTTGTTTTGCAAAACAGTTTCTAAATAGAAGTTTTTTCCCCCACCTACCCACTCTGCTTATAATCATTAAGTTCCCGGGGTGGTGAAAAACTTCTAACAGGTTAAGGACGACACATATGTGTGCATGCATCTTCAACAAATTCGAAGACAAACAACGAGGACAAATACAAAGCACCAGGTAGATCCTTTTAGGATCCTCTAATTAAGACGAGACGAAGCAGAGCCCCCTCAAAACCCAAAAACCATAAAAACTCTGTCACTCTAAGGAGGAACTTCCGCGTGACTGCCGATGCCTCCTGTTTCGTCTTTCAATTGCTTCTTTTCTTCTTCCTTCTTTTCCCTTTTTTTTTCGTGCAGCCACGTGCTTCGTCTGTGTGTTAGTACCTCCCCCGAGGGTTAGTCTGGGGTTGGGTGGGGGCTTTTATTTTTAATACCCACTGACTGCCTGCCAGGTGATTACAGGGTGGAGGGCTGCCGCACTGCACTGCCGCACACTGCAAAACTTAATCCTTCCGGCAGATAAGAACTTTTCACAGCACTTGCGCTTCCTGCTCGCCGTCGTATGTGTGTGTTGCCGGCTGCCGGGCGTTGTGTAGTTAAGGTGCAAGGTTAATCCTGGTCATTATTAGCCGGAGAGTTTTTCTAAGAACCCGGTCTATTTAAACGGTGCAAATAAAACGACGATGGGGCGGACTTAAGTGAGCTTAAGAGGGGCGTGCGCGCACAGAACAAAGCCGGCAAAAAAAGGAAGAAATAAAGATCCCCAAGGCAGGCAAAAGGAGAGGAGATGAAGCATGGGCAAAAAAAAGAGCACAACAAATGTCAGATGGAAAAACCGGGTTAGCCTTAATGGAGAACAGGATGTCATAACGGCAATCTTTTCTGTTTCGGTTTAGTGAACAATAAAATAGAATAAGGCAAAAAGAATCAGGCGGAAGTAGGTCTGTTAAATATGCAAAAGAAAGTTGTGATTGTTCTTTTTGTCGCCTTGCTCAGGGGTGAGGCCGCGGCACAGATGTTGCGATATTACAAGCCGGGTGTGCCAACGGCTTCTGACTGTGATGTGAATCTTTAACCGACTTAGAAATTTTTTTAACTTACTGCAACTTGAATGCAGTTGACTATGAGTTCGGATCAAGCTTTAACAGAAGCAACAGTGCCATCACTATAATAACAAGAAATATTTTCAAGAACAGCACAATTGAGTTCAAAGTGAAACACTTTGTATGTAAGAGCTTAAAATACCATTCTTGTTTTAAAATGGAAGAAATTCACTTTTATTTAATTAAATTGTTTACGTGAAAAAACCAAAACCGACTAGCATTCTATTTGTGAACACATGAGAAATAAGTTTTCTTGTTCGTTTTTCTGATGATTGACTTTTCAAATTAACAACACTGGCTCTGAATTTTTCTTTTAGCGAATTGAAATACACAATTGCTAAGTAAATTCGCCAGAATACTTTGTTTCAAACCTAGGGAAGTTTTTTAACAATCAAATAATAATACAAATATTTTCAAACGATGAGAATAAAATTTTAGGCTCTCATATTTTTTACAAATGAAAATTTCACAGGAAATTAGTTCTTAAGACCAAAATGGTAGCTCTTGGAATCCGACTTTTTTTTTAAAGCAAATTTCAGCTTCTCCCAACATTGCAAATAGCTGCAGCTACAGTTTTGAGGTGGTTGATTTTCCCGTAGGGATTTTTTTGTAGTTTTATTTAAACTCAAAAAACTACTAAGAAAAGTTGTTTTTTGTTGAATTGATTAGTTTTATTTTTCTTTTTTTATATCTTTTTATTTTCTTACTATAAAAAATAACCAGACTTCAGTGGCTTAATTTTAATTTACTTAATTAACTTTGAGTAAAGTTTATCAATTTTTCGATATCACAGTCATAATTTGACTACAGTTTAGTTACGTGGAAAACCGAGTGTTATTGTTAATCATTTCTTGTTTTCTGTTGTACATGTATAATAAAATAAATTCGAAACGTCAAAAAACGTCGTACTTATGTATGTATTTAATTTAATAAAAAAATATAAAATGCTGAAATTAAATTTTCTGAATTCAGTTGTAAAATTTGAAATGTTGGCAGAATAACCTTTAATCAAAACATTTCTCATAGCATTGTTCGACTTTTCTGCAACAAGTCGAACTTCAACAATCTGCAGGATGATACGGAAACTCCACTGAAATCTGCAGCTGATATCAGCATTCTCCACTTGCATCGAATAGCAAAACCTTCTGCAGTTTCTAAGTATGGTAAAAACAAAATTACAGAATTTGTTTCGAACTAAAACTAAACTGACATTAGCAGCACTCCGTTTCGTAAGAAACCTCAAAACTTCAATGGAAAAATAATTTGACAATTGATTCAAATATAAATTCTATACTTAAGCCACCAAAATTGGCTGCTTAGGTTAAACGACAATTTGAGGAGAGTTTAACGTTAAACTAGCGATATGAGAACCAAATATTTGTTAATCCTGAACTCTTATCGTTACTCAAGCTGGTAGTATGAAATCGGACATTAAAAATGGTCAAAAACCAGTGCATTTTGTTCAGAGGAATTAACCAGCAACACTGAGATGAATTTTGCATATAGACCTTCAAATACAAGACCAATTTAACCCAACTACTGAAACCTTTAAGCCAATTGAAGCGTCTTAGCGTTGAAGATGTCGGCTCTTAACTTTTGACCAAAATTACGTTTTTTTTTGGCAGTAGAGACCTTCAGGAGACTCTGTTTCATTCAAAAAAGTCAATGGTATGATGTGGCCTTATTTTCGAGTGAATAATTGGACCTAGTTTCTCGTCGACCAGAATGACCCGTAAGGTAGGCTCAATGGAATTCGTTACCATGCCAAATTAAGGGCCTATTTTTTTGGCCAGAATTTCATGGACTTTACATCAATGATGTGTGCTTGCTTCAACAAGACAGTGCACATGCCACGCAATTGGTTCAACAGTTATTGGGAACATTCAACTATCCAGCAAAACGACAAGTCAGAAAAGCCCCTGTTAAACAAAGTAATTGATATTTATAGAGATGTAATAAATTTCAGTTACATAAATCAAAAGAGACAACCAATAAAACCTTAATAATGAAACTGAACACAACCATTTGGCAGTATCCCAACTCATATGACAATTACATGACAATTCTGTAATTGGTCTAAATACAAAATTGTTATGTCTTCTGACCCTAATAGCAATTATGTCAAAATCGTCTGCCGGAATGCATGCTAATAGGGGCCAATACATGACTTTGTGTATTGCCTATCCGATTGTGCTCTTCACAAAATCCATCATTGAACTTCTGTATATACTGATCTCCTGATTTTTTTTTCAAATTGTTTAAAAAAAAACAAAAACCGATTCAAACTTATTAAAGCGTAATTGAAACTGAAAGCGTAATTGATGCCAAAAAGTTTATGAAAGTGTTCACATTATTTTTATAGTTGAATTTATTTGTTTGAAAAAAATGTAAAAAACTGATTTTATGTTCGTACTGAGTAGAACTTTCCAATTATTATTGCGACCTGGAATGCACTTACTTATTTCGTACATATACGTAAGTTTTGACGTCGCAGAAAGGAAAAACAAGAAATTTCTTCTAATGGAAACATAAATTTGATTTAGATTTGTTTTTTTTTGTAAAACCATAAAAATTCTTTTTTCAACAATATTTCAAACAAGAAATAAGCTTTAGTTTGCGCAAAGTGAGACTTTTTTATTGGGTTCACTTGCTCATAAACAAATTAAACATTGTCCATAGATGAGCGTCAAAGAAAAGATGTCTAGCTTAACCTTCAAACAAAGACCGTCAAATTTATTATAAACTATGCACAGATGATTAACGTCTGACTGGTCTTTTTAAAAAGTTCCATACCACAGCGGAAATGTTTAATTATCTCACACTTACTTCTGAGTAATGAAAAAAACACGTCAACCAGAGGCGTTCAATTGGTTTTATCAACATGGAACCAAGTCGAAGAGATCTAAATAGCCTTTCTCGTACGAAATATAGTGCTGGCATCAAGAAGAAAGTAATAAGTGAAAAATGTATATAAATAATTGCGTTAAACTTGTGTCTTCCGACGTAGGAATCTTAAATAAAAGAAAGCAGAAAGAAAGAAATAACTTTGAAGCAATTGATGAGAGATTACTGAAGTTGGCTTCAATGTTACATACAATGCCTCCAAACACCCCTGACTTTTAGCGACACCTGGTGTTTATAGAGCTTGCCCACTCTTCCGTTTCCGCTTTTGTTCTGTTCTTCCTCTCTGCGTGAGCGTTACACGTTTTTAAATGTATTCTATTTTAAAATTAATAAAACTATCAATTCTAAGCAAATCACAACTTTTATGACTGTATCCACGTGCGAACCAGTTTTTAGTAAAATCTTTTACATTTCTTTTAACTAAAATGAGTAAAGTAAAATTACTATTATAAGTAATTAAATCGCTGTTACGAATGCTGCATGAAGCTGTGGCGAAAATCGTAAAAGGAAACATCATCCCACACCATCATTCTTAGTTTTTGATCATGAACCACCACTCTTAGTTACTTCATTCTAAAAACACATCACAAATTGGAAGATTCAAATTGAATACAATTCAATTCACATAACAGAAACAGATTCAAGCAGGTTTCAGTTACAAACCTTAACTGCTTCCGAGTTCAGAGTCAAGTGAATCTCGTTCCTTGATCTCCATACATAGATTTTTACTTGCAAAAAGATTTGCTTCAAGCTCTAACCAATGTATACAAAAAATTCGAATTCCAATTTAGTCTACGGTTGAAACTCAGTACTTAGTCAACAGCTTAGTCCTAATAAATTTCCAGGGCTCTTTTCTTCACAATGCCAGTGATACCTAAAACTCACAAAGCCTGGCCGATATTTTAAAATTAGAATGAATGACAATTCAAGGTATCGGATCAATCGCATGTCTGTCAGTGCACCCCCACCACCATCCCCCAATGGCCCCGCTTATTTCCATATAATTTATTAATGCACCCCACACATATCTGCTCAGTTCCACAAGCAAGGACACTCGGCAATTTACTCCAATTACCAACAATCATCAGCACTGACTGACTGTGAATACTCGTGTTTCATTCTGCGGCTTCCGTGCTTTTCCGGATGACAATTTTTACTTATCGCTTTATGTTGGCCACAATTTTCTTCTTCCTCGTCTCTGCTTTTTTTTTCCTCCTCTTTTTTTTTTGTTAAATAAAATTAATGTAAGAATGGCTTAGTTTACCGCATAACCGTATAATGAATCACACAGGAGTCGAGAGCGAGGAAAATCCACTCACAGTCGGTGTTTTATAAATCAAAAGCTAACGGATACCGACGAAGGACATCACAACGCACACCATCCTCTCCTGCTACGAGGCCGCCTCTATTGCAGAGTATGTACTCGATGCTGGGAGGCAGATACTTACACCCCAAAAAACAAAAAAAAAAAAGAGAAAAAAACCACACGAAGGCAAATTCAGGTTTCAGTTGAGTTCTCATTTCTTCGTAAAATATGAATACAACAACAACAGCAGGAAGAAAATATGAAAGAGGATGAGGAAGAAAGGATCTGAAAGAATATTTCAGGATAACAATGACGATTATTATTATTTCTCGGCTCTGTCCTTGAAAGTGTGGATGGGCATAAGTAATGAGCACCGAGATAGTCATCGGTCGTGTGTGTGTGTGTATTTTGTGGAGTGGAGTGGGGGCGGGGCTGTTGGCATAAATAACACCCCTGCATCTTGGTCAAGTGTCCTGGTTGAGAATTCGAGCTATGCCCGGGGTTAGATTAGTGAAATGAGATACGGTTCGGGATTGGAGAGTAGGAGTGTCTTTCTTTTTTTTTTTTGGTATGGCTGACCATTGCCAGGGACCACAGCCGTGAATTCGATGAATTCAAGGGACTTTTTTATGAGAATTTCATTGACAACGGAAAAATTGAATGCAGAAGGATGAATGTCGATGTGAAGGAAAAAACTAAAACTGCAAATTTGTTTTTTAAAATTAGTTTTTGAATGACTGTCCATGATTAACATTTTGACTTATCTGAGTCAAAGACATCTTTTTTTAGCAATTAATGAAATTATAAGTTAGGTGCAGTCTATCAGGTTAAGAAACAACCTCGACAACAAGTGATCGCGAAAGAGCTAAAAGAAAAGAAAGGATGATAACAGTGACCACAACAAGATACTGAACATAGACGCACAACTTTTAGCCAATTTGTGAATGACTGACTTTCGTAGTCAAAACCTTTCCCATTTACTGTGAACCGTATGTCGACCAATTTTTCACATCATTTAAAAATATAATTTGCTCTGTGTTCATAGGAAAGTGGTTACACCGAGAAGTTGCAGTGTTAGGATAATATAAAGACCTATTCTCCCTAAATATACGATATTAGCCTAATCTCCCATTAAACAACCCAGAAGGCCTTTTTTAAGAAACTGCCATTTTTTATAAAAAAGTTAGTCCTTAGCTTACTAATAATTTTGGACAGTTAGCTTCTCGTTTTCGTCAATCTTCTAATTTCAAATTTCTCGAATTTTTCAACTCAGAAAATATTGCAAAATCTTTCATGAAGCCATTTTTTTGCAGCCATTTTTTTTTCGACCAAACCAAATTTCTTTGCAAAATAGGTAATATATCGATTGAAATAAATGGAAGCAAAAGAAAACAAGTCAAGAAGTAAGCCGTTTAGGATGAAATTTGTGAGCTGAGTGCTTCAAAAGTCCTCATAAGAAAAGATGGCTTTGTGTTGTGTCTTTTACATTCTAATCTTTTTGCGAAAGACTCCAATAATAGCTCGGAATAGATCACATCAATATCTTCGTAACGATTTGCTTGTCTTCTTTGTCTACAACCGTAAAGTCAACGCTGGCAAGTGCGCTTCAATGAATTACTCAACAGTCAGATTATCAAGATGGCCAAGTGTAACCAAGCGAGCTTTTAGACTTAATCCAACCATCTAATCTCTGCCGAGCATTCCTGACGGAATCGCAAAGCGCGCTGCTGAAATCGTGATGTTACCAGGTGTTATCCGAGGAACAGAGGACCGTAAGTGAACGCCATAATAATTCACCTACCATAAGCAGAGCGATAGACAGCTTTGACTGAACTGGTTTGTAGGCACTGCCACAATGAAAAATGTGTGATATGTCCGCCATATTTACCCCACGGTTGGCTTATTCTCAAGCTTGCTCAGTTTTAGTTTATTTTCCAAATAAAAGAAGCGTGCTGATGGTTTTAATAATAATAATTGGGTAGAGTTACAACCGGTTAAAGGCCAGAGCCCAGCTCTTTCGCGTTTAATTTTACTCTACTTCGCTAAAAGTTTCACTCTGGTTTTTTATTTTCAATAGTTAAGAAAAATTTGAAGTAAGTTGAAGTAATCTTCCTAAATTAACCTAAGTCTTGGTAGCTTTAACGAGCTGAAATAAGTAATGGGGGATAAGATAATGCGACTATAGAAATCCTGATCAAAATTAATTTGTGTTAACAGCAGCGCAACAAATAGTTACTGACCATAAAATTGGGCTTACCAGCCGAAAGGACGTCCCACTGTCCTCCATCAAAACCGTCAAATGCAACATCAGCACAACGTAAAAGTTTAACAGCCCCACACGTCGCCAATTATCTTTGCCTTTCTCGAATCCATAAAAGCCGAAATGTTTTGCCTCGGACCCAATTTCGAAGAAGCAACAGCAGAACCCGAAATCCCCTCCCAGGAGACCCAGATAAACGCTGACTTCCCTAACAAGCTCCGGACCTCAAAACTAAAACAACTACTCAAGTTCATCGAACCGACATCTGTGTGTCAACTCCATCCGAGTTCACATCACTCAAAAAGGGAGGACCCTCCCCTCATACGATCTAAGTTCAATCAATCTCAAGTCCACACGGACCCACAGGTAACCGCCGCCGTTCCCGTCACCCCCCGCGGGCCAATGTTGACTTTGATATCGAACCCAAATAAGCATCTGAATACAAATTGTAAAATCGATCGGCAGACACAAGTCGCTCTTGCTACCAGAATAATTTATTACAACGTCCCCCGGATGCCCGGAATACTTCGTCTGGCTTACATTATCCCACACCACACTGGGCCACCCACTCGCTGCTTCCAATCAAATCGTAAACGTTCACGTTCACGTCAGGAAGCTCTTTTCTGTTTCCTGATGGATAGAGAGGCAGCAAAAAAAAAAAGAAAGCAAGGGATGGTGGAGTGTGTGAGTAACAAACCCAATTATTTGACATCCAGTCGATGAGATACTCCACTCGAGCTGCTCAGAGGATACGCAGGCATCATAATTTGATGTGTTCCAGTCAAATCTCGGCACTGTGTCCCGGGCCGTCGGTTTTTTTCTCCCCGGCGTATTCTGATTGATATCAGCACAAAGTTCACCTGCTGTCAGTGACAGCGACAATAAACAATTTATCGGGATACGTCAATGCAGAGAGGGCGTTACTTCCTTTTTTTTGTGTGTCAAATTGGCAAAAAGGACTGAAAATCAAAGAGCTCTCTTATCACGCAAATGGATGACAATGTCTTTGCATTGAAAGAAGTCATTAATTGTAATACACGGAAGTGCACATTTATCACACAGGCCCGTGAAACACGTAACACAACAAAATCTTTAAGGGGGAGGATAAATTGCCACGGTGATCTCGTTATCGTGTTTGCACATTCGGGAGGATAATGACAGGATTTCAATTTCAATATGCCAAATTCGATTATCCCCGATAGCGTCCTTAAAACTTATTGGCAATCGGCTCATGTAATGCGGTCGTTATCGGATAGATTAGATGTTTTTTATGGGAACTCTGGGTCTCTGCTTGACGCAACAAGTCGAGCACCTGGTGGTGAGGGTCAACGTGTGGACGGATGCGTGAACATAAATCGCAACGCGAATGTGTGGCCTGTCAGGATAAGCCGGCTAATTTCTGGGAGTGCGAATCGATTTCCATTTTCTTGTGGCACGTACGTGAACGAGTTACGTTCTGACAGCTGTCAAAGAGGATGCTACTTGGAGATGGGGTGACTTTACATCTCCGAGGAACTGGAAAATGTGGTTGTTTTGGTGTCGCTATGCTTTTAGAAGAAAATTCATTGCTCAATATAGAATCGGTTATTTTCGTTTTTTTTTTCTTGAGAAAGAACCGAAAGATAGACACTGGAGGTTACAAACTAGAGAAGGATAACTCATCTAATGTCAGGAAGAGCCACAACACTAAGACATCATCCCTTATGAATGTGCAAACTTTCAGTTTTTGGTTTGATAAATCATCGCTCGTTCTAATTTTAGTAGGCACATTTATTCTACATGCTAGGGGGAGAACAGTCGTCATTTATACGTTGTAAGCGAATGTGAGAAGAGCTTGGGTGTGACAGTGTTATTCAGTTGAATGTTGAATTATTATTTTTTAGTGGACAGTAAGGAACACTTTCCTCTTTCACTGACTAAATTAACAATTTTCAAGTTTATTGTTTTACACTATGGAGATTATACCAGAAAAGCTCATTTGAGAAGAAATTAGACATTCAAATTTGGCATTAAAAAAACATTCAGTGGGTAATAAATGTAACTGCACATTCAGATTTTATATTTACCCGTTAATCTGACAAGCTTCAATGGAATGTTATATATAGAAAGAAAGAAGAGGAAAAAAATCTGACTTAAAATACAAAAATGGTTGGGATTAATTTGAAAAAATCGTACAGTGGTAGGCATGTTATGGTATGGAGCCACGTGGCTTATGAAGGAGTTGAAAAATGCCTTCAAGAATATAATTTTGAGATTCTTGACATTTTGCACTATAATTGGACCCAAAATGCCATCAATTTGAAACGCAGAGGTGGTTTTCTTCTTTCATAGACAGAGGGGTCATTAAAAATGAGAAACTGCGCAAGGCTTACGACGGAATGGTTAATGTACATCGTCCCACAAAGTCCCCAATAGCTTGTGACCAGTTGGCGTCACCAGGCAAAAACCTTATATGAAATCCTTGCATTATTTTGGATTGTCAAGTAAGGAAAAGGAGGATTTTAAACAAAACTGACCTAAAGACTGCATTTTTTGAGCTAGGACTTAAAATAAGTAATGAAAATGTTTGCCATCTATTGATTTGAAGCTGAAGAGATTAAAAATCATTATCGAAATTAATAGATGGTACACAAAGTATTATTTAGAGTTGTACTTTATTTATTTTAATTATATTTCATTTACAACCTGAAGTGTGCAAAAACCCTTTTCACTTCAATTTGGTTGTTTTTCCTGAATAAATGAAGTGTTTCTTAACTGGTTTCTTAACCGGTTTTTACGTTTTAAGATAGACTTCCTTCCTTCTCTTTCTTTCCATATAATATAACTTTTTATGGAAAACTTTCAGATTAATGCGTAATCATACAAAACTGAATTGCTGGCAGGCGTTCATCTAACAAGATGCCCCTGTGTTATAGAAAACGAATTTCTCACTCAAATTTATTTCCTCCCTCAAACGCCGCTAAACGAAAAAACTTCCGAGAGTCCTGAAATCAATCGAAACCATGAAAGTTGACCTTTATAATGAAAAATTGGATTAGGCAAATCAAACTTAGATTCAAAAGCGTCTTTTGCATTTTTAACTCTTTCTTAAGCTTCTTAAATGAAGATACAGTAAATTTTCGATAATTCGAGTTTCATGGGGCCTGAAAAAAAAACTTCGACCTGCGAAGGTTTTCGAATTTTGGAAGTTCCAGAAAAAAAAATATTGCTCACTTTCGTCACGTACGCATTTCAACCAACAGTTGTTAAAGCAAAAAAAAAATTAACTTGACTTGGAGTTATAGAGGTGAACAAACCATCATTTTCGAATAAGAGAGGTTTTAATGCTGTCTTGCACAAAGATAAACTCGAATTCATGAGGGGACCAAATTCCATAGGTTTTCTTCAATTTACAGAGGTTTCTTCAGGGGACTGTGAGCATGCTTCTATTTACAGAGGTTTTCGAGTTACAGAGCTTCGAATTTTCGAGAGTTTACTGTATAAAAAATTCCAGCAGCAATAAAATTGTTCGACCCAAAAAAGAACCACGTGCTTTTTAGCACACTTAACACGCCCATTTAGCCGTAGTCTTAATGAGCAGATCAGCCTTCTTTCAGAGTCCCATACAGCTTGCCACCACTCAAAGAATCACAGCCCTCTTGGGCTCCCGGCGGTCAAAGAAGTGTGCAATTCCAGAACCCCTCCACACAAAAGAGCCGACCCTCCCAGTTCACCCTTCAAAATCTCCACCCTAATTGCACATCCTTCCTCCTAAGCACCCCCGAATCCGACACTAAAGAAACAAAACCAGAAGCTCTCTCATCCCGCGCTCTTTATCTGTGTTTGTCTAGGCACACCGGCTCATCTCTCATGCTGTCGGCGCGGTAGCTGAGGCAACACAACCCTTAATGGACTAACTCGTAATAAACTTTTGGGTTTTAGTGTTGACATACACATTAAAATGTTAATCACACATACACACAACTAGCTTGGTGCTCCTTGTCCCCTTTCCACAGCGAGCTGCACGTCCTTCAGCCTCCACTCTGCACACAGCCACACGCATGATGTGTGTAATAATCTCCCGCTCTCTCTGTGTGTGTATCCCGCAATAATGAGGACATAAAGACCTCTCCCAACACCAGCATTCCGCTGTGTTTATATGTAATTAATGTTTGGCATGACACGCACGTAATTATATTTTATTAGCACCTCGTACCCGTGTTTAAGAGAATCCTGATTCTCCCAACCACTTGGGTGGGCCATCGTGCCACCGTGCACCCGGACAGACAAGATCGTGCGACGGATTCATACGAAACAAAAATTGTGTTTCGCCAGGAACACCCTGTTCAAGGTCTTGTGTGGAACAAGCACTCGGACGGGGGGTGACAATTGACTACGCGTCTGTGGGCCGCGCATGCAGATTCGAGTGATGCCGCGGCTGTGTTGCGGTTTTTGCAACTGGGACGCTTTTCTATTTCCCCACCGCGGAAGTGAAGAAGAAAACATGCTTTCTTGTGGAAAGTAGAATTTATGCCTAGTCGCCGTGGGTGGGGCTGATCGGGGAGGGGGTTGTAAATCTCACGAAATCCGTCGCTGGCTGGAACGTGTAGCGTGTTCCTTGCTTCCGTTTGTTTCTGCAAAGCGTCGTCGTCGCGAACATATGGAATCGTGTTCTCCTTCGTGAGAGAGTCTGCTCTAGGTATTTTTTTCTGGGCGTGAATTTAACTGGGATTAGAGAAATAAATTTTGTTTAATGTGATTTATTCGTTTTTTTTTTCGCGCACGGAACAGGCGGGGGGTTGAAAGTTGGGGTGGCAGAAGCTTGCTCGGATTTATGATCTGGCGCAGAGCAAATTACTAGAAATGGTTTTTAATGAGACATTTTAATAACGGAGGCCTCTTTTCCTCGAAGTGGTGATGGTTCATTAAGTTTTTGGGTGCGTTGGGATGTGATTTAGTCGCGCAACAAGCTGCTCGGATGTGGATTAATGACAAGGCGGTAGTTTATCTTGAGAATCCGGCCGGGTAATGGTTGTTGGTTACGTCTGTATTTAAAATGATTCGGTTTAGGCAGCGATTTGCAGGAGTAGCTCAGCGGGTACGTGGGTTGTGGCTTCCCGGCTGAGATTTTGATGAAGACATTTATTAGGAAATGCGCGGAGTTCTCGTTTAGAAAGGTAGGAAGGAAAATACGTGATGTATATTTCATCGAACTTGGGATGTAGATAGTGAATTTAATTCATTAAGATTGCCGGAGTAATGACTCAATTAAATCGATGATAATACAGTAAACGCTCCATGATTCTAACCTCCATGATTCAAAAACCTCTATAAATATAGTCTAAAATGACAAAAAATGAATAGAATGAAATAGTGAGTTTCTGAAGCCTTTGTAGCTCGATTTTTTTGCTGGTTTCATGAAATTCAAATTATCGAGAGTTTACTGTATTATCGTCATTCACCTTCTGTGTGTGATCGATTTTTAGCAGGTCCTGGGCACTAATCAGGAAAGCAGCAAATCAAAAAAAATGATCGGCGTAACAGCCCATACAGGGCCAGAGCCTAGCTTCTTCGCGCCTCCACTGTGCTGTGCGCGTTATAATTTTGACGAATGTGGAGGGGAGCTACTGTTTAATGCCGGTTCCGAACGGCGAATTGCGAAAGTTTTCCATGACAGAGATTACTCCATGAGGATTGTCAGTCATTTTCTGGAGGTGGGGCCGTGAAAAACGTTTGCGGTGTTATTTCCCGGACCCGGATTCGAACCCGGGTACTCTCGTTTAACAGTCCGACCCACTGACCGATTAAGCCACGAATTGTTCTTCTTATCTCTTATTAAAGTTGTTAGTTCTTCATGGTCTGAACAGATATTCTAAAAATTTTAAACCAAAACAATTGGTTTCTGAATTCTTGCTCAGTTCTGATCGAAAACTAACAAAATTGGAGCTCAAAAAATAAATCCATCAAAAGAAAAATTCAAACACTCCAAACACGGAAGTTTCATCATCATCATCATCATCATCATCATCATCTTCTTAGCCCGCATGTTCCACTCAAGGGGTTGCGGGGGCAGTGCACGCAAAAGAGATCTCCAGGTATCCCAATCCTCCGCCGCCGACTCTAACTCCTCGGCGGTTATGCCCAAGCGTAACCAGGCGAGCTTTTGGACTTGGCCCAACCATCTCATCCTGGGTCTACCGAGCGGTCGCCTACATGACGGAAGTTTTAAAGTCAAAATACAAGTAGACAACAATTTTTGAAGAAATTGAACAATCCGCTGACTCTAGTAGTCGACATTGTTTTCATTTCAAACTTTCCAAGTTTATTATACGTTGTGAAGTACTGCCATTGCCGCCATATGCCATATTTTCGTACTGAAATCAAAGCAATTATAAACTGATAGGCCACAAAAGACCACCGAAGGCCATCGAGCTGCTCCCCTTAAAAGCAAAGACAGGTATAGAATACAGTACAGTAAAATTTTCGAATTGTGTGTTTCAAAATATCTTTTCATAATTCGAAGCACTAAAGCTGTAGGCTACCACAACCATTTAATAAGAGTGCGCTGCAATTTTTCTCTAAATTGAAGAGAAACTAAAGCGTATTTTGCACAAAATTTAACATATTCTCGACGTACGCTTAAGTTGCGAATTTCTGCTTCAGACCATCTTCGACTCTTCAATGTACTCAAAAACCTTTTTAGTAACTTTGTTAGAGTAACATGCCGTAGACTAATGTCAACAATATAAACATAAATTTGATATGAGTGCCAATCTATACTACTGACTTGATTTAAACGGAAATATTCGATGTGCGTAAGGAAAATGTTTCAATGACAGTTTGAGGAAGACAGTTACGTCAGTCTAAAGTTGGAGACATTTAAATGACTCAGCTCACTATGGCCCTTGTACGAGTATATCCATCACCCAGGTTCCTCATCGCTGATCTTACTTCTTAGACAGAGAGGAATTGCAATCAATTTTCGGTACCTTAAAAGAGGACCTACTGTGCGTTCGTATGCCAGACTAAATCCAAATTTCCAAAAGTCTTCAAAGGCAGCCAATTAACTATGAATTCTCTGAAATGAGTTCTTTCAAAAGTCGATGGCCCTTAAAAGCCCTCAAAAGTCTATTAAAAACTTGCTCTTTCTTCGCACAGCGATCAACAGCTCTCCCAGCGTTCCTAGGTGACTGCTAGAGATTGCAATTGGTTGACGTCTTCCTTAAACACCCGCAAAGGAAGACAAATGACAAGCTCTGTGATGCAAGTTACATTGCAAACGTTTATCTCAAGCAAACATGACGCACGCCAACCAGAACCGCCAGTCTGCGTCGCAATCAAGAATTCACTTTCCGTCTAAGGCCATAAGACAAGCACGTCCCAACGCGTTCCAAAGATTAATTCCCTTCTCGCGAAAACTTACTACACCACCCTCGTGTCAGCCCCCCACCCCGAACGTAACACCTCTCAACCAGCATACGTAATGAAAATATGTTCCTCGCACTGTGCGGGAATCCTTAAGCCGTCTTACGCCATCTCATCTCGCTCTTAAAGCAGCCCGAAGGAGACTGCTCCATCCCCTCCCGGCTTCGCTCTAAATAAATTGCGAAGGCAAATTTCAATGAAGACGGCCCCAATCCGATTCCGATTCAATGTGCCCGTCATTCATCATCGCCAAACACCACCACCACCACCATCAACACCCCCAACAGCAATCCGCAGCGAGTTCCGGGGTGCGTTGCGAGAAAATTATTATCTTGCATCGCTTCCGTCACCGTTCGGAATCTCCTGCCTTTCATCGCGCACGCCATCTCATCATCATCTCGTCCTTCGCAAATGATATATCCTTTTAGTTCCTGTGGGGAGAGGAGCGGAGACGGTGGCGCCGGGGAGGGGATATCGACAGCAGAGGAGGACCCTCAGTGTGGGGATACGGTCTCTCTCTCGCTCCCTGGCACTTAGGGATGATTAAAATTGCGAGATTTTTCGGTATTAAAGGAGAAAGACGTTTGATTTTTCATTCAAGGATGCCAAGGGACTTGTGTGTCCTTATGAATTACCTCAATTAGTCGATAGAGTCGATCCAAGCGGGACCAAATGAAGACCCGGGTCCGTCGGGGGCCGAGTCCTTCGACCTGAGGCGATGTGCGGTGATTTACTTCTTACGTCCTGTGTGACCATGGGTCCTGGCCGCAAGCTTTGATTTATAATTGAAATTTATTATTTCTCCAGCTCCTGGTGGATTTAATCCCAGGCGACACATCCCAACTGAAGTGATTAATTACCTGGAACGGCTTCAAATGAAGTGGCAGTCCAGTGGCAGGAGATAAGAATAACCGATTAATAACGCACTCTGTTTGTGTTTGTCTTTGTGATTTATGTTTTGTCTTACGCGTGCGACTCGAGGGACGAGCGTGTCTGGCTCGGCGGGAATCCTCGGACAATGTCGGTGTTTAGTCGCGTGGCAGTCCTTGATTGTCAATCTTCATTAAACTGGAAATTAGCTTGAAGGTTGTCTGTAGAGATAAGTGGAGAACGTGGACTCAATTTTATGTCGGAATTGTCATGAACCAGTCTCTCATAAGTCTCTCGAAAATGAATCCGTTATGAACACCTATCTTAAAGCAAAGGCTAAAGACTAAAGTATGACTCAAAATACAAACGTCGCTGATTCGGGAAGGAGTGCTGTACCATAATCTTTAAAAACTACAAAATATTAATTGCCCTCCCAAAAATTACGGAGGGCTAAATGACCAATCGGGCACTCTGGAAATCTGATGAAAATTTTATTTGGAGCTCAAATACTTCTATAACTGAAATCAAATTTCAGACTGAATTGAAATTTTCTACAGAAAATCTGTACTTTTTAAACCTAGACAAATCAGAATTAAAAATTTAAAGAAAAACTTCGTCTGTCTTTCTAGTGAAGTTTTATTTTTAGTGCCGAATGGCCGTGATGGCTTACGACGCTTTACATTCCTCCACATAACCACCAGCTGCCGCTACCGAAATTTGGACAAATAAACTTTCATATCCTTTTTTTTGTAAATTAGAGTTTTCATTTCATTTCATCCGCAAAATCAGAAAATGCCGCTTTTTACGTTGTTCAATTTTTTCAATAAGACTGGGCTAGTGTTTAAATAGACTTAAACAAGCTGTGAGTGCGATATTGAGAATATACTCTTCTGAAGATCCCATATGCAATTTATATTCGACATAGGAGTGCTGCAGTTTAGCTGTAATCAACTTACCAGGGTGGTTTGATAACTCACCTACTTTAATACAAGATGGAGGTTAATAGCACAGACGATTTTTTTTAAATATTTTTGTTATATCAAACACATTAAATTGTTGTGTATGGACAAAATTAAATAAATTTATTTTGGAAAGTTAATCCCCCTTTTCTTGCTGTATATTTGAAGAAGGACCCTCCTGTTATGTAAAAAAAAATATAAGTTTTGAGAATCGAATCGAATATCGTGAAACGAAAAACATGGAGTGTCCGACTTTTTTGACCAACTACAAACACATAATTTTTATTGACCTGTTCCTACGACTTCAAAAAGTTCTACAAGAACAAGTCGGACGAAGTGACCAAACTAGATCGCTCCCAGAGAAGATATCCCAACTTTAAATAATTCATGCAAAATGTCCATTCGCTCTGTTCAGCTGAGACCAAACGCTCGTCCACGAAAATCGTTCAATTCAACTGAAAAGAAATTATCTATCATTGATCCGCGTTGAATTTAGCGCTCTTCGTTGACGGTTATGGGCTCGCGAATGACGTTTTCGAAAAAGTTTAGACCAATAACGCCACTGACACAAAATCTCCATCAAACTTTAACTTTATGTTGATCCATTGCTACCTGATGTGCTTTGTGTGGATTGGCATCGTTCTAGCTTTGTTCATGGACTTAATCACATATCACACATGTCTTTACATAGTCTTTCGCTCAAAAATGATTCTCGTTACTAAAAAAATACTTAAAAAATGTTTCCTTCTAAAATTAAGGTGTTTATCGAAAAATTCCGAGTCCTAACGCGAGTTCGATCAAGTTTAAGCCGATTAAAGACAAAGAAATCGACTGTTTCGGGCCCTACACACTTTAAAGAGGTGGTCGGAAGTGTTTAGCGACGAGAATTTGGAAAGTTCACCGCAACCACATCTGCCATAAGATAAACGCAACGAGTACAACGCATGCACTAATGAGCACTCATTTTTTTAATAATGTTTCGATTTCGTAACTTTTCGCAGTGAATTAATTTCAATGCCTGAACAATAAATAATGGATTTGACATGGCAGCCAAATGATATGAAAACAATATGTCAGCCACATTACTGAAGAGCCAGCCGTCAAAAAAGCATTTACAGTAGATGCCTCTAATAATAACGCTGGAGGAACCGACGAAACGAGGTTGTTAAAAAAAAATATAGAAAAAGACTTAAACGAGTATTTTTCGAAATTAGATTCAATCAATCTCGATTTTGAAGTTTATGTAGAAAAATTATAATTTTTTGATTTTTTAAGCGTGTTTAACTCTATTTGCCAAATTGTTGACTTTGTAAGCGTCTTTAACTCTATTTACCAAACTTCTTGAATTCACTTTTTTCTCACCGGCTTCAATTTTATGTGCATCTAAACATTATAAGCAGGTATTTTCAAGCCATTGAAAAGCCTTTCAACAAAATGCAAATATAGGCGCAGTTAAAGGCGAACGTAAATTATTTCATCGCTTTTTTGTCAAATTTTAATTTTATGAAGTTAATCGATGTATGCTCTGAAGGGCATACATATATAACATTCAATTAAATTATTTCAGCTTACCGAAAGTATCATAAAACAGGATTTTTCTTACAAACTGCTATACATATTTTTCTACTAAAAATGTTACTATAATATTTTGGCTTCTTAAACCACAAAACTGAAACACCCATTCAAAGCAAAATTCTCTCATTTTCAATAAACAAATCTCGTTCCCACATTCTCCATTTTGGATAACGTATTACAAAAACTCATAAAACGCGATTGCCGCGGCCCGTCTTTGTCACAAAATTCTTTTGTTTGAATAATTTGAAAAGAATGACCGAAACTTTTTCCTCCGATAACTTTCCAACATTCAAAAGGAAAATGTATTTCTTTTTCTTTTTGAATTTTTTTTTAAATTGCAATCCGGAGTACTTCCAGAAAATAGAGCCCGCTCTAATTGGAGTGTTTTCAACCAAAATGACAGCGGGTGTGGTGAAATGAATAAAATAAGCAAAACTATCTGACATACCATTTGCAGATACACAAATCTACAAACGTGGCAATTACGTGGTTGAATGCTACAATATCCGTCACACAAAGAAGTTTTTGGCAAAGTTTTATTTTATTTTATTTTTTTTTTTTTTTTCAAAAACAACGAAACGCGGTAGTTGGATTGGCGTATGGAAATTGTGTTTGAAAGTGGTGCCTGTATCGCTTTCTTTTGTGACCTTGTTTGGAGTTATACGGAATGGAAAATTACACAAATTCTCAATCAGAGTGAGGTCTGTAGTTTGCCTCATCTTTGAGGCATCTTTTTCACATGCTGTTGACAGATGTGGAAAATGTAGTTGCGTCCAAACAAAATTTTATGTTCAATTTGCGAACTTCTATTGATCTTAAAAGTTTTCTATACGGAATGGCACAAGTTGCGAATTCGTGTTATAACTATTGCCAAGAAAAGTCGATTACGAAAAAAAACTGGAGAGTGTTCGCAGGAAAAAAAATCCTATTCAATTATTAGGTGTACAACTTTGCTTCCGCCGTTTTCTTCCGAAATTCGAGGCTTTATTGTAAAAAAACTGGTTATATATTTATCATTCGTTTCGATCGCGTTTGACACAAGTCTTGATCCTCCTTGCCTCCAATTCTGCATCTTCGAAAAGCTCTATTCCACCGCCGGTCTTCGACATCAAAATCACCGTTCTTGAAGTGTTGAAACCGCTCTCGGCAGGTTCTCTCACTAAAAGAGGCCCCGCCATAGATATTTGACAGCATTCGATGAGCCTCAGCCGCAGATTTCTTCATATTAAAGCAGAAAATTTAAACCTCCCGCAAATGACGAGAATTTGGCTAGTAAACTGACATGTTTAATCGAGAATAACTTTATGATGCAGACACAAATCGACTGATATTTCGATGGCGTTATGCTGTACAAATGCCTAAGCTTATTTATTTCGACTACCACTTACCGCTACAGCCATCTCATGCAAAACGGCGGAAGCAAAGTATACCTAATATTAAACAGAATCTTCTACGAAAGCGTCACAATCAAGAAAACGAGGTTTGTTACGAAGAAGGTCAGCGAGAGCAAAAATCGGCGCTGTCTTTCAGACAGACAGAATGTGATCTCTTAAATAGATCACAGCCAGTTCTTAAAAGCCATGCCTAAACGTGACTGGCTCATTAAGATTAAAAACCTCAAAGCAGCTCTCGATTTCTTTCTTTTCCTCATCGTCATTAATTTCAGGAACTATCATTCACAACCTAATTAGCATTTTTCACTCCCAGATCCAAACCCCTCAACACTCCGAAATCTCAAACGAAGTACCGAAGAAGTCGTCCTCAAATAAGGACTCGAAAAGGTATTTATACTCTCGCTTTGACTCTTTATCGTCAACAACATCAAAAGAGTCGTGGAAATGCATAAAAGAAGAGCCCTGCTTCTTATTTTATGCTTATCTCTATCCGGTGGAGCATAAATTTTATCTGAGTGCTGCACTTCGTGATTACTTTTGCTGATGAAGCAGGAGTTTCATATTTTTGCCGAGAAAATAGAAAAGAACATTTTTTTTTTCTCGTTTGAATTTTACATTCCCGTTCCTGACCCAGAAGAAAGCAACAATGCCACGCAATGTGTCAGCTTTAAACTATTAAAATTCATGAACACTTTCACGTGTGTATGCTTCGCACGACCATGACTGTATCTTATTACCAAAATTTAAATTATTTTGATTTAAAAAAAAAAATGAAGAAAATAAAGAAAACAAATATGCAAATTGAATTTAACAGCCGACATATTTGCCTCATACGTCAGTTGGTAAAGTTTATTACAATTTGCATCCGCCGGCCAGACCAGCGCCACAGTGAGGTCGTTAAAATCAGCCACCATGGCAGGCGTTATTTTGCTGAACGGGATGAAAATAAAAAAGAAAAACAAAAAAAAACAAAATATTGAAACGAGACAGGAAAAACAAAACATTAAACGAACGAAAGATTGTTTTTCACGGCATCACTCAGTTGTGTTTTTGCGAATTATCACGATAACGACACAGAGTAATGCAATCGACCTGTGAGCGTATAGGTTGCCAATTAAAATTGGTCTTTATGATCCTTGGCAGAAGTTTTTTTTGTGGTTGCGGGTAATTTATTTATTTTTTTTTTTCCTTTTATTACACTGGAGGTTTGTCGGTATTCCGGTGGTCCTGAGGAAATTATTACGACCGTGGTTTCGTGGTAATTTGGATGGAGAATGATACGTTTTTTATAGGCTCATACTCGAGGCGATGGAACTTTGGGGTGAAGTGCTTAGGGTCGAAGGGAACAATTTCGAGGCTTGAATTCAGCAATCTGATTTGATGCGTTTTGGATGTTATAAATCAAAAGTGACATTAAGTCAAATGAATACTGTCAAAGCAAAAAAAAATTGTTTTTCGTTTACTGCACTTTACTCTCAGCGAAAAAAATTGAAGCTTAAACAACCAAGTTCTGAACTTAGGTCAAAGCTTGATCAGAAAAAAGGATCTTGTACGACCTTATATACAAACGCATCTAACAAATCGAATCTTGTTTGTGAAAAGAATCGCTAACGATTCGAAAAAAAAGTACTCAAAGAGTGTTAAATCATATTGTTGCTTCTATTTCAAAAGTTAAAACCCACACCGTAACGTCATCATATTCCTTGGCTGTCCACGCACCAAGGGTGCGTCTTGTCACCTAAGAGCACTATGACTCAAAATATGTACTTATCCTAAAGAAGGAAAATGTTCTCGTTTTTATTGTTGTCCGACAATTTAGAGAAGGGCTCAATGCCGTGAAATTTTGTTGGACAGGTCTAGACCAAACCAGTGTTGATGTCTATAAAAGGCACAATAGGGTTTCATACTTTTGGCAATTAAATGAGACTAGTCCAATGAAGGTCGGCTTCTACGTAGCAAAACGCTCTACGCTCCAAATAAGTTGCAAATTTGCTTCCTTTCAAACGTAGTGAACTTCATTAGCCTTTATTATTCTAAAGATGGATGCGAGAGAATTACTATGCCTCTATTTTAATGAATCTCGAAAGCCACGAAGAAAGAAATTGAGTTCCAGTTTATATCCATGAAAAATATGAAGCCGTTTTTATTTCAGTTGGATCCAGAAGAGTGTATTCTAATTTAAATGTTTATAATAGGACCGATTGGTACAAGACCCCCTGGTATTTTTGATTCCAATCATTCCTTATTGATAACAAGATGAATGATATTCAACAGGCTTCCTAGAACCCATTGCTAAACAGTGATAAAATCAAGTCCCAGAGTACAATTTCCAGCAATTCAAAATATGATTGCTGGAAACTTCCAAACGGCTGAGTTCATTTCCGTTTGAGTTCTTACCAAATTTCCTTCGTTAACCATTCTGTTTGTTTTTTCTGCACCCACATTCATAGTAGTGTGGGCTGTCCACCGTGTGTATTAACAAAAAAATTCACGGAGAGGTGCAAACAAAGAGCGGCTATTTGGCCCCGTTTGTAAAAAAATTTGAATTTCAATGCTTGATATTTGAATTTCATAAAAATTTAAATATGGAATATGAATTTTGACATTTCAATTTAGAAAAATGAACGACCTTAGGAAACGAGTCCCATTATTCTAAAAAAAAAAAACTGCGCGAAAAAAAACTTTGAGGTAAGCTCCCACACCTTTTGAATGTGGCTAAATATTTCACACTCATCTCAAACAGGGATTTAACTTAATCGCAACCAATTAAATTGCACCAACGTCATTAAACAAAAGCCACTAAATTGCTTTTGAAATATTATTTATGAGCTCACAGCCGCGATAACATACACAAATTGAAAATTTTCCAATTAACCGGCATGATAAACATTTCTTTTTTTCTTGCAGCATTCAAATTAAACGAAACACCACTTGTCCCAGCCGGAAAATGTGCTCTCTTCAAACGAATTAAATTTAATCGTCGAGCACGTGTTTTCCCGTGGTCAATACAACACTCGCTCTTAATTCTTAAAGTCAACCATTACACTTCCCTTAGGTCGATGTGTTTTCAAGTGTCAAAAAATCAATCCAAAGCACTCAACATATCCTCGCAGGCACCAAAATCAATAACACTAAAAGGATATTCAAAATGGTATCAGTGTTATTTAAAAAGCATTATTTACCCAACATATTTATGCAGCTTTTACTGTTTGTTTTTTGCTTCTGCAAATGCCAAGTCCGCCAACAGACACACACACACACGCAGGAAAAAGGATGCCAAGTGTAAACATTGTCTTTTCCAAAACAACAGAAACAAAATACAAAATCCCTCCACACATACAGCCGCATGGAAAATATTTACCATAAAATATTCGAGGAGCGAAAATATTTTTCCAATTTTATATTTGTATCTCATTTTTCCAAGTACACGACAGGAGAGAGCGTATCTACCTATCTTTTGAATTTTTTTTGTTTTTTTTTATTTTTTTTTCCTCTTTCAATTTTCACCCGGCCCCATTTCCGTGTGAAGGACTCTTCTGCTGCTGCTGCATGCTTCATCCTTCAACCTCGACGCCTGTGTGTGTGTCTGTTCGCTTTGGAAATCACCTGCTAATGGCCACGGCAACGGGGTAAAGTGAATATTGACAGGTTCGAGAGAGCTTCAGGATAAGATGTGCGCCTCGAGGGTTCGGCGAGGAACGAGTCCTGTTCCACTCCATTCTAAAACATAATCGATTGGTTAAATCAAGCGACAAGACCCCCACTTGTGGTCCTACCGCTGTTGTTGTTGTTGTTGTTGTTGACCTGGCTCGGTCAGGAACGACCATCACTGCTCACTTGAGTGACCATCATCACAACAGCGTGTATCTGCGTCAGCTCAAGTTGTAGTTATAAGAACTTTTGTGTACCATTTTTCGATGCTCTCAGGATGTGAAGTGTTTGTGTTCGTCCGTCGTATGCATGACAAAGGCTGCCACTTGCCGGTGTTTTCTTTTATGGCCGACAAGTGAACGGGAAGCAGATCGTAAATTGAAAATATTACCGAAGAGGTCAAAGCGGAGCGGACGGGACGATTCCCCGTTGAGGGAGCGTGGGGGAGAAATAGTTTTTGGCAAATTCGAAAGATGGGAAGATTCCGGTTTTTTGTATGCAGATCTCCGTGGGGTCAATGGAAATTGCAATTTGAATATTTATGACTTCATCTGGCTCCGTGGAGAAGTGATAGAGCATAGGGATTGTCATTTTGGAGGACACTCGAGGGTCCCCCTGAGACTGATGCACCGTGGAATGGAAGAAGAAAGTCTTCAGCCATTAATATTCGATAGCGGAAGACAAATTCAGACGCTATTTGCCGGTCTGCTAAGTAAACAGACTCGGAAATGATGCTGAAGATTGAAGTTCAAGGAGACTTGAGTAGCATCACTTCATGAAAATTTACTGTCACTGGCTTGAGTCAACTGATAACCCACTTGATCTGGAATCTCGTATTCCGAATTTTTCGACTACGTCAATTGGAAAGAAGGCGGTATTGGAGAGATAGAAGAGTCAAGATCAAGATACACACGTTTGTGTAATTAAAACGAATCGTGCTATAAATATTAGGTTGTCAAATATCTCCCTTCGCCTTTTTGTATTTTGAATTTTCCGGATATGTACAAAGCGCTACAGAGCTCGTATCCAAACTAACCATGCATAGCGTCGTTTTGTAGGTTATGTCAAGACCTTTCAAATGATGTATTGCCAGATACGAGCTCTGCGTTTGTTGCTGTTAGTTACGTATGTACATTTTGAAGATGACGGAGAAGTTTAAGGGCTCAAAATGCTTAAGTGGCCTAGGACCTTTATTAAAAATTATAATTAAAATAATAATTCAGTTCTTTAGTTAGCTTAATTTTTCACAGGCCGATATATTTACTCAAAATTTGCGGCAATTTAAATTGAAAAGTTCACAAAACTTGTAAACTGCATTGATACGCCAGTCTTCGTTCGAACTGACGACACATGACTATTGGGCAATAAATTTGGGCCCCCATTTTTGGTTATTCAAAAATGAGCATTATTTAAAGTGCAATTTAATTTTCTTTTCTCATAAAATAAAAGACTCGAACCAAAATAAAAACTAGATAAATTTAAAATTATTTAAGAATACAGTATTTAACGGATATAAGAAACATTCCTTTAAGAAATTTCTTCTTTAAAGAAACGTAATCGTATTCACCGCGTCGTTTCTCTGTATTTTTGAATTAAATTAAACGGTTATAAGAAAAACGCATACATATGCATATGAGAAATAGATTTCTTGAATGTTCAAAGTTTCTGATCTCCGTGGTGTACTGTATTAGCTTTATTGTTTATTTTAAACAATAAGTTTTCCCTTTTTATTAAAAACAACTCCACTAGGTACTTTTTTAATAGCTGAGTCAAATTGAAATTTTTTATTAGTCAAATTGTTGAATCGAATTCTACTTAAATGTTTTCAAAGTTGAGTTTTCAGTTCCAAGTAAAATCGAAGTATTTGGGAGTATACAGAAAAGTTAAAGCTTAGTATTCGATGTACAAGGGAATCGCTAAACAGCCTGGAAATATTTCAAAACTAAACGTAAGCTCAAGTACAGAACTCAGGAACAAGGAAACTTGTGGTAGTTTACGGAAACTTTTAGTGGTTTCTCTGTGCTTATTTTGTAGCACTATCTTAAGTAGATCACATCGTCAGTTTGAATTTGTATTTTGTATGGAGACCATATTTTTTCAAATAACTTGGTTCTTAGTTAGGTTTGCAGGTTTAGAACAATCCATCTTTGAATTTGGCCTGGCTCTTCCTATTGAGTCGGTTTACAAACCTTAACCAGTCGTTGCCTGTCCAGTTGTCCAGTTAAAAAAATAATTCTAGCGTTTAGCTTTATGATTTGTAACCAACACTTGGTCTCCCAACTTTTAAATTTGTCTCAACTTTTGCCTCCTTATCTCGATTTACGTATTTACACAAACACTCCCTGCAACTAACACCGCTGATGGCGCCCAATGTTTAAAGAAAACTTGAAGGCGTTAGAATTCAAATGAGTGTTGAACTACAAATGTTTCGCCATCAAAGTTAGTCCGCGCACATCTCATGTTCCTTTCATATCCAAATATCCTTAATTTGCTTGCAAATCCTTGGTGAAACTTTAACTTCGTAAATGGAAAATAAGCATACCACAAATTTCGCCCTCATACCAACTTCACAAACTTTATTTTTATGTAATCAGTCGTTTGTGTAATGTTTTCAGTTAAATTAATTGACGAGAACACGCAATAAACGTTAAAATTCAACAGAAAAGCAAAAATAAAATGAACTGAAATGCATCGCGTGTAACCATTATCAGTGCTGCAAACACAACCAGCGCACTCTTTCAATATTCTCGAGAAATTTCATTTCACAGAACTCTGCAATAAATTTCAATTCAAAATGCAAATAGGGACAATAATGCAGCGCGATAAATAAAATGCACGCGGAAAATGAAAATGTCTCCGTCAATTGGAATTCTTTTATTTCTCCTCGTATTTTTCTCTCGTTTTTTTTTTTTTGCTATTTTTACGTAATAGTCCCCATCCATTTGACGGGATGAAATGTCTTTTGTTACCATGATAACGTGATACTCACGGTCGGATGCGGTGGGGATAATCGTGAGTGTGGTTAGGGTGGAAAGTGAAGCGCCGGTTATTGAAGAGGTGCAGTCACTGCAGGTGAAGCAGGTGAACAGGTGAGGGAACGGAAGGTTTGAGGTTCAATGAAAGTCCTTAACATGTGAGCAAACACTTAGTAAAAGTGTCAAGGGAGGTAAAGTGCGATGACTTCTGCGTGGAGGACTTTGCGAATGACACTATTGTGGGATTTGACTTAACAGCTTCAATAATTTAGTTAATTAGAACAGCATCATGAAATGTCAAGTACTTTTAACGAATATGGAAAGTTTAAACCTAGATTTTGGAAAAACGGTACAATGGTAGTACAGCGAGCTGAAAAAAGATGGAGAAAGAAATATAGATTTTCAAAACAATTTAACGGGCATTTTAAGTTATGATTCGATCATGATATTTAGCGAATATTGACAACTAAAACAAAACTCGCTGTAGTCAACCAGGAAAATTAATAATAAGGAATTGGAACCGGAAAGTAAAATGCATTGACTGATTTACCAATAACAACTTGGCTACAATTTATCCGACCTTGTCTACGATCAAAAACATGACAAAGTTTTTCTTTTGCATACAACTTTTGAGGACCTCGTATAGTATCTTACATTTCTGATTCCGACAGATTTCGAGGCTTCGAGACAAAAGCTGACCTTTAAATAATCATTTTTGTTTTACGATTTCGTTCCACTAAATTATTTACTTTTACTTTAACTGTATTGTAACAATACGTAAGATAAATTGCAAATAATGATATTCTCTAATCGATTTTTACAATAAAAGTGTCATTTAAACTGCAATTTCTTCCAAAAAAGATGATTGTCCTCTTTTAAAAATTGTTCCATTTGTTGAGTGTCATTTAAAATCTGTTCGCTTAGAATAATCGGTCGTGCAGTTTTAGCTTGACCTCCTACTCTGAACTTAATATTCTGCCAACGCGTAATAATTTAAATTCTCCCGTCAATTTACAACATGTCAAATCTCCACTAAATGCATCAAAATTGCCCATTTGAAAACCCAAAAAACAAAAATGCAGAAAAAAATTACGCTGCTCACTTAAACGCAATTGAATAAATCCCGTCACATTGCGACCAGAACAACATACGTAAATTGCATTATTAATTTCACCATATTCGTCATCCATAAAACAACACTTGCCTTCACAAGCAGAGATTTTTGACTTTTTTAATAACCAAATTCCAGGATGTGCGAAACTACACGAAATGGAAAAGGGAATAATTTCAAAATTTCATAGCTATCTGGAGCTGGAAAATATTTCAATTCATAGAATTGTCACAAGCGGATTGGAGCGCCATGTTGACCATGTAAACATACCCCCGGACCGCGGTCTCTAACATATTTTCACAGCTTTCTCTTCCTCTCTCGTAAATCATTTCCACCTTTTTTCCTGTTCCTGTTTCCAAAACAATGTAGTTTTGGGTGGGAAAATGAATCCCTACAAAAATAGAAAATTCCTGTAAAAACCACCGAGGGGCAAGGGAAGTATTGTACCCGAGAATTGATTATATTTTACTGTAACAAAGAAAATTTATTGAATTCCTTCCCCACCGAGAGGCGGACGACGGGACGGAAGCAGAGTTAGTTAAATTTTATGCATAAAATCGGGTTAACTGATTATTCCCGCATCAGATGTAATTAATTCTGCACACGATACATTGGGCGGGTCACGTAAGTTTTCCTAGAGGAGAGTGGGGATGTGGAATGAACGTGCCCAATTTTCCGGAAGCACACAACACCAATTATGGGGCAATATGCACTAATTGCATTGGGAAATTTGCCAAAATGAAACGTTCAGCGTGCCTGCGAGGTTTCCATTGTGAAGCAATGTGTAAGCAAGGATACAGAACACTCATAGGCGCAAGGAAGGGAGACTTTCAGACAGCCACTTGTGTTGTAGATCTACTTTGGTACTTGAATAAGATCTGCTTCTTTCAGAAAACCTTATAAAAACTTCGCCTTATAACCAATGCAACCTTAGAAGGACTTTACCTACCGCCCACCCCCAAAATATCTCAAACTTTTTTCTATAATGTAAAATAAACTTCTAAACAAGAAATTGTGTGACTGTCCTTTGTTTTCTCACAGAAGCTAAACATTGGTTTACAACTAGAGATGTAACGGATATTCGGTTAGTATCTGTTATCCGGCTATCCGTCCGCTCAAAACATAAAAATTTAGAGTATACAATTAAAAATTTGCAACTGAATTTTCTGGCTATCTCGACGGTAATCAATCCTAAGAAAATTGTCTCGAATCTATGGTCTAAAGAAGTTGTTATAAAGCAGTTTAAATTTGCACCGATTTCGAAACGATATGAATTCTTAATGTTCAAGAAATTAGGTGTTCTCGTAGCGTTACTTACTTTTGTATGAACCTTATTAATGTGTAAGCATGTGGTATAACTTCTGAGATACATTAAGGCCCAAAACTGGTTACTTTCGTTATTTCTTCTAAATTTTTAAGGAGTCTTATACTCTGCTCAATTATATCCGACTGGTAAGGTGTCAAATTATTGATTGTATTGTGTTCAGTGTTATATACATAATCCTGCCATAAGTTAAGTTACAAACACAAAAAGCCAAAAAAAGGCCAGTGCACATCACCGCAATATTTCATATTAAAAAAAAAACCGGTCAAGTGTGAGTTTTACTCACCCGCCGAGGGTTTCGTTCGCAAACAGATTAGTAGCTTAGACTTAATATAAGTCTAAGAAATCAACAAACTAAAATAGTCAAATCAAATCAAACTCAATTCACTGTTCATTCAGTAAAATTCTTCTTTTTATTTCGAACGAAACACAACAAAAGAAAATCCTTTCTCATTTGCTGATCGCGCCAGCCGTATGAAAATTGCTTGGTGCATTTAGGGGATGAAATGCCGCAAGCGACACTGAGACTGTCGTCAGTTCATCGTTTTTTGCGATAACTGATTCCATTTAAATCGTTAATATCTCGAAAAATTGTATTTTATTGTTCTTTCGCCAATATCTACAAAATTGCGTTTTCAGATCTTCAAAATTCGAGTATTGTTGTTTTTTGGTTTTTGGCCAATATCTCGAAAACTATTAACGCCAGAGTGCTCAAACCAATTTTAACACAAAGATTACATCAAGACCTACATTCCAGATTTTTTTCAGGTTCTTAAACCAACGGGTGTGGAAATGCGAGCCTTTTTTCGACTTTGAAGCTAAATATCTCGAAAACTTAACTTCCAAATGAAAAGTTCAAAATGAAAACTCTATTTCATTTTGCAAGACCTATCCGATGGTGGTACCTCACTTAATAAATTACCGTGAAATTTTTTTCAAAAAAAGTTAGTAATCAATTTATTTTAGTATGAGCAAAAAATTTTCGGATAATTTTGGGGTATTGCGATGAGTTGCCCCATAAAAATTTTTTTTCAGATTTTTTGGTCAAATATTCTAGAAAATAAGGTGGGGGACACGGTACACAAGTCAGTTTCTGACAGTTTGTTGGCTAATAACTACTTACCAATGAGAGTAAGGTCATTACCATAGTACAACGTTTTTTCGGGCGTAGTATTAGTAGTAACTTTTTCTTTAATCTACGACTAATCCCAAAAAGGGTGCATGATTTATTTTTGGGTTGCCTAGATACATCTTCAGTCCAAATTTCATCCCTAAACTAAAAAGAACGTGTGAGTTATAGTCAAATATGTAAAAGGCGACAGACAGACAGACACCGAAGTGATTCCATAAGGGTTTCGTTATTCCTTTGGAACGAAACCCTAAAAATGGGTTCACTTGAAATGAAAACTTTTTGATTCAACACAAGCCTTAAACTGGTGTGGTCATTGGGCTTTAGCGGCACGACACAATTTTGAATCCACTATGTTTACTTGTATTTTTTATAACTTTCTAGAACTTATGGTAAGGAAATGGCCCATTTCTGTACAACTTGTTCACGTGAGCTGTGAATACATCGCGCTGTACATATTCTACTCTTGACAGTATATTCGGCCGAATAGCCGGATATTCTGCCAACAAATATACCGAAAATCACTATACACGGTCAAATCACTATTGTTATATTGTTACATCTCTACTTACAACACTCATAACTGTCATTTCAAAACTACCGAAAACGAACCTTTGTTGCTTATAAATCGAAAAATTTTAGTATCCTCACAAAATACTTTTTATTTTCGCGTTCAGATCATTATATATATATTTTGGGATTGGAAGTAAACTCGGGCTGAAATTTGTATCCACTTTAATTTCAATCTTTTGCCCCAAACGTTAGCATGGGATTAACTGAACGACAAGTTAGCCCATTTTAGTATGTCCATTTCCAGATTTGACTATAATTTGTCAAAGGAAAACCTTTTTTACACAGATCTCTTTCTTTATTTCTAGATAAACCTATTCTAAAATTGCCTTGTCCCTAGGTTAAATAATTTTCATCTCAATCGTCTACCAATCTGTTCAAGTCTTGTTTGTGATAATAAATGCAGTACTTGTATTTAGATGAGTATTTAAAGATGAACAAAAAGTCTATGAAAATTGTTTGCATTTGACACTCATCAGTTCATATAGAACCAAGTCACTCCAATTTCAACTTTTCAAATTTTACAATTTGTTTGTAAATTCTAAATTTAAGCTTTTTATTACAGTTCATGATGAAAGACAGAAAGGTCACCTGGCATTTATGCTTTTTGAGTATCGAAACTTAATCGCATGGTCAAAATAGTCTTCACGAAAAAACCTTAAATCAAGTTTTATTAAATAGAAAAAAAATTGTCCTCTTCCTCCTCATCCTCTTTTGGACATTCTTAGCCGTGTTTCCTTTTTTCCCCAACAGATAAAGAGAAGCAAACCCCTTGCCATGAACCTCCCTCTCATCACCAACTATCGCATTCCTGCGACACCGACTGTAATTTGAGACTCGAGCCCACATGACACGAATAAATGTGAAAGGCTACCCACATTCATTCCCTCCACTGGGTGCGAAAGATTTCGTTCATGCATTTTTATGAAATCGTAGTGTGAATACATCCGCAGACGCCCCCACTCGCACGGCTCTCAGTCCCAAGGATATTAAACCTCTTTCACTGCCACACCCACAACAAAAACGTTCGACCGAGACCGAGGTCCACCGAAGGAAAGACAAAACTACTTTTTCCTTTATGTTGCTGTTGCTGTTCCTGCTACCGCCACACATCGCCGCCGCCCCTCGCCACTCGTCACATAGCAACTGACGTCTCTGAGTGAGAGGAAAAGATCGTTTGTCCGCGTGAGTCTGCGTGTGGATGTGTGCAGTTGCAATCGAGTTTGCGAGAAAGGACATCCGGTCCACCTTCTCGCAGCAACTAACGGAAATTTGATTTGTTGCGTTCGCCTCGTCGCTTGGCGTCGCTCATCCATCCCTTGTCTAGCCACAGCAACCCCACCCCATTCTGATCGATTTATGGAATTTTTGGCGCAATTTGCTGACCTTTCAGGATGAGCTCTTAACGTTGGCACACAGGAAAAAAAAAATAGGGACGCTCTCCATTTGAAAATTAAGCCTCCATAGGCTTTCAGGCACTCAGCTGTGGATGGTGGGGGTGTGCACACATTCCGCACTGCACAATTCGGATTGAGATGGATGGGGTTGGTATTTTTTTGTATTTTTGTTTTAACTAACTTTGTATCTACGAAGATAGACAAAAGAAAATTGCCGAACGTTGTTGGTGCAGTGATGGATTGTGTGCTGAGTTTGGTTTTTATTCACCGTGCGGATGGGATTACTGGCGTCCCTCATCGGTGTGGCCATGCGGGGCAGGGTAGTTTATTCATCAAGGTAGGCGCTTTCTTTTTTTCTACGTGTATTGTTTTAATGGAAATATCCATTTTACCTGGGAAGGATGCCCTTTAAAAGCAATGCTAGTGAGTTGGGGGACTTTTCAATTTAAATTCTTAACGATTTTATCTTTCGACAAAGAAATCAATTCAGAAGTAATCAGCCGCTGTCCATAGTTAATAACTCTTCAGATTAAAATCGTCAATCGATTCGTGTTTTTGTCAGATTGTCATGTGTAAGAGGCTTGGTCGATAGGCTTTTAATTTTGCTTTGATCGGCAATTGGGGAGACAGTAACTGACTTAGAGTTCTACTTCGTCTTTTCGGTCGATGTGCAATTCAATGCGATTTTCTGGTGGAGTGCATGTGAAATTCTCTGTTTAGAATTCTCAAATGGGTAATTGCTTCGTTTATTTGGACGTTTCTTGTGAAATGGGTGACTACAGAGCCGAGTTTAAAAATTCCTTTGGATAGTTGACAGGATCTTCTTGGCTAGCAACCGATTTATATGCCCAGCTATCTTGTGTTAAATTCGAAAATATATTAGGTTGTCAAATATCTCCTTTCCGCCTTTTTGTCTTTTGAATTTTCCGGCTATGTACGAAGCGCTGGTATTTACATAAGACCCCTGCGCGCTTCGCTCGCCAATCCCCCTTGACATCGGTTCGCAGTAAAAGACTCAAAGACTACTGAAGTTTTTCAAATATTCAGTAATTCCGACGTTACAAAATTTTCTTTTATAGTAGAGAGATAACTTGAATAATAAAGATAAACACCATTAAACAACAACTATTTGAATAAAACGTGGGTACATAGTGTATTTCAAAGTCGAATGTAAACTATCTCATCGCTTTTGTCAAATCAAATTTTTGTGTTAAGGAGTTAATCGATTTGTGCTCTGAACTGCTCAATTATTGTATAACAGTTACCAATGACTCAGATTCAGTATTTAATTTAATTACGAGAGCACGCTAAGAATTTATGAGTCTCTTATTAGGCGTAACTTCTAATGCACCTCTGCTCACACTAACTGCTGTCTTTAAATAGACTGCTGTCAAGTTTTGAACAAATTCCATCGTTCAGTCAGACACAAATTCATTCAGAAACCTCGCGATAACCTCGTGTTTTAAGGAGAATGTGATGTTGCATAAAAACAAGCATACGTGTCTGTGTAGTCACCATAACAGAACTCCATAAGTTGGGCAACGAGTCCCAACCACATTCAACATTTTCCAGATTTAGGCCAATTCGAATTTTTCCTTGTTTCTAAATCTGAAGAAATGACAGGGCTGTAAGAGAAGCGTTTCAATAAAGTTGCAATCACTGGCTCACAAAAACGTCAATATATTACATTCGGAGAAGATAGTTTTACTTATCCAACAAATTGGAAGATTGTGGTGACTCTATTTTAAAGGACTTCAATATGCAATTTAGGTTTATCCCCAATTTAATTTGTAGATAAGAAAATTAGGAAAAGTTTTGCACGTGGGTCATGGCCCATATGCTTTCCTTGTTATGGGTCCAACAGTCATTGCGGGAGTAGCTCGCCGGAGGAAAAAAAAAACTGATGGATCCCTGTAGCATGAACGAATTTAGTTTTTTCTTTTCTTTCTTTCAAGCAAAAAACATGTAAAAAGTTTCTAGATAAGAACTTAGTCTTACGGTGTGCTGAGTAAAACTGCCGCTGTTCTCTTAGAATTTCGGTCACTTAAATATGTGTAATTATTTCTTTAGATCCACTTTAGATTTGCCGCAAACCATTACGAAAAATGAGTCAAATAAATTTGATACTTAAAAATAGCTGTCAGAGAAATGAAAGTGCTACAAGCAGTTTGAATTCATCGTTGTATTTTGTTGGATACCAATTTCTGATTTTTTTCAACATTTTATGATAGCAAAACCTATCGTGGATGCACTCACAATGATAAACGACTCCTGCAAGAGTCTCAGTATAATATTAAATCTTTTATAGCTCAACAATTTGTTCAAATGCAACGCTTGACTCTATAGTCGCAAAGGCAGATAAAAATGATGGATCCAATAAAAAATTATTGCCTTTCTTCTAAAGTGCAGTTATTATGGCTAAAGTCAATGTCAACGAATGGAAAACTCTAATCAACCACAGATATCCAAAAAATGTTTAACCGTTTTCACTGCAACTTATGAAATTTATCAACCACGTTCCTAAATCATCAAAATTCAAGATTCCTTTGCTCCAAACTTTAATTGTGGGTCAGGCGAAAGGTTTTAAAAAGAAAATTGCAGCACGTATAATTGGTAACTACTCCAACAAACGTGACATTTAATCCCAGCAATCTTTTATATCTGTCAAATTTCATGCACTCAAATATCGCAGAGCTCGTAATCAGACGACAACTTGTGCTATGAAAAATTCTGTCGTTCTATTTTTTCGAAAAATTAAGTCACTCATACGCCACAGAATTTTTTTCCTGTCAACCCTGGTGTGGTTTAACTCAACTGCTCAGACACTAGCCGTTAAACCTCTGCGTTCATTGTTTTTACTATTTAACGACAATTTCATTTCGTCATTTGGAAAAAGGAACCTCAACCGTAAAAAAAAAGAAAACGAGAGACGAACACGACGAATCAAATGAAATTACGCATTCGGCAACAGCACCAGCAGCAGGATACATCGCAAGGAGCATTAAAAAACTCTAAGAGAATCCGTTTCCGTGTGGTTCAGTTGAGTGGAATAAAATTTTATTGCTTCTCCACGCCCCTGAGGCGATGTTTTCAAAAAAGTGTTTGTGTGTGTGCCACACACACGCTCTAGGTTTGTTCTTTTTGAGATTTACGAATCAAAACGAATGCGCTAGTAGCACAGCAGGGCGGTGGCACAGCACGGCAAGATTCTTTGTGAAACTCTGTTTTCTTTCTCTCGAAGATGGCGCACAGTGAAGCCGGTTAATGTATGCCCACCACCCTCACACGTTTCGCTGTGTGTGAGATTCTTGCAAAGGATTACTTTTCCGAAGGCGCTTTGGAGCTGGAGCATCGAACTGTTTCGTTGAATATTTATCTGAGAAAATGTTTTCATAGACAGCCAACGGTGCAGGAGCCCGAAACTGGGCGGGTGCTAGCGGGAAAAGTTTCTGAGTGTTATGAGTGTTTGATCGCGGCCGAGGGGGTTGTTTCTTTTATCTAATGCAGTGGACTAATCTACAACATGTTGAACTGGAAAATCCCTGTGCTTGCGTTTGTTTACACGCTTATCTCGCGGTGTGGAGGTCCGCAGATTCATGGTCTATAACTGGCAGCAGCCCAATATAATCATGACTGACTCCACTAAAATGGCGCACATATTTCGGGTACTCGACGTTATCGCGATCTCTTTTCTGTGCTGAGTAGACAACTCACCGCTGTCATTGTGAGGTTTTTTTATTTGCACTGACATTTTAGCACCCGTCACCTTTGACATCCCGGTGTGGTGTGTGCCTGCTTAACACACCTCGTGTGCATTTTATTTTTAGAGATATACGCCACGTCACGTACGAATGACATTTGGATGACTTGGCAAGTTGTCAGCTGAAGTAAACTCAAAGGACTTGCTATTCAGTGTGCTCGGTCATGTGGCATGCCAGAAAAAGACTTTTGTTATGTCATTGACACTCGTGGGTTGATGTATCGATGGGTGTGTACCTGACAGATGTTGAAGTTGAAAATTTTTCAGAATTTTTTTTTTTTTATTGTTTGATGCTTTGTGTAGGTTATTCTCGGGGTCACTTGAAATTTGGCATGAAAATGTGACCTGGAAGTCAAATGTCAAAATGTTTTATTGGCCTGTATTCCATGGGGGAGTATGTGTATTAATATACGACTGGAAAGACATCAAAATATAGTTTTTAATTTTTATTGATTGCACGATGCTATATGTTTAGTCAGGTCGTGGGCAGATTGTGTGACGTTCGATGAACTTTGAAAGTTCAAATCGACTTCAGTTAAAGGCACGTTATGCTACGAGAAAATTATTTTAAACTTCAGGTGCTTCTTTAGTTTGGTATGTGGGTAAACTACGTTTGTGACGTTTGTGAGTAGGCATTTTGCGAATTAATTGTCAAAATCAGAATTTATTGTCAAATAAGTCCCACATTCAAAATTTTGAATGTGCTGCATAGCGTGTACTTTGCGTGTACTTGTGACGATCCTGATGCGTAGACATTAAGTGCCGCAGTGGACTGGTGGCTGTAGTGCTGGTTCGGGACCCGAGCGGTCTTAGTATATTCTTTTTTTCTTTTTTGCCCTGTTTGGAAATTGGAATTCAGCAGATAATTCGATATCAGGGAAGAAAGGATCTGGAAGTCTGCAAAGATCGCGGTACGGTGTTCGGCCTGAACTATTAAGATCGTCAAGCCACTTTACATCCAAGAGCTAAGAAAGTTAGTCCGCGGAGTTCAATTGTTAAAAATAAACGTAGCGGCAGACGGAAAAATGTTTTTGGCCTAATCGAGGTCCCAAGAAGTTCTTTTTGTTGTGTCACTAGTAAAATAGGAAGTAAGGCTTCTTGTTTTACTAGCAATATGATCTTTTCCGGAGATACGAGTTTTCGTAGACGACAGGTAGAGAGAGGCAACAGTCGGCGCAGACCGGCAAGAGATGCAGCATCATCCAGGACACCAGCGCAAACAACCCTCCAAAACAACATATATACCAGAAACCACAACCGCAAGTCCCATCTATAAGTTCGCGTTGTTCAGCTAAGCGTGGATTGCGTAGTTTGGTGTGCGTGTTCGCCTAATAATTTGCTAACGCCCACGATCAATTTGATAACGCGTGGACAACTCGTTCGGAAGGAGGTTCAAGTCAGACGAAAGACAGCCTTTTTTTTTATGCGTCGGAATCAGTACAAATTCAGAAAAGAGCTAACTTTTTTTGTTTTGAAGGTACCGTCAAGCGGCTCGAGTCTGGCGGATTCGAAACCCAATACGAGAAGGTTAGTTTAAGTTAAGTTAAGAATACTTTTGCAGATAATTTCAAGTTGAGTTTTAATGATAATTGGATTAAATAAGCTTAAGGACTGAGCGAACTTCTTTTCTTTTTCGTAGCTCGGGAAGGAGGAGCTTTCGGCCAAAAAGGGGGCAACCACGTTTCGCCCACATATTCATCTCCATATTTTTTTGACCACCCACTCCCATCTCCAGGGTTTGTCAGGTACCTCTTTGGTCGATATCGCTGACGGTGGAAATCCGGCGGTAACAGGTCAGCTCACTACAGCGTGGGAAGCTACTAAAACGAAAAAGAGAGGAAGAAATAGACGGCGTGATCCCTTTTATACGTGGCTAGGAACAACCAACTAGAAATAACTGTCTGGAATCAAATGATCGGAGACAATTGATCAAACGTTCACCTATTTTACTATCAATAAGATCAACACTTCCCATATGACAATTATATTTGCAAACAACACCACTTTTACATCATTCTTGTAGAATCATTATAAAACAGAATACCGTTGACGTCAAACGCTTTTAACACAAAATAGCACAAACGTAAATTGTCATTTCACCGACAAAGTACAGTAAAAGCATTCTAAAATATAATAGTCCCGTAATCATAAAACACCAATCAAATACATTTTCACAAAGAAATTCAGCAAATAAGAACTAGTTTTTTTATTTTCATTACAGAAAGGCACCCGTCTAACTTTCCAAAATGATCTCTTTTCTTTCTCAGTTTTAAACATTCTCTCATCTCTCTCTCTCAATTTTTCTGTATTGGATTAGAAATTCGTCTTTTTAACAGTCTATAATGGCTTTAATCAGAAACTAATAAACAGACTTGGCAACTAAGACTATTAAACAATATGTTGCCTGTAGTCTACAGTAAGATATAGAAGGCTAAAATCCTGAGTGAATAAAAAACTTTTCGTAGGTAAATGAACCATAAGAACTTTTGTACAATTAATGGTTTTCTTTTCAACGACCTATTCAATTTGTCTATAGAGGCTGTTAACTTAATTACCAAAATATCGTGTAGCCCGAATACATAAAAACCACCATACAACGTAAGTAAATATGTATTCGAGGTCAAAAGTTAAAAAAAGCACAAATAAAGTCAGAAGGAAAAAGTCAAAAGCAATCCGGTCGAGAGCTCCAATGCTTCCGACGACGATGAGTCGAGTTCCCCTTTTTTCTCTTGATTCTTAAAGCAAGTGGGTCACCATGTGTCTGCTTACGAGCAACTTGTTTGATCCTGCACTTCCTTCGAGACCATTTTAATGACATTTTTAAGCAATGTCCACTTCTTGGCACCCAAGAGGCTACACAAAAAAACAAAACAGATGAGCTACAACGTTTGTGAGCGCAATACTTGTCTGCTCATCATCATCATTTCCTCTGACTATGTCTTTCATTTGCATAAGCTCACACAGCCACACGCATGAGTTGTTAAAATGTTTGTGTTCAATCGACTGCACTTCAGTGGAGGCCAAACAACCACACACACGCAAAGTAGTCATGCAATAGAGAACAGGACCTACGACATTACACCTCGTAATTATGCTCCTTGAGTGCCCGATTGTTCTTGACCGGCAATTAGGCGCTTTGTCCGTCGAGCGCTGAGGCGTTTCCGTGTCCTGTGCATGTGTGTGTACGACAAGAGCATGTATAATTCATGTGAAACTAAAGTGTATTGGATAATGTTAACGTTAAGGTTATGAAAGCTTTCAGAAATTTGCCTCAGGTGTGCTTCGGTTTCACTTTGAGGTGTAGTTTGAGGAGATGAATGGATGTTTTATGCTAAACCACTAGAAAAATGGCCAGAAAATCTGCACCTGATCCAGAAAAGTGGAAACATGTCTTCGTCAGAATTTATATTCATTCCCTCATCATCAAAAGAGTTCCTTTCAAAGGTTACAACCGCAAACATCCCTGTGCTTCACCTCTTACCGTAAGTCAAACACTCGTCAACCCCGTCCAAGAAAAGGACTGAGCTCAGAGCTCACTCATTTGTGAAGTGCAGCCAACTATAAAACGATAACCACCGGTTGAACCTTAACACATTTTCTCAAAACCGACACCACCGACCACCGCATTCGGTAGAACAAAGATGAGCCCCGATTCGATTCTGATAACCTCGACCTCCTTTCCACTCACCGACCTACCGACAACGTTCATCCACCACACCAGAAGTAGCAAGTTTCTTCAAAAATGTGTTTCCATGTTCGGCAGAGTCGTAAATTTAAAGACCCGCAAATCATGCAGCCATCTCCTACGCCATCTGGTGCTTTCGAGTGGAAACCCTTTTGCCGAAAATAATTCAATTTACAGCTATCAACTAATTGGCAGTGCCAGTTGCTTAACTCAAAGCGAAGTCGAAGTAATAACGGCCACAATAAGCAACACCTGTTCTGAGCGATAAATAAAAAAAAAAAACAAAAAAAATAATCTTAAGAGCAGGCAAATAAAAAAAACAAACTTTTCGAAAATAACATTTTGAACTCATTACGGCGGTGCTTTATGGGGATTTTTATTCTCACGCGAGGCGGGAATAAAGTTTTTTTCATGGCAGCAAGCTTGAGCGTTTAATTAGTCGGCCTTATTTCCGGCTCCTAAAAATAAATTCGCGTTAGAGGATGCTCGATTTTTACGACCTGCGAAGAAGCTGTGCAGAGTGGCTCGGGACGCACTCATTAGTTAGCAGCAGGGATGTGTCGTGTTGTTTACTGTACGTGATTAATTAATTTTTTTTTAGTTTTGAGTTTCTTAAAGACTCAAGCGAATGCAAGACCGACACGCAAAATATTCAGAGCTCTTTTTACTACAAAAAATTACGTAACCAAAATTATAATATCCAACTGGCTTTGCTTCGGTGAATTTTATTTGTTATAAGGAAGTGACATAGCAGCAGCCAAAAGTACGATCGACAGACGAAAACATTCTCTGCTACTGAAGGCTCTCTCATGTGCTTCTCATCCTCATCAGACCTCCTCAACTCAAAAAACCAGCTGCCTGGTATCACCACTTCGAAGGTGAAAGAATTATGACCCCGCACTAGCAGGCACGTTTGCTGCCGAACATTTATTACCAGGCCAGAAAAAAAAATTCACTTGTCAAAAACATGTGTTTCCTACTTCTAGCACTTTCTGTCAAAATAAATTATCGGCCTGTATAATGAATCGGGAATTCATGTACTTCTCGCTTCTTCCACAGACAGCTGTCATGGATTTGTAGCACTCCCGATGACAGAACTCGAAGAACTTTAACTTCTGATCCAAAGTGAGTGCGTAAAATTTACACATACTCATTTCTCTTGTGCACGACTCGACAGCTTAGCAAACTAAAACACGTTTCGGGAAATTTTTATGTTCAAACGTGCGAGACCCTTTTTTTTTGTTGTGGCAGTAACATTAATTTTATACACTCACATGTAGATGATGATTTATGATGCTTCGACATTATTTCTCACCCGAAAACGCACAAAACGAAAAACATCACCATCTGTATGTCATTGGGCAAAACAAGAGTTACAAAAAAAAGAAAAAGGTAGCGGAACTTTTCGCCATTTTTCTCTCCCGATGTCAAATGAAACGTGAATAAACTAAAATTTTTGTCAACGAAATTGATAAAATCAAAGAGACGGACGCACGTTTGTAAACTTTTCCTTTTTTTAGCGAAATCAAATATTTATTTTTGACTTTTATTTGTGTTGTGAACGGTGTTGAAGGGTTAATTGGCAATTTTGCGCGAAACAAAAAGAGCTAAACAGTTTTTAACGAACTCTCTTTTTTACAGCAGGGAGTTGCGACAATTATTTTCAAATTTAGCAGAGAAAAGGGCGTTTACTGGAAGTGGGAAACAAGTAGTTGTATCCGTTCAAAGTTGTGGAATGATTAGTTTAAAAATTGTTTTGAATTTTTTGTTGGAATCAGTTTACAAAGAGGAAGGCGATCACTAAAGCGGGGTAAAAGCAGGAAACAAAGTTATTTAGTTGAAAAGTGCTGAGTTTTTACTCATTTTTTTTTAGCAATTTGGTCAATTTTAGGACTTTGTTTTGTACTTCATTGTACTTTATGCTGAAAACTCTGTGCAATTCCTGAGACTCTATTCTGTTCGTTTTATAAACGAATTTCCTTCCGCTTCATTTATTTCTTTTTTGAAAAATACTGTTTTTCATTATGCTTTCTTGAGAGCTTGGATTTTTGTTTGCTTCTATAAAATTCATTTTTCACGTAACTGCAAACCCTGTTTTTAGCCCTTTAATGCGCGATGTTGCTATAGGCAACATTACATGTTCGCACTTCTAAATCTCGTACTTTTTTTCTGTAGGATTCTTTTTCTCAGCATAGCTTGATATGTTGCGTAAGATTGCTTTATAGTTGATCTGCGGTGAGTGTACACCAAACTCTTTTTGTATGCAAAAAGTGACTTCACAAATAATAAAATTTTCATCTCAGCAGTGGGCGCCGTGGCTTAATCGTTAGTGCGTCGGACTGTTAAGCAAGAGTACCCAGGTTCGAATCCGGCTCGGGGAAATAACACCACAAACATTTTTCACGGCCCCACCTCCAGCGAACGACTGACAACCCTCCTGGAGTACTTCTGTCATGAAAAGCTTTCGCGATTCGCCGTTCGGAACCGGCATTAAACAGTAGGTCCCCTCCACATGTGTCAAAATTATAACGCGCACAACACAGTGGAGGTGCGAAAAAGCTAGGCTCTGGCTCTCAACGGGCTGTTACGCCGCCTAATACAATACATCTCAGCAGCTACGTTAACAGACTAAATTGCCGCATCTGTAGCTCGGAAAACCGGTGGCATCATGGAACCATTTTTCTTGAAAAATTATGTTGCGAACAAGGTTTTGGTCAACGATGAGCATTACAGAGCTCTGTTAACAGACTTTGAAATTGATGACATGGATTTGAACAACTTCTGATTCAGAATGGCGCGCAATGTCATTATGCTCATACCGCAATCGATCTTTTTCTCAATTCAATTCCCCGCTAGTGGGGCAAGTTGAGCCACTTAGACTTGTTGCATTTAAGACAATAATATTCCTCTGCGGTAACATATTTTTAATTTTTCAGAATTGCATAATGAACGCAGATATCACGATGACGTTATACACTTGTTGGCTGGTTGGGGTCAAAGATCTGGACCATTGGACAAACGGCAAATGATGGTCGGAAGAGTGGGGCCAACGGCAGAATGATCTGATGCTTTCGATCTGGAAAATTAACGACGATGAACTCAGTTAAGGTGGAGTTTTCCTGGGACCATGGACACGATGCGAACATTATTCCCATGTTACACTTGTTGTTTTCTGTAGTTAATTTCTCCTATTCGCTCTAATATAATTGTGTTTGTTTTTCGCGAAATATTCGCGGTACATTTACATGATCCTGAAATCTACCTTCAGTAAATAATTTCTCTTGACTGAAATTGCCTTAGATTTGGGGTAATTTAGGCAAGTATTATAGCCTAAAAACAGTAGGAAATTGAATAAAAAACTAAAAATGGACTCATGATACGAACTTCCTCAATTTACATAACTTTAATTCTGATAGCTACAGACAATTCTGCAATGACTGGCTGAACGTTAAACCTTACAACCAGTTTGCTGGCAGTTCTTACAAATCTGTCCCGTTTAAAGTATCTGCTGCTTTTCCATTTTTTTTTTTCTGTGAGAGGTCTGAGTTAAATTGTTAATGTGACGACGGGTTGAAAGCACTTTCGCAGGTATTAATTGATGATCTTCGATCAGTCTTTCGTCGAAGGTAACCCACTTAATTTTAATTTGTTTTTTCTAGGTAACTTATCGCTGAATTTTTGATTAGGTTGAATGTGGTGGTGATGGCGCTCAGAAATCATAATTTCGGAGGAATGTCTATAAAGATTTTGGCTGTTGTCTCCACAGCTTCCATCTGTTGGTCGAAAGACTAAATTTAATGCCCGAATCTTTGAACCCTTGAATATTTTTTTAAGTTCTTTTGTGTTAACATTGATTTATCAAACCATCATCAACGACCATCAGAACGAGATCGAAGATCTGACCAGTGAGTTTTTTGATCTAAATAAATAGAAATAGTTTTTGAATTGGTAGATACCAGCGTTGCCAGATTTTTTGTCGGTCATAGCGGGACTTTAAAACATTTTGATTAAAAAAAGCGGGATTCTTTTGTCAAAACCTGGACATAAAAAAACATAAGTAGTCAGTAGTTTTTGATTACTTATGGTCTTAACTATCTGAGGCTTACTTAAAGGAATGCAAGAAACTTATATGTTTATATTTCTCTGAATACGTACATAAGTTCTTTTTTCTTTAATATAGTTGAAGAACTTCGCGTAGGATGGGTCCAGATTAAATTAGATGAGTAATTTAGTGAAGTGTAGGAGGTGGCGGCGAGACGCATACGACAGTATTTGTCCATAGTATAACCACAGTCACAGATGATTCAAGGCTTGCTGCTTCTTTCAGCGACGTGTTGAGGTAGCTTTGCAACGTTTTGTATCTGGTTTTAGCTAGAGTAGGGCAAGCGCAACTTTTTCGCTAGCCGACGAGTCCCCGCAATTTCGGCAGGTATCCGATGAAGGCACACCAAGCTTTATCGAAAATGTTTTTATCTGAACAAAAGAGCCATAATAGCTCATGCATTTCTGTTAAGGCAATATCATTTCCGAATGAAAAATCTTTTCAGTTGCTTTCGGACATAATGATAGCTTATCAAAGGAACGTTTCAAAGCAGCCAAAGATTTTTAAAGCTATTTTTAACACAAATATAATATATAAAAGGCTTCGTGTTAGTTTTGAGTTATTGATACTTTTTCACTGTTTTTATTTTTTTTTTTTTTTGACTAAAGCTTTGAAGTAAATTGGGACGTTCCGCCAAAATCAAGGCGTCTGGCGATGGATACTCTTTTGTTTTGCATATTATTTATTTTTGTATTATTTTTATAACACTTTTATTTGACAAGAGAAAACCACACATACCACAAGAACTGAATCTCGATTGCTGCAAATCAAGTGAGTAAAAATATTATTTATTTTTGTATTTTTTTTATAACACTTTTATTTGACAAGAGAAAACCACACATACCACAAGAACTGAATTTCGATTGCTGCAAATCAAGTGAGTAAAAATAGGAGTGACTCTGACAAAACTCAGTTCGACTTTCTGCGCCAAAAAAAGATTTAATTCCGACAAAAGAAGAATGCATTTTCGGACATGGAAAATCTTCCATTACTTATCTCCTCTCCGGTAAGCAATGAATCTAATGCAGTCTCGCGGCTTGCAGCGCGTTTCACACTTTTATCTGACAATATAAAATCCACTCCATGATCATTACGACCCTTTCAAATCCCAACTACCCACCCCGCACCAAAAGCTGACTCATTTTCGAATATGCACCCTGCTCCCCCTGCGTGACACTGACACATGCGCTCATTTGATATAAGCACTTACGACTGTTTATTGCTCTGAAAGGTAATTTAGCACTCTTGCCTGACAACACGCAAAGTGAAAAACCTTTCTCTAATCATATGTCAAACTGTGACGAAATGTCAAAGCAAATGTCTGCCAAACGGGGTCAACCAAACAGAGTGTCACGTTTCGCTGCTGCTGGTGGCGGTCCCACGTGATTTCGAGAGACCCCGAAGCCGCATCCTGCATTATGAAGAGGCAAACTATTGTTTCGGACTGCTGTGACCTCATTTCAGCGCGCCCCTTTAATCCAGGCCGGCCTTGTGCCTATTACCACCACCACTCCCGTCGCCACCAGCCGTCTGCGTTCGTGGCAGCGGGGAATAAGTGAATTACGTATCACGAGGGTTAAACTCAGAGCGGGCGGGGTTGACTCATTTACTATACACCCGCTCCCCCAAAAACTGCTTGGGTGCTCGTAATCCGCTCGTTTCTTGCACCCCTAACTCGTTTAACCCCCGCGCGCATTGTTCGCATTCCTGCTGTCAGTCCTTCATCGAAGGCACGACTTTTCTTTTCTTTCCGTTTCGTATTCTCTTTTTTTTGGGGGGACACTTGGTCTGGCATCACTCATGCGACGGCCAATACCGTCAGGAGGTGTGGGAGTCATCGACATGAAGACGCTAGCTGGTTATCCCTTTTCGGCAGACGGAGGGTGAGTCAGTCAGTCAGTCAACGGCAGGGAAGGCTAATGGCATTGTTCTCCAGGACATCGGAATGTCACTGCCAGCCACGAGAACAGATAGTCACGTAATCGATATAAGTGAACACTTACGTTACGTTCCGATATATCGGAGGGCAGAACATATTTTTTCGTGTTGTTCTCCATCTGCACGGCGCACGGGAATGTAATTCAACGAAGTAAACGAGTTTTCGAAGCTAGGAAACATAATTTAATGGACGATGTTGTTGTGGAATGTGGATTGTGTTCAATTTGCAGGAAGAAAGCAAAAAAAGGAAAAATAAGAACTGAACAACGAGCAGTGAAAACATTTCACAAATGGAATTTTCCGTGCAGCAAGGAACTGTTGCAGGGCGTGGGTTGGCGGGTAATGCATTCACAAGGACACATTTCGGTAGAGTTGACGACCTTATAATGGCAGTGGAAGGAATTCGAGGACGAGAAGGGCGATGGCGTGGGTGGGTAACCCTAGATGGTGTATGGTGTAGTCTGCTAAGTTTTCTGATTGTGATTAGATTTTTGAGAGGTAGGTAGTGGGAGTGGGTGGGTGTGAGCCTTGAAGCGGTGGTATTCTTGAAGGCCTATTGTGTGGCTTGGTAACAAGGACTAGAATAGTTTTCTTTGTTTGCGGGACGGCGGGAAGTCAAGGATTTCCATTGAATGCATGACAACGGAGTGGAGCTCATTACGGAATGTCCTCTTTCTTTTCACTGGGAGGGTGTTGTTGAAGGGGATGCCGAGTGGGCAGATTCATCAAGAAGCTGGAGAGGATCTATTGTCATTGCACCGGTTGGTGATAGACAACAAAATTAATGTGAGTTGCGATCCGATTTTGTCTAACGGACAATGTCTGCAACAATGCAATGAGCGAAAAAGACTCAGAGTAAATTTTCTTTTCAAAGGAACCAGAGAAGTTACCATCAGGCTCTGACGATAACAGTCTCCAAGTATCGAAAGAGCAACCAGGTAGCAAGGTACCTGGACGGCACTAAATTTAACGTAATTACCTGTTTTACAAATTTTTCCTTCAGTCATTTCAGAAAGCTTTGACTATGTTAAAAGGAGTAATGCAGCGACACCACTTCAACTGAGAATTATTGCAATAGATGAGCAATAACACCACGTTAGAGGACTGGCCAAATAAAACAATAAAACAGAAAATGTAGGTCTCTTTTTTCTGACCTTAACAAAATTCCTCAACCATCTTAAAATGAATAAGAAGCAATTATCCAATCCGAAAACTACAAAAGATGTGCTTAAAAACATTAAATTCTCAAAATTAATGTAGAATAGGCTTAGACGTCAAAAAACAAATTTCGGAATTAAAATCCTTTCCTTCTCCTTTCTTTACTTTCACGGTACAACTGAAACGAACTGTAGAATTGTGTCTAAAGTCATTACGTGAATGAGAATACTTAGAAAATGTTTATCCTGAGCTCGTTAAGTTTGTATTCCCCCACTTTCAGGTCAAGCTGAGCATAAGGTTTCTGGATGTTTAACAATGAACGTTACTTTTTTTTTTCATTCAATTTATTTATTTATATATTTATTTAACATTAGCATTACATTAACACTACTTGAATAGTTGTTTTACCCTGAAGAGATCAGAATGGACCAAATTCAATACTCTAATGCCCAGTTTCACAGTGAGAGTTTAAACTGAAGTCTAACTAAACCTCGAATTGAGTTTAAACTTTTCGTTAAAAGCGATCAATTTCACAGTCAAAAATACGGTTAGCTAAACACAGTTTCGGAAGATGTGTCTGAACTATTGTAATGAATTGCTTGGAATTGAAATGTCCAATTACGGAAAGAAAACAAGAAGAAACAATGCTTTGAATTTTCAAAAAAAATATAAATAAATTTTTTTTAAAATGAAATGGACGAAATAAGACACCAGTTTTCAGCCGCATGAGTAAATGGTGCAAACAAATTTAAATATAGTTAAGAATGAAAAAACGGCCATAGCTGTCATTTTTCCACTTAAACTGAAGTTTAAATGACAGAACTCTGTCGTTTAATTTAAACATTACACTTTTCGTTTAAACGGACACTGTGAAACCAAAAAAAATTAAACCAAACGATCACTCACACGGTGAAACTGAGCATAAGAGTAATGTTTCCACTAGACAAACTTAATTACATAAATTTAAGTTCACGCTCAATCATAACTTACGGCTATTTTTTAAAATAATGCATTTGATCTCATAAAATTCGAAAAAAAAAAACATTAATTTAAAGCTTTGAGGTGCGGAATTTTTTTTTATACTTTTATCTTATTTCTGAAACTCATAAAAAATGTATTAGTACTTAGTATATGCCACCAGTATTGTCGATATACGATTCAAATTCTTTTAAATCAAAACTTTAAGGCAAATTTATTTGTAAGAGCTCACATTTATGTGATGCCAAAGTTAATGAATAATTAAATTTCATGTACGCATGGCGTTATACCAGCGACTTCGTCAATATGTCCATAATTATGACTTACTCCGTCCTGACAAATAATTTACGTATTGTAGTATCTCGTTAAAATATAGACAACAATTAAGATCGTTTTTTTTGTGTTATTATGTGTGTCAAAAAGTTTATCTCTTTCATATCAATGTCAAGATAAGAATAGCTTGACATAAAAAATGCAATCAATATGTTACTATAGTCAGCCTAATTTAGTCTAAGTGGCTATATTGAGGAAACACTTAGGCGTATTTCCACAGCAACTATTAATGTCTGTCTGTAGTATTATATGCGGCTAACCACTAATTGAAACAATCGAGTCAGCCACAAAAAAAATTACAAAAATGGTGACATGAGAAACCATTAGACAAGTAACAGAAGATAAAACGTTCTAAAAAGCTAACGCGCTTATTTGCTACGTAAAAAGAAGTTTTTTAGCTGTATATCAACGAATGTACATTTTGTTACATATTAATTTTTTCCTCGTGCTTAAAACATAATTAGCATATTCGGGAATTCTTTGCAACTATAGTCGTTAAGGGAAAAATACATACAGTCCTCCACAAAATGTTGCATACGACAAAGAAATCTTGGAAAAAAGATAATTTAAACTTACATCAGGTGTGATAATTGGTTTTAAAAGTATAAAGTGAAGCATAAAACTTTAGAATTTACCAAATACAGTAAACTCTTGATAATTCGAATTTAATGGAACCATGGCCAGGAATTACAGAGGTTTTCGAATAGAGAAAGTTTCAGACAACAAATTATGGCTCATTTTCGTTACTTACGTATTTAAATTAATGATTGTTGAAGAAAAACGAATAAATTTCACTTCGAATTATAGAGGTAAGAAAGCCATCATTTCGAATAAGAGAGGAGTCATGATGATGTGAACATTCGTGCCACGTGACTAAATTATCGGAGAAGCAGTTGCTGAACATTAAGCTCTCCACGCACCGACGTGTTTCTTACCCTATCTCGGCGAGTAACTCTAACAACAGCACGAAAATATCTCGTCTCGGCAGCTGTATTCATGATCTTATTCTTTCGGTCATTACCCAAATTTCATGACCATAGGTGAGAGTTGGAATAAATACGCGATTTAAGTCCAAGCTAAGCCTTTCTGATTACAGATCCTCTAAGCTATTTTAAAATTAATCCAGCTTGACTAATCCTAGTAAAAAAGACCCCGTGATACTTGAACTTTTCCACCTCGGCTCGAATGCGATCCCCTCAAGAAGGCAACCACCCGGCAGACCCAGGATGAGATGGTTGGACCAAGTCCAAAAGCTTACCTGGTTATGCTTGGGCATACCTCCTGGTGAGTTAAAGTCAGCGGTTGAGGATCGACTTGCCTAGAGATCTCTTCTGCGTGCATTGCCCCCGCAGTCCCATTAGCGGAACACGCGGTCAAGAAGATGATGATGCTGAAAGGTGTCCATGTTATTTTCCACAAAAAAAAAATTCGAATTAAAGATGGGCCAAATTGCAGTTTTTTTTTTTTCTTTTTAGAGGTTTAGAGGACTGTGAGAATGCTTATAAGTTTTCGAATTATGGAGTTTCGAATTATCAAGAGTTCAATACTCTTATCCATTCAAAAGTTATAACGAAACCAATAGACAAAAGTTGTCGTACGACGTGAAAATTTTCTCACTAAGGACATGTGCTGCGATGGATGACCAATAGACCGACCAAACGAGAGAAAAAAAAACTAAACGAGTTATTTATTTCTAATTCATGCCGATGCCGATCGCAAGTCAAATAATTTTTCATGTTTGAGGGCCAGCTAATATTGTCTCTTAAATTATATACAAAATTCTTGTTAAACTGCAGTCAGAGGTAAAGGTAAGTGTACACTCATGCTTTGAGCATTCAAAGACTCATAAAATTGGTTCTGGTTCAACGTGTTAACGACTTTTTGAGAATGAATAAACCTTTCTAAAACTGAAAAAAATTCTAAAATCGGACAGGCAAAAAAGCCAAATGATTTTTGGACTATGCATAGGCTTCCTGCACACCCCCAAACCGCCTTTGGACTCGATAATGTTGAACTTAGATCCACCGAAAAATAAGAAGTCTAGAGACGTGATAATTTTGTTCGCCAACGGATTAAAGAATATGTTTTAATAAAATGTTATGGAAAACTTGCAGAAAAGTTTAGGTTTCGAAGCAAATGGGTTCTTGATTTCAATTCTTTAAAAAAGAAATAATTGAAATAAAAAACTATCTAATCCAAAAAAAAACTAGTTATATTTTTTTATATTTACAATGCCTTTCCTGAATGATAAAAATAACACCATTAAACGACAACTATTTGAATAAAACTTAGTGTATTTCAAAGGCGAATGTAAATTATTTCACAACTTTGCTCAAATGTTTGTTAATCGAATTGTGCTCTGAAGGACTCCATTATGAAGACAGAAAATAAGAAGTCGATATTTACTCTAAATTAGTAAGCAGAGTGTAAACAACAATGTTATTTAAAAGGCAATGGTGGTTTTATTAGAATAGTAAAGGTGCATTCTGGTGTTATAATGGAACAGATTGCATGTAATAGAATAGTAATGCAGACATGTTCTCACATAGCGTCTTAAATTCCGACGACTGCTAAAAAAGGCTTGCGAAAGATAGAACCCGTGCGTAACCTTATACAGCCTACTCGAAATGTAGAAATTTGCAAACAACCAAGTCTACGTATAGCTGTAACTTATTGCATACCATATCATCAGAATCAGATCGAGCATCGACGAATAATAAAAACTTCGTCGGTGTTGGCCTTAACCTGAAATCATTGCAAGCACATGTAACGTCTAAAAAAAAGTGGCTTATCAGCTAAAAAATTTCTCGTCTAAACAAATGTTTGACAGAAAAAATGTTACATGGCCTACTTAACGCGGGCATGAAACATTCAAAATACATGATTTCCCCTCCAGCCTTCGATGTACGGAGGAAAAAGTTCGCAGTAACATGAAATGCTTTTGTTTACCAAAAAAAAGTACACAATGGTTTCTCTTTTGGTGTTTAAAGCCATCACGAGACGCCCACATAAACTCTCATATAAGAGATCTAGACTAATGTGGTGGGTTAGCAAAGAAATTATGAAAGATTATGACTAGGGAAAGGGAATCTTATGGATTTCATTGCAAAAGCCTTTTGAAATTTGCATTAAATGCAGTCAAAGTCGTGTTATAACAAGAAAACGTGACGTGTCATACAAACGACCACAGTTCGGCACTACTGAATCAGCAAACCTACATAATGCATTAAAAAAATAGTTGTAGCCTTATGCACCCAAAATTGTAGTTTTAGTTTAGTTCTAGTCATTAGTCTTAAGAAAGACAATGGAGCAAAGCTGTGTATGTATCTTGGGAGCAAGCGTACACAAAAACAAAATACAGAAAAACCTATCAAATTGGACAACCCTCGAGACCGACGAAAGGTGCTCCGATCAGGAGGTGGTCCGATAATAGAGGTTCCTTCTAAAGTGGATCTAAATTGGATATACCTGTCCTGTTAAGAGTAGGTTAGAAGTATCTATGAAGTGCACAAATGAGTACATGTTTTTGCAAGACGGAAAACCAAAAAGAGCAAAACAAAAAACTTATCGAGACGGGCGATAGTTAAACAGCGTAATTCAAGAAAGCTGTGACGATTGGAGGTTCGAAGAGGCGTGGAGCTGCGTCAAAACCATAAGCTAGAGTCCATAAAAGGACACGAACAAAGAAAGACCCATACTGTTATGATGATACAAGTGAAAACAAACAAGTTGTTAACACCGAAGGATGCTTTTACAGCAGTAAATACGCCTTTTAATCGATGGATTGTAAGAAGAGCTCTCTAGGACATTTACCACATCTCTGACGAAAAAAAACAGAAACTTGTATTGTTGGCCAAAAGTGGTTTTAAGGCATAGTTCAAGGCAGGATCTTCAGTCATCCTTATATTCTTAAGTCAGCCATATTAATTAAAATTTATAGTGTAAGGAGCTCGTTCATTTTTGCCGTTCGAGAGTTTAATCTGGCGACTTAATACCACTCGACTATTTTCTTTGAGGCTACGTGAAGTCTTTCGTCTACGCCAGAAACAGACTCCTTCAAACGAACTTGAGACAAACAATCGAGAAGCTACGATTGAAGCAGTGTCTTTAAAATTTGGACATAAATTATTAAAAAAAAATTTCCAGCGAAACTAATGTGTTATTCCACTCAAAATGGTTTGAACGTGGCTTCAATTCATGCCACCCCGTGTTATTATCTTATTCAATGTTTTTTTTTCCTTATCTGGTCTCCCTATAACTCTTCACTTGTATTGCACCTCCAAACTAAGAAATGTGTTTTAAAATCTCTCAACTTTTAGGAAGAAACGCTGACATAAGCAATAAAGCAAAGTGTTCAATCACAAAGAGCTCAAAAAAATCAAAACAAATCAAAGACGATTGGACGCCAGCCAAGTGACGACCGCTCTCAAAGACGGAACAGACTTCTTGTGAAAAGCGTGAAATTAAAACATCCTCAATTTTTCAAAAAAAAAAAAAAACATCTGTACTCACATTGAAAGGTGTTATACTCCATTAAAGACTACGTGCTGGGCGACTCGTCGCCCGGTGAGGCAATATTGCTATCGGAAGTGGACAGTGGTCGGCAGATTCCAATTCGCGTAATTCCATTGGGCATTCCCTTGAGTATGGCGACAGCTTCGTCCAGCGAGAGTCCCTGCAGGCTCCTGTCGGCAACACAGACGAGGCGATCGCCGGGGAATATCTCGTTGGTCGCCTCCGCCGAACCGCCCGGTATGAGACCGCGTATCACAATGACCGTACCCTCGGCGTCCAGGGGGTCCTGATAGTCGAGTATTGAGAAACCAAAACCGCGTTCAGTCTTTTCGATGTCAATGTAGGTGACATCCGTGCTCCAGAGCGCCAGCCCGGAGACGTTCTCCACCGATTTGGAGCGCTGCTGATCGGTGAGGGTCGCCGTGCTTGAGGTATACAGCGAGCTCTCCGACTGTGCCTTGGTGAGGAGGTTCTGGAGGCTCTGGTGGCCGCCGGGTAGGAGGCTTCTCGTTTCGAATGCTTCAGGATTTTGAGAGGTATTGATCACAGACGGTGCCGACGGTCCACGCGCGCACACCAGTCGCACTTGCGACGGCAGTTCTTTTAGAATTTTCACCACTTCTATGTGCTTGAGGCCCTGGAGCTTGTGCTCGTTGACTTGGAGGAGCTCGTCGCCCGGCCGCAGGATGCCCTGCTTGCCGACCGGGCCGTCCTCGAGGATCGAACGAATGTAGTGGTGTGGCCGCTTCTCGATGCCGCCCTCCACGTCGACAGTTCCCTCGAGGCTGATTCCTAGACCTGAAAGTTTATTTATTTCGGCAACTATTATTTCGCTTTCGGGACACTCACTTTTCCAGGCCGCAACTTGCAGCGAGTCCAGGCTGTCGGCGGTGGGCGTTGGCGTGGGTGTGGGTGTGTTTTGCGCCGATTGGGGCGTTCTCTGTGATGGCGTGGCGTGTGGCGAGCGTGTGATGGGCGGCGTTTGAATGTCGCCGTTTAGCTTTTCGCTTATGCTGCCGTTCATTTGCTTGGTGGCCGTCGTTGGGGTCGTTGACGCTGGCACTGGCGCTGGCGCTGACGCCACCGCGGCCGCCACCATCACCGGCGCCGTCGTTGGCGTCGTGCTCACACCACCACCGCCATTGCTAATCACTGGCACTGGCTGGCTGCCCTTGGCCTCGCCATCACCGTTATTGAACTCGTGCTCGTCGTGTGAACCGCTACAGCTGCTGCTGTGGTCCAGCACGAGGGACATGTTCGAGTCAACAGTGTCGCGCGATGGCATCAGTTCCCCGCCGCATTCATTCATGGCAGGCTCCCCGAGGCAGTCCTCCGTCGCCAGGGAGTCCGCATCGGACCGGGGCGGCACCCACGACAGCGTGGCTATCGAGGGCGAAGCTGGCAGCGAGATCTGCGACTGGGCATCACTTTTGAGTTCTGTTAAGGCGACTTGAAGGTGTTCGAACTTTCTACCGCGCAAGAAGCGTTCCAGTGTCAAATGCACTATGATGTCGGTGTTCCGAAGGATCTCCACGGCCTGGTGGTTGGTCACCCCGGCCAGGGTCTTCCCATCGACGGCGACGATGCGATCGTTGATCTGTATCTTCCCGCTCATCTCGGCGGCGCTGCCCTCGATGATGCTCTTCACGAAGATCCCCGAGAGGTCTTCCTCTTCGCACACGTACCCGGCCACCGTGATACCCAGCCCGTAGACGTTCTTCCGCAACTCGACCTCGTACGTCTCGGTCTCGGGGGAGTCGACGAAGCTGAGCGGCGTTATCGGCGAGGGATCGCCGCCGCTGATCACCGCCACGATGCCGGGCGTCGTGACCAGCGTCTCAATGCGGTCCATGTCGCTGCAACCGGGAGGCAGCTGCTTCTGCTGCAGATGGCACAGAGATGGCGATGCGAATGGCACGATGTCCAGGTGCTTCGGGCAGGCACGTGAATGCGGCAATTCCGTCGGTATGGGCGGCAATGGCAGCGGCAAGTCGGCCAACTCAGTGTCCGGTATTGGCATCGCGAAGCCGCCAATCGTGGTCGTTGTGGAGACAGCAGCAACGACGAGGCTGTGATTCACTACAGCAGCAGCACCAGCAGCACCAGCGGGACCAGCAGTAGCAAACTGGGGATTCTGATACAGATGCCGGGACAGTTCTTCCGGGTCGGAGAGGAGCTTAGTTGGAATAATTGGAGCATGACTGGCCAATGTCTGGTAGTCAATGGCCGCGGGCTCAACTGGACGTGCCACAATCAATCGAACCTGAGCTCCAGTCTGACGAAGAACCGTTGCTACTTGCTCGGAGCTGAAGCCGCGCAAATTCACCTCACCAATCTGCAGCACGTGATCGCCGCACTGCAACCGGCCGTCCCGTTCGGCTACGCCGCCCGGCGTCAGTCCCTTGATGACGACGCCGGTGCTTCGGCCTCCCACCAGGATAAAGCCCAACCCGTTGCCATCGTTGACAAGATCGATCACCTCCACCTGCGACCATTCTGTGCTTAGAACCATTTCTTTTGTTGTTGCCTGCGTCCTGCGTCCTTTGCTGCTGCTACTGCTACGGTCTCGTTGTCGTCGATTGCGGTTGCGGATGCGGTTGCGTCGTCGTGTCGCAGCGGTGTCATGACTCGAATTGACTACAGCTGCGAGCGCCTATTCGATGCATGTACATACGCTGAGGTGTCCCGCGTCCACATGGAACCGGGACGTGGTTGCGGAGCCCGATACACGGATACACGGAGTTCTCGAGTCCGCCACGCGAAACCGGTGCCGGGGGCTTGTCACATCTCCTCCGCGGTCGCCTCGCAAATTTTTCGCGGTCTCGGCCTCTACAGCTGCCAATAAGGACACCTAATTCCGCTGGTCCATGGCGTACAATGAACACACTCCCCCGACGACGACGAATACGACGTGGCTAAAATCAATAAACCGTTTTTCCTCGTTACACGAACCGCAAACGTGGCCAAACTGAAAAGCGTCGGAAAATTGAAAATTAAAAGTGAAAAACTGCAAAATTGAAAAATTTCACTCGGAAACGCGACGCGGCGATATGTCGGCCAAGAGAACGACCACGGATTGCCGCACGAATTCACTCGCACTCGCCACTGCAACACGCACACACTGGGACACTAGGGCACTTCTTGAGGAGGTGGCCAAGAGCGAGTCGAGCCGAAGAAAAAGAGAGAGCGAGCGAGGGGCAGAGACAGGGATGAAAAGAATTTTCTTTTATTTTTTTTTTTCCACTCTTGCCACCCACTACCACTGATTACACTTTTCTGCTCCCCGTTTTTCTTCTTTCCTTTTCCTTTTTATTTATTTATATTCACTTTTGCACTTTTCCTTTGACTTCTTGTGACTTTGCGACTTTGTCGGTTTGCAGCTGACGAAGGCAGGAAGTGGATATATTTATATTTTTTTTTTTTAATTTTGGGGACACGAAAATATTTTTTTGTTTACACCAAGGGGTGATTGGAAAATGTGTTGAGAGTATTCCTTGTTTTCGAAATGGACGCGAAAAAATACCGTGTACACCCGGTCGCCGTGAGGTTTCTTGGCCGATTGAGAGTCACGGGGTTGTTGGAACCAATTCGGAGTGTTCGAAACGGTGGAAGGTGTTTACGGTGCGTGGCAGTGTGTCAGAAATATGGAGCACTGACGAGTGGAGTGGGAGAGAGAGAGAGGACGATAAGTGGTTGTTATGCGGTCTGTTGCTCTGCGGGCTTTGTATACGGAAGTTGTGTAGTAAAGTGGAGCGCGTGTGGATTGTATTGTGGGGGTGCGCTGGGTGCGCAGGACTTGCGATTGAGGGGAAAATATTGTCCGATGTTAGAATGTTAAGCAGGGTTGTTTAACGGTTTGACGAGGGGCAAAGCTTGTTTTGGATGCTTTGGGGGTTGTAGCTAGGGCACAAACCGGTAGGAGCCTTTGCTAAGTACGAGGGTCAAGTAAAAACTATTGACATTTTCGGAACAAAGGAAAATCATTTGTTCTTGACGATTGCAAAATGTCGTTACAGCTTCTCTAGCTACCAACAAGTCGACTGAAAGGTTTTTCGAACGCCCAATGCACATAGGGATATTTGCCTCGATAAACCAGCTCAAAAATCAAGTTTTCAAAATGTTGAGTTAATGGACTCGTGACAAATAAGCATCCCACTCATACGTACGTGACGAAAGATAACATTATTTTTCAGAACCCTTCGTAATTCGAAGATCTCTGTAATTCGAAGTTTTTTCTTGGCCCTATGAAATTAGAATTATCGAGAGCTTTCTGTATTACACCTTAGGTTAGGTTAGGTTGGTGGGCCGGCGGATATACCGCCTCACTTAGGTCCTTGTGGACCCCTTGTGTTACCCATTGGGGGTGGTAAGGTGTCCCCCTCCTCACTCGCGGTGTCCTATCCCAGTGCACCCTCGGTCCATTTGGTCCGGTTCAAATACCTGAAGTATTACACCTTAAAACCACCAATCATAGGTGACAAGAAGACTCAACATGTTTGCACATCAAACAGATTTGGCCCGCGCTGGATGCTAAACGCACTACCTGCCTCCTTCGGATGGACAGACCGCCGATTAGGGTCATTACAGGTGCCATTACGGGACACTGCACCATAGGCAGACATGCCAGCAGGCTTAGAGTCCCTGCCAATGACTTTTGCAGAAGTTGCCAGGATGAAAAGGAGGAGGAAACCATCTTCCATCTCTTATGTTCATGCGAGGCTTTGGCGCTTCGGAGAAGAACTCACCTGGACAAGCACTTTCCAACTGGTTCCATTAGGGTGCGGAATTGATCTCCGCATTGTGGTATCACAATGGGCCTAGTCTGGCCTAAGTGTGGTTGAGCCTTTGAGGCCCCAGCCAGCAACTCTAACCTAACCTAACCTACTGTATTACACCGCCGAACACACTAAAACAAATAGAGAACAAACGTAAACTAAGGAAAATCTGCCAAGCTACTAGATCTTCTGACGACAAAAAAGACTCAAAAGAGAAACTCAAAGAAACTTTACTTAATATCCAAATTGAGAACATATTCAACTTCCTAAAAACCATAATATACAGACATCATACAAAATACCATAGACGAATCGAGTATATGAATATTTTAAAAAGAAATTTTTGCAGCAAATTTGGGCAGCTTGTTAGAGCATTCAACCATCTTCAACAAAATAACTGGAAACATTTCTGCTTCGGCGGTTACAAGCTGTCATAGATGCCTGTGGAGATGCCACAAGATGCCAATATTTCAGTTATTTTCGTTTTGTAGTTAAACCATAATCTGAATTTATTTTTAGTTTTTTAAAAAATAAGCCCTAACGAGATTACTTCTCCAATCTCTTCCACGATGTCGTTGATGAATAAAATGAAAGGTAACGTACTCAGGACATACCCTCGCTTTACTCCTATGTCTGTTGGAAACACTTCGGAAATGAGCTCTCCATCCCATACGTACGCCGCGTTGTTTTCATACATCGCTCTAAGGTTACAATTTTAGCAGAAATTCCAAACTTATAAAGTTTATAGAGCTTCACGAGTAATCGAATCGAAAGCAGCACGAAAATCAACAAAAAAGCCATAAAGTTTCTGCTTCCTTCCTTTAAATCTCTCCGCAATGTTTAACAAGCTAAATATTTGGTCTAATGTAGAACAGTTTCATCAAATGCCTGCTTAAAATTCATTTAGAATTTTTTTTATCATCAATCCGCAGGGTAAGCCTATTGAAAAATTAATTTCAATAAAAAACCAAAACACCACAAGTCAAGCTCATTTTACAAGAATTTAGTTTATAAGGGACATTTTATTATGATGATTTATTTTTCTCTTTTACTTTGTTATATTAATATTATGTTTTTTTGCTTTTCTTTTTTTTTTCGTAAATTCAATAAAAATAACTATATTATAAGAAGGCATATACATAATATGTTCTTAATTTCTCTCAATTCATTCAAAATATAAATATATGTATGTATATATATTTTCACACTTTTTTTTCACATGGCCACATATGGGCAAATATACCAAAAAAAAAAAAATAAACAAAAAAAAATATAGTTAAAATAAGGTAATAATATATTTTAATACCCTCCGCCTCCTAATCCACGTCTTTTGTCATCTTTTGTTTTTTTTTTTTCCTTATTTACATCTTTTTTTTTCAATAATTTGTTTTTTTTTTTTTTCTTTGAAAGTTATTTGATATCAGATATTTCCTTATCCATAAAATTTTGTAGTACATACGAGAGATGGTCAGTGGGGTTTTCTTTGAATCTTTTTTTGTTTTTGCTCTTTACGTAGATAGGAAATTGGGATTTTATTTTTTCTCTTTTGAAAAATGATATATAAAAAAAGAAAAAAATAATAAGAACAATACACACTAAAACAACTTAACACATTAAGCACAGCTAAACACTACAGCATACAAAAGATAATGTAACTACTAGGATATCCGCAAATAAATGAGTGCATTGTCCTATTTGTAAAATATTTAACAAATTTCGAGTTGCAGCTAAATGGTGGACTGAAAGTTTTGCTGAAAATCCAATTGGTGATGGATGATGAGAGTCGAGGCAGTGTGTTCGGGGCCTCTGCTAATCACTGTCTTCTTTCCATTTTTCACGTGCCTCCAATTTGGCATCGGGCACCAGAGAACTTTTAAAGCCGCCTAAGATGTTCGTGGTTGCTTGGGTGGCAAGGACAGCCGGCTGAACTACAAGGGGTGGTATTTGTCGCATGATACCACCGAGGGCTCCTGTGTAGCCCTTTTGATCGTGTTCGTTAACTGCTGTTTCAATAAGAGTATTAGCACTGTCATTGATGCCCTGAAAGAGGAGCAAAGGAATTTGTCATGAATGCGAGTTTTGAGAGGATGCTTCCTTTCTCGTAGTTTTCAATTTAAGCGCTCACCTTATGCCTTGATAGGCAATGTTGAGCATTCAGGTAAATTAAATATTTTATTCTAGATTTCGTTTTTATACTTACATCCTTGACAATTTGATATGCATTGATAACGCCTTCACGAATATCCTGCGGCCGATGGAGCCTCTTGCGTTTGCCCTTGCGATTCTGTCGAACACTTCGCACGGAAGGTCCAGGAGAGACCATATCATACGCTGTCTCTGCAGTAAACTAAGAATAACAAAAGAAAATGATAAGTTTGACCATCGGATTGGAATAAATTCTCCCCCCTCCAGCTTACCTGCAACAATTGAATAAGTCTCGACGTTATTTCCAACGCCGCCAGGGCCGTGCGCGCCGTGAAACTCTGTGCGCCTAACTGGAGTCCACGAACGAAACGTCCATCCTTCTGGTACTGTTCGAATGGCAATCGGAAAAGGTCATAAATTCCCTTGACTGCGAAGAAACATAAAAGTAAACGGACAAATTCAAAAGACTCCTTCATGTCGTTGACTTACAAAGCTGACGGATCACAAACGCTGGTCCCACGCCACCCAAAATTCCTGGCAATTGATTCTTCTTGATGTCCTGCAACCACTCATTGCACAAGTGATGTATCAACTTGTCTATTCCCAGGATCCCGCGTCTGCAAGAGAGGATATTCGTTTTTTTTTAGAACTTAAATCCCGTCGGAACCAATTGTCAGACTTACCTGTGAACAATTTTCTTCAATTTGATTTCAGTGCACTGCAACTGACCCAAGCCCATGAGAAGGCCGGCAACCGGACCTCGGGACATTTCAATTCGCCTGCCTTGATAGTCGAGACGAATGTTTACCTCTGGACTGAAAATCACTTCGCGGAAGAAGATCGGAGGCTTCTCGTGTCCACTTTCCGGATAACTGGAACTAGTTGCCTCTTGGTCCTTTTTCTGAGACTTCTCGTCACCTCCGGTCAGCAAGTCCAAGTTAGTCGATACCATGTGTCGCGCCTGCAGGTTCTGAACGGCTTCTGGTAGGTCCTCCACCATCATCACCGGTGGCTGGCAGAACGACTGCCGCCTGTAACCGGCAGCACCTTCGCCCGAAGCGCCGATGGCGGAGGCGCTTAGTTCGTTGAAGAACTCCGCCAAGAAGAGCAGCGTATGCTGGTCAATGTTCAGTCGTAACGGTAGCAGCGATATACGCAGCGAGCACTCCTCAGTGATGCTTACGCGGGGATTCGGCCGGACATGCAGGGCCTTAATGACAATCATGTGCTGAGAGCTCTTGTTGGGCAGATGCTTTGCACTCGGATGGTAAAGGAATTTATTGATGTCCGACGTTTGAAGGCGGTCTCTGACCTCGAGCTCGCTTATTATTAGAACCTGCCGCGACGCCTGGTGTGTGTGCCTGGGGTAGACCTCATGCGAGCATCGAACCTTCGACAGTTGGATTTCAACAAGCAGCTCGTGGTTACGCTCGTGGCCACCTGTTGTCTTCCACGAGAGCTTCTCTTTCGGTTTCTTGCCGTGATTTATGTTCTGTGTGCCCTTCGAGTTGGACACGCCGTGTTTGAAGGCGTCAGACATCGAAGGTTCTGGTTCTGGACGGCTGCAAACGTAAAGGAATCAATTGAAATTCTAGATTCTCAAGTTGATGTGTGATGTGGGGACTTACATATTCTCCTTATCCTTGGCCTCCGTTGTGCTACTTGAAGAGGGTATAGGAAAGTCATTGCCACCGTACAAGTGCCAAGTCAATGACATCTCGACCAACGTGTAGCGATTCTCCGGCATTGGGAAGTTCTCTGGAGCTGCCAGAAGATCCGGCTTTCCAGCTGGCAACTTAAAGTGATTGTCCACCATTCGCAACGGGTCCTCGGATATTATCAGATTTTTGATGCCACATTGTTCCTGCAAATCAAAACAAAAAAATGGATTAGTCTTTCTTTCTTCAGACAATGCGCTCAACAAAAACTCACCAAGAAGGTCTTCTCTTCGTCGGGAATCACATAGAAATCATCTTCCAGCACAACACTGCTCTTCCTCGTCGGAGACGGTTTTTCCGCCTTCTTTATGTCGCCCAGTTCCTCGCGAACTTGTGGCAACGCTTCTACTGCGTCGTCGTCCTTTTGATTCATATACGAACTCCTCATCACAGATGTTTCAAAGTTTAGCAGGTCCTGTAGCTCGTTACTGCTGCCGCTGCCACGTCGCGCGTGGTACGCCCAATCGTCTGAGCTGCTGTTTGTGCGCGAAAGTCCTGGTTTGGACTCCCTACTCTGCTCGCTGGCCTGTTCCCTGGCTGGGTCCCAAAACGGTTCATTGTCCGGCTCCTTACTCGACGCCTTACTTGGTTCCTTGCCCTGTTCGTTGCTGTTCTCCGAAGAAGACCTCGAAAGTTGTCGTTTCACCTCAGCGATAGTTTCCTTCTCCACGACCTGATGGCTTTCGTCGGGGAAGAAATAAACCTCCACGCCACGTTCGAACTTCTGCTCGTCGAGGTCATCCTGCAGAATGATCCTCTTCTTAACCGTCTCCTGAACTGCTTCTGCCATGAGGAGCGTTACGCGTTCCTGCTGCCGGGCAGATATTTCTGGTATCGGAATCATACGATCCTTCATCAGGAGCAGACCAGCGTCACTGTAAATCGACGAGCTCAACGACGAACTCATACTCTCTCCATCCTCACCAAGATTCAAAAGATCTCCATCGCACGCCACGTAAGTGATCAGTTGGGACAAAGCTCGTCCCGAATCGAAACAGCTGTGGATGTGGACATCCTGTATGGACGTGCGCAAATCGAATTTAGGACTGCGCTCGCACGTCCTATCCTTCAGACGCAATGAGATATCGAGCAGCCCAAGATCGAGCACGGGGACTAGATTCGCAGATGGCAGAACTGTAATTTTGTTTTCCGATTTACTACTTTTCGGATCCTGGAAATAAAGGGTGAATCTTTAGTCTTGTTTGATTTGGACTGTGGGCAAGGAATACTTACGTAGGGAGCCAGCGAGAGGACACACTCCTCAGCGATGAAGCGCAGTGTACAGCCCGGGACTGATGACACGATATTGCTACTCGTCATGAATGAACCGATCTCGATTACGGTGCGGAATTGGAAGTTCTTTGGCCTGGAAAATGAAACGCAGAGTTGTAAAACCCCTGTGCATGCTATGATTTTAGTTTAAGACCCACCGATAATCGATTGCGCAGTCCCACAGATGAAGCTGCATCTCGGTGACAATGCCAAATGGCTTGTATCCCTCAATTGGGTAATCCTAGAAAAGAAACGAGTAATTTAAATCTCTGTGTACCACTTTTAAGCATTCATTGCTTACTAGAACATCGAGAAAGTCTATCAGCTGATTCAGCCACGAGTGCTGCGAGTGTTGTGGGTTATGGCGAAGGGTCGCTTTTTGAATTCCCGCAGTTATCTTGAGGCGCTGCAAAATTTAGATTGTGAGTATACACAGAAAGGCTAGAAATGACATGACATACCTTAAGATACTGATCAGGAAGTTTCTTTAGTTCGATGGCTAACGAAAGCATCTCACGTTTGGCGCAGCCCTCGCCTTTGCCTTTTGTGAGATCAGGCGGAGTGGGATAGAGCGTGGACTGCATGTGACTAGGAAGGATACCACTCAGATCTGGTAGTTTCGGATCAGTGCTTCGAGTGGGTATAAGACCTAAAATTGCAAAGGGGACATATTAGGAGCGTCTATAAGTACAGACGATAAGTTTTCTCTCTTACCACAGTGAAATAGTTTAACATCCTTTGAATAAACACACAAATAGGCCATATTGTCGTTGCCATTAAAGCCACTGACTGAGAATACGCAAAAGTTTTCAACTATCGCAGTGAATTCACCGAGCTGATTGGGTAGAACCCGATTCTCTGCATCGCGCACCGGTGGAAACAGTGAGAGTGTTCCTTTGCCGACAGTCAACTCGAATGAGCACACACTCGTGTTTAACGTTGGCTTTTTGGTTGCTTGGTTGCTACGCTTGGCGCCCTTCTTTTCATACGTCGAATAGTATATACTCTCGGTGTCATCATCATCGGATCGACCACTTTCGCCTTCGCCACCCTCGGACGATGAGCCGAACTTCGGGTACCTAGCATCGTCACTGTCATAAGGATGAACCGGCGACGTGGACGGGACGTACAGCGAGTCCATCATTCCGATGTTCAAGAGACTCTGCTCTATCGTCGGTGCGGGTGGTGGCTTTGATTTTCTACTGCAGCTCGGCGAGCTTGGCTCCCACATAAGCAGGTCAGTGTTGATTCGGTTGTAGATAATCTCATAAAGTTGTTTAGAACTGCAACGAAGGAAATTCTATAATTTTGAACACACGCCCGTCACTGAATTAACTCACATCACTTGAAACACTGCCGTTGGAAGACTTATTTTTATCTGCAGCTTGGAAGTTTTCATTGCTATGTCACAGAACTTTCGCATTTCCTGCGCATCACCCGGTAGGAGTATCGTCTCGGACTCTTCTGCAAAGGGGGAAATTTGTTAATTGGGGGAATGTGTCGAAATTCATTGGTTTCACGTACCTGCATTCACATTAGGATGGGGTGTATCACTCTGACGACAGACGCGCTTGGAGCTGAAGGGCACGTAATCACGATTTCGCTGTGAGTATAGCGCGCACCCTTCTCCTGAAGTCTCGCCACTGTCGCTGTCTTCCGTGCAGCACTTAATCAATGCAGCCAACGTTTTCTCTGTAGGCAACTCAATCTTAATCCTGAAAAAGAATGCACACAGGTTAAGACTTTGGTTGAGAAAGAATCGCCATCAAATCGCCACTTACTTGGGATAATCCACGCTGGGTTGGTTCAAGTTCGGAACACTATTATTCACTAAATTGGACTTAAGAAGATGGATCCTAGGAATCGTTGGGCTTTCCTGCAAGCAAACGGATGACATGAAGACCACGAAAAACAAAAGAAGCCCCATTCAACTTACCACATAGTAAACATTAATCTCGTTGGCGACGATCTCAAACAGTAGCGGAGTGATTTTCATGCGGAATTGGTAGAAGGCGAACAGCAGTAGATCGGGCCGAACATTCTGTTTCCACCACGGAACACGATTGGGATCGTGAATGGGTCGATTATCGGCGATCGGAAACCTTAGGTTAAGCTGCATTATCGCAGACGTTATGTTGAACTCTTTTATAGGATCCAAGTGCCGGCTCTCGTTCTTTTTTATCTCCTCCTTTAGCGGCAGGTCTGTTGGCTCACTGAACGGTGAAGTGCAGAAGATTGCTGACAGTCGATCGTACATCGAGATGTCCATTTCAACTTTACACTTGTCTAAGTTGAACTCGAACTCTGTCCGTGGCGGGATGGGGACCTTACGACGCTTTCCCATCGGATTCGACGGCGTTTTAGACTTCATGTGAATGATCAGTTCAGGACGTTTATGGAAGTCATCGGTGCTGACCTCCTTCCGCTCGAATTCCAACAGTGGCATTGCGACACCCTCGAGGACCTCGTGTAGATCGACACGTGTCAGGGAAACTGTAATCTTCATTTCAACCACGGCCTTGTTACGATGCTGCGTGCCGTCCACCATGATCGGCGCTGCATAGAACTTCAGATGATTCTTATGGCAGTCGAATCCAACCAGCCCGGTGGTCTCCTTAACGCACGAGAAGAAGTAGTTTGCTATACTCAGCATGTTGACTTCACTCTCCTCGCTGAGCGGACTGCTCTGCAGCTCGGGCGCGCTGCAGGCCAGCAGAATGTCCTCGTGTAGGACTAAAACAGTCGCTGACGCCACGCTGATGTTAAAATTAGAGATATCCGCACTTGCTTCCAAGTTCACCGGTTTGCGGGCGAACTTTGATGAACACGTTGTTGTGGTACTACTACTCAGCGAGCTGTTGACAGACTCACAGTAACCGCTTCCGAACGTCGACCGACCGTCATCGGTGCTGTATGTGCTTGAAGCTCGTCGCGTGGAACAGGAAGGACCGCGGAAGGTAAACTCATCCAAGGTCTCGCCCCAATTGCCCTGACCGCCCAAGATCCCTGTCATGTTCGAGCTGAAGTTTTTCGTGCTGGCGCTCCCCACTGACTGTCCCATCGAAGGGTCCGTTCGGCCAGCAGTTGGTCCTTCGTTCAACGAGGTGTCTACCAGGAAAGCATCACAGAAGTTTGTCACCAAGTGAAGCTGTCGCGGTGTCACGAACGCGTAGAATGAACCGATTTGAATGTCCAGTGACACTTTCGGCCCAGACACGTCTTCGGTTTGCTTCATTTTGATGATGATCTCCTGCTTGCCGTCGACGCGCACAATAGGAATGCATTTTGAGTTAAAAATTTCTATTGTCGGTTCTGATGCCTCGTCCTCGGGATCACTGTCCTCGCATGCTGTTGGTGTTCTTGACCGGGAGCGGGAATATATGGACGACGTTGCCGACGAGTGCGAAGCAGCCATTGATTCTTGTGTGCGCTTTAGGCTCTCCGCCGTGGATATTATACTGTAGAATGGATCATCAATACTTGCACCCAGATCCATGCTCCTCCTCCCATGAATTGTACTCTCGGCCAGCGGTTGCTCTCTCACCGGATTACTCGGCTGCGAGACCTTGAACTCCTCTGTGTATATTGTTATGCCTTCCATGCTGATGTTATGTGTGGCAAATGTAGAGAGCGTCTGGACGCGCTGAGCTCCATCGCTACCGCCGTCCACATCGTCTCTGAACTGATCCGGGTATGTGTTGCTGCTTCGCCCCTCCGACGCACTTTCGCTACCCGCTTCGTTTTTATATGACAAGCTATTTATTTTGATAACAATAGCTGTACCCTGACTACTATTCGGTGGAAGGTATTCCAGTCTTATTTCTGAGTTAATGCATTTAGCCTTGATTCTATTTAAAACTGAAAAACAAAAGAATTATGAATGACTATGAGAAGACAAGATCAGGACGATTGTTAAACTAACTTACCACTATCGATAGTTTGCGCGAATTTTTCCAGGCCTTCGATTGAGTTGTTTTGTGCATTAAATTCATCCTCGCCTGCGGCATTCTTCTCTAAGCAGTCCTGTGCCAATTGCATCGAACTACTTACCGAAGACCAGACCGACTCCAGCATCGAGCTTCCATCGGTCTGTCGTTGTACCGGGCGCAGGGATATAAATAAATCTGTCACTTCGATGGAACTATCATTTGTCATGAGAGCGTTCCATGGAATTGTGACTTCAATCAGGCCAATATGGCCGCCGGTTACCTCAACTCCCCATCCCTGCTCTTCGCAAAGTTCGTTAAGGGCCTAAAAACAAAAAAAAAACTTTATTAAATACCTCGAATTTAATTTAATTTTAGAAATAATTGATTTTTCTTCTCTGTCACGGTTTGAAAAGTTTACATGCGTGCCACAATGGAACCTTCTTCTTCCCCCCGCATAAACAACTGAATTGTCTACTTTCAGAGGTAATAAACTCCCAGACAGGCAAATAAAATCTTATCTGCTTACCAAGCCTTCAAAAACTAACAACTTCAAAGCCGTCAACCACACAATCAACCTTGGGCAAACCTCAAACGAGTCTCACACAAGGGACAGTAGTGGCACACTCGGTTAACGTGACATAAATACACAAATCGCAATTGGACGAACACGCCGCGCTCTGTGCCATTCCACCGAAGGTAATCTGATCAACATACAACACCCAAATAACCCATCATCTCCGATTGAACAATGAAACAGAGAGTGTATAGAATCAAGAGAGTTTGACCCACTACATGAACTCAATTAACAAATTATGCGCTCCACACACGATTCATGTAAAGAGTAATTTGTCGTTAGATAAAAAAGAAAACAGAAAACACATTTTTTTTTCTTGTGTGTTATCATCAACCGATAGAGACATCACATCAGCTTCTGCGTAAATTGTCAGAGGCAATTAGCCAGGCTCTCGACTGTAATTATCGAAACGCACATCATTGCATGTAAATTGAAAAATAACGATGCTAATTCTTTTTTTTCTCTCTCCCCATAGCAGACACATGTAATTATTGGCGTTTGAAAAAGTTTGTTTCACACAGTTTGAGGCTTTTAAAAAAAAACATTTAGGTTAGGTTAATTTTTTCTCGTTCTGGTTAATGTTTCTGAATCGATGGGTTATTTTATTTCACCCGATGAGTCGAATGATTGATGGGGTCGTAGAGTTTTCGTGCCTTGCGTCACAGCGCTGGGAGTTCCCTCACATTTTCATTTAACAGAACAACAAAACTTCTCAATCCAGTCCCACTCATCTGACAGATTAGGTTAAGTGAATTTTTTTGCTTCGCTTTGGGAATCCGCTTACCCAATCATCTGCACATTTGCAATGAATCTTTGCTTCGTGTCGTTAAGTGGGCCACTACCAATGCGTCTGAAATGCTGAAGACAGATGGCAGACAGGAAGGCCTGGAGCCATCAGTGACACCATCCATGCGCTGCACCCATTTGGATTTTGGTGGCGTGTTCATTGCATTCAATTTAATTTGGCACCAACGCTCGTGGTACCATAAAGTTGTTTCTCGGGCATGAGAAGCTATCAGTAACCGACTGAGGTTTTGTGTGGACGAAGAATTTTCGCACGAAAATTGATTTTGCTTTGTCGGGGGTTAAAGAAAGAAAGGAGATTTCGATTTATTTGAAGTATTGTACGAGTCACTTCAGTTGTCAGGCAGTTCCCTATAAATGATTTGTGATTGTCGTGGTCTTTCCACAAGGCAAGTCTTTAAAAAGTCTGTTGCATGGAAGTCGGACACTAACGACACTTTAAAAAGCCGACAGATTTAATTATTCAATTTGAGCCTAGGCATTGTTTGCCCCCTACAACAACCTGGTCACGGGATGAAGGCTTACCAAATGCCTTGTGGTTAACACTCGACAAACGAAAACCTTTGACAGGTGGTGGCGAAGAAATAACATTTAACAAAACAAAAAATCGCAAATAATTTTTTTTTTCAGCGAAGGAAACAAAAGACAGACAGATTTTGACTAAATGAGCAAACTTCCCGACCCGATCACTTGCCGGAAATCGATTTACAAGTTGCGCTTTGCATGTGGTGCGATGTCATACCCAGCCCCTCACCATCGACATTGCAATACAAACTTTACACGATATTTCTAAAAATAGATAATATTAATATTCGAATCTATTTCCTACCACGTGCTAGAACAGAAATTTCACCCAGCCATATGTTCTATTTATTATTTACATTTTATTACAACTTTCAAGAGACATCGATTTTATCTGTAGCAGCAGGTTATGAAATATACCATCGACGAGAACAGATGGAAGTTAAAAAAAAAAAGAAGAAACGAAGTCTTGAAATTGAATTTAATTTTTAGTGGTTAGGATTGTACAGAAGAATTGTGAAAAGATATAATCGAATGAAAAGGATTCCCTGCTTTCACTGGAGTGAGTCTCGCTGGCCAAAAGAAAGTCAGTCTCTTCAACCCAATATTGACCCAAAATTAATTGCTCCCCGTGTACTTCACATCAAACAAATGTTGTGTGATTGGCATCTTTGTGGTCTCTCCAGCTGAATGGTTAGCATGTGTCGGTTTGCTATGCACGAAAACCTCAAGTTCAAGTCCTGATCGACATCAATGCTTTCCACGTAACACACGGAGTATTCAAAATATGCACAGTAGGGAATTGACAACGAAACAGCAGGTTGTCGCTTTAATTCGACAAAATAAAGAGGAGAGAATTATGCGAATGCATTAAAAGAAAAAGGTCAAGGTTGTTGTTTTTTTGCAACATGATTGAGGTGTTTTAAATTTTTTTTATGACTACCCTCGCTGCTCGGCAGAAAGATAGCTCATTTAATATTACAGCGTCTGCTGAATTTACTGGCCGGTGATGGGGCGCTGTTATTTTGTTGCTAAAAAGAGTTCAAAACTTGAAAAAAAAAATAAATAGTCGGCGTAACAGCCCATACAGGGCCAGAGCCCAGCTTTTTCGCGCCTCCACTGTGTTGTGCGCGATATATTTTTACACATGTGGAGGGGACCTACTGTTTAATGCCGGTTCCGAACGGCGAATTGCGAAAGCTTTTCATGACAGAAGTACTCCAGGAGGGTTGTCAGTCGTTCGCTGGAGGTGGGGCCGTGAAAAATGTTTGTGGTGTTATTTCCCCGAGCCGGATTCGAACCCAGGTGCTCTTGCTTAACAGTCCGACGCACTAACGATTAAGCCACGGCGCCCACAAAACTTGAAGTAAGAGTTTTTTTTTAGAACTTGCAACAAAAGCTGTTTAAATAGTAAGCCATAAATAATTCATGAAAATTGTAGAAGCAGGGTGATTGGGTCCCACAGTAGCTCCCTTGCAGCGCAATCTTGCACTAAAATACATTTGCTATTCCTGTCAGAAGCAGGAAATTTGTACATTTCTTCGACTGCAAGTTTGTACTATTGAGCTGACAATTTGTGGAATTAAACAATGACCAAGCCTCCACTTACAAAAACCAGACTTTAATCTCAACTTGAACATAAATATTCCCACAAACTTACTTTACATTTATAAGTGCCGGAAAAACAAAATTAACGAGCGAGTTTACATAACAATTTCGATCAAGTGCTTGGAGTCTATTCAATTACCCCGTCATCGAATTAAAATTCAATTTAAAGCGTTTATTTGCAGTAACGCTTAATCGCTGATTAGATATGTCTTTCTACCAGTTTCCGATCATAACCAACAATTTGTGCGATTTATTGGAATCACATTAAGGTCAGAGTGAATCATCAAAAGCCCAGTGAATGCATAACAACCGGGTGTTAAGTCTTTCCTCCTATTACTGGAAACACCAGCTATTTAGAGGCAATTTTCCTTTTCTTTCTCTTCAGATCGAACAATCGACTGAGTCTTTCTTTCTTTTTTAATTTGACGGTACTTAACATCCAAGTTTTCAAATTAATACAAAAATTATCGCATAAAGCCAAATCACATCGTTTCATTTTATTTCAAAAAGCGAAACAATCACAACAAAATGCTGCAATAATTACTTTTTGACTTTTATGACCGCATGAGAGATTCCAGGTAATAATATTTCAATTCAACAGACATATGGCCGAGCAGAGTTTCCGTTCACGCTCACATTCATACACCATCCAGAAAGCAATACCCCTGTGGAGCATTTTCTTTTTGCAGTTGAATTTATCTTTTTTTTTTCTGTTGGCTTTTTGTATGAATCATTTCCTTTAACGTCACTATCGTCCAGGTTTCGTGCAGTGCATTGTCTTGTCTGAGAGTATTTACAACCTGCCCAGTAAACGTGTCGCTTTTAGAAAATACTAATTGCACTTTCGTCATATGTAACTGGGAAGTTTTGTTTAAATCGATTTAAAACACGTACGCCGAGTAATCCAAAGCATTTACTTTCTACATCAGCTGATAGATCTTGGAGGTGTCAACTTTGTTTTTGTGATGAGAAAGAAACGTGCTTCAAAATTTTAGAATATTTTTTACAACAGACGTCAATTAACATTCGTCATCAAGCGCAAATGGGGGGAATAATTTGAGTTTATCATCATCATATCCGATTTCAGGAGAAAGAAAAAATGTTTTACTATTATTGCCCGTGTGATGTGTGAAGGCACTAATCGGCAAATACAATGAAACTTATGTACAGCGGACACTCTCGGGCCTATCAAGACTGTCCCGTATAAAGGGGTCGAAACGTACACAAGGCTTTATCTTCATGCCGTGAACAAGAGAATTTGTCCGTTAAAAAAGGTGTCGCTTATAGAGAAATTTGATTTTCGCAAGGAAGGCTTTTGTCCCGGCAAATCGGTTATAGACCAAAGTTTCACACTGTGATCAATTTTACAAAACACATAACAAGATAACAAGATAGCATTCAAGATATTTTCTGAAATGGCGGATTTCGGTATACCGGGAAAACTGATCCGAATGTGTCGCATAACGTTATAAAACACTAAAGGCACCGTGCCATTCGGCAACAGAACCACCAAGGTCTTGCCTGGATTTCGGCAAAGAGATGCGCTGCCATGTGCCTTACAATAACCGTTAGTTACAACTTGCACGTGGCGAAAGAGCAATATTTTTTTCTGAAACCTCCGTAATTCTAAGCTTTTTCCTGGTCGCATGAAATTCGAATTATCGAGAGTTTACTGTATTATTCCTTAACTGGCGCTACAGTTCAGAGAGGACTTAGGCCTCGTTTAATATGGCTCGCCAGCCGGCACGATCTTTTGCTAGCGGCTTCCAATTTTGCACGTCAAGTTGGTTCAGGTCCTTCTCCAGCTGTGTGAACCATTTAATTCGCGGACGACCTCTGTCGTGTTGTCGCAGGGATTCGGATTCTTAGATTCTTTGTCCAACTTTAAATCCGAACCCCTAAAACAGTCTTATTCACAAATGTTTTATGCTAACTGCACGTGCTCAACACGCACTGGTGAAAGCTTTTATGGCGAACAGTAGAAACGATTCCTTTTTTTCAATTTTCCAATTTATCCATTCTTTACTATGCATATAGAGTTCCAAATTTACAAGGTTTGGAAAGCCGTATGAGCGTGTCTGCATAAGACGAGCTAGCCTTAACATCAACGCGGATGAAGCCAGGCCGTCGAGTGACGGCAGGTGAGTACAACTATCTTCGAAGTAGTTAAGCGGCAAGCGGGAACCCGACGAATGAGATCGTAACGCAAATTCGTTGCAGAACCGAACCATTGACAACCGCTGCTACTTCGGTGTATCAAAACAACTAGTCTAAACAACTTCATACCTAAAGAGTTAGGATCGTGCTCTGCAAGAACTTTATGGTGTCAAATCAGGGACGATAAGCAAGGCAGCAGAGCTGATCCTTTAAAGAAAAAATCCTACGTCGCATATTTGTCTGCAAGGATGATGAAGAAACACGAATGTGAGGAAGGCCAAAGTACAATTGCAAGGTTCATGAGTTATACAAAAATTTGGCACTGTGCTGAAACGCAACCGCGATTTCATGAGTTGCACAAAGGTTAGTCACTAGCCTGAAGGCAAAATCAAGTCGACAACGCTCAAGCTAAGATTTTTTTCGAATCTGAGCTTCCTGCTTCGTCTTTTCCTGAAGAAACGCTGAATCTTCGGTACAAAGACTAAGTCAACGGGGATGTAAGACTTAGTTGGCTTGCTCTTTCAAATTGGAAACAGCGCCCAAATATTAGAAGTCACCATTTGAACAGACACAGACCATCCAAGTGAGAATAACATCCTGCTAATTGTAGGTGCCGGTAACACGGGTTGCTGGTACCTTTCCAGGAGTCCACATCCATTGGTGCTAACCACAACCACAAAGAAAGACCATCCAAGGGAGACAAGGCTGACAAATAAGTGAGCTAAGAAGACGCCAAGCAACTTCGAATTGTGTCGTAGAGTCGAAATTGAGATTAGGAAATAAAGTTTGTCATAAGGTTGTTATTCTTCCTACATCAATTAAAGTAAAACTAAAGCTCATGGACGTATACGAATTTTACATCCCACTGTTCTCCGAAACCATATTTTTAGATTCTACATAAATCATTCACACATCATATCATCATTCTACACATCATCAGAACATATAGTCGCAAGTTCTAAATCCTGTATTTGCGATTCTTATATGCAAGCAAAAAACCGCGATAATGTTCACATTAAATGCGTAGTATGAAAATCAAGTTCTACAGCCACCAGCTGATAGCATAAATGCAGAATCTCGTCGTCGACAGTCGTCTGTCAGTCAGAGAGATTCATAATTGGCTCGTTCAAGGTCTGTGATACCCAGTGGTCAGGCTAGATGAGCACAGTGGCATGAGATTAAACAATGAAATGATGAAACAACTGTCTCTGTTGGTTACCGGCAACATATTTCAATTACCGATAATGACCTTCACACAAACACACACCGTTCCGTCCATCGTCCAGTTCTAGAGACTTACATAATTTCCCAATGATAATGAAAACGAAAATAAAACTGAAAATGTTTCGATTTACATTAAATCATTAAATAAGTCGACAGAGGCACACTTTGTTGCGTTAAAATTCAAATCAGGAGGTCATCACCGTCGTGTCGACGTGCAAAAATTCGAAAACAATTTACACGTCGCATGAAGGCGATAAGAGCTGTGTTGATCTCTGTCGCGTTAACTCCTTCCGAGTTGATTTTTCTTTTGTTACTTTTTTGTTATCACAGGTCCATTCTCTTGTTTATCAGTTAAGACCAACGAGGTGGTGGTGATATTTTTGCCTTGATTGGGGAACCACATACCACTCAATTACCATACGCACTTGCATTGAGAGGAAGAAAACTTGCTGAACAAGTGAACGACGCGGCGCGGCCTCCCGACCACACGATGTACCCAGTCTCATTATCTGTCCACGAGGCACAGAAGTGGGTGCATTGTTTTGTGTTCCGACACACTAGTTTGCCTTGTTCGGAAATTATATGGCGCAGGCCTCTCCTCTGAACCTACCGAGAGAGGTGAAGATGCCTCGTGATGAAAACATAAAAACCTAGCTTAGCGATAACGATCAAATCTAATTAGGTTTCCTTAATGTAGTTTACTCTACACAGGCCCCTCCCACTTATCTGGGGATGCATTGTCTGGGAGAGCACCAACCACGCATTTACTGGTTGTCAGTCGTTCGCCGACAACGACGACGACGAGTCCATGCACTGAGGTAGTGACCAGGGCAATGTCACACAATTTTATATTTTATTTCTCGTTTCTTTAATGAATCTTCAATGTACACATAAAAGGCACCCGGACTCACAACCGATTAAACAGAGAAAAGAAACACATTAACAAAAAATATTTTATTGTTTTTCTGATTGGTGTTGACCCACATACAATTTTGATAACAACTAACAATCACAGTACGCAATTGGAATTCGACAAACTGGAGGTAGATTAACAAACGCGATTTTTATAAATAGAAAAAAAACAACAAGAAGTAAACACACCACCACACCACCACCAAAAGGAGAAAAATATTTGGAAACGAAACACGAACTACCTTGACTTATCTTGGTGCTAATGTCGGCAGACAAATGACCCGATTAAGAAGTTCCTATCAATGAAAATATTTCTGTTTCTGATGTTTGGGCTGGAGCTAGGTGAAGGACAAGCAAGCAAATGAATCTATTGTTGGAATGAAATCGTTGTATGTGCAAGAAGTATCAACAACTTTCACTTTGATTCTGCAATTTATTCAAATGAAGTTGATGTTGATGTTGAACCTGAGGCAAATAAAAAAGTTACAATCATTCACAACATGTGAAATGAAATGAAACGAAACGAGAAACTATCTCAGTCACAAAGGAACTGGAATTTTCCGTCGTTAATTGAAAGACCAAATGTGTTTTTCTCTCTGGGAAGAGAATATAATATTTATGATGTATGTGAACTTGATAAAAATCATAATCTTGGGAAGCGTGTAGACATTTCAATTATGATGTAAGCATCTTAAGTTCTTACATAAGTCGTACTATTTTTTTTATGTTGAAAGGGAGCGGTGTGACGGTGTAAGGAATTCGGCGAAAGAATTATTTACGTAAGGTTGTGAATAAATTTCTAGGGTCTCGGCAAAGTTTGTAAACAATAAACACACGACCAGCAAAAAACCAACTTTGTAAACAGAAGCACCCGACAGTGGTTGCGGCAACTAAACGGAGTGTCTAACGATGGCCAACGTAGCAGTTTATACAAGTCTTTCTTATCGCCAGACACACTCTAGCTTAAAACTAACACAGAAGCATTTTCTTTAGTCGCAAAATAAAATTCGCCCTCTAAAGGCAAATTATGACGCACGCCCTTTACCAACCGCTCTCGTCCAGAGTGACGCGTGCCCAACACTTCCATCGTAGGACTGTTATCAACAAGCTGTGTTCAAGACAACGATTTCAAGCTCACGTCGTGCTGGAGAAGGTCATGCCATTAAATTGTTGCATATTCTAAAGTTTTTTGCTTTCTTCATTTTGAAGTTAGAAATTTAAATTTTCTCGAAATAGCTGCTGCCCAGTTTCGTGTGTCTTCTATGGACAGAATTACGGTAGCGTTGACATAAATGATTCAACGAATTTTACAGAGTCGTGCAAAAAATGTGCAACAATATTGAAGCCTCTTCATCAGAGTAAGCTGTCCCAGGGCAAGCGATATAAGTGCATCATATTGTTTGGAAGAAAAATGTACACTTTGGGACTCATTTAGTGTGGCATTGTCCACCTGTTATGATGTCAAGCGAGCTGTCGAAGTAGTCCTTAATGGGAGAGGAACCAGTTCAACTAAAGTTGTCATATGACGAAGAAAACAAACGAACATGGGCGACTTGAAGAAAAGAGGCGCAGAAAATACCCGCCTAGAATAATAAAAATAGAAATATAGAAAAAAAAATAACAACCAGAAAAATATAGCCAGCTAGAATAATAAAAATAGGAATAGAAGAAAAAAGACGAAGTTGGATAACTTTTTGCCATTAGCAATCATTTGCAGATCCTATTCAGCATGCTGTATATTATAAACGACAATGGCCTCCTTTCACGTTTTAGTAGTTGTTTTAAGCCAGGCGGTAAAGACTTCACTGTGAACGAATTGAAGTACCAGTGTTCGAATCATCCAATAATTTTGTCGCCAGTGCGAACCGGCAAAATTAACAGTGCACATCGCACCACAAATATAATAAACGGCGTTTTTCCCTATTTTGGGCAGAAGGAAATAAATGTAATTTTTTGTTGTGCAAATTCGTTTTTCGGTTTTATTTTCTTTGGACCCAAACAACCAGGAAAAGCGTAAAAGTACACACAGCTCATACAACGCACTACCAAAAGAAACCCTAATAGCTTCTTTGTGTTTAATAAATCGGTTGCATTTTTTGAATTGGAAAATTAACATTTAGGTCGATCGCAAATGCATGATTTGGACGATTCGGGCCCCAATGGACTTCTGTTCGTCACTCATTCAATAAGTCGATTGAAAGCAGAGTTAATGAAGTTTCTCATTGTAAATGCCACATGATCATACTGCAAATTGTTTAGTACAAGATTTGCAACAGCAAATGACCACTAAAATGATGTGATCTATTTTCGTGAGGTAACCCACAATCTTTGATTGATATTCATTCGGTTTGCGTGTCCGTTTAGCCGTGGTCTTGACTGTATAAACAACGTCGAGGGTCCAAGACTCCTAGTCGTCCTCTCCTCTCACACGCCGAAGTATGTTCAAAGTTTAGTTTGTTTACTGTCGAATAGTTTCTCCGAGCTTAAGAAAATAAATAATTTTTTTTCGCTTCTGTTTTTCGGTGCAAATACTATATCTAATCTAAAAACTTCGTCGTTTCATTTACTCTTTCTTTCTTTTTCCCTCGTAGCGGTGCTCCAATTTTTCTCTTTTTTTTCTTTGTTACATTGGGTTTGCTCTAGATAAGAAAACGATGGCCTATGAATTTTTTTTTTTATTTGGAACGGGTTCATTTTGTATGGAAGAGCATCAGAGGGTAATAAAAAAAAGCGGTGTGTGTTTGATAAGCTAATGATGATATGAAAATCAACAGCACCAGCTCAAAGTAGCGCTCCATGTTCGGTGAAATGTAACCGAGCATACAGAGGTCTGCGAAAAAAAAAAAAAAAGATTCGACGGAAAGATCTTTTATACGCACTGGTTTGTGAAATGAGTGTAATTGATCTACAACTTCAGCTCACAGCGGAAATCATAAACGAAATGAGAGAACTAGATACAAGTTGATGTGAACTGTGAGCTTCGTCGTGAGTTCGTCGACACACAGCTCATATCGATTTATTCATATACCCGACGGTCGTACAGATGTACATGCAAATATGATGTGGATATATACGAGAGAATGGTGTTATTCTAATAGTGGATGGTATTAATTACCTGATGGATGTTATTGAAAACAACAGCTGTAGTGTGTTTATTGAGTATCGAATAATAAATTCTTATAGACGCAGCACTTAATCATTTTGCAACAGTTCATTTTAATTACTTTCGATTGCTTGTTGCCTTGGAGCACACTACTTACGAACAAAAAAAAAATAAAGCATACATTAAATTGTAGCCCACTAACCGAGAGGTGAGTGTAGGTCATGATTGATTGTGTTTCGGCGATGTACCTTTAGATGACAGGAAGTCAATGAATGTGGCTGATTGAATGAGCCAAATGCGTGGTGATTAAGACGGACACTTGGTGCTTTGTTGTTTTGTTGTTATCGAGATCGGAATGTAATGAAATTAGGTTTGATTAAATTGCGAAGAGTGACAGAAGTTCTAGTCACTTGCAGTTAAACAAAATTAAACTGATAACAAGAATTTGCTCGACAAAGCGCTAAAACAAAGAGACCGATTTCGAATGACTTCTAATCAACTTTTAGATCGTAATGCGAGTCAACAAAAATTTAGATCTAGCAGTTTTTTGCCCACGATGACCTGAAATGAAGAGAACCGAACAAAATACATTCCTAATCGCACACAAAGTTCATGAAGGTTCCTGGAACCACATTCAGCTGCAAACAATGATAAAGAAAAGTAGAAAAATTCACGTTCATTGAAAAAGAGATTGGAACTGCTGATAAAGATCATCCAATGCTTCCACAATTCATTTATAATTGGCGTGTGCTAAAGGGTTTGGGGCTACCCTTAAGTGTCCAGTTGAAGACACAGCACAGGCCGAAGGTACCGAGGGAGAAATGGAAAGTAGGTATCGGTGCACGTTCGTTTTAAATGTCTGAATGTTATACTGATATGGAAAAATTGAGTTAGGAACAGCATTTCATATTCGTGTGGTATAGCTGAAGAACGAGTCTCAGCGTGTACACAGAAAATCATCTCCTCTAATTCACAAGGAACGAAGTAGAGATCCCCACAACTTTTCTTTTTGGCCGAAACAAAAACAATGTCCACTGTCCAATGCCCAGTGTAGGAAATAATAATTTTCTTTATGTCCCATAAAGACATTTTTATGTTGCGTTTCACATTTTCATTGCTTGGAACTTTTTACAACACATGAGGTAACAAGTGTTTGACTGATCCTCCGCATCCGTTACAATGTTTATGGGTGCTTACTTAACAAAAGAAAAAGCTATTTACATCCATTACATTATGTCTCCATGTTTGTTTTAATCACCCTTTAAATGCTACCGATGAGAGTAAATGAATTGTTATTTAATTCTAATGGCAGAGCATCACTAATGAGTTGTTTTTATTTCAAAATTATTCCTATGGCTATTATTTTTGTTGACATACATGAATTTTATGTTTGCAATTTTAAATTTCACTAATGGTTCAGCTGAAAATTTCATATCGTTCTTATAGGACGGCGGTGAAACCTTATTAAGTTGGCCACCGGCCACCTTATTAAGTTGTTCGGCCAACTTAGACAGATGGCTAAATTATCAAGGTGCACACTTTTTGTATTATATTGTAAAATATTTGTTTTTGTGTTTTGATTGTCTTTATTTAAACAAATTGAAAGAACAGTTCATCCCATATGCAATCGTGTACAATGTGCATATGTACACAACTGGTGTCGATGTGCATATGTACAAAAAATTGATTATTTTACCTCTTAGTTTAGACGAGGTCGACCTATTATATTAGGTTGGGGAAAAAGAAATCCATTATTTTTGCGAACTTCAAGACTTTATTTTTCATGTTTCGGATTGTCCGATTTGGGTCAAATATGCACCGTTTTGTTCTATAATTTGTTGCCATTTTAAAGGTAGCTTCATAACGCCTCTCTCATAGAAGTCTTGGACCTTATTGGAGAAAAACTCTAGTAATCGATTTTCACAATAATGGATTTCTTTTTCCCCAACCTAATATAATATGGGAAGAAAAGTTCATCGCTTACGCATGGCGTTTGACCAAATTTCAAAGGTTATTCACTGCGAGGGATGACAAAAAATTAATAATTTATGGCCAAACTCCAAGATAAGCAGGTGTACATTTTTCTTGGTGCAGATAAAACCTTGCTAAATTCTTCAGATGGCCACCTTATACGGTTGGCCAACACGACAGGTTTGACAGTACTTGAATTTAATCCACATCGTTTTGGTTAGACCAACCTACAAAAGATACTTGTAAAAGTTGACTGTCGGACTGATAGTCTTTAGGATATGTGTATGTATGTATAGCATATTAAATAAAGCAACCTCCGTCAAACAAAATAGACAAGAAAGAATTTCATGTGTTAATGATGACGAATGTCACAAATCAATGAAAACGATGACAAAAATGTATGAATTGAGCATGGAATTCCTACCGCATCTAACTTTCCAGCCGAACTGTCTAGATCTCGACCCGCGGATCATAAAAGCAAAGCACTTAAACCAACATCAGCAAACTGTCGCATGTTTCTTTTTTTTATAATAATTTGTGAACTTTTCCCAACTCTGGATAGACTAGAAAACTTCTTTCCATTGTCCCCCGACAGACATGTGTAGAGACGTTTGTGTTCCAATCAGCGTTTTTCTCATCTCTATAGAGTATTTGTCTTTTCTTTCGTACTTAAAAGAAATTTATTTTCACCATTTGTGCACAATTTTCCTTCTCTCCTTGGGCTTTGCCAGCTTCACGATATTTCCGAATCTGGCGAAGAACGTGCAACCTGTTTGCAACTAGGTGAAGTTTAAGGCGCAGCAAATAATGCTGAACTAAAAACAAATTACTAATTACAATGCTTACTATTATTGTTATACAACTCGAATGAGCTGATTTCATCCGAGTGAAGTATCCCAAAGCCATAGCATGATCAACTGAGAATGCTAGAGGCGCTAAGCTGAGCTTTCTCCAATTCTTTCCGACTAATTACTTTTGCCCTTAACTATTGCAATAAAAATATACGTGTGTCTTAATTTGCACGTCGTCGGTCTGTCTCGTAGATTAAGAGAACGATCACTGGCAGCAGCTGCAAGCCGAGCTGCTGCGAGAGCAAACTCAAATAAATGAACGACTTTTACTTTTTTTTTAGGCAATTACACGGAACTGTTAATCAGAAATTAATTGTTTTTTAATTAATTGGTAATTAACTGTTTTATGGTTGGGTGAAAGCGCTGACTTCTTTTACCGAAACTGTAGATCTCTTTAACCAGCAGACATTAGTTTTTTCGTGTAATGAAATTAACTGATTAGATTCCGAAGATAAAGAAATAGTAAAACAAAAGTTCGATAAAATAGTGGAGGGTAGACGCGTGTGCCTATCAAAAGTTGTTGTTTATCGTGAAAAGAAGATAAACTTGACAGACATTTGGTGTTCGGTGGAATCTTAGCACCTCGTAAAGAATTTCCTTCTCCCTTTTCCTAATATGATTCAAAGGCATGTTTTTTGCTCCGACCTACACCTCCCGTGTAATCAGAGGAGTGCAAGAACCTCCCTGTCCGTCGAATTGATTCGACCCAAGGACAACCATGCCGCCGCTTCTCGGCTACACCAAAGCTCGCCAGCGGAAACTGTGGCAATGGACAAATTACCTAAAAATTTCAATGATTGGAGAGAAAACCTGCAGTTTGAACACCAATGCGTCATAATAAAGTCAAACGCCGAACAGGACCTGGTCAAACAGAACTGAAAGCAGTTATTGTCCAAGAACAATTCATTGCATTGAATTTCCCCACATCCCACGACTAAATACACATATTATTTCTTCCCCTAATGTTTTTCTCAAAGAAAATTCAATTTCTCAAATCAACTTGAGCTCATCGTTTAAGGGGACAAGTCGTAGGAGTCGGTTACGCCCATAAAGTCACAAACAAACGGCTTCTATCGTCGTGCACAGGCAGTTAAAAGATTTTCAAGAACAACAACAAAAAAAAAAACTAAAAAAGCTAATTGCAAGCCCACACGACAGTACGCCTCTTCCAAAGCACAGAAAACTAGTCAGCCGACAACGATCTTCTAGCAGCCAAACGCGTTAGTTGCGTGCACAGACCATACGCATCGCGTTTGTCATTTTATGTCCCCGTCTCGGTTTAAGAAAAACAGCACAATCTATAAACCCAATCACAACTCTGTGTGGTTTTTTCTTGAACTTGATCAGACGCATTTAGTTTACCGATGAGCGCCGCCACTCCATGTATAGGAACACATGTCGGTGTGTAAATGGACACTGCGAAAGCCAAATAGGAAACAAAGCAAACAACTTCCAAACTTTTGCACGTTGTTGTCTTCCATTTATACCGAAAAAAGAAAAAAACAAAACAAAAATACAAATTTATTTCTCCAAAAATAGCCTTGAAGCGTTTCATAAGCAGCGCCCCTCATTCCATTCGAGATTTACTGCCACACAACGCACCTAGTGTGCTTCATCTTAATATGAATGTGTATATCAAGCACGCGGAATCTTCCGCAAGTACTCTCTCGATCTAAATACGTAAATAGGTCAGAGAAGAATACCCCTACCCCAAGCTGTTGGCGTGTGTAGCTAGCGTGGAATCGGATTCGGAATCGTCGCCGTTGAGACGACCCGAAAAAGTCCACTGCACTGGCATGGCAAACAAAGGAAACAGATCAGAAACTCTAACCGAGTGGCGACCAGGCCAATGAATGTGCATTTTCTGAGCCTGTATATTCCAGACGGAATTATTGAAAAACGCAGTTGCATAACGCACGCTCAGCACGTATCGGATATGTATATTGAAACTCCAAGCAAACTACGTTCCACGTTGTCTCGCGACAACGCGACACATAACCAGACTAGCTCTGTCAAGTTGTTTACGACAAGTTTTTTTTTTATTATTAATAATTTCAATTTAGAATCTATGAGATAAGAGGTCCAACCAAGCACCAGACAAACGTCTTAGCTGCGTTGTTATTGTAAGTAATCGTGGCACTCTCGATTATCAGTTTGATTTCACTACTAAGGTAACAGGCCCGTTATAAAATTCACTCTGTTTTGTAAACGTGTAGTGTCATACAGAATCAGGTTTTGTGCATATGCCACGTTAGAATGTAATTATCCTGCTGCCTGGTGTTGGTGGATTAGCAATCAAACCAAACTCGAGGCACTCGCTCTGCTCGAGCGCAGTAAGTGAAAGTTTTCAAGTTGGCAAATGCCAGGGTTTTCATGAAAATGCCAATTTTCCAGCTCTACTCTGTTGATGTGAAGTCAACGACGATTATTCATCGCCAAAAACATCAGCCGAGTCGGAACAAAGAAATGCCAAAGTCTGTATGTGGTCCACACTGTTGGTTGTGGTGTTGGTTGGTGTCATATGTTCAACAATGCCCCTGGTTGGACTATCGGTCAGCACGACAAGTGCACGAAATATTTTGTAAAGAAAAATAAACACACGTCGTCATCCACGACACGACTCAGCTGGTGGAAATAAAAACTACACACAGAGAGACAAAAAAAGAGAGAAGTAAAAAACAAGAAACACCAGAAGTGGACTCCAAACCCCTGATTAGACCAGACTAGTGAGCTACTCGCAAAACTTAGACCCTGAAAAATATTGACAACACAAAAAGGAGAAACAGAGACCGAGAGAGAGAGAGAGCGAAAAGTATTTTTTTCAAAAAAGTCAACATAAAGAAAAGACCAAAACAACAAACGAATGTGACGTAAATAGAGTATGGTGATAGGCACACTGCGCGAGCAACGTGCAGTGACTCAGAATGTACTGCTTAATGAATAAAATTCTGATGGCCTGTTCCCATAAAATTATAGCCCGGCACTGTTACCCCATCGGTCAAGGGTGGCAGTGGCTTTGTGCCGATTTTACTTGACGTTATGGCGCTTTTTTGCAAAAGAAAAAAAATGGCTCCCCAGTTCTGGAGATTACCAGCAGAGCAGTCTATAAAATTGTCATAAAACTGTTTCTTGAAGACAAAGAAATCAGCAAAATGAACTAAATAAACATTTTACGATTTCAGCTCGGCCTTAACGAGAAGATTCTTTCGAGAATTTCACAACTGATGTCTATTTTGGAAGTCGCACACTGCACATTTCTGATCGTAGCGATCTTCCTTATTAACTCAAGCAGTGAATTTGAACTTTTGGAGTCGCTCCTCCTATCACATTGGATTCACTTCTACGAATGGAATTTCTCTTTTCTCTGTCGCAAAAACAACACAAATATGTACACATCAATGATATCACTCGAAAAACTGCGTCTCGGATGTACTACGTCGTGCGTAATTGGAGCAGGGGGAGGTAGTTTTTGACAAAACGATGAGAGGGGGTTTGTCATCAAAGGAAAACTTCAGACTCAGACTGGCATATTTTCCATGCAAAGGCATTTCCCAATTAACTTTCAACGGCATGAGATGAGTGAAAAGAGAACTCATCTGCGCAAAATTTACTGTGCTATGTCAAGTCATTAAAGTTCAGTTCATTATGGTTCATTGTCCTCATTTTTGGTGTGCGTTGATGTGTAAAAAAAAAACACTTTAGGCACTTGCTATTGTTACTTATTTAGCTGGACCCAGTCTGGCGGGTGACTAATCGGTCAAAAATATTGCATGTGTAAGTAATGGACGGAAAGGGTAGAAGCATTCAACTGGTTGAGGCACTGAGAGTATAAACTGCAAGTTTGAATCACTTTTGTAATTTAGCAAGTAAAGATTTGGCCCTCTTGATATGATATAGTGCAATACATTTTCCATCTCCATCTATTTTTAGGATGCAGGAAACATATCTTCAGTTCAAAAAGTAGTAAATTCAAAATTTGTGGGAGTACATATATATAAATCATAATCATACAAGTTCAGAAATTTAAGGAGCTTGAAATTTATAGAAGTTCAACGTTTTAAAGGATTTCAAAATTTTTATGAGTTTAAAATTGTCGGGAGTTAGAAATTTGGGAGAATCAAAAATCGTAACAGTCCCAACATTTTAGAATCAACACTTGTTTAAAAATGCTTAAAGCTAGAAAATTCGTCTTCTTGGAAAATTAATGGAGTTCCAATGGAGTTGGAAATTGTGGAGATTGAAATTGGTAGGAGTTCCAAATTTGTGGAGACTTCAAAATGAAGTTTTACTATTTTTTTTTTTTTACAAACCGGAGGTGTACCAAAAATTTTACGAGTTCCAAAATTATAGAAGTTTAAAATCTGTATAAGTTCAAAGTTTAGGAGAGTAAAATTTGTGAGAGTTAGAAATTTGGGGGAATCAAAAATTGTCACAGTCCCAACATTTTAGAGTTTAAAATTTTAGGAGTTCAAAACTTGTAGGAATTCAAAAATTGTGGTTCAAATTTTTCGCAGCTCCAAAATTGAAGGAGTTCAAAGTTTTGTTTAGGTTAGAGTTACAAATTTTTTTTGGTTCAAAGTTGTGCAATTTCGAAAAATTTTTGGTATTCAGAAACTGTACGACTTGGAAAATTGTATGTGTTGGATTAAAAAAAAATTGTAAGCATTCCAAATTCGAAAAAGTTTATAAATTGAAAAAAAATCCATATTGGTTTTATTCATTTCGCAATCTCTAACGCAGTACTGTTAAACCGCCTAAAAAAAGCGATCGTCTTATAAAGAGTTGAAGCAGCGTTTACGCTTAAGCTTGTGTTTATGGTCAAACGAACGACATTTGCGCGACATATTAAATTCGCTTTTCGCACATTCGCTCCGGCATAAACACCTTCATATGCAAACATGTAAATGATCGCTTTGGCAAATCGCTTTTGAATCCCGCAGCGCGAATTCGCTTGACCATAAACGCAGCGTAATGATAATTGACACGACAAACGCGCCACAACTTTTATTTACTAGTCTGACCTGAGCCATATAGTTATGTATTCAATAAAATAAATTCACATATTTCTATTCCAAGAAAAAACATTAAATCATTCTAAGAAATCTCTCGCATTGGAGCTAACGAAATTTTACTTCTAAACTAAAAACCAAATCATCTCCTAAGATATTCTAAGGTCATTTGTAAATGTGCCGAAAGTTTATTTTCAAAACGAAAATTCGTTTCCTTTCTTTCTCAATAAGTTTCCAAATTTGTCTCAAGATCATTTCACCCCGCTATGCTTCGCATGATCTTGGAAATTTTATACACCAAAGAAATCAGACCTATTTTCGTTTACATAACACCAGCCCAGCGTACACGTGGGGTGATCAGGAGGAACCAATCGTCGACCCTTGTGAGATACGCTTCCGCTGTCTTTAGTTGTGTTAGCTTATCGGAAACTTTTTTTTCGCTTTTCTCTATGCCGATCCCACAAGAGAGCTATCGTAATTATTTTTTGTTTTGTTTTGTTTTACACAGTGGTTTGTGTAAACGTGCGAGTGATGACCTTGTGTTTAAAGAGCACTCATCATACACATTACAAGAAATACTTAGGGAGTGTCGAATTGGGGCTGCCTTTTCCCTGTCTGCGTTTGAAGAGCGCCACAATTTGTTTGAGTCGTCTGCGATCACACTCGACACGTGTCACTACACTTCACGCATTGAAATTATTTAAAGCTTTGACGAGTCAACTACTGATGAAACTTAACAGCTCGGAATTGTTGTGGAGAAACCGGATTCTGTCCAAACATTTGAGTACCGCCCCGATTGCTGGTATGTTAATCTGGTTTGGAGCGGTGTGAAGGTTAAGACCGACATTATTTGTCGGTGTACGAAATTGTGCTAACACGTGTCGTGCGTAGGGGAGAAATAAGAATAAACGCAAATTTGGATATTATTTTTGGGGAAGAGAGAAAGAAAGAAACAACTTCAGTGTACTTCGAAGAGTGTTTTGTCTGGAAATAGGTCTATGGAGAGGATGTATTTATAATAACACTCTGCGACGGGTATCAAACACAATGCATAAGCAAATTTATTCAAACCATACAGAATATGGTTAAAAGGCATTCGAAATCGGTCTAAGTCACTACAATTTTTCATCTTTGGCTGATGGAGCCGGCGAGTGTCCAAGGTTGGACTGTAGCTGAACGGTGAAACTTAAAATTATTATGAACGTGCTGACATGAGGCTCAATTCACGGAAAACTATGGTGACAACCTGATAGCCTGCTATTCGCCTTACAAACAGAAAAAAAACACAGTCAACTCAAAAAAGTCTCAAAGAAAATGCAAGACGCAAAAGTCAATAGTTTTAGAGATAAAATATTCTGCGAAATGTCTAGGTTTCTTTACACGATGCAAGAAATCGTTCATCCCCTCGAATATATCCACCCCAAACTCTAGTACAACGCTCATATCTTGTCTGATGCATCTAAGACCTCCTTGCACCTACTGGATAGAATACAAAAGTGACCGCATAAACTGATAGAAGACAATGATATTGCGAAGTTGATAGACTCGCTTGAACACCATCAAAATGTTTCTTGTCTGTCTTTGTTTTATCGCTACTTCAACAGACATTGCTCGAGTAAGTTAGCCAAATGCATTCCCCCCTTCAAATATTCACCCGCAATACTCGACTTGCTAGGAATGCTCATCAGTAGTGCCTCAAGCCTGCTTGCGGACGTGCGGTGAGGTTTAAAGACTGCCCAGTCGCTTTAGAACGCGCTTATATACAAAAATACCTCTAGAGTCTTAGGAGCAAGCAAACGTAGACTTTTGCATGATCGGCATATTTGCCTCAGCAGATCGTTAGAGAGTCTTTGTAATCGTCAGCCTGATAAAAATCTCATTCACACATATTTAGAAACTCAAAATCAAATCGAACGAATCGCAAGCCTTTGTTACAACGTAGAAAATCGGCAGTGAACGAGTCGACGGTGGTCAAGTTGTGCAGTGAATAATAAAAGTGAGAGTAAAAAGTTTTTCTACTTCTTCCTGCAAATTTACAAAAAAAAATGTTGGATTTGCACCCATAAAATAGATATGCAGTCCGACTTTCGCACCCGACTGAGTTTTTTAAGCACCCCATTTGTTACACTAAACTATAAGCCGAAACCTGTGGAGTTTGTGTCTAATAATGTTAGCTTCTCGATTTTAATAGTAAGACAATAATACTAGACTAAATTAAAGACTTTTTTGAACTTTTTTACGTACAAAGATCGAATATTTCATGTGCAATGACTTTACATGTTTTGATCAAGTACGCAATGGCGTTGTGGTGAGATAGAGTCCCATAGTACGTCTTGAGGCAAATAAATGGGTATAATTAAACAAGAAGATTATGCTATTTAAATGAGATACAAATTATCGTGAATATGGATCAAGATCAACGTATCTCACATTAAAATCTCAAAAAAGACACTTATACCTCGTCTTCTTTGCTCTTATGAAAGCCTTGTAAATGGGCTTTGACTCCTGTTAACAGGAGTCAAACACACGCAGTAAACACTAAACAGCAAGTGATAGTTATTAAAAAAGCTAGGCTTACGTTTGTGGACTTTAGTTTGCCCTCACGGCATGGAGAAAAGTACTTAGTTTACTCTATCCGTCTTGCCTGGCCTTCACAAATAGACTTATTATCAATCACCGAATGACCGAAACCGATCACGTTGATTCGTCCCAACGATCTCCTGTTAACAGGAGTCAAACACACGCAGTAAACACTAAACAGCAAGTGATAGTTATTAAAAAAGCTAGGCTTACGTTTGTGGACTTTAGTTTGCCCTCACGGCATGGAGAAAAGTACTTAGTTTACTCTATCCGTCTTGCCTGGCCTTCACAAATAGACTTATTATCAATCACCGAATGACCGAAACCGATCACGTTGATTCGTCCCAAATGAAAACACCCCAATAAACCTCGCAGAAAATGAACTGAACAGATGACACCATGCATCTGTAAATAAAACTTGCCGGCTGTGTATTCTTTGTTTACTCATTCAACGCATTCCAGGGCCTCACTGCGACTGGGGACTTACAAAATAGAATAAAATACAACTTACAATGAAGGAGGTATATGAAAAGAAAATAATACAACAACTGAGAGCAGAAGATCAAGCGCATAAAAATAATAGCAAAATGTTTACATTTTCCCTATCTCCGATCGGTGCGTTCGTACTCGGCATTGCATCCCTTTTCTCTCGATGACACCATGACACCATCACCATGTATAATCGAAATGAATGAAAAAACAATATATATGTAAGTATAATAATTGAAAGACCATGAACCACATGGAGGACGATAAACAAAGAACCAGAGAAAAGTGGTAAAATCTGCCAGACAGCGTAGAGGACCACGGCAAAGTGAATAGGGGAGGAAATATGAGAAGGAAAAAAGGAATGCTACCATATTCACCCCCACACGCGACCAAATTCGACATTAAGTGCTTTTTTTTTTGCGACGCAGAAGGGATGCCCCTTTCAGCGAGGAACCAGAGAATAGAAAGGTCAAAGACAAATTTGTGAATTAATCGCCCAAGTTCAGAGTTCGCCAACCGCCAACCACAGTTGTTCGACTCACTGTAGTTCCATATGTTTGCGAACACGACTGATGGAAGGGGTCAGCAGTGCGTCTCGACACGACACGAGAAAAAGAGAGGTGGTGGAGCACAAGAAACTTTTCTCTCGCCACCGCTGAGCTAATTCCTATTCCCCACTGGCAACTGTGTGTCATCACCCCCCCGCTCGGACTCTTTCTCTATCATGGAAGAGAGCAAAGTAAAAGAGCAAAACAATGGAAACTTCTTCTTTGTTTGCAAATAGACTCAGAATCTAGAAAAGTTTATGTTATGGTTGTTGTCATCGCCACCGTGTTGCTTGTAAATTAGAAAACATGGAATTTACTTCAGGAATGTGAAGAAGGATATCAGAAAGGAATTCGAACTCACCTTACAGTTGAGGGCTACATCCTTGACGGTCGCCTGGCCATCGTATAACTTAACATTCAGCTGCTCCAAGTTGAGCTTCTCCTCGAGGAACTGGCCAAGGTACCTGTGCAGGAGGTATCTGCATGTTTTATTCTTCAGCCCGTGCCATACGTTATACCAAGGCACCATTTCTGCTTGCTGTTCTCCTGTTACAGCAGATCGGCTCCTCTCTGTCTCTCACTTATGTTTTCTGTGCTCCAAACTGGCGTGCGTGTGTATTGGTGTGGTGTTGTTCCGCCTTTCACCCCCGCACTTAGTTTTTTTTTTTGCTTTCTTTTTTTTTCGTTTTTTTCTTCTTTAAACGTCTCTTCCCAAGCACTTATTCTATTATTATTTATCGCTAAAGCTCAGCTCCCCTTTTCTTTTTGATTATTGCAACGTTCAAATTTTTATTATCCTGTTTTGGTTTGCGCCCGACGAATGACGGCCAAAAAACAAAATAATTTTGTGGCTTTTGCCTCTGGCTGGCTCAAATTTATTTTGTCTCAATTTTATTTTGTTTTTTTGTTTTTTTCAAACTCAACTTAACTATGTGTCGCAGGACACTTTTCCGACGACAACGTCACTAGTAGCTCGCGATATATGTATGAGAATTCCGGGGAGCGAAGTGGATGAAGGAAAACACTCTTTCCTTTTTGCAATTTTCAGTTGAAATTTTCTTCGTTAGAAACAATATACGCAGTAAAAAATATATTTTTATAAGTTTTTTTCTTGTTTGTGTCTTTTTTTTTTCCTTCCTTCTTCTATGGGACACTCTTCTCTGACTTGTCGTCTCTCTGGTGCTGGTGCTGCTGCTGTTGCTTTGGTGCTGCTGCTGCTGCTATTATTTCGCGTTTGGGGAACTTTTTTACACAAAGAAATTTGGCTCACTTCACTTCACACTGCTTTTCTGTTACGCATTTACGAGTACGAGTTTCATTTTTGTTTTTTCCTCACCATTTGTGTATAAATCGACAACGACGACGATTAAGTGCTACGACGACAATGATATTAATTGAAATAATTTACTAAACCACGATGATTTTACATTTCTACTATAACTAACAATTTGCATTTTATTTTGTTGCCTCGTATTGAGATTGTAGATTTTATTTGACACTTTCTAACAGCAGGCAATTTAACGAGTTTCTGCGACTACGGAAATTTTCTTTGTCACACGAAGCTGCTGAGAAACCGAGAAACTCTCTGAAACTGAAACTGAAAACTCTCAGATCGCAGAGGTAGCGAAAAAAAAAATGAATTACAAATTTATTCTCTCTTGTTCTTCTTTTTCGTTTTTTTTTTTTTTTCTCGTTTTTGTATAAAATTCAGATTCAGACAGAAACGTACGAAAGACGACAACGAAATGATATAAATGAAACTGAAACAACCAAAATGTCGAGACGAGTGGTAAGAAAAACCGAGCGAGGCATTTGCGAAGCAGAGACTACCACAAACGAAATTCGGAATAATAAAAAAAAAAAGCAGGCAAAAATAAATAGAGAGGAGCCTCTTACTCACACACAGGCAGAGCGAACGCTGTGTGCTCTTCCTATGTGTTTTGCTGTTTTTTTTTTCTTGTGTTTCTCCCTGATTCCATATGTTCGTGTTGTTGTTTTGCTTCCTTGTTTGTTGTTCTTTTGGTGTTTTATCGGTTCGTTTGTTTTGTGGTGTTTCGTGTTTGGCTTGTTTTTGGCAGCAGCTGATTTCTCCACTGAGAGAAATGGAAAATTGTGCAAGCGAGCCGGAATGATGATGTGAAAGAAAGGGGAAATGTGAATAAAAACAAAGGCGGAGGAATGAAGTAGAATATCGCTCTGAGTGTTGCTGAGGGGAAATTTACAAGCACTGTAATCTAGTCCAAATTGTTTATGGCATGGATTAAGGGCGGCCATTTGCTCGGTAGGTATTTCGCAGGTACTCTGAGCCTCGTTTTGACCTGCAATATATGGACGGTATGCAAATCTTTTGCGGGTCGGTTGAAGGCCATCTTTTCAGTTTATCTAGGGTCGTTTATCCACCATCCCAGATTTGTCTCCTGCATTGTACGTACAATAAAACGCACTATTATGAATTTTGAGAAAAGTATTTTTATTCCTCCCGAACAATCATTTTAATACAAAAGTAAATATTGTGCCAATAAATCATATTCTTCTAGATATCAACCCAGATATTCGCAAAATTTACTCCTCCACCCATAAAAGCATTAGCAACTGTCCTTCATACCTTCGGTTCGTAATGTTTCCTAAACTGGACACTTAAGGCTAGCCTTACAGCACGTGCCAAATATAAGAAAAGGTTTTTGTCTTTAGAATTGGGCAGAAAAAACTACTCTTTCTGATCTCAATTCCATAAGCCCAATCGAAATTTATTAAAGAGGGTCGCAATGAAGATCTCCCGGTCCTCCTAGGTTCGCATCCAGTTCTCTTAGCGAATAAAGAGCACTTAAGTCGAATCAATAGTCTCACTAATGTGGGGTTATGTGTCGTCTTTAATGGACCTTTCGGAAATCTATAAATTTGAATGTAACCTAAAACCTTCCCTCTAACTGTATGAACAGATATAGGGGGGGGATAACTGATCTTAGCGTCTGCTGACAACGCGTCTTCGATTAACGTATGTGATTCACAAAAGTCCAAGTATTACTCTACAAGAACAAACAAAAGAGGAATATGTTTATTGAGTTTGAAACTATGACTGTGCGAAGACAAAGAGAATGCAGTTGAGTTTCTTACACAAAAAACTGAATTACATTTTTTGAGTAGGGTCCGATGAAAGTTTTAGAGTAGATTTAAACGGGTATTTACTTACACGTCGTCGTATTACACAGCACCTTAGAGACGGGCACACGTGTAGTTCATTGAAACACCGATACACATGTCTATTGTGTAAGCACTGCCAAAAGCCTATTCACGTCTTCTACAATGGCTACAAGGCTCAAAATTTCAGAACAGGACTGGATATCTTTCGAAAAATTCGTAAACGTTCTCAAATCCAGGCACATCCTTACAAACATTATGAGCGGTAAAGACTCATCGGCATCCATGCATAAGCTGTTTCCTCCCCTATCACACGATTACACGTGAAGGTGCTACGGATTAGTAAATAACTTTACAGTTCTACTTTCATACTTTGTTATCGTTCAGTCTAACATCGGTTTCAATTTCAATTGCACATTTGTTTGACTTTTAACTATCGGACTATTATCAAACAAAGCGGAAATAATATAAGCGTAATCCAAGATTTAAAATCCAAAGTTACACAGTGCCAAATTATAGTGCTCCACAAAAGTTTGGGTACGATAGAGAAATCTGGCGAAAAAGGGTGTTTATTTCCAAACCATATGTGACAATTTGTTTTGAAAGGTATAATTGAAAAGAGCAAAGCACTGAGCTTTCCTGTAGGATTGGCCTATCTGGATCAATTTTAAAATAGCTTAGAAGATCTGTAACCAGAAAAGCAAAGCTTGGACTTAATTCTTTAACTATTTGTTCCAACTCTCACCTAAGGTGATGAAATTTGAGTAATGACCGAAAGAATAAGATCGCAAATACAAGCTGCCGAGATGAGATTTCTGCATGCTGTTGCGGGAGTTACTCGCCGAGATAGGGTGATAAACACGACGGTGCGTGGAGAGCTCAATGTTGAGCACCTACTTCTCCGAAGGGAAAGATCCGTACTTCGATGGTTTGGTCACGTGGCACGAATGCCCCCAGCAGCAAACTTTTGTGGTGGACTGAAGCACTATGACGCTTTACCAAAGTGACGTTATGCCAAATAGATAAATTCGGCGTAGTGAAAAAATGTTTGTCTAGGCTCAGAACGTTCATTGGTCGTCGGCCTAAACATGAAGGAAGACAGTGAGGAACTCAAAAGAGTAATGAACTTAAAGTAAGGAATTCTTTTTTAAAACACGAAAATGAGTTAATATGCGGAGCAACATTTTTATTTTCACCCTCTTTTGTCCTTAGCTTCAACGCAGCACCTAAAAATGGAACTCTCATAATTATTCAAACCTGGTTTTCGCAAGACCAATCGTTTTAGAAAAGTTGCTAATTTTGTTATAAATCGTAACAAAAAAACACGACCAAATCCTTTACACAAAAGTTATGTCTTAGTCTTACAACTTGGACTTGGGCAAAACTACAGTCTCTAGTTACCCTCGATATGCTGACTAATAAGTCACTAAACTAGTTAATGGGCTGTAAGTTAAATGACTTAAGTCTTTTTTGTCTAGTGCCAGTCTCTTTAGTCACTTATTTTTTAACTTACAGTCAATTAACAGAATATTGTTCAAGGTGACTGTAATTTTGAAGTCAAACGCGGGGTTCACACCTGACTACAAATCGTTCAATTTGCTTGACAATCGTGCTTGACGACTGCAAATCGTCAATGTGAAAGAAAGTTCAATATTTTTAACTTTTTGCCGCAATTGGACGATTTGTATTTGAGTGTGAATATGTGTCGTTCAACTTCGTAGTATTTTTAATTTTTTTTTTCTGATCTTGATGGCTGAGCATCTCAGCAAAGAGGAAAAAATGTCGTTGAGCATAGAAAAATAATTTTGGATAGAGTTTTTTGAACTGAAGTTGTCAAGTACGCAGTTAAATGTGAACGCTAAGGCAAATTTGATTGTCAAATTGTACGATTTGTAGTCGGGTGGAAACACCGCTAAAGTCATTGATTAAATCAAAACACTTAAAAAAAATGTATGTGGGTCGTTTTGGTGAAATAACTGTCGTCTTCAAATAACTCCAATTTTTCCAACTCTGCAATGTCATCATTTTGCAGCTCTGCTGACTTCTTGTAGAAAGTGATTGGATCGACCTTCAAGAACGTAGCTATATGACCACTCGGTGCAAAGATTGATTAACTCCACTATTTGAAAAAAATTAGATTTAAGTGTCAAATCACTTAGTATAGTAGTAACTTCTTATGTTTGCAATATCTTTCCTTGAAAATAAAGATTACCGCCATGACAGCTATTTGAATAACACGTTGTGTATTTCAAATGCGAATGTAAAATATTTTATCGCTTTTCTCAAATTTTTGTTTTATGGAGCTAATTGATGTGCTCTGTACGGTTCATATGTTTTGGTTCATATGACTTTGGCTTATTTTAGACATTAAAAACAAATGTTCATACTTGAAGCTTGGCGTTTTGAAAACTTAAGCAGATTGAGTCCTAAAACAATCACAAATGGAGGTACAGGAAAACGCATAATTAAGTCAAACTATTTTCAACAAACCCAATTTTTATGGAAAATAGTTTTGTGAGTGAGACATTAGCACGCTGTGTCTTACATTGTCATTTTTTTAAGCATTGGCAATGATAATGGCTAGGCAACTTCATTTGTGAACTGTCCGTGCGGTAATAGTATTAACTCGGTGTGTCGAAGATTTTGAAATCGACCATAGCTCCAACATACTTGCCACTCTCAACCAATCTTCTTTCCTTTGTGATTTAATTTTTCGCCATGTTTGAAAAGGTAAACTGAAAAATTCATCGCATCATTGAAAGCAATTACTGCCTGCCATATTGCCATTGACGCAGGCTCTACATTATCCATATCCGAGGCAATGGCAATGGCAGGCGCTGAGTAAGGTAAAGAAAAATATCCTTTATCTAAATCGCAAAATGTCCTCCCTTTAAACTTCAGCTCACTTGATCTATCCCATCTTACGTGTAATATGGCGATACTATTTTATCTAGAATTTCCTCTCCTTTTGTACACTGTAACTGTACACACTTTTTCAAGTAGCTTAGCGATTTCATTATCGTGCAGGTCATTCAAGACAAATTTCTGCTTCACATTCCCGGTGAATAATAGTGGTCATAAACCATTGGGAAACACTCAGAACCTTGCATCCGGCGAGATTAACTTTGAAAACTATACCTGACTATATGAGTTTCGAACAAGGGCTTACTTTGGTCTTTTTCTACCTCTTCAAGCTGAAAACTGTTTTATTGTTTTAAGAAAAGAATTCTGGCGAGACTTTCGGGGAAAATTCCACACATGTCCACTATTTGGAAATTAAATAAAGTTTTCTGGGAATGAAGGATGAGCTCAATTGTTTTGCAAAAAAAAAACTCCTCGTCCTTTGCAAAAGACGCCGTGAAATTTGCCTGGAAATGTGTACTGCCGTCGCCCCTTTTTGCAAACGCATAGAACCATATGCGGTTGCTGGAGGAATAAGCAATTTACATGATGCTTGTCCAAAAATAATTTCAAGAGACGAATTTGTATTGATTTAGTTTTTGACCAAAACGTCCACTTTTTACTCTCTACTATTGGGATATGAGACTGCTCTTCGTCTTCGTTCCAAAAGAATCAACGAAACCCTAAAAGAATTACTTCGGTGACTGTTGATTCCTACGTAGTTACATAAGCTATGATTTTTTTTTTCGGAACTAGCTCTGTGGAAATAATATAAAGTAGAAATGAATAATACAAAGTAACGACATAGCGAGTTCTCTGTATTTCAATGAATATTCATTGGAACATTGAAATCCACAAGCCTTACCCCGGCTTGAAAAGATTTCCCCGTTACAAAGATATCGTCAAATCCGTAACCACTTTTGTTTAAACGGTTATACAAACGATATACATCCAAATCACTTTTTTCGACGAAAGCTACTCTGTCTTATTGTCACACAGTAAACTAGAGATGTAACGAATAGTGATTTGACGAAATACCGGATACCGGATATTCGGTATATTCGTTAGCCGAATATCGGGCTATGCGGCCGAATATACTTGTTGGCAACGCCCGTTGCCGTAGAAACCCAGCAAAGTGAAATTTGACAGTCGACAATCGGTTCGTCCTTTTAGACCAGACCACTAATTTTGTAACCCTCTTTACTTTGTTTTAAAACCAATATTGGAGTTTTTTAATAAATTTTAATGGTTGACAGAAGTTGTTGTAATAATTAACAATACTGTCAAGAGCAGAATATGTACAGCGCGATGCATTCACCCCTCATGTGAACAATTTGAACAGCCAAATGAAACGAGCCATTTCTTTACCTAGTGCTCACAGTGGAGGCGCGAAAAGCTAGGCTCTGGGCCTTCGTGGCCTGTTACTGCAATCTTTTGTAATGCAATCCCTGAATTCATGGAAAGAATTTTATGATTTGTGATTCATTCAATTGACTTCTCTTCATGACTAAGACTTCGTCATTGAAATCTCTCATTCTTTTTGAAGTCTTAATTGGAGCAATCTTTACGACCAATCAATTGATTACAAATCAATTGAATGCAAATCTTTAGATTGTCATTGTATTTATTGCAATCACTTTGAAGTCTTTGGGACTTCAAAAATTTTCGTTGCAATCTTTGGGATTGCAAGATTTTTCGTTGAAGTCTTTAAGATTGATGGTACGACTCCATCCCCGTCCCCACCCCCTTCTCCATCATCATAACTCTTATAGACCTCACAATTCCCAAGAGTTCAACGAAGAATTTCGCAAAACCCAAAGACTTCATCGAAAAATCTTGCAATCCCAAAGACTTCATTGAAAAATCCTGCAATCCCAAAGACTGCAACGATAATATTTGAAGCACCAAATATGTTAGTCTAAAGATTTGCATTCAATTGATTTGCAATCAATGGATTGGTCGTAAAGATTGCTCCAAAGACTTCAAAAAGAATGAGAGATTTCAATGTTGCAGTCTAGTTCGCAGATTTAATTTATGAATTGAAAAATCAGATTGCAGTCTTTTACATCTCTGGCTGTTATGTAACTAATGATGATGATGATACGCATGTCGAAACAAGCGAACAAATTGGTCTAGCAAACGGCTTTTATTGTTATAAGAACAACGATAGTAAACATAAGGCCTTCAATGTATGTAATTTGAGTTCTTCTACAACTGTCCACATATACTCGAAGCACCGTCGAAGAATTTAATCCTAATTGAGAATTTGTAGGAGTATTTATTAAAAACAAAAAAAAACAAAATGACACAATTTCGAACGAAAATGACCAGAAGGGTGAATTGGACAAATTTCGTCAGACGACAATCAGAAACTTGTGAAGCTATGCCAAATCGCATAGTAAACAGTGAGAGAAACTGCCTATAATATAGTTAACTTAAAATTTATTTTTTATAAGATGTCTCTGCTTTTGAAGTGTTTTTGTAGCTATAAAGAGTTCCCAGAATACAAGCAATATGGTTATGCTTGTCCCATTATTACTTTGAGCCACTGTAGGTGTGGATCATACATTTTCGTGGCTTGATCTTGTATTGAACACGATCTCTGTGTAATTTTCGAAATAGAATTGGTATATAAAAAGAAACCGGTCAAATGTGAGTATTACTCATCATCATCATTCATCATCGGCGCAACAGAAGGTCCGGTCCGGGCCTCCTGCAGCAAGCATTTCCACCTATCCCGATCGCTTGCCTACGCCATCCAGTTGGGCACCCCAATACTTCGGGCATCCTGGTCTACGCCATCCTTTCAGCATAAGCGTATTACTCACACGACGCAAATAAATTAATACTTAAGACATAATATTTATAAGTCAAAGAAATTACCAAATCAAAATGCTTAGCTTCACTAAAATTCTTTTTCTCATTTCTAAGACCTCTTATTTCTAGTATGTGTAAGTTCGAAAGATATAGAAACGAAGATTTTGTGTTCATTTAGGCAGGAAGAATACATTTACTTGAGTTTTGAAATGAAAAATCTTAAGAAATTTATAATTCTCAGATTAGTTGTTTGAAGTGTACATCCACTGTTTTGCCTGTTTATGAAGTAGCAATGTTCTAATGACAGCTTAGAAGGCACCAACATCTTGCTTCTTCTTCTACTTAGTCCACCGACCACATTCGAAAGCACAGTAAGGGATAAATTATCGACTGCGCAGTAAGTCTAAAAGATAAACTTGTGATGAGATGCCACATGCAAGACTTCGTTTCCTTTTTGAATTTCGAAAAAAAAAGTTTCTTTTTTTAAGTTTTTCGATCTATTATCGCATGAGTTGTTAAATGCAACTCAGATTTTCGTTTTAAGCAGAAACAGTTTTAAGCAAATTAAATTAAATAGCAAATTAAATTAAATAGCAAATTAAATAAAATCAACTATGTAATTTGTTATAAAGCTATATCTGCAAATTTTTAATGTACATTCGCCACTTGCCACTTTGGTAACAGATTGTACAAAACTATTTCTTAGACAAATGAATTCTTCTTTTTATATTTGTATCTAAAAAATAAGTGATGTATATCTTTTTGTCTTGAAATAAAAAAAAAAAAAAAAAAAAAAAAAAAAAAATTCCTCTCCAAATGCATGAAATTATTACGCGAACAACAGGGAATGCGTAAAGCTATTATTACGCGAACAACAGGGAATGCGAAAGCTAGGTTTTGGCCACAAATGAGTCAATACAAATATCCAACTCCCTATTCTCTGGCCCCTTGATTTTATTCGATAGTGTTTTTTATAACATTTTTTTGTATACTGTATTTGTGTGTAGTGTGAGACGTTTTCACATTCCTCTTAAAACGACTGAGGTGGGTTATGTGGAAAAAAAAACGTTCAAGAGTGAGTTTTGCTCTCACGCGGGTTTCGTTCTGTGGCAACTTACGACTTACGATTTAATATAAATCAAAGAAATTAACAAATCAAAATAGCATCAGTAAAGTTTTTCTTTCATTTCTAATGAATCTGAACAAAGGAAGATCCTTTCACACTTGCTGATCGCGCCAAACGTGTAAAAATTGCTTTGGTGCACTTGAGGGATGAAATGCCCGCAAGCCCGCAATGTCGTCAATTCGTTTTTAGCAGAAAACTTATTTGATTTAAATCGTTAATATCTTGAAAAATTGTGTGAAATCAAATCATAATCATAATATATTTCATATTTTTTTTATTGTTTCGCCGAGATCTACAAAATGGCGCTTTCGGATATTTAAAATTCGCATGTCATTATTTTTTGGTTTTTGGCCAATAACTCTATTTGAGCCAGAGTGCTCAAACCAGTTATAAACTAAATTTTACATAAAGACCTACATTCCAGTTTTTTTTTTTTCAAGTTTTAGGACAAATATGCTTAGAAATGGGAGTGGGGCGGCTTTTTGACTTTAAAGCTTAATATCTTGAAAACTTAACTTCTAAGCAAAAAGTTCAAAATAAAACTATTTTTTATTTTTCTAGACCTATCCAACTATACCTCACTAAATAGATTCCAGTGAAAAAGAGAAGACTTTTCTGTTTTTTTGGGATATGGCAATGAGATGACCCACAACTTCAATTTTTTCATTTTTTATGGTCCCATATTTTGGACACAAGTCAGTTTTTGATAGTTTGATGGCTAATAATAATAATAATTCCCTACCAATAAGAGTGAGGTGGTTACTGTAGGACAAATTTATAATCTAGGTGCCACCCTCCTTGCAACGATACCCATATCAAAAACAATAAATTTGTTTTGGGAATCTAGTATTAGTACTAATTTTTTCGCTAGTATGTAATTTCTTTAAACTTTTTTTCGGATCATTTTTTCTGTAAATGAAGTACATCTTTTGCTTGAGTTTTATTCTTAATTAATTACTAATTCTAAGTGGTTGACTAGTTACCAAGAGTAAAGCTTAGTGACAGACGGACAGATATTTTTATAATCAGCGCCAAACCCCCTTTCCAATGACACCCATATCGAGTTTTAATAATAAAAATTTTTTCGGGCCTTAGTATTAGTACTAAGGTTTCCTTTAATCTGCAACTAATTCCGAAGAAAATGCATTATTTATGTATGTTTGGGTTGCCTAGATACACCTTCACACCAAATTTCATTCCTTAACTAACTACGACTCAAAAGTTATAAGCGTTTTTGCGAATCAGACAGACAGACAGACGGACACAGGCACAAATTAGACATAACGAGATATTCATCTCCCTCGTGTCTCTCCCCTAGTTTTTTTTTGACATCGTTTTTTATAACGTTTTTTTTTTGACAACGTCACTTCCTATTTGTGAACGTCATTCTCTATCGGTGTAAGCCCGCCAAAGCCTTATTTTCCAAATATGATGTTTTGCATTTTTGTTTACATAGCAACGCATGGCAACGCACCTTATTTTTTTCAAATTTATGACGTTATTTTCAATGCTAATTAAAAAATAATTTTCCCTACGGAGAGATTCCACTACAAATGTTCGCAAAGCAATCTTATTAATATTTCTTTAGCTAGAAAAAAAGTCTAAAAAGTCGCAGACAATATTGGAATCAATGGAAAAAGTATGGGAATGCTTGAGAGAGATAAAGATTAATATTTTAATATTGAATAATACTGAGGAAAATATTATATTTCAAATTAAATTTTGCCAATATTATTCGTCATGCTCCTTTTATTTTTCTTAAAAAAGCTATATATTTTACAATTTTATTTGAGCACATATGTTCTCTATACTTTTTAAAACGACTTTTCTCTCTCTATACTTTTAAAACTAAAACTGGGGATGCGTTTTATTTATACGGATCATGAGAATACACTTTTTCGTGACAATATTTGTTGAACTTAAGAAAGAATATAGTTGTTAACTTAAGTTATTTAATATAAGCTTTCATTTCTTATCCTATATAAACTCATTTTATTTGGTTATATAGCCTAAAATTTTAATTAATATTTATCTGCAGCCGCAGAAACGTCCTCCGTTAAACAATGACGGACTGAAAATTTATAGATTTAACATTAGGGTTGCTGCCTGAGTAGTAACTAGTCGTACGCAAAGTACAAGCTTGCTTAGTTTTGTATTATTGAATGGCAGCTTAATATATTAAGCAATTACAACATAGAAAAACTACTACAAGTTTTCTTAAACAAATTTTTGAAGGAAACAGTTGCTATTACTTGACTACAGATGTTTCATTTCAAACAATGTTTGCACATTGAATATTAATCTTTAACTTTATCTTATACTCTCAAATACTTCAATTGAAATTGATTTTACTTCATCCTAGAGAAAAAACTGAGAAAAAACTCAACTTTAAAAATAGTGAAGTAGAATTCAATTCAAAAATTTGACCAATAAAAAAAAATGAAACTAAAATGGTACTACTAAACAAAACTTAGTGCTGTTATTTATAATGAATAAATAATAAATATGTTGTTTAAAATAACAATGAAGCCACTATTTTTACCTTAAATTTAGTTGTTGGTCAGACTATCATTTTATAAGAAAGAAAGACAGAAAGAAAGAAAATTTATAAGATTTATTTATGCTCATTTTTTAATAACATAGTCGACATAGCTTATCAAATCGTGGAGAAACCCTGAACTTTTTTGGCGGGATGTGGGCAAAACCCTGAATTTTTTGACATGAGAGTGGTGGAAGTCGTACGAGCTGCGAAAGTATGTGTGAATTTCTAAGGAAAAACCTATACACTCTCAATCCATAAGACATCGGTTCAGCTAAACATCACAGCTCCTGGGTTTCTGAGGGGCTTTCCAGACTGTAAAGTTGAATATCTCGTTATGTCTTATTTGTGGACACAGGTGTGATTCTATAAGGCTTTCGTTATTCCGTTGGAATGAAACCCTAAAAATGAGCTAGTGTTCGGTGCTTCCTGAATTTACTGTCACATTCGTAAATTAGTGTCAAATTTATTGATGGAGACAGGGTAAATGTCAGCTGTTCAGATGTGTAACTATTCTGGAAGCGTCCAACTCTAGAACTGATCACAAAAGATAGAGAAACTCATGACAAATGTACTCTACCGCTCCAGACATAATTTTAAAGTTAATAGCTGGAGGTCGAGACATAAATCACCATTTTTAGGTTCAACGCTGACGTCTACGCCGCTGTGTCATATGAAACCCAAAATATGAATTTTCCAGCTAATCAAAAGCAACGAACCACAAAAACGTATTAGGATCTACTCACATTGTGTGGCAAATCCCAAATGCCAAAAACTCGTAGTAGATCGTTCATGACCAACCCCACAACAACACTCGACCCGTCTACCATTTCATCCCCAATTCGTTTCACTGAGAGACCCAGCCTGGGCCCAATCAAAATCTCCACTCTCAGCTAACGGAACACCACGCACGCACACACGCCTAACAACTCAAGTAAACGTCGTGCGAAAGGAGAGAGAATCAAAATAAAAAGCATCTGATGGGAAACGAAGAGAAAAATGCAACCATCACCCAGCAGCGTGCACTTTCCTCGTAACAGCACACGCGACGACAGCGACACTGTTTTGAAGCGTCGCCTAGCGGAAGCCGCCGAAGAAAGGAGAAGACAAACACGAAAAATCTCTTCTATTTTTTTATTTTTCGCTCATGACAGACTACACAGATTCGTTCACTCCTCCCCCTTCTCCACCTGATGCTTGTACGGCTTGCATTCGGGGTGCTTGTCGGTGAGGAAGCTCCGCAGCTCGCCGTAGTGGGCGGTGGTGTCCAGCCGAACCTTGTCCTGGTTCCGCAGGTACTCGCGCTTCTTAAGGTACAGCTCGTAGCCGCGGGTGTTGGCGAAGAACGGCGGGAACTTCTTCTTCCGCAGGACGATCCTGTCGTCGAGGACGTGCTGCGTGAAGTCCATGACCTCGTTGATCTGGATGTCCTCCTTCTTCCGGCAGACGGTCGGACTGGCGACGACGCGCGGCAGGCCGCCGAGCTCCTTCCGGAACTCGACCAGGTGCAGGCCCTTCTCCTCGGCGATCTGCTCGTGGGTCTTCTGCTTCAGCAGCCCAATGAAGAAGGCCTTCACCACGTGCTGCAGGTTCGTGGAGCCCTCCACCTTCGCGTACAGGTCCTTGATGCCGATCACCTTGCAGATGGCCTGGATGGCCCGGTGGCACACGAGTCCGTAGCCCTCGGGCTTCTTCGACACGAAGATCTTCGTCTTCCCGAACTGGCAGTAGAAGTCGTGGAAGACGGTGTGGTTGTCGCAGAGCTTGATGTTCATCAGCTTCTGGCCGGCGCGGTTCTTCGACTTGCGCAGCGCGGCACGCACCTCGCTCGCCTTGCCGAGCGCGAAGCCGGCGAGTCCGTTGCCGTTGCCCGTCACCGAGAGCACCGAGAACCGGCGGGTCCTGCCCATGTTGCCCTTCATGATGAAGACGATCTTGTTCTCCAGGACGATTGTGTCGAAGCCCTCGAAGTTGTCCTCGCCCACCGCGTCCGGCGGACCGATGCTGCGGCCGGGCATCTTCGTGCCGGACCAGCCGCGGTCGATGGGACTCAGCTTTGTGGCGCGGAAGCCGCTCATGGAGTCGCGCAGCTTGATGAGCTTCTTCTCCCGCTCGGGATCATCGGGCAGCTTCTGCTGGCGCACCAGTTCCTTTCCGCGGATGATCGGTGCGTTGAGACCAGGCCACTGGATGTTCGTGCTGCCCACACCGATAATTTGGCCTCTGTTCAGGTCTTTGACCAGCTTTCGGCCAGCTCCACGGCCACGACCTCGCTTCTTGCCGGCGTTACTCACGGAAATCACTCCGCGCCAGAGATCCTCAGCGGGAACTGTGAAATAGACGGGGGATTTTGATCACATAACCACACAAAGTGAGGGAGGCACTTACGTTTGTTGAAGAAACTCGTGCAACGGATGGCACTGACTGTGGGTAGAGCGCTTTGGAGGAGCGCTTCACTTTGTTGGATCACATTTTGGGCTGGCCTAGCGGCGATGTGGAGTTTTTGGAAAGTTTTCACAAGCTGACTCGAGGTGGATAAAATTCTTGCTGCCATTTTTCGCAGCAAGCCTGATTGGAATTGACGTTTGGTTATGTCAGAATTATTCGTGAAGGTGATGGTTGCTGTCACTCGTGCATAGATGGCGGTAGTGTAGTGAGAGAGATTGTGATGGTAGTAGATTTTCGAAATGCATTTGATTTAAAAAATTGTGTATTGTATTTTGAAGGAAATTTTGAATATATAAAAGTTTTAGGTGTAATTGCACTTTTGAAATGTAATTTTAAGTTGAGAATTATGTATTTAGTACTTATATATAACATAAATAAATAAAAGCAATGAATGTTTAAACATTTTCTGAAACAATGAACAGCACCTTGGAACTGGACTCGGGTAAAGGACGACAAAAATTGATTCTGAACTAGATTGTTTATACTAAATAAGGTGTTTTTTTTGTCGCACATTTAGTTTATAGAATAGAAAAGCGTGGACTGTGCAACGCAATTAAAATGTACCCCATTATATTTAGCTGAACACACGTGAAGTCTGCATGCAGATGTGTGCTGCAATCAAACAAACATAAAAAAAATATATTTGAAATTTAGAGGTACCTCTGACTTTTGACGTTTGCATTTGTTTATTAATTGTCTAGGAAACGAAAATAATAGCTATATGTTGTCCACAAATGAGCCAATACAGATACCAAACTTCTTCTTCTCTTGCCCTTTGATTTTATTTGACAGCGTTTTTTATAACATTTTGTGTCTGTGAATACGTGTGAGAGCTTTGAACAACAAATCAAACAAATGTGTGTGAAAATGATGAGCAAGTGTTCGGTGCTTCCTGAATTAGTGTCAAAATGTTTCCTGTATTTCAGCTACATTCGAGAATTACTGTCAAATTCATTGATGGACGATGGGCTTCCTGAATTACTGTCAAAATGCTTCCTGTATTTCAGCTACATTCGTGAATTACTGTCAAATTCATCGATGGACGAGGGGAAATAGCCGCTGTACAGTTGGGTGTCTATATTAGGTTGTCTGTGGTTGTCTGTGATGTTGTCATAGCAACTGATATGCCGAAATGTCTTTATTCTGCACGTTTGTCACGTCTGAGAGTATGCATGCAACGCGGCATGCAGAAAATCTGCTCATCTGTTTCCAGCATTAAAAGCTCACTTTTTGATTCAAGCCTTTTAAACAGTAATTCGTTAAATGCTTCTTTGCAGTTTTCGTAGTCGAAGTCAAAATTAAGGTGGTGATGTGAATAGATTCCTTAGATCGAAGTAACTTTCAGGCACAAATGAGCTAAACAAGATATCCATCTCCCTCGTCTCTTTCCCCTTAGTTTCATTTGACAGCGTTTTTTATGCAATTCCTGTCTGTGAATACGTGTGAGCTGCAAATTGGTTCCTGTTTAAGATTAGTCATTGCAACCACCAATTTTTTTTTTTGCATGTTTTAGGTTTATTTTAATGGAAATATCTACAAAAAATGTTTCTTTTGTTGCAATGCATATTTCTCAAACCATTACTCAAACTATAATAGCACATTTAGCCTATTTATATCAATTAAAAAAATTTATTCCATGCTTTCAAAGAGTAACGTCCATCCACACACCGTACAACAAGCAATGGCGGCGAAAATCTAAAATTTAGAACAAAATGGAGTTGCTCGGAAGCATATAACAATGTGCGTGCATTTGCTCAGAAGCCCAAATAAGTGTGCGTGTAAAATGTGGGCAAGGGGTTTTCCAGCCTGGAAAGCTGGGTATCTTGTATAGGTTATTTGTGCTTTCAGGTTACGACAATGTTTAAAGAAGCCTCTTCGAATTTAAAGTAAGAATCTGGGCTCTCATCACGTAACGACGTAACGACTATCGTCTGACGATATCGTTTGAACGATAGCTGTGCTTCACGTAAGCATAAAAAAACGATATCGTCAAAACGATATCGTTTTCTCTACTTCACATAAGCAGAGAACTGTCATTTGCTATCGTCTCGACGATGCTTTTCTGACGATACCTAATTCACTATCGTCCTGGAGCAAATTGTGAAAAACATTGTAAAATTGTTGGCTTAAATAAATGAAATATTGTATTTAGTGCTGAAAAAATAGTTTTGCTAATGTTTTTTTTGCATTATACATTGTTTTTCATACAAGAAATGCCTTTTTTATTTCTCACATTCGACCTGCAATCATATATCTAACTCATATTTTCTTTCCAAATCATGGAGAACTTTGGTTTGAGTCCTTGTTCAAGTAAATGCCAGTTGTGGGGAGGAAATGAAATGCTTATAAATAGATGCTAATTTAATTAATTCAAGCTTATAAGTTATTTTTATATGAACTGGAGTGCCTTATACCTCCTTAGCACTCATTACCTATACTTTTAATTCGGTCTTGGACTTGAAAATACAAAAGGAAATTGAAAGATGACAAGCAGTTTTTATTTTGACATAAGGAATGTAGCATTTAGTAGCGCTCAAACTGTGACTATAGACGAGACGATAGCGATAGTGATACGTGAAGCAAACTTTTGACGATAGCGTTGACGATAGTCGTCTTGACGATGATCGTCTGAAAAGCTACGTGATGAGAGCCCTGGTAAGGAATTTCATCTAAAAGTGACTTACAATGGGACGGTCACATTTCATTCAAAGATCGTTTCAGTTGCTGTTTAGATGTCAAGCATTTTTTAAATGGATGAAACGATGTGTGCTGGGTAATCAAAATGGCACTTGGTGTAGAATTTACAGCAACACAAAATTTACTTTAAAATCGGATACTTTTATACATGTATATTATGTAAAATATAAAATGTGTTTACACTCCCATTTTTTTATGATTCCGCAGTCAAATGCATTTTGTAGAAATGTCTTAATTTCCTATAATTTGCCGCCATAAATTTTTAAATGCGGGGTTGATTTTCTTCAAGCAGAACACAGAAGGTCATTAAAAATGCGAAAATCGCACGATATTGTATATTGTCCCCCAACAACTTGGGATGTCTCCAAACTCAGCAGACATAAACCTTATAGAAAATCCTTGCATTATTTTAGATTGTGAAGTAAGGAAAAGAGGTTTACTTACTTACAAGCTTAAAAAATTATTTGCTCGCCAATGTTGTGAAGTGTATTTCTTTGATTCCTATAAATTCCATTTTTTGATTGTGCACGAAAAAAATGTCTGACTCTTAGATCTTAACCTAAAAGACACTACTATGTTATGCTTCGAAAAATTAAGATCCGACCTTAAGAATTGTATAATAGTTCATCCCGCTCCCAGCTCGAGATCAGCAGCCCGTTTATAAGAAAAAAAAAGAACTATTTTTTTTTTGGCATCCTTTATGGACGTCAACCTTATTAAGAAGAGCGTGCTTTTTTTGTGATTCATATTAAAAACCTACAGTCAGCATCAAAAGTGAGTGTACAGGACTATAGCTCCTGCAGAAGTTTGTGTATCTTATTTTACAGGATAAACTTTGTTCATATGACTGTAGTACACTTACTTTTGACGCTGACTGTATATGACGCTCTAGTTTACGGAAACTTCTAAGATATTTAAAAAATAAACACTAGGAAGAAACAAATATCGTGAATTACTGAGATCGTCTTCAAGTTAGTAATTCGAGGTTACCTTTCAGTTTTTTATAATAATACACTAAACACACGATAATTCGAATTTCATAGGACCAGCAAAAAATGTTGAATTACACAGTTTTTCGAATTAGGGAAGTTTCAGAAAAAAAAAAAAATATTTTTCACTTTCACGGACGCATTTCAACTAACGGTAGTTGAAGAAAAACAAATAAGCTTGAATTTGAATTATAGAGAAGCCATCGTTTTCGAATTATAGTGGTTTTCACGTATTTTTGCACAAAAATAAATTCGAATTAACGAAGGAACTAAATTGCAAAAGTTTTCTTCGATTCTCAATTATTTTTATAGGGAACTGTGAGAATGCTTCTAGATTCATACAGAGATTTTTGAATTATAGAGTTTCGAATTGTAGTAAAACAATAATTGGGTGGCGTAACAGCTTGTCTAGTCTTTTGTAGATGCCCTAAAGTCGCAGTGTAGAATGTGACTTACACACATGGAAAAAAGTATTGGCACAGATGCTATTTTCGAAAATAGATTCCATTAGGCTTGAAGCGACGCACTATGCTTAAGATTTGCATTTTTCTGAGAGAAACCTGAGAAGCATATTTATTTACTTATTTTATAGACAAAAATTATAAATTTAATAGATTAAATACTCGAAGCACTTGCTTATGAAAATAACATCTGCGAGGCGAATTTTTAAATTTCGCGGGCTACGTACTTTCGATTGTCGATTTTTTTTATTTTGTTATGTTGGACAACTCGTCTTGAACATATGCCTACTGTTTCAGCTATAAAGCATATTTATTTTGTTTGTGAGAGGCATACAAGTTAGACGTGTTTCGCGTGTTCGGCGATTTCCTGCTGTCGAAAAAAAGTGATCAAAGAATTTGCATTCAATTTTGTGTGAAAAATGGAATTAAGTGCTCAAAAACACTTGAAATGTTGACAGTGGTAACGGTGAGTGTAGTCTGAGTCAAAAAAATACAGTGCTTCACAAAAGTTTGCGTACGATAGAGAATTCTGGCGAAAAAGGGCGTTTATTCCCAAACCATGTGTGACAATTTGTTTTGAAAGGCATTTTTGAAAATAGCTTTGCTCAAAGCTTCAGAATTTTGAGTTTTGAAACAAATTGTCACACATGGTTTGGGAATAAACGCCCTTTTTCGCGAGATTTCTCTATCGTACACAAACTTTTGTGGAGCACTGTCTTTACAAGTTGTACAAGATTTTCAAAGAAAGTTGAAAAGATGTGAATGACGACGCTCATGCCATGCAATTTTTTTTGGAAATTTCTTACATGAAGTGTGTGGCAGCGAAGTTCGTTCGAAAATTGCTGAATTTTGGCAAAAAAAAAACTGTCGCATGAGCATCGCTCAGGAATTGTTGAATGACGTCAACGGCCATTCAGATTTGCTTAAAAGGGTCATAACTGGTGACGAATCATGAGTATATGGTTATGACATCCAAACCAAAGTCCAATCGTCCCAGTAGATCCATTTTTTTCGACAGCAGGAAATCGCCGAACACACAAATCACGTCTAACTTTTATGTCTCTCACAAACAAATTAAATATGCTATATAGCTGAAATGTAAACATATGTTTGAGACGAGTATACCAACATAACAAAATAAAATAAAGAATAAATAATCGAATGTACGTAGCCCGCGAAATTTAAAAATTCACCTTATTTTTTGAACAGACCTCGTAGAATGTGACTTACACTCATGGAAAAAGTATTGACAGGTGCGATTTTCGAGAATAAATGCCGTTGGGCTTAAGCGACGCATGATGCTTATGTTTTGCATTTGTCCGAGAGAAACCTGAGAAGCATTTTTATCCTCTGCTGCATTAAAAACGCAGAAGTTCCGGCTCTTGTTGTGAATTGGCAATTCAATCGATCAGTTTTAGATACTGATTCAGTCGCCTCCGTTTGTGTAAGCCAAAGAAGTAAGGCGGCTTCTGGCAAAATTTGAGTAATGATTTCCGTCTCAGGCCGACGCCGACTATAATGAAAAATTGGATGCAGTTTTATGAATACGAATGAAAAATTTGAATGTTTCTGTTTTCAAAGCCAGGATGCTATGAAAAGTGCGCTGTGCCTGAACCTGCTCCCAAATCAGAGGGAGAACACAGCGACTCACCCATTTACCTTTCCCCCCAAAATTAATACGAAATTTTTATTCTTCAGAAATTTCGCACGAAATTAATTCCCATTCATTCACGTACATATTTTTCGCTAATTACCCGCATCGATGGCGAACTTCTTGCCGAACATGCGTAACACCCGGTCTATTGTAAAGCTGACTGCACCTCCTCGCCAGCCCCCTTTTATGTAAATCAATTTTCAATAATTCGCGGAAAATGGAAATTATTCCGCCAGCAATGTTGGACAGGGCAGGAGGTGAGTATTACATCATAAAGCCGTTAATAAGCGGAATTTGCACTGCAACGTTACAATATCCGTCGACAAGTGGCCGGCGGGTGGCACTTGAAACGATTTACTCCCCGATTTCGTTGCGGAATTAATTTTGCGCAATTCCGTGATGAAGAAAAAGCTTAAAATTGATTTGAGTGCCAAAAAAGAAAAACACAAGCACCGTGGAGGGACGATGAATTCGGCGCATCTGCCGCTGGAACAAAGACTTGTCTTATCTAAATCAACATCGAGGTGTAATCTCCTTAGTTATCTCTGCCGATCCTGTGAACGGAGGAAGGACGAAAGATTCCCAGCTCCTGAGATATAAATTTTCCACCCAATTACCCGACGACAGGAGACACACACATCCATTAGTCGGGCGACGGTGACGACTTCGGCGGAACAATACGACGTCTTATCGGAGCGCAGATGAGATCGCACTAAGCAGGCCGGCCCGGCTCAGCCCATTCGAGGCCAATTACCTTCGGGCTCTTTGTTGACAGAGAGGAGGTTAGGGCAGAGGCAGAGGTACCTACGCTTCGGTCGCCAGGATGTCTGCGGGAGCGGTGCGGCGGTCCCGCTCTGGTCCCATGCGGCGGCAACAATGGACACAACAAGCAATCTGGTAATGTGACAAGATCTCAGGACTGTTGAGCGTTTTAATTCTCCTCTAATTGAGCCACTGATTGCAGCGTACAATGATAATGGGACCCATTTGAGAGCCGCGTTGGGGGTGGCTGCTCTGCGTTCTGTGTGATCTGTGTGTGTGTGCGTTTGCGGCTCGACGGGGTGCGTCGTTAGCGCGCTTCGCTTCTTAATCCCCCGGCCACTCGACGGGACCGTACAAAAGAAGTCAAAAACGCTTCAATTAATTCCATTCAGCCGACGGAGCGAGCGAGTGGTGGGCGGAGACGGTGCAACTTCGATGTGTATGCTGCATCCAGCCTCTCCATTCATCCCCGAAAAGCGCCGAGCGCCGAGGAGTAGGCCGCCGTCATGAAGACATCCACTTAGGCGGCTTGTATCACATTTTCAAGTGAGTCCTGTTGCTGCTGTTGCTGTTATCCTTGTTGTTGTGCGTGCTGATGGTGATGGTTCCTTTTTGTTCGCACTCTCTGATTGATGGGTGGGTGCTCTTTGAAAGGATTACATCGGCTCAAGGATACGGATTACAATTGTAAGATGTAAATGCACCGCCCAGCGGGACATTTCGCATTCATGAATGGTGTTCGATGGTGTAACAAGGAGATTAGCTAATTGATGGTAGTATATCCTTGGGGCGGAAGTTGGCCTCCCTTCTCTTTGTGCTCGTAAGAGACTTTGGGAATGATTTATGTACGTGCAAAGTTGTCTCTGGAAACTGGGAGTGCAGACAAAGTAGTTTGTTTTAAGGGGATGTGCGAACAAAGTATTCAATCTCACTGCAGTAAATTTGAGAATGTGTCATGAACTGCCTTTTTATAACTTGCTGAAGGTATCGTAACAGGCAGACATTCTCAGATAGGTTCAATTGGAAAAGAAGATATCTTTCAAATATGAAATATAATCAGAAAAGTTTGTGAATAAAATGAATGCAAAGAGAAAAATCACAAGCAAATTTGAATCACGCTTTTAAAACAGGAGGAGAAAAATCGAAAGCGCTGCAGTATGGATAGAGCCTCTTACTTTCCTCTGTTTTCTACACCCTCTAACTTACGGCTGAAGAAAATTTTGATTTTAGACGCACATAAACTGATGCGATATATGCGTACGAGAATTTTCGACAGAATTGCTTCCGGAGTTTGCAATTTGTTATCATATCTCGCATGGTAAGGGTTTTCCAAAAGGGAGTTGACACCTTTGAATTTAATTTGTGAACGCACCCTTTGAATAACCATCGAACTGTCATTCTCAATTTATTCAATAAACTCAACATTTTCCTTTTGGTAATGTACACAAACGAGCAACATCTGCAAAGCATAAAAATGATCTACCGAAATTCGGAGTCAGTGACCACAACTTTAAGAGCGAAAACTCCAATTTCCTTTTTTGCCTTTGGGACTTTCAATTATCAAAATATGCGTTATTGGTCAGAAGAAAATCCACAAATGCTTCATCATCCACAAAAAAGAACTACTTGGTGCGGTTTGCATGTCGACGGCGTTATTGGACCATATTTTTTGGTCGACGATAACGATCGTCACGTTGCTGTGAATGGCCAGCGTTATCACGCCATGATTACTGAATATTTTTGGCCCGAATTGGAAGATATGGACTTGGACGACATGTGGTTTCAACAGGATGATGCCACAATCCACACAGCACACGTTACAATCGATTTATTGAAAAGTAAGTTTGTCAAGCGTGTTATCTCAAGAAATAGACCAGTCGATTGGCCGCCTCGTTCATGTGATTTAACGCCTCTAGACTAGTTTCTTTGAAGCTACATTTAATCATTGGTTTATGCCAATAAGCCGACGAGGTTGGAGAGCTCAGAGCCAACATTGAACGCGTTTCGGCTGAAATGTGTGGCCGAGTTATCGAAAATTGGGTCCAACAAATCGACCGCTGCAAACGTGCCCGTGATGGCCATATGAATTAAGTCGAGTTCCATTCATAAATGCTTTGATTGAACTTTAAGCCGATAATAAAGTTTTTGAAATATCTCAAATGGTTTGCGTTTTATATAAAAAAAAAAAGTTGACAAGTCCTTATTGGTCTTTACCTAGAACACAACTACTGTGAACGAACTTTTCCTTTTATTCAGAACTTCGAATCATGGCCTTGTTTGTTGGTTAGCTTATACAAAGAAATCACTGTTCAAACAAGATTTTGATAGTTTTTTGACAAAAGAAGACTTTTTTTCCAAACGTACATACAAAATTTTGAAGAGAGCTGAATTTTGATAAAATTCCAGGCGAAGCATGGAAACTTGGACTTGAAACTTGGCCCCTAGAACAGAAACTTTTTAATTTTCGAACGTATGCTCCCGTGGTTCTATTAATAGACAGATTCAAAATTTTACATCGAAATTTTTCGTGTGGATGTTGGAGATTTTTCTTTTTTTTAAAGTCAGTGTCGCAGGTCTACCGGCGATAATCAAGCAGAAAGCGTGAATTAGTGGAACTTCAGAAGATGAAAACACTTGCAGTACGAAACTGATGCTTTCTCTTGCAGAAGCTTCCCGACTGTGACAGGATATTATGGGTGTTTTTCTTAAAGGTTTTCGCCTGAATGTATACCACCCTTTTTTCTACGACGAGGGTGGAGGAGCCTAGCCTGTCAGGTGGGGATCCTGACAACCGGATGTCATGGGTCTTCGTGGGCAGAGGATTGGCTTGGGATTTGAGTGGTTCACAAGTAACAAGGAGGACAGCTTAAGGAGAAAGATAAGATAGTCCAGTCAAATGTGAGCTTTCCATATTGGACGTAGCCAAAAACAAAGGATAGATTGTACCCTGCTTAGGATTTATACAGTAAACTCTCGATACTTCGAGCTTCTATAATTCGAAAACCTCTGTAAATAAAAGAATTCTCACAGTGCCCTGAAAAACCTCTGTAAATCGAAGAATATCTCTACAATTTGTTCCCCTCGTTAATTTTTCTTCTGAAACCTAGGTAGTCTTGCAAAAGAAGAAAACAACGAAGTTCTATCTGTGATCGTTCGTTTATTGAGTGCCGGTTTGCAGTCGATGGGTCATTTTATTTATACTGACAGATTGTACAGCTCAATCCAAGTAAGAATACAGTTTTAGCTTGTAACCATACCTCGGTCCAAAGCCTTTAAACAGTTCCTAACCCACTCTCCGACCGTTAGTGTCACCCTCTTGCTGTTTTCTTTTGAGACGTGCGACAGCCCGACACTCTACCTCTCTTCTAAAAATTCCTAATCCCAAACAAAAGCCATAAAAGCTGCCATTCAAATGCTCTCCCCAAAAACAGAGGCGACATGCTTTAAAGGCACCACAGCACCGCCGCCCAAGACGACAACATAATTCTGAAGATTTCTCTTCTAAGGACATCTCCGCCTTCGTAATGAAGATGCAAATTCCATTCAGGACCCTCGATGCATGCGAAAATTGCGCCATCACAGAAAAGTCCCCATTCATATATTTTTTGTTTTCTCTTTGCCCCTTTCACAGGACAAATATCATTCGCTCACTCAATCCAACGGTGTCGTCCTCTAATCTCACCCCTTCCTCGTCTGCATTCACAGCAAGGCTCCACTTTTATCGCATCCTTTCAATGGAGACTTGCACCACACACACTTTCGCCATTCAATGGCCGTCGTCGTCCTGCAAACTGAGTGAGAAAGGCAGAGAGCGAGAGAGCGAGATGCTAATCCTTCTGATCAAAGTTTCAATGCAATGGTCAAGCCCCGGCAACATTGACGCGCGGAGTGCAAACCAAGAACCTACCTTTGTCCACCCTGGTGCACAGGACGTCAGCAGGAAAGTCAGAGGAGGAAGAAAAAAAAAGCCCGAGTCCTCAAAAGTTCGTTATACTATAAGTTAGAGCGTCCTTCAGCGACACCTCTTCTCGAGTGGCTCTCTTCGCTATAGAGGAAGGCCCCAACCGGTCTGTCGGTCAGGCAGCGCCGAGAACGAGACAGTTCGACGCGAACCACCCGATGGCCGACGATGGCGCGCCGGTGGTCATCAGGGGCGAGTGTGTATGGCTCTTGAATCCTGTTGGAGTACGTAATGCACTTAGACGCTGCACACGAGAGGGCTGCAGGCAAAAAAGATTTTTCTATTCGCGTCGGGTCTCTTCCCCTCGACACACGCCCGCGAAATGGGGCTATTTTCTAACGAGTCTCAACACGCCGTCGTCATCCGCTTGTGAGTCGAGCATCATTCAGGATAATGTGCGGGAGTGTCTCTTCACACACACACACAGACGCACACAAACATGTGAACGGGGAGGACGGTGGATCGTCTATATAATGGACGCCTCAAGGACTCGGAGGAGACATTCGTTAAATTTAACAAAAAATGCGATTATCTCCGCACGGTCCAGGATTAGACACACAGACACCCACCCCCACATGTGCCAGCAACCGGTGGCTCCTCGAATCAGACGCACATCACAGCACCACCACCACCCCCCGGTCGACGCGGATGGCTGGCGTATAGATGGCTCTTAATATAAATGAAAAACTTTTCGAAAGCGCTCCTAACGTAATCACAGAAGATTGATGGTCCTTGTCGCTGTGCTGGTGCCGTGGAATGATTCCTCCACGGCACGGCACGACGCTGCACTCCCCCCGTGCCGTTTCGGTTCGGGTGAATGGCTGCAGATAACCGTTTACGTGGAATTATAGGCACGGCGCACAACTCCTCCGCGTGTAAATGTAGAGGAGGGCGGCGCGGCGGCTACACGGTAGTGGTAGCGGTTTGTGAAGGGCACCCACACACCGACCGACGGTGGCGGTGGAAAAGGGTGACTTCTCCGCTCCACCATTGCGCGGCTGGCTTTCCAGAAGTTTGTTGTTCTCTCAAGGGTCATAACGGCTCACCCATACTCTCCTCCTGCTTACACAGCAACGAAAAAAAGCCCTAGTCCGGATAATAATGATAAGGGACTTTCTGGCTGGCAGTAGGGTAGCCGGGAACTGTGCCAGTGTACCAGCCAGGAGTCTGTGGGAGGTGGGGAACTCTTCACTTGGCACAAAAAAAAAAATGAAAATATCGAAACGAATTTGTGTTTTGGTTTTGGAATTTCCTTTTTCCCGACGGTGGTCGTGGCTCGGTCGTCGTCGTCGTCGTGTGAGTGGGTTTTGATTTTCAAGTTCAAGTTGTACTCTTGGGTCTATCTGCTCAAGGAGGGTGTTGGGTGGTTCACCTGGTTAGGACGTTGGTGTGTTGGGAGCCGGTTACAAGTCGTGTCGGTACAACTCCGGGGGTCTGGCAAATGGGGTCATGAACTCGGAATGCAGGAGAGGAAGCGATTTCTTTTTATTTCGAATTAATATGCAAGCTCTATTTGAGTCGAGGGGTGTTTGCTGTCGATCGGTGTGTGGGACGGGAGACGACGTTCGTCGGGTGAAAAAAAAAAACGGCGGAGATAGTTGCTTTGGATTTTTAAGGAAAGTCTGGCAGTTGGACCATAGGGAAACTGCAACTTCTTCTGTTTTCTGATTGAGCTGCCTTCGGTTTAAAAGTGACGCATGATTTGCGTCGACGCATAGTTCATTATATTTTATGGTCAACCTGTTTTTCCTAGTATCATGGCTATCGAATATGATTGTCTTAACCAATAAAATTCAATATAAAGATCAGAATTGCTTAGAAATTTTACTTATCAGTGATTGTGTTGTTTTCTTACTAGGTTTTCATTAAAACCGATGTCTTTTAAACCAAACCGTTATATTACATTATGTCTTTATTTCTTCGATTGATCACATACATACTGTTTTATTTTTTACAGAAATGTGGCTTATTTTTGTTATCCTTAATGCTGAAGTATTATTTATTAGGATTAAATTTGTGTAGCTTAATGCAAAGAGGAAGGAAAAAAGGAAAAGAGAAAAAAAAAACTTCGCCGAATGTTAAACTCAGCTTTTTGAATCAAATCGGCTTATACAGCGTCGGCTAAATATATACAAGTTTTTTTTTTTAAATGCAATGCAATGAACAGAATTAATTTTTTTCCACGCACCTCACGGATTGCTTAAATGATATTGACCAAAGTTCTTGAATAGTTTACGGATTGTTGGCATAACATTGGCCCCAATCACGGTTCCCAATAAAAAAAAAAGTTCAAAAGGATCAAATTGCAGCCTCAAGGTGGCTAATTCACATTGCCACATTGACAATTTCTTTAAAAAAAAAAATGCATTACTTAGGCTACGTAGCACTCACTTTCGAAATAAGTCTTTAACATTTTCCAATGCTGTTAAATCGTAAAATGAAAGTCTAGTAAAAAAACAAAACAGCAACTTTAGAGCGGAAAACAAAATAAAAAAAAAACACTTTTATTTCAGTACCTTCCTCCATTGCTCCGTCTCAATTTCTGACAAAAAATAAAGTTCTTACAAATACATCGACTGCTGAGTTAGAAACTAATGCAGTTCGATACAGATACATTTTCATGTCTGCTGCTTGTTTTGTACTTGAGTTACAGAAATATTACGATAAACTGCACCAGAATCAATTGAATTTGATTTTGAATATCTGAAACATGGCTGTACACTTTCTTTCCACTCTCACTGTACGTATTGCTACAGTTAGGATCTTATTGACGAAAAAACGTGCAATGAAAAAAAAATTTGACAACTTAGTACATTAGTTAGTCTCAATGTTGAAAGCAGCTATGATTTTACAATTTCACACACTCAATTTAAACTTTTGCAAATTAATGATTGAGAAACAAAGCTAAAACTGATTAAGACAAACTTATAGCATTGGAAAAGGTAAATAAGCTTTTTTTAAGTACGTGTGTAACTCTGCCGCCTGTCAGTTTAGCCCTTTTATATGCTAATAAAATATCTTATATCAGACTAATTTTTAACCTCTTATTTACTTTTACTGAAATAAGCTCTAGTGCATCTAGAAGTTTGCAACATTGAATAAAATCAAAATGTTAGTTCCAACAGAATTTTTTTAATTTCGGTTACACATTGGGACTTTTTATTAGAACCCAAAAGATGTTTGGAAATGTGCCTAGCTTTAGCTTAAGTGTACAAAATTTTCAAAACGTGTTTTATTAGAATTTTTTGATTACAAGGAGCAAAATGGGAACAGTTCAATAATGAGCTTCAGCAAAATTGAGATTTTTCTTTTATTAAAATGAAGAAAAAATGAGATATGGTAAAATTTGTCAAATTGGACTGCCTTTGGGACTGAAAAAAAGTGTTCCGATTAGCAGGTGTCCGGATTATAGAGAGAAATTTGTATGAAAAATGGCTATGTATGTTCGCTGTCTTGTGGTAGTCGAAATAAATAGGTCATGGAGGTCATACAATAAGCTTAGGTATTTGTAAACATAACGCCAAAGATATATTAGTCCATTTGTGTCTGCATTATAAAGTTATTCGCGATTAAACATGTCAGTTTACGAGCCAAATTCTCGTCAGTTGTGGGAGGTTTTAATTTTCTGCTTTAATATGAAGAAATCTGCGGTTGAGGGTCATAGAATGCCTGAGACTCATCGAATGCTTTCAAATAACTATGGTGAGGCCGCTATTAGTGAAAGAACGTGCTGAGAGTGGTTTCAACACTTCAAGAACGGTGATTTTGACATCGAAGACGGTGGCGGTGGAAGAGAGAAGGTTTTCGAAGATGCAGAATTGGAGGCATTACTTAATCAAGACTCGTGTCAAATGCAATCAGATCAAACGCAAAACGAATCATACATGTATAACCAGTTTATTACAATAAGGCCTCGAATTTCGTAAAAAAAAAACGGCAAAAGCAAAGCTCCACACCTAATAGTTTATTAAATTTGCTTACCTTAGATGTGTGAAAAGTAATCGAACACTGAAACTGCAGAAAAAAAAAACAAAAACAAACTTAACTTTAGAGTTAAGATGTTTTTTGCTAGATAAGAGTTCTAAAACAAAAAAAGTTTTTTTCAATAAATGCTCAATAAAAAAAATTACAGATTAAGAAGAAAAAGCAAAGAAATTGTGGTAGAAGCGGTCAGTCCAACTTCGTTTAATCTAGTAAGACGGTTTCAAAAATAACGTGAGAGCGAATTAGTTTAGGCAGTTGTGGCTAGTAAGAATGTTTGATAAAAAAAACAAGCGGATTTTGACAGTCTCTGACAGAATAGGGAATCAATCAAGAATAGTCAAAATACGTTTTGTTATTTAATAATAATCCAACTAGTTTTCTTTTCGTGTCAAGAGAGGTGATTCTACCGTTAAAGACAAGCCTCATTTTTAAGGACAAAATAAAATTCTAAGTTAACGAATTCGAGGTGTAATTAGCGAAACATCTGAGCTCCACCCTGAAATTTATTAATTGATTGATTAAAGAATTGAATTTGATGAAGTTGAAGATTTTGGCTATTTGTTTATAATTTTAGAATAATGTAATGATAATAACAATGAAACGACTGTATTCGTTGAAGCTTTCTTTATTCTTGATTTAGTTTTTCTTCTGTGACAGTTTCGCTACCTTGCGCTAACAAACGCTCGTGAACAGACATCGGAATAGCTATATCAGCAGAAGGCTGACTTTCCCACACGAGTGGAATTGCTGGTGCAGAAGATTCCCAGACGGTGGTTTCCGATGTCCGATTCACCACATTAAAGTAATTTTTAGTCATTAGTATGAACTGTTTTTTATTGATACCATAACTGAATTACGAATTTAAGACTTCAGAAGAAATTTTATATCCATTATTGTTTTTTTTCTGATCAATCAACAACACTTTGCCGTGATGCCCCATTTACATAAATTCGTTGTGAATGCTATTTAAGATTTCATCAGTCATCATTCCAAGTTAAAGTTTGCCATTTTTGGGGCATTTAATCTGCTCAACACATCGTTGAAAACTTTTGTAAAGTTAAGAGCCCGCGTAAATCTATTTCTGGTCAATTTCAAAGTCATGCAGTACGTATGTAAATTGCGCGAATTAAGAAAAAAGGATGACGGGTGTCTGGTTGAAGAATATTGAACTTGACCTAAACTCTGAAATTGTAAATTCAGAATAATCATCCCAAAAATGAATTCTTCGTATTAGAAATTTACATTGCTTGTTTGCCTTCATGCTGAAACTCCCCTTTTTTGTGCGAAGAAGCTGAAAAATAACTCATTTGAGCTGCGGACATTCTAAAACACCTTCAATCCAATCTGCGGATCTATTAGGATCATGAAAACACTCTTGACAAGGCCGACGGCTTTAGTTCCAGTCCCAAATTGGTTGCAATTAATTATCTCTGTGATGCAAAATTTCAAAACACTCAATATTCGAAAATTCGTTGTAAAATTAACTTTCAATCACATCGAATCAGCCTTTTACCCTCTCGCCGCACTTAACACCTTCAAGTAATCTCCTCAAGTGCAATGCGCTCTTTCCGCACACGTAAGCCGTGCGTTAATCAAGGGATTTCTATAAAACTGCAACCTTTCAAATCGTACGCAAAATACCATTTCCACCCCTCTTGGCCTCTCGTGCTTAAAGTCATTTCAAAGTCAAATTGGCTACGAATCTGCAAAAAAAACTTTATAAAGTCGCCCCCTATTTTTCTCCGCAGCAGTCAAACTCCGCAGGAAACTAAAAAAAAAGAAGAAAAACAAATATCGACTTTTCTATTCCTCTGACAGCAGAGGACCTCGTCACCGTCACAACGTACCTACACCTAATTCTTTTTTTTTCTCTCTTCTACACACAGATATAAAATTTATCTAGAACTGTAATTTTCCTACAAATACACATCCTGAAACGCCGAGAGAGAGAATAAATAAATCCGCATGCGTCTTTAATGGAAAAAAAATGCAAAAAATGCGGAAAAAAAGAAATCTATTAACCAAAACTGGGTCCGCCATGGCACGGCATGGCACCGGCAGCGCTAACGGCAGTCCTTTCAACGATCCAATTAGAAGAATCTGTGCATTCATCCTTTTAAAGTCCACAATTGTAGCGGAAATGATTAATCCAAGAATTCTGTCTGGCCACCATCCAGGGACAGGTCAGAAACTTTATTTTTTTTTTGTATGCAATTTCACCATTAAATGGCAAAATCAACATTCACATTCACAAAAAGCACCAGCCACAAGGGAGAGAGAGAGAGAGAAAGCAATGAGGACGACAAAGAAAAAAACCCACTCACGAAGGATAATCAAACATCAAATAATAGGCAACATTAAATCCACCATTCATCCGAGCAGAATCCTAAGGAGGTACACTTTATTCACACCTTTGCTCAAAAAACGCACGCACACCACAAACGCTCGATCACGTCTGCGTGTGTGTGTGTCAGTTTCACACGATTTCACGCGGCTCTGTGTGCGAGCGGCGGCGGCAGCTAGCACACTCGTGCATTTTCGATGAAAGCCAATTGAAGTCGCTTGAGTGGCAAGAGAGGAAAATTTTGTATCATCTGGTTGGTAAGCATCGTTGTGTGCCACGCCTCCTCGCACACACATGCGCCGAGTGTGTGTGTGTGTGTGTTTGGTGGGGTGAAGAGAGATGGCAGCTGCGGCGCACAAATTCCCTGCGCCCGGACCGCTCCGTCGATGTGTAAGTGCGACGACGGAGTCGCTCCAAGAGTGGGGAAAAAAGTATCTGAGCCATGTTGCGGTTGCAATCACACTTTGGCATTTCGCCGGGATACATCATCATCATCATCATCATCAGCGTTCTTTGGATGAGCGAGGGAAAAGTTTGCCCTTTTTTTTAGGTGCAGAGGGGAGAGCGGGCAGAGCTGAAGAGAGAGAGAGAGAAAGGGAGAAAGGATATTTTTGTCGCCAACGAGGAGAGTACACAGGGTGCAGCAGTTGAATTTCATTAAGTTCAACGGGGGTTTGGGGGGAATCATTTTAATAGAAATTTAATTTGTTTGTTTGTTTCCATTTGAAAATTTTCGAGAATTAGTTTAATCAAATTGGCCTGGGAGGAGGAATGGTGAGAAAATGCAGATCCAAGTGGCCGTTGCTGGGTGACTCGTACACGATTTTAATTGAAAGTTTTACTCGATCGCAAATTGAAAATGTTAATTGATTTTTACTGGCATTTGACAGTTGAATTCTATTTTTTATGTTAGAACTTTTAATATTGGACCTAACTAAACACCAATGACGTGGAGTTCTTGACTTATAGTGAGACATTTTTTAGTTGCGAGTTTTGCTTGTAACTATTGTTTTACAATATATTTTGTACTCATTCGTTTTTATAAATTCTAAATAACAGCTAAATATAATGATGGTAGACGTCGGTTTAAGAAGATGCGCAGCGGCTGAAGGTATTAAAAGGTACATTTCAAAGCAAAAAAGAAAATAAAATCAATTTCATCGGACTATGTTTAATATCGAACAAACCAATTTTGACGTGTTTAAGATTATTTCCTTTATTGATGTCGACAAAATTGAATCGAATGGCATGTGATGGATCCGTTGTTGGTGCTGCGGCCCGTCGTTGGCGTTGGTAAAGGGAATCCAAAAACACCAAAAATATTAGTAGTATACTAGCATTTTTCACTTCTCCCTCTCTAGCGAACGACTGACAATCCTTCGTCCATTCGGAATCGGCATTAAACAGTAGGTGTCAAAATTATAACGCACAACACAGTGGAGGCGCGAAAAAACTGGGCTCTGTTTCTCAACGGGCTGTTACGCCACCGAATGTACATATATATGTGATCGATCCTTGGAAGCCTTCAATTCACCAATTGAATCAAGCGTGACTGGAAAGACCACTAACAAAAGATGCTTGAGTTTTGAAAAACAAAGTCTTAAAATGGTATTTGGCCTTTAAAAAAAAAACGCTTGGGTTTAACTTTCTTCAGATTTTGGTTTTTATACAATTCTTTACAACACATTACACCCGGGTGTCACTCTTTTCGACGGTATAGTGAATCATTTTCCCGGTAGATAAGCTTAATGCAGACCATAAGTCTCCTTAAACACATTTCACGGATTGTTAAAATACAGCTGAATAATTTGTAGAGACTCTTCCGACTATAAACTTATTTATAGTAAATTCTCAAATTATATTGAACGCACAAAAGAAGTTTAACACGACTACCTATTCCGTGATGTATTAAATGTTGAAAAAAAAAATCTGAATGACTTCCTATCTTCTTACTCACTAGAAAACATGGAGTTGAATACTGGAAATTTGCAGATTTCTTACAAAAAAGAAATGCTAATTAGAAAATCTAAATTTGGTGTTCTTGTTTGCTGGGAAAGACGAGTAAACAATCGGACAACGTTGCAGTAATTATTGACCTACGGCAACTAGTTCAGTAGTAGTAATAGTGATGCCACCCCAAACTGCATAATGTTTCAATTGATGGACACAATTAATCGACCCAACATAAGGTTAATAGTGAAAATGGAAAAGCCGGATGGTACCTATGCATGACTGTTTGCATAAAATATCACAGTTTTTAAGACTTTACTCTACTGTAAATAAATAGGAAACTTTACGGAAAATATCTTTTTAAGAGTTTAGAAAAATTCTTTGTTGGTGTAAAATGTCGATCTAGTGTTTTTTTTTTAAAACATATTTTATTTTGATACTGTAAGATGTTTCCCGCTCGAAATTTTGACAGAAGGTCAATATCAGACCTCCGCGGAACGAAATTATTCGCTGCTTGAATAACATAGTGCCAGTAGTGGGCACTTAACTTTCTTTTACGTTTGATTTGCTCTTAGAAATCGCTGTTTGTTGTAAGAAATAGGCTATTCATCATTTTCAATTAATTAAAATGTTTTAATTATGAAAACAAAGTCATTTTTACCGCATTTTCTACCGACAACAAATTATTCACAAAAATGTAAATGAAACCGTCATTCTTGAGGAGGTCGACTACCTCCTTTACCTCAGAAGTCGGCCAGTCAAGTATTCAGTAGTCGGCCCCTAATATATATATAATATTAGGTTGTTAAATATCTCCCTTCCGCCTTTTTGTCTTTTGAGTTTTCTGGCTATGTACAAAGCGCTAGAGAGCTCCTGTGTCCTAAAGCCGAATCTCCAGTAGTCGGCCAGGGCGGCCGACCTCAGAAGAATTATTGAAAAAATGTCTTCTTACGACGACCTCCCCAGTTGTTATTTAAAATATTTAAAATATTTACAATCTATTGATAAACTGATTTTAAAACTGTTTTGAAAATCACTTCTGCTATTTTTTTTTACACCAAGAACCAGACATTTCACTTTCGATGAAAACTTGAATCAAAATGGCAATTTTAACTACGAAACTAGCAACTGCTTTGCAACAACCTTTTTCTCACAGATAGAAAAATCATTATCCTTTATAGAAAAAAATATTTTGAGTGTGTATTACAAACAAACTAACTATTACACATCGTTTTGTGACGCGGCGGCCGACTACTGGAGGTGGCCGACCTCACATGTCATCACCCTATATTACTTCATTGATACATGTACGTACCTAAACGTTTTGTTTTCTGTTTTTGCCTTTGACTCTAGTTTGATGAATCTTCTGATAATAAAATCCAAATTAAACTAATTCCTGTCGATGAAACTTAGAAAGTGCACCCTGAACTTTCAGAGCCATGGCCATCTACTATTTAGATCCTAAAAACTCTAACGAACTCATTAAAATATTTACTAAGGTTATAGAGAGAGCAATCAATAGACTAGTTCATCACTAGGCTGAGATAATATGGTGGACAGTAAGCGTTAATTTTTTGAAAATTGGTACATAACTTTCTCCTACTTTTGGTCGTCAATCATATCGTACAACAATCGTTATGCTGCTAATCAAAACAATTCCTACGACTCTATAGTAGCCTATTAGAGTCTATCTGCCTATTAAAGTCTATCAACCAATTGAATGATCATTGAATGATAATTCGCATTGATAAATTTCATCGTAATCTTGCATTGAAATATGTAGCTTCCAAGAAATTTGTTGGACTAAACAAGTCTCAGATTTTTCTAAGCAGTAATTCGTTAAACACTAAAATTTGATATCTTTTAGAATTTGATATTTTTTTGGAACTTCTATCTTGGCGCCTCCATTGGCAATTTTTAAATAAATTAAACCATATATTGCTATTGCCTCGGATATGGACAATGTAGATCCTGTGTGAATGACAATCGCAATATTGACCGGTATATGGCAGGCAATAATTGCTTTCAATTATGAAATCAATGAATTTGACAGTTTATCTTTTCAAAAATGGCGAGAAATGACAGTTTACCTTTTCAAAAATGCCCAGAAAGAAATCACAAAGGAAAGAAGATTGGTTGAGAGTCGCAAGCATGTCAAAGCTACGGTCGAATTTAATTTCTTTAACACACTGAATTGATATCTGCACGGACAATGCTGTTGTATGTTGTATGCATATTTCACAAATGAAATTGCTAAGCAATGAAATGCCCAGTCTACATCGAGATCGCTATCGCCATTGCTATTAGTTTAGTTTAGTTTAGTTTATTGACTTCTTCCTCTTCTTTTGCGGGCGCTACAGTCCGGGGTGGACCTGGGCCTCCAGATAACATGCCTCGCCATCTAGCGCGGTCTTGGGCTAGGCGCCTGTAGTTTCGCTCGACATGACCTAGCCATCTCAGTCGCAACACTCGAATTCGTTTAACTAGATCGATGTCGCTGTACAGCTCGTAGATTTCATCGTTTAGCCTTCTCCTCAAAACTTCCTCTGTGCAAACGAGACCAAAAATAGTCCGGAGAACCGAAGAACATTGCTATTGATATTGTCTCAAGAAATGCCAATGTAGACACAGCGTAAGATAAAGAAGTCTGGAAGGAAGGGAAAAAGCAATTCGATCCCAAGAAAAGTAATCGCCAGCGAGAGAGTTCAAAAAGACTTTGGCAAGAAAAAATTTTAATTGCTATAACCATCTTCTTTTAAGCTCTAAGACTAATTTACACTCAAATTCTTTCTAAAATCACATTGAACAGCATAATTTCGTCAGACTTGTTTTTCATCGATTTTTGCGGAAATCCATACACAAGCCCATTCCCAAAAGAACTGCTTTCCACGTGAAATAACCAATTGGAATCGATAAACATTCTACCATAATTTTTATTTGACCTACTCGTCGAAATCACGAGCTTCACGTTCCCAGAAACACTTTGCATAGAAAACTGAAAAAAATAACCACGCCATTCTAACACGTGTAGTTCCATCCAATTCACCGCCAAAGTGCCGCGAAACTTTCGGCACATCTCCTGCGCGGTTGTATCAACTTTTGTATCCACAATTGAGACAAGAGCATGCCGCGTACTCAATTGATCACGAAAAGAGCGTCGCCGTCGCAAAAAAAGAAGAAAATGACTAACAGACGTCGTTCCCCTCGACGACGGAGAAGAAGCTCAAGACTTTAAAACACCGAATAAAGCACTTTGACATTTTGACAAGTGCCACTTTCATCAATACCGTAAAGTGCCTACAAAAACGTCTTAAACTTCCGCAGACCACCTACCTACCCATCGTCTCGACTGGTCGTGTCTCGGTCCACGCATAAAAAAAAGGTCCTAATTACGCGATCCCCTTCACCCTGGCGGCCCAGGCACGTGTGCCTGTGTGTGAGCGTGTAAGTGTGAGAAAGATTTAGAGAGGAATAGCCCAACAACAACGAAAAAGTGAAAGAACTGTAACACTGCGAACGCAAAAAGGAGTCTCTCCTAAACTCCATGCATGCATGATGAAGAGTAGGCGCTTATGTCACACTGCATATCACCCATCCATCCATCTAGCAGCCATCCATTTGCGTGGCTCGCACCCTCGGCATCCCCTCGCCCCTTGTCGATTTTTGTTTGGTGTCTTTAGTGCCACTAGAGAATTTGTTAAGTGCCCCCTTCATACGGCGAGAGAGTGAGAGCGATACACACACGTAGGTACGCATCGACACATTTGGTCTGTCCGAGGAACCGAAGCTGAAGCGAATTCCCAATCGCAAATCGCATATCCTAGCCCAATGTCCTGCCACACACAAATCCAACAAAGGAGACAAACAAAAAAATGGACAGAAAAAAAATGTATCTCAAAGTACGACCGAGTAGATATACTGAAAATCTAATTTGAGAAATATATTGCACACTTTAGCATTACACACAAAAAAAAAATAAAATCACACTGCAGAGAGAAGGTGTGTGGCCCATTGGGTTGACGCCTTTTGAAAATTACCTTTTCATTGATTTTGGCCTCTTCTCGTGCGCCATCTCGCTCACGCTTGGGCTGTCGCTCGTTCGGTCTCTCACCCAGTGCGGTTGACGGTATCTAGCCATTTCGTTCTTCCGTTCGTTCTCCTCTATGGCCATTGTGTTTGACACTCACTAGCCTCTTCTAAAAGTACACGCTCGAGTGCGATGACAAGTCTCATAAACACACTCACACACCCATAGATAATGTATCTATGGATACTCGACTACACACTCATGACGGCTCACTCAAGCCCACATAAGTGGGATGGTACTTTTCGGTTCCCATTATATTCCCTCTACACGCTACACCATCTCTTCTCTCTCACTCTCTGTCTCTCTCCCTCTCACTCCTGCTCTGTCGCGACGACGATCATGACGACGATGATGATGACGATGATGATGATGATGACGAGAGGACAGGATAACCGATAAAACAACACCTCATCGAACCAGAGAGCGAGATGCCCAGATACAAATGTATCTATGCACTGTGCGGTTCCGAGTCCCGGCTTTGATGCCCAAAATTTTGTGTCCGTCCGTCCTCACGGTCTCACCCCTTTCCATCCCCCCTCCTTTTCGACACACTCACACATAAAGGTGCTCCGCTTAATTTGTATCTACCCACCTCTCCCGTGGTGCAACCATTATTGTTATTGGGCTTCTTTTTTTCTTCTGCTTCTCCTCTCACTCACTCGGGGTGTTTTTTTCTTTTCTTGTTTCCGAGGCGAGAGTGAGGACATCATCATCATCATCAACGTCTCTCTCTCTCTCTCTCTCGCTCCTTCTCTCGTCGTGGTCGCTCTCCCGTTAGGGGTATCTAGATACAATCAGAATTTCAGTGTGTGCTGTAGCCTCCTGTTTCGTGTGCGCGTATCCGTGTGTGTTGTGCACGACACGTCGTCGCATTATTGTTGTGTGTTTCTTTTTCGTCGTCGTCTTCTCTTGTTGTTGCTGTGTTTTTTTGTTCCCTTTCTTGTAAGAGTACTATATGGAAAAGTTTTATTCGAGGGCTATCCAGAAGCCATCTGAGAAGCACTCGTCAGTACTGTTCAGACCTCTTATTTCATTTGACGGAATCGTGTCGAGTGGATATTCATAATAAATTTACTGAGCTGAATTGTTGTTTCAGAATTCAGTGTGTATGTTTCGTTTTTTTTCACGGCTCATCTTCTTGTTCTGGATGGGTCTTGCCTTATAGTAGTTTATCTTTTTTTCCGGAATTTCTGTTGTGCTTGCCGCCACCGTTTTTGTAGCCACTACTGTTGACTGTTGTTGTCGCCTTTTGTCGCCTTTTTATCGTCGCCGTTGTCGTCTTGATCGTCGTTTTGATCGCCGTTCGATTGCCGTGTGTTTTGATATTTTTTTTCTGTTGAACTGTCGCGATTCGCGGTCATTCAAAACGAAGTTTAGTGTGACATCGAAAAGAATTTTATCCTCTTTCGGTGGGGTGTGCAGCATCTTCTTAATCGTCCCTCATCACATTGTCGGTATTAGTAGTCCTTTTTTGACACTCAGCGGTTGAACAAGTTTAAAAACGGTCGAAGAGGAGGAGGAGAAAAGTGAGTGAATGTGATACTATAATTGTACACCGGGTGCGTTGGAGTTTTGTTGTTGTTGTTGCGCCTCACTCTTGAGCTGGAGAAAAAAAAGGAAGCCTACGACGACGTACTTTAGCCACACTTGACGCGCAAAGACGAACAGGAGAGAAAAACTCTTAAGTTGTTGTGATTTGTTTCGCGGTCTTTTTTTTTTTTTCGTTGTCGGATGTCGTGTAGTAAGCCGGGTCTAGTAATTGTCAAGTGCATTCGAACAAAAGACACACAAAACGCAGCTCGGTTGTGAATTTGGAACACATACACACACTCACACGTTGGCATTGATCCTGAACTGTTATCGTCGCAGCTCAACTCAGCAATTGGATAAACTATGATCTGTTATAGGTAATTGAATTTAATTTAACGATGCGTGGGAAACTCGTGTTTATGGGAGAGACAGAAGTTGGTTTGGTCTTGTGAAAATTGAAACTTTGCTTTGAGAATTTTTCATGTATGCAAAAGAAACCGTGACGGAAAAGACGTGACGGAGAGATACGATGACGATTTTAAATGTCAAGTTGGTTTGAAGTTTGTTAGGCGTTTGGACAGTTTGTGAGGCCTAAAAATTATTTCAAACTTTATTGCTCGTTTGACGCTAGTCTCTCATTGTCACAATGTTGTTTATGTCTGAAAATGAGAAGTAAGAGTGATTGCTGTTCAATTCAAATTATATCAATTCAAGTCAAATATACGTCACATCACCGAAGAAACACTCTTTTGATGTTTTAAACATTCTTTTAAGTCTTTTTTGATGTCGGAAGTCTAAGAATTCTGAATCAATGAACACAACCGAAATTTGAATGATTGTACGACAAGTTTCTGTTTGTTCTATTGGGAAATAAACAAATTTGCTTGTGAATCTTTTCGAATTTTTCGGTAAACAATAAAATGCATAAAATGATTGCCGCATTTTTATCGTAAGACGATTCTAAAGTTCTGATGGTATTTTTTGCTATAGTAAACATAAATACATATGTTTGGGGTCACTGGGTTCGCATTATGGGCTAATTCCAGATTATCGTGAAAGAAACTTGTTCCACAAAATTGTATTCACGTTTTAATTTTTAGTTTTAACACAACAGCTAGCAAACATTACAAGAATGGTTTTAAAACTGAAACCAATCATAAGTCTGACTGAAACAAATTAATTTTATTTACTTCTCGTAACATTTGCAAATTATCAATTCAAATCTTTTATAGAAGGTTATACAGTAAAATCTCGATAATTCCTACCTCTGCAATTCGAAAAACTCTGTAAATAGAAACATTCTCACAGTCAAAATCTCTATGAATCGAAGAGAACGTTTGTAATTTTTTTTTTGTGCAAAAATAACATGAAAACCTCTGTAGCTCGAAAATGGAGGCTTGACTGAAGTCAAGTTTACTTTTTTTCTTCAACAACATTTTGTTGAAATGCGTTAGTGGGAAAAGTGAGCAATATTTTTTTTCTGAAACCTCCGTAATTCGAAAACTTCTGTAATTCGAAGTTTTTTCCTGGTCTCATGAAATTCGAAACGTCGAGAGTTTATTGTATTTGTCTTTTATCATTATGTTTTATTTAATTTGTCCATAATCCTCAAAACTTTTTCAATCATTATAATTTCATGTCTTGATCTGTATATTCCTAAAACCATGTTTGAATGCCCTCAACAAAAATTAATAATAAAAGGTTAATGGTCAGCTAAAAGTTCTGAGACTATAGAAATTTGATTTGTTCAAAGAAAATTACTAGGAATGTATTTCCTAAATAAAAATCCACTAAATTTAACATTTAGAGTCATTTAAAATTCAAACTGAAACTACACACTTTCAGTCCTTGAGCTGATGATTTAAAAACGAGTTGAAGAATGCCTTGAACGATCTGACTAGCTCTAAGAACTCAATCGTCACAAGCTTTCTGAAATTCGATGAATTTTTTTAAGTTCATTTTGGCAGCTTTAAAATCCGCCGGCGGCAACATATCGTAGCTCAATTTTTGCTAAAAAGCTAATTTGTTGAAATAAACGTGTTTGGGAAGAGTCATTCTTCTTCTGCTATACAGTTCAGAAGTCTAACGAGGTGTTTTGAACATAATAATAATAATTTTGAACGTTTTAAAAAAAAAGTTTTAGACGAAGATTTTGACGCACATACGTCACATGTAAAATTTAATTTTAGGGATAAAAACAGAAACGCTTCTTCGTTTATAATTCTCATTTTGCCGTTTACTATAAATAAGCTTGTACGGCTCGACAATGTCATAGAATTCCTACTTAACACTTAACTAGTGCAATGTTATTCAATTTTCCGTTTTCAATTAACTTTGCTGTCAGTCACGGTCAACATGATTTTTTTAAATTTACTTTTTGAACCTTTTCTCTGTGGTATGTACGATGAAAAAGAAAACAAAAACTGCAACCTAATCTTTCGAAATTTCCTTAAAAAACTGTGTGGGAGATGACAACATTACCGCCAAATGATCGTAAGCGACAAAATGAAAATTTCGTAGAACAGGCTTTTTTTTATTTTTTGTTTGTGAGTTAAAAATATGTAAATAGCGCTAAAGATAAATTTTGTTTTTCTGTTATTTTTAACTGGAATTCTTTATTTATAAACCAATGATGTAGAAAGACGCGCAATCAAATTTCTTTGCTTAAAATGTTAGTGGCTAGGGGGCGATATGTATACCACTCGTTTGCAAAATATTGCGAAGCCTTTTGGTCGGTACACAAAATATCACAACTTTTTGTAGAAACTGTTATTTTGTGGCGTAAGCAAACAGATCTAATAGTCTATTTAGCATTTTTGATATGTTTTAGTTTCCTCCGTCTAATAAGAGTTCAAAAAGTCGATTGTTGCTTCTGCTTTTTATACTTCTCCTATTTTGCCTTAGTATTCTTCGACAGCGTTGGTTTCTTTAAAAAGAGGAAACATTGTGCAAGTACAGTCGAATCCATCTAAGTCGAATTTCCACGGCACATCAAAATTAGTTCGAGCTAGAGGGAGTTTTGGAAAAATTCGAGTTAGAGGGATTAATTTTTTTCTTCGTTAAAAAGCCAATTTTTTTTGCACTGTAATGTTTACGTCACTGGCAGGCGTTTTCCAATACATGCACTAAATGAAGCAAGAAACCATCTCAGATACCTAACTATTTTCAGATTTTTTGGACCAACAACACAATGAATAAGCCCGCGACTAAAGATGGCCTTACACGACGACCATGTTCGCTTTCACGTTCATTGGTTTCGATGTTCGCCATGTGGGCCATGTTCGCGAGCATAGCCTCATTTTTGCTGTGAATATAGTCTGCTCTCTCTTTGTTGCATAGGCAACAATCATAAGGGCAACCTCATGCGTTTTTTTCTCCGACGTGTTTGCACTACAAGAATCAACACGAAATGAATGTTCGCGAAATGTTTTCACTGTCTAGAGCCACTTTAAAGAGTCACAGGATACGATCGTACGACATTTTTTATTTATTTTTGCGTAAAAGAAAGCACAAATCGACCTAGAGGTATAGAAAACAGACCAAGAGTCAATAAAAAAGTATTCGAGTTAGAGGGATTTTCGACATAGAGGGAATTCGACTTAGAGAATGGTTTTTGCATGGTGCAAAAATTCGAGTTAGAGGGAAATTTGGCTTAGAGGGATTTGACTGTATATTTTCAACATATTCAAATGTCCCATACGAGAATTGTCAGTTTCTGAATGAGTCGTGAATTTGTTTAATCAACCAAGCAACGGCAGCATACTGTTTGTAAAGGGTTTGCCAATAAGGACTTACAAAATATTTACTCAATGTTAGGTTGCTGTGCTAGCAAAGCCAGATCTTGCGACACTGTGCTCCTCTGCGTACTCGTTGTGTTATCCCAAGTTTCTATTTTACACACATTTACCATCGGTACAACACACATTCCGCAATTTTATCATCAGTCTCTTCTGTAATATGACCAAGAAGTCGCAAAAGGCAGTGACAAAGTTGTGTTGAGCTATCTCAATCATTACTCTATTTTATTAACACTAGACTTACAACTTATTTAAGTATACTATTTCTACCAAGCCAATCAAAATGGTCTTAAAGAAAAGTACTAAGTGGGGCTTACTTCTTTATTTACTTTCAAAAAATAACAAAATGAGTTCAATATGCATTAAATATCCAACACTTAAAAATGATTACTTAGTTATAGCTGCAAAGGTAAAAATATCACTACAGAAAGAAAACGTTACATGCAATAGAAATTTTAAATCGAAATTGCAAGGGCAGTCAAGGCTGGTTTGGTAAATCTAGTGTTAAGTCTCATTAATGCTCTTAAAAAAATTGTGCAACAGTCTTTAAAATCTGAATTGATTTGATTCTTCCTACTTGAATCACATTTCATGAATTTTTAGCTGAGCACGAAAAATTTATGAAACTGTACAATTAAATCGAGAATACAGTGGATTCTGCTTTATCGGGCAACATTTTTTTGTCCCAATTAAGCGGCTGTCCCGATAAGGCGATGTCTCAATAAAGCGGAATCTACTGTATATACCTGTAATATACAAGAGTGAAAAAAAAATTTCGGAAGATTAAAATTATTTTCGCACTTAGAATAAAATTCTATTCGCGTATTCTCCTAAAACATCAAATTTTTACAAGTGTCAGTCCCTACTAAAAGTTTTGCAAGTATTTTCAGCTTTTAGGTGAAAAAGAGCTGTACTGAAAGGAAGAAAATTTCTTATGTCAGGAATTGAAACATTTGAGTTGTTTGAGAAGTATGTCTAATCGCTCAAAACTGTCAGTTTATTATTTACATGTAAACAAGTAAATAAATAATTATAAAACAAAAACCTGGCGGCAGCAACGAGCGCGGCAAATTGCATGTGAAACCTTTATATAAACAAATTGGGAAAGTAAAAGAAAAATTATTTGAATCTAAAACTTTCTTATGTTATACCTGTATTTAACCAATACACATTTTTCGAATTTGAATTAAACTTAAAAAAAAACTCTAAATCATTTTCCTCGTCCACATTACGAAGAGTCAAATGCATTTGTAAAGAGGATAAATTTCGGATTTGTCCATTTCGTTTACGGTTCATGATGTGAACTCCTCTTAAATTTCATATCTACTCGTTGAAGTTCAATTGTGAGGAAATGTTAGTGAAGCCCCTCTCCTGAACAGATCTCGAAAGTTTTTGCCACCTGTCAACTTTAGTGAAAAGTGCATGACGTCAAGTTTGTAACATTTCATTTACTGTACTGCTCATTCTCTCTCTCTCAAAGGCCCTATCTACCAAATTTTCGATTTTGATTTTTTTTTGTATGTTCTACATACAGCTTTGTAATATGAATTAATTGGAAAAACTAAACCACCCTCATAAAAGAAATAAATGTTGGGTAGCGGTAGCGATTTAGTGTTTTCCTTTATAACTTGAAAGAACTAAAAATGCAGATAGGGCCTTTACGAGGTAATGGGCAATGTAAATAACAATTGAGGAATAATTTTAAGCAAAGAAAAAAACATGTCAAGCCTTCTACGCCAGAAAAAATCTACTACATCTTCTATCATTGATTTTCACGCTGCACAACAAAAACCAATGCGGCTCCGTCGATCAGAAAAAACAGAAAAAAAACCGAAACAATTGGGTTAAGTCGTTCGAAGCATCTTTTGACGCCAGCCAGCGATACCCCCGGCTGAAAATATGTTTTGTTTCCCTTCCCTGCAAAAAAAAAAAAAAACAAAAAACAGTGGAACTGTCAGTGTTGAAGGAAGGATCCTTGTACTCCTACAACCACCCACGCCCCACTCAAACACTCACAGAAACAGGAATCATCACACATTTATGCCGCGCAGTTATTGCAGATTTGTTTTCTTAGCTCATTATTCGCGTGGTTGTTTTTCTGTCTTCCTCTTTGCGCGGAAAGAAGTAAAAAAAAAAACGAGCACATTAAGCGCGCGCACATCTCTGCAAAGCACAGAATCCCCCCACCCCATTAGAGGTAATTCATAATTTTTTCTTCAATTAAAGACGCAACCTCAACTCTCAGTTTCTCGCATTTCCCAAGATGAAGATACAATTCATATGGCGCGTTTTTCTATTTTGTGGTGTTAATGTTTGTGTACAAACATTGGCGTCCTCCCCCTAACCACGCGTGTGTGGGTGTGTGAGAGGAAGAAGAAGTAACAACCTTTCCGGTGAGATGTGAGCTCTGAGATGAGTATCGGTATGCGACCGGGAAAAAAAAGGATATCATTTCCCTACACTCTTATTCTATTAAATGCATACATGTGTTGTCGGTTTAATTGCAAAAAGAAACACGGATACGGAAAATAAAGAGTCGCAGCCATGTCAGGCGCCGCTTCTCGTCGTTGTCGCCGTCGTCAAGATGACACCGTGCTCGCTTCTCGAGATTGGCGCTGGGATTTAGTTTTCGTCGGGCTCTTAAGAACGTTAGAATTCGGTTTTTTGTGCGAGTCCTTGTTTTGTGTGTTGTGCGTGTGAAAGAAAAAAAAAAAGATTATTGAAAGATTATCGCCACTGATTCTTTTTCTATTCCCTTTTGCGTGTTCTCTTTTTTTTCTCTCTTCCAGGTGATAGCACAACACACCCACTCAAGTGATTAGACTACTACGGATTATGGATGCGATCTCGAATTGAAAAAGTGTTTCAAGTGTTGTTTGTCTCCCCTCTCAAATCAAAAATCAAATTGAAAGAAAAAAAAAATATACAAAAAGTTTCCATTTCGCGAGTGTGTAATCTCAAGCATTTTGTTGATGAAATTTACGAAAAGTCCCGCCAGTGCTTCGAACATAAACGCGTATGTCAGCCACACTGGCCAATATACATCAAAATAATTCTGGAGCCTTCGCGGAGGATCCCGAACACGAGGATACGAGTCTTCTAACCGAATTAAATGGCGTCGACTTGGTTATGAGTTTGTCGCCAAAATCATCGCACCAACAGCAGACAGCACTGACATCCGTTTCGACGTCCGTTAACGCCGCCGCCGCATCAGCCGCCGCCGCAGCCGCAGCAGCCGCCCATCACCATCACCACCACCATCATCACCATAATTTGAGTAATCTACAGCACTTGCAGAATCTCCATCATCAGCATCATAATACGTTGCTGAATAGTAGTCATTCGACACCGTTTAGTGTGACAGACATACTGAGTCCGATTGAGGAATCTTATCGCAAACTGGAGCTGAGTACGAATCCGCCATCACCATATAGGTGAGTACGACACACAGACACTCCACACACACACATAGAAACACTTCTTCCCTTCGTTTCGTGTAAATAGTGTCCTTAGAAGGACGTGGGAGGAGGATATTTTGCTTCTAGGGCTTTCGAATTAAATACTTCTGCCTGAGAGTGCTTTTGCTGGTTGTTTTTTTTCGCTTTCAACTTCACTTTTTCCCGATGATTAATGTCATCAGCGGCGAGGAGTGGCATCTGAACGGTTTAAATTTGAAGGTGGCGTGCGATTTATGTGGTCGGTCGAGTCGCTCGAATTCAAGTCGATTTTCAGTTCGAAATTGGAGAAAGTGAAAGGGGCACAGTCGCTTTTTCGAAGGTGCATTTGTCAATCTTGCCTGGCTGTCATCTGTCATCTATCATCTGTCGATTGATTGTCAAAAGAGCTCTTGTGGGAAATTTCGCTTTTTGGGTCAACTGCGGTGGGAGAAAACGCGATTTATTGGTCTTCGATGGCTGCGGTGGGAAGCCGCTGCAAATTTGGTGGGACCAATTGTAGAGTGCCATTGAGGAGAGTGTCACACTTTTTTTTTTAAAATCCATCTTTAAGTGGTACAAATCATAAGCTGAAGTTGAGACCAATTCATCGACTCTGTTTTACCGACGGCAAATTCAACGCCGTTGATTCAGTTTTATTTCCAAGAATTTTAGATTCACGCGGATTTCACACTTCCTCTTAGAATAAATAAATGAGCTGTTCAGTGCACAAATTGATTAACTCCATAAAACAAAAATTTGAGAAAAACGATGAAATAATTTTTATTCGCCTCAAAAATACGCTATGATTTTTTTTACAAATAATTGTCGTTTAATGGTGGTCATCTTTATTATTGAGGAAAGATATTGTAAACATAAAAAGTTATGACAGTACCTACCAAGGCTTTAACACTTAAATCTAAATATTTGCAAAAAGTGGAGTTAATCAATCTGTGCACTGAGCGGCTCAAATTCAATTAAGAAAAAAAAAAGCGCGTCAGTAGTTGAATTATACATTTATTAGTTGCTTACCTCAATTAACTAAACTGTTTCTTGTTTCACATCAGTTTACTGACCATTCTTTCCTCTTTTCGGTCAATGGTGTTTCAGTCAGTCCAGTCATTCTTAAATTTTTTTTGCAAAACATAACCGAAATAAAAAATTTCAATTCTTAAACTTTAACTAAGGACAACAACCTACAAAAAAAGGCTTTAAAAAAGCATTTTTTCGACACTGAATTTAAAGAAGGGCTTAGTTTGCTCGACTTCACATTTGCAGAACAGTTAAAAAATTATGCCAAGTTCTACTCATTCATTTATTCCCTTCATTTTATTGCAAAACGTTTTCTATTCTTAGTTTCTTAGTTTCTTTTTGAAAATTTCAAACCTAAATGATGGTGCTTAAAGCAAATCATAAACTTATGAAGATAGAAATTCCATGTAGTTTTTGCAAAAACCTTGTTAATCCTAATTGCTGGCGACTAAAGAAATAAAGAAATATTAAGCGTTAAAATATTGCGTATCACTATAGCAGGCCGAATTTCTCCTATGAGCGATGTTTTACGCTTTTTTTTTTTAACTCTAGTTGTATTTGTATTATTATAAAATATTTAAGTGTAATGAATTGTGGGCGCCGTAGCTTACTCGGTTAGTGCGTCGGGCTGTTAAGCGAAAGTACCCAGGTTCAAATCCAGATTGGGAGAAACACCACAAACATTTTTCACGAACCCACCTCCAGCGAACGATTGACAATCCTTCTGGAGTACTTCTATCACGAAAAGCTTTCGCAATTCGCAATTCGGCATTCGGAACCGGCAATAAACTGTAGGCCCCCGTCACATTTGTAAAAAAAATTAGCGCGCACAACACAGCGGAGGCGCTAGGCTCTGGCCCTTCGTGAGCTGTTATGCCACTTACGAAGAACGATGAATGAATTACATGCGAATGTATAAAACAAACTTTATCGCTGTCCAACTTACAATAAGTATAATTACAACACAGGCGTACATATTTGCGTCGCTAATTCGTTCCGGGAAAACGCGTCGTAAGTGGAAATCGACTTAAGTCGAAGCAAAAAAAAAAGAAGAACAAACATACACCTGTATGCAGCAACGTTATTCCGAATGTCAAATTTCAAATTCGCACGGTCTACTAACGCATCTACTGTCGTAACTCGAAGAAAAAATGACGCATGTCGGGGTTAGCTTACTAAATTTTTTCGACGTGGAAATGACTTAACTCGAAATATGTCTCTACCGTAATCGTTTTATGCCTCCCTACCTCTCGATTTACGTTGTCATATTTGTGAATTTTCTCAGCCGCTCAGATCTTAGATTTAAATTTTGAAATTGGCCGTTGAAAAGATTTCTATGGTTTGTTTTTTCTCGATTTTTTGGCTTTACTAATGGCAAATTTTCGTACTGCACAACGCTTAACGTTTTCTCGATTCGCGTTCCAATTTCTTAAAATGCTTCTCAACACAAATCAAGCGATTACTGTATTACAATCCCTCAAGTGAAATAGCATGCTTAATTGGAGTGTCGCAAAGAACCCTTAAAATGAAACTCAGAGCGAACGCAAACAGTTGTAAACTAACAGATAAAATTAAAAATACGTAATCGCCCAGAAGTTTGCTACCTAAAGTTGATATCGACTTTTAATGCTTAAAACTCTAAGCTGCCTAATTGGTATAGGTAATAAATAAATATACACAGATAATAAATGAAAAAACTCTTCTGACTCTTCTTAAAAACGAGTACCAGTAAATCATTGATGCACAGCACATGGCGCTTCGGTTTCCTCTTTGCAATTTCAAGAATCGAGTTATTGGTTGTCTGGTCGCAGCCTTATTTTGCTAATCCATCTGCTTTATTTTCTAATCCTAAATTTCGGTGTTAAATTTCTCCTGGAGAATAGACAAGCGTAGTTTTTCATCACGTTTAAGTTCCATTAGCTCGTTATTCGTCCTTCCTCTAAATGCCGTCGGAAAATGCTAAAAATCTACATGAACGATCTTTCGTGAAAACCCATTAATCGAGTTCCCAAGTTGGTGTTTGACTAGCAGAAAACAATTTGATGTTTTAGTCTTAATCCATTCCATATTTTAAAGTAAAAAATCTATGTGTAGCCGCATTTACTTTTGTCACTCTTCCTATGACTTTTTTAATCAGTATTTTTATTCCCACCTAAAATATAGTGGATTTCAACACAAATAGAGAATTGCGAACTAAAATTGTACATTTTGATAGTTTTGAGAGACCTCAAAAACAGCCCAAGAAAATTCATTGTGTTAGATTCCAAGGTTCGGGAATATTTCTTATTGCATAAAAATCGTTCTTTCACAACAAACAGCAAATCTACAAATTGAATTCTTTTTAAATGGCTTCAGTGGTATTATTATATCACAACATTTCCATTTTGTAACATGTTTTATTTAATATCCTATGCGTAAGGGACTCCCTATGCACACAGATTTGAACAGAACTTTTGGTGAACATATGGCGACCTAACCGCCAAATTATCCTAAGCCACACTTTAAGTAATGATGTTTGATAGCTTATTCGATTGCGCGTATTTCTGCATCATTGTTTTTTTTTTAAAGAACATTCCAGTTAAAAATAATAGAGAAAATACATTTTTTTTTTTGCTGACAATGAGACAAAAAACAAATAAAGCCTCTCATGTGGTATTTTCATTTTGTCACTTACGATAATTGGGCGGTTAGGGCGTCGTTTCAAGAAGAAACATTGAGCTCAAGTCTTTGGTTTTTCATAGCTACTTATTTGAGTCATTCCGTGCCCAGGTCGAATTTACTTCATAAAACAAAAATTTGAGATAATTTACATTCGCCTCTGAAATAAGGGGTTTTCCAATAAGGATTTGGCAACTTTTTTAAATAAAATGCGAACCATTTGAGATATTTCAAAAACTTATCATCGACTCAAAACATTTATAAATGGAACTCGATTTCGTTCATTTAGCCAACGCGGGCACGTTTACAGCGGTCGATTCGTTGGACCCAATGACTCGGCCTCACATTTTAGCCGAAACGGCCGCTATTTCGCGTTCAATGTTGGCTCTGAGCTCTTCCAACATTGTCGTCTTCTTGGCATAAGCTAATGACTTAACGTAGTCTCAAAGAAAATAATCTAGATGCGTTAAATTGCACGAAGGAGGCGGTCAATCGACTGACCCATTTCTTGGGAAAACACGCTCATCAAGCTTACTTTTCAATAAATCGATTGTAACGTGTGCGGCATCCTGTTGAAACAACATGCCGTCCAAGTCCATATCTTCCAATTCGGACCAAAAATAATCGTTAATCACGGCGCGATAACGTTGGCCATTCACAGTAACGTGACGATCGTTATCGTCGACGAAAAATATTACCCAATAACGCCGCACTAAAGAGTAATTTTTTGTGGATGAAGTGGTGATTCATGAAGCACATGCAGATTTTCACCCGACTAATAACGCATATTTTGTTTTTTGACGAACCCATTGAGCCGAAAATGGTTTTCGGTTGAAAATTTTTATAATTTGCAAACGTTACTCGTTTGTGTACCTTGTGTACGTTGTCTACTGAATAAATTGAGAGCAACAGTTCGATAATTAGTAAAAGAGTGCGTTCACAAATTAAATTCAAAGCTTTCAAGTCCCTATTGGAAAAGCCTTTAAAATACTTTTTATTCAAAAAATTGTCGATGATTGTTGATTATTCAGAAAAGTTATAGTGAATATAAAGATTTTGACCACTTCATCATCTTCTTTTTTGGCCGCATGTTCCACTATATGAGATACCAAGTTGTTTGACACTTAAAATTAAGATTTTTCAAAAAGTGGAAAAGTGCTTTTACTGTATTTGATGTGAAAGAAAAGTAGGGTGTGAGTTTGCGTCTTTTACACCTTCATTGAACTAATTGTTTTACGATGGCTTTATAAGTTTTCTGGTCTCCTTAGATTGGAGGTTGTTACAATCAATTCTGCAAGGTTAAAATGTTCTCTACGAATTCTTAAATGTTAAACAAAAACATTGAATGCTGTTTGAAAGAAAAGACTACAAGCTTCTTAAAACAAAAAATTCGAAAATTCATCAGCGTATTAATTAAATAGTCTTGAAAAACTTGAAAAGTCGCACATTTGACTTAAAAGTAATAAATGGGACACAACATAAAAATTCGAAATGAAGTTGGATTTTGTTCATTTATCTCAGGTTAGTTTTTTTAATAGCACCTTTTTATTGTTCAACTGCGTTCAAGCAATTTTTTATCAATTTCACAAAGGTCGGCCAGTCATATGACGAGATTTATCCCATTGATTCTTCTGCAATCTGATATTGTTTTTTAGATTGAGTAATTTTTTAACTCTTTTTAAATCGTTTTTTTTTTATAGCTGTTTTAATAGACTTCATACAAATATTGAAATGACTATCCGAACAAAAACCTTGTGTTCTTTTACTGTATATTGCTTTCGTCTAAGAACTACGAAAGTAATAAAACCAGCCAATATTTCTTAGACTTTTGTGTCTCAATATTACTTTGAGTGACTTAGTTTACACACCTACACCTTTTTGAATAAACACACTTCGAACCAATCATTGAAGCCATGACTCTTACAGTGACAATCTCACAGATCCAATAAAGTTTAGCGTTTTTGAATTGTTTATTTTTATTCAAAAAAGACAGACAAACAGGACACAGAAGTCGTTTCGTTATTCCTTTGGAACGAAACCCTAAAAATAAATTTTGACTATAATGCTCTATCTCCCCACATAAAAACTTTGCAAAAATTCGCTTAAAACGTTACAAAAACTATGTGTTTAAATTAAACTACAATGCTTTAAATTATTTAAATGGAAACTCCACAAATTGTTCTAAAATGACATCTAACTCATGTCCCACACCAAAAACGTCTTAATTCAAACCTTTCTCTGTCTTTCTCTTTTCCAGATCCAACTCTAGCGGCAGTAGCATAAATTCACCGAGTGCATTAGGCAGTAGCAGCATGGCGAATCCATATGCCATGGGTCCACTGTACCACAGTCCGGGCGTGCAAAGCTACTGCGGCCCCACAGATAACCTGTCCCTGGCCGGACATTACACGGACATGAGGAGCTCAGCCGGTTGGTATGGCTCGACCGCCAATGATCCCAGATTTGCAAGTAAGTCATTTCATCTTGTCCTACCGTTATATGGAATGTACCCAAATCAGTGGCAGTGTCTCACGATCGTTGTTGAGAGATAGCTACTCCTCAGTCATGAGTTTTGAATGCAGACGAATGTCGTGTAGGTAGTCTCAGTGGGTCTTTGTGTGTGTATCCGAAAAAAGGAACAAAAAACAAAAAGAGATGAATCTTCACTGTGGAAATGAATGAAAAAACAAAACATTCTCGGGGTTTTGTTTGCGCAGCACTTAACGAAATGTAAATAAAAATTCAACTTTGAAAAATATTAATTTTTTAACTCGTCAGCAGCATGTCCAATTCAAACATAGCAACATTACAAAAGGCAAAAACCAAAAACAAAAAAAAGGCAGGAGATTTGAATTTTTAATTTTTTTTTGACTGGGTTTTCTTCTGGGAACTGCAGTGGTTGGAGGAATCGTGAGGCCGTGCGTTGGCTGAGTGGGCTTTGAGGGTGTGTTTGCGTTTCTTTTTTTTGAAAAATTCTTTAACAGTTTCGAAGTAGCGGGATGATGGAGAGCGACCGAGCGGGAAGTGTGAAGATTGAAGGGGTCAGCCTTCGGGGCTAAGGGAAGCACTTAGGGACATGGTTGGAGTATCGAAGTACCATGTTTTACTTGGCACCTTCTTTTCTTTTTACATAACTGGCGTCAAGAACTCGATAAGGTAGTAATAGAATGAATGTTCGAGATCTAGGCAGAGGTAGGCAATCTAACAAGGTGGGGAAAATAGGAGCTGGGTTTTTGTGAACTTTTAAGACTTATAAATGAATTGAAAGATAGTTTAGTGAGCTCGAAGAGTTCATGGAAATCCTATTACCATGAAAGTGTGGAATGAAACCCAAATTTAAGGAAAAGTGCAAAGACAAAACGACGATTCTCTAATTCTTATATGTATGTCTGAATCAGTAGAAGGAATTTAATTTCAGGACACAAATTATCAGTGACCAATCAAATTTGATGTAGTAGCACACATTTCATCTACATATACAGCTAAAGACGAAGTAGACCTATTAAAAATTTCGATTCATACTGCAAGTCTTCTCAGAAGTTGCTTGGATTGAATGCGTTCATGAACCTTACAGAAAGAATTTAATGTGGCATAGAACAAAAAATAGCGAAAAATTCCAATCACTACTTTTTTGGATGAATGTGGGTTCGATGTTTAAGAGTGCAACTTCAACTCGTGGAGTAGTCAGAAAACAATTAGTAGGGTTCAAAGTACTACCATTCATGGGAGACTTGCAGTATGAGGTCTGTTCGAAAGAGCCAATAAAATTCAAGCTTAATGCTTTTTTAAAAACGAAACAAAGGAAAAATATGACTAATATTTTTTGATCTGACTGTCAGAATTCTGTTTTTATTTGGGGGAAGTTCCACGCTTGCCTTAAACATGAAAAAAAAAAAAAGTAATAAAAAAAGGTTAAACATGCCGCAGCTTTGTTTTTAAGATTTTGAAGAATGTATCTTAAATCCGTAGTGTTGAAACCCACTATTGCAATTCACAAAATGATGTAGCTCGTACTGTATACTGTACTTCTTCTTAGCCGTATTGATCTTCTCATTCTTCTTTCGGCAAACATTCAAAAGATGAATCTGCTCTATGGAGGTCTCTCATATTTACGAATGAAAGTAAATTGACTATCTTAGGTTCGGTCGGACGGTGGAAGGTTTTGCAAAAAGTCAATGAGAAGTTCCAGGTTATGGTAAATATATGGTAAATAAATATAAAGCAGCATCTGGAGTTGGTAATTTGGTGTTCATCGATGAAAAAATGGATTGGTTTGGTAATTTAAACGTTTTTAAGTTAGTTTATAGTGCACGAAGCCAATTCAAAACTCTACCTAAATTCAAAAATGTGTTAATCAATTGAAATCACGCCATTCGAATGTGTTTGGACGTTTTTGGGAACATTTGGACCGAAATATCAGACAGCATACAACAAAATTGGAAGTTGTTCTGAAAACACTCTGCCAGAGGTCCAAAACCACTCCAAGTATAATCAAATTTGGTGAATTCAATTCCATTTCACTTGTTTGTTAAGAAATCACAAGAGTCTCCACAAAATTTTAATTTCATTTTTACTGCGCAGAATCGCCGAACGTTCTGAACGACCCCTCTTCTTTGACTTTTTCGTTTGACTTTTTACCAACTTTTGAACCTTCGTTACTTGCAAACTATATCGATTTGAGCAAAAATTGTTTGTCCCATTACTTGAACCACATCAATAAGTACCTCCACCAATTTTGAGCCAATTCGAAGAGGGGCCGTTCAGAGCTCCCCATATAGGCTGGGCGATTTGTCATGGAATGGCCCATACTGTATATATACCTACCTTTGTGATGTAAGTTTTGACTCTGTCTTGTTTTTTGTTTTTGCACGATCTTCTTAATTTGCTTTGGAAAGCTATTGAATTTTCGAATTAATCTACATTTAAGTTTTTTTTTTCGTGAGGCTATTTTGAGCTTGTTTTTCTATGAATACAAAGCCCACTCCATGGTGTGTACTTACTTTTACGACTGGCTGTATGAAACAAAACGCTTCCTCAATTTTTGTGGTCGGTGCTTTATGCGAATCTGACAACCAATAAGAACTCCAATGGAACCTCTTTTTCTCTGTCTTCACATTTTACTAAAGCGCAGCGAGCGATGGAAGATCTGGACCTGTGTTAAGCCTGCCTTTCATCCTTGGCAGTCACGCACAGTGAATAAAGTCTAAAAAAACCCAGCTGTCCCACATAAGTTTCACATTTTTTTGACACCAATTGTCACGTTTGTTTGCGTTTACTTGCGCATTGAAAAATATGGTAGTCTTTTCATAGAATGGCAATTCAATTCAAAGGCTTTTGGTCTAATGGGGTCATGGACGTGGATATATTAAGAAACAATATGTGCAAAATGAAATCAGAAGATCTGCCGAGAGTATATTACCTGCAGTGAATTTACCTTGATTTCTTTGGCAGAAACTCACTCTCAACATTTGGCATGTTGAGAATGCTGTCATTTCAGAATAGAGCAACAATCTCATTTCGCAGAATGTCTACTTACAAACAAGAAAGTTTGAATATTATAAAGTTAGTAATTCAAAATTTGATCATCAAATAAAAAAAAAATGTCTCCAGGAATTGCCAGAACTATTGAGAATGATTTTATTAGATTAATAAATCAAAGAAACTCTTGTCTTCTTAGAATTCAATTGTATATTGCTTTTTTTTTTTAACCCTTACAATAAAAACTCTTGCGGCAGTCCACAAAAAACCAACCCCCTTGGTGAGCCCCAAATTATTTCCCACCTGCGAGTGTCGTCGAACATCCATTCCCCACCACAACCTCACACACTTGAGGGACCCCACAACGACGACGATGGGAGAAGAAAAAGGTTCACACAACAATATCACATCACCTCTTCAGCCGAGGTGTCATTTTCGTCCGACTGTTTCCCGAGAACACATCTCAACTCGTCTCACGATACAAAAAGACATCCGAGAAATCCAACAAATCTCAGGTCGAGAAAAAAAAAAAACTTTCACCCATCATCCCTGTCACAATCATCACCTCATTATCTCTCGCCGCAGAGCTGGTGATCTCCCGCCACATCACATTTTCTCACCACCAGATCCGATGCGCGAGGTGTTTTCGAGGAACAATGCCGCAATGACGGGGCGAATTCGCCGCACTGACGGCTTGTGTAACAGAATAATGACCATGAATCCGAAGTTCGATTTTGGTTCTCCAATGCAGGCCCAACGCATCATGGTATCCTGAAGTCGAAGACCACGACGACCACGACAAGTTCCCGAGAAGTGATGAATGAAAACGGAGCTTTGTATTTGATTCGAGGAAAACGCGTCGGCCACTTGAATGGTTGACACTTTTCAATTGTTCTGAACGCACCCACTGTGTGCGCGCCTGGTCGGTCGAGGTGTGTGTGGGAAGCGTCCGTGGGAGACACCGCTGAATGGCTGGCTAACTAAACATCCGCTAATGTCCGTCGTACATTACCGTCATTTGATTTGTTTCTGATTAACAATTCCGCACATAATTAAGGCGCGTTGTGTGTGTTGCGTGTGCTGTTTTAATTCAAATATTTGTATTCGTCGAATTCGACGTGTAATTCTGTTTAATTTTTCCTTATTTTCCGTTTGTTTTGTTGGCTTGTTGGAGGTCGACTGGTCGGTTGAACGGGCGGACGGGTGGTTGGGGAGGCAGCATCATTGGCAGTTATTTGAATTTTATTTTCTTCTTCTCGATTGTTGATTTATCAGCGTTTGAGAAGAAAAGCTCTGCGAATGAGGCGCGATTGGTATTCAACTTGAACTTGTGATCAGACGTAATGTGATTATGATTGGAGTCTTTTTCAGCGGGTGTTGGAAGTTCGATTCAAGGTCTTGAGGTGGACGGTTTGTTTGTGTGTTGGTTTTTTTTTTTCTTTCCGTTGGCATTGGGCATGCGTTAGTAGGAAGGGGAGGCTTTGTTTCAGTGACGCAGAGTTGAAAATTCGTCTCAAAATGCTTCACGGTCAGCATTAAAACGTTTTGGTCGGTACAGAAGTTGTCAGATTTGACAAGATATGGTGCAATTTGACAGGTTTCTTCTGAAAGCTTTGTGGTTTCTTAATTTTCGGTCGAATGAAGTCTGATATCTATGCTTCAACGGGTCAAAGGGTAAAATTAATGGTAGACATGGCTCAAACTTTTAGAGTGACTTAAAATAAGACCCAAGCTTCTGCTTCAGTGCGGCAAAGAAAAAAATTGTTTGACAGACGTGGCCTTAACTGCGAGTATGGTTTGAAATGCGCAAGAATCGGGCGTCGTCCAAGGATTTGGCTTAAAATGAAAGTTTAATCTAGTGGCTTAAGAGAAGAGCGAAAAAATAGCGTTGCTCTGGCACAGAATGGGTCAAGTCAAAACAAGACATGGCTTTAACAGAGATCTAAAAATCAGTTTGGAATGGCGCTTTAGCGGTCCCGCCGCACAGTGGTCGATTTATTGTCATTAGCTGAGCTTAACTCGAATTTAACTTTTTGTACTTTATCTTATTGTTTTTTTCCTTTGTTCCTTTTAAAAATGAATGATACTAAAGTTTTGCTGCATTATATACAACGTTTAATTTATTAAGAATGGTACAATGGATATTACAAAAAAAGCAAAAAGCAAACCAGCACTAGGGCCAACAGTTACCGATTACTTAAACAGATTTTCGCTCTAAATGAATATTTACATTTATATCTTGCTGGAAGGAAATGTTCACCGTGAAAAGGGCGGAGAGAGAAAAAAGAATGTTGCGCTGAGTGTCGGGTCTTAAATTTTACACTATTGAAAGCTAATAATAGTAATGAAATGAGAAAAGTTTCACGCGCACTATTTCGCACTTTTTCTTTTATGGAAAATGAAATGAAAAAAATGTAAGCTCACCTCTACAAAAAAATGTGTCAATTTATTTAGCTCTCAATAGCAGAGTCTTTTACATATCTTAATAAAAATACACTCTATTTGAAGCTACTTACCAAAAGCATATTCTGACATATTTGCTTCAAAAAATTGCCAATCTCTATACTAACGCTTTATTAACCCTCGTCTACGAGGAAACAAAATCAGAAATGAGTAATTTTTCATGAGTTGCATTAAGACGCTTCCCATTAATAGAGTAGTCAAAATTTCCCAATGCATTTTTTCCAACCAAGATTTGAATGTCAAAGCATGATTTTGGTAGTGCTAAAAGAAGCTGATCTTAGCGAAGACGAAGTAGACAACATTTTTGATAATAGTTCTCTCCAGAAATGGATTCTGCGTATACGAGAGGTCTTCATAACGGCATTCACTACTAGCAGTTCGGAGGACTTTTGTGTTTCGGAGCCCCAAACACATTTATTTGTGGTTTTAATGGCTAAAAAGGAGGCTCTAATGTTTTTCGTCGTCGGAAATAATGAAATGTTATAATGCCATTAAATCGTGAGAAGACGCACTTAGTAGTTCGCACTTGTGTCTGTAAGTGTAGAGCTAATAGATGGCCACAGTAGTAGTATTTTATAATATGTAGGATATATCAGCCTTATGGCTCTTTGTGGTCCATTAACCCACTGCGGGAAGCAACATTAAACATTTCAAGCGAAGGATTTTTCTGGAGAAACATTGATTCAAGCGGAAATACTACGTTGCTCAGCTGTTAGACAAAATAGTCCCACGCGCGTTATTATTTTAGAGTACAGGATAAGGGAAGGGAAAAACAGTAGTTTTAAATTTTATTTTTTCTAACGAAGGTTACAGCGTTTTAAAGTCAAATATGAATCTTTGGTGCTAAGTTTTGGATTGCCAACGTTTCGGAATTCTTTTCTTATTTCGTTGGTTTCTTATGATGGAATTAAAAAACGTCGAAAATTTGTGGTTAAAGAAATCTCTAAAAAACGTCAAAAATGTGTGGTTAAAAAAAAACAATATTAACGATATGGTGGAATTTTTTCCCAATAGGTTAAGCTCATCGACAAACTAGTATTATCCGATTGTAGTTTCGTCTGCATTGAATAATTTCGTAAGGTAACTAATCGTTGAATTCTTTCGGCACGCCTGGGCGGGGATAATGATGATATCCCGCAAAGAGATCCTGGCAATGGCCACCGATGGTTATCTGTCAAATCGCACTTCAGCACAACACACTCCACCCTTTTCCAGCCCAACTCAGCACATTTTCACATCGCTTTTTTTTCTGCTGCTCACAAATCACAACAAAGCCACTAGAAACAAAATTGTTTCCTCTGCGCAATTCAAACACATTAACGTGTGCATTGTTTGCTGAAGATATTTTCAATAAAAATTTTCCCTTCTATTCGCATAATCGAAGGTAAACAGCACACAGCAAAAAAAAAAACTGAAAATAAAAAAAAATCCATCGATTCCATAGATTCGCTTGCATAACGACACATCACATCATGCCCCGGCCTCGACAGCGACGTTGACGAGTTCTATAAGCAAACAATATCGAGGCATCATTCTAAGGATTATCTTTTATGTATGAGTCACATAGTGGTGCGCACACCTCTCCACCGATCGAGCCTGTGTGTTTTTTTCTTTCCTTCCTCCTTTTGCCTCTACATAAAGCAAAGCACAATCATTCGACAGGGGTAAGGGGATTCGCTAAACGATTGTCATGTAATCCTTGCGATAGATTTGAGCGATTCGAGCTCGATTTATTATTCAGGTACAGGAAATCCACATGTACATTCATTCTCTCTCATTTCATTCATATGCACGCGTTCGATGCTGCGATGTTCTGTGCATGCGTCTGTGTGGAGGCATATTTTTTAAAGATTTCCCTTGTTGTTGTTGTGTTGTTTTTTTTATCCTTAATAGTTATGCCCCCTACACTGAATGCTCACGTCGTCTATGGGGAAGAAAAATAAAAAAAAAATCACGCTAAAAGCATCCTGTACATGTGTGCAGATATCCTTTGCATATATTTTTTTAAGGATTCCCATGTATAAATGGAGTTCATGGGTCCTTTTGTTCGTTTGGATGGAAAATGTGCTCTTAGCGAGAGAGAATACAATGGGAAACGTCATTTGAAGGATTGGGGGTAGTTGGGGATAAAAAAAAAAAGACACGGGAATGGGTTTCCTTCTCTCATGGCTGCTTTTTTTTTTCCTGTTTTCTTAAATGGTTTTTGTTTGTTGTTTGTATTGATTTTTTGTTTTACAAAAAACGAATGAAAAATGCCATTTTGTGTTGTAAAAATGTGAAAAGTATTTTGTTGTTGAGGTTTTTTCATGTTTGCTTTTTTAAGGATTTTGGAGCGAAAGGACGAGGTCAAAAGTTGATAGTTATGGGCGTATTTCATCTGAGCAATCGCACATCAAGTGGATTTTTATGGATGAACTGACTGACTCGTGATATCAGAAGGTCACTCCAACAAATGTCCATGAACAATAACATTGTCCTAAAAAAATCAAGACGGGAACACAAAAAAAAAACATTTTCTGGTGATTTTATACAACTTTTGCAAGTGGCTTTTAGCAATGAGAATCATAAACAATAATTTTCAGATGCTAAGAAGTGATTTTAATTGTTCCATTCTTTTATTTATTTTTTTGACAGTATTGTTATGAGTGATAAAAGGACTGTCAGTAAATGGCCAAAAATATTTTGGACTTCCGACAATCGTTGATCAAATCAAACTACGTCTTGAATATAAAAAGGCTTGTTGGTTGTTGTGGAAACAATCAACTATTGACGACTTTTGCATGTTTTTTGTTCAAGGGACTTATTTGCTCACTGATGTCTAACGAAAGGCCCCGTCCACCTTTTGATTTTTTGGTTGCAATGGACGTGAATGATCAATTTTTCTCAAATTCTGTCAACAGAATTTATTGTTACACAGAAAAATGATGGATAAAGATTGATATTAATTTGGTTTTGCTTATTTTGAAAGCCTACGATATTAGCTTGATCCTGATTTGACACAGAAAGCACGGCAAATAATTTTAAACAACTTTATTCAGCTTTCTTAACACTTTCTTTTAAAAATCATGCGAATTGAGAAAGTTTCTATGCAGAACATTTTGCGATCAGGTCTCGGTTTCGAATTTTCTTCAAACATTATCTTTTCTTTCCTCTTAAGTGGTTGAATTTTCAGTTCCGTTGACAATTGTTCGAGACAATCCACTTGTAAATCCTCCACTGTACGTCATTCGAGAAAAACCTGCGTCTCTTTAACTGGCGCCCAACTATAATACACACAAAATCCTTTCGTCCATAACATCAAATTCTCTCTAAAAACGCCTCGACTTCATTATAATCCCAAGTAGCAGTGAACTAATTGAAATCACTTTCCCAAGGACAATTCTATCAGCATCGATCAAAAAAAACTCTTCAAGTCCGTCGCCACCCTCTTCCTAGCTTCCAAAATTACCTCAAAGTCCTACAATAACAACAACAAAAGATAATGAAGTTTCATCTGAATCGAATTTATCCACCCTTTTCCATCTTAATACGTCACTTTAGCAATCAAATAAATTAAACAACAATTCCACAGAATAACACGCACCCTCCCTCGAAAAACGACATCGACGGAAGGCACACAAACAGAGATAGACAGCGAGTGAGGCACGGCTCGGTTGGTCGGCTGAAGAGGTCGATTTTAGTTTTCCCTGTTCTTATCCTCGTTGCCAGATGGGATAGATACATGTATCTGTTGAATTTGTTTAACTTCGCCATCTTCTGTCTTTCTCTGGCTGCGGCCTTTGACGTCTCTCTTTTCAAGTCTTCTGTCTCATGCGGGTTGGCACCACCGTTGTCGTTGTCGTCGTCCTGTCATCATTTAATTTTCCCTAGAGTGGGTATAATATTTGATTTAGACTAGAAACCTCAATTTCGAGTGCAAACATTATCTTTCGAACGTCAACAGAGAGAGCGAGAGAGAGGAGAAGTTAAAAAGTATAACTTTTGCCGCACGCACACACACGGGTGCTGATAACGAGCCCCAAAGACGTTTACAAGACACGTTAACACGACGCCAACGACAACGACGATGCTTTGTGTATATTTGTAAAAGCTACTGGTCTTCGTCTGTTTGAGTAGTTAAAATGCGGCGTGTCCGTCTTTGGATGGCGTTACGCCACCGAAAAAAAAAAACGACGACGAGGCTGTTGTGTGGTCCGAGGGTCGTGTTTGCTCGACCAGCTCCCTTTTCTCCTCTCCGCGTGTCCGCCCGTTGAGACGTTGAGCCTGGTGCGTGTATACTCATGTCATGTCACTACAAATGACACGCAATTGTCAAGGTGATTAAACCTAATGACAGTGTCAGGTTGCTGCACGCCGCCATTGTGCGAAGGAGGGTGCATTCGACGATGACGCTAAGCGCGCCCCTCCACGACCTCGTGTAATTCGATACGATTTTTAATTGTGTTTTTGGTTAAATAATGGCTCTGTGAGTGTGGCACACTTGCCCCGGGTTTCGTCGGAGGTCGTGGCAGGTCCTTTGTGGGTCGCATTAGGCGTATCGGATTTCGGCAGCGATGGGGATCTATTTCAAGACGAGCTAAGTAGGTGTTTATTGAGATTTGCAAAGTGTAATTCATCCGGCGGATGGTGAAATCGAGACGACCAAGAAGTGCTTGACGTGAATGGAGTTGAATTGGCTTTCGACGCCGAGCAGAAGGAGGCACACGTACGTGGCGGGGCGTGGTTTAAGGTGTCAAAAAGGTTTCTATTAAGTTCGGAGATCTACATTTTGATTTAATATGTGAAACATCAGGAATAAAGCAAATCTGACGATCTTCGGACATAATGCAGACGATAGTTCACTGATATTCAGTCTAATGAACAGGTTTGGCCGCCATTTGAATGACTAAGAATAATTTTTAACAACAATTTCTAAACTCTGTGACATTTCTTTGTGAAATGACCGTTTTTGTTTTTTGATTTCTTTTTTTATACCGAAAAATCATTTTTTAAGTCTAAATCGCAACAGCGCTCTCGGTCGGTCGGACTTTGACAGGCGATGGTACGCGTTTTGTCGACTTTACGAAAAAGAATGTCAACGCGCGCCTCACTCGATTTTTCAAATCGGAATAGAGTTCGCGCGTCAGCTTTCCCCAAATCAGCTTTTCTTCGAAACTCTCCATCCCCTGAAACACATTCTGTTAGAAAACTTTCTGACTTTGAAACTAAACTCAAAAACAGTTCTTACTTATCCAAATAATCGCCCTTTCTCATTCAAAGTTCGTGTGTAAATAAAAAAAATTGTATACACATCTATCAAAAAGCCCGAGTGAGTAGAGAGTAGACTCGGTCGGACTTACGATATTACGGTCTACGAAGTTGCAACGCCCGACCACGCCATTTCGATTTGTGCAATGCTCTTATGTGTATTCTACCTCAAATGTCAAAGTCCGACCGACCGAACGCGCCTTGATCCTACCATCTTATCCTGGGTCTACCCGACGGAATCACATACAAGGCACGCCTCGGTATTCGAACGTTCGTGCCACGTAACCAAGCCATCGAAGTATGAATCTTTCCCTTTGGATAAGTAACAGCTCAACCTAAGCTCCCCACGCACCGTCGTATTATCATCCTCTACGAAAAATTGAACTCGTGCTGTTAGGGTGTGTTTTCAAGAAGTGGAACTTTTACGAACAGGAGTCGATGCTTTGGAGCTGTATTTTTCAGGGCTCTCTGAATCCTCAGATACTAAAAGGTAATGTAATGAAACTCCGCCCATACCTCGTTAAAGATTGCTTGGCTACTTTGATGGATCAAAAAGAAGGCTTTAGACCCTCACACTGCTCAAAGGCCTGGTTCCATCCATTCCCGGCAAATGACGCATCTTACAGATTTTACTCTTCCTTTGTGTTTTCATGATGCATCAAATCAATTTAACAAAAGAAGTAGTCTAATTTGTCAACGGCAGCTCTTGTTCTTACCTCATTTTGACAGAAGGCGACTGTCAGTGCATTTTGTCGATGTGCCTCAAACTCTAACGACTTGATTTTGTTAAATTTCCAAAAGAAAAACACAATTTTGAGTGTGAATCCCACTACCGTTTCATTTAATTTCCTTTTTATGCCTGGATCTTCGTCGCCATTGGTTAAAATCAAATTCGGAAAGTTGTCCTTGTTGGTAACGAGCTTATGTAATCTTCTGTGGCAACAATTTTTCTTAATCGTTTCTATAACCTTTTTTCACAATCACAATTGTTTGACCTAAACCATAAGTCCTCAGCCTACGTAATCTGTAAGCTTCAATCATGTTCCAAAAGAAACTCTGTGTTCTGTTTCTTATAAGGCAACCAACCGAAAACCGATTGAGTCGGATTTAAGGACTAATGTCGGCCCGTAGTAAATCTATCAAAACATCGGAACTTTTCATTACCTTCAATTTACAGATAACCAGTTTATTGTAATTAAGGATTAGTAGTAAATCTATCAAAAAATTGGAACTTTTCATTACCTTCAATTTACAGAAAACTAGTTTATTGTAATAAAACTAATTAAAACAGATGAATAAACGATACTGCCAACAGCTAAGTGATTCCCTTTACACATGTCAAATATCCTTTCCATATGTCACTGACTTTTTTTGAGAGCCTCCTCGACACCACTTCATTGGCTACAGTTTATCCTCCGTCAAGTGTACTCTTCTCCGCCGCAATTGACACTAAAAACCAATTAAAAAAATCTCACATTCCTCGACCTCAGACACTGAACGGGTCAACATCTTCAAAGAACATATTACAAAAAATGAGAAAATTCTCTGCTTTCCTTCCAAACTGCAATGTCCATTCCACCGTCTGCAACATGATTATTATTTTTCCAAAGAATCTTCGAAATCCAAAAAATCGAGAAACTTTTCCAATCCCGATGTTTATTCAAAAAAAAAAAAAAGATTTTTCATCTCATCGTCAACCCAACCGCTGTGTCATCGCCCTGTGTAAACACACGACGATGACAATTGAAAATCAAAAATAAAAATTTCATATTTCTTTGGTTTCTGTTGATGAAACACACACACATACGGAGAGTTCTGTTGATTCAAGGATGATGAAGCCTGCCCATCGAAGACATGGGACATGTCCAGAAATTGATTCTCTGCCCACATTTCAAGTGATCAAAAGAATAATATTGGGAAAATTGAAAATGAAATCCTTTCCAAATGTTGTTGTGTTAAGAAGGCAGACAAAAAGACACCGTGTGTGTGTGTGAGTTCTTAGAAATGTCCTTAGTCTGTTGTCTTGTCACATAAAAAAAAAAAAAAGAAAAAAACAAAAAAACAAAGCAGCCCGAGAGAGAGCGATGAAGATAAACAAACACACGACAGACCCAAGTGTCAATGAGAGACCATTGTGTTTGTCTGCACGTGTGTGTGAGGGTCCTCTCAAGGTGGAGAGCATATTAGGAATGATTAAAACTACCACTCTAAGCACACTAATTGCACGGCCCTTAGGGGAGAGTGCTCGTGTTTTGAATTGTAAGCCGAAGTGGCGACTTAAAGGCGCTCGAAATTTTAAGCTTCGTCGACTTTAATCGGTCGTGTCATTTCCATAAATTCATATATGCTACCGCCTGACATTTCCATAAAAAATAAAAAATTCATCAAGGACTCCCTTTCCCCCTGTATGTGTGTGTCTATGTGTCCTTCTATCTGGAACATTTGCTAAATCAGCTCCTTTTCGCATTAAAACTCAACTAAAAGTTAACCCTCCCCCCGGTCGACCCACACCCACCAGCAATCTCGCCTTTCACCTCAACAGAAAAAATCCTTGTGACATTGCGAGGAGGTCCTTTTTACTCCTCGCGCGCTGGATCAAAGGTAAACAATCTCAACGCGGCCTTAGCTCCACAACAGAGAGAAAGAGAGACAGAGAGCGAGAGTAATTTATGAAAATTTATTCGAAATTGATTTTCCCCCTCGGGCTTAGAGTTGGAAAAGTTCGTTTATTCGTCCGGGATGGCGGTTTCTACTTCCTGGCAAACATAAAAAGTTTTTTTTTTATTTTCCTGTTACGCTCGAATATTGGTTCTCAGTCGATAGAAAAGTTGGCTATAAGCCCGATGTGGGTGGGTGGGGTTTAGACTGGGATTTTTTTTTTGTGCCCCTGTCGAGGTACGTACACAAATCTGCTGACGTTTTGTTGTCGAATTGATTTTTTAGCGAACCTTTTGTGACTTTGTTTGCCCGATAGGCGGGGAGTTGGAAAAAAATAAAATAAAAATCGTTCTTTTAAATAATTCCGACGGGGGCGGGGCGACGGACGGTGACATTTTACTCATGTCTTTGCAGGCTGTCTGTTCGAACGATTGAATGTTGATTTTGGATGAAGCTAACTAAAAATTTAGCTCAAATAACTATATTTTGGTTGATTGCATCGTTTAATGTCAAAGTTGCATCGTTGATAACTGAGTCGGAAAACTCAGAAAATGTTAAAGATGGCAGGGGCCTGACGGTGGAACTAAATTGAAAGCCTCGGGTCAACGAAGTGGTGGAATTTTTTTCGCATAATTTCTTAACAAAGTCGTGAAATAGGTTCTTTTGTTGGTTTCAAAAGCGTAGGGCGCCGCGCTGTGACCTGATCGCTTACTGCGTCGGACTGTTGAGCGATAGTACACGGGCTTGAATGCAGCCTGGGGAAATAAGACCACAAACATTTTTAACATCCACACCTCCAGTGAACGACTGACAATCCTCCTGGAGTACTTCTGTCATGAAAAGGTCTTGCAAATCGCATTCTGAACCGGCATTAAATAGGTCACCTAAGCATGTCTGAAATTATAACACGCACAACACAGTGAAGGCGCGAACAGCTAGGCTCTGGCCCTCAACGGGTTGTTACGCAATAAAACACAAGACCCACAATCTAAGCCGGTGTTTTCTTTATTTTTTTCAGTTGCTCCTCAATTTCTTTCACATTGGGAACAGAATACCCTAAATATTGGAATTAAATCAGTCGTTAGAGATAGGAACTAGAAATTTGACATAGTTATTCCTTAGTTCAAAATATAAACATTTTTACAATTTACCCGAGACACGCCCACTCTAACGCCCACTTTTTGCAAAAATGCATGTTTCAGGCCAAAAACCTATTGAAATCTTAATTTTTAGGGTTCTCTTTCAAAGGGAAATATGCAAAGGCGACAGACAGACAGATAGACGGACACCGAAGTGATTCTATAAGGGTTTCGTTATTTGGAACGAAACCCTAAAAATTGAAATACTAAGATTTTTTGGAACTAGTAATAAATTAACAAAAAAGTTAGTACCAAGACTAGTTTCTTTAAAAAAAATCCATTGGAAACCATCGAGTGATATATGTCGATAGGTTTTAAAAAAAAATAGAGGTTCCAATATCAACTTTTTGTTTAAGAGTTTCGTTTTTAAAATATTAAGCTTTAGAAAAAGTCTAGTTTTTGAACGCACTTGACTTGGAAAATCTCAAATACAAAACAGAGGTGCACATCTGCGCACAATTTTATTAATGGTTCCTACAGTTAACATATAGAAGTCTTTGAATAACAAAAAATCGATGCGGCACAACGCGGAAAAGATTACTTTTGCTCCAAGTCAAAATGAAGAGCTTAAAATTATTTTCCTTTTTTAAGTGCTCGTAAATTAATTGCTTTTTGAACTATGAATCAAACCAAAAACCCTAACAAAGTACAAACTTAAAGCTTTCGATTCCACTTTAAAGGAAGGAATTTGCACTATTTGCTCTTCAGAAACACATTACTTTTTAATCGTTTCTTTTCGCATAGAAAGTCAAACTAAAGTTTGATTTCAATTCGTTGCTAATGACAATTAGGCATGCAATATTGGTATTTTTTTTTGTATATGATCAATTGGAAAGTTAAATAATAGAAAAATAATTATCCCATATCTAAAATTTAGATTTTTGAGTTAATGCACTAAAGTTAATGTCCCATATAAGGTGCCCCACTGTGCGACGGTGTAAAGGACTGAATGGAGTATGTTTAGCGTATCACGAGATCTTGGACAGTGTCCACGACAGTACAAAACTGTAGCTCAAATGCTCTTCCATAATTATCAAATGTCTGGAACGATTACAAGAACAATACAAGAGTTCTTATTAAAATTTTGTAGACGGGCTGTCGTCATATGCTGACAAAAACGGATTGATTGTGAATTTAAGATGAAAAAAATAATCTGTGCTATTAACCTGCGATTTTCTTAATTTCATCAGTGTTCTCGCATTAGCTATAATAAGGTCAGTATTTTGGATTTAAACCTTCTTGTTTCCTCCAGCGTGACACAAAATCCCCAGCAATGCATTCAAAGTCTTTTTGAACGAATGAGGGACTTCCTTCGGGAAGCAGTTTTTTTCAATTTATGGAGTTAAGTTAAATTTTTGAATATGTCAGAGGTTTGTGATGAGAGTTAAGCAATTAAAATAAATTCGGGTATTATGGAATATGCGGGAAACCACAGATGAACTGTGTGATCTTTTTTTTTCTTAAAGTGTAGACAGCAAAAAATGTGCTACGTTCTTCTCTTTATTAATATAATAACCTTAGCTGCCTGATATATCCTAGCAGATTATTGTTAACGTTAGCTAATCGACCAATATGTAAAACGTATTAAAATATAATGTATGATTTCAGATAGTAACATGTAAAAATAAAATGAATATTCCACAGTACTCGAAGTTACTCTAATTTTTTCCAGATCAAGAAAAATTAATGTAAATTTTTGAATGAAGTTGCCGCATATTTAGTTGTCCATATCGATGGCCTTTTTCAAAACCAATTTGGAGAAAAAGGGTAGTTCGTTAGGAAATGGCAACCAACAAGTTGTGAGAAGAGCCAAGTCTCATGCCGACCAATTTCTTAGGCATTTCATATCGGCAACCCTTCACCGATAAGGGTCCAATAAGTGTGCTCCTCTGACCCACTGCGCTTCTTTCTCGAAAACCATACCAAAGAGGGCTTCGATTCGATTCTGAGAATGTCCTAAAGTGAAACTCAAATTCTGTTTTTCTCTTCTTTTTTTTAGCTGACCAAATTAAATTAATTCATCACACACACACACTCATATCTTCCTTCCGTTTGCCTTTCTCTTTCATTTCAGTCTCAAGATTAATGGGAAGTTCAGCGGGCGGCTCAATGGGACACATGGGCAACATGGGAAGTCTGGCGGCGTGCAGCGTCAGCGATACGAAACCGATGCAATTTCCATTGGCGCAGCGAAGAAAACGTCGAGTGTTGTTCACACAGGCACAGGTTAGTACCGAATAAGGATACGCACAAAAAAAAAGGAAAAGAAATTTAAATAACAGCAAATTGTTGTAAGAATTTCAATTTCAGTAAGAGTTGGCTTTTTTTCCCCAAACAGGAAGTCCCCTAAAATTGTCATGGGAAAGAAAGCAGCGAGAGAGAGAGAGAGAGGGAGAAATGCACTTTCGTTTGGGCATTACGGTTCATGAAACAGTCAGACCAGGCCAAGTGGACTGTCAAGACTCTCAAAGTCTTCCTCGTCTCTTTCGAAAATTTCTTTTTTCTTTCTTATTTTTCCTGTCCCTTTCCTGTTAAGTTTCTCATCCGTCTGTCTGACATCTGACTGTCTATCATTTGACAAATAAAAAACAAACCACGTTGTGGTTCTTTCTCCACTCTCTGTCAAGTGGCCAACCGACGTCGTGGTCGTGGTCGTGGTCGTGCTTTGATCTGAATTTATTCCAGAGATTTTAGGTCTCTTTCCACTTCCACCACGAATGCGCCCACGGATGTGTAGAGCTTCCATTTTGACGTCGGAATCTTCGAAGTTAGGAGGAGAGTTTCGTCGTTTGGGCGGGAGCGGCAGACTCACTGTTGCAAGGGGGCAAGCAATTAATTAAATTAAATGGCAGAGCATACACCGTCGTCTCCCTGTGGTTGTGTGTGGTAAGACGGGGGTCCACTTGAGGAGTCGTGTCATCGCAATCATCATAAACAACATGAAGAACCATTGTTTTCCGTCAAGTGGCCATTTTTGGAGCAGTTTTTTTTTTTTGTTTTTTGTATCTTAAATTTGATTGATGCGTCAGTGCGGACATGAGGTGAAACGCTTGAACCAAAGTCGTCTGCTGTGGGACATTTTTAGACATGACGTCGAACTGTGGGCGGGCAATTTCTCTCTCTGAGAAAGGGCCGTCATTTCAAAATGACATCAGATTCCGGTGTAATTCGACTTTGACAGAGACTCTGACGCCGATGTTTGCTATGCGTGCTCTTGTCAAATCTCTCTATGATGGTTGAAAAAAATGTTTAAGTAAAGTTTCCAAACATTTTCGTCTATTCAATTGGTGCTGCATTTTTCTAAAGCGAATGCATGCATTGTTCTGTATTCACCATCATCATCATTAGTGGCGTAACAGCCCACGAAGTTCTGTATTAGGGATTCAAAATTATTTTTTGATATTATCTCTGCTTCAGGACCTTAAAAAGTTGAGGTCCTCCGACGTTAAGACTTATTTGATTTGCAGCAACTAAAGACTTAGAAATACGCTTATTAGAAAGTTATGTAATACAATGCTGCCATTTTTCAAACTAACAAACAACTTCTTCCGCGTTTTTTTTTTTTTCGTAGCTCTGTTTTTATAATTTTCTATTTTTATAATTTTCTATCAATCCAAATTAAGAGAACTATTTTTTTTTTTAAATTCTCTTTATTTTCATTTGGAAATAAAAATAAACAAACACAAAATACAAGATTTGTTATTGCCACTTGTAAAGTATGGGTACACTAATTTGAGTACATTGACTTCTAATGAGATAATAAACCGAAAACATAATTTTCAAATCAATTTCCAAAAGAAAATTTATAAAAAAAAAATATACAAACATCTTAGAGGTTTTACCAGAACAACCCTTCACCAATGTAAATTTGAAATTTCTCAAAAAAGACCGAAATGTAAGAACGATGTGGAATAAGTCGGCAATGTGGAAGTCAAAACTCAATCCTCTCTCCCTTTGGATTTTTTTGTTTATTGTACTAATAGTTATGCATTAGAAAGAAGCGGATCTTCAAAGCTGATCGAATGACATTGCCATAGAATGGCAGTAGCTAATTTGGGAGCAATCTTTTTCCTGATCTAGAACAAATCAATTCCTATTCCTATTGGGTGGCGCTACAGTCCCAGGTGGGCCAGGGCCTCACACCAAATCAATTGCTCAACTTTTATCATAAACCTCTGACCTTTATGAAAAATTTAACTTAACGCCATAAAGGCAAAAAAAATGTTTTCCGGTAAAAACTTAGCCTCTCATGTATTTAAAGAGATTTTGACCGTTTTGCTGGCCATTTTAAGTCATTCTATAAATAAGAAAAAAAAGTTGTGAAATTTTGTCTTCCAGTGTCGAGCGTCCTTCAGAAGCAATTTTTTTAGGTTTAGGTTTAGACAAGTGAAGGAAGACAATGTCGAAACTATGAAAGCAAGCTTACGAGCCAAAGAAATATTCGAATTACAGAAATTCGAGTTAGGGAGCAAACATTTCCATATAAAGTTGCAACGAAAATTAGATTCACGATTCACGATAAAAGATTTCGACTTACAATTAGACAAGTTTGAGTCACAGAAGTCGAGTTAAAGAAGGTCTGCTCCAATTAAATACTGGGCATTCTGTTCATTATATGAAACTTAAAAGTATGTCACTCTAATAGATCTTTAAGGTCGTAGTACAAGTGGCTCTGTGACACTGCCGATTTCATTAATTAATAATTACACAGTGTTTCTTTTAAATTAAACTCACAATTTTGTAGTGAATAGGGACCAAACAACTTTTTCGACAGCATATGACGACAGTCCCTCTATCGACAGTTTCCGTTTCAAAATTTCGGAAGTCCTTCACTTTTTTTGTGCCAACAATTGACCGACAACAAGCGCCTTCACCAATAGAACTTTCAAAACACGATCAAACAAAATAATTTTTGCAATTTAGAATAAAAAGCCAGCAGCTCACTTGCGCTAATACGCGCATGAATCACTTCCTACCCATTGTGCCAATAAAAAAAGAAAAAAAAAAAAACCCACACCACTAAACGGCGGCGGCAAAGCTTCTTTTATCCTAAAACACAATAAAGATGTTTTCTACGGATACATCCATTGAATGCCATCGCTTAATATGCCCTTTGTGCTCGCCACGAAGAGGAACAACTACTCGCGCATCTGATGATCTGAGATTTCGGTTACAGATGCGGGTACGCTCTTCTCATGCGAGATGCAAGTGTTGTTTTCTTCAATCTCGAGGGAAAAAAACAATAATCACAGCATCACAGCAACATCATCGTCGTCATCACTCTAGAGGTATTTGTGGAGCTTATGCAGGCAACTCGAAGATTCAAACGATATGCTTGTTCCGTACGTGACCCAGATCGATTCTGTGACACAACCACAACGACACAGACGGCGGTTCTTGGGATTTTAGTTGAAATATTGAACGGCACGAACTATTTTTTTTTTTTTGTGTTGATGAGAGATAAAGGATTTCTTTCTATTTCGTCCTTTGTTGCTGGGGAATTGTGAATAATTTCGTCATCTCTTTGACAGGTTTGTGGCTACCGGTGGGGGATGGAGAAGAGTCTGTCGTGATTTATCACTTTCTGCAATTGATGATCTGAAACGGGTAAATTAGGCGGGTTTTTGCCTTTCGTGCTGGTGAACGTTTTTCAACAAAGCAGTAAGAAATCTAGGGGATCTCTGTGAATTTGCGAATGAAGGAGAATTGTCAAATCAATGAAGCTAGAAGAGTCCAATGATAAGGCATTTTTAAAACGTTTCAATCCTCTTCAACGGAAAGCAGCGAGCTTAGAAACCAGAACAAAACAGTTGGCAGTTGGTAGGACGTTTTTTTCTCAGCTAAGCGAATTAAAGAAAATCGCCGTCGAACGGAGTACCTCCAACATTTTGAGTGAAAAAGAAAGCCGATGTAAGGCGCTCAGTGCATAAATCGATTAACTCCATTAAACAAAAGTTTCAGAAAAGCTATGAAACAATTTACATTCCCCTCTGAAATACGTTACATTTTCAAAAAATTGTCAATTAATTGTAATATTAGTTAGCTATGACCGTACAAAGCGATTTGACACTTGAATTTTAAACTTTTCAAAAAATGGAGCTAATCGATTTATGCATTGAGTGGCTCACATCGGCTTTCTTTTTCACTTGTTTTTTTTTAACATTTTTTTCAAATGTGTATAAGCGAAGTGAACTTTGTTAAATCTAGTCTACCTGTTCATTTATGTTGTAAGCTAAAATCTTAAGGCTTTAATTTTTGCCGAACAACAAAATACAATTCGTCAAAACGTAAATTGATAAATAGCTAGCTAACAAGATGCGTGCAAAAAAAAAATTATCGTGTAACAAATTGCTCGATTAGTTTACGTAAATATGAAAATTCTTTATTATTTTCCACATTTAAATTTAGACGACATTTGAAAACCTGCTGCAAAATGACAGTTCGATGTGAATAAGTATAATATTTCAAATAATGTTAAGGCTTTCTATCTTTCGTGCTCTTCACAGTCAAAACATTACGAGTTTCTTGTAGCCTAACTCAGTTTGCTTCAAATCTGGTTTTGATTGGAGTCTTAAGCTATCATTGCTCATGTCAAACTGTCCCTACTCCAGCTGTGTGCAAAGGACGCCCCACAAGAACAAAAATAGATAAAAAAAAAACTTCCTTCAAATTTTAACCAGCTTCCTTCTTCTGAAAAAGTAATTTCGAAGTCCATGATATTTACTCTCACTCTCAACCACAGATATCAGCCCCTTCCTCCGGTCTCTTGGAAACTTTGCAACAAAACACAAGTAAACGCAGCCAATGCTGACCGAGAAGGAGGATCCTCCAGATGTCCAGGGAAGAGGAAAAACGAAAGAAAAATTAACAAACCAACAACCAAAACAAGAATAAAATAACATCAACTAAAATCCAAATAAAAATCCCTCGAATACTTTCGGACCCTCACAATCTCCCGTCCTCGGACATCGTACTCTATGACGACGACGTGTGGTGTGTGTACCGTGTTCGTGTACGACCAGTAGCTGAGAATCCCGGGTTAGTAGGAGGAGCAGGAGTACGAGCAGGAGCAGGAATATTATTATTATTCTTTTTGTTTGTATTAGTAGAAAACTTGGCATCTTAAGTGCTCTGCAAATAGACATTCATTCTTCATCGTGTATATGCGTGTAATGCTTTTTACTAAAAAGGATTCTCTTTCTCTCTCTCTGTCTTTGTCTCGCTAGTTGGGGGACGGGGATGTGCATGTGCTCTGCTCGTATGGGGGTCGAATCGAAGAGGAAAACTTTTGGATCTTTTTAGATCCAAGATAAATACAATTTCGCCTCACTTTGTGTCTTCGTTTGCGTGTGTCTGACCTTAGAGACGTTATTATTGTTGTTCCCAGAGAGATATGAACACGAAACAAAGAACAACAAGGACACACACACATGCTCCCCAAAAACCTCTTTCGCCTTCCGTTTGCATTTTTATTAATTTTTCGGACAAAGAATGCTCAGGCCCGAAATGAAAAGAATAAAAAGTAATAAATTCACTCACAAATTAAAAACAAATGGCAGGACGAATGATTTCTTAATTCAGCAACCCTCAGTTGACAATTTTATTTGTCAAATGCACACACACTTTTGCGTGGGTATACCGTTATACGAGCGCACACGCGCGGATTGGTTGAGAGTAAATATTTGCTCAAAATTTGAGGACAAACTTTTCTGTCATCGTCGTGTCGTCGTTGTTCTGCGTTAATCCTTAGGGGGAAAAGATTTCGCCGTTGTTGTTGTGCAGCTAACAGAGGGAAGGTCCTGGTTCCGGTGAAACTCTGTGCCACCGTCAAGTGGTTGAAATGAGTTTTAAATTTTATTTGGTTTTTCTCTTTTTTTTTCGGTTCTTTTTTCGGTTCCAGCGAGTGTGTGGGGTGCATAAAATTTCGTTGGAAAAAAGGGGGGCATTCAATTTTTTTTCTTTTGTTTATTCCTGAATGTGGATTTGTGTAACAATTAAGGAGTAATGGAAATTTCGATGAATTTTAATTCATCAGCTCGGATATGAGTTCGGATAATCGCGTGTTGTGGAAAATAGAATTTCACGTGTGGGACTATGAGAGGCAGATTTGTCGGGTTTTAGTCCAATTGCACTCTGGTCTTTCGACGAAAGTCTACCCTTGACTCCAAAAGTTGGGTTTTTCGAGCACTCCACAAAATCATAAAATTTAGTTTCGAAACCATTAAGTGCTGCTTTTGGTCAACCGTTTGAATGATGGATTTCGATGATTGGATGAGCGCATACATTTTTTGTCGATATTTTATACAATCTTGTTGATTCTAAATACCGCAGGAAGCTCCTACAATCCATTTTTTAATATTTATTAGCGCCCTGGTTTGAAGTACATATATCGAACTATTAAGCAAGCGTACCCAGGTTTGAGTTCAGCCCCGTAAAAACCATCACAAACAATGTTAATGGCCTCACTTCCTATGATAATATAAGGATACGTCCACTCGTCTAAAGCTGTGGAGTGTGCCAAAGTACGAACGAGTTTCAGCACAACCGTTTGGGCCAATATTCATTGAAAACCTTGGTCTTTTATCCTGGAAAAAAGCTAAAAGACCTTTCGGGCATTATTTTTCGACAAAACAATGCCGCAAAATGCTTTCTGCATTACTTGCGATAGCCTTTTAGACAAAGGGATCTATGTTTTGGATTGACTAAGGCCTAATAAGGTGGATTAATTCTACCTATTTTAATCCTACTGAGCACGTTCGACACGTTGAGGACCTTCAATCGCAGTATTACTTCTTCGGATCATTATGGCGGATCAATGGATGAAATAAAGGATAAGGTGAAGACTTACTTGCAAAAAATTAGCACTAGAGACTGTCAAAAGCTAATACACATAAACCAAATACAATTTGTTTTAACGCCATACAAATTATTTAACTCCTTGGTGTACAGTGGTGTAATTCACAAAACTGATTGAATGTGTCTTTTTACATTTTCCCTTCTTTTTTGTTTTATTGGTCATTCAATTAACATGTTATTTGGTTTTTCTTACTGTCAGTATCATGACCTAACAGAATATTATCATATAGGATGTTCTTATATCCGTTATCTGCTATATATTCTATGGTAGAAACATTTACATTTTTACATAGCAAAAATTGCAACGCGTAAGCACATTCGATCAGTTGTGCCGATTCAATTTTCAAATCAATCAATTTTCTTGTAATTTTGAAGGTTGCAAACTAGTTATTAATTCACTTTGGCGTTTGGTTTGCTTTTGAGTGCAGAACATGCAGCAAAGTTGATGATTTAAGCGCTCAGTTTAGGTTGCGGATAACTTTTTAATTAGGGCCAAAAGTTTAACTAGTCACTGCATCGAATGGTGCCAAATCTCAACGAGATGTAAGATGTGAAATTCCTCTGAAAAGGACGCAAAGGCGTTTGATATTTGTATTTCTTAAACTGAGATAAAACAGATTCTAGTTTTTTGGTTTTTGTTGGCTTATTGATCAAAGGGTTTGCTTTTAGGCCGTTAATTAAGAGCTAAAATTGACCATAATCGTAAATGAACTATTTTATATGCTTCAAAATTAATTGAAATGGGCGTCAACAATAACCAAGAGACGCCGTCTTTCTCCATGCAAGAAGTTGGGTCACAGCTACTTGCAGCAAAATGGGATGGGTTAATTAAAATTCCAACAACATCTCTAGGCAGATGTGGCCTAGATTAGATAAGATTGGGACCGAACAGCTACTCTCGATCAGTAGAGTTAGCATTAGTAGTCATGTAGATGTCCTAACTGGTCATGCGGTCTTCGGTAACCACAACAGAAGATTGGGTTCTTATCAACGATTTCTGCAGAAGCTGCAGGGATGAAGTGGAGGAGATCCCACTTTACCTTCTTGGAACTTGCCCAGCACTTGCTAGGACAAGGAAGCACACTCTTCATTGAGGATTTGGGTGAATTCTCTAATCTGGATGTAAATAGGACAAACTGGGCTTAAGCCAATCTAGGGCAAATATTCTACTTGTTACAATTGGCCGCCAAACAACCCTTTGAACCCTTAGAATTTGTAGGAACGTTTTAGGCAAACCAGTCTGTGTTTGAAACAAACCGAAAGAGTGTCTGCACAATGGGCCAACCTATGGCTGATACGAATTCACGGCAGACACAACTGCCTAAGACTAAGGGCTCCAAAATTATCAAATGGCTGTTAGATAGAACTAATATTTTAGGACAAAGCAACCATTAGAGTAAGAGACCATTCTACAGAAAAACAGAAAAATAAGCTAAGCTGGAATTTTTAAATCGCTTTTCTGAATCATTGTGAACAGCCAGCAATTTTCTCGTGCATTGCCGACGTCTTAACATATAGCCAATGAAGTAAAGTTGACCCGTCTGTTTTAATAACAACTTAAAATACAGAAAAACTGCTACATTGCTTGGCATGTACGTCCAAACCTTTTTTTTACATCTGAACTTCTTAAAAACTCGTTCCACCGTCCAACACACATACTCAACATCACCATTCAAGAGATCACTCAAATCAAACTCAAGAGTCACTGCTGATAAACGTCACCACCCTATTCACACCGAATGTCAAATTCTTGAAAATTGAAAATGGATTCATGCCAAGTCCGAGTTCTGCTAAAAAAAGGGGCAAAATCTAATATCACACGCAATAAATGGCCGTGCATCTGTATCCGCCACGCCGTTGCACCCGCCGCCACAGCCGGGTGTGCAAACGTTTTCCACGTTCTCGTTATTATTGAGTTGTTCTCCCTCCTCCCGGGAATCTGCAATATTCGCTTCGCCGAGAATACGACCACAACTCTTTTTTTTTTTTTTTGAAATTTTATTGAAATTGAGAATTCATTATTGTTAATGGATTTTTCAAGTACCAATATCGATGTTGTGACTTGACTCTCTCTCTCTCTGTGTGGAGTGCCCGCATGTGTGTGTGTTTTTTTTATTGGCATTCGACGGTTGTAGAATCTTTTATTGGATATTCGCCGTGGGTAAATATTTTATTCCCCGTCCCCTCAAAACCACTGTGAATACGTAACAATTGCTTTCCACTTTGTTTGCCTTTTATTAAAAAAAAAAAAAAAAGAAAGAGGCAGCGAAATCCAATCAGGAACCCTGTATGCAAGGCTCAATCCTAATTGAATCCTTTTAAGCGGTGACCCCTCGCGTCGGTCAACACTGGCGCACCATCGCGGAAGAGTTTCAGAGTTTCCCCATTCCCGCTGGCGGTATGTGTTGACCAAAGAAAAACATCGCAAGCCAGAATGTCCCCCCGTTTGGAAGCAGCCCCAGTGTGCGTGCGTATGCTTGTGATGAAAAGAACAGCTCTCGGTGCTGGCGGTTGCGGTTGTTGTTGCTTCGCATCGTAACAACAAAACGCACTCATCCATTGCATAAATATTATTGCGCGCCTTTCCTCATAATCATCTCTGACAAATATGTTAGTTTAAACTGTCAACCGAGGCCGAGGACGATACGGCCGTTCGAGATGCGCAAACCGCACGGTTTTTTGCATTCCGCAACGATGTACATCATCACATCATCATACAACGCGTCTAATGACATCTTCGTTGTCGTCTTCGTGGATGCTGTGTGGGGGAACTAAGAGCCGAAGCCCGAGCCTGAGCCAGAGCCAGAACGAGTGAGAGAGAGATACTGTGTATCTATGAAGTTGAATTGCTTCGTTTGGCCTTTTCAGGTAATTTTCACTCAACGATGGTTATCCTCCAAGTTTCTGTTAGTTTGCGTCAGTGTGTGTGTATGCGCGGTTGAATGGCAAATATTTTCTAAACTGTCAATATTTATCTAAGTGACAATTAATTGACGTTAGCAGCGTCGTAGAAGCCAAGACGTACTTCAAAGTAACGTACGTTGCGCGAGGCAAGACGGGAGACTTGTGGAATGCATATGAGATGAAGGTGCAGGCTTGAGAACGTGCTGATTGCTGATGATTGGGGATTTAACTGCTCGAAGTGGACAGCAATGAATTTATTATATTTTGAGAGAGATTTGTTATTTTTTGGTATTGAAATGAAATGGTTTTTTTTGCCTTTTCTTTTTCGTTTAAGGTCTATGAACTGGAACGGAGATTCAAACAACAGCGATATCTATCAGCGCCTGAAAGGGAACACTTAGCAAGTTTAATACATTTAACGCCAACGCAGGTGAGTTTCGGTTTGAGACATTAACTTTTTTGGGAATTGAAAATTTAGTTATTTTGTCCTTCATTCCACTGGAAAGTATTTAAGAAACATTTCGAATACTGATAAGATGTTTTTGAGCATTTTGTAAACGTTTTAGAAGCTCATACAATGCTTTTTAGGATGTCAGTCTGAGATGGGGCAGTTTATTCTGCAGATGATTTGGGATTTTGCTATCCAAGTAAACTTCAAGTGTAAATTTTTTGTTTCGACCAGTAAAATGAAAATCAGCTGAATAAAAAACATTCAAAGCCCGAGACAATTTTCTTCATATTAGACATAAATCTGGTTTAGCTGTCGGTAAGGCAGTCGTTTTAAGATGTAGCTGCAATAGACTATTAATAAGGCAGCAGGATTTCGTTCTGACTTCACTTATTTCAGTTTACTTAGCAACCTGTATTCGACTACTAACAATTTAATTAACAACTCGGATTTTATTGTTTCTCGTTAACAATTTCTACACATTTTCGAAGAAAGTGTCAATCGTAAGAAAGACTATAGATGTTCAACTTTGTTGTCACCGGTTTTGCATCGCTAAATAGTGATGATGTTTGCAACCAGTTCACTTTATGTGCAAACATAAAAATAAGTTTTGCTTGCTTTCAGATATGATAGCAATCTTTAATTTATAGAATTCAGGTGCCGTTCCACATTTGTATCAAGGAATCAGATTAGGAATATGAAGAAACATAAGAAACAGCGAGTTCAAAGTTCATTAAACTTCGGAACAATTCTTTAGATTTAAGATTGTCCAAATTAGATCTTTTAAAAAAGTTGGACATGTTAGGAAAAATAGTGCCTTGACGGCTAGAAGGTACAAAACTACAACTTTAGAATGATGGGTCTCTGTCAAGGTGACACTTGTTGTCTTTGAAGAATAGGAGACAATATCGCCACTATCGGTCAAAGAATCCGAGTAAATTGTTTCTTTGTGGTGCAGTAAAAACTCATCATTTCACGATTTTATTTTGCTGAATTTTACACTAGTTGATAAAATCCATGAGCTTAAAGATAACGCCGCTGGAATGGATACAAAAAAGTAAATAAAAGAATGTTTTATTTCGAGTTTTGGATGAATTGTTACATTCAAAAAAAAATTCATGACACTAATCGACATGAGCGTACCCACATGAGGCTCTGTAGAGAACAATGCATCCACAATTGCTGTTTTGTGCGGACTTTAGGCTAGCAGCTTCATTGGTGTCTTCATCTTCAACGTCAAAGTGCGCTGCAGATCGGAAGCTACTTTTTTTTTCTGGCTTAAACGATAGGAACTTGAGTAACAAGTGGACAGCTCTAAGTGTCATAAAGCGAGCTCGACAATGGACACTTTGTTGAAAATTATAGGAATGTCTCTTGTTAAGGTGAAATTGCATTGGTCACTAACAAGGGACGGGTTTATTTTGTAAGGTAATGCATTGAAATTCGCGTGATTTCAAGCGATGGCATCATTGACATATTAAATTCACTTTTATCACATTCACTCCGCCATAAACACCTTCATATGTAAACATGTAATTGATCGCTATTAGCGAATCGCGGCGCAAATTCGCTTGACCATAAACGCAGCACAAGAGTTTTAAGGTAAGATTTGCCGAATTCGTAGATATATTTCAACAATCTAGATTTCACAAATGACTCAAAGTCCAAGTTACCTATGCTCAAGTTCAACCTCTCCAATTTGCGCCACCGTGTGAAGTTGCCACAGACATTTGAGCCACATATCAAAGAAAAAGGCACTCGCGGCTTTTGGTAAAAAAAAAACAGAAATCAAAGCATCACATACGATATACTTCATTCCAACACCAATCTCTTTGGAATGTTGTTTATTTTTGAGTGATTCTCTGGAACCGAAAAGCATATGATTAATTTCATTCCTAGCTCAACTAATGGGATGCCCAGGACTGTAACACATCCTCTGCATTTTCCTAGTTTTAATTTTAAGACGACCATCCTCCAAATCAAATCCTTTAACGGCCTTTCAACGTGCTCACCCGCAACCTACAAAATTTATGATGTTTCAAATTAACTTACTTCCTATGATATCACTTGGTAGGTTTTGGTTCCACAACCTCTCACGTCTCTATTCTCCTCAACCACGTTCTTTCGACTTTAAAAACCATCAAGTCAATGCGATTATAAATTCAAAAAATAATATTTTGACTTCATCAATGACGACAATTGGTTGGATTCGTGCTGTCAACAGGCTTTCAGGTCCTAAGTCAACAGCCACAACACCCAGGGGAATGCGATTACGGCGCAGCGCATATCCTGGCACTGCCACTCACGCCGTAATGAGTTTGAAGTTATTTCTCATCTTTTCATCTTGATGTCCTTATTGGCTTACCCTAAGCAAACATTCTTCGCCTTCGCCAGAGAGAGACAGAGAAATCTACCTGTTGGATATGTGCGTATCGTAATCCCCAACAAAAATACAGTGGCTGGGTAAAAAAAAACTCCAACAATTATCCCAACGATAATCCACGTCCGAGGATACGAGATGCTCTCTCTGTGTTCCCACGTAGAAACGTCCCACTCAATATTTTCATTGCATGTGAAAACATTTGGCGTATTTTTTGTGTTGCAGAAATATTTTCGGTTAGGATTTGCAAGACGACATAATCAATTATCCTCTCTTTGGTCTCTTCCTTTTATTCTGACGAAGGAGACCGCCAAATCGAACTTCGAGATGAATGGAAATTCATCGCGAAGGATGCGGCCTCCCCTGCGATGTGATCCGGATTAAAATGTCAAATATTTACCCGCATTATTATCGGATTTACGCGGGTTTTTCCCTTTTCAGTTAAACGAGCTGTGAATTTTCGTAAAGCAACGGCGAACATGTGTATCCTGTGTATCCTGGGGGTTTTTATTATTCTTTTGTTGTTATTGTTGCGAAGATTCATGTGGTTTTTCTTTTTTTTTTATTGACAGGAAGTATCGAGGTCGATCATTGTCTGCAGATGAATAAGTTGTGATAATATTTAGAGAGGAGATTGATAAATGGAGGGAGTGCAGTCGAGGAAAAGTAATTGGAGGTTGATTAGTTATCAGGGCGTGTAGTGATCCGATTAGACGGGATGTGGTGTTGGTGTGGTGTCAGCAGTCAGTGGGAATTAGGATCAAATGAAGCAACAGTTGGATTAGGAATTTGTTCTCCTTGGTTGAGAGTTTGATTGGAATGGAGTAGTACAAGTTTTTCTTGCTCAACGCATTTTTATTGAATATCTGATTTATATTTACATGCTTTCTGCATTCTGACGAAAATATTTTAGGTACCGCCGTAGAAGAGACCAAGACATGCGAAAAGCTTAAACCACGGAAGTCATTAAACAATTTTCAAAATCTTATTGGAAACATGAATTTTGTTAACAAATCTCGTTAATTGCTAACGACTTCTGAGTGATGCGATTAAGTAGCATACTCGAATTATTCCCCATGATTTTTGCTTCGGAAATGGAGAAGGATTTTTTGAAACTGCCAAGTTACTGAACGGGAGTACGAACCTTTATTGCAGGCATAACCCAGGGCTCTGCTTAACTTTTAAAAATGTTTACGATTATACAACTCATGCGGGTTTTCTGTGAGACTTAATTGCACGAATTTCCAAATTCATTCAGCTTCTTTATTTCCACATGTTAATTATTGAAGAAGAGACTTGACCCGGATAAAATCCAGACGTCCAGCAGTGTTTGGAAATAGTTTGCAAACTCTTTTCTTTCAGGGTGTTTACGTGGAAATGTCTAAAGAAAAGGTCTGAAAGAAAAGATAATACATTCAACTTTTTGGCCTTTGAAAGACACGCAGTGTTCTCTACGCCAATGCACGTGAAAAAAAGTCACAGATCTGGAGGTCTGCATCGACGGTTTAAATGGTTGGTTGTAGAGCTCCAGTGGCTTACTTTGTTCTTTGACATTATTACTAATTTTTGTCTGATTTATTTCGGATTTTCAATGCAATTCGTTAAAGTGGAAATAAATCAAGAGCACAAAGTAGCAGACTTAACTTTTAATCTTTTAATATTCTTAAAAAGATGCAGTCTTTCAAAGTTATTTCCTCATTCATCCACTTTTTGGATTTCTCCTGAAAATAATTGAAAAGAAATTAAATGAAAGAATTTGCTCCCAAGAGAGCAAATAACTCCAACTTGTGAGCAGGGAATTCGGAGATCGCAGGCATACTGTCCTCCGTCGGTATTCGTCTAGCCTTTTACATTTTTCATGAAAATGAAGCTTTTAGAGTAACACGAAAATGGTTTGACGAGAAACAAAGAGCAAGAGCTCTTCCTAGTGACTTAAAATTTTAAACTTTTTATCTTCTCAAGGAAGTCAGTTCTCAGCAATTTAAAAAAAAATCATTGCTGTGTTTATTGTACAAAACTTCAAAAAAAAATTGTCTAATATTTATATGGGACGAGTCTGCGTCTCCGTCTAGACATTAGTTTTGTGGCTAAAATAGGGAGTTTTTAAGGTTAGTTCCTCAAAATTTGCTTTTAATTTTATTGCAGACAATCATTTGAATAATCCGCTATGTTGGACTATTTGATTGATACAACCCTGGCACTGTTAGGAAATCATTTTGACTTTTTGTTTTTATTCCTTTTTCTCAGTTGTTCGATTTCACTTTTAATTTTATGTAGTTGATTTTTCCGATGATTTATGGCTTGATCATTTCCAACAAAAAGTGGGGTACACAGGTTTCCTATATGGCGACGTTTGAGGAAGTTTAGCCGCAGATTAAGCGTTACTCATTTATACAAATGTTAGATTAGACTACTATTCGTTTTAACGAGGTCAGAAAGCTTGTTTACTTATTTCAAAGTCACGTAGGTTACAGTGTCCGTTACAGTAAAGAAATTACCATCTTTTTTGTTTTTCAGTAATAGCAACTTACAATAGTAACAAACAGCTGTGCTTATGCAAAAAAAGGCGACAGACAGACACCGAAGTGATTCCATAAGGGTTTCGTTATTGCTTTGGAACGAAACTCTAAAAACGATGCGATGCCAGAAGCATTTAAAAAATAAATAATCTGCGTAACAGCCCATACAGGGCGAGAGCATAGCTTGTTCGCAGCTCCACTGTATTGTGCGCGATATAATTTTGACACAAGTGGAGGCGACCTACTGTTTAATGCCGGTTCCGAACGGCGAATTGCGAAAACTTTCCATGACAGAGGTTACTCCAGGAGGATTGTCAGTCGTTCGCTGGAGGTAGGGCCGTGAAAATTGTTTGTGGTGTTCTCTCCCTGGGCTGGATTCGAACCCGGGTACTATTGCTTAACGATAAGCCACGATTAAGCCACGGCTCCCACTACCAGAAGCATTTACTTGCGAGAAAAGTGATCACATGTATCGAAAAAAAAGAAAAACGAAAGCGTATAGCTACGCGTTTTGTCGAAGCTGCACTGCATAAAGCAAGTAAGAAAAACGTTGGCTTTAAACGTACAACGTAATGGGACTCGACGTACGAAAAGTAAAAACACACAGCCTATCAAAGCAAAACAACTCCACGGCCCTGCCTTTGCAAGCAAATCCGAGTGATGAATTCTTCTAGCTCTATCCCCTTGGCACGCTTACTTTCCATTCACAAAAAGACCGCCAACTTAAATACCCCGCCCCGGTGATGAACCCCTAAAAAAAGGTTTAGGGTTCATTAAGCGCAGAGTTAAGCATAGCGCTTCACTTGACTTGAGGCGCCCTCATATTTGCCTCTACATTCGTCAACGCACACTTAAGCTCAGCAGCGACCAGCAACCTTTTCGAAATCGCTTCAAACTTATTCAAACTATTTTGCAAAAGCAAATTAGGCCATTTTCCGAACCGAACGGAAGTCTAAGCAAGAAAAATAAAACACACTCACACACAACTTCCTCCCACTCGTCCTTTAAATGATGCGTGAATCCATTCAACTTAACTACATTCCGTACGTTTATTTAACGGTAATTGATTTTGCGATATTTCCTCTCAATTCCATTCATCCCTCACAAAAAACACAAATGACAAATTTTGTACCAACATCCGATTTCGACTCACAAATCCCTTCCACATGGTATCTGTCCATTTCCATGGAGAAAATCACCCTCCCGAGACTGAGGCTGGTCCTCTCGCAGGACGAGCAAAATACAACACAACAACAACGAAAAAGAGAAAGAATTAGTAGCCGAAGGGTAATTGCACTGCGAGTGTCATGACAATAGAATTTCTTTGGCCAAACAAACGATTGCAAACCCCTGGCAGTGTTTTTTTTTTTTTTTTCGGTCGCACCCCTTGACGGTTTTTCGTCGTGCGTGTGTTTGAACCAATTACGGGAGCCGTAGTGATGATGGCAGCCCGAGGGGATGATCTGTGGAGTTTTTAACCTTCCGACAATTGGTTTTGAAATGCTTTGATGGTTATCAGAGGTTTTTATCCCCTCGTGTTATCGGCGCGGCACATCGTCGGCTGAGAGAGTCTGGCGGATTCTTATTTCACAACCCCTGACAGTGGTGGACACGGTACGCCGGCGGGTATTTCTATTGTGCGGCTGCTGCTACCAATTAGGTGTCGTTGTGTGGATGTAATTAATTTGTCTTTAAGTGGCTTTTTACGATGTGAGAGAATGAGGTGATACGTTTTGGAGGCGGGGGCGGATAGATGTGAGTGTGGTTTTGATACGATGTTTTAGGATGAAATTGTATTTTAACGGTCATGATGTTCATCAATTTTGTTTGAATTTAGACACATGTTGAAATTTCTTTTGGGTAAGGTCCCTGGCAGTGAATAACAAAACTGAGGTTTGTCGGGCTGAAACTCAGAGCTATCGTCTTCGAAACTGTTATCGGACGAATGTATCGCTTTTTAGGAATGGCGAAGACCCAAACATTGAGAGACATAGGTCACAGAATCACTGATCATTAAAATTTGACCATTCTCTCATATTTCTAAAACCTGATGGATTATAGGCCTCATTTCAAATAATAGTCTTCTGTTCGTCAGAAAACAGTGTTCTATGTGTGTTACATTGGTTATGTATGTATCAGTTAGCTACTTTTTGCTTTTTGCTTATCTTGTTTAGATGACTCTTCGTCTCGAGTCATAATCAGCTTCACCTTGTTAAAGTTCGTCAAAGCCATCAATGATATCGTATTCTACAATTTTTTGATCACATTTTTCGGCTACAAATAAGCTTTAAGGGACTTTTCTGTTAAAAGCGTTCGGTGTTCTATTCCAGCGACAAATTTGTTGACAGATATGGAAGCCATTCACTTTGCTTTCGACTTTTTTTTTAATTTTTATGTGTGAAACGTGTTCCAGAAGCCGTTTGTGTTTTTTTGTACGAAATTTGTTGGCAACTATCGTCAAGAAATAATGGAAATTTGACTGTCTACAAAATTTTAAAGAAAAGGTCAGAAATTGTTTAGATTGATCAGAAGACGAATTGATCATTCCAAGGATTCTGATCTTTAACACAAATTAGGTGCTTGGTAACTTCCGATCTTCTCGTTCAAAAAACTAACCAATAAATTCAAATAACTGACAGCAGAGAGAGGCCACCGTTCAGATGGTAGATCTCATCCGATTTCAGCGTCGACACAGAGCACCTTGAAGCGATTTGAGTAATTGGAAGGACTTTTTATGATGACTCCAACGACAGATTTCATTCATCAGACTTTTCATACTTCTTTCACACCAATCCCCTACAAGCCACACACCGTCCGAGAGAATTTTCTTTCCACACAAATTAAACTCAAGTGTTTATCGTACCACAAAAAAAAAAATTAAGCTTATCACGTGAAAATGAAAAGCCTTTGCATCAATAGAAAAACCCGTTGAATAATATTTGCACATGTTTACAAATGGAAATGCATGCAGAGAAAATTAAGAGCCCATTTCGGTCCATCAACATAAAAGCCTCATAAACATATTTCCCCTCCCCAGTCCATCCAACGCTAGACGCACACCCATACTCATAGAGAACATGCTCCCAAGTGCGCTTGTGATGTGCTTCGGTAAGGGGTTTAGAACAACATCCCAAGCACATCCAGAAGTAGGTGCAGCGAAGAATACGTCGTGTGCACAGCGATGCCCCTCCATTCAAAGCTCGACTAACTCAGTCACGAGTGGCCTCCTGAGTGATGTCACAGAACCCACCCACCCACGGCTGAAAGGGGAGCAGATTTTTCTTCTTTTCCTTTTATTTTTTTTGTTTTAATGTAAAATGCCAATAAAATTATCTTACCCACTCCTTTGGGGGTCGGCTGTGTGTGAAAGTATCCTCCGTGGGCAATTTTGCATTTCTGCATCTCTCATGTCGGCCTGCTGATGTTAATTCATGAAGAAAACAGGATCTAAAAACAGGACTAAGGCAGAGGCAAACAAGAAAAAGATGCAAAAGCCACGTGCATCTGGTGGGGGCTTTGTTTGTATCTCCACAAAATGCGCAAAAACAAATTTAATCGCAATAAAATGAAAACGAACGAAGAAAAACAGACGAAGACGACGAAGGGTGATGGTGGGATTGCATGATTTTTCATTAAAAAAAACATCCTCTTCAGGATATGCACAGGAAACGGCACAAAGACAACACACGTTGGATGGCAAAAAGGAAGATGCACAAAGAGTCCTTCGCCCCCGTGGAAAGCGCTTGCATCTAATGGATGTGAAAATGGATTTACTTCCCCGTGTGCAATCACATCCGCAACAAAGAGATGGAAATTCAAAAAAATTGCATTTAGAACCGACGTTAAACAATGAAAAGCGAGGCAAATGCGAGTGCTGAAGAGAGGAGTCCTTTTGTGTGTTTTAAAAACAAACGTCTTCGGATGGAGCGTGTGCAGTGAAGTCCATGCCAGCGTAGAAGGAGACCTTCTTAGGTTTTCCTCCTTTATTTCCGTCCTCAACAAGTTTTGCGACAATTCGTGAGAGTGTCATTTGTTGTCGAGGACAAGGAGGAGGAGGAGTTGAGGTGTGAGCTGTCAAAAGTGTGTGGACTTCGACAGCTTTGAATTTCTGGGAGTGCGTTCATCAAGTAGCTTTCTGTCAAAAATCATAGTGTGCTGTCAAAAATGCTTGAGGATTTATGAGCTGCCAGTGCCTGATGCATGCGGACCTTGCATTTCTTTGTGTCAAAATGGACGATGAAGTGAACTATCAAAAATGTTTGAAGATTTATGAGCTGTCAGTGCCTGATACATGTGGGTCTTGCACTTCTTTATTTCAAAATGGAGTGAACTGCCAAACTGAGAGGAATCTAGAGCTGTTGGCGTGAGACGGATGTGTTCTTGGTAAAATTTTCTATCAGACTTAAAAACGATATTAGCTGTCAAGATCATAAAAGTATTCGTTAGCCGTCGCACTGAGCTTGATGCATTTGCTCGTGGTAGAATTCTCTGTTAAAATCGATTTAGTTTCAATTTAAGCTGTGTATGACGTGTGTAAGGATCCGTAAGATGTCACCGTCTACAGATTGCGTCCCAAGCCAAATAGCTGTCAAAATGAAGGTCGAAATGAGGATCCAGCCTGTAAGGATTCATTAGTTGTCAACGTGCTTCCATGTCAAATTCAAGGTTGCGCTATCACATCAGGCATACCTAGACGTACGTTGCCAATTCCTTCCGGGAAACCGCGACGTAAGTCGAAGCAAAAAAAGAGAAGAACAAACATACACCTAAACTGAAAGAAGACGAGTTTTTCCGAATGTCAAATTTGAAATTCGCTAGGTCTACTAACGCTTATACTATCGTAACTCGAAGAATAAATGACGTACGTCGAGGTAAGCTTTCTGATTTTTTTCGACTTCGTAAGTCGAAATGACTTAACTCGAAGCGTCGTAACTCGGGGTATGCCTGTATAATTATTTGTGAGCTGGCAGATTTGTTCGTGGTGTCGAGGATCTTTCCATCCAACCAATGTAGTAAAACTGACCTAGTTGGCATATTCTTTGGAGGCCTTTGTTTCCAAGTTTTTGCAAAAACCATTAATCCAGACACACAATTTTCTTATTTATTAAAACCATTTCAACTTTTCGCAATCTGGCCAAGGGAATATATTAAGCTGGTACTCTTCTAAAAGTACGAATTGAAGAGATGTGAAAACAAGTGAATCTAAAAACTGCACAGTAGAATGAAATACCTCAGATGCAATCACTTATTTACAAAGAGCACAGGAAAAACAAAACAAATCGTCGATTTAGGAAAGTTTTTGGTAAACAAGATTGGCATTTTACAAACCCCACTGCATTTTAAAAAGAACACTTCAGCTGGAAAACAGTCACTAAAATTTTGCAAATTTTCTCTCTTAAAACAATCGCCATCACCACCGCCACCGAAAACAAACAGTTAAAATCCATTGCATTCTAATAAATAACAAAACACCATATGAAATAATAATTTTAATATCGGGCAGATGTTTGAGAGTGAGCAGAGGACCACTTCAACTTTTATTGTTGTTCAGCTCGGCCCCCTTGCCAACCCATCGTCGTTTTGATAGGACGCAGCATCTGACATGTTTTCGAATGAAACGAAATAAAAAAAAAATTGAAATTCCAAAAACTGGTAGTAGACCACGAGTATATGCCATTCAAACCTCATCATAAGACGACCTCCGAGGGGAGAAACAACGCCAGCAACAACAACGAAAAGGTAACGCACATGAAAATTCGTATAATGGCCCGTGATTTCAAGTGGCTGCCATGTTCGCAATGGTTCTTGGGTTAAAATAAATAAATCCATGTACCTAGAACCTACCTCGGTGGTGTTTAGGTTTTAGGGTGAAAACGATGACGACATGCAGGGAGGAGGAATAAATAAATAAATAAATAGTAAAAAAAATTAAAATGGTCGTTGCAGTTAGCGCGTCGCTGTGTACACGCTTTTCGCTTCAATCGCATTTTTTTCAGTTTTATTTTTTGCTGAAATCCCCTCGTGGACTGAATGGGAATCGTAGAGCCGTCTGTTAAGTACTAAATTTGTGTGCTCCACTTAATTTACAGCTGCTAAATATGACACAACATCCGATTTAATAATCGTGAGCTTGCGAGCGCGAGTAGTGTGACCGCAGTTGAGCATTTTACTCGTATACGGCCGTTGTGAATGTAGACGCATTTATTTTGTTCGACAGTTTTACAGTGGTGCTGGAAAAGTTTCTCGTAAATTCCCATATGATTTTTAAATTTTTTATGCCCATGGTTTTTTCCAAAAATTGTTTAACTGCATCGATTTTGTATCATTACAACATTCAGAATTTCTCAGATTTTTTCCCATGTCTTTGACATGGGATTATGATAAGTGATTTTGAGTTGTTATGTTTTTTTTTTTAAATTACAAACCACTTTGAAGATGATTTATTTATTTATTTATCAGGCACTTAAAAGTAAACTGGTCACAAATGTAAGAACCTAACTGCGAGGACTATTGGCTTAATGAAGATGATATTTAAAATACAATTAGAAGTTTTTCGAAATCAGCCACTTTTGAAATCGATATCTGGCTACGATTTTACATTGGGGAAAATGATCTTACAATCTCAAATAAGCATAATTCTCTGGTACGGTATTTAACCCTTTCATGACCGTATTTAATTCCAACCGCAGGAAAAATATTTTTTTACACTTTACCAAAAACGACGTAAGATATCTCGAATGTTCTTTTTGCAAAAACAGAAAAATAATAAAACTAATATGGTATGGGTTTTCGTTTGTACTTTGTTACACACAAGCACACTTAGAATCGATTCAAATAACTTTTTTTTGTACATGGGTATGTCATACATTGACTTAAAATAGGTTTAAAAAAATATTTAAATTTTTGATTTGGTTTGTTACAAAAATGTCGCACTGCTACAGAAGGTTAAGTAAAAATACATTATCACCTAAATAAAAAAAAGAAAAGTTTATTTTTAGATCTCAATCACTTATAGAAATTTGAGATTTAAAACTACTGTGCTCGATCTTTCACGCAAAAGATTAAAAAAAAAAAGAACTCTTTTAACTGAAACAATTGTGCCTGTTAGCATTCAATTCAGTTGTTTCGATTTTGATTCTTAACTACTTTTTTGCAGGAAAAATAAACATTAACAGGCTCTTTTTTGATAACTTATTTCTGGTTATAGTTCACATTAACAGCACTCTATCTTAAAGACAAATTCAATCAAAATGTACCAATCTCGATTTTTGGTTTTACCGTAAAAACTCGCAAAAAGAGGTTCCCAAGCCATTAGCGAACGAATTTGGCTTTGTAGACTTTTGAAGAGTTTTATTATTTAATAGAATAAGATCCTATAAGCTCCTATTTGATCTGATAATAAGTCAAATAGTGCTAGAAACCTTAGTGACTTCGGTTTGCACTTAGTCAGTTCTTACTTCTGAATTTTGTTTGATGTGCTTGAAAGCGATGTTGTGAGTGTAATTTGACTGTCCTGTGCGAAATTTTAACAATAAAATAATTTATTTGTATTCTAAAGGAAAGTATTATGCGTCATAATAGATCCCAGCTTTCTTAGTTTTGTAATAGGAATTATTCAAAGCAATGTGGCTGTATTTTTTATAAAGTCTTAGTTTTATAGTTTTAATTTAACTTTAAAACTTATAAAAGAAAGATGTAAATTCACATGCAGGATTTTTAAAGGATCTTGTAGAAGATACGACGCAATGGCATCTTATATCCGGGAAAAACAGGAGAAGCTTGTAGTATTTTAATTGAACAGTAAAAAGGCATTTTGGGTTTTAAGAATCCGCATGCTAAAAAAGGGCCAAACTAAACTCAAATTTCAAATCGCCCACAGTTTAAAATTAAACAAACTCTTGCCGGCCCATTACGACTTACTTAAATGAAATAAAAGACGTTTTGCACATTTGTAACACAAATAACACTTTTCTGTAAATATGCGTGACGAAGTTGAATTTCTAAAGAAAAATAAAGCTTCTTAAGGTTACCTTTTCACCACTAACTTTCAAGAAGCCAAGCTTAAGGACTCAAGGTTTTCGACCCTGGAGGTACATACTTCATCGAATCGACGACGCCACATGACATCCAAACGGGTCTCTGCCGTGTTTATGTTTGTAATGTCTTTAAATGTCCGTATGTTTTTATACATATTAGCGTCATTAGATAAATAATTAAAAACAATTATATTTCTAAATTTTCAATAGATTTGTATGACGAACTTTTATGTTGCCGTCATCCATTCGACGAATCATGTTCTTTACGTATAAGAAATAAGCATGTCCTTCCAAGGTTTACCTCCATCATCAGAATGTCGCCAGAGGTTTTTACACCGCGATTTCGAAAGCAATACTCGGTTGTATGACTTTTTGCCGCGCCTGTAGTCGGGCTCCCGTGACTCACCATTCCGCCGGCCAAGACACACGACACGACTCAAATGCGCCCGCTTAACACCCAGCCGCTGTTGACTGGGGCGGTAAAGTAGGCCTCTCTTGTCGGCGTTTTCACGGCACATACACGCTCGGTGCGCTCACATCTCGCATATTTTCGCGCCCTCACGCTCCAGTGGAACGACACTTTGTCACCGTTCAATTGGATAATCGTGTTTTGAGCTCCGGTGAATGGGGCGAGGTGCCCCAGCGTCAGCAGCGTAGGGGTCTCGGTCTCCGTCGTTGTTGTGCCGCGAGGGGTGATGGTAGCCTTTCTCTCTCTCTCTCTCTCCTTTTTTTCTATTTTATATTTTTAAATAATTTTCATATTGTTGGTGACGGTACCGCTACCGGAACGTTTTAGGGGGTTGTCCTCGCGCGACGTGTATGCAATTTTGCAGCCTCCAGCGCGGCGAGCGTGTCGTGAGAGACGCGCTGTTAACTCCGCTGCTGGCTGTTATGCCGGTTGTGCTCTGAAGTCTTCAAAGTGATTGACGTTAAAATCCACTTAAGAGCCATTTTTTTATGTTTTTCATTTGAACGATGATGGGGCGAAATAATCAAATTATAAATAAACACACACACTTACACACGGGCGAGGTGGGGAGGGAGGCGACTGAATGAATGGACGAAATGTGTACTTGAGATACTTCAGGTGGTGGCTTGAATTGTGTTGGTCGAGATGGATGGCTTGACACGAGTTTGGTCGGGTCCCCGTGGCGTGGAAGTGCTAATTGGGGTATGAAAGGCGGAGGGAGCCTCTGCGGAAGTCTTGGACAGTCTTGTTAGGCCCACTTAAGGGGAATTCTTTATTTTTTTTTTTGTATAGGGGACGTTGGTTGCAGTTGAAATCGATACTGCCGTGGAATCGATAGAAAGGCATGGACTGGACTTAGAATTTTTTGTTGGTTTTGTTAAGTTTTAATTCAATTAAACTAATTTGATACCTTTAGTAAAATCAGAATCAAGTCCATTTACATTTTTATGATGACCGATTCTAAGTTTGAATTTCCCGGCGGACTTTCTGGTGACAATTAAAAACTCTTATGATTATATTCTAGGAAATGAACTTTAAAAAGCTGCTATTTACAGCTGCGGTCAAAATAGCAATGCAGAGCAGGAATAGTGTGAGAGAATAGTTTTTTCTTGGAGACTTTTGGAGTAAAAGATTTTTCAATTACTCCAATCATTAGCATGATATTACTCAAGTTGCAAGAAGATATCCTTCTGAAAGCAGCACTGCTCCTATTTTGACCGCAACTGCATGACTAATCGTAGTCTGGAAATCACAGCATTTGAGTTTTTTGCGTTGCAAGGTTTAAAGCCATCGGAAGCCGCTTTGTTGGTATTGCTATGGCCTTAAGATGTTCATCATATTCAATTACTGAAAACTCATTCACCGTACGAATTGAAGAACACTCTTTGAACCATCATAATTTCTATAAACCCACAAATTGGTGGATATCTTTGTTCAAAACTCTGCGACGATGATTTTTATTGACTTTGTTTTGAAAATCCATTTTAAAACTGCCCTACTTTTCGCAGAAACAAACTCCTTTACCTATCTTTTTTAAGATTCATAGCAAGATTTTTTTAATATGTTTTAGGTAGTAGGTTTAGTATGGATTTCATCAGACCTCCAACGCCGGCGACTTTTATTTCTAAATAGTTGGGATGGCTTCCTCTTTGGAAAACTGAAATTGTCACAACATACTGTAGTTAAAATTTCGTCCTATTTCTAAACAGTAAAACTTCCCGTTACTTGTTGGATCTAGAATTAAATTAAAATTCTTTGTGTTCTTAAGGCAATAAGGAGCCATTGGACCGAAAGGAATCCAAGGGCCAATGAAGCAAGTGTATTGTATATTGTATTAGGCGGCGTAACAGCCCGTTGAGAGCCAGAGCCCCCACTGTGTTGTGCGCGTTATAATTTTGACACATTTGGAGGGGACCTACTGTTTAATGCCGGTTCTGAACGGGGAATTGCGAAAGCTTTTCATGACAGAAGTACTCCAGGAGGGTTGTCAGTCGTTCGCTGGAGGTGGGGCCTTGAAAAATGTTTGTGTTGTTATTTCCCCGAGCCGGATTCGAACCTGGGTACTCTCGCTTAACAGTCCGACGCACTAACGATTAAGCCACGGCGCCCACAAGCAAGTGGTTCGAAACAAACTGAGGAGTAGTAAGTGAGGAAAAAGGAGAATAAAATCCGGCGAATCGTGTATGCTGGTACCACGGGTTCTAGTATCTTACGAATCCATTGGCGCAAACCATAAAAAAAAGGCTGAGAGTGTAGACGGATTAGTCTTTGAGACATAACTTGCATAGAAGCTACAAACTTCGGACAGTTGCTGCATTTTTCAGGCTGAATTATTAGCCATTATAAATGCGACCGAGATCGTCGCGGGCTACTCTAGGGACACAAAGGTTAATAGATACATACATAGGTAACGCTTAAATCACTTAGTATTAAGACGATTAAGTCTAACTAACACGGGTAGCAACTGTTACAAGACATTGCAGCAGCTCGGTTACCTTATGTAGGGTTCCGGGTCATCAGAGCAAGAAGGTAGTAGAGTTACGGATTCTGCACACAGCGGTCCTAACGTTTCCCAGCGCCAAATGCGGCTTAATGGTTGGTATCATCATAGGACTTTATTTACTTTTATGATAAATTTAATCCCATCGGACACTTTCAGAAACTGCAGGAACTCATCGACTAACGAAACGTTGGAGCATGTGCTATGTGCCAGACCAGCGCTAGCCAAAACCAGATTCAAAACGTTAGGCAAGCACTTCCTGAACTCGTTGGGTGAAGCGGTAGTAAACTTCTGAACTACGCAAGACCTTCTGTTTGTACTAGGGGTAAATAGGTGTTCAAATTTTATAGGAATTCTAAGTTGCTGTAATACACTATGGACTTAAAGGTCTATGCGTTTGGCGATTACCCGTCACCACATAACATAACATTGTGCGTTGGAACGTGTTCTAGACAAAAGCTGCATCAGTCAACTCAGTCAGAGAACAAAAAGTGTCTGCATGAAGGTCCTGAGTCAAGTAGACCTTGTTGGTGAAAGTTAAGGTCTAGACGCGAAATTCATTTAATTGTTGTTTGCGAGGGCTCGAGTTAAACTGCCTTCAATTGTGTTAAGCAATTTCACAAAAAAAGGCAACGTTCTTAATCGATCTGACGTCACTTTGAGTAACGTATGTAGTCTCAATGCACGCTGAACTATCTGGAAGTTGGCTACTGAACAGAAACCTAAGTGAACGCGATTCACACAATGAACTAAAACTTTTCGAATGAGGTTATGTAACTAGTTTTCACATCAATTTAGGATCAGCAAATGTATAGCGTAGAAGAGACGTTACAGATGAGGCTAAAACTTCGTGATCGACACAAATGACATTTACGAAACGTATAACCTCGAAGTCCATCTGGATTAGGGCTTAAAAACGAAATGTACAGTGTTGTTCTGGTTTCTGACATTAATTTTCACAACGTCAAAGTGTAAACCTTCTATTCGGCTAAGTGACAATTACATAGTCTCGCTTGAAGTATTAGAATGCACTCTGACAGCCCAAGCTGTCAGCTGTCAAATGATCGCGTAACACCTCTGTATCCCTAAGCCAAACCTAATCCCTCCCGCCAAGAAGGTTCTCCAATGAAGAGCAGCAGATTCACTCTAAAACCCGCAATCCTTTGCGATTAAGAAAATTTCCTCCTCTCGATTGCCACTGTGTGTGTGTGGATCCACTCGAAGCCAATATTAAATATCCTTTCTGCCCGAGCACAATTTATGAAAGGCAAACGTGCAGAGCACGTAAACGTAAGCGCAGGACGCTGCCATTATTGGCTCCGGATCGATTTTTAATTCCTCCACACTCTGCAGCAGTGCTGCCAAAAAGGTCATGCGATTGCTGCTGTTGCAGAAAACAGAAAAAAAAAACTCGCAAACGTGAATGAGGACGCTGAGGCAATCGACAAACAATTGCGAGTAACCTTGCCACGGAGATGTAACTCATAATCCTGCAGGAGGCAACAACACAACGTCAGTCGTCACTCACTTGAGGACCCTGTCTTACGAGGGCCTGCGACAGAGATCCACTTAAGAGTCTTTTATTTGATTTATCTTCGTCCCTCTCTCTCTCTCGCTCAGCCTGTCCCGTCAAATTCGATTGATACATGGAAACTGAAGGACATCATGTGTAATCTGGGCAGCTCCTGAAAAGAATCACATCCCATCGTCGCATTGTCACGCCTGAAAGGGCTGCGATGACATTTCTATTGCCCCGCCGGTGACTACTCAGCCTCCGGTGGACCGGATCAGGTGTGAATGAGACTGCGGTTTTTTGATTCTTCTCTTGCGTCGATTGTTCTTCGGCTTTTGGGTGCGAGAATTCTGTGTCTGTATCGTTTTTTTTTTCGGGGAGATTAAGTCGGGCTTACGGGGTCTTTGTGTGCTCGGAGAATTGTCATTGTGTCAAAATCTCATTACGGGCGTATTCAGGTGATGAATTGGGCTTTGTCGCGTAGCACTTGAGAGCGCGGGGGCATTTAGAAGTGATTACCTAAGCGAGGGTCATTGTTGAGATTGTTATTATCTGGTGGGGACCGTTTGATACGTTCTTGATTGAATTGTTATTGATTTTTTTGGGCTCTCTTTCTTTTTTTTTCAGGTGAAAATTTGGTTTCAAAATCATCGGTACAAATGCAAACGGCAGGCAAAGGAGAAGGCGATGGCAGAGCAAAACCAACAGAATCAGGTAAATATTTGTATTTCCAGCTTGCACTTTGTGTAGTTGTGGTTGTTTTTAGTGATGTTGGGATTGTACTTGTGGTCCGAGTGAGTGATGGTGTGGAGAGTTTTTAGGAGCGAGTTCTTGGTATCGGAACTTAAATCGGAGAATAGAAGCCTTTTGTGGGGCCTATCGGGAACTTAACATTCAAATGAAAATTTTAGAATAGTTTTTTTACTTATTTAGGAAAAGCTAATTCGAATGTCCTTTTACGTTTGTTGAAATGGAGTCACATGCACTTTTCAGGGTTTGCCCAGCAAAATGACAATGTGTAAAAAAACATATTTTTTTCGCTGATTTTTGATTTTAAGTCCGCGACAGAAAAATTTGTATTTATTAGATATGCCTGGCTGATTGGGAAACTGACTTAATAAAAAAGCTACACCTCTGTCAAATTTGGCAAAATCAACATCAATGACAGTGCTAACAAGTCGGAGTCGCAACGGCGCATTCGGTCGGTTGAACTTTGACAGGCGTTGATACGAGTTTTATCGACTTTACGAAAAAGAATGACAACGCACGGGTCACTCAATTTTTCAAATCGGAATGGAGCTCACGCGTCAGCTTATTCTCAAAATTGCCCATCCCTGAAACACATTTTGTATGAAAACCATTTGATTTTGAAACTTAAATCTAAAGCAATTCTTATTTACTCAAATAATCTTATTTACTCAAATTTTGTTTGTAAATAAAAAAAGAAATATACACACATCTGTCAAACGCCCGAGCGAGTAGAAAGTAGCTGCGAAGTTGCAACGCCCGACAGCGCTATTTCGAATTGAACAATGCCTTAACGTGTATTCTATTTAAAATAGAAATAGTACTCGTATTATAAGTTTCTCTCGACTTTACTTGTTAAGTTTACTTCTATGCAAAATGCATAACCAACCTTTATGGGTTTTTCCTCAACTTTTACAGCATTCAACAATAATTGCGCATTGTTTACATTGAACATTTTTCGTTCAGTTTCCTTCATGGGTAATAAATTGATTTGAAATCGAACTCAGTGTCACTAAAAGTTCAAATTGTTCTTAAAAAACTAAGAAAAACATTATTGTTTGTTTTTAATGGTTATGATGTATTAATAAAGCTGCAATCCTCCTTCAAACAAACTCTATCAAAAAAGCCTCCCGTTGAAGATCTGAGGGTCTCTAAATGAAATGAAGCCACCCATCAGTTGTTGAAATCGCTAAGGACCTTTTTTTAGATCATCTGCCACTCCAAAAAAGCTCGAGAAATTAAAAAAGAAACTATTGCTCACCTAGTGGAACAACTTAGTTTGACACTTGACAGCTGGCAGTTGAGTTCCTTAACACTTGCCAAAACCTATTGACGTAGTTATAACGATTAGGAGTCACCCTATGCTACTGAAGATACAGCCTATAAACTTCCTGTTTCTGTCAGTACCTATTCCTCCCGAGCTCGCTCCCGAATGCCCCAACAGCATCCCGGACTCCATAGTCAAACATCGAGCCGAACCGAATTCAAACATACACATCACACACACAGTTACGCCAATAAAACAACAACATGCCATTAAAATTTGTTTTGTCTTTTCTTCTCTTCTTTCGTTTCATTTTTATGTTGCCTTCTTCTGTTCCCATTCTTCGTTGGGTATTTTTTGCTCCAGTCAGCGAGTTCACCACGACGTGTCGCTGTACCAGTTTTAGTCAAAGATGGCAAACCATGTTCGGGCAGTTCGAATTCAACGCCCCAACAGCAGCAGCAACAGCAACAACAACAACAGCAGCAACAACAACAAGTAGGTGGAGCCAGCAATGGCGGTTCAAGTGGCAGCGGTGGTAGTAGTACTGGTGGTGGCAACACAGTCACCAGCGGTAGCAACTTACTTACCGGTGATGCCCCACACACCCACTCACCGGATACATCATCAACGTTACTGGCCACATATAACGGTGCAGTGACCGGTCACAATGCTCAAATGCTACAGCAGCCCTGCAATAATTCCCTAATGTCAAATAGCCTTGCAATGGCCTATCGGAATCAAAATAACTTTATGACTAACTCACATCAACAGCAATGCGGTGGCTATTTGCCACTGCAGGGTAGGGCTTGGTAATAATTAAGTAATTGTATCAGTTCGTTTTTTAATTAAAAAAAAATTCATTTTTCTTAATTGATTGTTCAGTTTTTACAAAAAATAATTTAAAATTAAATCACTTTTATGTTTTAAATACGATTTAATTCAGAATTCTTTTTTTTTTTAAAAAAAACCTTTTTCGAATTTAGACCAACCCTTAAACGGTCGCAGTTTTATGCTAATTTAATTGGCAATTTAATTTTAATTGAACTTTTTTAAATTTTTTTTTAATTAACAACTTCTAACTTAGCAGAGAAGAATATAAAAAAAAAATATGTTTGTAAATACAAATTTGTTTCGAATTATAGTAAACTTAAGGGATAAAGTAAAAAAAAAATGACAGAAATAATAAAAAAGAAAAAGAACAAGAAAATAATTAATAGTTGACATTAGAATTAAAAATTTAGTAAAATGATAATTTTTCGTCTTTTCCACTTTAAATATAATGTAGTTTATAGTTTTAAGCTCAATATAAATGTATAGAAAAAAAAAACAAATAAAAATTTGAGAAAAAACAAAAAAAAAAGCAAACAGTCAATGTGCATAGATTTAAATTTTTTTTTTGATTTCTGATTTTGGTTTCGCCCTGTTTGAAGATGGCAGTGTTCATTTTTGATCTGGATTTAAGGATCATGCGGGGAGTCTTAAATGCCAGATGCTGAGCGCTCGTCATTTCGTCGTTGAGGTCCTTTCAAATTCTCAGCTGATTTTATTTTTATGGATGTTCGTACTCATTCGTTATGAGAACCTGCAATCTTTAAGAATACGGTGGAAAAATGATTTCGGTGGCAGTGCTCTTCTATTTACTACGCTTTACGATGTTTAAATTTCATTATGTTGGCTGGAGTTGCAGCAATTTTGGTGGTCTCTTTACGATCTTTGGTTTTTGCTTCCTCTGTTGAGTTGTCTGAGTTTTATCATCAGCCAAATCGATTAGTGATCAATTCCAAGCAAAACCTTTCGGAATCCCCATTTGCACTAGAATAGTGAACAATTCCATGACCGCATCTAATTGCTCAGCCGCTAGAAAAATTTGTTTACCAAAAACAAACTAAAAGATTTCAAATATTCTTATTCCACAAAGAGACGTCTGAATCAGAATTAAATGGGCTAAAATTAGAGCTTAGAATGAACTCAAGACACTTTTACTGCAGTTGTGCCAACATTTTTGAGTTGTCAGCAGATGAAACGAAACATGTTGTATACGAACAATACCGGGCATAAAAGCGTAAGGTCTTCAAACCAACGATAAAAGTCTTCTGTTTTTTTGCTATTCCAAAATATTACTAAATTCAACCATTAGACCTTACAGCAACGAACATTTTTCAACCAAGAAATTTTTTAAATTGGACACGTGCAATGACCTTTGGTGTTTTTGTTTGCTGCTGAAATGGCGTTAAATTTAATCTTGATGTCAGATTGCACTAATTCAGAGTCCATGGTGGATATTAAAGGACCATGTTCTGATGTTAATTGCTGCAATTTTATTCAATGTACACTTTTCAAAAGCTTGATTTCAAATAGCCTGCCGATTTCAGAAAGGTGGTGGAAATCAAAAATCAACTAGCGATTGCTTTCTGTTGTGAGATTGGAAAAAAGGCCAATTGGAATTTGTTGTGTGTATGCTTCTCAAAGCACCTTCTTCTTTTTTTTTTCTTGCGGCACAACTTTATTTTCTGATATCTCGTTTTCTGAATCCCTTTTAAATGTTCTTGTGTTTTCTGGCAGAGCTTTTTCTCAAAGCAAATTCTTCTTCCGTGTTCTAGAAATATTTCTTTGGATAACCGACGTCTTTTTCCTTCGTGTTTTCTACTTCAATGAAAGGACATTTTTGTTGGCCGCTTACTGATGGCTCAAATACTCAAATCCAATATTTCGAATCACTGCAAAAAAAATCAGCGATCGAATGTGCTAGTTGTCTATGAAAAACTAATTCGAAGCTCTATCAAGTCAAAAAGCATTTTTTTGCGGAACAAAAAATATCATTCAGCCAACGATCTGGCCTTGAACGCATTAATTTATATTTCTCCGATCATCGCAGTTAGCCTGTGGACAGATCTTCTTTATTAATGTAAAAAATACACATTAATATACATACTCCATTCTGGTCTCGTTTACTCTCTTCTCCCGCTGTACAGCACTTTTATTTTTTTTTTAATTAAAAAAAAATCTATTTTGTAGCAAAAAAAAGCAAAACAACATAAAAAAAATCAAAAGAACAATGTTACATTAAAACAATAGGAAAATTAGATTTTCAATTAATAAAAAAAAAAAATCGAATTGTATTAAGTGATAGTGTATATTATAAAAAAGAAAAAGAATTACTCAAAGCAAACGAAAAAATAAATTGTTTTTTTAAATGTCTCAATAGAAACCAGAAAAACAAGAAAAGAACTTTTTTTCAACTTTCAACCGAATTATATATGGACGAAGTTTCATTATAAATAATTACTTATTAATATGTAAAATTATATAAAAAACAAAAAATTATATAAACGTAAATATATATATATATATATAAAACAATAAAAAAAAATAAATATGAAATTTGTACACATACTTTAATGCAAAATAAGAAAAAAAACAAAAAATGGTGAAAATGAGGAAAAAAAATTAACAAAGAATTTAAAAATAAATAAATTAAAAATTAATTTAAAAAAATCCATGACACATGTGTTTTGTTCATTTTTAAGAAAAGTGGTTTGGAAGCTATCAACTTCTTTGATATGGAGATGTAAAAAAAATAGTTTCTGCAGTTGATCGTGGTAATTTCCAAAGAACGCTTTGGTATTCCAAGAAAACCGAAGTAGTTTCGTAAATTTAAGTATGAAAGAGTGATGCATCTCCTCTTGTCATGGTTTCCTATTATTGGAGATAGTATGCAGCAAAGGTACCTGAAAGAAGATGGTAAGTATAATAAAAAGTAGAATAAGAGAAGGCGCTGAAGTAGTATTCCACAGCGAAAATAGTGAACTTCTTGCAAGCATCATGCGGCTCTTTTTTGTTCACGTAGTTTAAAAACAAATCTCGAAACTCTCCTTCGGATGTGCTGATGTTGTTCTTTGTGGAACTTGATATAGGATAATACAAAGCAAGGACTGATGTAGTTTTATGAAGGAGAACCCATTGACCTAAAAACCGATACACTTTGATCCGATAGAAATAATGTGAAAAAAGAGAAAATAAGGAGAAATAGAAGCTTATGGGTATAAGATTGACAGACTTCACAGACCTCTTAAACACTGGGACTAATATTCAAACAGGAGACAGCGCCTTACAAAACTGAGCATACACCCACAAAAATGAAGTGTTTATATTTTGGTAGAAAATATCATGTTTATTGAACTTTTTTGCTTTTTATTTTTGAATATATTAGGTGAAATACACATATGCAATGGAAACTACATTTTTGTTTTATCCATAAGACTTTTTTTGAGACGAAAAAACGAAAATTATGAAGAGATGCATGTTCAGACATGACAGCGGAGTTATTCTGTTACTTAAGCATATTCAAAAAAATGTTTGGTGAACAAAAGCTCTCCCTAAATAATTTTCTTTTTAAGATTCGGATTTTAACAATTACTGGATTGGATCTTGGAAAACACACAGAAGGTCTAATACTCGTATGCGTAATAAATAGTTTTGACAGCAACTCTTTACTAGTATATAAAACTTAAACTTTCTTTCAGATATTTAAAACGGCAAATAATCCCAAATACTGAGCCTTTTTTTTAACTGAAAGAGGTCAAGGAAAACCCTGAATATCCTAAATTATATACATTATCTCAGATTAGCTTGATACGCTTTATGGTCTTAAAGTAAGTTCGACGAAAAGTATACCAAGGTTGTAAGATGCTTAAAACTGCGACTGATCTTGATCTACAGTTCTAGATTCTAAGGTTCTTAGTAATATCAGACAAATTTATAGAAACCTTAAAACGTCCTAACAGCAGTACCTACTCGCCTAAGAGCAGTTAGTACCTACTCGGGGGTGGGCCAAATACGAGTTTGTTTTTAAAAAATGTGATAAAAAGACCAAAATTTAATTTTTTCCATGTATTATGGCTTCATTAGTAAGAGGCAATCATTCCTATAATTTATGAATCACAACGTGCTTCAAGTGGCTTCCTCGGGTGGCTTTCTCGGGTGGCTTCGAAATAGCGCTTTCTGTAACTTCAACTTTCCAAGACCTTATTGATGATTTCGGGCTCTCGCTAACGGATTGCTTGCATGATGCTGGCCTTAAGTGCTTGAATCGTTTTGGATTTTTGACATAACATTGGTCATTCACGTTTCCTCACAAAAAAAATACAAAGGGGTCAAATCGCAGCTTCGAGGCCAATACGGCAGATTGAAAAACAGACTGTTTGGGCCAAGTTTTTAATATTTCCCCACTTTGTTCAAGCATAAGGCAACTCATTTCGTTTCGCGGGGGCATGGTAATGGCTTTCTATGAAGATTTTGAGGGGGAAAGAGTTGTCAGTATCAAAATAACTTATGATTTAAAAAGACAGTAGTGGATGGCCCTTCCTTTGAACCCCTTTTGGTTCACGACCATTTTTATTACCACGCCTTTGGATAAATTACCTTATCTGCGAGAATTATTGATCTTTATTTCATTCAATAAAGTATAGGAAAGCTGGTCGACAAGCAGAAAGATAATATGAAGCTCTAAATGGAATCCGACAAAAGGATTGTGTAATTTTTACGTCTCTTGACTAGAATAAGGAGGAATACCTACAATATAAACATGTTTGATAATTTGTTTGAAATTCAGAAAAGCAGATGACTGAGAGGACGAACAAAGAACAAAAGAAAGTTGTATTGCTTTTTCTTCTTCTGAGAAGATGGCGATTTTTTATCCATATTTTAATCAGATTTAATGAGTAGGCGCTTAAAGATTTCTTAAAATTCATTACGTTTATTGCACTGCTTACTTTATGCCAACGGGAGCTTATTTCATTTTGGAGGTTAATATTTTTAGTTCCTTGACCATAACATCATCTTGCACCCATAACTTTTTCCATAATTTCTTCTTTCCATGGTTCAGAGTAGTGGCTTAAAGCTAAACCGCGCCACTCTTTTGATTGAAATAGTGACAAAAAGAACCTAAAAACATTTAGACCCGCATTGCACCGGTCCGCCAATGACCTCTTTTTTGCTAGATAACCGTCAAAATCTCTCACTCGATTTAGGCGTTGTGCTATCAGATCAGTGCATGTATTTCCATGCACTCGATTGCTGTCGGCAAGGAATGAAAAGCTGTACCTGTACTACGGAAGTCTGCGAAACCATGTACAACGATAGTGTAGCTTGCAGTGTAAAATGTTTTAAAGTTGAAGCTGTAAAACAGTTTAGATACTTAGGCGTCACAATAGATGAAAATCTCAGCTGGGGCGAACACATCAAGGTCTTAAAAAATTCTCTGCGTTCAGCCATTCGCTGTCTTTATCGTCTAAGAAAATTCTGTTCGAACCATACTTTGAAAACAGTTTACTACGCAATTTTTCACTCAAAGCTACAATATGGTATAAACTGTTGGGGGGGTACATTTATCACCAATCTCCAAGCACTTGTTGTTCTGCAAAAGTGTGCAGTCCGACAAATATGTAATGCACACCGCTTATCTCATTCTATGGTACTGTTTAGGTCCTTACAAATTCTGCCTGTTAGACATTTATACTATTTTAGAGTTTCAAAGATCTTTTTCATAAGGGGTGGATATTTGCAGAGCCCAATCTCCGATAGTTACAATTTAAGAAGTTTTTCTCGCTCTGTTGTTGAAATACCACCTTTTCGTACCACCCACTTTAGAAACTTTTTTTGTGTTGTGTCTCGAAAATTGTTCAATAGACTCCCTGTAGCCATGCGACGCATTAGAACATTAAACGCGTTTTTAAAAAAGTTGAAGATATGGCTCCTTGATTTTGACCATAATGAAATTGAAGTTTTGCTGTCCTACATTATATAATTTCCTATTTCTGTTTTATCTTTCTTCTTGTATACATGCTCCATAGCTCCCAATTTGTTTATTATATGTACTTATTATTACTTATTTAATTAAAATACTGTTCACCCCACCATAAATTATTTAGTTTTGAAGTGACATTTACATCTATTTATATTACCAATATTCAATGTCACTAACTATTCCCTTGTATGAAGCAATTCTGTAATACTATGTTAAGCTCGTAATATGTATGAAAACAAAAAAGGAATAAAGAATAATAATAATAATAATAATAATAATAATAGTACCAGTTAAGTGGCCAAGTAGCAACCGGGGCAGTTCTTAACTGTTTTCCCCCACAAAAAAAAAAAAAAACAAAACACGGCGCACCCACCCCTCTCACAACTCACAATACTCATAATTGCGTCTCAATACAGCTAATTTTATTATTTGACAAAATATATCTAATTAAACCCGCGATAACGACTCCCCCCCCCAACCATTCGAAAGTTCATTCCATAACCAAATGAATTGAATCCGAATCAAATTGAAAGCGTGTTTTACCACAAAAATATACGTTTCCATTTTTCTTTTTGGTAAATCATTGTTATTCCAGTGACAATTTGAATTCAGCTGCGCAGCACAATGGACGCGTACAGTGCTCCCGCGCGATGACAGAATTATCGCACCGTCATGTCGCACAACGATATGTCGGTGCAGAGACAACAAGATACGTCGTTAACAATTGTCCGAAATACTTAGAAGCGAGATATAGACGCGTATTCAAATTCCGGCGATTGAATGGATTTGTGATCAAAATGTCCAAACGTTCGTCGTCTTAATTGCTTCTGGTGCGGGAGTGGGAGCGGGACCGGGAGGGTGATCTTTTCTTAATTGGATCAAGTTCACCGTTTGATAATTGCACGGGAGATCAACGTTTGTGATTATTTTGATAAGACGGACACATGTACCGTGCGCTGGACAGCGTCCTGTTTTTTCTGTTTTTTTTGATTTCTTTGTTAATTTTACATATTGTCCCGGTCGGTCGGTCGGTTGTTGGTTGGGGCTTATTGACAAGCGGAGTCATGTGATGGCGGGAACCAGTTTGCCAAATCAACGCGGGTATTTGCGCGGTTGGAGTCGTCACCGCGTGTATTGTCATTAAGCGAGTAAATATTTTTTGTTTGCTTTTCGGGCTGGGAAATATCCTGTGGGTCTGCGGTGGAACTACGGTAATTAGTTTTGATTTGCATTTGAGAATTTGTTGACCTCTCGGTGTGTGTGTGTTTTTTTTGTGAAGGAAAACACTGGAGAAGAGGTGAACAAATTTTTTTTGGAGATGTCGCCGCTCTGTGCGCGGGTGGTTCGTTGTGTTGATTGGTCGTGTTTTCTGACGAAATTGGGGAGTTTGTATAAACATTGGCCTTTCACTTAGTTTGCCTTTTGAGTCATTAAGGAGTTCAGCATCGAAAAGTTTATCCGGGTAGTTTGTATCGAAGATCATTGCATCAAATAAGCAATGATCTGATATCTGATCGGCGATCTTATGGTTTTTTGTAAATAGAAAGCCTCCGTTTTGACCGATTTGAATTATATTTGTGTTATCTACAACGGGCCAACAATTTTTTAAAGAACATTGAAAATTACTACTGCAAGGCAAAAGCGTTTGTGTTTAAGTGTGTGGTTGGTCCGTTCTATTTTACGTTAAAACTAGAAGAGATTAAACCATTCAATTTTTTGTGTTGGGTTCAGAATGAATATAAGCAATAATGACAAGATCATAATGTGGCATTGCGACTCAAAATTTCGAAGAAAAAACTCTACATTTTGTTTTCATTATTTTTTATAAAAATTTCGAGATTGTACGCGAATTTTTCAAAAATTATGGACATGAATAATTTAACTCAAATGTGTGCTTAAAGAAGAGGTTTTTGGCTTTCAAAATTGGTATAGTACTTTGTTGCCATTGTTTTTTAATTAATTTTTTTGATTTTAAATTGTCCCTATCTCCTCAACGGGGTGAGATAGAAATAGTGAAAAATGTTTGTTTTTGATCGCTTTATAAAAAGCCATTACCAATTTTTGGAGCCAAAGTTATTGTAGTCTCGCCGCACATTAAAATGGATATTTTTTCTAAACGTGCAAAAGTGGATACATTGGATCTAGACAAACTTTTGTGAATTTTTAACGTTCTATAGATGCGATCAAAATCGTTTATGTCTCATTTTTTCGTTGTTATTTACAAAAAATCATAAGATCGCCGATCATAGATCTAAACAAAGCTTATCATAGTCACTGTTTGGGCGGCGTTGGCTCGATCGGTTAGTGCGTCGGACTGTTTAGCAAGAGTATCCAGGTTCGAATCCAGCTCGAAAAAGAAAAAAACACCACAAACATTTTTCACGGCCCCACCTCCAGCTAACAAATGACAGTTCTCCTGGAGTACTTCTGTCATGAAAAACTTTCGCAATTCACCTTTCGGAACCGGAAATTAACAGTAGGTCCCATCCACATGTGTCCAAATTATAAAAAGCGAAAAAGCTAGGCTCTGGCTTTCAGCGGGCTGTTACGCCACCCAATGTAATGTGGTCATTGTTTATGAGTGATGGATACTGACACAATTCTGCATCAAAATTATAGTTTGGGGAGAGTACGATAACTTTCGCAAACAAAAATTATGAGGGGCTTTTGTAAAGGGGTCAAAAACAAAGGGGTCAAAGTAAAGGTTTTTTTTTTTTTTACTACGGGAGGGGGTCTATCTCGTTCCGTTTAGGAGCTGAAAGCAATTTAAGAAAAATTAGTAAACACGAATAAAAATATTATCAAAAAAAAAACAATAGCAGCACTTACATTAAGTACTACACCAGTTTTGTTTTAAAAGCCTGAAACTTGTTCTTTAATCCTACATTTAAATCTTTTTATTTGTGTTAATAGGTTTTGAAAAAACTGCTTGCAAACGCAAAATTTTGATAAAAAAAATTTAAAGTTTAAACCAAAAAAATTGAGTTTAAACCAATTTTTTTTTCAAAATTTTTAGAACTATATAGTGGTAAGTGGTGAGCATTTTAATGGCGCATTTTGATTCTGAAACACTTTATCTCTTTATCTCTTTCTAGTTCTTGAGATAATTAAAAATTACTATTACTGTCAGGCAGGTGACTGTGTGGATAAGGCAGTGAGTGGCTTCGCGGGCTTCAAGGGTTCCAACCCCCTTTCTGACTGGTTAGCGTCTAAGGTTGATTGGTTCAAGGTTGACACAAAAGTTGAAGAAAATAAAAATATGTGATGCATTCAACTTCACATCTTCTACTTATAAAAAAGAAAGTCAAAGTAAAACAAAACAAAACAAACAGACTCGAAACGAAAACTCTAACATAGTAACATAGTAAGAAGCCTACTTAACTAATTGAACATTTTTATTATCTCGCCACAGCAGTCAATTAATGCCAAATATTCAAATATGCTTTCGAAAAAAGTTTGCTTGAAAGTTGTGGAAAACCATTTTACCAATTAGAATTCAGTTCGAAACATGAGTAATTAGCTCTAGAGAACGCATACATGATTACAATCATATCGAAAGAATTTCACCAAAAATTAAGCATAAAAAGCTGTGGAGACTCTATTTTCAGAAACACAATTTCAGCAGTAAAAACTGTAGGTACAGCTAAATTAAATCAACTTAAAGGAAACCATTTATACAATGGCTTATTTCAACAAATTACAAATCTGTGTTTGCAAGCATTTCAAATTTAGGCAGTTTCACACAACTGGATCTTACAATTTTGCTCTGTTATTGTTATTGCAAGTTTCAATTAATAATTTGTCGTGGTAAACTAAATTTTTTTTTTAAGTACGCTAGTGTTGTCAATTTGATTCTTCGCCGTATTTTATAGGAAATATAAAGATCCAGAAAAACACCGAGTTGTACTTAAAAAAAATTATTAATAAATCATTGAACTATTCTCTTGTAATTATTTTTAGCTCAAAAATACGATTTCTAAAAAAAACTCAATGCGTAAGTTTTTCTGGGCCTAAAAGCTCATCCACTAAATCTTTTGGCGTGATGCATTAGTGATGCTCACAACAACAGACGGCGTTTTCTTCGGAAGATTTGTTTCGAAGTCCCCCATGAGTCATACAAAATGAATAATCGCCATTAGTCGGACGTCCTGCACACCACACGCGCAGAGCAATTAAAACGAAACCTCTTAACGACAAAAAAGAAAGAAAAACCCCACCCGCCAGCTGCTGTCTTTAATACACAAAAAACAAAAAAAAAAATAAATAAATATAAAAATCCATCAACTTGCTCGTGTAAATGTAAATGAAAAATTATTTATTCGCTTGTGCCAATTAAAACCAACCCGATGGCAGCAGCAATTAAGAGTTTCTCAAACAAAAGCCTTTCGTTCGCTCTGCGCTCCTTCGCTCCACCAACAGCCACCTGACTCAGATGTCGAACGAATTTCGTCAACATTTCCTCTCATTAAATCCGCAATCCAGGCTCACCCACCGACCCACCTTTCCTCACTCTAAACTGCATGTCGGATCAAGTTTTAATTGCCTTTGTTAAGGTCGCTCCCCCGTGCTTTGTGCTCCTGTGCCCTGAGTACCAACAAACAAAATTTTTGTATAATTCCGCCTGACGCCTCACACTGCACACGCACTGGCACCGCACCCACCCCCCGACTAAATCAATAAAAACAACAACAACAGCAGCGCCAACGACAGCCAAAGATCATGCGAAACTCATTAATCTTCGAGCGGAGTGGAACATATCCTGTCATAACAAAGGCGAACATCACACAGGATTTGACAGGATATTCCCATTTCCATACGTTTATAAAAAAGGTTGGGAGGTGTGCGCCACCCCTCCTTAGTCGACACAACGCGTCGGACATCGTCAAGGAATCAAATAAAAATTTCGTAGCAATAAATCGCAGATCCTTCGTCGTGCGTCATCGACTGTGTTGCTGGTGGTGGGGGAAAAAGTCGTCAGCCCTTTGCTGGCCTCGAAGAGCGTCTCTATGCATGTGTTTGTGTTTGTGGGACACGTGCCCTCAGGCCTACACGTGCACACAATTCAGGTTAAGTCCGCGATTAAATTAATCGGTGATTAGTGACGGCCGCGTTGCAGGTTTTCGAGGGGAGAACATCCCCGTACTCGTCCTCATCGGGGATTTGGCGTAATTGTTTACATGTGGGGAGGATTAATCCTGTCATATTAGAAATTTGATTTCTTCCCGGCGAACGGATCCGTTGTTTACACGGCAACAATTCGGAAGAAATCATTTGATGATGTTACAGGATTATTACGATTTCGTTTTTTTTTTTTTTTTGATTGAGTGTTTTTTTACACGACAATGGCGATGGCAGTGGGGTGAGTTGTTGATGAAAAATCCTGTATTTTTCGGCATAAACTCACTTGAATGATGTGCTTTGGTGGCACTATGGAGTAGTGAGTGCGAAAAACACGCGGGCCACAAAAGTCATTAGGTGCGAAGGACTCGAAGAAAAGCCGTGCAAACAACTTCAATTGAACGCAGAAGTTCAGAGTCGAGTTTTAAATCAATTGCGCATTTGTGAGTTTTATCGTTGTCAAAGTAACGGCAACTCTCCCATTCGGCTTAGAGATGGCCTATCGAGACCTTGGAAATGACCATTTAATCAAATAGACTTAATAGGATAAACAAATAGAGCTTCGAAGTCACAGAATCGGTTATAATTGGAAATTCTAATAAGTTTATTTTTTCTTTTTTTATTTTACTTTAATACTAATGAATTAATTACTTTTTTTACTAACTACGTAGTAACGTAAAATATACCTCTGTTTAAAAAGGTGGCTTCTTGCAACTTACTACTGTGAAATTATGCGTTATTTAGTTTTTAAATAAAAGCACACTTACTCGTGAAGTTAAACGAAAAAGTGCTGTTCCATTCACACGTAGAGACTACGACAAAAATCATTGCATTCCAGCATTCAGCCCCATCACAAAATCCATTCGTAGTATTGCATTGTGCGGCGTAACAGCCCGTTGAGAGCCAGAGCCTAGCTTTTTCGCCATCCCATCGTAGTAAAATTACGAATAAGAACAGAACCGGATAAATGCTATCATATTGTAAATTTCGGACAGAATCGCAGAATGCACTGCCACAAAGAACATTCTGCCACACTCTAAATTTAGTATCGAATTCGTCTAAACTGAGAAAATTATTAAAATAAACTGTGCGCTGAACCTTTTAAGTTCTCAAAAAGCATCACAAATTATTAATGCCGTTTGTATATTGCATAATATATGTCTTCATTTTCGGGACCCAGACTACACAAATATTTGTGTATTTGTTTATGTTACACTTCATTCGAATCGATTAAGCTTCTTTTTCTATTTGAATCATCTTTAGCTTAAATTAAATTTTTCTTTGCAGGGGCTCTTCTTGTATTTTGTAGAGTTTTCGATTTTCTTTAATGTTCATTTTTTTCAAGTCGCACAGTTCGTCGATTCTTTTGTACATTTTTTTGTGATCAACTTTAAAAAATATACAGTGCGGTGCAAAAATGAGTATATGTTTTTTGTAAGTGTAATTCACATTTCATACAAGAAAACAGAATGAGGTAGGCTAATCTTTTTTTTGCACTTTATTACTACATTTAAAGACGAAAAGAACGGTATATAATACAAGACGGAAAACCTAAAAGCTCGAGAAATAACCAGCAAAACAAAAAACAATCCGTGTTGCTGCACAACAAACAATCAGCACATCCCTGAAATAAAATTGAGATTATCATTAAATGTTATTCAATTAAAATATAGCAAATTGTACTTACCTTCAGTTTTTAACATAAACACGATCTAATGAATTATAAGCTGGTTGTCAAATGCATCGCGTATCTTCTGTCTCTGTCATGCACATTTATGGAAACATAGAAATTCCCAAGTGTCGAGAGGAAGAACATATGCATGCAAAATACATGTTGCAAAGAATAAACATTACGCGCAACATTTGGAGTCTTCAACTCACCAATAAGGTAAATAAGAGAGGAAAGGGGTCAATTACCCCTTCCTATTGATGTTCGAATATCAGCGGTTAATTCTTACATGTGCAAAATATAAATACGGAAGTCAATTGAGGACTTGACCTTCTTTTTGTAAACGAATTTAAGCTGTTACCTTGTCACTGCGACAATTGATAACAAAATAAACGGTAAACACAAAAATAATTCAAATCGCGTAGTTTTACACTTCACAACTTTACTTCATAAGCGCGCATTGAGTATAAGGAATTTATAAACTTATACTCTTTGTACATGGTCCTTCGAGAGTTAGTATCGGTGCCGGAAAAGCAACACACTTGCTTCGCGAAAATTAAAGTAAAAGTATAGTTTTTTTTTTTTCTCGCATTCGAACCTAAGTTCCGGATGTACAAAGAGTATACTCAATTGATGATACAAGTGAAAACAAACAAATTTTCAACACCGTAGGATGCTTTTATAGCAGTAAATACGCCTGTTAATCGATAAAGTGTAAGTTGAACTCTCTAGGACACCCACTACGTCCCTGGCGAAAAAAAAACAGAAACCTGTATTGTTGGTC